>OX388310.1:15733301-17042890 GCA_947579605.1 Athripsodes cinereus
TTATCTTTTGAAATGGGATGCATACCTCATTGCTGAACTGAAAAATTTAAAATTACAAATCACCTTTAACTGACAGTTGAGTGCTATCTGGGTGTAGGTATTAATGGTTAGGAATAAGAAGCGTCGAACTGTTTTGGGCCGCGCAAGATCACATTAGTGATAGTCAAAGGCGACTCGACAGGCTGACACCACACAAGACGAAGCAATACGTTATGCAATAAACTTATCTTCGTTATATTTACTTAATTCTTAATATGTACGAATCTTTGTTTTTTGTGTTTATTTAATTCAATATGGTGTAATTTTGGCGTAAAGTGCAAGTGTACATACATTTGTGATCAATATTACATGCTTACATAATAATGTAATACCTACAGGGGATACGAATCTATTCATCGCGCGAGCAAGTCGAGAGTATAGAAAATAATGATGGGCAAAAGTTTGGATTAGTAAAATAAAAATAAGTTGTCCTCAAAATTTTTACTGCCGTCGCCAAAATTTCAATTTGATTTAGGAATTTGACATACTTATATATTTCACGATCTCATCGGTTTTGTCTTAAGTCCGGACCCGAAAAGTAATAAGTATTGGTTTTGTTCAAGACCATTTTAATTGGAGATTTTTTTAGGGATTTTTGTTGAAAATATTTTTCTTTTTTATCTACATCTATCTATATTTATTTATTCTTTACTGTACATTGATTAAAAACAATTACATAAAAGGTATAGGTACATTCAAATTAAATACAATCAATATACAGAGGTGTATATACATGTTGTAAATTTATGTAATTGTAAGCAATATTATTTGAATAAAGAATTATTATTATTATAAAGAGGGCGAGTATATCGCAAAGGCGCGATCTCTTCCAACTTACCCAAATGTCCCGCAAGCAGGGAAGCCAGCAAGTAAGCTCCATGTAATAAACATGCAAGCAGTCCTTTCCGTGTTATAAAAAAATAAGACATCCAGCGATGATAAGCTTAAGATTTAAATTTTTTCTAGCACTTTCTTTTACGGGATACCCCAAAAGGATATTTTTTCTAACGCTTTCTTTTACAGGATACTCTAGTTACGGAAAAGAGTGGGAGACCCAACTCTACCGGTCGCTCCAAGGCACAAACTTATACTATCACAATTATGCGCGGTCACATGCTTGGAAAACCCTGCTTATACGATAATGTCATGAGCTATTTTGATTTGGGGCGCTGTCCCCTGCCTTTGTAACATAAACTCGTTTACCCTTCTAACATCTGAGCGACAAATAAGAATAGTCTCCTTCTCTCTCAGAGTGAACTATATTTACATTTTATAATAATATTGTGTACCTATCTAACATTCTGATGATACTAAATTCCCACTAATTTACTTGTTTTCCATTTACGACAGTTGTGTTGTGAAATTCGTCTTCGCGTAGGAAAAAACATGTAAGCTGAGAAACGGATGGTGAAAATTATTTAAGAAATGTGAAAAATATGGACTTATTAAATTTTGACACGCTTGGGGAGCCCTTCTATAGAAAAATTGCCTTCGTTTTTATGGAAGATGGCGCTACTATCCGAATAAACAAAATTATCATCTCCTGTCGAGGAATAAATTATGTAAGAACTAGTAAACTATATAGATACTATAGTATAGACAGTTTGCATGTTTCTTACATGCAGCTGGTCTGCTGGCTACCCCACTTGTGGGATATGCCGTGATGGTATAGTAGTAGTAGTAGTAGTATAGACATTTAAATTAAAATGAGTATACTATTTAATACGTAACTATTATTAATGTCGTAGTTAAAAATAACAATAGATAATTATTAGAGTATTCCATATTAAATTTACTTAGTTACCATTTGACTTTTTTTTGAAGGAAAGAATCCCGCAAATATTAAATTAAACTCTATTTTGACTTCCGTTAAATTTCTCTTCGTTGACCATTTTGTAACCAACTTCACTTGCCCCTTGTCTCTTGCCTCGGTAGCGGCTGTCCGACGCTTCGCGTCGGGCTGTGGCTGAACCGAAAAGAAAATAACTTTTGTGTTAAAAATAATAAACAATAATTGAAACCTGTATATAGTGTATAAACTGTATAAACTGTACATAGTGATAAGTGACTTTATTAATTTAACTTTGAACTTGTTGTATAATATTAAGTACTTGTGTAAAATGTAACGGTGTGCATGTTTGTGTTGAACCGGACAGTGTAATAATTGAACCATGAATAAATGTTTTTTCGTTTAACTTAACTTCTGTTATCTTTTGATCTGTGAAACCAACCTAAGAACTCTACAATTATCCCTGACCTGAGACTCAAGTTCTTCGACTGAATTAGCTGGACAATGTATAAAAAGGTGGACTGGAGTCAGAGAAAGTTTTGGAGGGAAGTATAATAGAAAGAAGTTGTGAATAATTTGGGAACAAGCAATTGGAAGGGGAAGAAGTTGTTACAATATATTAAAGTATAATAATGTTACCGCTACAGTTTGGTAAGTATATACCTTCCCAATACTACCCGATCCAACACCCATACATACGTACGCTGCTACACGCCATTTTTTATTTAGTTGGCGGCCTTTGCTATGTGGTGCTACAGACGCATGCTGAAGATCCATTGGTCGGAACACGTTGAAAACGAAGAAGTATTAACCAGGGCAGGCGAAAAAAGGCAACTTCTTAAGAGAATCAGCCAACAACGAGCTAACTGGATTGGCCACAACATCAGACACCCAGGACTACTCATCGCCATCGCGGAGGGTAAGACCGAGGGGACAAATGGCAGAGGCCGACCAAGAGATGCGTATATGGACCAACTGAAGAGGGACATGAACTGTGGCTCATACGTAGAGCTGAAAAGACCGGCTGAGAATAGGGAGGAATGGAGAAGAAAAACCAAACTCGTTGCAGACCAATCCAATGGATTTTAACTCGTTATATAATATATAGTTTAAGTGAATCTAATGTAATTCGGTATAGGACAATTTTTAACCAGTAAATATTCGATTACTAACTGGTAGAGTATCACAATGATTTCTTATTCTTATTAGTAATCGAATTATTCCTATAATTTCTTATTTATAGGAAAAGTCGATTGTCAATTAATGGACAACCAAAAAATACATGATTAAGAGTTTCCACGTCCTCACACGCACAATCGGGAGATGAAAACACTCGAATTCTATATGAATGAGCAGCCACGCTGCCACGCAGCAGTGGCACATTCTCATCTTAGCCCGTAGACAATTTGTACTTAGCGATCGTCTACTGGCGAACTTTTCGACAATCTACCTACACGTACCGTATAATTATGCGTTATTGTTGCAGTTATTGACGAAAATTCGTTTGTAGGCGATCGCCAAGTACAAATTGTCTACGGGCTCTTGGGTAGTAATGATATATCTGTTATGAAGAAATTATTACTCTCGTATCAGGGTTGTGTAGGGAGCTCATTCTGATTTTCGTTCCAGTATATTATGGGACAATGATGGAGGACTAGAATCTGTCTCGCATGTAGACTTGGCTAAACGATCTACTCTTTCGTTTCCATTAAATGGTATGGGCTGGGAAACAGACCAAAATAATATCTTTACCATTGCGGAGAGCCGAGAACAATATGTAATTTATAGAGAAGTAAGATTCATCAAAGGGACAGACCTTACCATTATTCTGTAATTTCCGTATCAAGCTAAGAGAGTTCGTAGAAATGACCGATTTAGGTTACAGGGAATCTAAAATATATGTCGATGCTTCTCTCATAGCTTCAAATCCTCCAAAAGTTTTAATTTTTTTTCCCGACGTCCATCGATGGAACTACGAAAGCAGCACCGCATCCAGTAGGTACTTGTTTTGGATCCATCAGTATAAAGTTGTCTATTAATTGTGTCGGTGCACACGTAGTAGAATTCCATAATTATGTAATTGAAACAAGTGTTTCTTTCTACTATAGATTATTGATTCCGAGAGAGACGTCTTTCGACTTATCAGGTCATTATCAATCAGTTCTTTTTTAAGACGCTCTTCTGTTTATGATTCATTCTTTCAAAACCTTGACATACTCGTCATGAATAAGCAAGACTTTAGAGCGGGAGTGTCTGGGGCCTTGTTGTCATCCGCGGTCCCCGTGGACTGATCCCGGTCTCTCACTGTTTGGCAACATGGGATCACTTACATTTGAGCGGGGGGTGGATGTGTGTGTTTGAATGCATGGCTCTCTCGATCATAGCATCCTTGGGACATTGGATATTGGCTGTGTATTTAATTGGGCTTTGTAACTCATACTGGATTGGTGATTTTATTATGATTTCTAGTATTTTGGGATTTTTTATTTTTAGATTTATTTTGACTTTTTTTAGAAAATTTTAACTTTTGCTTTTTTTTCTCAAGACTAAGACATTTCTGGTAAGAGTGGAATCTTTGCTGGTCCACATGTTGAGTGTATTAATTGTTAACATGTTATGTTATGACTGTTTGATTCTTTAATATTGTAAAAATAAAAATAAAATAAAAAAATAAGTGGAAAGACGTCTCTCTCGGAATCAATAATCTATAATTCTATTAGTAAAAAGAAACACTTGTTTCAATTACATAAATATAAAGTTGTCAGTGCACGAACCATCTGGATTCCCTTCGTATGCGATTTTTTGATGAACAGATTGGATCACAGTTTCTCATAGATTTTTCTAATTCATTGGATTCGAAAATTGTGGGAATCAAAATAGATTCCTCAAGAGCTATGGAAAATAGAATTGTAAAAATCGAGTGTTTACAATAAAACATAGGTACTGGTTTTTAGTGCATTGAAGGTATTTTTCCTATTTTGTAGAGTGCTATGTTGGACGTTATGTTTCGTAAATATCAATTTGATATAAATGTATCGACGCAACGTTCAAACTTCACATTTATTTGTACATGTTGCGAAATATGATTTTACTGCGATGGGAAAATAACCTTGGCTATATGATGATGTAATTAAGAGAACACGACTAACAAGATAGACTTGGTGGTGATTGCATTTCCCATAGCAGTCACGGAGTGGATTATTAAATCCAAGGTAAGCAATGTAGTATAATGCAATATTGCAACTCTATAATTTATGTTACCTTTGATCATAACGTATCTTAGTTTATATTTATCTGGAAATGGGACGTACCTATGTGCATTAGCGCGCATACGTAATAGATATCGCTCCCTATTTGCGATTTGATTAAGTCGTAGACTTACGTGTTAAGCTTTGTAGTATCTACTAATTAGTAGCTTTATTTATTTATTTATGTGAACACATATCTGTGTGCGAGATAAGTACACCCTGGTACATATTTTAATTACCATATCTACATTGTAGCTGGAACCACGAGTGAGTTTATTTCACGCAATGTCAAAAATACGTATTGGGTTCTAGATAACACATAAACAAAAATAAATAATGTTCCGACATTTATTATTCTGATATTAAGTATATTTTCATTTGCAATTACTGTATCCGAAAGATGGCAGTACTATGGTAGATACTTGCGAATGCATGAGAGTACTACTACTACTACTATACCATCACGGCATATCCCACAAGTGGGGTAGCCAGCAGATCAGCTGCATGTAAGAAACATGCAAACTGTCCTCTTCGTGCCAATATAAAATCAAGACATTCAGGATGGGTGGCAAGCCTCATCGCTGAATTTAAGATGTAAAATGTCTTAATTTTTTCGAACACCTGCATGAGAGTAGTTTTGTGGAATTTTATTTTCCACTTATTGATTCTCAGAAGAACACTTCTTGCTTTAGTATTTCGTTTATAGTAGATTTCAAATTGTTTTCGTGGAAGGTTTGTTATCGATTTGATGAATTAAGGTAACATGCCCAATAGGTGACATTTCTCCGGTAGCTGACGCATCGAAAAGCCTATATACAATTTTATAGAGAAATGCATCTGAAATATACTAATCTAAGGCTTTTTTATAAGATTGACCTTAGATTGTCTGGATATATTTTTGAATACATATTTCACAATATGCAAACATGTGTGCAGGATTCTTAAAAAAAAAAACGTAGGAGAATAATATCACTGTAAATTAAAAAAAAATTATTATTCTATCATATCATTAAAAGCCACAGGTAAAAAAATATTAGTGAAGGTGTAAAATATACTTTTTAAAAATATATCAAAACACATTATTGACAGAAAATTCATACCGTTTTAAGGTTATGACTATAACAAGTAAAAGAAAATCATCCAATCTGCAAAAATCCGGAAAATTATTATAGAAGAAATGATTGAATAATCTTAGTCACATTATAAGTATCGAGGTGTTAGCGATTAGAAATTTTTGTGTCAAAATTTGGGTAGATAAGTACCTAACAGATAAAAAAAAATGTTAAAAATTAAATAAATTTTACCTTCTTGAAAATTTTGTTTTGGTCCCATATATGTTTAGTTTATACCTAGTAAATTAAAAAAAGTTATGGTTAAAAAGCTTTAAAATGTTGTGTCAGCAGGGTTGCCAGGTGTTCGGTATTCTACCGAACCGTTCGGTATTTTAGCACCGTGTTCGGTGTTCGGTATGACAAAAATACCGAAGTATGGGCGGTTCGGTATTTTTTTCTGATTGATTTTTCTCCCTAATAAACAACATAAGCGCTAACTTGAAACAGATAATTAAAACGATAATGGCAGTACCAATGTAGTAATGCTTATGTGGAAAGAGTACGTATTTAGCCATATGAATTATTTGTGGACGAACAGCCGTAATAAATTAAGTGTGGACATGGTGAAGGATGAATCATGTAGGTATACGATGTAATATCAGTCTGACTTGTTGCGAAATGCATGGGACAGTTAAACCAAATAAGACATTGCTGGAAGCGTGCATTAGTGAGAAAAAATATAATATTTATAAGTTAGGGCAGCTAGTTGGTCTTGTGCAATGGCACTTTGTATTTCAAGGTCGCATAAATAGTTCAACGATTAAAATTTTTTTTGCCCAATGTTCGGTATTTTTTTGGAGAAGACCTGGCAACCCTGTGTGTCAGGTATTGGGTATGTTACCTAATGTCAGAATAAAAGGAGGAAAATAATGGATGCCTTCCATATGTTGTAAGTTACAAGGATTTAATTTAACTAGTACATTTTGATGATAAAGGAAAAACCTATTTTATTACTAAAGTGCATTTGTATTAGTATTAGATAAATTAACAATTTGAATATGTATTTTTTTTAATTGCAGACATATATGTAAAAATATTGTTTTTATAAGTGTAACATGTTAATAATTAAATAAAACTTTTCATTGTACCATATTGAATTATTTATTTATTATTTTATTTTATTTATTTATTTATTATTTATCACTTGTACACGGCGTGAGCCTTTTACACGTTAAACATAACAAATTAAAAAAAAAAACAATTTGACAGACAATAATAATAAAAATGAATTGGTACAAATTTATAAAAATAAGCATTAAGATGCAACAAAAATAGTAGTAATTTGAACAAAACAACAATAGTAACAGAATAAAACAATTAGATCAATTTATACAGAGATTGGACAAAATTTGATGAATACAAACAATAAAAGACAAAATGTCATATACAAATTAAACAAAAACAAAAATTAAAATAAATATCCATTTAGAATAGTCCAAGATAATAATAGTCAAATTCATCAGATTTCAAATATATGTCAAAAAAAATTGAACCATCAATAAACAACACATAAATCAAAACATATAAATAGGTTATGAAATAATATATATATATAATTAGAAATAATAATAATAAATAATTGATAATAATATTAATAAGCAATGGACAGGTGATTAATAAAAATTAAAATCGTGAATTGATATTCAATTAGGTCAATTAATTAATTTTCAAGTATGTTAAAAACACACAAAAAAACAGTGATACAAATACAAATTGATGAAGTCATTGGAAACATACTTAGCATTAGGTGAAGCGACTCTCAATTGCCCGTTGTTAGTTTACATATGGAAATAATAAAGGGTTTTTCAACAAGGACTTTGTTTTTTAAAACAAAATAAAACAAAAAAATTTGATGAAGATGATTAAAATTTTTATTGAATTACAAAGAGAAAAGTTTGGCAATTATGCATGAAAAATGAGATCTGACAAATGTCCACCACGAGCACGCTGACAGATGTCGATTCTTTCATCAAAGTTTTTAATCACTTTTTGGCAAAATGGCGGGACTATTTCGCCAATCACATCACGGATTTTGAGTTTTAAGGCTGCAATCGATTCGATTGGCTCCGTATAGACTCTGTCCTTAACATAGCCCCACAAAAAATAATCCAGTGGCGTTAAATCACACGATCTGGCTGGCCACTTAACAGCTGAGTTTCGTGAAATCATGCGATCGGGAAATTTGGTTTGCAATAAATTGATCGTTTCATTGGCTGAGTTCTGAGCATTGGTTTCAGTGATATCCACGTCATCAATAATAGGCCAAAATTGAGTTGTCAACATCTTGCGATAGCGTGATCCATTGACCGTTACCGCATTTCCAGTCTCATCTTCGAAAAAAAACGGCCCAATCACGCCTCCAGACCACATAGCGCACCATACAGTGACACGCTGAGCATGCAACGGCTTCTCAATAATTGCTCTAGGATTTTCAGAAGCCCAAATGCGGCAATTTTGCTTGTTGACGTACCCTGACAAGTGAAAATGGGCTTCGTCTGAAAAAATGATTTTTTCAGAAAAACCAGCGGGTTGTTCCTGAATGAATTGAGCGAATCTACGGCGATTTGAATGGTCGTTCGGCTTCAATTTCTGCACCAGTTGAACCTTGTACGGCTTCAAAGCCAAATCCTTACGCAAAATTCGCCATGTGGTGGTTTTGGATAACCCCAATTGTCGAGAACGTCGAGTAATTGACAAATTTGGATCTGCTTCAACACTGTGGCTCACGGCTGCGATGTTTTCAGTTGAACGACCCGGTCGTACACGCGTTGGTGTTAACACATTTTGTATCGAGCCTGTCGACTCAAATTTAGCGTCCAAATTCTTAATAGCGGTCTCAGAAGGACGATTATGTTGTCCGAAAATATCACGAATTTGACGAAATGTCACTTTAGCAGAACCACCATTTTCATAATGGATTTTAATTATTTTAATGCGATTTTCAAGCGAAATTGAATTCATTGCAACAATTGCCAATGCATCCACTACGAATACGTCAAAAAATTAAATGTCAAAACTATCATGTTGCTGGTGTTGCCACAATTAAAAAACAAAGTTCTTGTTGAACAACCCGTTAGTTTATTACGTCAAATTTATATTCTTGGAAACTGTCTGCAGCAATGTCAATGCAGTCTCCCACCAGGTTCCCCAGTCTATGAACCCGAACCATGGGTGAATGATACATGTATGAATTAAATAAATAAAAAAAAATCTCCAGATAATTACTTTGCACTTGACAATATGTTTATTATAATACAGTAGGTACCGTACCGTACCTATTTCATTAATTTTATGCCTACCTTACTAGGTATATCCACCATACCTACACATGCGCTATATTATTATGAAAAGAGTGTAGACTGTAGGTGTAGATATTCCAACTCGTTATAATTTTACCTGCTGTATTATCGACAGTTGGCTTTACTTCACCTGTTGCAAGACGCGTGTCGTTTTGGTTTTCTTCTTTTTATTCAGAGTATAATCACCTACATAATAATATGCCAACTACCTTGTTCAACATACAGTCGGAATAATATGAAATGTTTACGTAGGTACCTACATAATATAATGATGTGTAGGTAGACATAGGGCAGTAAGTAGGTACCTTCACTTTTAACTTATTTGTAATACTTACGTCATATTATAATATGTTACTCTATATTGTAAACCCTCAATAACTGCGTTCCCTAATACTGTATTGGTATATTTCCTATATTCATATGTAGTAAGAATTAAATTGGAGGAGAAATAAAAAAAACGAATATTTTTAATACTTTATTGTTTGTTATTGAGAGAGACGTCAAGGACATTGTCAATCCTTGTCCGTTCTAGTTTTGTCACTTTTTGAAGATGAGTGTACGAAAAATACATTGAACAATATAAATTTATCACAGATTTTGTCCCAACACACAACTCCGCACCATGAGAGGAAGTCGTTGATGATAATTTGACTCAATTTTTTTTTATTTTAGTGCCAAATTCAGCATTCTGTTCCTCCATTTATATGTGTAATCACAAAAGTTAAATATTAAAAAATATTAAACTATTACTTTACGGTATATACGGTCTGGCTCTTCCTGTCGTGTCTGGGGGATTTCCCGGAGCTTTCGGGTTCTGGAGTTTCATTGGATGCTTCGGGGGTGCTGGGGTGGGCTTGGGCTGGGGGGAGGGTGGTCCGAGTAAAACTATATTTATGCCTGTAATAGGGCACAGCATTGACAATTTTATTTTATTTTTCTTTTCATTGTTTCTGTTTTTCAATCTGTATGTTGTGCCTGTTGGCGTATGATTGTGAGAAAATAAATAAATAAATAAATAAAATATCCCACTTGTGGGGTAGCTAGCAGACCAGCCACATTTTTTTTTAAAAGTTATATCTGGGTTTTGTTATAAATCCAAATACAACCTTATACACCTTTCACAGTAAGCTTGTGTCGTGAAAGGGGAGTTTGCCAGCACCTGGTATCGAACCACGGACCCCTCGTTCACGAGGCCCAGACTCTACCTACAGGCTACCGACGAATGTAATAAACATGCAAATTTTCAATAAATTTAATAATATTTGAGATATATAGTTTAATAATATATCGATATTTGTTATCTATTTGTGATTTTTACTGATTTTAAACCTGATTTGACGATTTTAGTCAATTCTTTTGTCGTTGTACCGATATTTTCTTAAACTTTATTTGAAATACCATTTTATATTTTGCCATAATATAACTTTTATCTAACGATTAGTTCATTAGTAAATAATTAGGTAGGTAGCTAATTGATTGGTGCCCCCCATTTCTCTGTGTATGTAGGTATATTGATGATGAATGATCTCTTCGGCGCCTCTCAATGGAGTATCCATCTCAAGGGTGCGGAATATACTACTACACCATCACGGCATATCTCACAAGTGGGGTAGCCAGCAGACCAGCTGTTAAGCTTTCCTTTCCATACCAACAAAATATAAGACATTTAGGACGGGTGGCAAATCTCGTTGCTATATACATTATTACCTACCAATATATTCGTATATGAAACTGATAAGAAATCAAATATATGAAATCTGTTACGCTAGGAAGAAGGATGCCAATTTCAGGTGACATACCTACTATTAAGCCGCGGGGGCGAATATAAGAGGCGGAGGTTTTGGAAGGCAATATGACCTGTAGGGCCATCGAAGAAGAAGATAGATATACCTATGTTAGAAATTATAATAGATACATTTTGATGCAAACGTACATAATATTTAATTATTTACTAACACAAAATCTTAAATTGGGTAGATTGTATTCGCGGTTTTCGAGGGACAAATATTGAACACTTATCTCGGTATAGATATCTAGATAAGTATGTATATAGATAGGTATGTCTCCTCGTTTCTTTGTCCTGGAACCGGTGGTTCTCCACGCAAGGTGCATGGCGTGTTATTAATTATTAATAAGCACGGCATTGGCTTCGTTTTATTGTCGACGAGTAGCGAGAGTTTGTAGATACAACCTACAATAGTTTATTAATTATGTCGGTGCACACGTAGTAGAATTCCATAATTAGGTAAATTGAAACAAGTGTTTCTTTTTACTAAAAATTATTGATCACGAGAGAGACGTCTTTCCACTTATGTCCCTCTCATGAGTGATGCATTGCACCCAATACGCGAGTGATGCTGCCATTATCAAGAGTTATCAGGTCATTATCAATCAATAATTTAATAAGATAGTGACTTGATAAGTCGACAGACGTCTCTCGTGGTCAATAATTTATAGTAGAAAGAAACACTTCTATCTGCAAAAGTTTTCCAATTAAGGGATGATTAGGTAAATGCGCCTGTTCAATTAAATGTACCTACCTATTATTATTTATACGATTACGGCAACCTGTCCCTTGTGGGACGATTTGTGCCAAGTACAATATTTTTAGAAGATATTACGTATTATTAAGGCATTAATTTATAAGATAATAAAATTTCTTTTGGCGGATTTTAAAATCTTGAGATATACAGAGAGGGTATCAGTGTGCAAGAAGCAAGACATGTCAATTAAATGTAGGTATAGAATGTATGTTTGCGAGTAAATTTCAACGCAGGTGATAATTTTATTTTGATATTTGCAACTACATACCTACATAGTTTGTAACGTGGATTTGAAGATCTTGTAGAGTGCTTCTTGGGTAATTCGTAATCCACTCAAATACAGCAACATCGTGTTGCTTATGTCTCAGATTTTTTTATACTTTGTTTGCTATTTAATTAGTTTTTGTTAAAATTAATAAGCATTAATTTTTGTTATAACCCTTGGAAAAAAGTACCAATCTTTTTTATCGTGATGTGTGTGATTTTTTTGAAAATATGTCTTATCGATTGAGCTGACGATTATTTTGTTAAACTTAATATTAATTAAAGTTGATATTTTTCAACCGACGGTACTTGGTGGAAATTCGTGTTAAATTAATTATAAATAAAATATTTATAGTATATCCACAGTGACTTTTTATTGGACGCGAGCCGGCTTTCAAGAGCTTCCGCTCTCACCAACAATAAAAAGTCACTGTGGATAGACTATAAATAAGTGTTTTATTTATAATTAATTAAATATTAATTTAAGGTAATAAACACTAAATGTTAATGTAGTAAAACTGTAACACTTTGTTTTTATTTCCATTAATGAAAATAGATCTTAAAAAGTCATTGGATCTATATTTTATTTATTAAGCTCATAAAAATATGTGACAAAAAATATACATAATTTTTAATCACCGAAATTTATCGAAAAATTCACTAAAAATTTATGCAAATATGAATTCTTTTAGTTCATTTTCACATTATTATTTGTTTTTGAAATCATGATACGAAAAATGCTATAAATATTACTATCATAAAATAAATATTTTGTGCCTCTATTCTCAATAGCAATCAAGATTTACAGACAGTTTTTATTTTCTATAACTAGTGAAATTTTGCGATTTCGTAAAAATAATGCAGGTTTTGAAGCCGAATATCAGAAAAGCGACTTAAATAATATTCATGGTACAGTTAATGATATGCGACAGAAACTCTGTCAATGATATGGAGTTTTACTCGCGGATTGTTTAGTATAAATTCGCCCATTGCACAAATTTATTTAACTGGTTTAAATTCTATGTCTGTATGTCTGAATATGTGTGTATGTATGTATGTATATATATGTGTGTGTGGGTGAGTGTGTTTGTGTGTGTGGATGTATGTGTGCGTGCGTGAGCGTGTGTGTTATTTTATGGATAAGGAAAATAATCTTAGTGACTGAAGTAAAGAAAATTGAGCGCTGAGACAAAGTATGGTGAAAACTGGTTCAGTCTACCTTGGTACGGGCTCATGCCCAGTTAGGTAGGTTTTTATGACTTTTATATTTTTAATGATGTTGTACAAATGAAATAATAAATAAATTCTGCAATGTTTATCTACTAATGTTGATTCTTTTGTGCAATAAAGGTTTTTATTATTATTACCTATTAGTTTATGTAAAAAATATATATACGATAACCATTAAATTTATTCCTCGTTTGTAAACTCACCGAAATAATTTAAAAACTGTTACAATTAGTGCATTAGGATGTACATATATTTTGGTAAATACCTTCTGATTTTTTTTTTGATAAAAGTACCAAGTTTGATACGAGAAGAAAAACTTGATTTTGATAACCATTGATTTTTTCAGATTAGGTTCTTTGTAATATTGTCACTAGGAGAAAAATAATGAAAATTTAAAATATGATTTGTATGTGATCCAAGAAGTTTTGAAATTTACACACAAAAAATATTTCAGTATGTTTCAACTTCAAACTTTCAAGCCTGTCTTATGGTACGAATTTATTTTGTCAAGTCTCAACATACCAGTCAATAAACGGGCAAAGTATTAAAATATATATCAAAAACATCTTACAACGATTTTACCACTTCCTAGTTTTTTTCATATTGACCCATACGTAATGCTAAATGTTTAATTGCCAATATTTTGAATCGTCCAGTTAATTGATTCGGGTTACAAAATCTCTAGCTAGTTTCCTACTCTACAATTTTTTAAATTTATTCTTTTTGTTAAAACAAGATTATTATTTTATCTGCCTTTCCTAAACACGCTGAGTCTATTGAGGACATAGATACATTTTTGCATTTGGACTAAAATATTTTGTGTTTTGATTTATTTATCAATCATTATTTATATGCCAATAGGCCCAACATACCAATTACATACATTAACACAAATTATGAGAAAAATCAAAACGATTTCAATGTCGTGCCCATTATCGGTAATATTATTATTGGCTTATATAATGTATTTTGAATCTGTTATATCCGTATTTTAACTGAATGTGCATACAACTAATTCAATGCCTTTGTTGTTATCCCGTAAACTAATTTAATGATGTTATTATTTTAGTTTAACGTTTTATGTTTGGTCGCTTATAATTTCGCGGCTGTTAGGTATAATTTTCTGCCTAGAGGGTAATCCAAAGTCAACTTGAGGTTAATGCTGCGTTCGCAGAAAACTTTACCCGTTACTTAATCGTTCGCAGTTTATGTTAGTTTAGGTAAATATCAAAATTGTTTCTGAAAACTATTCGATAAAAAATATATTTACAAGTGAAACAAGTAACGTTAACATTTATTGTTGATATAGTACCTAATGTTTTCTTCATGAAAAAGCTGATACTTTTTATTGTTAACAAGACCAATTCAATACCTTCAAAAAATACATTTTGTATATATTTTAGGTTAGTTTATAATAGTGTTTACTTTTGGGGAGAATGGGAACATAATTGTAAGGAAATATAACCAAGGAATCCATGTTATCTTTCTTTACCATTAACATGTGAGGTCGGTCTCAGAAACTTAGGGCGGCTTTATTTTTTAATTGTTATACTTTTCCACACCCTGCCAGTTTGCCCCATGTGATCTGCAGGTCCAAATGTGTGCGCATTTTAAAATTACAGGTAATTACACTTAGTGCGGTCCGTAGGACCGATTTCAGGCCTATTATGTCAGAAGTAAACATAATACGATAACTATTAAAAAAGTAGTACACTGTATGCACAATCTTGGTTTGAACCTTAAATCGTAAAGTAGACCATAAGTCCATAATATTCCTAGTATATCAACATCTGATGTTCTGAATATTTGACAAATGCTAGTCATGTGTAACGTGTGATCCTGAAATGAAATAAAAATCAGCTCATATTATGTATTTTGTGTGTGGAAATCCGACTAGAATTAAATGCAGCCTAAAAATGTGCTCTCATTATTGCAGTTTGCCTTGATTGTGTCAAAATCGTTTTGTGTGGTTGTATATCGCAGTTTTCGGAAATAAGTCAAATCCATTATTTCGTAGCAAAATTTCTAACTCAGATATCACATAGTTTCTAAGTTCCTAGATATTTTCAGTTGTGTTAAGTATTTATATTCCATTTGTCGATTAATACTTTTGCATAGTTTTAACAACTGTTAATGAATAAAAATACTTAAATATATATATATCTGAGTTTAATTTATAGTTATATTTTTCTTTCGGTTATCAAAAATTCGGCTTGGTTAGAAGATATCGCAAACTACCGATAAACTCGCCCTTTGTGCATTTTATAATTTATTATTGATACATTGCAATGATTGATTCTATATAGCATATGTGCGATGAATAATAAAAATGAAAAAGTAGGAAATAAGCAAGCGGTCTATAAGACCGATGTTAGGTGTTTTACGAATTGAAAAGTACGTCAGGTGGTTAAGGGATTAACGTAGGTAATTACAGAAAATTGTAACAAAAATTTTAAGTAAATTCGTAGGTAAGTAGGTACCTATATATTTTATTTCCAAACTTAATACATAGTTTTTTACTTATAGAGAGTCTTGTGTGTCATGATAACTCTTAAGTCCAAAGTATTTACTGATTTTAGTTTGTATCTCGTATACTTGATTACGACTGTTCAACTGTTGTATGTTTGTAGAATTGCTACGTAAGTTCATAGACTTATTATTATTACTATGTGTACGTATGTATTGGAGTCAGTATTTTATACGATTGATGTCTCTGTGTACATGCAATATTAATAATACGATAGCGAATCGTTGTCTGTAGAGCGGACGATGTTTCATACGCGCGTCATACGTTGAGGCAGGTCATGCACGATACTATAACAGCTATATATATAATAAGACACAATCACATCACATCACACGTGTGCTAAATTGTAGTTTTTGCTATACACAGTATACTTACATACCTGATATAATATGTATTATAGTAGATATATTATTACCTCCTGCTTTGTTTAGTTTAGTACTCCTACATACACAGTACGTACATGATACACGATTAATAATTTATTGTATGATATTGTTTTTAGTGGACGTATTTCGTATTATATCTATGCAATACTATTCTCTATAACAACAATCAACAATTTTGGGATAAGAATTCGTTTGAATGTCGTATCCATATAGGAAGATATCTATAATTTAAAGAACGTGTATTTAAGCAGACATGTAAATATGTACGTATAAATATGTAGGTATTGTTACAAAACTTCGCGTTTGATACCTGTCTGATCTCGTTTATGTTTATTTCCTTCGGGCTATTGTTTATCTCAACACTTATTCAAATATATGTATCCTTGGTTTCTTGCTTACCAACTGTATGTTAAAATATGATTTTTTATGTGTTCGGCAAAATGTTTTTTGCCACTGACAAATGGTGTCTTGTCAATTTACTGGAGAGATAACTTGAATTTCTATCATTATACTCCACTGTAGCCCATTTACGTGTGGGTGTATATTGACCTATTCAATTTTGTAGATAATGTTGTCGACCGACGGTACGTGGTGTAAGTTCATGTTAAATTATTCAAAATAAAGCACTTATATTTAGTAATTCCACAGTGACTTTATTAATCGCGAGCCGACTTTCGAGATCTTCCGCTCTCATCGTCAGGCTGGACATGAATTGCAGACTGCTTAACTTTATCTACAAACGTGTGTCTGTCTTATCGTTGGTGTATCTAATGGATCATTATTATTTATTTTCTTTTAAACAGACGTTTGAATTCATCGTACTCTTATAAAATAATCTCGCCACTGCATATCGTCCTATTTTTTTTTTTTTTTTTATTTTTTATTTGATATTGTTTTATAACACTGTTATGTACTTAATGATGATGTGCAAAAAGAATAAATAAATAAATAAGTAAAAAAAATAATATTCTTAATAGGTATTAGTATAGGTATAGGTTGGTATATCCCACATGCCATATGAATGTATTGTGTTCGTATAGCGCTTTATCTTTTATGATAAATATAACCTTTGAACTACAGTGATATGGACTCAATTCAATACATTCAAGCTGGGTAGGTGTATGTAATAAATGCCCCAAGTTTTAGATAAGTATTTATGTTTGTACTTATTTAGGTATTTATGAAAGTTATTTCTTAAGTAGTGTTACATTGGGGCATGAGAACTTTGGGAGGGAAGTTTTTACTGTGCTGATCCCCTCATATTATCTTCCTTTGATTCCCCATCCATTGCTTTGATGATTCACCCCCGTTATTCGTTTTCATTAGCTCTCTTTACACACATCATTATATTTGTTATTAGATTTTGAATTATATTCGCATGTGTCTCCTATATCTATGTTATATGCGGCGAGAGGACTTATAAATGCAGTACCTTCTAACACATTGATTCGGAAGATTTGAATTTACATAGGTACTTCTGAGATAGGTAATTCGATTTAATGGCATTTTACGTCATTTTTTAATTTATGATAGTAATCATTTAGTTGTACAGACGAATTGAGATTTGATGTACACACTTAGCTCGTATTTTATATAGAAGTTTTTAAATTATTGTACTTATTTACACATCTTTACTTAACGTACATTTTCTTTTTTTGTTTCAGGTAAACATGATATCCTTTTGCAGTTTCATTATTATCGCTCCAACGAAAATTTAAAAGCAGTTAGGTATATCTATATATAATATTGATTTGCTAAAATAAGATTATCATATTATATACATGAAATTAAGAAAGCTGTTAAATTTATTACTCTCTATGCAGTGTTGCAGTATAAAACCGTATACATATGTACTCACGTAAATATAAAATTATTTAAACACAATGGGTACAAGGCCAGTGGGGAAGTTTATTACAATTTACAATACTGGAATTTATGACAACTAACGTAATTTAATTAACAGGTCAATATTTAAGGCTACAACTAATAACGTGTATTTATAGAAATGAAAATATATAAAAGAGATCAATCGAAAGAATGGAATACTATTTTTTAAGTGAGATGATTCTTTGAACGTTGATTTGAAGGCGTGACGATTCCAGAGAACTACGTATGTAGGTATCTATATGCTATACCTATATTATATTATTTATATTGTATTCTTTTCGTAATATTCATTCCTTGCACATCCAATGGGTAGGTACCTACTTTTCTGATTACCCGTAAACGACTGGATGTCCTTTGAAATAAAGTGGAATAGAACTGATAGTCACCCTGCATAATAATTTATTTAATAATAATCGGACTATTTTGTTTAATAATCCGTGACCATTTCAAGGGCGACGTGACTCCTCCCGAACACCAGCGTCTTCAACTTGGTTTTAAATGTGGTGGTAGACTGATTCTCAGGTCAGTGGGCAGTCTGTTCCAGGCAGGTGACGCAGCGGCTCTGAAGCTCCTTTCCACAAATTTGGAGGTGTTCGCCATATACGATTTCACGAGTTCGTCGATAGCAGAAGAGACTGAGCGTAGTGGTCAACGGAACAGAGTTTGGCGAGACATGTGGGTGCCGTGCCGCGTAAGTCCTTATGGACAGTGAGACTCAATTAAAACTCCACTCTCTCTGGGACTCTCAGTCAGTGTAGATCTCTTAGTAGTGGACTGATGTGGCAACGCTTGTTCTTTCTGTAAATAGACCTGGCGGCAGCATTAAAAACCATCTAGAGGTGATTGAGAAGAGTCTGGGGCAATCCTGTATACAATATAATTATGATGTTGCAGTAATCCAGACGAGAGATAACAAAGACGGCGATCAAACTTTTTACTGCATCTACAGATAAATTTCTGGATTCGAGATGCACTTGACGAATATGGAAAAAGGCTGTGCTTACCGTCCTAGATACTTGGGCCTCCATGGGTGCTTCATCCAGTAAGACGCCGAGATCGGATATAGTGTGCGATGGTGTTATGTTGGTGCCAGCGACAGAGATTTTGTTTAGTGTCTAGATGTTGACCTCCTGGGGAGGCAACCTATATAAATTCAGTCTTGGTTGGATTCAGTTTTTGACGTCTCTGGGCCGCGTATATTGAAAGTATACAATGCCAGTACACATTCATAGTGTTTTCACACTGTATAGTTTCCAATTGTGTAGCAAAATATAGTTTCAAAAAATATACACGATTTCTGCGTAATGGTTGTGTATATTCAGTGAATTAGTTAAGAAAGTATACAAGGTTAGAAACAACATGTTCTGACATTGTATAGATTTAGTATGTAAACGCGTAACAAGTAGGTACTTGTAAAGTATACAAGCTCAGAAAGTTAGATAATGTCATAATGTAAAAAATATACAGCAATTAGTAATCAACTAATTACTTTAACTGGTAATTTAGGGGCACCTATGAAAATAATTAACTCCTTTGTAAGAGACAAAAATATTTTTATTGTATAAAAATGTTTGAAATTTTCCAATCTTGGGACCCACTTTTTAGCTGTCTTAGAGAAAAAAGGTCATAAATATTGGTAATGCTCAGATTCTCTAGTAGCCAGTCATGGAACTACTTAATGCTCAGGGTCCATTCAATATTTGCTCGCTGGGTCGCGACCCATAGTTTGGGAAACACTGCTCTAAGCCATTATGGACGAAAGTTTTTCCACGCACCGGACAGTGGTAGCCACTAGATTGTCCTTTTGATCCGGCTATAGAAACTAACAATGACACGATCGTCGGCGTATGCATAATTTTGCATGTTCCACTCTTCCAGGAGGCGGTCAATGCATCCTATGTACAAGATAAACAGTATTCGACCAATAATTGATCCTTGCGGTACTGCTTGAGTAATTTAATTTAGTCTTTCTGACTTGGATAAAGCGTACTGTGTTGTTATTGTATTTTTTCTTCACATTAAAAACGATATATTTTGTTACCTTATTTTGTTACCTATGTACTCGCCACGTGGGAGAGATACAATTTTATCTTGTTCTATGCGGGAGTTGGTAGCTATTCGTGTTCTGGTTAGTTGAGTTTCTTTTATCTTTCTTTCCTAACAGCCAGTGCTATCAGTATTGTTGGGTCTTTTTGAGTGTTTCGTCGTATTTTCATTTATTGATGTTTCGAATTTAGTAATAAACAACCATAATAATGTCAGCCAGATATTATCGCAGGAATGTATGTCGAGATGACGATTATGCTTGAGTACCTACGTTTACACTTACATATATGGAATAGTCATTGCGATATTTTATATTTCTTGTGTTTCATTCAACTTATGATAATTGGTGTTTGTTTTATGAATTTATTAAATTTGATTTATTGAACCTAAACATACCTACATAGTTACACATTCAGCTAGCGTTAGTGCACTCGTATATTTACATGCAAACAATAATGTAGGTACATGGTTATTATTTGCGTTGTCTTAATATACTGGATTAATGTTTTACCTTATAGGTAGTATTCCTATACTATGCCTATCTAGCGATGTTTTATTTTGAGCATTCACAGCATACAATATTTGTTAGTGAGTGCCCTTATTTAATTATTCACAACATGTACATAATTAGTAGTGTACCTTCCTCTTTAATTTATAGACCGTATGGGAAATTTATTTATAGCTCATTCAATATTACGCTCATGATTGACTTGCTAATAGGTACATGTTTTACGACTGATTACAAATTTCAGTATTTTGTATGACCGCTTTTCATTTTTATGAGTAAGTAGCTGGTATTGAAAATGCTGCTTTGTAGTTATTGCAAAACTTGTATCATGTGTAGATTTGTTTATGTGTTTGAAATAAGTTTATGAATGTTTTGTCAACTCTCTGTATGTGTCTCTGTAGAATAAATAAATAAATAGGATCGAATTTAAAGTCATCGTTGGAAGTCAATTTTATAAATTAAATCGAGTTTAAAAACGTTGGTGGATTTTTATTGCAACATATTTGAGTTTTAATTATATTGTGTTGAATGCCGTCACTGACGTTAGTGAAGTGCGGTTAAATATAATGTGTGCAATAGTATTTCTATAATGTTTGATTCAAAGTTTGTGGCTGTTGTCATTGTTGTCTCTGATCAGTGATTTGTGTGTGTATGTCATTATCATCTTTAAGACATGAGTAATAAGCGTAAGCGCCATCTTTTTTGTAATGAGTAAGTATTATTCCAGAATCTGATTTTTATATTTTTGTTAACACTTAAAACTATAGCTATAAATGTATCCTTAATTCCATACGCAACGGTGAGAATGTTGAAATCTCAATTATTGTAAGTACCTACGTACGTAAATAATTTTATATTTTATTTACGAGACCATCTAAATCTGTATACGTGTGATAATAATTAGGTATGTAGGTGATTGTTTTCATTAGACGTTTTTAATCTGCAGGTGGTAAAATTGCACTTGTTACCCTAAATAACATAAGAAACAAATGTGATAATTTTTAGTGTGCGTTTTAATGTTTCAGAAAGCTCTTTATTTATTATTGTTCCCTAAATTTTTTCTATTTTATTTATTTTATTTTATTTGAATAAAATATACCACTGCCAGCTTGACAGTTCTGAAACCCAATTGCTGGACAGTGGACAACATATAACTATCATAAATAAACAAGAATTTAAAACAATAACCACAAGAATATGTATATACTATAATATTTGTTATTGAAGAGTTTTTCGCGATGAGGTATATACGTATGTATTAGAGTTATGTTTTGCGGTTACATCGCGTCTGCCTACATTTGGCTACGGTTTCTTCTTCCTCTTAAAAGAGTTTGTACATCTGTTGAGTGATTTTCATACGTATAGATGTATTATTTGCACGTGTTGCTACAGTTGTAGATACATAAATTGGTAGGTACATGGGTCTGGTCAGTCGTGAAGTGTAAGTACATTTATTTATATATAGGTATGTGTGTGTGCCTTGATATTTCCTGTTGAATGCAAGTGAATCATCAACCACTCGTGGCTGGATTACCTGGCTGACACCTAATGTATGTAGAGATATTTAGCAGTATAGGCTATTGAACGAACGAATATGAACCTTGCGAGTGCTATTACAAAGCGGATATATAAAATCCAATAGGATGGAATACCACGCGTGCTATCGAACTTATATAAGTGGTGGTTGTGATTTTTGCATGCGATTAATAGTCATTACTTAGCTATAGCGATACCTATGCCAAACTTCGGACTCTATTATAAGTTAATTTTTAGGTATGTATTATGTTCTTATTGAAAGAAAAATTATAAAACCCAATAGAGGGACTGTGAGATGTGTAATATAGGTAGGTAGGTATATTCAAAGGATTAGTGTTAAGTATGTACCTAGGTGTATATTTAGGTACCTACATAGTTTTTGTAACATTCAGTCGGGGCTGACTAAAGGATGTTATATTAAAAAGGATGTAGGTACCTACCTAGATACTTAATTCGGTACAATCAGCGGTTTTGTAAATATTCCACGTAGCTAGGCACACGATAATATTAACAATAATAGTACATTCTAAATTCTTGGCAACCTCCAGCGATAATTGTGCATCTAGTTACAATATTTCTGAGGATTATGTAGGTATAATAGTGAGCTTAGAGGTTTAGTGGTGAGTGGTGAACACAGAACAGAGAGAACAGATAGAGCGCATGCACCACACATGCGCATCGTCCGTCACTTTGGATGACGTGAGGAAGTGTGAAGAGGAATGTACCCTGCACGGGAGGGCATAGGATAGATTCCCTCTGCACCGTCCCCCACAACTCAGTGGGCGGCCTTGGAGAGAGCGTTCACCTCCCCTCACACTTCCTCCGTCATGCTTCCATCGTGACCATTATGCACCGAGCGGTCATTTCTCCCAATGATGGGACTTCTTACTCTAAGTGCATCATCATAACACTTATGTAACTTTCTGTTACTAATGTGTAAATCCATAGGTACATCGCATCGGCCGATATTATCTACTTAGTTATGTAGGTAAATATGTGTTTATTTATAATAATAATAATAATCGGACTATTTATATGTGGCGCCGTTTAATGACCCGTGACCATCTCAAGGGCGCCGTGACTTCTCCCGAACAGTAATAGAATTACCTACATTATGTATTAGAGATTAATTACAAACTTTGATTGGAGAACCATCTTCTCTTCTCTAATCGAGATGTTTGGTTTTGTCATTTGCGCTTTGTGCCCAAATTCAGTTAAATTAAAATTCTTAATGTATTTTTTTGGCGCGGAGAGAGGACAGCTTACATGTTTATTGCATACAGCTGGTCTGCTGGCTACCCCACTTGTGGAATTTGCCGTGATGATATAGTACTGGTAGTATGGAAATATCTCATAGTCATGTCACTTTGGGGTAATTCCATACCTACCGGTCCAGAAATAAATAAAATGGTTGCTCGACCATCTCAGAAAAAATTGATTTTTTTTGTGCTATCACCCCAACATGTTGGTAGTTCAAAATGATAATTATTTTAATTTTATTGGTTTTGGTTTTTGTGTGGTGGCCATATTTGTTTTACAAGGCGGAGACATTTTCGCAGTTTAAAGGGTTTGCGAAAACTTGAATATCTCAGGTCGTATTTATTTTATCAACATAAAAATAAAAGTAATTTGTTAATAAGAATATAAGCTTTAAGGTTGTAATAAAACATTTTCACCTAAATATAATTCTAAGGGATGAAATTTCAGTCTACATTCTTAACTCTTTTTTGCAAAAACTCCCATTTTCACGGAAAGATTTTGGACGAAGGGAAAGAGTCCACTCATCAAAACTTTTTTGACAAACAACTAGGTACTAGTTGTGTTGATAAACTAAATTTCAAGTCTCAGACTTGACCCCCCTTTTCACAAAAAAATTTCAAAATTTGGAAATTCTCAAAATTTTCCATTTTCCGAGCTCAATATCTCTGGTGGGGGACTAGGTAAAAATTTGAAATGTCACCCCATAATAGACCTGTACCATAGTATTATGTGGCAAAAATTTGGAGTTTGAGATTTTACTACGAGCAGAGATATAGCAATCACAAAATGTCCAAAAATTAGTACTTCAACGGGCATACCGCATCGGCATATATAGAATATAAAATTGTTTACTAATAGTAAATCAATGTATATTAGATAATATTTACAAAATAGAAATCTAATGAGTGCTACAGACGCATGCTGAAGATTCATTGGTCGGAACACGTCGAAAACGTAGATTTGTTAACCAGGGTAGGTGAAAAAAGGCAACTCCTTAAGAATCAGCCAACAACGAGCTAACTGGCCACAACATCAGGCACCCAGGACTGCTCATCG
Organism: Athripsodes cinereus; assembly: GCA_947579605.1. Classification (NCBI taxonomy): domain Eukaryota; kingdom Metazoa; phylum Arthropoda; class Insecta; order Trichoptera; family Leptoceridae; genus Athripsodes; species Athripsodes cinereus. Next base: position 15,758,032 of record OX388310.1, read on the forward strand.
CTATCGTGGAAGGTAGGACCGAAGGCACAAATGGCAGAGGCCGACCGAGAGACGCGTTTATAGGCCAACTGAAGAGGGGCATGAACTGTTGCTCATACGTAGAGCTGAAAAAACTGGCTGAGAATAGGGAGGAATGGAGAAGAAAATCCAAACTCGTTGCAGACCAATCCAATGGATTGTAACTCATTATATGGAAATAGTATGGAAGTAGTATAATACCATGTTATATAATTAAATATCTTTATTTTGTGTGGGGGCGGGGTACTAAAACTCAGGGAGAACTAGCAGTCTGAATCATATTTTAACCTGTTGGATCTTGTTTGAGCAGGCACAGTCATTTATTAGCATGAACGCTGTGTACTCTCCCAGCCTAGGTTAGTTTTCTGTTAGCAGCCAAAGACGAAGGTTGTCTTTGTACTCTTTGTGTCATAGTTTTGAAACATGGAATGTGAAGAAGGCAGAAATCTTTTGAGTTATAAACAGTGCTATTGTTATCATCTGCAAGTACCATGAAGTCAAGTATTTTGTTAAGTACAACCATCTGTTTGAAAATTCTTGTTGTGACCCACTAAAGATCCATAAAAAACTATAATTAAAGGTCTCAGAAATCAAAGTTTAACATTTACCTAAGGAAAAAAATCACTTGATTAATCTTATTCCTCGAAAATCTTTATGTGCTACCTGCTATAATCGACTTTTTGTAATAAGAGATAATGGCATCAATAATGACTTGAGGCAAGTACATATGTGATTTTATTCCTCTGACGACTGTGATGACATACTTGTGTCAAAAACTGCCTCATTATACCTCCAGAAAGAAGACATAGTTGCATGCATATATGAAGAGCAATGGTACCTTGGAGTTATTGAGGAAATAAGCATCGAAAACAATGACCTGAAAGTTCACTTTTATGAGCTAGCTAGGCCACGAACCTCGTTCAAAGTTTCAAGAGGTGACAAGACCTGGGTACCTATGAATAACATTCTGAGAAAGCTCGCACCAATGGAATTTACAACTGTGACTGGCCGCTTTCACACTATCACCCCTCAATTGTGCGAGGCGATCTCTAAGCTCTTTGTTGTACACCAAAATTGTATTAGCTAGCAGAAAGAAGTTTGCTTTTAAATTAATGTGTGTATAACAGTAAGCCTTGAGACTTCAAGTTATTTTGTGTAAAATGTCTTTTTTGCCAAGAACCATGTCACATATTAATCGACTTAAATACGTTATATTCACCCACTGAATTGTGCATTATTTTGATTAAGGCTGCCAGTTCTCCCAGAATTTTAACCCACCCCCACAAACAATCAAGATATTTAATTATATAACATGGTATTTTACTATTTGGAATTGTATTTTGTAAATATTATCTAATATACATTGATTTACTATTAGTAAACAATTTTATATTCTATATATGCCGATGCGGTATGCCCGTTGAAGTACTAATTTTTGGACATTTTGTGATTACTATATCTCTGCTCGTAGTAAAATCTCAAACTCCAAATTTTTGCCACATAATACTATGATACAGATCTATTATGGGGTGACATTTCAAATTTTTACCTAGTCCCCCACCAGAGATATTGAGCTCGGAAAATGGAAAATTTTGAGAATTTCCAAATTTTGAAATTTTTTTGTGAAAAGGGGGGTCAAGTCTGAGACTTGAAATTTAGTTTATCAACACAACTAGTACCTAGTTGTTTGTCAAAAAAGTTTTGATGAGTGGACTCTTTCCCTTCGTCCAAAATCTTTCCGTGAAAATGGGAGTTTTTGCAAAAAAGAGTTAAGAATGTAGACTGAAATTTCATCCCTTAGAATTATATTTAGGTGAAAATGTTTTATTACAACCTTAAAGCTTATATTCTTATTAACAAATTACTTTTATTTTTATGTTGATAAAATAAATAGGACCTGAGATATTCAAGTTTTTGCAAACCCTTTAAACTGCGAAAATGTCTCCGCCTTGTAAAACAAATATGGCCACCACACAAAAACCAAAACCAATAAAATTAAAATAATTATCATTTTGAACTACCAACATGTTGGGGTGATAGCACAAAAAAAATCATTTTTTTCTGAGATGGTCGAGCAACCAGTGCTGGACCAGGTGATTTGGACTTACCCTTTGGTGATTGTGTATTCTATTATTTTGTTAGAATTCAGTCAGTAAAACAGTTTTGTTTCTGTTAAGCATCAAACTTTTATTCCAATAGGTGTTTTAGTTTAAATGCAAGCAAAAATTAAAATTGTTATTACTCTCGTTAAGAATTCATTCATTGTTGTACAGCATAGTTCAGTTCACACCACACACATTGCATCAGAAACTAAAGAGCGCGGGTTAATTTGAACTTCTACTTATACCTATTTACTCCTTAGTATGTACATATAATATTACATTTTCTATTACCACTGCCTGCAGGAGCATAGCCAGTTCTATTATGGCGACAATTTATTTATTATTATTTGCCTATACAATTGTTCCTATGCGCTGCAAAGCATAAGCCTCCCCTATAGGTACGTCTCCAGTTATCTCTATCCTGGGCGTTCTGCAACCAGCCAGAATCAATTATTTTATTGTCATCAGACCATCGTTTATGAGATCTTACTCTTCTTCTTTTGTTCTCGCGTGATTTGTATTCCTATACTCCTTTTGTCTATCTTAGATCTTCTAGAGACATCCGCCGCCCGTGACCATTTCAACTACGCTACCTACTTTTTCGACGACGTTTGTATCGCTCGATTTTCTATATATTGTATATCTCAATATTATACGTTCGGAGAGTTTATTTGTTGCATAGTTTCTTCGTGCTTCCTTTGTGCCACAGATTTTTTTTTTGATGTTATATATTTTCTGAAACAAACAGGGATAAATACCTAAAAATCGAAACTTTAAAGGTAGATATTTATGTACGAATATCGTGGACAGATTTAGTGCCGCAGAGCGCATACGAATAGGAGCTCCTGACGAATATTATGATTCGTTAAGTCTCATATTTGGGCCACATACTACGAGGCAATAAATATCAGTAGGTTGGTATAATTTAGTAGGTACGCATATACCTATCTATGTTCGCTGGCTTCGTAGATTTTATGGAAAATTTATCTACTGTTAAAAGATAGATAGACAAGAATTTACCTAGTGGATAAGTACCTAATAGCTTAGAGTAGCCCATGGAGCCGTTTATAGCTTAAATTGCTAAGCAGACAATTTTGCCAACCTGATTAGTAAAGTGTGATCCACATCCTTAATAAATATGTAAGTATTTTGTTGGTTCGTAAAATACAAGTTATACCTAATGTAGGTGCCTTAGTTTTGTAGAAGTGGTAACCCGAAACATGATAAAGGGTGTTGAAGGATGAAATGTAGGAGAAGTGTGCGAGGGCAGAGGATGAACCTTTGGGCGCGCGTCTCTCCTCTACACCCTTCCGCTGCATCGTCTCGACTTTATTCGTGCCTAGACCGTCACGGGGGGCGGCTGTCGCTGTGATTTTCTTTTATTTATTGATTCTTCGCGAGTTGCGATCGCGCGGCATTATATTATCTATAATAATTATTATATATTTAATATTTTGTTCTATTGTGAATTACTTTTCTTGTATCGGATTTCCAGTTGAGTGCAACACCTATCTGTTATGTTTCCCGTGTTTTAAATTTGTTGTGAAACTGCCACGAGTTGAAAGTTCTCTATATCATGTGCATGTCTGTGTGTTTTCAAATACTAGAATCTATTGTGTGTTTGTGTAGGTTCTATATTCTGTATGATATTGTGGATTTCTAAATACGAGTTGGCTTTTGTATATTCCTCCTCAGGAACGAGTTATCCTTGGAGAATACCTGCGTACCAAAGATGTTTCGTTGAATAATGGATTTCTTCTTTTACTGATTTAGATGATCGATCATTGTGTTTTTGATACTTATTAGAATTTAGTGATTCGATTTTTTTTTGTGTTTTTATATTAACCACAGTAAATTGTAATACTTTTTATAAACTGAATAGGTATATTATTTTCAAGTGTAGGTATTTTTAGCAGATATTTATGACCACATAAATTAAAATTTTGATTTCTTGTGCTTTTTTTCATGGCATATTTTAGTAATTAATTTAAGTGTTCAACTATAAAGTGGTTCTAAGTGCATTTTGTGACGGGATGGAATGATTTTCTAATATCCGATACGCGCCCTTAAGCTGGCAACCGCACGTGCCGTCTCCCTACGATGCGATGTGTCGCGGGGAGTCGCGACTGCATCTCAGCCTCTCACAATTCATCCAGATTGGAGGTATGCAAATACATAATGTTTTTTTAATTTTTTGATTTAATTAGTTTAGTTTTATTTATGTAATATTATATTATTAGACAAAGCAGAGTTAAATAATTGATTAGGTTTGCCTTGGTACGGGCCCAGCGGCCCAGTTAGGTATAACTTATGACATACCTACTATATTATGTTCTCCAAAATTCTTGTGAAATTTAATGTAAGTATTAATGTATATAGGTATATACATGCTTAATTTGGATGATCTAATTTACATAGAAAAGGCAAAGATGATGTATAGAGTGAAGCATGTGATGATTAAATCAAACATGAATTTGACCTATAACAGTAGATTCACTAGAACGAGAGAGCACATGAGATGTGGATGAAAGGTGTGGATTTCTCGACTCCGCTTCCAGAATGACTGTATAATTCGTTACCAAACCACATTAAGGAAGCAAATAGCTTTGGGCTTTTTAATAAAAAAACTAAGGATGCAACTGATTGAAGAGAGGGAGTAATTGTGATTGTGGTTGTCATTTTGATATAATTTGGAATAGATATTAATTGTTCGTCTTGTCTCCCCTTATACCAGCAATACTATTGCTGTTTGGGGATTTCAAAATTTTTATTAGTAAAATTAATGTTTGTTTTATGTAATATGTATGTTGTATGTAATATGTATGTTGTATGTAATAAACAGTGTTTTGTGTTAATATCAAATATGTTTAAAATGTCTTCACAATGTGAACACACAAACTCTAGCGCCCGTATTCACCAAGAAAAACTGAGCGTTCGATCAGCTCAAATTACGATCAACGTCAAAATTGGTATTCACCAACATATTTTAGGCTCCCTCAGCGTGATTTGAGTGAAAATTTCCCTCAAATTTGATCGGCCAATTGAGGTGGATTAACTTTTGCTCAGCGTCGATCTGTCAAAATTATTCTATAATGTCCGCCATACATGTTTCGTATTGTTGGCGTTTTATTTACAATTTATTGAATATATATTTGTTGGCGGCATGTAATAATTTATATAGATGTATATATATAAATAAATTATTTAATTAATTAATTAATTTATTTATTTATAATGACATATACGGCACAAGGCCATTAAACATATACAAAAAAATCACAAATAGTTCGATGCAATACAACAATCCTTTTAATCGCAGTCGCACTTTCTTATCACACATAAAAGGCACCGTCAACGTAGGTCAGACTTCTGGGAACCATAAAAGACAGCTCGCTAACTTTAGAGAAGCACATTAGTTCTCTTGTCAGTGCTTGTTTCTTTCAGCTGCGGCAAATTGGGATGATAAAAAGGTGTCTCACATTAGACGCTAAGAAGTCACTAATTGTGGCTCTGGTAATATCCAGACTAGGATATTGTAACTCAGTATTTTAGTGGGATTACCTGCTTGTCAGATCGATAGGCTGCAATCAGTTTTGAAGTCCGCTGCACGTGTTATCTTTGGAGTACAAAGGTGTACACGTATGACTCCACTTTTAAAGCAATTTCATTGGCTACCAGTGGAGACTATAGTGCAGTCCAAAGTGTGAATGTTAGTTTATAAGGCACAGAATGAGAATGCCCCAGTTTATATTGCTGAATTGTGCAGGTTGAAATATCAAGAATAAGCCCGCAGAGGAGAATTTAAACTAATTATGGGGATAGAGCCTTTTGTGTGGCGGGACCTCATCCTCTGGAATGGATTGCCTCGCTAGCGTAGGCAAGCTGCAGATCTTAAGACATTCAGAAAGGCTCTAAAAACCTTATAATTTACTAATTACTATTAAATATTGTATTCTGTTTTATATTACTGACGTGGACACATATTATTGTGTATCCAAAACATTTAATTTAATTCAACATAATGTGTCTTCTGACATGGATGCTGTTGTGTATCCGAGATTCTATATGATGTGGATGTAATGTCCTAGAATTGATTAATTATTGTTCAGTATCATTGAGGTGCTTTGGCACGTTAACGACACTTTAATGTTGTCCAATAATAATAATTATAATAGTTCTACTTTCGACTAAACATGTTACAGAGTACTTACTAAACAACATGAATATTTTTTATTTATTTATCGTATAAACAGCTTATGCCTTTTACAAATAAATATAAACAAATACAACAATAGTAACAAGATTTTTATTTATAATTTTTCATATTGTACATGTCTATGTTATAAAATACCACGGATAGTGTAATAGTTCAATATTGCAAGGAATTAAAATTATTTCTTGATGGTAAATTACTGTGTATTTTAGTTATATACGGAGTATTTCAGTTATTTTTCTATCCTTGTTTATAATTTCTTTTTAATTTTAACCTCACCGGCAAACTGCTTTGACAACAATGCATGAGTCGATTAAATGCTAGCTGTCAAATCGACTGCTATCAAAGTAATATCTGTTTAAGTTCAATTCTTGATTTTGTATAGATAAAGGCATTTATAAATATTTAAAAAATATACATATAATTTTTTAAATGATACTTACATATATTTTTTAAATGGCTTATTATTATTTTTATTTGTATAATTATCAAAAATATACTTTTTAGTTACTTTAATGGCTGTTTCCGTAAATAAATGTCAGTTTCATTTCATAATATTTACATTGTATCCATGGATACCCACGATCAAATTCGACTCAGCTAAGCATTGTAAATTTTCGTTGGTGAATACCTATCTACGTTGAGGAATGCTGAGGGAGATTTAAGCTGATCGTTTGCTCAGCTGATCGTTCGCTCAGTTTTTCTTGGTGAATACAGGCGTATATCATTTAATATGATGTGTTCAGTTACTTACAATTTATATAGGTATTGACTTTTAATTAATTCTTTAATCTCTCTCTCTCTCTCTCTCTCTATATATATATATATATATATATATATATATATATATATGAAGGTGAAGGTTTTACTCCATTTCACTGCGTACAGTCGGGCAGAGACTTGGCTCATGCCTTTGCATACGGAACGAGGCTTGGCCCGTCACCGGAACATGCAGTTTGGATTTGTCGAAGGGATGTTATGTTTCGACATTGGCGCATGTGTCTCATCAGGACCATCTTACATAATGGCCGACACAACATCAAATCCAGTATGCGAGGAGCATCGCATATTATATATATATATATATATATATATATATATATATATATATACCTTTATATGTACACTGTACATTTTTTTTATTTTTTACTTTACATGTATTTTTACTTTATATGTATATGTCGCAAACTACACGGCGCAAGGTAATATACGGCTAATTCCTGTTCAAAACAACCAGACCATGTTGCTCAATGTCTTAGATTTTTTTTTATACTTTGCCTGTCGATTGCCTGATATGTTGAGACTTTCAAACAAGTATTATTTTTTTTACTAACGAATTTTTTTTTGGTGGCCATTTTTCTAAGGTGCCGAGGGGAATTTTTAATGAAAATAGATCTTAAGAAAAATTGTTGTATCTTTTTTATTTATTAACATATCGAAATAAAATTTTCTAGTTTTAAAAAATGTTTGATCATCGGCATATCTATCGAAAGAATTACTAAATTTTGCTTCAAATTTACAATTCTAAAATTGAAAATTTCTCTTTTTCGGATCATTATTTTAGAATGAAAACAACAAGTATCATCATTCATATTTTTTATTTACAGAGATATTTAATGTCACTATCCTCAGAAGCAATGCAAATGAATTTAAGATAGTCCTTCTTTTTCTATAACTAGTCGAACTTTGCTCTTATGTGAAAAAATGCAAATTTTGAAACCAAATATCTGAAAAGGGACTGAATAATTTCTTTTGAAAATTTTATATTACATTAACCGTATTCTTATTGATAAGTGGCAGGAATTATATGAGTGATATCGGAGCGGTTTTTGGGATATAGAGTTTTTCGCGCGGGCTGTTTTTGTAAAAAGAAATCAATACAAAATTCGTAATATTTTTTTTGTTTGTAACTAGGGTTGCCACCTTTTTTTAAAAAAATAGAGTACATTGGTCATTATAGGTAAGAAAAAAAAGTACGTAGTATCAAAATAAAGTACAATTTATTTTTCTTTATTATTATGTTTAAAAACATATTTTTTAATTGCTTTTTGCAGTTTGTATCAAATTAGTATATCTACTAAACAATAACACAGCATCTTTACAGTCTGTATTTAAATTTAAGTAAATAGTAATTAATTTTTTTAAACATTTTTTCGGTGTAACACATTCACTATCTATTTGATCTGTTTCACTACCAAAATTACGTTTTCTATAAAACTTAAAATCGTATTCATAAAGTGGCCCTTTAGCTAAAACTGTGAAATATAAAATTTTCAACAAGTTTGGCAGAAAAACTTTCAAAACTTGTAACGCTGCAAACATTTTGATGTGATAAAATATGAAAACAAATATGTATCAATCCAAACAAAGTCTACCAAAAAATGGAAAAATCGTTGCTCGATGTCTTAGATTTTTTTTATACTTTGCCTGTTAATTGCCTTATATGTTGAGACTTTTAAACAAGTATTATTATTTTTTACTCTCGAAATATTTTTTTTTGGTGGCCATTTTTATAACGTGCCTTGGGTGATTTATAATGAAAATAGATCTTTAGAAAAATTATTGTACCTTTCTTTTTTATTTATTAACATATCGAGATAATTTAAAAATATATATTTTAAGTACAAAATTCTCTAGTTTTGAAAATATTTTTAACCATCGGTATCTATCGAAAAAATTACTAAATTTTGCTTGGGATATAGAGTTTTTACCGCGGGCTGTTTTAGTAAAAATAAATCTTTACAAAATCCTTAATATTTTTTTTTGTTTGTAACCGTAGCGAAATAATTTAATCATCATTATATTTAGTAATAATGAGACTATATTTTGGTATATGTATATTGATATTCTATTATATATTTTAATAAATACCAAAAATTAATCTCAAGGTCATTATATGTTTTATCAAAAAAGGTGATTTTTACATGAAATTTTTAAATATAAAAAAGTAATAATCACAATTGATTTTTTTTCTCTGAATAATTTATTATAGTTAATAAACCACAAAAATTATTTTCATGTAGTCCAAGTGGTTTTTAAAATAATATGATGTTTTGAAATTTCGAATCGAAAAAGGGGAAACGTGAGCCGTACTGGGCTTGTATTTTGTATGGAGTTTGTACTCAAAAATCACAATTTTTGAGTTTTCTCACCAAATTTGTATAAAATTGATAATTACAAAGCTTTTGCTAGAGAGCGCTCATAATGCACTAAAACCGCTTTCCACAAAACAAACAAGAAATTGTGACAATGGCACTGACATTGTTGTCATTTGAGGTTAGGTTGCGTTCAGAAATTGATTAAAACAAGTGCTTTAAGTGATGTGGCGCTGGCGAGTGACGACACCGATTCCACACCAATTGATAAATTTCGTTTAACGAAGAAATACTTACGACTAAACTTTTCAAAATCCCAAAGAAATCAAATCATGCGAAATAAAGTATTTTCGCGTACTTTATTTTTCTCATAAAGTATAAAGTACGTTTACCTGAAATAACGTACAATACTTTATTATAAAGTACGGGTGGCAACCCTATTTGTAACCGTAGCGAAATAATTTAAAAAAACATTATATTGAGTTATAATGACACTATATTTTGGTATATATTGATATTCTATTATATATTTTAATAAATACCAAAAGTTCATCTCAAGGTCATTATATTTTTTATGAAAAACGGTGATTTTTACACGAAATTTTTAAATATAAAAAAGTAAGAATCACCATTGATTTTTTTTCTCTGAATAAATACTTTATAGAACTATCAGATTAAGAAATATGGAATGTCCAAAAGTAAAGCTAATTTTTTTATAATTAAAATAATGACACCACTTCGACCCAAAAATCCATATTTTAAGACTATATATCTAAAAACAAGTTAATTTTTTTTTATGAAAATTTGAAAATAGCATAAACTTATCACAGTTAATAAACCACAAAAATTGTTTTTATATAGTCCAAGTGGTTTAAAAAATATCTTGTTTTGAAATTTCCATACAAAATGAATAGGCAGTATAGGGGAAACGTGAGCCGTACTGGGCTTGTATTTTGTATGTAAATTTCAAAACATCATATTTTAAAAACCACTTGGACTACATAAAAATAATTTTTGTGGTTTATCAACTGTAATATGTTAATGCAGTGTTTCCCAACCTTCTTCATGCCATTCCCCACCGTAGTCATTTCATAAGTCATATGCCCCACCGGCCTCTTTTTTAATTAAATTTGGTAAATTTTCAATAATACGTGCAAACGCGGTGCCCCACCTCTGAGGCGTGATGCCCCACCGGTGGGGCGTACGCCCCCACCTTGGGAATCACTGTGTTAATGCTATTTTCAAATTTTCGTGAAAAAAAAAATTAACCGGTTTTTAGATATACAGTCTTAAAATATGGATTTTTGGGTCAAAGGGGTGTCATTATTTTAATTATAAAAAAATTAGCTTTACTTTTGGAAATTCCATATTTCTTTATCTGATAGTACTATAAAGTATTTATTCACAGGAAAAAAAATCAATTGTGATTATTACTTTTTTATATTTAAAAATTTCGTGTGAAAATCTCCTTTTTTCATAAAAAATATAATGACCTTGAGTTGAATTTTTGGTATTTATTAAAATATATAATAGAATATCTATATATAACAAAATATAGTGTCATTATAACTCAATATAATGTTTTTTAAATTATTTCGCTACGGTTACAAACAAAAAAATATTACGAATTTTGTATTGATTTCTTTTTAAAAAAAACAGCCCGCGGGAAATACTCCATATCCCAAAAACCACTCATATAATTCCTGCCACTATCAATAAGAATACGGTTAATGTAATATAAAATTTTCAAAAGAAATTATTCAGTCCCTTTTCAGATATTTGGTTTCAAAATTTGCATTTTTTCACATAAGAGCAAAGTTCGACTAGTTATAGAAAAAGAAGGAATCTCTTAAATTCATCTGCATTGCTTCTGAGGATAGTGACATAAAATATCTCTGTAAACAAAAAATATCAATGATGATACTTGTTGTTTTCATTCTAAAATAATGATCCGAAAATGAGAAATTTTCAATTTTAGAATTGTAAATTTGAAGCAAAATTTAGTAATTTTTTCGATAGATGCCGATGATCAAACATATTTTTAAACTAGAAAATTTTGTACTTAAAATATATATTTTTAAATTATCTCGATATGTTAATAGATAAAAAAGATACAATATTTTTTCTAAAGATCTATTTTCATTAAAAATCTCCCTCGGCACCTTAGAAAAATGGCCGCCCAAAAAAAAATTTCGAGAGTAAAAAAATAATAATACTTGTTTGAAAGTCTCAACATATCAGGCAATCGACAGGCAAAGTATAAAAAAAATCAAAAACATCGAGCAACGATTTTTCCATTTTTTGGTTGTTTTTGTTTGGAATCATACATACCTAATATGCCTAATATATACGTCGTACTAATATATACATATCGTATAGGTATGACTACTTCTTACGTAGGTACATCACTGTGATCTGTGTTTGTTTATTCGTCACAACCAGTTTCATGTTATTCTACTTACACCTACTTCACGGTTGTTTATGTTAGTAAGAGGTCAATGAACTGTAGGCTCAAGTAAATTTTCGCGCGCGAATTTCATAGACTTTTAATTTCATTAAGTCACTGCGCTATCAGTGTGTTGACGGTAGATACACAAACACACACAACTGATCAAACTTTGTAATGACGATACTTTGTTAAAGTTTATTGATCATCACCTGCGTAGGTAGGCGTTGTGATGAATAGGTAACTACCTATCCAATCTTATCGCCCTGGGAATACCTTTTCCCATGACATTCGTAACGCCGCCTCGATGTTGTTTTCATAGGGAAAGTGTGATGTGAAATGTGGTCGTCCAGGTTGTGGAAACTCTGTAGAGGTCATGCTCTTTGTGGCCACTTGTCATTGGATAATTTCAAGACTGGGCAATTGTTTCTCTTGTTTCGCCGAGTGTGTTTGCGTATACCACCATTATTTTGTTTGAAACAGGTAGCAATGTGCATACGTAGGTATTATACATCTTTGAAAGTAGAGCGATGTACCTTATAAACGGGTCAGCTTAACGATAAATGGGAGGTCGCAAAATTATTTGTTGAAAGCAGAATACCGAGGATTATTTATTAAGTAAATCAACATATAAAAAAATTGTACGAAGGTCCTTAATGAATTCTGAATTTATGAAAGACAATTAAATTAATACACTTTATACGAGGTCTCATCCTCCAGGCTAGGGGTAGGTAACCTTTTGAATGCTTTGAGTATTGCACAATGCAAATACGTTATTTGATTATTTTAATAGTAATCGATTTCGGTAATCCTTTACCATTAATGAGCGATACAATACAGTCAATGGTAAAGGTTTACCGAAATCTATCACGAATAAAATAATCAAGTAGCGGATATGCATTGTGGAATACTCAAAACATTCAAAATGTCTCGTAGGTTGATGACCCCTGCTCTAGGCAGTATTTGGGCTGAAAATATTTTAAATGTGTTATGTATTTACGTCTTTACGTTGGACAAGCTGACAGGAAAATAAGGACCAGAATAAAATAACTCTTTTGTACAATAAAAGAAGCAGTGTTACGTCTGAAATGGCTGATCACTGAATAATATTTTTTTTTTTATTTATTTATTTTATTTAACAATAATTATACAGACATTACAATACATAGACTATTTGATACAACTTAAATCTAAACATCCTCCTTATAGAGACTAGTCTCGTGTAAAGGAGGGTAATAATTATGTAATCATAGCTTCAATGCCATTAATGTCAGTTAAATTAAAAAATGTAACATGGGTGTCATGATGAAACATGAGAATATATTAGGGGCATTTGGTGTACCTTAGGACAGTTTTACCTTTGGACAGTTGTAATTTTAATAGTTTGCCATAGATTTAAAAATCTGCAAATTCACAAAAATATAACATTTTTGTGATGTCGCCACTTAATCGTGTTTGGTATGACATAAGTGCATTAATTTATCTGGGATAACAGTTTGAAGATTTTTTGATCAAAAAGTAAATTTTTCACTCACTTATATTGTTTCTATTATTCTGGTTGTTTTGTTGGTGTGTGACATATACAATATGAATATCAAATCTTACAAGTTTTACCTTTGTGAATACATTATTGGTTTACCGCTGTCATAACTCCAACTTGTTTTGCGCCCCAAAATACCTGTCAGTATCGAAATTTTTGTTATGTTGTACCTATGGAACACGCTGCTGTTGTACCTTTGGACACGTCCAAAGGTACACAATCATTCGACAGCTTTCGTTTGGTAGAATTATGTTTTGATAAATAGAATAAATTCGAAAGAGGACGGGTTCAAGTGTGAACATATGAAAGGGATAAAAGACAAGGATGGATGTGTGTTAGTGAATGATGAATGTGTGTTACGTAGATGGAAGGAGTATTTCGAAGATCTGTTTGAATGTGATGGTACAAATGCGAATGAGTATGACGACATTGAAAGCAGTGTGAATGAAAACGATATGATAGACATGAATGAGATTTTGAATGCATTAAAAAAAGCGAAGTGCGGTAAAGCTGTAGGGTATGATTGTGTTGCCGTTGAGCTCATTAAGTCCGGTGGACCGGAGGCTCACGCGTGGTGTTTGGAGCTTTTCAATGATTGTTGGAGAGAAGGCGCTACACCAGAGGATTGGAGGAGGGCTATCATCTGCCCCCTGTACAAAGGGAAAGGCTCTAGACTTGAATGCGGGAGTTATCGGGCTATTATATGATTGAGAGAGTACGAAAGATAACTGAGTGTAAGATATGGGATGCACAAGGAGCTTTTTTGAATGGCAGAGGGTGCACCGATCAGATCTTCTCCCTGCGAATGGTTATAGAGAAGTTTCTGGGTAAACACCAGAAGCTTTTTTGTACGTTCGTGGATTTGGAGAAAGCATATGATCGAGTGGACCGGGAAAGGTTGTGGCGCGTGTTGTCGGAATATGGGGTGAGTAGCCGGTTGATCCGCGCAATCTCTTCACTTTACGTGGAAGCTCCGCTTGCGTGAGGGTAAATAACACTCTCTCGGAGTGGTTTGTACTCGATAGGGACATTGAAAGAAGGAAAGTGGCCGGTGCTAGAGTAAACGGTGCACTTCGACCCATTGTCAGCAATGGCAATGTGTCGAACATGGCTAAAATGCTGGTGCACAATACCATTCTGGTACCGTCACTTACGTATGCAAGCGAGACATGGACGTGGTTGAAGAAGGACGAAAGTGGAATAAATGCAGTAGAGATGCGATCGTTGAGAAGAATGGTTGGTAAAACGCTGCGTGATAGAGTGAAGAATGAGGATATTAGAAGAATGAGCGGATGCAAGAAGAGTGTTGTGGACAGAATGCGCGTGAATAAACTACGGTGGTTTGGGCATGTTGAACGAATGAACGAGGTAAGAATGACAAAGAGGATATACTTATCTGAAAGAAAGGGTGTGAGGAAACGCGGGCGTCCGAGAACCACGTGGCTTGATCACGTGGATCAAATTATCAAGGACGGCCGCGTGTTGAGTAAGAGGAACCGACGTGCGTGTATGAGAAACTGTATGAACGTGAAAGAAGCGAAGGAAGTGTGTAAAGATAGATCTGTTTGACGTTCCGTTCTCTCTGCCTACCCCACTTGGGACACGGCGTGAGGGTATAGTATAGTATAGTATTAAATTGCATATTTTTTGACATTTTGGGCTATTTTCATTATGGAGGATATTACGAGACCATAGAAAACTACACTGAGGACAGGATTATTTAGTTACTAAATCCATAAATAGTGTTAAATGTTTTTTTTTATATAAAAGTTATTCTTGAATTTTGAACGATGAGAGGGGGAATGATCACTTAAGTCAATCACTTAGCTTACTTTTCAGGAGACAGTTTTTTTCTGTTATAATTTTTCTTTTCAAAGAATACATTATAATTTTGTGTGATAAGGACCGATGAGAACAGCATCCTTAATAAAGTCACTTGACTTTGTGAACACCGACACATACTACATGATGGACAATTTAAGAAAAAATGAAAAGGTGTTTGTTCCCCCTTCCCATACAATTTTTCCTCTACTTTTTTATTTCATGTGAAACCACATGAATGTCTAGTAGACACTAAAAAATATTTTGAATGTGGGCAAATTATACCATATTTAGTGGATGATCATCCAGAGTGGTATTATTTGAAACAACTGAATGTGTTTGCAATGTACCTACCTACATAATTATGTATAATAATAATAAGCATAGTAAGCTTATACATTATACGTAGGTACAGTATGAGTGTGATAATATATTCACCGATCTGTATGTGGGTGTATATAAGTAAACAATAGGTACGTTATAATGCTCGCCTTCAATACTCCCATCTGTTGGGGTAGATAAACACGTACCTAAACTGCTCCCCTCGCTGCACTCCTCCACCACCCACCGCGGACTCCCAGGTCTCCCGCTCAGCTGTACAGATGGAAATCCTTCAAGCGCGACGAAACTTGTTCTCTCCTCTTTCCTTTACTTTTTTATGGTTGCGTCTCTTTCCTGTGTATTTATCACAGGTCATCATCATATCCCTTCACTGCTCTCGCTATTCTAAGCTTTTGTCCTATCTAGATATCGACGGTTGTAATGCCGAGTACCTACCCACACTTAGGGGTCGAACCGCGAACAAACAACGAGTGACTTTGAGTTTATAATTTTTGTCATGTATTTGCAAATGCATATTTATTTGTACATATTAGTACATAATGAATTTCATCTGCATGTAGGCCCTATGTATCTTAGCGCCTATAATTATGAGCTACATCCTGTAATTGTGGACAATCTATCAATATGTCTTAAAGAATTACAAATCCACGTGTGTTAATGATTGAAAACCTCATGTTATACACGGACACATGTTTTAATATATTTGGTTTGATGATGATTTAATACGCCGACATCGTGTCTCTGTCGAAGAATGAGCCTCACATTATTTTCTATATTTTTTTTCATCATAAATAAGGCATAACTTTTGTTTCAGCTATGTAACCTATCCTACATGACTCTTGTTATTTCGGAAGGATTAAGTTATGAAAAAATTCAGTGTGCTTTCTGATATTCCTTTTTCCTTTTTGACAACACTCACTCAAACGATTGTCAAAGGAAAATTGCGCGTCCAAAATTTTGGTGAGAATCTGTTAAAAAGTGCAACCGACTTCCTTTGCTATTACTGGTAACACATTACCATCTTCATGTTGGTTGGGAGCTGGAAACTTTTCTGATTGCCCTCTTAATAACAACGAATTTATGTAATGAATTAATTAATTATATTTTACGTATATGCGCTTATTAATTTATTATTACGATATATTCTTCCGTGTTGAATGAGTCATTATTGTTGCGAGGGTCTGGTTGCAGTGTCACCAAGTGTTATCATAATCAGCTGATATATATATACTACCTATCCAACATACCTATACGAATATATCATAATGCTCATTATCAGTTCATCGCTTTATCTAACTACTTTACAAGCGATAATAGCGAATAACGGTAGGTGTAGCACTGTTACTTTATTTTCATTCCCTTCTACCTTTACTGGGTGAGGCGTATTTTAAACATTTAGAGTCTCCACAAATCCACCGATAAAGGGCATTTCAAACGATAAACGATATCTGATTTATTTTTAATTACTCTTCATGTTGGTGACACCCATTGTCTTGTTTGTTTATTTATATTACTTACTAGATGTTCCTACCCGGCGTCGCCAGGGTGAATTTCATATCTATCTACAATGGTTTAGACCAGAGGTTCCCAAACTTTTTTTTTTTCACATAGACCACTTTCAAAAATTTGCTGGCTCCGGTGGACCCCTGTATTTCTAGTTCCTTTATCTGTAACGGGTATTTGTACCGACTATTATTTGTGTCAAGACCGGATACTAAAAATGTTACGTGTTTGAATTTCTGCTCCCCCGTCGCTGAATTTTCAAGATAGTATGGGAATTTGAAATATTTCAAAAACTCATCGGTTTTCTTAAAGAATATTTTCTCGCAGTAACTTTACTACAATGTACCGGGTATTTGTACCTACTATTATTTATGTCAAAAAAGCTTTTGACAGCCCCCACAGATCAACCATATGGAAAATACTGGCCGCGTATGGCATCCCGCCCAAGGTGGTAACCATGATCAAAGCCCCGCTTGTTCTGTCAGAACATCAAGTGGTCCAACTGACACCTTCAGGATCACCACTGGAGTCCGATAGGGCTCTGTATTGGCACCTTTTATCTTTGCCATAATTATGGACTACCTGCTCAGAAAATCTATGAAAACAGTGAGACGTCTGTGGGAGTGCTGCACGATCTTGAATATGCGGATGATCTAGCCCTTTTTGATACATCTGTAGACGGATTACAGTGCAACGCTAATACTCTTTATGAAAATTCCTTACGCCTTGGCCTTCGTATCGACGCTGGTAAAACGGAGTACCTACATATGTAATAGTACATGCACGAGTACTCACACCCCACTAATTGTTGGTAATTCCAAAATATCTCAGGTTAGCAAATTCAGGTATCTGGGAGCAACCATAACGCCAGAGGGTGATCTCCGGTCGGAATTACCAATCCGCATAGGAGCTGCTATAGCTTGTACGCGACTAACTTCGCGCTCTCAACACACAAAATCAATGTAGAGAGCGCGAAGTTAGTCGCGTACAGACTATAGCGGGGCTTTCAAAAACATGAACAAAGTTTGGAAGGCGTCTGTACTCAGCATCAGAACAAAATGTCGCTTGTTCAATGCGTACATCATCCCAATCCTTCTATATGGCTGTGAGTCTTGGCACTTAACCAAGGCTCAAGAGCGGAAGATACTAAGCTTTGAAAACAAGTGTCTTAGAAGGATTTTGGATGTCAAATGGTATGAACATGTTTCAAATGATGCTGTGCGCCGGCCCACCCAGCAGAGACCTGTAATCTCCGTAATACAGGAGAGACGATGGTCCTGGCTGGGACATGTTTTGAGAATGCCCAATGATAGTTGGCCAAAAAGAGCGCTGTTCTTCCGTCCGCAAGGGTTCCGTCGGCCCGGGCGTCCCTCTTTCACAATACACCGTTCCTATGACAACGATATCAGAGCGCAGGGAATGTCGTGGAAAGAGGTGACGCATTTGGCACAGAGACGCTCTGAATGGAGGAGGCTGGTTTCTGCCCTATGCTCCCGAGAGGAGCGTTGAGGGCGATGATTATTTATGTCAATATTTGGTGCTTTTACCGAATATCCGATACTTTAACTATGGGTTCGTGAACTTCCATTTTTTAGTCACGCCAATGTAGACCCTCGGCGAGTCTCCCGTGGACCCCTGGGGGTCCACCTAGACCACTTTGGGAATCACTGGTTTAGACTTTGCAGTTAGTTGAGAAGTATTCATTCAACCAAATCTTCCCTTGAATTTATGTGAATTGAAATAAAACAATTTCAGTACATTTTGTACAATTTCAGTATTTTTAACAATATAGAATTCTATTACATTAGTATTATTTTTTTGTACTGTGATATTAACATGAAAAGATTATCCAGTAGTTTTCTTTCATATAAACCATTTACGAACACACCAAGAAAAGTCGTTGGCAACACGTGACAGCGGAACTGCCATACAAACGTCATTTTCATACAAAAATACAATCCGAATTTTCGACTTTTCTAATAAAATTCTCTCCTCTTACAAACACACCAAAAAAAGAATCAGCCTATTCGATTCGGCCGTTCTCAAGTTATGGGGGAACATACATGGTCAATCCATTTTTATTTATTAGATTTATATCACACCCTATATTTAGTTTTTGTTATCAAAATGTTAAGAATTTATCTACGTAATTAGTTTTCGTCATTGGTTCGATATATTTTTGGAATCTTTGTCTAGGTCTGCACGCTGGAGAAAAAATGTGGGTTTATGCATCTTTAGGAAATACTAGGAAAGTGCATGGCAGAATTAGTAATTATTATATTAGGTACATGTCGCTACTTTAATTTGCAAGTTTGCTAACTTTACTTCTGAGTGAAAACGAGTCAACGGTGATCCAAACTTGTTCTTTCTATTCGAATACACATTTTGATGAACTTGGTTAAGTTTCAAACGTAAATAATATTTTTCATACACCTAACTCATTCATAGTAATGAGACAAAATATTTAACTCCACCATTTTGTATTAGATCTGGAACACGTGTTTTGTACTCTAAAGATATTGTATCTCCGCGATAAAAACGCTCTCGGTATAATATTGATTTTAAGATTGTATATGATTTGTGTGTATTTTGTGTAAATTGATTTGTAATCGATATACCTACATTGAAGAATAAATAAATATTTAAAATATTTTTTTGCCGTAAAAATGTGTTTTATACTGAAATATCAACAATACATACATACCTATACAATATCAATTTATGTAAGCATAAACATGTTTTTTTTACAACATTATATTTTGCACTAAATCTAAAAAAAATGACGATAAACAAAATGAAGTAAATATTTATTCTCACAAACATAAGTAGGTATTTAATAAGTCATTACTTTGTAGGACTGCATTTTTTTACCATTCATTATTTTAATGTTTTGTAATACATAGATAAGCAATTTCTATTGTCGATTTGGAGATTCCAAACATACATAATATTGTATGAATATCTTATACATAAGATTTAATTTTTATCAAACATTTTAATTCATGTCTGCAGAATATCAGCAAAGGAAAATTTACTGTCAAATTAGCGACCAAAATAACTTGAAGTCGATAAAAACGATGACGTGTTACATCAATCTAAATATGACTTTAAAAACGTCGCTTAGTGTAAGACGGTGGAACAGCATGGTCATGGTGCTGATGATAATAATATTTTAAAAACAACCGACAACTTGTTTTGGCTGTATATTGTTCAAATTTCTTAAGTTCCATAATCTGATCACTCAGACTCCGACTGCTATGAAACAAGCAAAAAGCCCTTAAAAAGAATGAAGAAATGCGTGGTAAATATTTTCAAATGGTTTACCACTGTAAACGTGAAGAAAAAAGAATATGGTAAATCCCATAAAGGTAAAAAGAAGTAACAAGATGAATCATGAGACGGGGAAAAACGGTTTAAGTTTAAAACATGTAAATGTTCAGAAGATACAAGACATATTTTATAAAAATGTTGGGAAATGAGCTGGATTAAAAAATGCTTGTTTAACGTATCTACTATCATAATAATATTGTAATTGACCATATTTTTAGTTTAGCTTTTTATGTTTGGTTTTGTTTTTTTTTATTCGATGCACCTAACTAAAAATTGTAAAAATTGATAACTTCAAGAATGGCTAATTTTTTTTATTTTACGATTTTCTAAATTGATCTTTTCAAAATTTTCTAATGAAAATTACGAAAGTCATATTTTTCAAAAATCAATATTTTTCTGTAGAAATTCGATTCAGAGAACATCAAACATGGGTTTGAGTTGAACAATCATATCAATAACATAATACAGAAAATCTTTGCAGTTTTTCACGTCCTGTAAAATTATAATCACGGAGTTAGAAAATTTGCGAATTAAGGTATCGATATGTAGGCTTATACTAGTATGAACTGCGGTCATCGTACCTGCGTCTAACAAGGTCAAAGCAAAGGGACTCTTGGATTAAAATATAATATATATCAACATATCAATATGTATATTATATCAACATGTTTTTTTTTTCTTTTTCCGTCATTTACCATACTTATTTATCACTACTCGGTCTCGGATTTATTACCTAGTCCAGGTAAACTGATCTGTAGGTGTATAATTTTGTATTAATGTTGTTGCTTTTTTTATTGTATAATTTTTGTATAATGTTGCTGTTTTGATAAATAGTATACGTGTTTTCACATTGAATATACATACATACCTCCTCGTTATAAACAATTTTAACACTATTCGTATAACAGCATTCAAGACGGAATTTGTTGTCAATGTCTATTGACAGTAAATTCTGTAAATATTTTTGTTTTATTGATGTAGCAGTGCTGTAATGTTTTTTTATCAATTTATAATAATAATAATAATAATAATAATAAATATATTTATTTCCAAAGTAGGTACACAATACAATATTATTTTCAATAAACAATGAAAAACAATCACAATAATATTACAACTACCTCCCTATTAGAGATATCTCGTGTATAGGGAGGGAGTATAAACCAATTAAAACACACCTATTAAACATTACATACTTTTTTCATTTACTTATAATTATCTATTTATATATACCTACATACACACACATTCTACACAACACACATTATAACTATACTTAACTATATTATCTCACCATCCATCATTCACAAAGACTCACCAACACATACTACAATTCATTCTAACCCAAAAACACATCATCCAACACACACACACACACACACGCACACCCTCACCCTCACACACACACACACACACACACACACACACACACACACACACACACACACACACACACACACACACACACACACACACATCTATCAGAAAAAATAAACCAAGAATACACAAGACATGCAAAATTTCACTTCTGATAAATCATTTCCCACCCCAGAATCACATCACTATCAATCGCATTTCACACTGTATTCATATTTGTCTTTACAACATACTCCTTTACACATCCTCTGAACCTCTCATAACAAAGAACGGATCGCACTTCATTGGGTAGTTCATTGAAATGTTTTATTCCTAGGTATGAATAGTGCCGCTGTGCTATATCCTTCCTGCACAACGGTATGGGCAATTTATTTATTAGTCTTAAGACTCTACTGTTTGATATTTCTCGTCTCACAGGAGTAGTCCTATGTTCCTTGAACACCTGATGTATCGCAGACCGCACGTATAGTATGATTAATTTGTATATCGCTGCCGATCACATTATGTCATTTTTTTATACATCATTTTACCTGAGCATATCGGCTTTGTGCCACATTGCATCAGCTGTTGTTTCCATCAACGATATCCTATCCATTGTTGTACATAAAACATCTGCCCTCGCCTATGATTATATCCTTTGTTACGCTGACATTTTATTATTTCCTTAATCTTACTTGTTTACCAGCTACTCTCTATTTCTTATTTAAGGAGCGTTTTACCCCGAACCCATGTCATTTTTTTAACGTTAAGTTTTGAAAGCGTGTTTTGAATACATGTATATGTAGGTAGGTACTCAATTACATACAAACTTACAAATCGTCAAGCTTGCCCTATGGAATTGGGAAAAATAAATAACCAAGCACCACCTACTATTTTCCGTAACAACCAGTTTCTCATTCTTATTTCTTATTGTCCTTTTTACCTCAGCAGATGTAATCTAAATACATTTTAACGTTGTGTAGTCGTTCGACTATAGACGACCTCAAGTATCAAAATTGATACTTTCTCGCAAAGTCATCTATAGTCGAACGAGTACATAACGCTGAATAATGTGATTTGAGTTTTTGACTAAGGCAGTAAATTACATACATGTAATATACCTACATATTTTAGAGATAATAGCGAAAAACCCAAGTAAATAGTTAAAATTAAACAATGTTAATAAAAATATAACTTATATCGACAGGTTGGAAAAGATACAAAATAAATTTTTAAAACATTTGGACTTTAGATGCTTTTTGTCTTTTGAAAACTCGCGCCTGTCTGCACGTCATCATCGAATGATTAGTTTGGAGAATAGACGTACCTTAAGCGATATGACTTTTTTATATAAAATACTTCACAACGTTGTTGATAATAATTATTTACTAAGTAAAATTTTTATCAATTGCCCAACTAGATTCACCAGGACTACGCTTACTTTCAAACAGCCTAGGTGCAGCACTAATTATCTTCAAAGCTCATTCGTTCACCGGTCATGTGACAATTACAATGCTTTTTTTGTAGACATGGATATTTTTCATGAGTCCATTTCTAGTTTTAAAAGGATGATTGCTAGATCTTTGACAGATTCTGGGTCTCGGCGGGCATAGGCAGGGGTCCTCCGCTCTATTGATGTCTTCCTTTCTCCTAACCGTTTCTGTCCCTAATCCTTCCCTTACTGTAAGTTTTCTTTATAATGTATGCGCATGATTGGCGGGTTTTCGGACTCGGCAGTGATTCTTTAAAATTATCATGTATAACACCAGTTATTTCCTCCCTT
Organism: Athripsodes cinereus; assembly: GCA_947579605.1. Classification (NCBI taxonomy): domain Eukaryota; kingdom Metazoa; phylum Arthropoda; class Insecta; order Trichoptera; family Leptoceridae; genus Athripsodes; species Athripsodes cinereus. Next base: position 15,781,581 of record OX388310.1, read on the forward strand.
ATGGGGGGAGCAGAGAGACAAGACTAAAATTACTTTGGGCGCCAGGTGTAGTCCCTGAAGGGGTACACCGAGAGAATTAAGCAATAAACACTATGAACTATGAACACTTTTATTCACAACTTAACACTATTTACATATACCTATACATATACATATACCTATACATTGAACCCTCCTGAATACCATACTAAAAATACCACAATGACACTACTACACTGATCCTATAACAATTAACCAACACTGAGTAACGCGGCAGAGAGGACGTCTCCAATCCCCGGATCTTTACTGCAGGACATGGAACTAAACAAGGAGGATCAGAGGAACACTGCTCCGTTGTGGACTCCGCTAGAGTCCCAACGACCAGCAGGTAAGGAATGCACCACCTAACTGCCTGTGATGGCACAGCACAGCAGGTGACCAGCATATAGGTAGTGGTTTTGGGATGCTATACCTCACTAGGAAGAACAAGCATGTAGGAATGCACCACCTAACCGATCGTGATGGCACAGCACGGCAGGTGACCAGCATATAGGTATAGGTATTCAGGTATAGGTATGAAAGGAATGCACCACCTAACCGCCTGTGATGGCACAGTACAGCAGGTGACCAGCATATAGGTATAGGGAGGACCTAGGCCCAGGATGGGCCGAGGCGATCTGCCGATTGTATGGAGTGTTCCTGTTTATATACCCTTTCAGCAGTAAGGAACAGCTGATCGTAGCCATGGTGGTGGATGTCACGATGGAGGGGGATGTACCTTGGCCTTGGACTCCGCCTTCCTATTTCCGGTTAGGTTGTTCTGGAAGGTTCTAGAAGGTTCGCGAACATTCCATCGATGAGACATCTATCGGCAAATCGGGTGACTAATACGTACTTCCTGTGTTTGGGTAGCGGCTGCTAGTTGAATCCGGCGGGTGATATTATTATTATGCCATATAAAAATTACGTGGTGTTACAGACTCCCCTTCTGGATCTGAAGGCGCCCCGACGATGATCCAGCTTCTAAATGTAACACGATGTAACGTAATCGGGTGTCTCCCCTTACAGGCTGTCCTGCCAAATGAGTGGCAGGTTCCCCTGTTTATTAAAATTTGTTGGCTGCGAAGGTAGACCGAAGGCATGCAGCTTCACTAGTTGATTAGCAGACATTAATTAGCAGGTAATGCTGCGAGGTGAGTGGCAAGTTGTTCTGCAGGATTAATTAGCACACAATACTGCCGGTTTGATTGGCAGGTGGTTCTGCTCGATAAATAGACAGCTACTCCTGATGATACGGTGGCAGTTTCTTCTGTGGGATGATTGGTTGGTAGTCTTGCTGATCCGATGGCAGCTTCTCCTGGATGAGACGCAGCTTGGTTCCTCCCCTTGGATCAAAACTGCTTCAATTTGATATATACTATTCTCCTCCCCTTGGATCAGATTTGCTCCAATTAGATGAATAGAAATCTCCTCCCCTTGGACAGAACGTACCCGTTGCTACGTCCTTGAGAAGTATGCGTTGTGCGCACCACTCTTACCGATGGACACCCATTCTTTAAGTGTCACTTTGCTGACGAGAGACATTCTGCTCTCGGGGTATTTATTCTTCAAATGCCGCTTCCTTTGTGCCTGTTCGCAAGATCTGGCACAGGGCATAAACATCATCATCATCAGTGATGTGAGGTGTTGAACACAACACTTAATAACAACGCGAAACCGGAGAAGGAACACCTCTTCTACAAGATTTCATACACTATGAATTATTACATTTACATTACTAAAAAATGTTCTACAGATTATTTCTTGTTTTATACACAACTTCAAATTCGTTTATTTACAACTCTTAATGATTATTGAATATATAAACGGAAAATATTTTATTAAAAATCTTAACATTTACACACTATTATATTATTTAAGCACTCTTGACAATTTGCACAACAATGGCGGACGGGTGTACTCTTTAAGTATTACGCGACATACTACTTTAATAATACTATTACTACATATCATTTACTTAACACAATCATATTATTATAGTTTCTGCCAAATCAATATCATATACATATTATAATTATTGTATCCATAATCAATTTGATATTATTATTTTTAATATTATTGTCACATGGCATGTTTGCTTCGCTTGCAAAAAGATGAAACCATTTTACTATGTGCAAGACGATACGTTCATAATAATTTTACATATTGTTCATTATACTTGTCTCAAAGTGTGCAATGTAACACCTCTATAATACTTTTGCAAAACACAAGATTACACACTGTCAAGCATTTTATCAAAACATAGTATAAATATTTGTATACAGTCTATTATGAATATTTTGAGTTAAAGTTTACAAGGATTGTTATTTTCTTGTACAAAATTATTTAAATATAATATATTTAGTACCTACTTTTGCAACATATTTTATAATACAATAATTTTACTGTGCACCGTTGTAGATTCAAAATATACAACACAACTTATAAACAGTTTATTCATGGAGGTAGCTAATATAAGCACATTGCACCGACATAGTTCTTATGAAAACTCTTTCACTGTGTACCGTAAATGTCCGATGAGTGCCTACAGTACAACTATGATTATTTACACACTTAACTATTATAATTATTTATAAACACTATAGCAAACGACTACATATAAGTTTGCATAATACAGTTCAATAACATTTATCACTATTGAGCACTATTATAATTGTTTTTACGAATCAAAAGTTATTTCTTTTTAAGAAAACACTTTCACAGATTTTTGAAGTACAGTATAACTACGATTGTTCACTTACCACTTTCAATAGTTCAGGGTCGTTTTCGTGCCACGAGTTGGGCCGCCATTTATAACACCAGTTATTTCCTCCCTTTTGGGGGGAGCAGAGAGACAAGACTAAAATTACTTTGGGCGCCAGGTGTAGTCCCTGAAGGGGTACACCGAGAGAATTAAGCAATAAACACTATGAACTATGAACACTTTTATTCACAACTTAACACTATTTACATATACCTATACATATACATATACCTATACATTGAACCCTCCTGAATACCATACTAAAAATACCACAATGACACTACTACACTGATCCTATAACAATTAACCAACACTGAGTAACGCGGCAGAGAGGACGTCTCCAATCCCCGGATCTTTACTGCAGGACATGGAACTAAACAAGGAGGATCAGAGGAACACTGCTCCGTTGTGGACTCCGCTAGAGTCCCAACGACCAGCAGGTAAGGAATGCACCACCTAACTGCCTGTGATGGCACAGCACAGCAGGTGACCAGCATATAGGTAGTGGTTTTGGGATGCTATACCTCACTAGGAAGAACAAGCATGTAGGAATGCACCACCTAACCGATCGTGATGGCACAGCACGGCAGGTGACCAGCATATAGGTATAGGTATTCAGGTATAGGTATGAAAGGAATGCACCACCTAACCGCCTGTGATGGCACAGTACAGCAGGTGACCAGCATATAGGTATAGGGAGGACCTAGGCCCAGGATGGGCCGAGGCGATCTGCCGATTGTATGGAGTGTTCCTGTTTATATACCCTTTCAGCAGTAAGGAACAGCTGATCGTAGCCATGGTGGTGGATGTCACGATGGAGGGGGATGTACCTTGGCCTTGGACTCCGCCTTCCTATTTCCGGTTAGGTTGTTCTGGAAGGTTCTAGAAGGTTCGCGAACATTCCATCGATGAGACATCTATCGGCAAATCGGGTGACTAATACGTACTTCCTGTGTTTGGGTAGCGGCTGCTAGTTGAATCCGGCGGGTGATATTATTATTATGCCATATAAAAATTACGTGGTGTTACACATGTTCTTTTTTTCTTTCATTGTAGTATGTTTGGTAAGATTTATTTTGTAATGTGTTAGCAAACTTTGCTGGTTTATGTGCCGATTTTTTTTATCTATTTGTATTACCTATGTATTGTAATAACTGTATGTTTGCGTAAACTATAAAATAAAATAAAATAAAAATAATACTGAAAACATCAGCAAAAAATAATAATAATAATAAAAGATTACTAAAAAAAATATAAAATAAAAACAATGGTGTCAAGTATTAAAAGTGAACATTTTGTAGGATTAGGAACAATAACATGCCTTTTTTCGTGAAAATGATAGCTAATTATTGTATACTGGGTCAAGTATACAATATTAGGTTCTTTTTGAATAACGACACGTATTTTTATATTTACACAATATATTCAATAAATAATTCCTATTATAATTTGTCGAACACAATTTGTCAAAACACGCAGCCTAACAGTGCAAGTCAAGGTTCTATCAATTAATGAGCGCCGCTCTCCACAGGCGGCCAACCTATATAGACTACATAGTATTGCTACTCACTCATCATAACTACTGTTTACTTGAAAACAAGGTTCAAGGTTCACTTAACCTGTACTGTGTATCAAAGTCCAAACACTACACTCTCCCCTCACAACCTTGAAAATCTTTCTATACTACATATTTAAATATTTATACAATTCTATGTGATTGACAGTGTTCTCTACTTATTTCAAGACTCTATACATATAAAACAAAACATTACAAATACACGCAGACATGTTCTTCCTTCCGTCCAGGGCCACCAGATGAAGTCTTCCACCAGCCTAAGTCCTGGGTCTCAGCTGTCCCCGCCAATGGCTTCCAATCTGACCTGAAAAATTCAGAACCGGTGAGAGCTTTGCCTTCAAACAGGGGGAGGGGACCTAAACTCCTACTATTAATCAGAGGGACTGTCATCCCAATGCACAGATCCCACAACTATCCGATCCATATGTCTTTTCCAGAGCTGACCAGTACCTTTGATTCTAATAAGAAAAGTTGTATTGCCTAATACCTTTTCAATTTTACCTAAAACCATCTTTTCACTTCTGAGATCTTTGACAAGTACTGATGTACCCAAATTAAATTCCTTTTTCCTCCCCGAGACAAATTTCAAACCCCTGGAACTATCTTTACAAGTTTCCATATTTACATACCTTTTCTCATATCTATACCTATTTAAACATTTACATCCATTGTTATTCCGCTTTTTCACTAAATTCTTAACTATATTCTCAATGTCTATATTAAAATTAACCCAATAAAAATAACTTCTAACAAATGATTTCATTTTCCCAATAACTGAATAATTTTTACACAAATAATTTATCACAATACCTTTAACTGATTCCGGAATAACAATTCTATCTCTGTAGAATAAATAATCCTTGTACACAGTCAAATGTTCCTTCACATTAAACAACTTCGCAATAGATTCATTTAACTGTCTTTTGCACGGCCAATTATTTTTTTCCACATATTTAACAACTTTTTCCAATGTATAATCACTTTTACTTCTCTCTAAAATTAATTTCGAATTAAAACTATTATTTTTATTTACAAAATCTAATTTTTGTTTCACATTACACGCAAGCGATGCGTTCGCACTGAAATTCGGAATATTTTCAATGGGCTTACATGCAACAATATTGTTTAATTCACTGCCTTCCGTGCTATGTACTTTGTACCCTATATTATACCTACGCATAAAATCTGTACCCAATATTATTTTATTCCCGCTCTCTGTTACAACAAATTTAATATTTTTTTCCATTCCATTATGATTTATTTTACAATGTTTAATACCTAACACATTCAAACTGTGCCCGCTATACGTAGATAAATTAATTTCATCACACTTCTCTATTATATTATTTTCGTTGAATATTTCTTGCAATTTTTGAATAGATATACAGCTAATATTCGCTCCCGAATCTAAAATACATTCAACATTTTTATTCTCAATTCTTACATTTAATTTTATAAAATCGTTTTCGGTGTCTTGCGAATTATAAATACCTTGAATCTTATAACAATTTTCACTCAAATGCCCTTTAGATCTACATTTTCTACAAAAAAATTCTCTATTAAATTTACATTCACTTTTATAGTGATTTCCCTTACAAATAAAACATGAAACATTTTTATTATGCTTATACCTACTCGTATTTACATTTGAATTTAACCTTGAAAATTTTGACGGTCGATTATTTTTCTTATAATCTGTATCTGTACTACTTGAACTACTGAAACTATTATTGTTTCGCCTGGAAATCTGGCTAATTTCCTCAAAATTTTCTTCCTCTTTTTCTATTTTTCTCTCTAGTATGTGCTCATAACTAGAAGCCAAAGCAACTGCTTCGTTCAAAGATACCCTATCTTTATCACATTTCAAGAATAACTGCTGTTTAATCTCTTTATTTCTAATTCCGATTATAAACAAATCTTTTATATTACTTTCTAATCTAGTACCAAACTCACAATTTATACTTAATTCTCTTAATCTTAAGGCAAAATCTTTAACATTTTCCGAATGACCTTGAGTAGCCTTGAAAAAAATTTCACGCGATTCAAATATACTTTTTTCCTCTTTAAAATAACCATTAAATATCTGAATCAACTCTTTATAAGACTGTTTTTCCACAGAAGCTGGAAAACACAGATCAGACAGTAGCTTGAAACTGCCTTGGGACAACGATGTTATGAAGAAAGCACGCTTCTTCACATCAGTCCAACTTTCATCATTTAATAATAAGGCGTTCCCCCACCTTGTTCTGTAAGAAGGCCAACTCATTGTCTTGTGACAAAACGGCTCTAAACTTCTCGAAGTCATTTCGGAAAATCACAGGCAAAAACAACTAAGAATAAAAAAGACTTAACTTATGAGAGACTCCTCCAATCGCCCCGGTCTTCTGGATTTCCTTGCAACCGCAATGGACTCCGCCTGGCTGACTTGCAAGACCTCTCCTCTCTCCTGGCTTCCTGGATCCACCAACTGGCTCCGCCTGGATGCTGGGTGACTCCTGTTACCCACTGCTGCCTGCACCTTGCCTCAAACTGGCTCCTGAGACTTCCTGTCTCCCTGCTGCTACCTGCAACTTGTCCAACTGGCTCTTGAGACTCCTGTCTCCCTGCTGCTACCTGCAACCTTGCCCAACTGGCTTCTGAGACTCCTGTCTCTTTGCTGCTACCTGCACTGCTGGCTAATCTGGCTTTGGAGACTCCTGCCTCCTTTCTACTCCTGTAGACTGCCTTACAACTCTTTATTTCCGCGTACCGCCGACAAAACTTTCGGCGCGCAAAAAAAGACTATTGTTGTATGTTTACGACAATTTTGAACTACCGGACTGCGCCACGTATTGTATACTGGGTCAAGTATACAATATTAGGTTCTTTTTGAATAACGACACGTATTTTTATATTTACACAATATATTCAATAAATAATTCCTATTATAATTTGTCGAACACAATTTGTCAAAACACGCAGCCTAACAGTGCAAGTCAAGGTTCTATCAATTAATGAGCGCCGCTCTCCACAGGCGGCCAACCTATATAGACTACATAGTATTGCTACTCACTCATCATAACTACTGTTTACTTGAAAACAAGGTTCAAGGTTCACTTAACCTGTACTGTGTATCAAAGTCCAAACACTACACTAATGTATGTTGACAAAAAAAATAATGACAAAAATGAATTATTCTTGAAAATATGTCTGATATGATCAACTCATCCCAGAGGAAACCCGGTAGTTCATAATTATATGTAGAGTTGGGAATAACGGCTCTTTGAAAATAATGGAACGTAAGCGACTGTTATTTATTTATATTCTGTTATTAGAAAAGCTACCGTTATCACCCCCCCCCCCATAAAAAAAAACTGGTTTTGTTCAAAAATATTTAATAAGATACGCAAGATTGAACGCGCAAATAAAAAAGGCAAGTTCGAAAAAATAAAGACATTTTAGATCTAAAACTCAGCGATGAGGTTTGTCCCCCATCCTGACTGTCTTATTTTTTTGTCTGTCAACCTTTCTAAGAATAATATAAATAGTTATAATTAAAAGTTTAAAATAATCTCTTATAAATTACATCAATCGTAAAATTAATAAAGTAAAAGATTTTTTACTATATTAATTAGATTAAAAGTTTTTAATTTAATTTTATGAAAAATAAACATGTAACATCATGAGTGGAGATAGTCCTTTGACCACTCAGGTGATAAAAGGGTTATCTACCCGTATCTCGAACTAATAATACTTTTGTGTCAATCAACAGATGTCCGTAGTAGTACCGTTTTGAGGCGAAAAAAAGAACGCGTTCCTTTTCAAATAATACCTAAATATTATTTTCCATACTAAATTGTATCGCCGCGTGATTTGTAACGTCATCGGGAATACCTAAATGATCGTCCATAGTAAAATGTATGGCGGTGTGATAAGTAACAGTATTAGTAATACCTAAATGATTTTCCATAGAAAATTTGATATCTGTGATAATTCACGTCGTTCGGAACGAAGTAGCGGGTCGTAGTCAGAAATCACACGATAATAGTGTGACGTGATATGTCGATATTCTGCTACCACGCTCCTTAAAAATAATTTAATATATCACGCGTTCCTCGTTATAACGACCAACTCTAAATTTATATGCTGATGAGACCGTAGTGGCCGCCCAGGAAGATACATTCCAATTGGTTAAAGAAAAACTCACACAAACACTTACAACGAGAACATGGTAAAGCCAAACCCAAGAAAAACAACTCTGCGCCTTCCACCTCGAAAACAAAGAAGCAGGTAGAAAGCTGGAGGTCACGTGGAAGGGGGGAAAAATCGAACACTGCCCCACACCGAAATACCTTGGTGTGACACTGGATAGGACACTGTCCTTTATTTAAGGAACACTGCAACAATACCAAGCAGAAAGTCTCGCCAGAAATAACATCCTACGAAAGCTCATCGGTTCACCTGGGGAGCATCTACACATGTACTCCGCACCTCCGCTTTGGGACTGTGTATTTCCGTAGCTTAGTATGCCTGCCCGGTCTGGCAGGTAGAAGTTGCAGCGAATGATATGGCTCGACTGGTGTCCGGCTGCTTCAAGCCAATTGCGGTAAATAAATTATACTCCATAAATGGAATCGCTCCTCCTGCTATACCTAAGAAGAAAGGTGGCAGCAGACACAGAAAGATACAAGCAGATCCACGACCCTAGACATCCCCTTTACGATCACCGGATGGTACCTCCAAGACTAAGATCGAGAAAAAGCTTCTTTAAGGTCACAAATGATCTGCCCACCTCGTCAGAAAAGTGTAGAGAGGAATTGTGGAGGCAGGAACTTGGTTACAATTCATGTATGATGCCATCCGAAAGCACAAACACTGCATAGCCTGAGGTACCCCACACGGAAGACACTGAACAGGCTAAGGGTTGGGGTGACTAGGTGCAAAAGTAACCAGCGGAGGTGGGGCTTTTTGGATGAGGAGGACACTAGCTGCGACTGCGGGGAGGTGCAGAGTGATTCTCATTTATTGCATTGTCCGCTGATGTGAAATGCATGTAATGAGAGTCACCTATTGACGGCGAATGACAAGGCGATATACATCGCTGCATACTGGAGTGGCAAGGTCTAAAAGTCCGGACCCGAAAAGTAAGTAAGTTTCGTTTGTGGAACTATCCGCGCATGCGTAGAAGTGCGTGGCATCCGTATCTATGGTAAAAACTTTATAATGTTTCCTGTTTCGTGACAGTTATTATCTTTGTTGTTGGTTTGTGGCGTTTGTTTTCTTAAGTAAAAGGCTCCTTATAACCTCTACTATAACATTTTCAACTAATAATAAACACTCCGCGATCTCCATCTCGAGGTCCGCCATTTTGAAAACAACGTCAAAATCAAAGCACATCTGACAGATTGAATCTATTTTTTTTATAAATACAAAACAAACAAACATCTATTTATATGTTATATAATCGTCTTAGTATTATTTTAATTTTTGTATTGACTTGTGACTTATGACGTGTGAAATGCTTAGGTATATACGAAATTGATTTTTCCATTTAAATTGACCAACGTCGAATAAGAAGTGTGTTTCGAGTGACTGCAAATTAAAATTAATGATGGGGAATATGTTTGTGTGAGGAATATGAATAAATGTTATCAATTTATATTAATAAATATACGGTAATCACAAATATATCCTAATAAGAAGCAACAAAACAAAACTTTCATTCATTATTTTCATTTTAAAAATCCATATTTTCTGTAAAAAATTGAAACGCCATGTCATTAAGTTAGCCCGTTGTGACGTCGTTATGTTTAATTGCCACGTATTTGACTCGCTGTAGCGTCTGATGACGTCACACACCTGGGTGAACCTTTTTGCAGCGAAGTACGAAAGTTGCTTTTCAAATGTTGATGCATTAAAAATGCAAAATAACAGAAGCACCATAATTTTTATAATTTTCTGTACAATTTTTTGAACTTAATTTTTTGTGATAGTTCTCTATCGCTTGATTGTAGTTTCCGTTTACATGGTAAGTGTTGTTGAATATCTTTCTTTATAATGCTGTATATTGTACCTACCTACATTTAATCCTCCCTATTCAGTTCTCTACCTTTACCCTCAAGTTACAATTTAACCTTTTGATTGATCTGCCGCTAAGTCTAGGGTGGTAGTTATATTGTGTATTGTACCTATATATATATACCTATGTAGGTATGTGGAAGTTGGTCAAATTTTATTCTAGATTCATTAGACTTTGCATGCTCAGGTGTTATTGAATATAGAATAAGTTTGTGCTATTGTAGATATTTAACAACTGAAACATTAAATTAATGTATGCGGATTACTAAATAGGTATATATTTTGAGTGGATATTCCAACTAATAAAATCGTCACCTCTTTCGGGTCTATATTAGACGCTTAATGTATTTTGAAGAATCTATCCTATGTCGTCGGGTCCATAATAATGACAGTGAATCTGAAATCCTGTTATTGAAAGACATCTATAGTACGATATTTGGAGAAATATTTTGGTTTGGCGAGAAGGGTATACCTATCATTTTTCAACTATACCAATACAAGAGGTTATTCGTATGATCATTATTTGCCGTATGCAATCTACTATTGTGTGGGCATATCGAATACATTGTAAGCAGTTGGTATAGCTGAAGTTGGACCTATGTAATGAAAGGGAATTATTTTGCAATCATAAATACCTAACAAACCGGTTTGAATTGTAATATACTAATTGCAATGCACAATGAGAAAAACTGTACTGTGAGGTAGGTATGTATTCACTTTGGAGTTGGTATTTTCCTACGTCTGTCTTTCTAATGTTGGTATTTTTATTTCAAAGTTGTTATATGAACTTAAGGTATATTTGTCCACAATATTGTGAAAATATATAATTACTTGCACCGTGAACCTACTTATTTTTAACATTAAAACCAAACCTGATGTGAGTTGTAAATTATTGTGCATTTCTGAGGTCAGCCATTAAAATATTCATTCATCATCGCCCTCAACGCTCCTCTCGGGAGTACAGGGCAGAAACCAGCCTCCTCCATTCAGAGCGTCTCTGTGACATTCCTTGCGCTCTGATATCGAATAAATATTTATGAATAAAATATTCATTAATCAATTCTAAATAATATAACTTCACTAGATACAATAATAGTGTCTGAATTGTTATATTTTTAATTATTATTTATTTATTTATTATGTTTAACCAACAATGAGTGGCATGACAGTTGTTACCTTTACGTAACTCAAAGTTTATAACACACAAATAAGTTTCTCAAAGTTCATAACACACCCTTTAGGAAAAATTTGTTTTTGTTACGCGTTTTTTTACATTTCATAGGATAAATTATTAGGGTCTGGTTTAGAAATTTTGCTGCTCCGGGCAAAAATAGTATTTGTAAAGTCGTAGACTTGTCAGACTAACTGAGGACCTCTTTGTTTGGTCTCAGGTTCCATTTTTTTTTATTTCTTTGTCACTCGAAATCTCCAACCCCCTCCAGAAGCGAGTAATATATGTTAGGATAAGAGTTAATTCACTGTGTCGGTGTTCAGGTAGTAGAATTTCATAGCGAAATAAATAAAACAAATGTTTTATTCTACTATTTGTTTATTTGACGAGAGAGACGTCTTTCTTCTTGTTAGGACAAGATTGAGAATGTCAAGACGATGTTTCTCTCGTCAAATAAACAAATAGTAGAATAATAATAATAATAATAAACTTTATTGCACAAAATCAATATGTAAATAAGAACAAAAAACATGGTATCACAACAATAGAATTAATAATTTTGTGCAATGGGCGAGTTTATTGCTGAAGCGCAATATCTTCCAACTAACCCAAGAATAAAACATTTGTTTTCTTTATTTCGATAAGAGTTAATGATACTCGATCCTTCATGTCAACTCTTGAAGGGAAGTGGCGTGATGGTGATAATTGTTTTGCAATAACTGATTCCTATTTTTCTGGCCCTTATTTGAAAATTTTCATGTAAAAGATTAAGGTACCAAGTAATTAAATTTTCTATTTAATCTCCATATTTTTGTACCAAGAAATTATTAGTAACAGACCAGACAGTTATAAGTACAGTTCTTTTTATTACTGTACATTTATAAATAAGAAGGTAAATTTTCAATTTTCGACTTAAGCGCATCATTAGCTTACTGTAGGTGACTAATTTTCTCTCGGTGCAACCTCCCTGAATGTCTCTCCCGCCACTTTACTGCCTTGTAAACTTACAGGACATGTTGATGACTGAATACCTACATTTTGATTTTCCATTTTTGACTCATGGCACAACAATAATGGATAAAAAATCCACACATAAATATTTGAGTCCGTTCGTATGTATGTATGTATGTTCGTATGTCCTTAATGGAATCTGAAATTAGGAAAGACAGAAGTAAAATAATACACTCTCTACGAGGTCTCATCTCCTGGGCAGGTTTAAGGCTAGAAACATATCTTATATATTTACGAATGTTTGGAGTCAAAAAACTTTACTAATACCACTAAGAATTATTATACGTGTGACCAAGGTTTCAACAGGTAACCTGTCATTCTAAAGCGCAATATTTGAGTCAAATGCATGTTTGTCTAGGGGGTCATGTCACAAAAATTGCTAAGAAAATGTATGGAAATTTATAAAAGATTAACTAAATAGCTATACAGTATTCATAGTCAAACATTTTTCATTCTATTGAAACAATTCAAATGAACAAAAATCAAAATGAATGTAACAATAAATACAACATCACGGAAACTAAATATTTGGAGATTATTTTGGTTGAAAATAATTGATTTTTTTTTATGACATTTCGAGCGATTTTCATAACGACATTACGAGACCATAGAAAATTGTATGAATGGCATTATGTACAAAACCCATAAACAATGATTTTTTAATAAGTACATTAAGTACCTTGGTATTAGCCATGAGTACCTATTTATTTTTTATTTTGGCTATCCACCCGTTATCGAGTGACTTGAGGAGTACCTATTTATTTTCAAGTAATATTTTTTATTATGCATTATTTGAAAGTGTACATCTATGTATACTTTAAGGTTTCTTTTGGGAATACAGGGGGAAGGTACCTAGATGATAATTCTTTCTTTACTCTTTTTTCATTTCATGACGAATCACTCGAATAACTATTAGGTACCAATTTAGGTAACAATTTTTTATTGATACGTTTTTTCTTATTTATGAGTAGGCATTTGAGATGTCAAACTTGAAGATTTTTCATTGGGAAGAGTTTTCAGCCTTTTATACCTACATAAAATCTACCATGTTTTTCTTGAACGGTGTGGTATGGGGTATGTAATTTCAAGATTTTTCATTGTGAAGAGGTTATTAGCAATTTTCTCCATATAAGTAGGTATCGACCTATTTTTTTAGTTAAATATGGGCATGTGAGGTGTCAAACTTCTAGATTTTTCATTGGTATGAGGTTTTTACTACTTTTATCTACTTTAACGTTTACTCCATCAATATTTGGGGATTCCAATATCTTCGATTTTTTGTTAAAGGCAATCTTTGCCTGGTTTATTCTGCTCACAATTTCCGATTTGGAGCGTCCATCCTGGTTTATTCTGCTGCCCAAGTACACGAATTCTCTTACTTGTTTGATGCTCACTCCATTTATGCCAATGTTCGCAGTCGCTTCCTCTCTTCCAACGACCATACATTTTGTTTTTTCTTTATTTATTTTCATGTTGTACTTTGACAACAGTATACTTTTTTCGGTTTTTCAACCATTTTTTTCGGTTATCTATTTATTTGAACCCGAGCGATGCCGGGTTACAAAAACTAGTATATTAATAAATAATTAAAACACTAGTCTTTCACATTACCTTCTTTCAGTCGACATAATTAAACAATATGTGTCACAATTTTTCAATTTATTTTCCATAGAGTGAAGTGATTATTGTGTGTGCAAAAGGGTGTATAATGAATTGTTTCGTAACTTTCCTAGTTGTTTTTCTCCGTATATGAAGACGCATCTTTCATGCCTTAATTTTTTAATGATCTGGATAAAATGGATTATAAGGCACAAAGGATTATAAACTGGTCTAAATTATCAATAAGTGCTAAAAAACCGAAGATTTTGTATCCTTACAGGGAACAAATAGCCGTTGGAGTATAATACATAGAAACGGATTCCCACAAGGGAGTGATAACATAAAATGTATAGACAATTCACGCAGACCGAACTAGTCCCAAACTAAGATACACATTATATACAATGCACTATACACAAATACATGCAACACTAAACCCAGGACAATTTGAAAAAGGTCATTTTTCATTTTGTCCTGGCCGGGAATCGAACCCGGGACCTCGTAACTCAAAGGCAAGAGCGTTAGCCTCCGTGCCACACTGGTCGTAATTGGCTTCCATATTATACCAACGACCAACCTATTGGCTTAGACACGCAATGTTTTATATTATGCCGATGACCAGGCAATCACTGCACAATGTGACACTTTTGAGGATGTGGAGGGAAAGATCTCGAGGATGATAGAGAAATTAACGGAATTTTACAAAGATAACCATTTAAGACCCAATCCAGCTAAAACTCAGTATGTTCCTTTCACCTGAAAAATAATCAATAAATAACTAATCATAAAAGCAGCAAATTTTAAGGTTAGGAAACATGACATTTTCAAATATGAAGGAGAGGGGGTATGGTTGGTTACCAAATTATTTTTTCTTTATAAGTGTACCTTAAAGATTAATCTTACAGATTATAAAAGAAAATTTGTGGTTTTTTGATTGCCTGAGCCACAGTTGGCCTGTTATACACTCGGGTTATTCCGTGTCAAATCAACACACTGATTCAGAGTATTCAGACTTGATGTCTCAGATTTTCATGATTTCTTTTATGCAGCAATATGTCAGAGACTTATGAAAAAATACCAAATTTCAGTTTTGTAGCACAATTATTTTTGAAGTTATTAATTTTTAAAGATTTCAATTTTTATGAAAAAATTTCATGTCTTGGCACCTTTGGATGCCTATAGACTGGCAACCAGTGATGATATAAACCTGGGAGAGGTCTCGTTTTAAAGCTGTTGAATGGGGCTTTATTTATTATTATTATTATTTGGATGATTTGTAAAGCGCCGTTTTGTGAAAAAAAATCCACCTCAAGGGCGCTCTTTGCTAACTAAGGTTGTGCTTGGATTATTCCGTGAGATTTCTTGAATAGATAAGTCTTCAGTTGGTTCTTGAAACGAGATATGTCCTGCGTTTCTCTGATCATTTGTGGAAGCCTGTTCCAGACTACAGGTGCCGATATTGCAAAAGCACGCTCCACGTACACTGGTTTCGATACAGTACTGGTTTAATCTGATATGTCACAGGATAGGGGTCATGGTTTAAAAAAAAAAAAATTTTAAAAAGTGGCAATTTTAAAAATTCCAAAAAATTGACAAAATTAGTTTGAATCGGACATTCTGTAAAAGTACCGGATGAGAATCCGGTACATCATCCGGTACATTTTAGAAAAAGGTACCTGCTGAAAGAAAATATTCTTTAAGGAAACCGAGGAGTTTTTGAAATATTTTAAATTCCTATTACTTACCATTTTCAAAAATCGGCGACGGGGGGGGGGGGGGGGGTAGAAATTTTATTGTTTCAGTAATTGTAGAAATTTAAACTTGTAAAGCCGAACCGACAGGCTCGTGCAAGTCAATATTCGCTATTCGGAAAATTTAACAGCCCAGTGTTACTTTTTGCATTTTTTCTCGGTGATTTGAAAAGAAATGAACCTGAAGGCATGGTGTGTGACACACTCCTGACATATGTCCAATGGGTCACTGGGAGGAATTTGTGGAGTGAACTCACGTGGGGGGAGCTGCAAGAGAGATCGCGGCTTTCTGAGAGGGAATGCGAACATTGATTTTTTATCGTTTGCTGGTCGGCTTGCATGTTTCTTGTAGGATATGCTGTAATGGTACTTATAATAGAAGTAATATTATTATATGGCTATCATTTAAACGATCAGCATAATATTGAAGTTTTGTTCAGCAGAAAAATGTATTCTGTCGACAAATATATCATTTTGATATGCTACTTATGCCCAGCGAGAAAATTATATTTGTATTGCAAATAATATGATATTGTAAAACTCTAAACTTAATCGACCAGCAAAATTATTATTTGACCAGCATAATGATTATTTGTGCAGCAAAATAAATAAATGAGCAGCAAACTGTGAGCTAATTTTAATTAAACTTGTGAAAGCTAAATTTTTAATCTTGTTCAAATAATAAATCTTTGTATGTAGCATCTTTTTATGTGATTTTATATGTAGCATCTAGCAACGATTCTATCGTTTTTCGACATTTCAGTTAGATATGTATTTCGTTGAGATAGCAAAGCGGAAACTGGCATTATTTTCGTAAAAACTTCATGTAGATCCGAAGGTAAATCGGTGTGTGAAAAATATTGTTTATCTAATATTTTCTGCCTGTCAAATAATAATTCTGCTGCTCAAATAATAATTCTGCTGCTCAAATAACAATTCTGCTCTTCAATTAATTATTTTGTTGTGCGATTATTTATTAAGCTGTTAAAATTTGTTAATTTGCTGATTGAAACCAAGTTTGTTTGTAAAACGAAACCAAGTTTATTTGTGAAACTAAATAAAACCAAGTTTGTTTGTAAAACAAGTGTTGCGATTATTTTTTATTTATTGCCGATGAAAACATTGTTTGCTGCGCAAATGACTTAAATGCTGATTTTTTCTTGCCGAACGAATGGATTAATAGCCGATCAAATAATATAGTTCCCTTAGTATATTATGTATGTAGTGGTTAAGATTTTTTATTTTCTGGACAGCAATGTTTTGTCAATTGATATTTCCTATTGTGTCTAGTGTTATTTTTGATTATAAATAGTAAGAGTGGAATGATTTTTTCATTTTAGCAATGCACCCGCAAATAGTGAATTATGAAGTCGAATGATATGAACGGCCCGAATATTCCCACATCGGTTCGAAGTTCGAAATGATTACCTACTTCGACACATATAGTACCTAATATGGCCGCGTAGTACTTTATAAATGTGGCGCCACCTTAGGATTTCCAATAACCATGTGCTTGTCTCGTAGACCCCACCCGTACCGAGATTTTCATCAACTAAACTCTTCATACATGCATATAAATATGTCAAAAGGGTTCTTCTGATTGTATACGTCTTTCATTTCGTTAGTATCTTTTAGTTCATATCTTTTTACACTGAACACAAAAGCTGTTTTAGTATTTACATTCGAGAACGAATGTTGCTGGTATTTTCCGTATTGTTGTCTCTTTTCGATTCTTAGCGTTAATCAAGTGAGCGAGTGAGATATGTTTATGTGTGTCGAATGTTTTGAAAAATTTGTTGTCCCGTTTGAGACAGTGACGTAGGCGTAAACGCATCCTGCTCTTGCACTTTCCCCACCTCCCTACAAGGGTGCGTTTACCTCGTGGATGCAGTGCGTTGGAGCTTTGAAAGTTGGCCGCTATACGGCAGTAGCGCAGTGTTCGCTGTTGAATATGGTCGGAGTGGGGTCGTGTTTACTTTTAGAATACCAGTATCTATTGAAGTAAAGACTGTATTGTTAATGTACAATGACTTCTTCATAAGAATAATAAATTCATTGTATGTTATTTAGTGCTTTATTAAAACATTTTTTTACTGCAGCTACCTATTAATATATCCTCTGCCAGAAACTGATGAAGAGTAGAAAACCGTGACTAAATATATAAAGTACTTACAAGTTTTTCATTATTTTCACCAAACAGAGGTTTGAAGTAGATAATGTAATTCTGCAAGCATCCTTTCTTTTGATAGTGGATGAATGTATGTAAGATCCCCATGCTAGTAATAAATAATATTCAATATTTACCTACTATGAATACACATTTTTATTAATTTAAGTATTTATTTGAAAATTGGTGGCTGTTGTCTTTAATTATGTACATAAATATACATATTACAATCCATCTATCTTCTTTGATCTAGGTATAGGTCTATAAAACATTAGATGGAATGAGACAAGAATTGAACTGATGACATTGTATTGTTTCAGTGGTGTAGCAGTCCTGAGCATCTGCGGTAGTAGTAGTAGTGACATCACAGAGCCCGGGAGCCCATATAGTCCAGCATCCAGTGCATCGAGTGCGTCGGGATCGGAAGGTGCACCCGGGGAGGGCGCCCGCCCGCCCTGGCCCTGGGTGCCCACCACTACCTCTTCACCTGTTCTGACTGCCGTTAAAGCCAAGAGACCTAGAGCAGATAAGTGCACAAACTTAGAATCTCTGATTACCAAAAAACTTCATAAAAATGCAGCGATGCCAGCGCACCCAGAGCCTGCCGCCAACTATAACAACAACATATTAGTTAATACCGAAGAGAAGAAGAGCAACACACAGACCTCCCAACATTGCTGTATTCAACGTCCAGAAGAAACTTCTCCAGGGATGCCCGCAACTAAAGTCCTCAATCAACCACCACAGTCTAGTGAGTGTATTTCACAGTTAGGATCAATACCTAAACACATCATACACAAAGTGGTTCCTCAGCAGTCACACACAACTACACTTAAAGCTCCAATATTAAGTCGTTCTGCAGAATCCAGATTGAAGGATGATGGGGCCAATCAGGGAAGAATAACAGAATACTACAAATCACAAATGAAACCGAATAATGGTTTGAAAAGGGATTATACTGCAGCACTGATTAACAGAGTAACTGAAACTAAAGGTAAAATGTCAATCAATGACATGACCAAAGGTGCAAATGAATCAAGTGAGAGCTTAGGAAATTATTTATCTTATCTATCACAAACATTCAGCTGTAAAATGGCAATGAATAACGTAGTTCATCAAAAACCAACTGAATCGACTCAAAGAGTGATAGCGTTACCTATTACACAACTTAACCAAAATATAACAGCCCAGAAAATAGATCTAGAAAAGAAGCCAATTCCTGCTTTGAATCCTATATCAAATGTAAAAAATACTCAGTTATCAAACATTACACAAAAGACTGAAACAATTTCACATAGCAATGGAGATTTGCAGAGTAAAACTCTCAAAGACACCAAGAGCAGGATTGCAGGTTCTAAACTTAGCAGTAAAAGAACAAAAGCCTTAGAAGGTAGAAGATCCACAGCTCCTAAAATCACAAAGAGTTCACAGACAACTCCTTTAATGAGTGTGGATAAGAACATAGATAATATTTCTCCAACTACTAGTAAAGTAGAAACAACAGTAACTAACAAAAGTGTTGTAAGTAGTCTAAATGCAACGGATAATATTAGTCGCCAAATTGCTCTATCCGCTATTCATGATCATATGAGACAAGTGTTGTTGCAGTCTCAAACATCGCAAGTGAAAAAACGCGTATACAAAACTAACTCTCAAAAGTCATTAAATAATTTAACATCAGATAGAGTGCCTTCTGTTTCCAATAGTCATATGCTAATCAGCAAATGCAATGTAAATGATGTAGTAACTAATACTGTTAATCCTAATATACAATTAATATCTAATAGTGCAACTATACAATCAACAATTAGCAATTCAATAATTAGTGCAACAAGTGCCCCTAGTTTACAAGTGACAAGTAGTCCTACTACTAATACGAATAGTCGAGTGACTAGCATTCAGGAGTGTGAAACAAATAAAAGTTTATTAAATTCAGTGCCCTCTAATACCGCTAGTATGCCCAGTGTAACAGTGCCACCAGCCACTGTGATGTTGACAGCTATAAGGATTCCACAGCCCAACATTCAACAACCTCCCATAGTGAATTCGGATAATTCTAGGACCACACCAAGTCATATAGCCATCAGTCCAACAAAGATTAATGGTCAATTTGTGTTGCCTATGGTTCAGAATATTAACGGTGCCCTAGTTCAAATTCCGAGCTTAGTCACAAAAGTCAGTCAGAATACTGTGCTTCCATTGAATTCTCAAAATTCAATACAGAGAACAGAGAACTTAGTATGTCATCAGCAGACTACACAGATGTACATTAATGGTACTTTGCTAAAAATAAATGGACCAATGCACCCGAATCTTCCCGGATTGATAGCTAAGCAAATGACAGCAACCAGTAACACCAATGTATCGTATACAATTACTCAGAAGAACCTTCCCGGTACAGTGCCAGTGCCCACAGTGATGGCTTCTAAATCTAATTTTGCAATGAACATCAACCATCCCATATTTGTTTCTTCACCTGGCTTTATACTAAATCCCATGGCAGGTGTAGTGACAGCACAATCAAGTTCAGCGACCAGTATGCCTATCCAACAGCAGTTTAGTGGAAATATGGTTCTCACAACATCTCATCCTAGTATGCATGTTAATCAAGCCATGAACAACAACTTGGCTGGTCTCTCTGTTCCTCCTGGAACTATCCCAATATCACCTATCAAATTAGGAGATATTAACCGCGTGTTTCTTGCACCACCCAGGTCAGTTGTACCAAAAATGACAACAGCCATTAATCAACAACCTACGTGTAACACTATGACATCCTGTACACCATCTACATCTACACCTGCTGCAACAGTAAATATTCAACAATCATTGGAACAAATTATGAATACTACTTTACCTAAGTTAAATACCATTGTTGATAATCCTACTTTACAAAGTATCCAAATACCAACATCAGCTATGTTGGACTCTTGTACAAGCAGCGAAGCAAACATATTTGAAAATATAGATATGATTAGAGATGCTGATCCAGTTGTACATTGTACATCACCATCACCATCACCTGTCTCACCTAAACTTAGTCGAGATATTTCTACGGACTCAACAGATATTGAAATATCTAATGTGGATAACAGCTTGCTTATTTCTGAAGAAACCAAAACCAGCATAGATTCAAGTAGTGATGATTCAAACAGTAATGCTATTTCAATGGAATCTATGGTCAGCGATATTTCAAAGGAAATAGATGAAGATTCAGTATCAGCGAATCAAACAATTATTGACAAATCCAATAACTGTATGAGAAGTACTCACCTCTCTGTGCCACAAATAATAAGATTTCCTCCGAAAAATAATGCAGTTGAATTGGGAAGCAAAGCTAATTCTAGGGTAGAAATAGATGAAATCAAAATATGTCGATGGAATGGATGTCCACAAAACTTTGATGACAGCTACAGCTTAATAGAACATCTGAAGGTAATAATTTTTATAAATAAGTAACTTTATTATAACACTAGTATTTTTATTTAATTTATGTTAGAAAACATAAATCAATCACTTTCTTCACAATTCACTAGCCGTCAGCACTTACATCACTGAAGAAATGCTTTGTATTATTTAAATTACTAGTAATAGGTTTGTTTGAATAAAGTTTGTTTAGGTGTGATAAAATATAATTGTTTATATTGTGAAAGGAGCCTCTTCTATTCAGAGTGATACTTTGCTAACAGAGTGTGATGCAAATATTTACAGCATTCTGCTTTGCTACAGAGATCATGCATTGTGAATATAGATTTTCTAGGTATACACAGGGAATGACTATAAAACGAAGAAGAATATGGTAACATATTTTTTGTGTTTTCAGGAATGCCACGTTAGCTCTCAAGCTGGTAAGGAGACTTTTACTTGCCTGTGGGAGGGATGTAGAGTATATAACCGTTCTTCATGCTCCAGGACCTGGTTAGAAAGGCATGTGCCCTCACATGGGGGTACCAAAGTGTTTGGATGCATTGTGGAAGGCTGTGGACAAAGTTTTAATACTCAGGTAGCAAAATAGTTGTAGAGATATACTTGATGTGGATGTAATGTTCTATAATCAATATATTGTAAATGATCTTGAGGTTGGTTTTACATATATGTAGAAGACACTTGAATCTTGTCAAAGCAATATATTATTACATTACATGTGACTCTAAAGAGTAGTTGTGTGTGTATCAAGTTACGTTACATTTACTATCAGGTTAAGTATCCTTTTGATAAAAACTCAATAATACCACTGAGAGTTGTATATTAGTAACATAATCTTTTAGTTTTTATGTTTTTTTTTATATATAATAATTGCCTATCCAAAATTAAGTAGTTATATAGGTACATTAACACAAAATTATTTGATTAAATAAATAATGTGGTTGCAAATATATTCTATAATATTGTATTAGTTTTCTCCATAACTTGGTTGTTCAATCTCTCTTGTTGGCAATGAATGTTGTGATATTTTCTCGCTATGATGGGTGGAAGAATATAAGAATATTAGCAGAGTTTAACATGTTAAATAAAACAACTAAATCTTTTTGCAGTTGTCACTCCAGAGACATGTGAATAATCACTTTAGCGAGCCGGGATCCAACAATGCGAGTGTTAAGAAGTCAATAGAAGTCGGTTGCACTGTTCCAAAGCTGGTGAGAAGAAATGGAAAGAAGTTACGTTATAGAAGGCAGCCGTGGTCCGGTAAGAATGGTTGTTATCATTTTATACAGTTTTTTACTAGCACAAGTTTATTATTTTATCACTCACTATTGTATTAGTATTTACACCAAGACTTATTTTCCATTCAAGTCATCACAGAATATAAAAATTACAAACAGTCCTATCACATTATATTCAATATATATAATAGGTAGAATATCGTTAGTTTTTATGTATCCGAATGAGAGAAGGATTGCACAGCTGCTTCCTTGAAGAAGCCACGTCTGAATACATCATTTCCAATATTAACAAATTAGAGTTGGTATTTTTTTGCTTCTGTTTTTTCCCTACTGCAAGTATTTTTTTTAATATTATTAATATGTCAGACCAACTTAATTATAGTTTTTAGTTTTGAATATAGACAGGTTAGTTTTTAAAACGAGACTAGCACCAACATCTTTAGAAATTATAGGAAAATTGTTACATCGTTTGTTAAAATAACACCAAATGTAAGTACAAAACATTCTTTAATTTCACAGAACACAAATACATCCAATTCTATGTAACTTATTCTTAACTTTAAACTGATCTTGTAGTATACTAATTTTGAAAAATTAGTAATTATTTATACATAATGATACATGTCCTATGATTAGGAACCTATCGAATTTTTGAAGGTTTAACAAATAAACCAACAAATAAATTAACATTAGTGGCATTAGCAATGTGACAACTTCGTGACATGATTAATTGATACAAGTTTTCTTACTATGTTTTTAAATTACTTATTTACTTACTTACTTACTGCTAGCCATCTTCTCCTCACTGCTGAATATAGGCCTCTTCAAAACTTTTCCACACTTTTCGATCTCGAGCAACTCGACACCACTGTTTTCCCATCGCCTGGACAATATCATCGACCAATCTGTTTGGGGTCTTCCAACACTTGTTTTGTCCTCCCACGGCCTTCATTCAAGAATTCTGGAAGTCCACCTGCCATCTTCTTGCCTTGCCACTTGACCAGCCCATTGCCATTTCAGCTTAGAGACTATACAATGTTGACAACTTTTGTCGGATGGTTTTGTTTCTTATTTTGTCTCTCAAGCTAATGCCTAGTATTTGTCTCTCCATGGCACGCTGTACACACCTCAGTTTCCATTTGTTTGCAAGTGTTGGCGTCATAGTCTCCAGCCCATATGTAATGATCGGCAGGACACTCAAATCATAGAGCTTTCTCTTAAGACTTATGGGACTTATTTTTATATATATTTCAGTTTAGAGAATGCAGCCCATCCCAGTCCTATTCGTCTAGAAATTTCTGCTGTTTGATTTTCCTTGCTGAGTTTTATTTTATGACCTAGGTAAACATAATCATCTACAGCTTCTATTATTTTCCCCTTTATTGTTATGCTGCTGCTTTTTGGGGACATGATTTTAGTTTGACCCATGTTCATTTCAACGCCAATTTGGAATGATGCTTGTTGCAGCTCTTCAATCATTTCTTTTAATTCATCCATATCCTCGCTAATGACAACTATGTCATCTGCAAAACGAAGGTGACTCCGATAATTTCCATTTATTTTTATGCCTTTTCGCTCCCAATTTATTCTTTTAAATACATTTTCTAAAGCTAGAGTAAACAATTTTGGTGAAATTGTGTCTCCTTGTCCAACACCTTTTTCTATTTTAATCTTGTCCGTTTTGAGGTCATTATCCAGTTAACATCCATTGTGGCATTTTTATAAATGTATTTCAATAATTTAGTATACTGTAAATTTATTCTCGCTTTGTTTAGTTTAGAGCATCTAATATTGCCTACGTTTCTACAGAATCAAATGCTTTGCGATAGTCAACAACTGCTAAGTTTATTTCTTTATTGTACTCAGTTGCTTTTTCTATTAGGAGCCTTATACTCTGAATGTGATCCGTGGTCCCAAAACCCTTGCGAAATCCAACCTGCTCTGGCGGTTGATATTGGTTTTTAAAAATTTTTAAAAACCAATATCAAACCAAAATGTTTCTAAATTATCACAATTAATTTTAGTTTCGTCATGTTAGTGTCAGTTGACAAGCACTTTGAAAACTGAGAGCAAATATTT
The DNA here is from genome assembly GCA_947579605.1 of Athripsodes cinereus. Taxonomy (NCBI): domain Eukaryota; kingdom Metazoa; phylum Arthropoda; class Insecta; order Trichoptera; family Leptoceridae; genus Athripsodes; species Athripsodes cinereus. The sequence continues at coordinate 15,806,438 of OX388310.1, forward strand.
TGATTTTCTTATATAATATTTATGTATGGTTAAAGGGTGGTAGGGTGGGGGTGAATGAATTTGAATGATTTGTTGATGATTGAGGGTGGGTGGAAGTGTGAAAAGAGAACATTGTTAATAAGGGTGATTTTTGTGGAGCTATTATTTTGTTCACTATGTGGTGTCCTGAATTAATTGATTTATTTATTTTTAATGTTTTCGATACTAACAAAGTAAAATAGTTATTTATATGTGTGACTAAACTTAGTGTGTGTGAAACTTGGTATAAAGAAGCGTTGACGTCCGAAAACCACGTAGCTTAATCATCATCTTCGCCCTCAACGCTCTTCTCGGGAGCACAGGGCAGAAACCAGCCTCCTCCATTCAGAGCGTCTCAGTGCCAATTGCGTCACCTCTTTCCACGACATTCCTTGTGCTCTGATATCGTTGTCATAGGAACGGTGTATTGTGAAAGAGGGACGCCCGGGCCGACGGAACCCCTGCGGACGGAAGAACAGTGTTCTTTTTGGCCAACTATCATTAGGCATTCTCAAAACATGTCCCAGCCAGGACCATCATCTCTCCTGTATTACGGAGATTACAGGTCTCTGCTGGGTGCGCCGGCGCACAGCATCATTTGTAACATGTTCATACCATTTGACATCCAAAATCCAAAAAGCTTAATCACGTTGATTAAATTCTCAAGGACGGCCGTATGTTGAGTAAGAGGAACTGACATGTGTGTATGAGCAACTGTACGAATGTGGAGGAAGCGAAAGAAGTTTGTAAAGATAGATCTGTTTGGCATTCCGTTCTCTGTACCTACCCCACTTGGGACACGGCGTGAGGGTATAGTTTAGTAGCTAAACTTAGTATTATTAAATGTATGGTCATTTCCTATGAAATGATTGGCGAATTCAACAACACGCTCGTGTTCTCTAATTCTTGACAGTAACATTTTGAAATCAGTCGCAAAATTAAATTTAATAGTTATAATTTCAAAACATAGTGAGAAAACTCGTTTCTTTTAATTCATTTTTTTATTTTAATCAAATTTAATGTAAGTGTGTTAATCTTGTGAAAATTCATTTGAGGGAATTTTTCAAATGTATTGAATATTAATCATTTATAATTTTCACAACTCTTTAAGTAACTCTTGCTCTGAAGATGTCGCAAGGGGAAAGCGCTCTGAAATAAGTTTATTTGTATTGAATTCATTAATTCATAAAACACATAATCATAGTGAATTCGTGGGTTCGTCGGTAGCCTGGAGGTAGAGTCTCGGCCTCGTGATCAAGGGGTACGTGGTTCGATCCCAGGTGCCGACAAACTCTCCTTTCACGACACAAGCTTATAGCTTAGTGTGAAAGGTGTATAAGGTTGTATTTGGGTTTATAACAAAACCCAGATATATCTTTTTATATAAATAAAAAAAAAATATTAGTGTTTTATTTTGTACACATTTTTTATTTCATTTGATCTGCAAGATTTTTAAATTTTTCATTTATTAACCAAGCAAACATACAGTCTTTTGGGATATATTACAAACTAGTACATTACATAAATATTTGACCAATGAAGTTTGCGGATATTACAAGTGTATTGGTGTTTACAATCTATAAAAAGGACAAAAAAACATAAAATTAATTCATCGATTTCACTTAATATAACAATTCTAAAACAAAAACGAGAACATGAAAATGGAGCAGGTCATTGGCAAAAACAAAAAAATATATCAGCACTCCAAAAACGGGGAAATGGAGGATAAGGGGGATTTAAGAAATCGCAGTCGCAAACCAAAACAAATTTTTATACCTAATTTGATTGTGTACCATGCATACCATTATATCATTATCATTTTCTACAGCATCATGTAAATCAATGAGATAAGTGTTTTATGTTGCATAAATGTATAGTTTTCTCCTTAGAATGTTATGTTGTGGATTACTTGCAATTATTTTTCTGTCCCTGAAAAACCATATCATTAATTACTTCAGCAAAAATAAACAATTATATTGACACACAAGCATATAAGATTTACTTTCGTAAACTTATCATTTAAGAAATAATTACTAAATATTGTCATTGTTGTCGACAGATTGGTGAAAGTTTGTGTTATATTATTATAAATAATTTCTAATCACTATTAACATGTTTTTGATATCTGTGATAGAAATGAATACCAAATAGGTATTAGGTGAAAATGTCTTAGGTATTCAGTTGTTACTGTTTGATTTAGTAGCAGTATAAAATTATGGTAAAATATTGTTTTGATAGAATTGTTTTGTGAATATGGTGTTTGTTTTTCAGCTCGAATATTTGACTTTTTTGATGCGGGCATTATGGAAGGTCTACAGTACCGAGTGGTAAGAACATCAGCATGGAGGACTGGGGAGGCAGCTGGGTGCAAACCTTCACTCTATACTAAGGAGAGGACTGCCACAACTATAACATTAGCCGCTACTGTCATAGCCAAGAGACTGCATGAGACACACAAATATTATGAATGTTTAGTTACCTGGACTCCTAGCGATGTGTGAGTTTACTATTATATGTACCTAGTTACTGTATGGTCCTAATAATTTTATTTTTTTATTTTTCACAAACACATTAAGACTTATTCCACAAGTAGGCTAGTCAGCAGACAAAAAAATAATACATTCAGGATGGGTGGCTAACCTCCCGGCTGAATTTAATATGTAAAATGTCTTTATTTATTATTCATTATTTTATCAAATATAATCAATATACAGAGGTGCCATTTCTTCTGTACAAATCCACACAAAAATTTTGAGTTAGATTGTCAATACATATCGTGGGTTCAATGCTAGAACTAGACAACTCAAAATCAATAGTTTTGAGGTAATGGATAAATCATAATATTACACTCAGAAGGATAGTAATAAATATTATATATATCGTTGCCGTGGATGTGAAGTGATGTAACCCACAAGACAGACATTTCGAGAAAAAGGGTGATGAAGTTATGCTGTCGCATCTGCCAATACTAATCTGACTATAACTAAGTTATTTTTGCATAGATTTCGCTAAAATTTTTACACAATATTTCTGATCACATATTCCACTGATATAAATAACAAAGATTAAAGAATTTTTATATTTTAGAAGTAAACATGAATTTATCACTTGGGTTATTTCACCACTGTAACTGGGAAAGTTACGCGCTATGCGGCTTGGGTCTTTTCACTTCTATAATTTAATTGAACTATTTATTCCTGAAATGCTCTAACACACACTTGAAATGATGTAAAAACACTAAACATCTCTTCACAATTTTCCAAAAATGCCCTTTAGGAATATCAAATCACTTATTTCTCTTCACCACTATGTTCTCCGTTGTTTTCTGAACAAAACTGCATACTTAATTTGAGTTAGTTGGAAGATATCGCAACTCTGCGATAAACTCGCCCGTTGTACAGATTTTTTCATGCATGTTGTATATAATTCCTGTTATCATATTCTGCACAATAAAGTTTATTAGTATTATTACTTAACTCATTTTTCAAAAAAGTGTGGCTTGGATTACTTCACCTCCACGGCAACGATTATTGAAAATTTTGGTTACAGTATAAGAAAGCCTCACAATTCATAATTATTACTAGAAATTACTCAAAAAACATTAAAGGCAAACATCGAAAATATATAATTCAAAATGATCAAATTTGAGTTGTCTAGTTCTAGCATTGAACCCACAAATTATGTATGTATGTATGCTCGTATATCCTTAATGGACACTGAAATTAGGAAAGACAGTTAAGTGAAGTAACACATTCTATTCAGGTCCATCTTCTAAGCAGGCTTTAAGTTAAAAACATTTATAATATCTTATATATTGATAAATATTGGGGCGTTATTTTTAAGGTAGAGCATAAGACAAAACAAATTAGAGGAGAATATTCCATACAGAATCTTAATATATCCCAGGGTCAGGGTTGAAATTCCTTCATTCATACAAAATGTAATAAATTATATTAGATTGGTAACACTCTATATGGATCATACTCTGAACTTTCAATTTACGAATATTTTTATATGCATTTATTAAACTTTAATATTTTTTAAAAAAAAAATGGGCTTTATAACAATATTTATGAGTTGTGCATTATAACAATTATATAAATAAAATAAAATCTATATCTACTGTTGAAACATTGCATGATAACATTATCTACAATAATAATTTCAAATACGACCTGAATAATCTTCTGCAATACTCTTCTGTGGGGAACCTTTTCAAGTAACTCATCCAACATCTATATTAACAGCAAATTTCCCTCATCTTCCAAATTAAAACTTATGATCCCACAGGTCAATTTGATTGGTTTGGGTCGATTTGAATTACTCGTCTCAAACTGATATCATTCTTGAATATTTTTATGTAGGTATTTAATTTTATTATCACTAGAACATCTTTATCAGAATTTGGAATCATAACTAGAACTCGGAATCATAACTAGAACTCCGAAATATAACTAGAACTCGGAATCATAACTAGAACTCCGAAATATAACTAGAACCGCATCTGCGTAAAATACAAATTAAAATTAGAGAATATTCAATTAAACATTCAATTAAGAATTTGAACAAATTAATTACTTGACAAAGTTTTACATACCTTATGTGCGGATAAACATTGTTTCACTTTTTAATTTTTATATAAAAATGAATGAATAAATTAAAATTCATTATGAAATAATAAAACTTTTTATTTTACAAGAAAATTATTTTAAAAGAAACATTTTACTTGTCGCATCGTAAGAGAAAGAAACGGTGCGTGCTTGTGTTTATATAATCTCGCTATGAATGAGATTGTTGCAAAAATCTATCTTAGGTGAAGTGCGGGTGAATAATTTTATTCTAAGCATTTCCGGCACATATAATGTTGCAAACTTTAAAAATACTAATCTCAAAATATTTATAATGTGATTTATTCTGTTACAATATATTACAATTTTAATGAGACCATGTAACAAAAATTATCATATCATATCACACACATGAAGATACATAAAAACATGCACAAATATCTGTCTCCCACACTAGCCGCAAGGCTGTGTTGTGGCAGGATAACAATGGATTTATATACCTGACAATCGATTTATCCTGCCAAGCAAAAATTAAACAATCAAATATACAAGCAAAACATAACAAAATATGCAAAATAAAATGTAAATGTATAAATTAAATTAAAATAAGATAAAATATGTACACAAAAATAAAAGAATAACATGAAATATAACAGTTAGTGGTTGAGTTAGTAGGTACACAAATCAGAAAGTGAGTCAGAAAAATTAAGTAAGTCAGCGAGTTAGCAGGGATTGAATCAGTGAATGTGTTAGTACAAATCTTCAAGTTTGTGTAAATAATCAAGTTCGAGACACAAAGGACAACGAGTGAGTCGGCAAATGAGTTACAGAGTCAAAAAATAAATAAATAAAAAAAACACATGTATAAAAAAATATATATGAAATATCTAAATGAAAAACCAATAAATGTCAAAACTTCATTGCAACTCATGCTTTCAAAAGTAAATGATAGGAAATTGGACACCCTTGACTTCACCCTCATACTAAGAATTTCAATAAGGCCTCCGACCCATCCACCCCGATGTCAACAAGATGCCTCCTGACTGCTCTCTTAAATGCACCGTGACCCTGCAGGACTCTCCACTCTAGCTTAAACGTGTTGTATACCTTTGCTAAGCATTAACCAAATAACGATAGATTAACTAAATAACTATATTAATAGTCAAACATTTTTCATTGTATTAAATTAATTTCAAAATGGATGTGACAGTAAATACAACAATACGGGAATTAAATTGTTGGAGATTATTTTGGTAATAAAATATAGTGTTTGCTTATGATTAAAAATCCTGAATTGTGTGAATGAAAATTGCATATTTTGTGACATTTTGAGCGATTTTCATTATGGAGGTCATTACTAGACCATAGAAAACTATACTGTAGAATAATAATTTAGCATTATGTACAAACTTCATAAGCAATGATTTTTTTATAAGTACATTAAGTACTTTGGTATTAGCCATGAGTACCTACCTATTTATTTTCGACTTAATATTTTTTAAATGCATAAAATATTTGAAAGTAAAATATTCTCGATTATTCAAGGATACAGGTACATCTATTCTTAAGGGTTTCTTTTGGGGACACAGGGGGAGAGTACCTATGCGACAATTCTTTTTTCACCTTTTTTAAATCTCATGGCAAACCACTCAAATACCTGTGTTGGTACCAATTTTTGTTATTAATTTAATATAAAAGAAACTTTGTACTTTCCACTAGAATAACTTTATTCAGTTAAAACGTTTTCGGAACTACTTGTTCTGGTTTCTGCCACGGTCCCGAGAGAAGCATTGAGGGCGATGTGATGGTAATTTGCTTTATAGGTACGTTAGAGGTCACATAAATTTGTCTGTTAGTTATTGACATGAAGTTTTCAAAAGGTTTGGTAACATTTGGAGGAAGATTTAAATCAATTTAAACTTACTTCGTAGTCTTTTTAGAAACTTTGTTTCGAAAATTATGGATTTATTCCTTGGGCATGCTTTGCTTTTTTGCATATATGGAAAGCATGCCACAGCATACAATATAAGTTTTTACAAGGTCTGAAATAGGCCTGACAAAATAGAAAAAAGGAGCTGTATATGGGCCAAAGAGCTTAGCTCAGCTCTAGTAACTACTGTACCATGAGCTATTTTAAGTTTGTGTAAGTTTTAATTTTGTGTTAAAGAATTAGTTAATCATGTACCACAACCACTTTAATTTTTAAGAATATTTCAAATTGTCGGCTTTAGAAACAGTAGAAATTAACAAAAATTTAAATTTAAAACAAAATATTGTAAATAAAATGTTAGCGCCATACAAGTCACCCTTACTAACAATGTTTCCTATAAATAAAAACTCTCCATCTCTTTCCCACTCTAACGCCCCCACCCTTCCCTAACTAATTAATCATCAACAGTTCTAGTATTTATTTAGTTTTAGTATAACACTCGTCAATGACGCATCTGAGCGTTGAAACCGGTAGTGTTTTTAAAAAATTAAAGTGGTTGTAGTACATAATTAACTAATTCTTTAATTAAAAATGTTTCGTGATTACCACATAGTTAGTGCCAACAAAATCAAACAAATTTAATTTTGTGATTTATTTCCAGAATACAAGATGAATGGTTACCAGAAAAAGATTTTGTTCCTGTCAAAGATATTCCCATATCCAGCCTGGATGCGTCAGCCAGAGACATTCTGTATTCTGGATTCTGTTCATCATACAGACAACCAGTAGCAGTAGGTAATAGTAATTCCTTGGACTACTTGTCTTGTCACAATAACACTAAGACTGATAGCTTAGTAACGGACACTGCCAATGAAATATCCTTATTTGTTAATAATGATATGGTTAAGAGAGAAGAAGACGTGACAGTAAAGTCTGAAAGGAAGCAACTAACAGGAGCCGCAAGGAGAAAGCAATGGAGGAGGTAGGAGTGGACTAGAGCGAGGTGGTATGAAGGTGCCAGGCAATGCAGACAGTGAATATTGTTGGGATATATGTTACCACTGTTGCCTTTTGATGTTTTTACACAGATTTGTATCATTAATACCACTCTGCCTTTGCTATGTGTTTATTATTATTAACATCACCACTTATTATTTTTCTGTAAATTATATCTTGAGATTGTCATTTACATTCTCAAGTAAAAGCAGATTTCTCTTTTCTATGTTGATAAGACTGAATTGTTGTAATTTTAACGAGTCATAAATAATCATAATGTTATCAATATTTAAACAATTCCAAGACTTATTAAATAGAGTACTACTTCCAGTAGAAGTAAATAGTAGTTACGTCAAGCACCCATGCTGTATGGTATGGTATGGTATGGTATGATGTGTTGTGTATCAATGTGTATACCCGAGGCTGGGGCTGGGACTGTGGCCTGTGTCCTGTCATTGACATTAAGGACACTTTTTTTGAACTTGATAGTTGTTTTATTTATTTTATGGAAATAAGATGTGGATGGTATGTTGTGTTGGTTGCTCTATGTACATAATATTATGTCTGATCTGATCATTAGGAAATGTGTGTAAAATATATTGTATATTTATTTGGACTATCAAAATGTTTGTACAGAACAAATGTATAGGGCGTGTACAAATGTGTGTATGTAATTATTATCAGATGTATATGTGTATGTATTATGTGTGATAGTTTTGTACATATTAATCAATTATTAAATGTAACCAGCTTATTTACAACACACTGCCAATGTGTAAGTAAGGTGATATGTAGATTATGTGTATTAAGCATACCTACACAGTGTCCCCGGAATGTGTGACCAGCAATAACATGAGAGCCCATGTTCAAACTCTTACTAGTGAAATGTTTATTTACTGAATAAATCTCCGACAGACAAAATGGTTGTCATATTGGTTTTGTTTGTTTTTGTACCTGATTAAGTTATAATATATTGTTTAGAATGCTCTGTCCTGTCCGATAAATCTTTCCCCTTTCACAGTGGGGTGGTAGGTGCGTTGTGAGGAATAACTTTTTTTATTATTGATCTCTGTTAAATATAATTTTATAACGAACAAGAGTCTCCTGTTGACTCGATAGACTTTTCTAATATAATTTGCATACTTCTCGACATTAGTTAGATAATGCTTAGTTTTATTAATTGTGTTTAGTCAAAATATGTCATTTTGAAGGGAAATTTACTTTCAAAATGTAGTAACTGCCAATTTTTTATTAATTTTTAATGATAATTAATTCACATTCTTATTCAAGCGTATGGGAAAAAAATATGTAGCTTATTTATGACTGATGAATGTAGTGAAATTGATTTTAAACAATTTTAATCAAGAGGTCGAATATGAATTGAATAACAAAGTGAAGTGGGTTGCCTAGTCTGTGTTTGCATTAAAATGTTTAATTAGAATCAATGGACAGCCTTAATGTTAGGATTAGAAGTATGAAAATACTAACTTGATAATGAATTGTTTATTATATATATATATTATCTATCATATCCATTGTACTTGCAGAGGAGTGTGCAGTGTAAATATAAATTTAGCTGCTCAATAGTTATATTTGTATTGCAAATTATTATCAGAAGATGTCTTCCGGTTTTAAAAGCCAGTACCCTCTGAGCTCTTATATATTATAATAAATACTATTCAAAAGAGTTATGTAAATGTAGGGAATGCAATCGAGAGCTCGTCGAATTATTTGACGAGATCTCGAATTCAAATTTTGAGACGAGATCTCGATTCGTCAATCTCGAGTTGAGATTGCATTCCCTACGTAAATGTGAGTAATATGTATTGTAAAGATCTCCTGCTTACTTTTGAATAAGGTTGCAGGCATTATTATGTATGTATCTACCAGGCGCGTGCCTTCCATACATGCAAAAATGCAACGCATGTCCTAAAATAAGGTAATAAATCTTAAAAATTAAATACATACTATAGTAGTTAGAAATTCATAAATAATCTTAAAATGACATTCAACACTACTATATTAGACAATTTTTAAGATTTTACATTTATTGTAGGGCATGCGTTGCATATTTGCATGTATGGAAGGCACGCCGCTGGTATCTACATACATACTGACTTAGTGATCCCACTTGACTAAAATCTTAGGCCTTTTTACAAAGTTGCTGAAGAGAATTATATTAGAAGAGTTGTGGATTTGTTGTTTGCAGTGTCTGTATTGGGTAATGGCTTCACTGGGGTATTCTTGTGATAATACATATTCACTAAATATTATTGTGTATTCTTTTCCATATATTTTTTTAATGGAAACACGAATTTAAACTTATAATTTAACTGGTTTTGTAAGACAAATCGTGTTAATTTTACGGACGTATGTAACAAATAATAATTTATTCATATTCATTCTATGGAAGTATGTAACAAATAGTAGCGATGAACTCACATATCTTAAGTGTTAAATGTTTTTCATCTTGTATTAATTTAATATGTTTTGGTTCTCGGCTCAATATATTTGATATTATTTGTGCCATCGGGTATTTTGACTGGGGCACCTGAAGAAAGTGGTTATGTGCCATACTTAAAAAGACAGTTTTAGGATGAAACAGGACAAATATTTTGTCAATTTAAATTAATTTTGATTATCATGATGATCTCTAAATTTCCATTGGTGATTTCATAATTTCCAGTATGTTACTGGTGATATGATGTCCACTAGTAATTGATTATTTCCTATTATGTGTTAGTTGTATGAAGAAAGAGCATACCTACGAAGCACTGGTCTGTGCTGTGTATGCCAAGTACTTGTAGTTACATTTGATAGACTGACTTTCTTGATAGTTATCCACTATTTCTGTATTTGTTTGTTAATGGTTGGGTTTAATATGCGGAGCATTTGAAATGGAATTCAATTAATTTCATGACAAGGTTGTAGATTCTAACAGTTGATGTGCATAACCAAAACAAGAGTATTGTATAAATAATGTATAATTGATCACGTCGATAGTTTGTGATTTTAGTGTAAGGTTCAATATGTAATTTATAAGTAATATAACATTACTTATTATGGTATGGGCTCTGTGCCCAGAGGAGTAGTAAAATATTTTTATTAAGGTAATTATCTATTAATATAGGATGTGCGTATTATTTTCTGATTACTGTTCGTGTAATACTTAATTACTGTTTAAACTATAATATTTAAGTCCAATGGAGCGCATAATTATTTTTAATCCAAAAATGTTGACCAAAATATCTTATTCCCATATTAAGTAAAAAGTATTTTTTGTACACAAAATTGATGACTTGTCTTAAATGCATATTTTGGAATATATCTGGCATTTTAATTTTCAGTACATATAAGTTTTTGTTTAACAACAAAATAATCGATATAATTATATTCATGTTACCAGTCTAGCGAAATATTTCCCTAATGATATTGTGTTAGAATCTTGAATCAAAACTGTTGCAATTTATCTTGTTCTTAGATTAACTGAAGTCTCTTCTATCTCTATACAAGTTACTTATTAATACTTTGATAATTTCTTGTTGATTTGTTCTCAATTATCTTTATAAATTTTGATACTGAAATTAAATATACTTTTTTGTATTGATTGGATTATTTTCATCCTTTGTATGACAATGTATTAACTGTATAAAATGTTGTGTTATCATTTGACGAAGAACAATATTATCTATGTATTAAGCAATATACTATGTCAGATATTTGCAATGCAATGCAATGCGTCTTTGACATTCACATTTGGAAAATTGTGTATATTATTTATGGACTGAAAATTTGTTTATGTATAGTGTTGTTTCCATTCTAATGTGTTATTAGATTGTAATGTGAATGTAGTGCCCTCATGTTAGCCTATAACTACGTGCTCTGTAACTACTCCCGATGGTGTATCTCCACACTCACATGTTACTATTAGCCAGGTATAATTACCATTTACACCATCAGCTAACAAATCTTAATAGGTCACACACTAACTTACTTACAATCTTATAATAAATGTATGGTCTAGCTTTTAAAAAATTTACACACATCTAGTAGCATTGTCACACGTTAGTTTCCTCTGCAGGTTCTCTTGTCTCTCTAATTCAGGTGCTGTTATGTGTGGCATACCCATTTTCTTTCTATTGTGAATAACATGTTTAACATATTTGTTATTTATGAAAAAAAAATCAGATAATAAATTTCATTCATTCATTGCAATGAGTTACTTTTATACACCCTCCTCCCCTCCCATGTTAGAAGCTCTAGTTTTGCCAAAGTAATATAAGTTTAAATATTTTGATGTTAATGAGTAATACTCCCCGTATTAATTATGAGGGCACTGTTATAATATTGTAATAGCTTTTCATATGTATGTGTGTACGTGGATATATGAACAATGCATACATCACGTGTATCAAGTTTGTTAAGAGTATAGGATAGTAGAGAAAACGAGGGTTAGAGAGAATTTCTTGTTTGTATTGAACGTGTTAAAGGAATACATAATTATTATGTATTATATAATTTTTCCTTCTTGTAATGATTTCTCTTCCATCATGTGTTTGTTTTATGTACCCTAATGTAATTGTAGATAATCTGAGATGTTATAGACAAGAATCATTATTTTATTTAAACAGCTTTTAGAATTATTATTATTATATATACCTATGGTTTATATGTGTGATTTTAATGCAATAGAATTGATTTTAATCTTTTTATTTGTCTTTATTTACCCTATGATTTTCAAAAGGTTTTATGCTTTTTAAAAAATTAACATGATGAAGGAATATCTACCTCAATTATTGTAAATTTGGATGAATTAAAAGTGTTTGTATATTAATTTAAAATCAATACCATATTTACAGTTTTTCATATTTTATTTGTATTCTTATTTCTATTTTCAACCTTATCAAACTTTTATTGTATCAAATATTGAAATAAATGCAAATACATATATTATTTACACATCTTTTATTATTAAATATGTTCCTAGATATTGTAATAAACAAGTAACATTAATTTTAAACCAGAGATGTACAGACTTTTAGGAACAGGGGCCACTTGGGAAGATTATGAGCCAAGGATGGGCCGCTATAAGAAAATCAGCACTAAAAGTTTTAATTTCTAGAAATGCTTACACATTAAAATTTCTATTCCCCCTCTGTCACCGAATTTTCAAAATGGTATAGGAATTTGAAATATTTCAAAAACTCCTCGGTTTTCTTAAAGTATATTTTCTCACAGTACCTTTTTCTACGATGTAGGTACCTGGTATTTGTACCGATTGTTTGCGTCAATACCGAATACTTAAAATGTTAGGTGTTTGAATTTCTACCCCCCTGACTCCGAATTTCCAATATGGTATAGGAATTTGGAATATTTCAAAAACTCCTCAGGTTTCTTAAAGAATATTTACTCGAATTATTAAGTATCCGGTATTTTTACCGAATATTTGATTATCACTGGTATTGACAATTTTATTTTATAATTCGCTGGCGGGCTGCAGATATACCGACCAAGGGCCGCATGCGACGCGCGGGCTGCGGTTCGTGCATTACTGCTTTAAACCAAGAACTTATTTACTTATTGTGCTGCTTTAATATTTTACCTTTTTCTTTTAAATGGATACAATCTATGTTCCTGATATCCATATCTGAAGCAGAAAGGAACTTTCATCAAAGATTTTTTTGAGTCAACATAATCTAAAGGGTAGTGTATTCTGCAAGGTATATCCGAGGGCAGAAGACCATTGGGCAGACCAAGACAAAGATTGTTGGATAACATCAACCGAGATATAGAAGAGCTCAATGCTAAAGACGACTGGCAGTCGATTGCTCAGGATAGAAAGGCTTGGAGATCCATTGTTTCGGAGGCAAAGGTCCTACAAGGGGTGTTCGGCCATCGGAACTGAACTGAACTAAAGGGTTGTGTCCACCCCTAAACCAGTTGCATGTCTTGAAAAGAATTGAGTAGTTGCTTCTCAACTTTTAATGAAGTTATTATTTTTTTTAAAAAAAAAAAGATATATCTGGGTCTTGTTATAAACCCAAATACAACCTTATACATCACCTTTCACACTAAGCTAAAAGCTTGTGCCGTGAAAGGGGAGTTTGCCGGCACCTGAGATCGAACCATGGACCCCTTGTTCTGGAGGCCGCAACTCTACCGACGAATTGATTTATGAAAAAAAATAAAGCATCTAAGTAATTGTGAAACAAATGTGGATCTACTTATGGACCAATGTAATAATAAATTATTTAATTATTAATTAATTAATTAATTATTAATTAAATAAATTAAAATTAAACAGAGGGGCTAAAGATGCAATCTCTCTAGTGGCTAAGTGGTTGCATGGATATACTTTATACATATGCTTTATACAGATAAGATTAAGTATAAACCATTCTCTGAGGTTACACAGGTGTATGCTGGGCCAAATATGTGATTTTAATGCAATAGAATTGATTTTTGGTCAGATGATTGGTTTACATTTGAAATGTATAATTGGAGGGTCTTTTGGTCGCTTCAGAAAGTTAATATATTTCCAGAATATTGAGGGTTATCTTGAATGATAATAAGGTGATATCTGTTTACATATTTTGCACTTAGTGACTGTATATCGTATAATGGTATTGAGTGTCTGGGAAGTGGAGCTGGTGTCAACATGTATCTTGTTGACGTGGCAAAGAAGGCGATTGTGAGGGTATTTGCCGAGCATGCTCCATGGCCTCCTATAGGCTCCACTTTTAAGAAAACATGGTATCTTGGATGCCAGGTAAACAAGCAGGCAAAAATTAGGTGTCCAGAGACGTGCAGTTAGGCGTTTAAAGGGCGCGAGCTCGAGAGTCGCCAGCGCCAGCATGGTGTGTAAACATTTAACCCTCCCGAAAGGGACATCCCTAAAAATCTTGTTAGAATCAGTTAGATTTCACAGCTTTACAGCTCTCCTGACATTTGAGAGTGGACCGGTGTCAAAACCGATGGGGAGCTGTTTCGTGCCTCCCGGGACAGGGAAGCTTTCTTTCAAATGATTGTCAAAGTCGGGGGACTCAGTTAGAGCCATAAAGTTTTAAGTACTCTAAAATGAAAAATAATGAAGATTTCTAAAAAAAAGTCTCATCCAAAAAACTAAGTAAAGTTAAGTTAGTTGGAAGATATCGCGTCCCTGCGATAAACTCGCCCATTGTGCAAAATATTTGTATAGGTATACCATGTTGTTATCTCATTCTTTTTGTTTAAATATTTTGTACAATAAAGTTTATTATTATTATTATTAATTAAGACAAAAACGAGAAAGTTTCATGTTTTTTAAGTCAGAAACAAAAGAATTATTGACATAGGGGAAAATATATTTTTAATTAGTTGTTATTCTCTTTTCTAGAATAAGTCTGAGACTCAGGATTGCATCTCTTGTACCTGTCTCCTTGCGGAATCCAAATTGATCTTCTGAAAGTGTTTCGTTTATTTTATTTTCCGCCCTTTTCATTATAATGTTGGTGAGTATCTTAGAAGCGTGTGATATTATGCTTAAAGTTCTGTGTTGTTCGCACTTTGTCGTGCCTGCTTTCTTAGGAAGCGCTCGTATCAGACATTTGGCAAAGTCCTCAGGCATCTCTCCTGTGTCGTATATTTTGCAGACAAGCTTATACAATGTGTCAAGCATGCCTTTTCCCGCGCATTTAAGCAGCTCTGATGGAATCAGGTCGATACCTGGTGCTTTGCCGTCTTTTAACTTTGCTAATGCAATATCAAATTCACTTCTTAAGACAAGAGAATAACAACTAATAAAAACACATACATAGCATTCATCGACCTTGAAAAAGCATTCGATAAAGTAGAATGGGAACAACTTTTTAAGACTCTAAACCAGATAGGAATGAGTTATAAAGACAGAAGAGCAATCTGGAGCTTATACAAGAACGAAATGGCTGTGATTAAAAGCGGAGAGAGCTGCGCAGAAGCAAGGGTCGAACAAGGTGTAAGACACGGATGCTCAATGTCGCCAGCTCTCTTTAACTGCTATATACAGAGAGCTATTGATGATCTCAGAGAAGAAATGAAGAACTGGACAGGAGTCAAAATAAATGGGAAAAAGGTCGACATGATTAGATATGCTGACGACATAGCACTGCTCGCAGACTCCGAGATGGAGCTGAACGAAGCCTTAGGAAAAATGGAAAGTATACTGTTGTCAAAGTACAACATGAAAATAAATAAAGACAAAACAAAATGTATGGTCGTTGGAAAAGAGGAAGTGACTGCGAACATTGCCATAAATGGAGTGAGCATCAAACAAGTAGGAGAATTCGTGTACTTGGGCAGCAGAATAAACCAAGATGGACGCTCCAAATCGGAAATTGTGAGTAGAATAAACCAGGCAAGGATTGCTTTTAACAAAAAATCTAAGATATTGGAATCCCCAAACATTGATTTAAGCGTAAGGAAGAACCTTACTAAAGCCTTTGTATGGAGCTTTCTGCTTTATGGTTGCGAGACGTGGACCATCAGCAAGAGGGAAAGCGGACGGTTGGCGGCCTTTGAAATGTGGTGCTACAGACGCATGCTGAAGATCCATTGGTCGGAACACATCGAAAACGAAGAAGTATTAACCAGGGTAGGCGAAAAAAGGCAACTTCTCAAGAGAATCAGCCAACAACGAGCTAACTGGATTGGCCACAACATCAGGCACCCAGGACTACTCATCGCCATTGCGGAGGGTAAGACCGAGGGGACAAATGGCAGAGGCCGACCAAGAGATGCGTATATGGACCAATTGAAGAGGGACATGAATTGTGGCTCATACGTAGAGCTGAAAAGACTGGCTGAGAATAGGGAGGAATGGAGAAGAAAGTCAAAACTCGTTGCAGACCAATCCAGTGGATTGTAACTCATTATATATATATTTAAGTCTCTCCTGTAAAATGGCATTTTTGTACTTAAGTCTAAATGGCTCTAAGGTACAGAAATATTATATCATTTACTTATATTGTGCTGTAAATAAACATTTATAATAATATTATTATTACATAAAACTCATTTCAATTAAGTAATATTTACGGATCTTGAAACCTCAACCAATTAAACCATTTAATAGGTACCCATCAATGGTCATGAAGTCAAAGCATCGAGTGATAATCATTATAATAATATTTATTATCGCAAATATTTTATGTCACATCAGGCTTAAAATGATTTGACTTAAGAGGTAATTTTTGGGGATTTTCGCAAATTCTTCCAATGTATACTTTTAATGTACCTACATTTTGTATTTTTTTGGTAGATATAATAAAATATAATAATTATTATAACTTGTCGTCGGTCTAACTTGTAAACCTCATTATATTCAAATTTACATTTTTTACAGGAGAAGGTTAAAACTATTTATTATTAAAATGGGGAGGAATTTTAAAATTTTAACAATTACATTTAATAATTATTTTCCATTGCGTATGATTTGTATTAAAAATAATCAAAAATATAAATGCGTCCATACTTTTTTTTCAATAATTTGGATTTAAGAGTTTTTCACTCTTAACTCTCTAGTACTGGAACGGGATTTATTAGTTTTACAAAGAGTATTAGTATGGGAAAACAAGAACATCAAAGTGAAACAAGAACTTAATTTATAATTTTAAGATGACAAATATTATTTTTTTATATATATACATACATGCATACCATCACGCTGCTTCCCTCACGGGGTAGGCAGAAAGGATCGAACGCCACTTCCTTCAATCCTTGCATACATCTTTCGCTTCCGTCACTGTCATACAATTCCTCATGCATGCTCTCCTGTTCAATGTGCTCAACACATGAACGTCTTACCAGCCTATAATCTATTTTAATGTGATAAATTGTTATAGTAAGTTCAAAAATCCTTCGGTAATATCCTTTTCAACTCGTCATACTTTCTCCGACATTAATGAGGCTATGATACAACATTTGTGGTAGAATTGCTCAGGTATCTGGAATCATAATTTGTATTTTATTATACCATTCAAATTACTGAATCCTCAACTTTTCTCCCCAGGTATAAAGTTTTCGAGAAATGAGCACTGTCGATTATTTAAAATTTGTCAAAACTCAAAAATTCTACACTGGACGTCTCAAATTTTTACATTCAAACTTGCACATATTTATAAATTCTGCTGGCACATTTATGTCCCTGGAAAACCATATTTTGTGAAATGGTCAAATCGTCAAAACAAAAATAATTGCCTTTGTAGTAGGTATAGGTTTGAGAAATTTAATTTTGAGCTGAATCTCGAAATAATAACACTGCTCGCAAATATGGACACATGTCTAACATTTGTCCTTTTTTAGTTTGAAAAAAGATATGTTTTCCTTATCTCAAGACTGTAAAACTTAAATTGCAATAGCTGAACCATTTTTTTTATTAAAAAATAATACCTTAATGTGACTTAGAACGCCATTCAGGAAAGAGATAAGGTTCTGGTAAAGTAGCTCTACATAATGGAATTACAGTGAAAACAATTGATTAATAACATTCATAATTTAATAATTTTTCTCCACAAATTAATGTTGAGAAATTTTGGAAACTTCAAAATTCCTAAAATTATCTTTCCGATTTTTGACCGATCATTCCCTATTCCGAGTGTGTTCAATACATTATTTTGTACACTACATAATACGAGTATAATGTTGTCTTCATTTTTAGGAAGATAATTAAAAAATGCACATAATATTATATCTATGTGAATTCTCTTGCGAATATTATCTGTTTTATTTATTTATTTATTTTATTCTTCACTATACATTGTTTACAATAATACAAATTAACATAGAAAATATCATTTATACAATTCAATGTACAGAGGGCGAGTTTATCACTAAAATGCGATGTCTTCCAACTAACCCGATTTTACTGACTTAACCATCATGTTTATAAAAGTCTTCTTTTGGCCCCAGTTAGTTGACCAAAAATCAGCAAACTTCTCCGCTCATCGTCATCTAACGTTGCAAATTTCAAAGTTCCTTTCTTTGTTAATTGATATTTGCATCTATTTTTAATTAATCTCTTATATCCTGGTATTTTTTTTTTCAAAATACTGATTATTCTCATTCAACTCTCTCTAAAAAAACAACACCGAAACTTCTAAATATGGTCGAATCACAATGCAAAGAAATTTATACCAGGCGGCAACACTCAACCAATATCTGTCGTACAAAAGGCGCGTAAATTGGGATTTGAGAGGTTTGCGAATTATATTGTTCTATGGACTGGATTTGCGTGTTTTTTTGATGACCATTTTTTGAAACAATTTCAATAATTTGAAAATAAAAGTTTCACACAGTGGTGAGGAATAAACTGTACATTTGATTGGTATCAAAAAGTCACTTTTGGCCAAATCGGGATTTACGTGGTTTACAAGTTAGATCGACGTTGTGTTTTTGAAATAGCAATAGGTAGCTACTAGAACTTGGAGATACTAATCCTAATACCTAGGTACTACAAGTGAAGGATAATGTTTGATAAAGAATAAAGATGGAAGATATCGCGTCCCTGCGATAAACTCGTCCATTGTGCAAAATTATTCGTTTATACCATGTAACCCAGTGTTTCCCGACCTTCTTTATGCCATGCCCCACCGAAGTCTTTTTAAAAGTCATATGCTCCAGCGGCCTCTTTTTTAATTAAACAGTTGGTAAATTTTCAATATTTTGTGAAAGCGCGGCGCCCCACCTCTGATGCGTGATGCCCCACCGGTGGGGCGTACGCCCCACCTTGGGAAACACTGATGTAACCTATAGTAGTATTGTATAGTAGTATTGTGGTGTTGTTATTGTACTGAATATGTCTTATAATTATTCTGTATTCTTTCTTCCTTCTCTCTCTCTCACCTCCTATTAACTTATTTGTTATTTTTCTTTTCTTTCTTTCTTCCTTCTCTTCCCCACCTATTGTGTACTTACTTATATTGTTTTTTTTTGTACTACATAATAATGAATATATTTAAGATACTATAATTGGCGATGTAAATCAAATATTGAACTTGTAAATTACTTATTCCTATTGTAAATGCTGTTGTATCTAAAAGAAAAATAAAATAAAAAAAATAAAATAAAAACCTTATCATTTGTATCCATATATTTTGTACAATAAAGTTTATTATTATTATCTCATATCTCATTTATTTAACAAAACAATATAAGATTCTACATTTTGAACACAATATAAGATTAACAATAAAATTTAAATTTAAATTTATTATTATTTAATTTAATTTTATTATTATTATTAAAGTTTGCTATAGGACTATTAGGGTATTATGGTATCTTTAAGTAAGCTTATTGTTATTTTTTTTCAATTTAAAGTCCGGAATATCACTGGGTCAGAGATATAGAGAGAGAATTTCAAATAGATGGACGGACCATGTAAAACTGACCATTAGGCCCTATCCGCACTGCGATTTTTATTCGCACGAATTAAATTCCGTGACTAAAATTTCACCCAGTACACACTGCGAATAAAATTTCGCACGGTTTTTGTCAATTTGATGCAGTTCCCGGCTGACGCGAACGTCTAACATGGACAAAAGATTTTTTTTAATTTATCTGATAAGTACTCCGGCGGCGGCATAACAGACGTATCAAATTGGGTTCACCCACTTATGGCCTTAAGACCTATGAACTGAGCAAAATTTGCGAATTTAATTTCGCAGTGTGGCCATAGTCATACCTACTGCATACTGTACAAAATATTCGTGCGTAAACATTCCGCACCGCATCGCGTTCAATTCGCATCAAATCACAGTTTTTTTTCCCGCACTATTTTTTTTACCGCTATTGCGGATATCCCGTATTTTTTTTACCGCTATTGCGGATATCCCGTAAGATTCAATATATTACAGAATTGCGAGAAATAAATCGTACGGTGAAAAATCGTAATGCGGACAGGGCCTTATTCCTTCAAGTTACAAAGCAATGCTGAGGATAGAAAAGGATTGCAAACGTCAGTAGGTATATCTACATATTTGTGAGGAAATCATGACCTGTGTGTGAGAGAAATTTTAGGTAAATTAAAATAAAATATATTAGTTTATATAAATTTAATAATAATTAGGTAGGTATACACGAAATAAATAGTGATCTAAATAAAGTACTTCATAGTTCGGCGTAGTATTGAAAATATCTGTAATTGTGCAAGCACGATAAATCCCTGAACTATAAATATTTCATCGAACTGGTAGTCTTCGATTGCGTTGAACAATTCAGTTGCTATCTCCACATATGGGTTAGAGTCATCATTTCTTGGGTCTTCCTGGTAAGCTAACAAAATTCTTGAGTCATCATTGATTTCTCGTGGTCCAGGTTGATTAACCTGTGGACAAATATAAAAGAGATCGCTAAGTCGGAATCTTTTCACGATATTACAAAGCCGTTTTATTTAATGTTATATGTATAATAATGTATTCTGTGAAAGTCAGTCCAGCATCTAGCAGCAGACCCAAATCTCCTCCAGAGACACTGTTTACAGATTAATGCTACTACTACTACTACTACTATACCATCACGGCATATCCCACAAGTGGGGTAACCAGCAGACCAGCTGCATGTAAGAAACATGCAAGCTGTCCTCTTCGTGCCAATATAAAATCAAGACATTCAGGATGGGTGGCAAACCTCATCGCTGAATTTAAGATGTACAATGTCTTAATTTTTTCGAACACCTGCCTTTTACAGGACACTCGAAAATATTATAATTAAAATTTAATCCGTTTTTGTTTCTGGATAAGGATATTTTTTGTCATTTTGCTATACTTATAAAAAGCATAATTATTCAAAATCGTGATAGTAATAAACAAAAGCAATATTTTATGTCACGCTTGTACATGGGCTTATTGGAATATATTGCCCCCAGATAATAATTAATAAGTATGTACGCCTAAGAAATCAGATTGATAATGACCTGATAAGTCGAAATACGTCTCTCTTGTGATCAATGATTTATAGTAGAAAGAAAAACTTGTTTCATTTTACCTAAATATTTTATCTATTTTTTATAAGAACAATATACATTTATTTTTGATATTTCGGGACTATTTTTATTACCTATCATAAACATGGCAATAAATAACTATTAAATAGAGGCGGTCCGAATTTTGATGGATAATTTTTTAGTAGGTGTAGGGAAAATTACAAAATTTTGAATATCGAAGCATAAAAAAATATCATTTGATTTTCAACGCGATCAGTGTAATAATAATTACAACAAATCATAAATTCTAAACATAAATATATAGGTTCCTACTTGTAAAATTAGAACTAATTAATAATTTAAAATCCCTTGTGAGTGAAACACGACAGAAACTAGGATAATTAGGTATTTAATTAATAACATCTACATAATAATATTATAGAGTTTGTACTTACCGGAATAATTTCCATATTAAACTTGGTTCAACTATGAATGGATGGCGATATTGAATGAAATATGATTTATTTCAATATTTATTTCAAGTGTACAATATGAAGTTTTTTTTATTAACGCAATATAAAATAAACTAATAAATTTATGTAAGTACATATAGGGAATGTATAATTTTCACTAATAATAGGTACGTAAAAGAACGAGTCGCACTGTCACTCAAGAGATTCCAATTGCGATTATAACGCGTCTGATTTGAAGTCCCATTGAAATAATATTATGATGATACAGGAGATGATCGGCGAGTAAGTATTATCTGTCCTTGTCATACATGGTTTTGTAGAGAACTATTGAAATATTATATGATGATACAGGAGATGATCGGCGAGTAAGTATTATCTGTCCTTGTCATACATGGTTTTGTAGAGAACTAAATTTATTCAAGCAATATTACGATCGTTCATGAAACATGAAAAGAAATGCAGTGGCGGAACTAAGACAAGTTTGATGTATTATAGTATTACTTTATATCGTATAAACCATTGATTCCCAAAGTGGTCCAGGAGTCCACGGGAGACTCGACGGGGGTCTACGTTGGCGTGACTAATAAATGGGGATTCACGAGTCGTAAGCGGGGATCCACGAATCCATAGTTAAAGTATCTGACATTGTAGAAAAAGGTACTGTGAGAAAATATTCTGTACGAAATCCGAGGAGTTTTTTTTAAATATTTCAAATTCCCATACCATTTCGAAAATTTAGCGACGAGTGAGTAGAAGAAATGCAGGGGGTTCACTGGAACCACCAAAAATTGAAATGTGGTCTTTGAGAAAAAAAGAAGTTTGGGAACCTCTGGACTATAAACGATAAAAAAATATTATCTTGGTCAGTGTGCCATTGATAAATAAATAAATTTTAGCCGTGCTATGTACAAAAAATATTTACTTTCAAATGGTATTTATATTTTAATAATGTTTGTTTTTTGTGCAATAAAGATTTTTATTATTATTATTATTATTATTGATAATAGACAATTATTGGATTATAATTCATACGGTGATCGTTGAAATTGCAGGCTAAAGCGCTCCTAGAAGGGCGCTAAAAGAAAATATTGTATGAAATATATTTCAAAAGGTAGGATCTATATTATCATGTATCTTTATTATTTTGTTAATTCCCACAAGTGTGACATTTTCATTCTTAGACAGCTTATTTATGTATTTATTTATTTATTTTCATCAACATACGACATAAGCTTTTTACATGTTAATCAACAGTATAATAGACAATAAACACAAATAGATACGATAATCAAAAAATTGCAAGTCAAATATAGAGTGTTTAACTTAAATTTAGAGTAATTAATTAATATCAAACAGTCAAAAAATGAAATAACGCAAAACAGAAGAAGTCAATGGGAAACAATATACATAGGTCTACGGTAAATAAATTACATTAATAATTATTAGTTATGATTCTGAATATTGGAATAACTGGGAAGTTATTTGTGTCATAAAAACACGTGAGATAATAAATTGACATGGATAGAAGTATGGATCAATGAACTACAGGTTAATATTAAATATTGTTTTTTAGCTGTGGGTTTATGTGTGGAAGGCACGCCACTGACATGAAAGTATAGTCTGTCCGCTGGCGTAATCAAATCAATTTTATTTTCCTACTTACAGAGCTTACCTAAGCAAAACATTACAATAAATAATTTTCAGATGCTAATAATTTCTGTGTGTTTTTGATACAATTAGGTATCTATCTATACCCTCACGCCGTGTCTCAGATTGGTAGGCAGAGAGAACGTAACGGCATAATAGATCTGTCCTCACACAACTCTCTCGATTTCATAAAATTTATCCAGTTTCATACGTGCACGTCAATTTCTCTTACTCAACACGCGACCTACCTTGAGTATTTGAGCCACGTAGTCAAGCTTGATATAACAATACTTACCGATACATAATTGGTAAACTGAATTTTTAGCTTGCCTTCTTGCACTTTAGTAGGTTTACTATAGTAAATTATTTCTCCATTCTATTCCCATCTACTGTTTAGAATTTCAGTTTCGTGCCTATCAGTCATAGAAAAATTACTTAATAAAGACTAGAAACTTAAAAGAAACATTGGTAATGAGTCCAATAGAATCGTGGGTACAACTTATTTCTTGTCTACATAGTGATGTGTTTTACCTGTGTTTATTGTTTATGTTTTGTTTATGATATGATTGATTGTTTACTGTTTGTGTGTTTATTGATTATGATATGTATTTGTATCTATCATTTAAATCAATTTTAGTATTTTCGAAGGACATTTATTGTTTTCTTTCTTATCGAAGGTATCCTTTTATTATGTAGCTAGGTATAAATTATGACTGTGTGTAAGTCCGAGGGAGACCATTGAGTATCATGTTATGGAGTGAAAAGCATTTTTTTTGTTTTGTTGCTAATTGTTGAACCCGCTTTCTGAGAAAAATAGTTCAGAGTTAATTGTCTATGATTTATGTCAGTGTGTAAATAGAAAAGGATGGAGTTCATTCCTTAATATCATTATGATAATTCAAACAAAATTACTATATACGTAGGTACCATTCGAAATCACAGGTATACAGTGAGTCCGTTAGTAGAGAAGTAAATTGTCTTTTACTTAGAATAAAATAAAAACAGGTAGGCATTCATTGCATTTATATACTTTATACTTGGGTTGATATGGAAATTCCACAAAATTTACCAAGTAATGGATAGTAGAAAATAATAAAACTTTATAGACAGAATAACATTATAATACAACTTTTGTATACAACTACAAACAGTGTTCTGTCAGTGGCAGACTCGTTGCGGAACAACGTCATCCAGCCAACCATAATTATGAAAGAGAAGAAAAATAATAACAATTATAATAAATAAATATTAAAAGATTAAATACTTATCTATATATACCTGTTATGTAAACTATGTAATAAATGTGCCATGGTAGATATATAGACATAATAATATTATGTACCTACCTATCGTTGTGAAAGTTTTAAATCTAAAAAAATATTAAGAAAACTACACGCTGGTAAACAATATTATAAATTATCTAATATAGAAGAAAGCTAACCATTGGTCTTCCTATTTTGAATGCGTTAATGATTGGAAGAACTAAGGGCTCTCAATATTCTATCAAGGCATCCTCGATGGCATCAAGCCGGGCGTTGATTTCTCCAAATAAGTAATCAAAAATGCATGTGTACCCACTGTCCATTCCATTACAGTTCTGTTGAGTAGGATCACCATTCTGAACGTCTTGAAGCCAATGGACTCGTCTAAGAAATAATTGTGTGGATAAAGGAATGAATTATATTATACGTAATAAATTTAAATGATAATTCTTCAGTGAGATTAATATAGTCTCAGCATCACTCATATTATTATATTGGATGCAATACAAGAAAGAGAGAAAGAGAGAGAACTTAACAATATTCAGGTACTAGTATAATAATATTATTATTCTATTCAAGGAGAATATCGATATCAAACAATAATCAGATGTCGTTTGCTTGACACAGCGGTATACTAATGTATGTTGGTATGGGTAACAACTGCTCGAGTATGTTATAAGCGAAATATTATATTCAACAGTATTAACTATACAATACATAGGTACTCTGGTACCTACATAATATATCAAATCAAATTTAAATTTAGTTTTGAATTATTTTTTATTGATTACTTTGAGTTTCAATATCATTTAGTTCTTTTTGGTCAACTATCATTGGACATACTCAGAGCATGACCCAGCCAGGACCATCGTTTCACCTTTATAACGGAGATTACTGATCTGCCGAGTGTGTCAACGCACAGCATCATTCTTTATTCTTTATTCTTTCTTATCACCCGTAGGCCATTGATTTGGCACTTGGAATCGTCAGACAATTATATAGTTTTTTTTTTTTTTTTTACAAATGACAAAATAATCAAATTACAACAATACAATGAATAAATAAATAAAGAAATTCCATTGAATCAAAGTTTTTCGAGTGTAAAAGGCCCAAAATAACTTCTCGTCAGTGTATGTAAAAAATAAATTCTAATAATTATACATAAATAAATGAATTGAATCAATGCCAATTAGACTGAACAGTCCCATTTAGCATTTCGTCGATATTGTAAAAAGCTTTTCCAACAAGATACCTTTTCACTTCTCTCTGATATTCTACATAATTGAGTGCCTTAATATTACTGGGCAATTTATTATATAAACTTATGCTAAGACAAATAAAGCTTTTTGAAACTTTAGCCAATCTATGTTCTAGGGGTCTTACATCTCGCTTACAACGAGTATTGTATTTGTGATAGTCTGAGTTCAGGGGCGTATTAGATATGTTCTTATAGGAATAAAGTAGGCACTCATATATGTATAAACTTGGTAATGTAAGTACTCCCAGTTCACTGAAGGCAATCTTACATGTATCTCTGGGTTTTATATTCATTAGTTCTCGTACTGCCCTTTTTTGTAATATAAATACTCTATTCCAGTCAGCTCCCCTTCCCCAGAACAATACTCCATAGGACATGATACTATGAAAATATGCAAAGTAAACAAATTTGGCTGCATCAAATCCACAAACTTCTTTAGTTTTTCTAATGGCGTAGATTGCAGAGCACAATTTTTTAGAAATACATTCAATATGTGGTGACCATTGCAATTTTTCATCTATTGTCACACCCAGGAATTTTGTTTCCCTAGTTGTCTGCAACCCTTGCTCACACAGTGACGCTATCACTGGGTCAGCATTTGTATTCTTTCTCAGAGAGAAATGAACGGTATTTGTTTTCGTCACATTAAGCACGAGACCGTTGGCACTGAACCATTCACCCATGCGATCTAACACCATGTGAACATTTTCTACAACTTTTTCTTTAGATTTATCATCCCTAATTAAGAGAGATGTATCGTCAGCGAACATTATTACTGTTTGATCCTTTGGTATAGCTGTTGGTAAATCATTTATATAAATTAAAAACAAAATAGGACCAAGTATAGAACCTTGTGGAACGCCACGTTGTACCACTGATGTTTGCGATCGGACACTACCCATTTCGGTCACCTGTTGACGATTATCTAAGTATGATCGGAAAAAAACAATTTCTTTGTTAGTAATACCATAGTATTCCAATTTTTGTATAAGAATGTCATAGTCCACACAGTCGAAGGCTTTTGAAAGATCACAAAACACACCATAAGTGTCTCGTTTTTGGTCCATGGCTTCCAAGACAGTTTTGACAAGGGAAGCTATACTGTCAGAGGTATTTTTTCCCTTCTGAAAGCCAAACTGTTGTGGATGTAACATTCATGACATGTTCAGACCATTTTACACCCAAAATCCTTCTAAGACACTTGTTTTCAAAGCTTAGTATTTTCCGCTGCTTAGCCTTGAATAGGTGCCAAGACTCACAACCATATAGTAGGATTGGGATGATACACGCATTAAACTGGCGGCATTTGTTCTGATGCTGAGTCCAGACGTCTTCCAAACTTTGTTCATATCATTGAAAACCCCGCTAGCAGCTCCTATGCTGATTGGTAATTCTGGCACCTTTTATTTTTACCATAGCCATGGACTATCGACTTCTGAATTATCCGGGTGTTAGGTGGGTCTATCTTCAATGCTCAGAAATCTATTGTGAGCCTTGGCGGTTTGACTTTTTCACAACGACAAAACAGACGTCTGCAGGAGTGTTGCACGATCTAGAGTTTCTAGAGTATGCGCTCGATGTAGCCCTTTTGGATGCATACCTATTCTGTAGACGGTTTACAATACGACGTCAATGCTCTTTTTGAAAACTCTTTGTGACTCAGAAGAAGCTGTAAAACAGAAGAAATTTGTAATAATGAATGTACGAGTACTGAGTACTCATACACCACTAATGGTTGGAAATTCCTAAATATCCCAGGTTAACATATTCAAGTACCTGGGACAACAATAACGCCAGAGGGTGAACTCCGGTCGGAATTACCAATCTGTATTTTCTAATTACATTTAAAATATTGATTAGTTTGCTTGACCGTTTAAGTTTTTATGTAGTGTTCTGATGGATCGTTTAAAAAATTTCTTATTTTTTCTGATTTCTCGATTGAAAATCAGAGCTATACTTGAGTACCTTGTAAATAAACGTACATACATACCAAGTTAATTTATGTATTTTGTTATTCTCAAGGACATCTACTTGATAGCGAATTATACAGTACGAGTACATTTGTAAGATGCCTGACCGATATGAAAAGTCTAGTCCTGCCACAGCGTAGAAAATATATAATGACGTGTGCAATTAGACATTTTTTGTAATAATTAAAATATTTGATTGTACAGATTAAAAAATATATACGTAGATATTTATTCACAAGTATCCTGCAAAAGGCGAGTGTTTGAAAAAAATAAGAGCATTTTACACATTAAATGCAGCGATGAGGCTTGTCTCGATCATTTATTTCTGAATATTATTTTATTTTACTAATATAATACAAACAGTTATTGTAGATCGCGCAATATAGCTTAAATATTATAAGGTTTACAAACCAGTAAAACTTATAATATTTAAGTTACAATATTTAAATTTGATGTAATATTGTTTTGTTAAAATTTGTCACTGCTATACTTGTAAATTTTATGTATAATTATGTATTTAGACATATAATAGGCTTATGCCGTGAATTCAAATGACCTCATAGGTCAAAACCTGGTTACTTATTTAACAAATAAATCATAGTAAAACCTAAAAACAATTTTGTTTTCATTATATCAATATAATGGAGTTTTACAAAATCAACGTCGACTCAATCAATAAAATAAATTAACAAAAATTATTAAGATTAAGCTTTAATTTATAAATTATATTACTACATATTATTTAAATCTATCTATCTATTCCCTCACGCTGTATCCCAAGTGGGGTAGGCAGAGAGAACGGAACGCCATATGGATCTGTGCTTATATACTTCTTTCGCTTCTTCAACAGACATACAATTTCTCATGCACGCACGTCGATTTTTCTTACTCAAAATACGGCCGTCCTTGAGAATTTGATCTACATGATCAAGCCATGTAATTCTCGGACGCCCGCGCTTCCTCATACCCCTCCTTTCAGACACGTATATACCTACTCTTTGTCGTTCTTTCCTCTTCCATTCGTTCCACGTGACCAAACCATCTCAATTTATTTACGCGCATTCTATCCACAACATTCCTCTTGCATCCACTCATTCTTCTAATATCCTCATTCCTCACTCTATCTCCTCTTCAGTGATCTCATCTTCACACATTTATTCCACTTTCATCCCTCTTCAACCATGTCCACGTTTCGCTTGCATACATAAGTGTAGGTACCAGGATGGTATCTTGGTACCATCACTTGGTATTAATTTTGCCATGTTCGATACATACTGTATTCCTAAGAAAAAAATGTTCGATACATACTATATTCCAAAGAATCTATCTATCTATTCCCTCACGCCGTATCCCAAGTGGGGTAGGCAGAGAGAACGGAACGCCAATTAGATCTGTCCTTACATACTTCTTTCGCCTCCTCCACAGTCATACAATTTCTCATGTACGCGCGTCAATTTCTCTTACTCAAAACACGGCCGTCCTTGAGAATTTGATCTACATGTTCAAGCCATGTAGTTCTCGGACGCCCGCGCTTCCAAAGAAAAAAAAACATAAATAAATATAACCAATATGCTCTCGATGATAATCCATACATCAATTGAATCGTGATCTGCAGAAACTACACATGTCGCATTTTCCATTTTCGGCGCTCATGCGCTGCACATGATGGTTTAAAGCACAGAAGACACATGTCCACATTTGACAGTTTCGAGAAAACAGGGTTTGAAAGTTTGAGATTCAAAATTAATTAACTAATTTCAAATTAATTCAGAAGATGTCCTTGGTGGAAATGTGCTTTTTAAGAATCAATTATGTCGATTTTAATACATTCTCAAATATTTTATGTGACATGTTACATCTGTGCACAAAAAATGATAATTAAAGAATGTTTGGCATCTGGTTTTTGTTAAATATTTCGATAATGATACAAGCATTATTGGTAATTATTTAATCAGGACATAGACGACGTTGCAACCGATCTTGTACATATATTAACTCATTTTACCTAAAAAGTGGACATGTGTCTTTTGTGCTTTAAACCATCGAGTGTTGTTTTTACGAAAATCTTCTCGAGAACGTTGATTGTGTAACATGTGTGGTTTTTGCAGATCACGATTCAATTGAGACAAAAATAATCAAGAAAAAAAGCAAACTTTCACCAATGAAATGAATACCTACGTCCTTATCTTGAATTCCACAACCAATGATTTGAGGAAATAAATGAATTTGGAATTTAATTTGATTAACGCCCAGGTATGGGGCGAATTTTGTACTGGTACTCCTCATGTAAAAGATGCTGTGATGGTATAAACGAATACTGTACTGATATATCCAGATAGGTACATAGGTAGAATACAGTGCATATATTATGTATGTAGGTGTTAAGTATAATATAATATTCATACCAGTGTTTGTGTATATGTATTGGTATGTATATTGTTGTATTAACAATTCTATACGTCTTGCAAAAAACAATCAAATTTTATATAACGGCATGATCATATTGTCATTAAACGAAACGTTGTTCAACGATTTATTGCAAATCGAGGACTCCTTATTGGTGCCGTGTGCTTTGGATCAGGCTAAGCGAAGTGCATAGGTCAACGTTCAATATGTTTTTAGGGGATTGTCACTAGAGAATTATACATAATTATATAAAATATATATGTATCAGCACACAACAGCTTTGAATGGAAATGTTAGTTTCTAAATATGATTTACGAAATTTCTATCTAAAGGTTCATTGGGTATTTCTATTCTTAAAAAATTAAAGGACTGTAGTGTACGAAAGAATAATACAAGAAGTAGTGTTATAAAAAATAAGACTTTTATTGCCTTTCGTCTGCTGACATTTTCACATTTATGAGTCGTCCTTCCAGATGCCTTTTTTCCAAGAAGAAGTTCACAAAATCGAAACGTTTTTTTTTTATATTTAATCGTTTTATTCGAAACTCTATAATACTTGTTTGGACGGCGTTTGTACAAAGTGTGTATAATTACGTAATATATAAGTAAATACGTTAATTTTTAATGCAGATACACTAATAAGTAATTATGATGTACTTAGTCATGAATTTATAAACTTGTACGAATTTGCAATTTGAAATGAAATCCTACATGAAAATATCCAAGCTATTTAATTGCAATTTGATTCTACACGTGCAACCAGGACCGTTGCTAGACTCATTTTATTTTTCTATCTGATTTATAAAAAAAAATCAACTGTGATGTTAAAATTAATCTTCTTTGAATATTTGATTAAATGAGAAAAATGTATCATGGGTTAGTTGGAAGATATCGCGCTTCTGCGATAAACTCGCCCATTGCACAAATTTATTTGTCTGGTTCTGCAATGTTTGTATTTTAATAATGTTTGTTTTTTTGTGCAATAAAGATTTTTATTATTATTATTATTATCATAATTCAAATTATATCTTATTATCATAAATTGGTAAAAATACTATTCAATATAACTATACGTTTTACTGTAATATTTTACAAGCATTTTTAAACGAAAAAGTAAACATTTTGTCTTTACATATACCTACAGGAGTTAAAAATTGTACACCGCCACAGGCTTCAGAATTGATGGACCAACTTTATGAAAAGAAATTAGTTTCTTCAGTTTGATTTAGGATTTGAAAATATTAAATTCAGTGAAGATATTTTAATTAATACTCCAGTTATGAAGATTTGAATATAGGAATAGGTCGCCATCGGCCGTAGGTAAGATGTATTGAGTAAGACAAAAATAAAGTGGAATCTATACATTGAACATAATTATAAAATGATTTAAATCTCCTAGCACCGGACCATGGTTTAAATTCCTAGGGAAGACTGAGTCAATGCAGTGTAGGATTGATGTGATAAGCAATTTTCAAGGAACAGATAGCAGTGGTGTACAAATTATGCTAAAAGTGAGCCCAAAAGATTTAGGAACGACTAAAAAATGTTTAATAATAATTATTTGACCAAAAAAATATCAACTTTTTGGATAAGGTTCCTGTCGATTTGGATTAGTTTTTTCATAATAAACTGTTCCTGTTATAATGATATCACACTGAGAAAAATACTCAAAACGAATCATTGGTACGGTACTATCAGATTAGGACCAGAGATCGTACAAACGATTCATTGGTATAAATCTATAATATTAACTCTTCGCAAACAAATCATTGGTAAATTTACCAACAATTTGTTTGCGAAAAGTTAATATTATTGATTCGTACTAATGAATCGTTTGTACGATCTCTGGTCCTAATCTGATAGTACGTACCAATGATTCGTTGTGAAATTTCGTTAGTATTTTTCTCAGTGCATATCAATTGAAGGTAAATGAAAATAATTAATGGAGAATGATTATATATAAAGGAAAGTTTTAAAAAAAATCTGCAAGTTATCGAGAGTGACATATCTTTCAGTATTATAATACATTGGATTGAAACGAAATAAATGACCTAAATGTATGTTACATGTAACTTGAAAGTTGTTCTCTCCATGGCAATAAATAATATACAACATAAAGATAGCAGATTATCAGAGCGATAGGAATTTCGTGGAAGAGGTGACGCAAAGACACTCAGAATGGAGGAAGCTGGTTTTTGTTCTGTGCTCCCAAGAGGTGCATTGACGGACGATTGAGTTGATATGGATAATAATATATTAAATTCTTCTAATATATTATTCAAAGGATATAATATATTAATTATTTTGTTTAGATGGAAGATATTATTTTCAGGCAATAAAATCACCAATTGCTCATGTTGTTTTTGATAAATAAAGTATTATTATTATTTAAATCCCAAGAGTTGTAGTGATAATCTTATTTGAGCGAAAATGTATGTGTAAGGTGGACTCGAATGCTTCGAGATCGGAAAACATGGAAAAAACAGAGGATTTCTTCGTTCAAGAGTGACAAAAATTGGGCTGAGAAGAAGAAGAGTTATACACATGCAGCAAAAGTTTAAAAAAATATAGAAAATATGTATATCATGTACTTGCTTGGCATATGTAAAGGAGTTTTTTTTTCACGTGCTGATGAAATTCTTGAAATGTCAATTCATGGAGTAATTAGGTACCTACTAGAGCACTCAGTAAAATATTAATTGTTAAATAATAAAAATCTAAATCTAATTAACAACTTATCCAACCAACGTCCACAAAAATCATCGAACAGACAATCTACCGGTTTTCAAAAATCATCATTCTACGTCTTCAGATCAAAACTTTCATATAAAAATCTGTCTTAAGACACTTTAAAATTGCTTCCAAGTCAAATTTTTAATCGTTTTTTTTAATAGATTATAAAAGCCTTGTTTATATGTAAATAGTTAAAGAACTAGAAATATAACATAATTTTAGACATTTTCACCTCTGATTTAGGTCGATACTTAATTTTTTTTTGTATTGCTATAAATATAGTTGGAAGACATCGCATTTTAGCGATAAACTCGCCCTCTGTACATTGAATTGTATAACTGTTATTTTTATGACACTATTTTATTATGTAATATTGTAACCAATGTACAGTGAAGAATAAAATAAATATAAACAAATTTGAAATATTATTTTTCTTTGACGGAGGCAACTCTTCTTATCATATTGACCTCCCATGAGTGTAAAAAACACATTGTTTTGAAACGCTGATGTTATTGAACATGTCAATGATCCTTTACAACCACATAGTAGCAAAAGTTATTTGTAGTAGGTTGAATTTATTGAGATAAGGAAACATTTTGCAATGGTGTCGCAACTTTTTTTATTATCCTGTAAAAATTCCTTCTCTTTTCGCAGCCACCCCTCTTAGCTTTTCACAACCAAGATATGAAATAGGGAGTTTGCCATCTTGATATACTCACCCCACACCTGACACCCTGTTATGTATGTATTGAAATACATTAATTTTTGGAGTAACTGTTTGTTGTTACCATTTTCCGAATAAATTATGATTATAATATTGAAAGAGACCCACCGTCCACTCGGACAGTGCACAAGTCTAGGGATTTCTATTTATTAGTACATTATATAAATGACACACGTTAAGGGTTGCATCCTTCCTCATTCTTGGATGTTGCAGGAATGTCAATTTCTATGTCATCTATACTTTTTATGCAAATTCTTCTTTAGGAAGGGATCAAGGTTCGCCTGAAGGGCTATCCCCGACAAAATCTTACCCAAAATTAAATGCAACCATTAATATCTACATTATATGACATTGAAGGGGATCTACCGACCACCCGGATAGCGCAGAAGTCAGAAGTCTGGGGATGGGGTAAAAGCCACGCATCCTGATGTCTTAACTTTTTGTTGGCACGGTGAAAACTGGTCTGCTAGCTTCCCTACTTGTACGAGATAACCCAATAGTATGGTAATAGTAAAGTAATTAGAAATGGCGTATTATGTCGTCACGAGTGTTCGGGCCAGCAGCCATTTTAAAACCTAAATATTGCACTTGTGATTTCATCTAAGCATAGTCATTTTTCTTCTTATGGCAGGAATTCGACTTCTCTTTCGTAATCATTCTTGAGCAATAAAACCATGAGATTGATATTATCATTATAATTTTTTTCTGCTTCTGAGTTCTCGATTGACATAGAATGAAAGGGGTTATAAAACTTTTACAGAAAAACATTTAGCATAATTGATCAAAGTTATTAACTGTTTCTGGTTACATATTATAACTGGTGTATTAGGTACCAATACCAGGTTCGAGCATATATGACAAATGAAATCATTTGATTTTTATGAGTAATGGTTATACATTGTAGTAAAAATCATGCTCCTTATATCCTGCCGTAGCACACGAGGGAACAAAAATATACTTAACTATTTTGTGGCAATTAAAATAATACTTATACACACATTTTTAGCCACCAAATAGAAAATTTTGAAGAGAAAAACTCAATTAGTGGATAATTTTGAGAATATTTCAAAATAGTCGTAAAATTATGAGTCTAACAGGTTCTCGATAAACTTTGCACGAATCTTTCGAAGTAGGTACACCGTTTATATGGCAATTATAACAGAGCGCTGAAACTGTTGTAGGAAGAGGTTACTTGACTGTCACAAATAACATCAATGAACGGATAAACTTAACTTGTACTCTCACTCGAATGGAACGTTGGAGGATGAATTATTGGATTATGGTAGTCAGGATGTGGAAGATTGACTAAGAGATTTAAATTTAATGTATTGTATAATTATTATTATTGGACAATATTAAAGTGTCGTTTACGTGCCAAAGCACCTCAAGGACACTGTACAATTCATCAATTCTAGGACATTACATCCACGTCATATTATAAATATAGATAAATGAGAAATCTCGGATACATAAAGGTATCTACGTCAGAAGTTCCATACTACATTGAGTTACATATATTTCAGATACAACATGTATCCACGTCAATTATATAAAACAGAATACAATATTTTAAGTCAAGAATGTAAAACACAATGCAATATTTAAAAGTAATTAGTAAAATAAAAAGTTCTTAGGTCCCTTCTGAATGTCTTAAGATCTGCAGCTTGCCTAAGCTCAAGAGGTACCTATTCCATTCCAGAGGTTTTTGTAATGTTTTATGTTAATTATTCAAAGATGGGTAAAAATACGTCTATCCTTTAAAACACATTCATTTTACATTTATTTATTTAGAGATTCTATTGAAAGCCATCAAACTTTAGTACTTAGATACTTTGTTTTACTAAACTCCATTTTATTACATTGGTATAAAAGAATGTACTAAAAAAACGATCAGGCACAGATTTGAGAGAAGACTGTGTACCAGAATGTTGATAAAATGTAGGTCATGGATTTTATTACCCGCTTTATTGTTTCATGAATAAAGGTATTTTTTAAAATAATGTATTGGAGTGCCCATTGCGCAGATTCCCAGGGGACCCATCCAGCCTGCACGGAGCGGGAGAGGATGTTACCAACTGGCTGCAGCAGCTGGACCTGAGACTATGAAACATGACTGAGACGCAACCACAAGTGGTGAAGAATACTGCCCAAGACTCGCCATACGAAAAGTAAAGTAAGTATGTATTGGATATTTTCATTAAAGTTTATCGTATTAAGTAGTAATTCTTTGTATCAAAATATTTTAATAAATAGTTTAAAATTAACCTATGAAAATTTGCTTTTATTTTACGTTATTGATTTTTTCATTGGATGTTGCATTACACTGAAATGCATCTGGAAGGAAAATACGTTAAATAATAGTTAGTATTCAACGTTTACTAGTTACATTGTTTTACAATCTACATACACAGCAGTTCACTTTGTGTTAGAAGTTAAATAAATTGTTCCGTTTACCTCGGCCTATTGAGACAGTTTTCAATTGTGTAGTAACCTGAATTGGATAATTTAGATAATGTGAAAATGAATTAATAAATTTGCGATAAGAAATTAAGATATTACAATAGTTTGCAATATATTGAAAAGCTTTACAAAGGAATCATTAACCAGTGTTTTATACTGTGATACAGAATCAATATATTCAATTATGTATGTATGGTTGTAATAAACTTTCTAAGACAAAGTAAAAATAATTTATTAAAGAAATGAGCTTTGAAAGATAAATGTTGTATATTAAGTACAAAAAAAAAACAAGTTTATATGTTTTGAATATCTGGATAAAACAAAAGAACGAAAAGTAAAAGAATGTTCAACAAAATTATTCCATCTAAATGGAAAGGTATAAAGAAACGCAATTTCAAAGTTTTGCTTTTTATGAAGGGGACAGAGGAAACATATTTTATAAGATATATCTAATAAACGTACGTAGAACTGAATCATATGTTTGCTTTCACAAATCTTTGACAACAAATAAGAATTTTTTTGTTTCTTTAACAGTTAATTTATGATTACATATGTAAATAAATTAACATATTGTGGAAATAATACATGGCTAGTTGAGAAATTAAGTTTGATAAGTGAATCTGCCAATAATAAAACAAAACTAGATATTTTTTGAAGATGCGTCAACACAGGATAGATAAGCCTAAACCGTGATGGTCGAGTCTGGAGAAACTAACACAGAATTTGCCTTAAAAATACTGGTAATTTCCCCTTTCCCGACACAAGCTTTTAGCTTATCGTTAAAGGTATGTAAGGTTCTATTTGAGTTTATATCAAAAATTGAGACACATGCATCTTTAAAAATAAAATTCAAAAAGAAAAAGTACCTATATCAAGACTTAAATATGTTTTTCGATACCGCCTGTCATACATATAATACAAATGAGGCAACAAATAAATCATTGCATGTATATTTATTAACTGTAAGATGGTTCAACGATAGAAGTACAATATTCAGAATGATTAGAATATTTTAATGACTAAAATTAAGACAAAAATTGTAACAAGTGAAAATTATGCAAAAGAATCTCGTAACCC
This sequence comes from Athripsodes cinereus, assembly GCA_947579605.1. NCBI lineage: Eukaryota > Metazoa > Arthropoda > Insecta > Trichoptera > Leptoceridae > Athripsodes > Athripsodes cinereus. Next base: position 15,843,893 of record OX388310.1, read on the forward strand.
TCCTAAATTTTCACATTACCGAGGATTGTGATCTCCTTATAAATATTTTGCTTTGCGTCTTCCATTTTTTGCGTACCGCTCAGAAACACCATTTCTAAAAAAAATATATACCACATAATATTATTAACATTTTGTACAGTTGATCAACTACTCAGAATGTGTTACGCCAATGCTTCATTATTGTTTATGTTAACAAAATCATAACAATGTTATATATTCAGGGTTGTCAGAAACACTATTGAAATTTATCACTCAAAATTCACATGTCAACTGCGAAAAAGTCTTGAAAAGTGGCAAATAGGTAGAAATACGGTTGATATTCATACCATTATAGAGTTGCTTCATATTTGTATTAATTTTTTTTCTGGAATTGTATGATATGCCTATAATAGGGTGAAAAATAAGTAAAAATATTTTTTCATGAGTGAATTATTTTATTTTTTAGTATTTTTTCTTTTTTACCACGAAATAGTAGAACGTATATAAAGGATTATTTTGTGATGGATGGATAGCTCTTCGAAAATTTGAAAAATTGCATGAATGTGTTAATATTATTATATTAATGTGATATACCGATCTCTCGACCTAACCCGCGTGGGATATCGCTACTCACGCTATATATAAATGCTGTAGCACAATAGTATTATAGTGGAATAGTATTGATAGGTAATGATACTTTATGTTTAGTGGTATGAATTTATGCATTAAGACATTGGGTGCCTCGCTTCTGTTTGACAATTATAAAACAAATTAGGTTAAAAGGCTTCATCTTTTACTTGGAGTTTGAAATGCGAGTTTCATGTCATTGAATAGAAGAGTATGAATGAAGAACTGTATGAATGTTAGATATGTAAATCAAAATATGTGTAAGGAAAGGAGCTAGTGGAGTTTAATCTTTTCTATCTGACCCGCAAGGAAAAGACTCACCGACCACTCTGATGAAGAAGATTTGCTTGTGTACATTAGATACTAGGTTATAATTGAATAAAAAAAAATGTTCAGGAATATAAAAGAAAATATTATACAAAAATGCTGACTTATGAATTTATTATAAAGTGAAGTATTATACAGAAATATTCTATGATAATTTCATTCCCGACGTGCTACTATATTTTTTGAATATAATTTTTTTATATCATGATGTAAATTTTCTTCATGTCAAATCAGCTTTATTAATTTTATGTGAATATAAAATAGATGGCTCGTCTTCTTTCACATCTCATCATATTGTCTATTATGTATGTAATGTAATACGAATATATGAAAATAAATGTTATACATTTCTATGAGCTATGTAATTTTATTATAATATACAAACGCGTAAAATATATATAATATCTATTTAAAACTTTGCGTTACAAATATATTATAATTTATTCTGTCGATATTTTTTTGAGTATCATAATTATAATAAATAATTAATATTTTTGTAAAATTCACAGATTTGGTGATCATTAAGGATTTATTTTCAGAATAGTGTCTTATTATTCAGCAATTATCGGAAAGGTTTAACGTTTAAACATAAATACTTTGTCTAGTTTTAAATTTGTTAATATTTTCTATTCATTAATATACATATAGGAAGTAATACGAATATTAAACCATTACACGTAAAGTCAATTTGTTCAGATCGAGTTAGTCTCAAGCATATAGGTTCTAGTGATGTAACGAATGTGTGATTTTGGATATTCGCGAATGCGAATGCGAATATTTGTTGCCGACATTCGCGAATGCGAATAGCGAATATTGACTTGCTTAGATTTCTACAATATTGCTCAGTCATTAAAATTTCTACCCCCCCCCGTAGCCGAATTATCAAAATGGTATAGGAATTTAAAATATTTCAAAACTGCTCGGTTTTTTTAAAGACTATTTTCTTGCAGTACTTTTTTCTACCATGTACCGGGTAAGTATCCAGTACTTTTACCGAATATCCGATACTTTATTACCGAAATATTATTCGCAAAACATTCGAATGCGAATGCGAATACTTTGAAATATGCGAATATTCGTGAATGCGAATACGAATATTCGATACATCACTAATAGATTCAGAACGATTCTTTTCAAATCGTTCCGAATCTATATTTTTGAGACTATGTAACTTGTTCTGGCTGGGAATCAAATCCGGAACTTCGTGACTCCAAGGCAAGAGCTTTACTCACTTATTCCCACTCTTAAATATCTCACATTGTATTCGGAGGCAATCAAACATTAAAATATTTATTATAAACCAATAAATTATACCGATTTCAGAATCTTTTTATCCACTCCATGCATACATACACTTTCTCAGTGAATTGCGTATTTTTTATGCGCAATATTTGAAACGCATTAATAAGTCCAATATAAACGATTTTCATTATGTAAATTTTCCACTGCTTCTATTTTCAGTAACAAAATATATCCATCCATAATATTAATTTGTCAATAGATAGAGAGATACCTGATCCTATTTCTATACAGAAGTACAAATATTTTCTCTGATCCTGTAATTTTTGTCTAGAAAGCTATTGAAACATGATAGCTTTTGTATTTGATTCAAGGATATTGTCTAGTTATCTAGAAGTTTTATGTTGTTTCAAAGTGGTTTTAGTTTTTCATATCATAAAGAATAAATCGATTTTGTCAATAGGAGATAGGTTTAAGACAAATTTAAAGGATTTGTTCGAGTTTCACATACGTCTATATAACAATGCGAGATTTTATTTCATAAAAAATACAAAGAAGTTTCGACAAAAAGGCAGAGAGTAAAATTTGCATTGATACCATCCCATAGGAAATAGCAGCTTTCGTTGCAACAAAAATACGTCATTTAAAATATTCAAATTGATAATGTCAACAGCTGAATAACTATATATCTTGTTTTATGTAAATTGAACAAAATAATGTTATATTTTTATAATAATTGATTGCTTCTATTATATATTCATTTCTTTTGAATCTTCTATTATCTTTTCTTACTTTTTTCATCTATAATCTATTTCCTATAAAGACTCTCTGTTAAAATGGATGATCGCTTTTAAAATATTTTGATAATGTGAAAGGGTTCAAATATCCAGCCATTTAGGATTTCAAGGTAAATAAATAAAATCGGAGAGGCGTGAATAGATGGAGGTATATGATTAATGAGGGAAACACCTTACTTAAGATACACGTGTTTGCTTTCACAAAATAGGAGGTTAAAACTTAAAAGTGTATAGGATGTGTGAGAAAAAGAAAACATATCTATATATGTAAGTGAGAAAATAAATGATTCCAAGATTTTTTAAACATCTACGATCTATATCTAAGCCTGGAATCTGAATAAAGCCATTCCATTGGTCAAATATGTGAAGAAAACCTTTCTTAGATTTTTATTTATATTTTGATTCTGGCAACAAACATAGGCTGAAAAGACTGGTAGCGCAGTACAATTTTTTGTAAAATTATATTATCAAATTGATAATACTAGAAATGATATTGTGTTGTTTCACTTCATTACATTAAGATCGTAGTGGTCTTTTTCCTATTAATGCTGAAAGTACGAGTATATACTTTCCTGAGGAGCGAAAAAGGGTTTCAAAATAAAAATAAAACATTGAATGTACTTCAAGTCTTAAAAACAGATTTTATGTTCCCATATGAACAAAGTATAAACAAACTGTGGTGATCGTTGTCAAAAAGTGCACGCCTAAGATATAGACCATTGATGTATTCTGAATCAACACTTACATACTTTTATAAATGCATCAACAATGAGGGTCTCGAGGGAGATACTAAATAAATAATTATGAACTTACTTTTTTGATCAAACGATCGATTGACATGTAATTATTTTGACCACGAAATCTGTTGGTTGCATTACCAATTATTTCTTTAAAGTCTATTGGTCATTTAGTAGATTTTTATAATTTTGCTTGTGAATATTTACTGAATATATTTGATTAAGGTAATTCCTCCAGAATTTCTTGCGTGTAATAGTTCAGAACTTAGCAATACATTATTCAAGCATTACATTAATGGATAGATAGTATTTCATAAGACAAAAAAACCTATATACTATCGGTCAGATAAATACAATTAATCATACTTGTAACTTTTGTAAAATTTTGCGTAATTGTTTGGGTCAACCCTGAATATGTGTCGATCTGCATTCAAGGGACACCTACTTGTTAGATATTTCCCATGGTTTGAAAGCACACGGCACCAATTTTCATTATTTTTGTATATAAACCGAACGCTAATAACCAGCAGGCAAGTCAATCAAAAGATCAGTGCCAGAAAGCATACTGCGAAGAAGCCAAGGGGAAGAACTCGAGGAGGAACTATGGTGAGAAACCTTCAATATATAAAACTTTTGCTAGCTAAATAAATATTCCGATAATTTAAATTATTCTTGTTCATGTTTTAAAACTAAATTTTGAAATAAATAATTAGATTAATTAATTAGTTTTTGATCTTAAATAAGTCAACTTATTTTATAAAAATAATTTATTTGTGTGTTGTGATGTTTTATAAAATCAGTTAATTATAGTCAGTGTTAGTGTTAGTGACTTTTATTTTAATACTTTAAAACAAATGTTTTTTTCTTCCTATGAATACTTTTAAATATAGAGTCAGTGAATGTCAAAATGGATTGGTAAGTATTTTTTTTCTTAATAGCATTATAAAACTTTATCGTCCGTAGAAGAATCAATAATGTCTGTTGTTTCGTTTTTTTTTTCAGTTTTTTAAAATGTTATTTTTTTATGATTTACTTTTTCTTTCAGGTGTTTGTCTATTTATCTATAGTTAATTATTCTTTCCAGCCCATTTCTCGTGCCTACTTTTTTAGTCTTTTACCATATTCACCGGGTTTTCTAGCAATTCTAATTGGAGATTTTTATTTATTATTTTTTTCTCATTACTACAACTTATTGTTCATAATTATTTTATTTTATTATTTCGTAATATGTAACTGCAATTGTTTATTAATTTTTTGTTGTTTTTTGTTTGCCTCATTGTTTTTAATCGTATTTTTATATCACGTAGTAGGTTCTCGCTGTGTATGATCGATAAATAAAAAAAAATGACACATTCAAATACTTGGAGCTGCCATTTGTCATTTTTATCATATTGTTTTCAACTTCCGAACCTTGATAGTTGACAACAGCTCCCTGTCAACTCTAGGTCGCCTCAGGACTTCGGTATTGGTTACCATATCTGTCCACGGAACTCTTAGCATTCTGCGATGGAGCCACATTTCAAATGCTTCCAGTCTGTTCATTGAGTTGACCCTTAAGGTCAATGTTTCACACCCATACAATATATATATATTTTTTATTAAATTTATCACCAAATGTTGATAAAAGTTGTCTGTGGCATTCTTGTTTGGACAAGCTACGCTTGCAATCATAAAAAGGCATCCATCGGAAGCCTTTGCGTGAAATATCCATTTTTTTCTATTATAGATTTTTTCTAAAATTTACAAAAAAAAAAACTGACACTTATATATTATACTTTCAATAAATTTTCTATATAAAAAAAATCTTTGACCTGAATTTTTTGGTACAATCTTTTGATTTAGGATTTGATTAAGTTTTTAGAATGTATTATATTTTTGAAACATTGTTTGTTAACATTGTGAAGTTTTACTTGATTGCAATTACTTGAAAAACATTGAAAAATCTCGCCTGATACAGTTTCTGAAAAACGATGAAAAATAGTCTCGTGTTTATAGTCATACATAATGTATCATTATTATATTCGTATAAGAAAAAATATGGAAAAAAGTGTTACAATGAATCAAGATCCCAATTCAGTGCTTAAAAAAACAATTAAATTCTCAGGTCATTTCATATTTCAAGTCAGTCCGTTGAATACCACCGTGCCACCGAGGCTGATGTTTAATATCTTTATTATATATTGTTTAAACTTCTGGCACGTTGCTGGCAAAAAGCAACATTGTATAAACTATAAAAATTATTTAAATAGGTACTTTCTCGTGCTAATGACATATTATTATGCTGGTAAGGTTTCGGTAAACATTCAACACTGGTCACCTGTAAATATTTATGTTGTGATTTATGAACCTTATTGTTTTCAAATCAGTTTGCTCACTTCTGACCTGGAATTGAGACCTCCGAGATTTTTTTAATATGATACGTGTTTGCTTACTTGTATACTTATACTGAACAAATTACCTTTTCATTACTTTTAATTTTTCATAGTAACAAATTACGTAAATTAGTGAGTGGTAACAATTTTCATCCTAAATATTTAAAGAAATTAAAAATTATTGTAACTTCTGACGTGGATATCTTTGTGTATCCGAGATCCTCATTCGATCTACTCGTATTTGTTTGCTTATATTATGACGTGGATATAATGTCCTAGAATTGATGAATAGTACAGTGTCCTTGAGGTGATTTGGCACGTAAACGACTCTTTAATTTTGTTCAAAAATAATTATAGAACCCTAGCATCATAATTTATTATTAATTTGCTTTTACCTTTGAGAGTAGGTAACTTGATAGGGTAGAAAAAAGTCATATGGTCTTGTCTTTACATATTATCTTCTTCACATTCCTGCTTATTTCTCTCAAAACTCGTCATGTGCAAACTAATATATATTTTATTCACACTTATTTTGGTTAGATTGTTTATGAAGACTTCACTAATTTCAATGATTTCTTCATTTTACTCTTTATGTAAACGAATTGCAATACTATGTAATTATTGTAATAACAAATTTTATTTTATTTTTTATTTTTATTCATTCATCATTATTACAAAACATTTGAAAAAACACATGGACAGAAATAATACACACAATCACAAATCAAAGACAATGCATTATCCTACTCAACCCGCACTCATTATCCAACCCCTTGCTATATAATACCAAGCCCACAAGTTTGTCATTTATTACAAAAGTTATATAAAAAATGAAAAAATGAAAAACAACAAGACACCAATCCAACATGCAGAACAATTGACTAAATTGCTAGTAAATTTAGTAAAGTGTTCGTAAACTGCTCGTAATCTGGTTCATAGATGTGGGTACATTTTTTTCTTGTGGATGTAATATATTTTTTGTTTAAAAAATATAATTATTATATATTATTTTGTTCATTGCAATAAGGGTGATACCAAGATTTTGAATCGTCTTATCGATAGTTTTTTACCAGGTTTTATGAGGTAGGAACTATAGTTAAGGCTTTTCAATTTTTTTGAAAAATACGTCAATTAAATATCTTCAACGAAGTAATGACTGATAACAAATTCGTGATAAGTCGCTAAGCTGGTACTAATGTTTGATTTAGAGTCATTTGTACTAGGTTAGTGAGAAGTCAAGTATTTGTAAAACCGTTCCATCAATCTAAAGATACAGAAAGCTAATACTAATGACAAACTTATGATTATAGTTCAAATTATTATTTTATGATTTTTTGACATAGTCGGGTGTCGGAGACTGGATTTTACTTACTCAGAAGTGTGGATGTTAATCATATTTTTGATTATTTTACTGCTCCAAAATAATGATTTCTTTTAGCCAAAATCATTCGTAAAAGAGTGGATAGTTTTTAGAGATTTAGATATAGAATAGAATCATTGCAAACAAAATAATCAAAAATACGATTAATTCTAGTATATATTTTCAGAGGTTAATATCATAAAAATGTTAACATTTTTAAATATTACATTATTTAGGGTTAATCAGGATGCTGCTTTACGATGTGATTTTATTTCATGGTAAAGAAACATACTGATGGATTCTGAATTAATGTTTGCTACGGATGAAAAATTATTGATAAGATTCAATATTGACATAATATATGTAATAATGTGTAGGTATATGTAGGTTATACACTCAAGAAGATTGGATATGTAATAACTCATAAATAAAAATATATAATAACCAAGATGTGATGACATTGGTTTATTTCTCATATACAGTATATACTTTAGAACATTTTGGTATAAATCACACTACGCAAGTTTGCCATCCGTAGTGCTGATCTATATCAAAATGCTCTGGGATATAATTTCATCAACTGCACATTGGATATCAGTTCATAATATATTTTAAGTAGGTAATTTAGAGAATAATAGTTTTGTTAACATTACTTTTGCATCATGAATATGTGTGATTAGTAAAACTTCATTATGTGGTGAAATTAACATATCACAGTTGTTGGATTTGTTAAACATGATTTTATAAATTAAGTATATTCAGTTAATAAATACCTAATAGAAATTCATCAAAGATTAATGAGTCGATTACAACTTCTAATGAAAATGCCAGTTATAAATATTTATCCCTCAAGTGCGGTAGTCAACGGAATAGGTAACTGCAGGTAATGCAGATTGTCCTTTCTGTGCCAATAAAAAATATATGACATTCAGAATGGGTGGTAAACTTCAGTCTGGACTGTATATGCAAATTGTCTTATAAGTGAGGTTTTAAGAATATATACCTGTTATATACAGGACACTCAAAAACTTTAAAAAAGAGTGGGAGATCTATTATTTACCGGGAACTCCACGGTGTTTGTCATTACAGAGGTTCTCGATAAATTATGATATTTGATTTATTTTCGAAATGATCTTGGGGATACCTATTTAACCGCACAATCTGGACAATCCTCAACATCACATATTATATTTGAAAACGTTTATCTAATATTCTACATAATATGATGATGCAATTATTTTCAATTTCCATAGTACTTATAACAACTAATGTATTCATTTCATGTAGCATATTTTAATATTTTGTAATTAGACGTAAGATAAATATTTCTGGAGAGTCGAAGTTTAATGACTGTATGTTGGTTGTCAGCGCGTTCAGTCGTCAATCTTCGACAATCAAGAATATAATTACAACAACAACAACACAAATAATAGTTGTACATAAATCAAATTAAGTTTGATTTTACTCTATGTGCACTTGTGTTATATCACAGTATGAGTACTTTAATCGCTCGAGTAATCTAAAGTACGCACATTGTGATATATCAAGGGTGTATCAAACATCAACAATCATATTATGTTGCTATGTTAATAAAACGGACAGAAATCATAATGAAATTGTTAGATGTTTCGTATTTATATAGATGTTAAAGTTATGTTTATTTTTTAGTAAAGGTATTTTTTGTCTGATAACTTTATAATTTTGATACGTCACAATTCATGTGTCTTTTGTGTATTCGAAATAAATGGCACGTGTATTGGGACTTATTAAAATTTGAAATTAAAAGGAGAAAAATGAACATATATTATTGATTCCATTAAACCCGATTAACAGTCAGCTCGTGGTATATCACAGTCCGAGCACCTTCATTGATTTAGTATTAAAGGTACGCGAATTGTGGTACATCAAGGGTTTGATTATCAGCTCCGAAATTAATAGGATTAAGTGATTATTGATGGAACATCTGTTTATATAGATTTTATATGTTATTATTAATTATATATTGAATTTATTACGTGGAATGCTTCCGTTTTTCAATATAATAAGTATCTTGAATATTTTGCATTAGGTACAATTCGTAAATTTATCCAATTTCAATTTTGTCGAAATGCAAATTCCGTGTCTCAACAGGATAATTGAAATAAATGGTTCAATACTTTCAAAAGAATTTTTATCAGATAAAAACATTTCTAAAATTTTAAATTACTCAAAAAGTCGTTTTACAATGTAAACTCATTAAATTCAATACATAAGCATATTTTTTTTTTTTTTTTTTAAAAAGATATATCTGGGTTTTGTTATAAACCCAAATACAACCTTATACACCTTTCACACTAAGCTAAAAGCTTGTGCCGTGAAAGGGGAGTTTGCCGGCACCTGGGATCGAACCACGGACCCCTTGTTCCGGAGGCCGAGACTCTACCTCCAGGCTACCGACGAACTCATTTACTTAAAAGAAACTCATATAAATACAATAGTATTTATTGGTATTGTAACGTCTGGATTTATGGAATCTCCTATGTGTATTATCAAGATTTTATTGAAGATTTAAAAAATCTGTATTAGTGGATGACATTTTCTATGTGTCTGATTTGTTACGTTGAAGGTGTATTGAATTTCTAGTTATGATTCGAAAAATCACAATAATTTGTTTAAGTACATGTGAGTTTTCACAAAATATGCGATAAAAAGCAGTAGTACGTAAGAGATTTATTTTCTCTTAATATCTTTCTACGTGGGACAGGAGGATCAATATCTCATTGTCAAAAAAAACATTACACATACAAGTATTTACCCACTGTATCCTCGTAGTTTGTATAACAAATTTGTGATATTCCCAAAGAAAGTATTACATTACCGTTTCTTTCCTTTCACTAAAATCTAATAATCTATTGATTAAGATTGATTTATTGAAGCGTCTATCATTCCCACTAACCATTATTCTCAATAGAGAGGTGAAAAGTATTCACAAATTATATCTGATGCCACTTATTAGAACTAGCCATGATAAGGGTTTTACTTATTTACATTGATAAAAATGGGAATGTTAATTAAAGCAAAATTATACATATTCTCTCAATAAATTTTTAGTACAAGAACATGTGATTTCCAATTTCTAAAACGACACGATTAATTTTTAAGAAAGTCTTAGCAATTTTTGTGATCTCTCAAGGAAAAGGTATTCTTCACAAAAAACCTTACATTGGAAGTGTTTGTGTCATAATTAATCTCAACATTTATTATCAGTTAAATTAGTTATAGGTAGTAGATTTCCTTATGAAATTAAATACTAATATTTATTCTACAATACTGTTTGAGAAATAAGTACATCTTTCGTATTACGATTTGTCAAGATGGACAATGTCCTTTTAAGATGAGAGAAAAAAATTATACGAGTAAAAACCTATACGAGTAAAAATTAAGTACCTATCTTATGCTTGAGGTTTAACGAACAAATGCCTTTTATAGGACAGTCAAAATATTGACAGAAAATAGTGGAAAACTTATATATCACCGGGGAATACACTAAGTATAAAACATATCCACATTGTAATACAGTTACCTACCTGCTTCGTTCAATAATGAAAATTGAATTCATTATTTTGAGATTGTAATCGTATTAAATAATATATACTTTTACAAATTACATATATTAATGACAAGAAGTATTTATTTTGTACAAATGTTTATGTTAATTTTTCAGTAATTTTTCTAGGGGACGACTTTATTCATCTCACAGTGTTTTTCCAACTCATTGTGATGATGAATAATGGCCTTTCCTGGAAAAAAAACACTTCAGCTTTGTATGCATGCACATTTTTGTAAATAAGAAATGAATTCCACAGAGGACCTTCCAGTTGCTGTCTGGGGTAAAGCAAAGCTCATTCTTCAATTTTATTTAATAAACAATTGAAGTATGGCTTTAGCTTACCCTAAAGCGACTTGTACATTATACTTCAACAGCAGATATTACTATTTTTCAAATCACCTAAACATGTTATGATTTTTTTTGCAAATGTGATGTAATGTAGTTAAATTCAAATAGATTCTATTTGATCAAAACATATCTGATGAAAAGAAAATTTCAATGTTTCAATGCTCAATAATTAAATTTGTACTCACCTATTTTGTACATTACAGTAGATTAATACATATCTACTTATGTATTTTTTAACAACTCATTGAACAAGATACATAGAATTTTTAATTTTTAGCTTATTCAAACGCTCCTGGAATTTTATCTGGATAGAGGATTCAAGCGCATTGTTTTTTCAGTTTTCTAAAGAGCGTTGTTATTTATTTCACATTGTTGTTATTACTATTTATTCATTGTGATAATAAATAATGGCATTTTTTAGAAAGATGTTGTACCTACCACCGTTATATTATTTAAATTGAATTGATAATTAATTTTATTTTCCTTTGAGTAGAATTAGAACTTTTCATTAGTACTGAGTTCATTACCCTAGCTCACTTTGGGGGTAAAGGACACGTCTGAAGAGAAAGGAGTAATATATAAACCAGATTCTTATTATAAATATACATACGTACTCCAAACATTGCAGGACAAAATAATTTTTATTTCTAGGGTGTGTTGTTATTTATCTCACATAGTTGTATTCTAGGGTGTGTTGTTATTTATCTCACATTGTTGTATTTTAGGGTGTGTTGTTATTTATCTCACATTGTTGTATTCTAGGGTGTGTTGTTATTTATCTCACATTGTTGTATTCTAGGGTGTGTTGTTATTTATCTCACATTGTTGTATTCTAGGGTGTGTTGTTATTTATTTCACATTGTTGTATTCAATGCATTGTGATGATGAATAATGGCATATTCTGGGAAACCAAAATTATCATCTGATGTTGAAGAAACCATTAGCGACTAATTATATGTAATACTTTTCCCTATCACAACACTGTACAATATTATTTTATTTGTGCTCGGAGATTAACTAAGGAAACGGTTACCATGTAGTTTTGTTCATTGAAATCGTTCCCTTGGCTTATCTTGGCGTAACACAAAATTCTCCCTCAGGAAAATGAAGGTAACGTAAATTGAATTGTATCCCTTAAAATTTTATACAAGGAAGCCTAATAAAATTTGATGGCTTTCTAGAATGAGCTGTAGAATCATTTACAATGTTATTTTAAAATCATTGTGATGATAACTTTGGCTCATTCTAAGATCGCATATTCTTCTAAACAACTAAAAGTGATGTATACAAACGTTTGATTGAGATTCATACTATTCTACATTATTTATATACCCTGTAAAGTCCCCGGTAAAGAATAAGTCTCTTACTCAAGTTTTCAAGTGTCATGTAAAAGGGGAGTGTTCGTAAAAGCTCACGATTAAGAAAATCAATCTCTTCAATTCAACGATGAGGCATGTCACCCATCTTGAATCTCTTTTTACTGGCACGGTTATGACAATCCGCATGTACATTACCTGCAGTTAGTCTGCTGGTTGCCCCAGTTTGTAGGATATGCCATGATGGCATAAGAGTGGAGGTTATTAATTTAATGGTCAAATAAGCTGTCACAATTAAGATATTAAATAGATTCTATACATAATTGTTACTATATATTCTTATTAATACTATCACAGCATAGCCGCAAGTGGAGTAGCAAATAGACCAGATCCATGTACCTAATAAACATCTAATGTATGATGTAGTATTTGAAACAATTTACTTTTGATAAATATAATTTGTTATTCATTTTACTGACTAAAGTGGCATGAAACGTAATGAATTTATACATAATATTTTCTATAGCTTTGAAGATTTACTTTGAACAACAAAGTTCCAAGATGAAAATTACAATAGTTTTACTAATGTGTTTCACTGCATGTGTTTTATTACAGGTGTGTAACTAACTTGAGAACTTTCAGTAATGGATCGCAATGTTTGCTTTATATAATAGTTAGCTTTCTAAGGTATGTCTTTATTCATCTCACAATGTTATGCTTATCTCATTGTGATGATGAATAATGGCACATTTTGGAGAAGTTTGTCACCAGTCATAACGAGATTTTGTCGTAAACAATTATAACATAATGATTTACTAATAATCTTACTGAATTATATGTCCTCTTGAACAAAGTAAGACTATGATCACAATAGTTACCTACATGATTCATTGAGATCATTGACTTACCTTCTTCTAGGTGATATGTTTCATTCAAAATATTATTGTTTTATGTTTGTATGTATATGCATAGTTTATAAATTTATGAATGCCCAACTTTTAAGGGAATACTGGAACTAGTTGAAGTATCCATCCACAATGTTGTTCAAATCCATTGTGATGATTACTTTGGCTTGCTTTAGCTTCCCAATTATCTTCATAATTTTTATGTTAATTTAATTTCTTTTATTTCAGAAATAAAGGTATCCCGAGACAGTCAAAGTATTGTTCGCAATGTTGATTCATTCGTTCATTGTGATGATAACTTTGGCTTTCTTTGGTTTCCCGTCAAACAACTGAACATTAGTTTATTCTTGTACCTCATTATTGTACATCAAAGTAAACAATTAATTTCGGCAAGATTATCACTATAAATTGATTTATTTTATGTTAACATTTAAAATAACAACCATAAGAAGTCGATTAAATTTCTTCCAGGATGAGCTGATGTATCGGTCATAATTTTGATTTTAATTAATTATGAGGATAACATTGGCTTATATTGCTGGAAAATTATATTATTATGGTGATTTTTGCTTCGATTACAGTTCCAAGATAAATCAAAAATTGTTTGGTACTTTGTAATCGTGTTAGTATGATGCCCACTTTAGCTTATTCATCATACATTTTTGAGTCATTTGTGTATGTAGGTACTTACTTTACTTTTCGTATGGCTCGGTGTATGTAGGTATTCGTGTTAATGATAATTCCTGTCAGAACACTAATTTTCAATTGGAGGTTAAATGTTACTGGCCTAACGATGTGTGGAAGTCCAAAAATCACGAAGTCTTGTTGAATTTTCACAGGTTTTTTGAGAATATACTTACGGAGAAATAAAAAAATATCATCGAATTAATGTAGATGTATGAAAATGTGGATAGAAATGAAAGAAATGTCTGGTAGCGATATTACATGAATATTATATAATATGCACGTAAAATAATTCATCTATAAGTCGATAATTTTTTATAGATATGGAGACATAATGTTTGCATTTAAATGTCTGACAAAATATTATAAATACTTCTGATTGAAATTATAATATTTTAAATAATTCTTTAGGACCTTAAAATTCTAGAAATGCATTCCGCATCAGCGGGCATTTCAATAAATGAGAATCAGTCTGCACCTCCCCGCAGTCACAGCTAGTGTCCTCCTCATCCAAAAAGCCCCACCTCCGCTGGTTACTTTTGCACCTAGTCACCTCAACCCTTAGCCTGTTCAGTGTCTTTCACGTGGGGTACCTCAAACTATGCACGGTGTTTGCGCTTTCGGATGGCATCATCCATGGATGGTCGCTAAGTTCCTGCTTCCACAATTCCTCTTTATGCTTATCTGACGAGGTAGTAAGGTCATTTGTAACTTTAAGGAAGCTTTTCTCGATCCTAGTCTTGGAGGTACCATCCGATGATCGTGAAGGGGATGTCTAGGGTCGTGAATCTGCTTGTGTCTTTCTGTGTCTGCTGCTACCTTTCTTCTTATAGCAGGAGGAGAGATTCCAATTATGGGGTATAATTTATTAGAGAATATCGATAGTTCTTTTTAGAGATTTTTTAATTGCATTTGTTTTTTGTATGTTTTTGTGCGGCCACAGAGCAGCCATGCGGCCATGAGGCTAGTGTGGCTTTTCTATACTTACTTACTTTCCGTGTCCGGAACACCATCAAATTTTGTATCTCCAATGTTCGGCCACCCGGACACCCCCGGCATTCGCCAGTAGTGCGTCCTCGGGCGTGCATGTCACTCCTGTTTGGGGACATGAAAACAGGTGACTGTGATCCTGTACAGCACCACACTCACAGGTGTCTTCCTCTTTGTAACCCCATTTTTTGAGGTTACTGTAACAACGGGAGACACCTGTTGTCAGTCTATTAAGTGACCTCCAGGTTGGGTACGGCAGACTGTGACCAGCCGCCATACCCTCCACTGTAGGCAACTGTGTGGGCCCAGCGCATTCACGCCAGAGGTGCACCCGTCGGGTCTCCGGTGGACCTTCCATCGGGGAGGTGGACTCCAGGAAGCTCTTCCTTGACTTAAGTCTGCAGGTGCGTGTCTGAGAGCCATGCATCGGATGTCTTGTATCAGTGATCTGCTTTCCTCGCTCCACTTCTGCTGCAACACGTCTTCTGATCGTAGGAGGGGCAATACCAACAATAGGGTAGATTTCCTTGGTAGGGGTTGGTTTCAGACAGCCAGAAATTATTCTGACTGTCTCGTTTACCGCCACATCCACTTTCTTTGCGTGTGCTGAGTTATACCACACTGGTGCAGCGTATTCAGCGGCCGAGAAGCACAATGCTAGGGCCGAGGTTCGAAGTACATGGGGTTGTGCTCCCCATTTGGTGTTTGTTAGTTTTCTTATAATATTGTTCCTCGAACACACCTTTCCCTCGACCTCTTCACAGTGCCCTCGGAAGGTTAAAGCGCGATCCAGTCGAACACCCAAATATTTGGGTGTTTCGCTGTGCTCCAGTTCTTGTCCCTGCCAACATACCTTGAGTTTTCTGTTGGCTTCTCTGTTACGTAGATGGAAAGCGCAGACCTGAGTTTTAGATGGATTAGGTTTTAGATGATTGTTTTTATAGTATAGAGCCAAATCCTGGAGAGAGACTGATAGTTTTCCTTCCACTTCGTCGAAGGTTTTTCCTTGTGCCGCTACAGCAGTGTCATCCGCATAGATGAACTGTCGTGTATGGGAGTTTATAGGTTGATCGTTGGTGTATATGTTGTAAAGCATAGGCGCGAGTACGCTTCCCTGGGGCAGGCCATTATTTTGATTTCTCCATCGGCTTTTCTTAGACTGCAAAGTAACAAAGAATCGTCTGTTTTGCAGTAGGCATTCTATGAGTTTAGTCAGTTGGAAGTCTTGAGTTATGTTATACAACTTCCACAGGAGCCTTCGGTGGTTTACAGTGTCGTATGCCGCTGATAGATCAATGAAAGCGACACCCGTGACCACACCCTTGTCAAATCCATCCTCTATATGCTGGGTCAGATTTAGGACCTGGCTGCAACATGACCTGCCAGGCATGAAGCCCGCTTGTTCTCTAATTATATTTCCTTCAATCGCTCCGAATATCCGATTGTGAATCATTCTTTCAAAAATTTTAAGTAGATGACATAGCAACGATACAGGACGAAAATTTTTGGGTTCTGTTGGCTCCTTGCCTGGCTTCAGTAATGCAATGATCTTTGCCTTCCGCCATAATTTAGGAATCTGCAGTGATGTCACACATTTATTCATCATACTAGTGATCCACTCTGTGGTTTTGGATCCAAAGTGTTTAATTTGTTCGATTCGGATATCATCGAGTCCCGCCGCTTTGTTCTCCTTCATATGACCGATGGCATTATTCAGCTCATCGACGCTGAACGGAGTTCTTAGAAAGTTGTTCTCGTTACTAAGATCTCGTTTAATCTCAGTCTTTTGCCGTCTTGTTGCTGTTTTACCGTTCAGAAGTAGTTGGTGGGCGACTTGATCTGGTGTTACCTTTGTTAGACTCGGCGGCGGTGCTGATGGGTCGTTGTTAAGATTTTTAATTAGTTTCCAAGCTCGTCTACTGTTTTGTTTCATATCTAAGTCTGTTATCAATTTGCACCATTTCTGTGTTCTTGATTGAGATATAGCCTCCATTACCTTTTCCCCTGTTGTAATAGTTTCCTCTGAGAACGGATCCGTGTCATAAAGACTTTGGTAAGTTTCAAGGAGTGTTTTGGAGTCCTCGGTGAGACCCGCAATGTATTCCGTTCTGCAGCCACGGGGTATATGTTTTCTGGAAACTCTTTTAATCAATGTTACGAATTCATCATATGATTTTGGGTCTGGCTCTAGATGTACAATTTCTTGGTCCAGCTCTCTGGAGAATTCGTCCCATTTTGCTTTTTTAAAATTAAATCTTCTTTTGAATGGAACAGTTTCAGGTCGGATCGCTGCTGATATTACGCATGCTATGGGTCTATGTTGTGTTCGTGGAATTGGTGGTAATACAACTTTGGTTGTTTTCTATAAATAGTGTTTCTATGTATACTTATGTAATAAAAAAAATGTACTTGTAAAAAATATGTTAAATTAAATAAATAAAAAATAAATAAGTTGGTATTAATATGATATCAAAATATACGAATTTACGAGATGGTATGTCTCTGGTATTTATCTGGAGTTTTTACCCACGTTCGTTTTATATTAGAATTTTCAACAGACATACTGGAATCACATATTTTTAACACGAGAGAGAGAAAGAGAGAGAGAGAGAATTGGGTGCACCCAATACTTTTTTCTCTGCCTACCCCCCAAGAGAGTTGTGTTAAAAATGTGTGAAAATATTATATATATTTATATATATATATATGAAAGACTATGATCTAATTTTCATCCGAAATGCATGTACAACATGCACCTCATGAATGAAAGATCATTTGATTTTACGCAGGAGATAGTATGAGGTGAAGGTTTTAGTCCATTTCACTGCGTACAGTCAGGCAGAGACTTGGCTCATGCCTCGTTCCGTATGCAAAGGCATGAGCCAAGTCTCTGCCCGACTGTACGCAGTGAAATGGAGTAAAAATGTTACTGAATAGTTTTTCGCGACGAGGTATATATTATGTTTTAGTTATGTTTTGCGGTTACATCGCGTAATTTGTTTTTCGAACAAGCTTTCGGAGTTTCTTGGAACTCCAAGCATTCTTTATGAATTACTGTATGATCTAATTTACGCTCGAAATGCATTTGAGAAACCAATATGCATTGCCTACACGATCGAAAGATCATAATATTATTTACTGTGTCGGTGTTTAGGTAGTAGAATTCCATATCGAAATAAATAAAACAAGCGTTTTATTCTACTATTGTTTTATTCGGTGAGAGAGACGTCTTCTCTTCTTATAAGGACATTGTCAATCGATCAAAGATTGACAATGTCCTTATAAGACGAAAGACGTCTCTCTCACCGAATAAAACAATAGTAGAATAAAACGCTTGTTTTATTTATTTCGATCATAATATTATTTTACGTAGGAGATAATTAATATTGCAAGATGAAGGTTTTATTTTTTTTCGCTGCGTACTGTTAGGTAGAGACTAAGCTTTGCTGTATATACATAGGTATATTGTGTTACTGTTTTTTACTTTTCCTGTATTTGGTTTTCAGAACTAATCTACAAACTGAACGGAATAATACTCAGAGATTTTTACATGCAAAATATGTCTGTCTATCAATCATAATAAGGGAAGAATAAGGGAAGCCAGCATGACATCGGTATGCTCATGAATACATTTACATATCAAACATTTCGGAATCACATTCGCAAGGTGTTATAACATTGTTTTTATTTACAGAGATAAGCTGAAGCATAACTTTACAGATACTTATGTAATGTAATGGAAGTTCTCGCATAGATTGCAGATACAAAAAAAATCATCCTCACAAGAAGTATAAATTAGTGTATTATATATGAATAATTCAGAATATACATTCATATGATGTAAATATTCTCTTTTCTTCAAAAGTTCAAGGTCTGTATCTATCATTCAACATATCGATGGCACATGGTTTTAATATTTTTGAGATATTCAAAGTTAAATATTTGAGATGCCATTCCATTTAGCACTTACCACATATATAGTTTTTGTTAAATATCTTGTCAATGACACAGAGTTACGCAATAATATTCCTAAGGAACAAACTTCAGATGATAAAGAATCGCATGCGTAAAGTAACTCATTTTCGGTAAAAACTGCAATTACCACATCTGTGCTCTATGCCATCGATATTTTGGTAGTTTACAGTATTGTTGTTTTGTGGATTTTGTGGAAATCTGAGCTGGGATATTTTTTTCAGATCAACAATTTAAATGAAAAGTCGTAATATATCGAAGTTCCAAGTATGCGGTGTATATTTAAATCACGCATTCTTGAATTTTCGTGTACGAAGGCTTTTAATGCATCATCAGAAGTTTTTTTAAGTAACGTTCCTCTGAACTGATATGAGTTTTTAGTCATTGTTGATTTTTTGTTTCTTTCAGATTGTTTCTTTAGAATATTCTTTTTTTCACATAACAATAATTAATAATTCTTGGAAGTAGGAGTGGGAAAATACATGCAAAGTGTAATAATATATTAAACATGTAAATAGTAAATAGTAAATAGTAAATAGTAAATAGTAAATAGTAAATAGTAAATAGTAAATAGTAAATAGTAAATAGTAAATAGTAAATAGTAAATAGTAAATAGTAAATAGTAAATAGTAAATAGTAAATAGTAAATAGTAAATAGTAAATAGTAAATAGTAAATAGTAAATAGTAAATAGTAAATAGTAAATAGTAAATAGTAAATAGTAAATAGTAAATAGTAAATAGTAAATAGTAAATAGTAAATAGTAAATAGTAAATAGTAAATAGTAAATAGTAAATAGTAAATAGTAAATAGTAAATAGTAAATAGTAAATAGTAAATAGTAAATAGTAAATAGTAAATAGTAAATAGTAAATAGTAAATAGTAAATAGTAAATAGTAAATAGTAAATAGTAAATAGTAAATAGTAAATAGTAAATAGTAAATAGTAAATAGTAAATAGTAAATAGTAAATAGTAAATAGTAAATAGTAAATAGTAAATAGTAAATAGTAAATAGTAAATAGTAAATAGTAAATAGTAAATAGTAAATAGTAAATAGTAAATAGTAAATAGTAAATAGTAAATAGTAAATAGTAAATAGTAAATAGTAAATAGTAAATAGTAAATAGTAAATAGTAAATAGTAAATAGTAAATAGTAAATAGTAAATAGTAAATAGTAAATAGTAAATAGTAAATAGTAAATAGTAAATAGTAAATAGTAAATAGTAAATAGTAAATAGTAAATAGTAAATAGTAAATAGTAAATAGTAAATAGTAAATAGTAAATAGTAAATAGTAAATAGTAAATAGTAAATAGTAAATAGTAAATAGTAAATAGTACATAGTAAATAGTAAATAGTAAATAGTAAATAGTAAATAGTAAATAGTAAATAGTAAATAGTAAATAGTAAATAGTAAATAGTAAATAGTAAATAGTAAATAGCAAATAGCAAATAGCAGTAAACAGTAAACAGTAAAAAGTAAACAGTAAACAGTAAACAGTAAACAGTAAACAGTAAATAGTGAATAGTTTGTATAAAGGATTTTATCACTATGGAAATAAGATAAAATTGATGTATGGTGCAATTTAACTGTGTTTGGTACCTATGTATATCAAACTTTCTTCGTAGATGGAATAAGACAAAATAATATGCTTATTTTTAAATTATACATATGTGTATTTTTTCACTATATTCATAGTAAGATCTGCACAAGTCACTCGAACTGGGTGGAATGCTTGTGAATAATAATAATAATAAAAGTTGGATCTATTTTTATTAGAAAACATCTCTTCTTATGTTATTTTATTAATGCTAATTCATATTGGCATAATGCGAAAATTTATAGTTGAAATGGAATATTCGCATAAAAAAATTAAAAACTAGAAACATTGTGATTGACTTGAGGCAATTGTATTAGCTACCTACATAATTATTATTATATACATACCACACAAGTTTGCTTGTAGACAATGATATTATTTAAGAAAATATTAAATTTACACTATCCTACTTAATCTCTAGAAAATACTATCATAAATTGCAAGTACATATTGAATGTTTTATTAAAGATATTTGATTTATTAGTGTCAACGAAGTAGAAGCAGATAATATATCTCTCCACTGACATTCCGTGTGATTAGTCATAAACAGACGCATCGAATTATTTACAGTTAGTATCATGAAAGTGTTCGAGTGATTAAAACAAAAAGTGTTTTAGTTATTTTGTACAAAATGTATTCTCCTATAGTGAAAATAAAATACGGTTATGTGCAAGGAAAGTACGATATTACTGCAAATGGTTTCGATTACGCCAGTTTTCAAGGAATGAGGTATGCAAAACCTCCAGTATGGGATAGAAGATTCAAGGTACTCGTATGAGCTCAAATTCAAATATGGTTATTGTTATTTATCAGGAGGCGTTATGGTTCTTGAATGGGCCCTTGCGGTGGTTTTTCCACAAAACGGCGCATCTTAAAAAAGTTGTCCAGTTATTATTATTATTATAATATGCATTTTTTTTTCTAAATAATAATTTGTTTATAAATGCACAGTAAACATAATATGTTATTAAACATAATTATATTAATATTATTAATTCCCTCAAATTTGAGTAGAGCTCGTGCTTTTAGGGGTAGTCATTATAATATTTATGTATGTTTGCTCATAATAAATAAATAAATTTATTTAAAATAAACATAAAATTGGTAAAATTATTTAATAATCGTATAATAATAATAACACTTAATTGATAAAAAAAAATTAGGCGAGCTGGTCAACTATAATGATCAACTACAAAAATCTCCTATGCAGTTGGCTTTTTATTGTACTACTACTACTACTACTATACAATGTTGGCGTATCCCACATGTGGGGTTGCCAGCAGGCCAGCTGCATATAATAAACATGCAAGCTGTCCTCTCCGTGCCAATATAAATTTAGTATGAGTGGCAAACCTCACTTTTTATTATATTTTATGTTAATATTTTATGAAGGTATTTAATGTTATTTAAGTAACACAAAATTTACCGAATATTTTTCATTAATTATATAATTAAATAGGGAAATAAACCTTGTTTATTAATTATTGTTTATATAGACAACCGCCTTGCAATGTCATCAGGGCAAATGCAAATTTGTAGTAGTTTTATTTAACATAACATGTATAAAGACAATTCAAACAGATCTAGCTAGTCCCAAATTAAGATATGAACTTGGTACTAACGCGATTTTTTTTATGAGATTGCCTTGGACTGAATTGAGATTGCTTTTATGGTCTCACTCCTGGGTGACATTTTAAGAATAATATTAATATAGCCTTGGATAGCATCCATAGATTACAAGAATCAAACGTGGAAACATCGTGACTCATTGGCAGAGGCGTTACCACCTCGCAATGCTAGTCGTCATTTATTTATCATATACTTTTTTTGTATGTAAAATATAAATTTTTGAATCAATTATAATTTTAGCTTTCTACAAGGCATATTTTGGAAATGTTTTTCTTATGATTATTTATTTTACAATATTTTAGAATCCAGAAGTTCCGGATGATTGGACCGGAGTATACAATGCAACATACGAAAGAGACCACTGCTTACAAATGAGTCGTAATGAAGTCGCAGGAAGTGAGGATTGTCTTCATGTAAATGTCTACACTTCAAAACTCCATAGGTATTTCGCGATCTTAAATCTTTTAATGCCTGTATTGGTTTGGATCCACGGAGGAGGGTATGTAAGTGGTTCGGGAGACACAACATTTTACGGACCAGACTATATTGTACCGCATGATGTCGTATTAGTAACTATTAACTACAGATTGGGTGTTATGGGATTTGTAAATTTAGGAACTGAAGATGCCCCGGGAAATATGGGTCTCAAAGATCAAGTGATGGCATTGAAATGGGTGCAAGAAAATATTCAAGCGTTTGGTGGTGACCCTAACAAAGTAACAATATTTGGTGAAAGTACCGGTGGAGCATCGGTCCAATACTTAATGTTGTCTCCAATGGCCAAAGGACTATTTCACGGAGTGATTTCTCAATCAGGTTCTTGTTTGAACACTTGGAGCTATATTCCAGAAAGTGAAGACGTATTCGACAGGGCTTATAGACTTGCAAACATGTCTGGAGAAACGTCTGAAAATGCCACAGAGTTACTCGAAATTTTGCAAAATATATCAGCAGAAGAGTTGGTTCTGAATTCTAATTCTCTACGCACATTCGACGATAAAATGAGAGATGCTGCATTTGTATTCGCTCCTACAATTGAAAATGAATTTGAGAATTCTGAAAGTTTTTTGAGTAAATCACCAATTGAGGTGTTAGTATCTGGAAATTTTACCAAAGTTCCTTACATGTCTGGGTACAATTCTGAAGAAGGAATTTATTACATAAATTATGCCAATAAAAATGAAGGACATATAGATGAATTGAATGAAGATTTTCAGTATGTTGTTCCGACTGATATGAATTTGGAAATGGATAGTGAAGAATCTATAGAGGTGGCGAGATTAATACGAAAATTTTATTTTCATGGAAAAGACATAGATAATACCACAATGCCAGCATATATAAATTCTCTCGTGCATGGCATTAACAGTATAAGTCAAAAAAAATCGATTTTTACTTTTTGATGGAATCTTGTAGTATATCTCAAACTACACATGTGTAATCGATAACAAAAGTCAAATTGTAATTATAAGACCATAAAAACAATATTTGTATTTAATAGTATATCTTATTCATTTTCAAACTCGTATAGCATTAAAAGTATATGTCGACCTATACTCTTAGTGACCAATCATTATGGTTAGTTTTCAACATTGTGAGTGGCATCAACAGTATAAGTTCTACTATGAGCCGCGTGAATGTTTTTTTTTCTTACTAATTCACTTATACTGTTGGTATCACGTGTTGTCTCTCTTATTCTTTTGTTGGCTTTCTTCCTAGCCAGAAACTGCCAAGAAAAATTATTAGTTCAGGACAAAAAAACACAAAATTCAAAGCTTTATCAAATGGGGCTTAAGGAATAGGACAAGGAGTTTGAAAATACTTTTGTTTCTTGAACCCAGGAGCAAGGAAGTATTTGTAGGTAACGGAACCCTATAATGTACCAGGTTGTTAATCAAAGTTGGGTAGAAGTTATTGATCGGGCATTCGAAAAAAAAATGATCAAGGTCCTCCTGCTTCAGGCGGTCGCATAGAGGAGAACCAATAACGTGGATTCGGTAGAGATGCGATCTGACAAAGCAATGAGCTAACTTCATTATACAGATCGTGGAGGTGTCAGCCTTACTCATTGAAATTTCCGAAAAACAAAAGTTTCGTGGACACATTGGGTTGGATTGAGATATACTTTCTTTCTTTGAGTTGGCTGGTCTCTGATCACTCTGCCTGCCAGCACTGGATGAGATTTCGGCCGAATATCAAAGTGTAATCGGAGGCTGAGACAGTTTCCGATGGGTAAGGGAGGTTCGTTCCCAATTTGGCCAATAGATATACTGCCTCATTGCCTGGGATCCCACAGTTCGGGATCCAACCCAGCACCACCTCTCCACCCAAAATCTATATAGGAGGTATCTAATATCTAAAGATAAAAGATCATCTGGTTGGGATAATGCTGGAGAGAGAACGGCCTGGAGGGAGAACGGACTGGAGAGCGTTTTGAGAGTCGCTGAGGAGAGTTTTAACGCTGTAATGGCGTATGGTCAGAGCCCTTATAGCCTCTCTAATAACAAGACATTCCGCTGAGAAGACTGACGACTCGTCTCTGTGGCTGAACATTTTATTAGTGTTATATTAAAAAAAGAAGCCAGCCCCTGTACGCTCTTTGTCACTTTTCGAACTGTCTGTATAGATAGGTGCCAGTAGTGCCAATCGGAATCAAAAATCGATTTGAAAATATGAGGTGCGAATATGCCATTACTGACACCCAGGTTTAGAGCAACTTTCGGTTTAAAACTTAGTGTGGGAAATGACAAAGAGTATACAGTAAGAACTGTGTAGCTCTCCAACAAGGGAGTTTTAATTTTTCTATAGCTGGTAACAAGTGGTGGTGGATCTTTACCCCTCCATACCGGTAAATGAGTTACCAAGTATGAGAGGAGATGAAGTTTGAGAGACAGAGGGTAATCAATAAAACGCAGGATTTTGACTAAAAACCTGTAACACATAAGATGTCTGCGCAGTCCAAGTGGGGGATCTGCAGCCTCCACCTGTAATGTGTTGATAGGGGAGGATTATCCATAATTAACGGAAGAGACTGAGACCGGATCCGGTCTCAACAAGTTTTCTTGGAGGTTGGGGTTATTAAAAAGGATCCAAAGTCCAAATGGCTGCAGATAAATGCTGTATAAAAGATTTTCTGAGTCGCGGGGTGACAACCTCACCAGACCCTGGAGACGGCTCTCATGATGTTGAGGCCGGTCTGACATTTGTGGTGTATGAGTTCAATGAATAAGGTCCATCAAAGACAGTGACCAATGTGACCTCCAGGAATCTTATTTCGTTAAAAGAATTAATCAACCGTTGGTCAAATCAAAATTACAGGTAGACTAGACGGAGTTTTCTGGAGAATACTATGCTTTTGCACTTCTGGAAGGAAGCATTAAGGCCATGTTCCGACAACAACTCTGATTGCAAGGAAACCTTGAAGTTGTCCATGGATTTATCGGAGCAATATACGAACAAATCATCCGCAGATTTTAAAATTTGGACATCCTTAGATACTGACTGATAGACATCAGGCGTGTACAAGTTGAATAGAATGGGTGAGAACACTGAGCCTTGCGGCAATCACCTGTGAATGGTCTTTCTAATAGGAGGGTGATTACGGGTTTGGTTCACGTCCGGATAGGGTAGAAGGAATGTCCAATTGATCAAGCTTTGCACATAGTATAAAAATAATAACATTATCGAAAGCACTATTGATGTCCAAGCAAACACCTTCCAAGAGCTTTCTCCTCGATAACGAAACGTGAACATCTGTGACCAAAATAGCTACGCTATCCAGGACTCCCATTCTCTTCCTGAAATTGGATAACCAAGATGGCTGCTTCTTGTTACCTTCTATGAATCAATCTAGTCGATTTTTCACCATGTGTTCTGTATTTTTGGCTATTGCTGAGGAGAGTGCAATTGGTCGATATGATTGGCCCTGGTTTGGGTCAGTCTCTGCTTTCAAGATTGGAATAATGATCTGAGTTTTCCTCGAGCAAGGTATATTGAATATGATGAAAATATTTTTAATAATGTTAAGTAAATATTCTAGAGAAACTCTTTGTATAAGGCTATACGTTATTCCATCGATTCCTGGGGATGTATCTGTAACGCAGTTCAGGAACAGCTTTAGTTCCTTGCCATTAAACTTTTTGTCAATTTCTCCAAGAGGAAAGTGGGAATAGGATTGAGAAATTTCATTATGTTTTGGCACTGAAGGGGGGCAAGTCTGTCTGCGAATTTAAGGATCCATTTGTCTGAGGATGGATGAAGTTTAGGAGAGCTGCAACCCTGGAAGATGGTACCATCAGTTGGGAGACAAAATATGAAAATAGTTTCCTAAACACTCACAGTGGATAATGAGAAACCACCATGGAAACTTGCAATCTATACCATTACAAAGCGAAGTACCTATGTTTTTTAGTCTTCCAAAGAAGTGTCTGTTTTTATGAAATTGGATGATTTTTAATATTATTTTTAGAGCTAGCCTATGAAAAAGTTGCATTTAGTAGTATACATCACAAACAAAATACCAACACAACTGACATCAACAGTATATGTAAGAATCTAACAGTATATGTCACTGAAACCAGATACCAACACAACTGACATCAACAGTATATGTAAGAATCTAATAGTATATGTCATTTTTATATCAGAATCTATGAGTACAAGTCAATTTAATCCTTTATTTAAGTTATTTTTAAACTTTTGTATATACAGTAACAATATAATACACATTTTACATTGAAATTGTAAATTTCACGTCTTTATATCAATATTTGACTTCAGAAGCTTATTTTAAAAACTTTAAAATGCTCTCCTGTAAAATGTTGAAATTTGACTTATACTGTTAATGCCATGCACGAGAGAATTTATATACTGATTATGCGTTCCTTTACAAAAGTATTTTGTCTTCAAATTTAATAAGGAATTCTTCTGAATATCCTGTATATTTCTATAAATTTTCGTTCGATGGAGACTTCAACTATTTCAAAAAGAAAAACAATCTAAACTACGCTGGTGCATGTCACATGGATGATCTTGGATATTTATTCCACGTAAAAAATGTTGTGTATGGCCGAGATGATTTGACAACATCAGAACTTGTTAGGGAGAGAATGGTTACTTTGTGGACCAATTTTGCCAAATATGGGTGAGATGTTTTCTATTCTTTTAAATATTTTTTTAATTAGGTAAACTTAACAATCAGACTAAAGAAATGTGTGAAATGCATATTATTGATGTTAAAAGATTAATTTCAGCTTATTTTATATTCATAATATAATATAACTATATTTACAGATAAAAATATATTTGTATATCTTGCACTGTCTGTATGTAGACATTATATAATGCAACTTATTTATCTATGAAAATATCAGTAATTGATTTCATACACGGATATAAAGTTGGACATATAACAACTGAAATAAATTAAGGTGTTTCGGATAAGATAAATGATAAGTATTATGTGCATACAACGTTTCATAAGAGATAGATAGATAAATATTACTAACCAACAAAATTAATCGTCTTATTGATGAGTAGGTACATTAATATTGTTTTATTAAATTTTATCGCTTCATTATTGCTGTTGTCCGGGAACAAAATATTTTTAAATAGTGAATTTAATCAACGTGTATGTTGTGTTATCTCTGAATTAAATTATGATTTAAATCTGTGTAATTTTGATTTAAATCTATATAATTTCATACATGATAAACTATTTAATTTTATTCAAATGCATTTGCATAAATAAAAATGTCACCATTTTAACACAAGACGAATAGGCATTCCTTCCTTTCTGCTTTCCTCACAAGGGATGCGGCAAGAGGGAATATTATATGCAGACATAGAAAGGAGAAATGTGAAAATAGCGGGATAAAATTTTGCATCTAGCTCTTTTTATTGTCGTACTGTCGATATTGAGTTCTATTCCAGTTTCCAAAAGCATCGGAACACCACATATGTTTTGTTAATGAAATTTACAAATTTGCTATAATGTGTAATTTGAATGTTACTGACTCATTTGTAAAGGTGTTCACAGATATTGGTGTACAAAAATCGGTCAGATATTTGTGAAAATCGTTTTCAAAATGAATTTATTTATTTTACAGAAATCCCACTCCAACTATAACACCTCTCATTCCAATTATATGGGAGCCAGTAAATGGTGACACATTAAATTACATGGAAATAAATGAAGGATTGAAAATGAAGGAGGATCCTGAAAGCAAACGTATGCTATTCTGGAATAAAATCTATAGGACATTTTCAAATGCTACTGAGCTTCAAAGGGCAGTAAAAAATCTAGAACATTGAATATATAAGACCCCGATGTAGAATAATTATGTCTCCTTCACTTGTTCGTACAAGTTTTCGAGAGATGCTAACTTATTTATTATAGATATAATCAGAAACACTCAAATAGCTTATAAATTACCCAGTATCTACTCATGTTTTTGAGATCTCACTGGTTTTCAGTTGTAATGATTCTAAGATTCTGAAACATCTTTTATTTAAAATAAATCATAAAAAACAGACTCACTTATAAGTATAATCCGAATTTATCACTTTTACATTAAGTTCAGATGTAGAAAGCCTATCAATATACCATTTTTTTCTAGATGTACCTGCACAAATTTTGAGTTCGATATCCAGTTAGGCCCAAAAATATTTCGCAACAAATTTACTTTGTTTATATTTTTGCCACTAACCATATAATAATTTCTAGACATAGTGATATTAATTTAGTTTACTATGTATCAATTATTCTATTTTATGAGCTTTTTTGCTACCGCGGTTTCGATGGAGCGTCTACCATTTATGACAGAGTTTTAGATAATTGCTTAAAAAACTCATCTAGACACGATGGAATGCACCCAAACCTAAAAAAGTGTATTTTTTTAATCTACGTATTTTGTTCGAAGGTACCCTACTTGCCATATATTTATATACGGCCACTGGTGCGGGGGTGAGGCGACCCTTGCATAGATTGGCCGATCTTCACGATAACCACTTAATAGAGCTGGATATTTTTAATTTATCTCCACTCGCATACAAGAGACAGGTACTCAAAACTCTTACTACAAACATAATTTCAAACCAGTAGGCATGTCTTGTTCCCCTTTCCCCATATCCCTTACCCTTTTCCCCACACCCTCCACCCCCAAGTGATCTCATATGTTTATTTTTCTATCTTTTAGTAATAGTTTTCTTTTTCTAACAATACAAGTTTTTGTACGTTTTTTCTTCTTCTTTTCTGCTTTTTATATTTCAAACTGTATTTTGGTATGTTAGCGATGGCTGCTTGTGTGATATGCTAGTGAGAACAGATGAATGAGCGGAATATGTGATACTTAAATAATTTACTTATCTGTGGTACATGTTTGTGGATGACAGCTGAGTTATGAACGTCTTTTTTCTATTTTGTAAACCATATTTATAGTTGTTATCTGTTATGTACTTTTACTAATAAATAAAATTAAAAAAATAAAATATATATTAATGAAATTAATGAACAGATAAATTAACAGGTTGAAAGGAGTTATTTCATCACTGTATTTTACATCATGAAAATAAGGTCTGAGTGAATTAAAAATACTAAATAAACCAATTACTTTAAACACCTATGTAAGGTTTTCTTATTTATTCCATTGTTGATATTTTCAGAACAACGTGATTATATGAATATCATTATAAACATAAAGGTAGTAATGCAATACAACATACCTACCTATGTTGTATGATATTTTGGATTTGCCATTCAATGTTCAAACCATCATCTCCCAAGTTCCTTACCACATAGAGTATTTTTACACAATTTCTATAGATGGCATTGCTTTGCGTTTGAAACAAAATAAAACAGTAGATTGCAAGCATTTGCAATCCGAATGGTTACAGTGAACTTGTTTGGGGGTAAACACCGTTGATAGTTCTGTTGTTGTATAACATTGTTCTCCATTCTCATAATAACCATAAGGTAAGGGTGATTTCAAATTACGTTGAGAGGGTTTCTAACCACATTCCCTAGAGAACTTGTTAAGTTGTTGTGAATGAACAGAATGAAAAAACTTACAATAAGGACAGCATGTAGCTTCAAGAAGGACAATAATAAAGTTTGACACCGGTATACACATACATAATACGAACATAATATAAGACTGTAAGAGTTTTTATATTATATGTGTACCATAGAAGGAAACAAAACAATAATAATTTAGTCAACAATATTTCGGGTTTGTTGGAAGCAATTGCTTTGCCGTAATAATTTTGCTCATAGCACAATATTATGTTTTTTTAATTCACTATTATTCACACTGTTTATACATGATTTAATTTTTATAATCAGGTAAATATTATAAATCAATCTTTCTGTGGAGAATTTATGACCTCTTTGTACCCACTTCAGGTCCGCATACTATTAATTATAAGAAGGATTCGTTTCTTGTCGTTCGTGAATATGTGTGTTTGGTGATGTGTGAAATTCAGGAAATATTAAATATCAATATTATAGAGAGTATTGCTTTGGTATGCACGTATTTGAAGGATAAATGATTAATATTACATTTTTAAGATTTTTTAAGGTTATGGCGGGTACTTCAATTTCGTTGCAATTTTATTATGAAATTACATATTTGAAGTGGTTTTTCTTAGAATTTCCGTGAATTACTTATTATCTTACAATACTCAATGATTATAATGTGAAAATGTTGTGAAATGAAATTTTAATGAAAAAACTTTGAAAGGTGTTTAAGGTACTTTCAAAATTTTTGGGCTTACAAAAACCCAGGTATACCTATCTCTCTTTTTTAAAAGAAATAAGTTTCTTATATTTAATATACTTAATATATTTTATATTAAATACACATGCAAGAAGTTCTCTCCATGCCTACAAAAAATGAAACCTTCTAGCTCATTTTTTTGTGATTTTTCCA
This sequence comes from Athripsodes cinereus, assembly GCA_947579605.1. Taxonomy (NCBI): domain Eukaryota; kingdom Metazoa; phylum Arthropoda; class Insecta; order Trichoptera; family Leptoceridae; genus Athripsodes; species Athripsodes cinereus. The sequence goes on from OX388310.1 coordinate 15,875,292, forward strand.
CGGATATTGCCTTTGAACTAAAATCTTTTGATATAAATTTGAAAAGCCAAAAGAATAATAGGTAATTCTCAAGAATAGGTAAATATTGAAATATTAATATTAAAATACTTTTCGTATTTATAAAATTATAATTATCAGAAAGTTTTACTCTATTTCACTGTGTACAGTCAGGCAGAGATTTGGCTTATGCCTTTGGATAAGGTACGAAAATCAGACCGTCGCCACAATATGCAGTTTGAATTCTTTTTTGAATTTTGAGTTATTGAAAGATTAATACCTCAGAAAGACAGGCGTTTATGTCTCATCATGTCAAGTTTCTGTCCGACTATAGGCAGTAAAATGGAGTAAATCTTTGTTCTTATATTATCTCCTGCATAAATTCATATGATCCATGAAATGCATTTCATAATAATTTATTCATATGTATATAATTTGAGAATAATTGTCGATACTTCTCATATTTATTGGCGGCGGTCGGTGTGGCGCGGAGGTAATATTCTTGCCTTTGAGTCACGAGGTCCTGGGTTCGATTCCTGGCCAGGGCAAAATGAAGAATGACCTTTTTCAAATTAACCTGGGTCTGGGCGTTACATGTATATGTGTTTAGTGCATTGTATAGATATATGTATATTGTCGTGTTAGTACCCATAATACAAGATTCATCTAAATTTGGGACTAACTCGATCTGTGTGAATTATCTATACCTACATGTAATGTTATTGTATTTTCTTTAATATCTACACGACATTAAGATAGCAAATAAAGATAAATAGCTATATAGCTGTATAATACATAATATGTGGTTTTTTGATGGTGAATTTATGTACCTATGTGTGTTAAATTTAAAGGCTTCCTATCTAATCTATGAGACTTCATAAAGTACAAATTATCAAAGTCAATATTGTTGACTGATATAGCATTACAAGTGAATAAATAAAATAAAAAACTTGTTCGTACACCCATGAGATTGATTGCGAGCTTGCTTTCAGCAGCTTCCGATTATAAAATGCTGATAACAGCAGATTTACGAAATAATTATTAAAAGCTTACATTTGATTTTTTTGATTGGAAATGTGTGAAAATATAATATATGTATATATATATATATATATATATATATATATCTTTATGAATTACTGTATGATCTAATTTATGCTCGAAATGCATTTGAGAAACCAATATGCATTACCTACATGAACAAAAGATCATATCTAATATTATTTTACGTAGGAGATAATGAATACTGTAAGATGAAGGTTTTACTCCATTTCGTTGCGTACAGTTAGGCAGAGACTTGACTTTGCTGTATATACATAGGTATAATGTGTTACTGTTTTTTACTTTTCCTGTAGTTGGTTTTCAGAACTAATCTACAAACTGAACAGAATAATATTCAGAGCTTTTTACATGCAAAATATGTCTGTCTGTCAAACATAATAAGGAAAGAATAAGGGAAGCCAGCATGACATTGGTATGCTCATGAATACATTTACATATCGACTGTGATCAGGACAAAGGGTTTAAACCACATCGGTAAAATTTCATAGGAGAAGCAAAAAAACTGTGGGATAAAGAAAATGACAAAAATAATTGTCATTATTATTTTACCATCTTATTGTAATGTAGTTCTTTTATTATGTCATAAAAATTGAAGAGAAAATATTCAGGAACTATCAAGTTATAAGCAAAAAAAAACAGAAAACGACTTTTGCCTATATTGTGGTTTAATGCCTTTGTCCTGAGCACAGTCGATATCAAACATTTCGGAATCACATTCGCACGGTGTAAATAACATTGTTTATATTTACAGAGATAAGCTGAAGCATTATTTGTATATACTTAAGTAATGTTATGGAAGTTCTCGCACAGATTGCAGATACAAAAAAAATCATCCTCACAAGAAGTTTAAATTATTTATTTATTTATTTATTTTATTCTTCACTGTACATTGTTTACAATAATACAAATTAACATAGAATTAGTGTATTATATATGAATAATTCAGTATATTCATTCATATGATGTCAATATTCTCTTTTCTTTTCAAAAGTTCAAGGTCTGTATCTATCATTCTACATATCGATGGCACAGAGCCAGTGGCGTAGCTAGGGTCATCTGCGCCCGGGGACATGACACAAAATCTACGCCCCTTCTCGTACCCCCCAAGAAAATTTTGAAATTTTGCGATTTATATGGTTCATTTTCGGAGCATGAATCTAGTATTTTAATGAAATAGAATACAGACTAATAGTGATGTGAGTAGAGAAAATTCTCAAAATAAATTTCTCGGGAACGAGAAATTTCTCCGAGAATTTCTCCTCTGATGGAAGAGAAATTTCTTTCCATAATTTTCCCAAAAATATTATAACCTTTCGCCCGATATCTGAAAACCTGATTGGTCCAAAACTTCGTGGGGCTGATTCGGGCCCAAATCGGAGGTTTTGAATACTTTTTCCATGTAGGTACCTACTATTTTTTTAAATGGGCATGTAGGGTGTCAAACTTCAAGTTTTTTTCCATTTGGAAGAGGATTTTACTACTTTTATTTACTTAAACGCTGACTGTATTTTTTTCAATAACTCATGTACTTGTCTGTTATCTGTTTATTTCAACCCGAGCGATGCTGGGTTACAAAAACTAGTAACTAATAAGTGAACAATGAACTTTACTTAAAATTGAAAAACAAAAATTTTCCTATGTTATATTATTTGTTCCTTTTAAAAACTAGTCTTTTAAGTACATTCTTTTACACATTACCATATCCTTATTGTAAAAATGAACAATAAAAAATATATTTGCCTCAAAATACATCATAATTCTCCGAAATTCTCCAATAAATAATTTCTTGAGAATTCCCCAACACTACAAACTAATAATTCTCTATACGATTGTAAACAATTAAGCCAGATAAATTTAAAACTTTACATATTGATAAAGGTAAAGTTTTAGAATATCAGCTTTCTTATATCTAATATCTTGGATGCAGCTGGTCTGTTGGCTACCCCACTTGTGGGATATGCCACAAGTGGGGTATAGTAGTAGTAGTCGTTTAGAATATCAGGACATAGCTTCAAATTATCAAATAAATAATCTTAGTAATAATGAAATATACTGAAATCAAAATAAATTAACAAATGATTTTAAAGATAGATAAAATAAAATATTTAAATGTGATCTATCAACCAAAAATATAGTAAAAGCAATAAACGCGTTGGCTATTCCGTTATTAAAATACTCATTTGGCATCATAAAATGGTCAAAAACAAATAAATTGGAAAGATTAATAAGAACACAATTAACAAAAAATAGGTATCACCATCCCAATTCCGCGAAAAAAAAGTTGACTCTGCCTAGAAGTATAGGAGGAAGAGGAATTGTTAACATTCCCTCTTTATTTAATGTTCAAATTGAATCTCTTAAAACATTTTTTAAAAATAAACAAATTAATTCTATATTTCATAAAATTAGAATACAGGCCGACAAAAATCATACATCATTAAATTTAAATGTCGAAATAGTAGGTAAGCGAATAAACTAATTAAACATTTTGTTAGAATCTTGGGGTACGAAAGAACTTCATGCCAGACACTTCAATGATCTCAACCAATCTCATGTTGACAAATATGCATCAAACAGATGGTTGACCATTAGGGAATTGTATGAGGAAAACGAGAGTTTTATACTGGCTATTTAAGATCAAGTACAAGTATACAAAAAAAAATACCAAAAATACATTACAAAAAATCTAAATATAACTTATAATTCATGTAGGAAATGTCTGGCCAAACCGGAAACAATACAATATATGTATAGTTTTGGGTTGTTCTACTCTCGTTCAAAATGAATATACTAATAAACATAATCATGTCGCAAAAATAATACACAAAATTTAGCAATTAAACATAATTTTATAAACTCGCGAAAAATAATACCATACTATAAATACAGCCCAAAACTGGTTTTAGAAAATCAAAATTATGGGATCTATTATGATAAACAATAATTAAAAATAGACAAATACATTACAATAGACCCGATTTAGTATTATATGATAAAAAAAATAAAATTACGTATCTAATAGACATCGCTGTCCCAAATAGGCATAATATACCTACAAACAACTGTCGCAGAAAAAATACGTAAATATACAGAACTAGCGGGAGAAATAAAACATATTTGGCATTCTAGGTCTGTTTACATAATACCATTAGTTATGTCAGCTATAGGGGTAACTCCGAAATCTTTGATAAATAATTACCAAAAATTAGATTCACCGGTAAATTTATATATTGAAATTCAAAAATCTATTACAATAAACACTTGTAATATTGTAAGAAAATTTTTGAACACAGATTTTTCAAGCACAATGCTGGTATTTTGAACCTGCGTTTTGAGCCTAATCCTTTAATATCCTGTATATCCAGATATCTAGATATCTATCCAGATAGGTGATTTTTCCCGGCATTAGACTGTTAAGTTTTTGTATAATCATGACTGATCATATGGAGACTTATCTGGTTGTATAATACTGAGAAGTGTGGATGGCAATTTTGCCGCCACGTATTGTTAAAATTTTATAAAAAATTAAAATATACTTATAATACATGACTGGAATGGTCTTTTTAGGGAGTTAAATGAAATGTTGTTAAAAATGTGGAGTAAAAACTTTTTCAGAAATGTATGCGAAAGTTGTTAAAAAAAATAATATTAACAATTTTTACATGATAATCCAAAAACAGTGATGATGTGATGAGAAATGCAAATTTTCCAATGTTGTTTTTTCTTGCAAGTAAAATAAAATATAATTAACGAAAAATTTGCTAGATTTTTCTTTTTTTATTTGAACTTACTTGCTACATCCCTATCTAAAGACAAATTAATCTCTTTTAAACTAATGTGAAGTATTATACTATTTTCTTTGCACTTAGGTACGTAAAATCCTATAGTCGACTCGACATTATCCAACCTGTATAATTGTTAAAACCAGATGTCACTTTCAGTTATGAAGAATAATATTTGAACCCGAACTGATCTTTGTTAAAAAAAAACGCCATCAGTAATCCTGTATTGTGGATGTGTCATTTTGTTTATGAGTTGAATGGCGCCCCTTAATGCTCAATGGGGGCGCCAAAATCGTGTTTGCCAACTGTTTAGTAATGAAGATATTTGTTGAGCTCCAAAATTCAATCTGGCCAACGTATTTGGGATACAGTTGTTTACATCAAAATAAAATTAAAAAAATAGTTTTAATACTCATTTTGGCGCCCCCTAATGTGGCGCCCGGGGACATATGTCCCCCCCTGCCCCCCCCTAGCTACGCCACTGCACAGAGCACAGATGTGTAAGTGCAGTTTTAATATTTTTGAGATATTCTAAGTTAAAAGTTAGAGATGCCATTCCATTTAAGGGTCGTTCACATACGCTCACTTTCAGTGATCACTCCGGATGATCCTCCAAGACGAACAGATTTGAACAGGCGTTTCATCAATAGTGATCACTAGCGATGACGGAGGAAAGAGATTACCACTCGTCATAATTTCGATGAAAGGACCTTTCACTGAAACGATCATAAACAAGTTTCATCTTATTATTTGTTTTATTCTCTATGAATTTGTATTGAATTATTATGCAGTCGAGAGCTATATTATTTTATTTTAAGTGTTATTAACATAGAATAAATGGTAACCAGTGGCTCTATTATAAACGGAGGATTCAGCGATAATGTGGATTTAATTATAGTGATAAGTGAGATGATAGAACATGTTATATCCTTAATAAAATAAGTGCAAACTTGGTAAAAGAAAAAGCGGTCATGTAAAAAATTAAGTGTCATTAATGCAATACAGTATTATAATACACTCGATAAAAGTGTTTTGAGACGACGGAAAAAAGTCTCTTGGTGTTATATTTACAATTAACCGTTAAAAATGACAATAATATTATTAAATCTTCATGTTGTGTACCTACATAACACATATTCATTAGCTCAGTGATACTATAGTATAGATACTATAATAGTATAGACTATAGAACGGTTCCTGCATGGTGTTGTAACACATATGGTACTACCTGAAACGGCCCAATGCAAACGTCCGTTTCAGTGTGCAGGAGAGACGAGGAAGAAGGATAGGGCAGCGGCGCAGAGGGTGAAGAATACATGCAATACAATATTATCATCTGGAGACGAATGAGACCAATGTGTAGATGTATTATGTAAAGCAGTGCGGACAATATTTTTGTGTATTAGTATAAGCAATCGACTATATTGTATTATATCGGTATTAATAATAATAATATATACGTAGATGTTGTGTGTACTAAATTGAATAGTGTCATAATTTAGTATTAATAAGATGTGTTTAGGTAATAATTAGCGAGTAGTACTGTACGTGTTAGTTAAGTTGTGTATAAATAGTAACATTAGTAATTAAAGTGTAGTATAGTTAGCGTGTAATATATAGGTAGGGAACTCATAATTTTAAGAATGAAGTAAGTAAAAACTAACGCCCCTTGACGCGAATACCAGCGATGAGGCTTGCCACCCATCATGGCGTGTCAAAGGGGGGGAAGGGCACACAGAGGAGACCGGAATGTAGGTTAGGAGTGTTGAATGTAAGAGGAGGGATGCTGAGAAAGAAGAATGAAATCGTTGAGATGATGGATGAAAAGTCTCTAGATGTTTTGTGTGTGTGTGAGACTAAAAGGAAAGGAAGTGGGATGAATGAAAGAGACGGAAGAATCGAGCTGTGGTCAGGAGTCCCTGACTCACAACATGCGTGTCAGGGTGTGGGTGCTTTTCTGTCGGAGAGAATGAGCAACTGTATGAAAGGATATGAATGTGTTGGCCCCAGGCTAATTTGGATCCGCTTCAAGGTAGGGTTGACGAGGATCCTACTCATGATTGGGTACGGTCCCGGAAACGATGCATTGGATACGGAAAAGGAAGAGTTCTGGGACAGTGTGCGGAAGATTGCAGACGATAAGAATGAGAATGAAAGATTGATTCTGGCAGGTGATCTTAATGGTTGGGTCGGTGTCAGAAGAAATGACCTAGAGAGTGTGTTGGGAAATCATGGCGATAGAAGAGTGAATGACAATGGAAAACGTATAATAGAAGCGTGTTTGGAGATGGATCTCTTTGTGGCAAATACATTTTTCGCTCACAAAGAAATCCATCAGTATACTTGGGAGAGAGGGAATGAAAGATCGATGATAGACCTTGTGTGTGTGGACTCTCGTCTGAGAAAGGCGACTACAGATACCAGAGTTTACCGAGGCGCTGAGTTGGAAACAGATCATTTCCTTGTTGTTACTAGGATAAATCTGTTCTCTGGCTGGCGGTCAAGAACACATAAAACCGTGCCTTTTAAGAGACTGAGAGTCGAAAAACTGAAAGATGCGAATATACAGGAAGAGTACGAAAGAAAGACGAATGAAAAATTTTGCGCGCATGAAAGAAGAGAATGTACACTGAATGAACAATGGGATGTTATGAAAGGTGTGCTAATAGAGTGTGCAAAAGAAGTATGTGGTGAAACCACCGTTGGACGCAAAAAAGGTGATGCATGGTGGGATGATGATGTGAAAAAGGCCGTGGAAAAGAAGAAGAATGCATGGAAAGATTTGATGAGTGTGAGACAGGGAAGTGAAGGCGAGAAGGAACGAATGAAAGAAACATACAGAGCGTGCAAGAAAGAAGTGCGAGAGATAGTGGAAATGAAGAAAAAATTGCTAGAAGACAAGGAATGCCAGAAGTTGTCAGCGTGTGCGAAAGAAAATTTGAAAATATTTTGGAAGGAGGTGAAGCGGAAGAGGACGGGTGTGGAAGTAAACTCAGTGAAAGGGATTAAAGATAATAACGGTAATGTGGTAGTGAGTGGTGATTGCGTGTTAAGAAGATGGAAAGAGTATTTTGAAGAATTATTTGAATGTGGTGGTGTGAATGCAAATGAGTGCAATAGTAGAAATGATAACATGAGTGTAAATGATGAGATATGTTTGACGGAAATTACGAATGCGTTGAAGAAAGCTAAGTGCGGTAAGGCTGTAGGATATGATTGTGTTTCAATTGAGCTCATCAAGGCTGGTGGGCAGAAGACTCTCGCATGGTGCCTAGAACTATTCAACACTTGTTGGAAAGAAGGCGCGACTCCAGAGGACTGGCGGAAGGCTATCATCTGTCCGCTATATAAGGGAAAAGGTTCTAGGCTTGAATGTGGGAGTTATCGGGCTATTAGTTTGTTGAGTTCAATAGGAAAACTGTATGGAAGAATTCTGATTGAGAGAGTACGAAAGGCAACAGAGTGTAAGATATGGGATGCACAAGGAGCTTTTTTGAATGGAAGAGGGTGCACTGATCAGATCTTCTCCCTACGAATGGTCGTAGAGAAGCTTCTGGGTAAACACCAGAAGCTTTTCTGTGCGTTCGTGGATTTGGAGAAAGCATATGATCGTGTGGATCGGGAGAGATTGTGGCGCGTGTTGTCGGAGTATGGGGTGAACAGCCAGTTGATCCACGCAATTTCTTCGCTATACGTTGGGAGCTCCGCCTGCGTGAGGGTAAATAACGCCTTCTCCGAGTGGTTTGTCCTCACCAAAGGAGTGAAGCAAGGTTGTGTCATGTCTCCATGGCTGTTCAACCTTTTTTTCGACTACTGTATGCGTCCTTTGAAAGAGATGGATGTTGGCATTGAACTGAATGGAAACCGTGTGAATGCGTTGATGTATGCAGATGATTTGGTATTAACGGCTGAGAGTGAAAGTGATTTACAAAAGATTGTGTCAGTTGTATATGAAAGTTGCAGTATGAATGGGATGAAAATGAATGTGACAAAGACGAAAGTGATGGTATTTGAAAGAGAGAGTGAAAGAACAATGTGTGAAATAAAGGTTGGAAATGAATGTTTGGAGCAAGTGGACGAATATGTTTATTTAGGAAGTATGTTTGTAAGGGATGGTAGGTACGAAAGGGACATTGAAAAAAGAAAGGTGGCTGGTGCGAGAGTGAACGGTGCACTCCGAGCTATTGTTAGCAATAGCAATGTCTCGAACATGGCTAAAATGCTGGTGCACAACGCCATCCTCGTACCGACACTGATGTATGCAAGCGAGACTTGGACATGGCTGAAGAAGGACGAGAGTGGAATAAATGCAGTGGAGATGCGATCACTGAGAAGAATGGTAGGTAAAACATTGCGTGATAGAGTAAGAAATGAGGATATTAGAAGAATGAGTGGATGCAAGAGGAGTGTTGTTGATAGAATGCGTGTAAATAAATTGAGATGGTTTGGTCATGTGGAACGAATGGATGGTGTAAGATTGACGAAGAGGGTGTATTTATCTGAAAGAGAGGGTGTGAGGAAGCGCGGGCGTCCGAGAACCACGTGGCTTAACCACGTGGATCAAATTCTCAAGGACGGTCGCGTGTTAAGTAAGAGGAATCGGCGTGCATGTATGAGAAACTGGATGAATGTAGAGGAAGCGAAAGAAGTATGTAAGGATAGAGCGACATGGCGTTCCGTTCTCTCTGCCTACCCCACCTGGGACACGGCGTGAGGGTATAGTATAGTAGTAGTATAGTAGTATAGTATTTTTCATTTTTGAATTTGTTTAATTATTTTTTTACGAAAATACGTCAAACTACATACAACATGAGTGAGAGTGTAGACATGGCAGTGAAAGCATAGGATGAACAAATGTGAACAGACGTGTTCACTTTCGATGAACAGGTTTGACCCTGACACTCTGGATGATCATCCAAAGTGAAGCAATGTGAATGCTACTTTAGCACTTACCACATATAGTTTTTGTTAAATATCTTGTCAATGATACAGAGTTACGCAATAATATTCCTAAGGAACATACATACTTCAGATGATAAAGAATCGCATGCGTATAATAACTCATTTTCGGCGAAAACTGTAATAACTACATCTGTTTTTTGGAAGTATACAGTATTCTCGTGGTTTTGTGGATTCACGGTGAAGACCAATACAAGGAAATCTGAGCTGGGATATTTTTTTTTCAACAATTTCAATGAAAAATCGTAATATATCGATGTTCTAAGTATGCGGGGTATATTTTTGAATTTTCGTGTACGAAGGCTTTTAATGCAACATCAGAAGTTTTTTTATGTTACGTTCCTCTGAACTGATAAGAGTTTTTAGTCATTGTTTCTTAGAATCTTCTCTTTCTCACATAACAATAATTAATAATTCTTGGAAGTAGGAGTGGGAAAATACATGCAAAGTGTAATAATATATTAAACATGTAAACAGTAAATAGTAAACACCAAACAGCAAACAGCAAACAATAAACAGTAAACAGTAAACAGTAAAACAGCAAACAGTAAACAGCAAAAAGTAAATAGTAAATAGTAAATAGTAAATAGTAAATAGTAAATAGTAAATAGTAAATAGTAAATAGTAAATAGTAAATAGTAAATAGTAAATAGTAAATAGTAAATAGTAAATAGTAAATAGTAAATAGTAAATAGTAAATAGTAAATAGTAAATAGTAAATAGTAAATAGTAAATAGTAAATAGTAAATAGTAAATAGTAAATAGTAAATAGTAAATAGTAAATAGTAAATAGTAAATAGTAAATAGTAAATAGTAAATAGTAAATAGTAAATAGTAAATAGTAAATAGTAAATAGTAAATAGTAAATAGTAAATAGTACATAGTAAATAGTAAATAGTAAATAGTAAATAGTAAATAGTAAATAGTAAATAGTAAATAGTAAATAGTAAATAGTAAATAGTAAATAGTAAATAGTAAATAGTAAATAGTAAATAGTAAATAGTAAATAGTAAATAGTAAATAGTAAATAGTAAATAGTAAATAGTAAATAGTAAATAGTAAATAGTAAATAGTAAATAGTAAATAGTAAATAGTAAATAGTAAATAGTAAATAGTAAATAGTAAATAGTAAATAGTAAATAGTAAATAGTAAATAGTAAATAGTAAATAGTAAATAGTAAATAGTAAATAGTAAATAGTAAATAGTAAATAGTAAATAGTAAATAGTAAATAGTAAATAGTAAATAGTAAATAGTAAATAGTAAATAGTAAATAGTAAATAGTAAATAGTAAATAGTAAATAGTAAATAGTAAATAGTAAATAGTAAATAGTAAATAGTAAATAGTAAATAGTAAATAGTAAACAGTAAACAGTAAAGTTTAAACAGTAAACAGTAAACAGTAAAGAGTAAACAGTATACAGTAAATAGTAAACAGTAAATAGTGAATAGTATTATTGTATAAAGGATTTTATCACTATGGAATTAAGATAAAATTGATGTATGGTGCAATTTAACTGTGTTTGGTACCTATATCAAACTTTCTTCGTAGATGGAAAAAGACAAAATAATATGCTTATTTTTAAATTATATGTGTATTTTTTTACTATAATATTTATAGTTGGATCTGCACAAATCACTCTTACCGGGTGGACTGCTTATGAATAATAATAATAAAAATAAAAGTCTGATCTATTTTTATTAGAAAATTCTCTTTTTATTTAATTTTTTTCAACGACCTAATATTAATGCTAATTCATATTGGCATACTGCGAAAATTCATAATTGAAATGGAATATTCGCATAAAAAATTTAAAGACTAGAAACGCAAACATTGCGATTGACTTGAGGCAATTGTATGAGTTACCTACATAAATATACATACCACACAAGTTTGCTTGCACACAATGATATTATTTTAGAGAATATTATGTTTACACTATCCTACTTAATTTCCAGAAAATACTATCATAAATTTCAAGTACCTACATATTGTATGGTTTATTAAAGACCTGTCACTTGCACTATGGAGGATATTTTTGACGCATCTCCACCTGCTGTGCGTTTTGCACAGTACCTACTGGAGATCAGTTTGATGGGTTTTTTCTCTGGGTTTCGACACGATAAATAATAACATTAAAGATATTTTATTTATTAGTGTCAACGAAGTAGAAGCAGATAATATATCTCTCAACGGATATTCCGTGTGATTAGTCATAAACAGACGCATAGAATTATTTACAGTTAGTATCATGAAAGTGTTCGAGTGATTAAAACAAAAAGTGTTTTAGTTATTTTGTACAAAATGTATTCTCCTTTAGTGAAAATAAAATACGGTTATGTGCAAGGAAAGTACGATATCACTGCAAATGGTTTCGATTACGCCAGTTTTCAAGGAATGAGGTATGCGAAACCTCCAGTATGGGATAGAAGATTCAAGGTATGAGTTCAAATTTAATTCAAATATGGTTATTATATTACACAGTAAACATAAAAATTAAACATAAATATATTTATATTATTAATTCCCTCAAATTTGAGTAGAACTAGTGCTTTGAGGGGTAGTATATTTATAATATTTATGTATGTTTGCTCGTAATAAATTTATTTATTTATTTAAAATAAACATAACATTGGTAAAATTATTTTAAAATCGTATAATAATAATAACACTTAATTGATAAAAAAAAATTATGATTAATTGGCGAGCTGGTCAGCTATAATGATCAACTACAAAAATATCCAATGCAGTTGGCTTTTTATTGTACTACTACTACTACTATACCATGTCGGCATATCCCACAAGTGGTGTATCCCACAACCAGCTGCATATAATAAACATGCAAGCTGTCCTCTCTGTGCCAATATAAAATCAATGCCTTTAGGATGGGTGGCAAACCTCACTTTTTAGTATATTTTATGTTAATATTTTATGATGGTATTTAATGTTATTTAAGTAACACAATATTTCCCGAATATCTTCTATTTATTATATAATTAAATAGGGAAATAAACCTTGTTTATTAATTATTGTTTATATAGACAACCGCCTTGCAATGTCATCAGGGCAAAAGCAAATTTGTAGTAGTTTTATTTAACATAACATGTATAAAGACAATTCAAACAGATCTAGCTAGTCCCAAATTAAGATATGAACTTGGTACTTCTTCTTCTTCTTCAAGTGCCTTGTCGGGTCCCCCCAACGTTGGCGATCACCTCGGCGATTTTGTCCCTGTCCTGCGCTGCTCGGAACAGCTCTTCCACACTTCGGATGCCGGTCCACTCCCTTATGTTTCGCAGCCAGGACATCTGTCTCCTACCGGGACCTCGGCGTCCCTCAATTTTCCCCTTCAATATCAGTTGGAGAAGGTGGTATTTTTCTCCACGCAGAACATGACCCAGATGTGAAACCTTCCGAACCTTGATGATTGATAACAGCTCCCTGTCAACTCTAGCTCGCCTCAGGACTTCGGTATTGGTAACCATGTCGGTCCAGGGAATTCTGAGCATACGGCGATGGAGCCACATTTCAAATGCTTCCAGTCTGTTCATTGTATTGACTTTTAAGGTCCATGTTTCACATCCATACAATAAAACAGACCATACATAGCACTTAATCATTCTTTGGCGGAGCTTCAAATTTATGCTGTCATTGCAGAAGAGTGGTTTCATTTTGTTAAATGCAGCTCTTGCTGCCTCAATTCTGCATTTTATCTCTACATCTGGGTCAAGAGATTGCGTTAGTATGCTGCCGAGGTATTTAAATTTCTCCACCCTTTCAACGCTACGGCCGTTCAAATACAATACTGACCCACTGTAATCAAGCCGTCCGAAGGTCATCCATTTGGTTTTGCCGATATTTATGGTTAGCCCCAGTCTTTCACCGGACTCGTCAACAAGATTAAGGAGGTCTTGAAGGTCATTGACACTTTCAGCCAGTAAAACAGTGTCGTCGGCATATCTAATATTGTTTATCACAACGCCATTGACTTTCAGTCCCCTGTCTGTGTTGGTGAGGGCTCTTTTAAAGACATAGTCGGAGTAGAGATTAAACAATAACGGAGAAAGGATACAACCCTGTCTCACGCCTCGCTGGATGGAAATTGCGTTTGATTTCTCATATCCATGTCTTATTTCGGCTGTTTGGAGCCAGTACAGATTTTTGGTACTTGGTACTAACGCGATTTTTTTTATGAGATTGCCTTGGACTGAATTGAGATTGCTTTTATGGTCTCACTCCTGGGTGACATTTTAAGAATAATATTAATATAGCCTTGGATAGCATCCGTAGATTACAAGAATCAAACGTGGAAACATCGTGACTCATTGGCAGAGGCGTTACCACCTCGTAATGCTTGAAATGGAATATTCGCATAAAAAATTAAAAACTAGAAACGCATCCATTGTGATTGACTTGAGGCAATTGTATGAGTTACCTACATAAATATACATACCACACAAGTTTGCTTGTACACAATGATATTATTTTAGAGAATATTATGTTTACACTATCCTACTTAATCTCCAGAAAATACTATCATAAATTGCAAGTACCTACATATTGTATGGTTTATTAAAGACCTGTCTCTTGCACTATGGAGGATATTTTTGACGCATCTCCACCTGCTGTGCGTTTTGCGCAGTACTGGAGATCAGTTTGATGGGTTTTTTCTCTGGGTTTCGACACGATAAATAATAATATTAAAGATATTTTATTTATTAGTGTCAACGAAGTAGAAGCAGATAATATATCTCTCTACGGATATTCCGTGTGATTAGTCATAAACAGACGCATCGAATTATTTACAGTTAGTATCATGAAAGTGTTCGAGTGATTAAAACAAAAAGTGTTTTTGTTATTTTGTACAAAATGTATTCTCCTTTAGTGAAAATAAAATACGGTTATGTGCAAGGAAAGTACGATATTTCTGCAAATGGTTTCAATTACGCGAGTTTTCAAGGGATAAGTTATGCGAAACCTCCAGTATGGGATAGAAGATTCAAGGTATGAGTTCAAATTCAAATATGGTTATTGGGATAGATATTGTTGTCATTATTCACGAGTTGTATGATTCTTGAATGGGCCCTTGCGGTGGTTTTTCCAAAAAACTTTGTCCAGTTATAATTATTACTATTATACGCATTTTTTTCAAAAATAATATTTTTTTATAAATACACAGTAAACATGAAAATTAAACATAAATATATTTATATTATTAATTCCCTCAAATTTGAGTAGAACTAGTGCTTTGAGGGGTAGTATATTTATAATATTTATGTATGTTTGCTCGTAATAAATTTATTTATTTATTTAAAATAAACATAACATTGGTAAAATTATTTTAAAATCGTATAATAATAATAACACTTAATTGATAAAAAAAAATTATGAGCAATTGGCGAGCTGGTCAGCTATAATGATCAACTACAAAAATCTCCTATGCAGTTGGCTTTTTATTGTACTACTACTACTACTACTATACAATGTTGGCGTATCCCACATGTGGGGTTGCCAGCAGGCCAGCTGCATATAATAAACATGCAAGCTGTCCTCTCCGTGCCAATATAAAATCAATGCATTTAGTATGAGTGGCAAACCTCACTTTTTATTATATTTTATGTTAATATTTTATGAAGGTATTTAATGTTATTTAAGTAACACAAAATTTCCCGAATATTTTTCATTAATTATATAATTAAATAGGGAAATAAACCTTGTTTATTAATTATTGTTTATATAGACAACCGCCTTGCAATGTCATCAGGGCAAAAGCAAATTTGTAGTAGTTTTATTTAACATAACATGTATAAAGACAATTCAAACAGATCTAGCTAGTCCCAAATTAAGATATGAACTTGGTACTAACGCGATTTTTTTTATGAGATTGCCTTGGACTGAATTGAGATTGCTTTTATGGTCTCACTCCTGGGTGACATTTTAAGAATAATATTAATATAGCCTTGGATAGCATCCGTAGATTACAAGAATCAAACGTGGAAACATCGTGACTCATTGGCAGAGGCGTTACCACCTCGCAATGCTTGAAATGGAATATTCGCATAAAAAATTAAAAACTAGAAACGCATCCATTGTGATTGACTTGAGGCAATTGTATGAGTTACCTACATAAATATACATACCACACAAGTTTGCTTGTACACAATGATATTATTTTAGAGAATATTATGTTTACACTATCCTACTTAATCTCCAGAAAATACTATCATAAATTGCAAGTACCTACATATTGTATGGTTTATTAAAGACCTGTCTCTTGCACTATGGAGGATATTTTTGACGCATCTCCACCTGCTGTGCGTTTTGCGCAGTACTGGAGATATAATAATAATATAGCCTTGGATAGCATCCATAGATTACAAGAATCAAACGTGGAAACATCGTGACTCATTGGCAGAGGCGTTACCACCTCGCAATGCTAGTCGTCTCATTTATTTATCATATAATTTTTTTGTATGTAAAATATAAATTTTTGAATCAATTATAATTTTAGCTTTCTACAAGGCATATTTTGGAAATGTTTTTCTTATGATTATTTATTTTACAATATTTTAGAATCCAGAAGTTCCGGATGATTGGACCGGAGTATACAATGCAACATACGAAAGAGACCACTGCTTACAAATGAGTCGTAATGAAGTCGCAGGAAGTGAGGATTGTCTTCATGTAAATGTCTACACTTCAAAACTCCATAGGTATTTCGCGATCTTAAATCTTTTAATGCCTGTATTGGTTTGGATCCACGGAGGAGGGTATGTAAGTGGTTCGGGAGACACAACATTTTACGGACCAGACTATATTGTACCGCATGATGTCGTATTAGTAACTATTAACTACAGATTGGGTGTTATGGGATTTGTAAATTTAGGAACTGAAGATGCCCCGGGAAATATGGGTCTCAAAGATCAAGTGATGGCATTGAAATGGGTGCAAGAAAATATTCAAGCGTTTGGTGGTGACCCTAACAAAGTAACAATATTTGGTGAAAGTACCGGTGGAGCATCGGTCCAATACTTAATGTTGTCTCCAATGGCCAAAGGACTATTTCACGGAGTGATTTCTCAATCAGGTTCTTGTTTGAACACTTGGAGCTATATTCCAGAAAGTGAAGACGTATTCGACAGGGCTTATAGACTTGCAAACATGTCTGGAGAAACGTCTGAAAATGCCACAGAGTTACTCGAAATTTTGCAAAATATATCAGCAGAAGAGTTGGTTCTGAATTCTAATTCTCTACGCACATTCGACGATAAAATGAGAGATGCTGCATTTGTATTCGCTCCTACAATTGAAAATGAATTTGAGAATTCTGAAAGTTTTTTGAGTAAATCACCAATTGAGGTGTTAGTATCTGGAAATTTTACCAAAGTTCCTTACATGTCTGGGTACAATTCTGAAGAAGGAATTTATTACATAAATTATGCCAATAAAAATGAAGGACATATAGATGAATTGAATGAAGATTTTCAGTATGTTGTTCCGACTGATATGAATTTGGAAATGGATAGTGAAGAATCTATAGAGGTGGCGAGATTAATACGAAAATTTTATTTTCATGGAAAAGACATAGATAATACCACAATGCCAGCATATATAAATTTATATACTGATTATGCGTTCCTTTACAAAAGTATTTTGTCTTCAAATTTAATAAGGAATTCTTCTGAATATCCTGTATATTTCTATAAATTTTCGTTCGATGGAGACTTCAACTGTTTCAAAAAGAAAAACAATCTAAACTACGCTGGTGCATGTCACATGGATGATCTTGGATATTTATTCCACGTAAAAAGCGTTGTGTGTGGCCGAGATGATTTGACAACATCAGAACTTGTTAGGGAGAGAATGGTTACTTTGTGGACCAATTTTGCCAAATATGGGTGAGAAGTTTTCTATTCTTTTAAATATTTTTTTAATTAGGTAAACTTAACAATCAGACTGAAGAAATGTGTGAAATGCATATTATTGATGTTAAAAGATTAATATCAGCTTGTTTTATATTCATAATATAATATAACTATTTTTACAGATAAAAATATATTTGTATATCTTGCACTGTCTGTATGTAGACATTATATTATAATGCAACTTATTTATCTATGAAAATATCAGTAATTGATTTCATACACGGATATATGTAAATGTGGACATATAACAACTGAAATAAATTAGGATGTTTCGGATAAGATAAATGATTAGTATTATGAACAACGTTTCATAAGAGAGATAGATAAATATTACTTCTTCTTCTTTAAGTACCCTGTCGGGTCCCCCCAACGTTGGCGATCACCTCGGCGAACTTGACCCTGTCCTGCGCCGCTCGGAACAGCTCCTCCACACTTCGGATGCCGGTCCACTCCCTTATATTTCGTTAGTAATATTTATAGATATTACTAACCAACAAAATTAATCGTGTTATTGATGAGAACATTAATATTGTTTTATTAAATTTTATCGCTTACTTATTGCTGTTAACCGGAAACAAAATAATTTTAAACAGTAAATTTAATCAATTGTTGTGTTGTGTTATCTCTGAGTTAAATTATGATTTCAATCTGTGTAATTTTGATTTAAATCTATATAATTTTATACTTGATAAACTGTTTAATTTTATTTAAATGCATTTGCATTTGCATTTTATTAATGTTTGTTTTTTTGTGCAATAAAGATTTTTATTATTATTATTATTATTGCATAAATAAAAATGTTAACATGTTAACACAAGACGAATAGACATTCCATGCTTTCTGCTTTCCTCACAAGGGATGCGGCAAGAGGGAATATTATATGCAGACATACATTGAAAGGAGATATGTGAAAATAGCGGGATAAAATTTTGCATCTAGCTCTTTTTATTGTCGTACTGTCGATATTGAGTTCTATTCCAGTTTCCAAAAGCATCGGAACACCACATCTGTTTTGTTAATGAAATTTACAAATTTGCTATAATGTGTAATTTGAATGTTACTGACTCATTTGTAAAGGTGTTCACAGATATTGGTGTACAAAAATCGGTCAGATATTTGTGAAAATCGTTTTCAAAATGAATTTATTTTTTTACAGAAATCCCACTCCAACTATAACACCTCTCATTCCAATTATATGGGAGCCAGTAAATGGTGACACATTAAATTACATGGAAATAAATGAAGGATTGAAAATGAAGGAGGATCCTGAAAGCAAACGTATGCTATTCTGGAATAAAATCTATAGGACATTTTCAAATGCTACTGAGCTTCAAAGGGCAGTAAAAAATCTAGAACATTGAATATATAAGACCCCGTTGTAGAATAATTATGTCTCCTTCACTTGTTCGTACAAGTTTTCGAGAGATGCTAACTTATTTATTATAGATATAATCAGAAACAATCAAATAGCTTATAAATTACCCAGTACCTACTCATGTTTTTAGAGATCTCACTGGTTTTCAGCTGTAATGATTCTAAGATTCTGAAACATCTTTTATTTAAAATAAATCATAAAAAACAGACTCACTTATAAGTATAATCCGAATTTATCACTTTTACATTAAGTTCAGATGTAGTAAGCCTATCAATATACCATTTTTTCTAGATGTACCTGCACAAATTTTGAGTTCGATATCCAGTTAGGCCCAAAAATATTTCGCAACAAATTTACTTTGTTTATATTTTTGCCACTAACCATATAATAATTTCTAGACATAGTGATATTAATTTAGTTTACTATGTATCAATTATTTAAACACCTATGTAAGATTTTGAATGTTTTTTAAATATTCCACAATGCACATCCGTTACTTGATTTTTTTAAAATCGCGATCGATTTCGGTAAACCTTTACCATTGACGAGCGAGATAATACTGACCTGTCAGTATTATCTCGCTCGTCAATGGTAAAGGTTTACCGAAATCGATCGCGATTTTAAAAAATCAAGTAACGGATGTGCATTGTGGAATATTTAAAAAACATTCAAAATGTCTCGTAACTGTTACATAGTTAATCCTTCTAAAATAACTCACCTATGTAAGGTTTTCTTATTTATTTAATTGTTGATATTTTCATAACCACGTGATTATAATATGAATTATTATTATAAACCTAAAGGCATTAATGCAATACAACATACCTAACTATGTGGGATGATATTTTGGATTTGCCATTCAATGTTTAAACCATCATCTCCCAAGTTCCTTACCACATCGAGTATTTTTACATAATTTCTATAGATGGCATTGCTTTGCATTTGAAACATTCATTATAATATTATGAAACAAAATAAAACAGTATATTGCAAGCATTTGCAAGCCGAATGGTTACAGTGAACTTGTTTGGGGGTAAACACCGGATAGTTCTGTTGTTGGGTTGTTGTATAACATTGTTCTCCATTCTCTTAATAACCATAAGGTAAGGGTGATTTCAAATTACGTTGAGAGGGTTTCTAACCACATTCCCTAGAGAACTTGTTAAATTGTTGTGAATGAACCATAGATTTATATGTACGAAGTAATATAATTCTATGGAATGAACAGAATGAAAAAAACTTACAATAAGGACAGCATATAGCTTCAAGAAGGACAGTAATAAAGTTTGACACCGGTATACACATAATATATAATACGAACATAATATAAGAACGTATTAGTTTTTATTTTATATGTGTACTATAGAAGGAAACAAAACAATAATAATTTAGTCAACAATATTTCGAGTTTGTTGGAAGCAATTTGCTTTGCCGTAATAATTTTGCTCATAGCACAATATTATGTTTTTTTTAATTCACTATTATTCACAATACATGATTTAATTTTTATAATCAGGTAAATATTATAAATCAATCATTCTGTGGAGAATTTATGACCTCTTTGTACCCACTTCAGGTCCGCATACTATTTTTTATTAGAAGGACACGTTTCTTGTCGTTCGTGAATATGTGTGTTTGGTGATGTGTGAAATTCAGGAAATATTAAATATCAATATTATAGAGAGTATTGCTTTGGTATGCACGTATTTGAAGGATAAATGATTAATATTACATTTTTAAGATTTTTTTAAGGTTATGGCGGGTACTTCAATTTCGTTGCAATTTTATTATGAAATTACATATTTGAAGTTGTTTTTCTCAGAATTTCCGTGAATTACTTATTATCTTATAATATGTATATGATTATAATGTGAAAATGTTGTGAAATGAAATTTTAATGAAAAAACTGTGAAAGGTGTTTAAGGTTGTCTTACAAGGTACCTACAAGGTACTTTTAAGGCTTACAAAAGCCCAGATATATCTACCTCTCTTTCTTTTTTTAAAAAATAAGTTTTTATATTTAATATAGGTACTTAATATATTTTATATTTAATACACATGCAAGAAGTTCTCTCCATGCCAACAAAAATTAAACCTATTGGCTCATTTTTTGTAGTAACATTTTTCCACGGGTATTGCCTTTGAACTAAAATCTTTTGATATGAATTTGAAAAGCCAAAAGAATAATAGGTAATTCTCAAGAATATGTAAATATTTTAATATTAATATAAAAATATTTTTCTATTCATATAATTCTAATGATCTGAAAGTTTTACTCTATTTCACTGTGCACAGTCAGGCAGAGATTTGGCTCATCCCTTTGCATAAGGTGCGAAAATCAGACCGTCGCGCGTTGCCACAACATGCAGTTTGAATTCTTTTTTGAATTTTGAGTTATTGGGAGCAAGTAAGTGAGTATGTATATTTGGGAAGTATGTTTGCGAGGGATGGAAGATGCGATAGGGACATTGAAAGAAGGAAAGTGGCCGGTGCTAGAGTGAACGGTGCACTTCGACCCATTGTCAGCAATTGCAATGTGTCGAACATGGCTAAAATGCTGGTGCACAATACCATTCTGGTACCGTCACTTACGTATGCAAGCGAGACATGGACGTGGCTGAAGAAGGACGAAAGTGGAATAAATGCAGTGGAGATGCGATCGTTAAGAAGAATGGTTGGTAAAACGCTGCGTGATAGAGTGAAGAATGAGGATATTAGAAGAATGAGCGGATGCAAGAAGAGTGTTGTGGACAGAATGCGCGTGAATAAACTACGGTGGTTTGGACACGTTGAACGAATGAACGAAGTAAGAATGACAAAGAGGATATACTTGTCTGAAAGAAAAGGTGTGAGGAAGCGCGGACGTCCGAGAACCACGTGGCTTGATCACGTGGATCAAATTCTCAAGGACGGCCGCGTGTTGAGTAAGAGGAATCGACGTGCATGTATGAGAAACTGTATGAATGTGGAGGAAGCGAAGGAAGTGTGTAAAGATAGATCTGTGTGGCGTTCCGTTCTCTCTGCCTACCCCACTTGGGATACGGCGTGAGGGTATAGTATAGTATAGTATAGTATAGTATAAATTTAAACGTACGGTTAAATCGCTAAGTACGCTTTGTCTACGGCCCATAGATAGACATTGGCGCTTATGTCTCGTCATGCCTATAAGGGCGTTATCGTCATGCGTATAGGCAGTAAAATGGAGTAAATCTTTGTCCTTATATTATCTCCTGCATAAAATAATATGATCTTTCGTCCATGAAATGCATTTCATAATAATTTATTCATTCGAGTATGTATATAATTTGAGAATTGTCGACACTTATCATATTCATTGTTGGCGGCGGCCAGTGTGGCGCGGAGGCGTATTTTGAAAGTATACAATGCCATTACGCACAGGTTGGGACTGCTCGCGTATAGTTTCAAGTAGTAATAAGCATAAATATTTTTAGAAACTATACATGGTTATTACGCTCTTATCATGTATATTTTTCAATAACGTTCACTAAAATTTGTGCGAAAAACATAGTGCACGAGTTTCCATTGCGGAATACTCGTGTACATTTTCTAAGCGCTACACAAGGCAACGTTCTTAGAATCAATAATTTAAGAGTTTTTGTGTTTATGCTGTGGAAATCCATTTTTAATTTTATTAAATAAAATAAAATATAAAAAAAATATATTACTGAGCACTGTTTAATCTCCACTTTGTTAGGTTAGATACCGAACGTTTTCGCCTATACTTGTAGGCATCTTCAGGGAAACTGAAATCTAAAAATTGTGAGATTTGTTCATGTGGTGAGAAGGGTGCAGGCAGGTTCTTAGAATCTATACGCGACTAGTTTCCAAGTAGCCATTTTGATTTGTTGCTTTCTCTTTTTTTCATATATAATTTTTTTTATTATTTTTTACGTCTTGTTTTTATTATTATTTTTTTTTATTTTTTTAAAGTTTTTTTAAAGTTCATCATTTACGACCCATGCAATTAGAATGTGGAATAATCTACCTTGCAATATTATAAATTCCTCTACGCTTCACGTTTTTAAGAATAACCTAAAATCCATAGACTTATCCTAAAAAGTTCCTCCCCGTGCCTTTATCCTTAATTTTATCGTATTTATTATTAGAGTAAACATGACATATATAATGTTCTACTTAAGACTAAGAATGTAATTAATTATAATTAAGTTTAGTTTTAACTGTTCACATTTAGTATTAATTACACATTGTCAACATAGTATCACACATTATTTTGGTTAGCTGGAAGATATTGCCTCCAGGCAATAAGCTCGCCAATTGCTCATGATTTTTTTTTCTGATCAATAAAGTGTTCTTATTATTATTATATTATTTTTGTTATTTCGGATTTACTTGTTGTTGTTTTAATTTCTTAAATTTGTCAATACATGTAAAAGCGAAAATTGTAAATGTACTTAAATAAATAAATATTCTTATTAAAACCAATATTAAGGTACATATGAATACTAGTGTACACTCAAGAAATACAAGGACAGCAAGAGATATCCGACCTGATAATCCTAGAACGAACAGAGAGAGAAATAGTTTTTTATATACAGCTATTGGATTGTTCAATTCACTACCAGATAATATAAAGCAACTGAATAATTATAATGTTTGTCGTATAGTTTTTATTTATTTTATTTTTATTTACTGACAAAATATACATATACCTACTCGTTCATTTTTTAATATAAACTAAGTGCATGATTTGTTTTATTTTTGTGTTTTACTTTGCTGTATTGATTGTTTGTGTTATTTGCAGTATATTTTGTTTATGTTATGTATACAGATTTTATTTGTTTTATTTTATTATTGACAATTTTATTTTGACTACTTTATTTATTTATTGATTTGTTTGCTTATTTCGTGTTTATTTATTTATTTTTACCTTTTATTTATTCATTTATTCATTTGTTCATTGATTCATTTGTTCGTTTGTACATTTGTTCTTTTACTACTTTATTTATTTATTGATTAAATTGTTTGTTGGTATATATTTATCTAATTTAACCTGTTATTTATTAGTTTATTCATGTATTCATTTATACATTTATTCATTTATTCACTTAGTCATTTATTCATTTATTCATTTATTCATTTGTTCATTCATCCATTTATTCATTTGTTATCGATTTATTAATTTGCTGATGTGATTGTTTTTATACAATTTTATTTTTTTTGTGAGATGTATTAATCCTTGGTGAATGTTAGTTTTTTTTTTATATATTTTTTACGCAGCACGCCTCGATACAGGGCAACCTAGTGAGGCTGCTGCAACTTAATTGAAGATAATTGGTGATATATTGTTTCAACGTTTGTATGATATTGATTGAATAAAGAAATATTTATTATTATTATTATTATTAATATTGATCAATTTAAGAAATATTTCAAAAACTATATACTAAGAAGCCGAACAGAGATAATTATGTAAGAAGCAATTTTTTATAACATCCTCCCCTCATATCAGCATTTCATTGCTGTTTGGGGAATACGAAGTGCTTATTGTTAACTATAATAAAATATCAATATAAATGTATCGAAATATAAGTTGTGTATTAAATTAAATAAATAAATAATTACCTATGTCATTATTGATTGACTGGCGTCTTTTGGAAGTAGCACTTAAGTACTTAAACATTTGTGTTTCTTTTATGTAATAAAAATATTTTTGTCCTTTGTTTTGTTTTATAATAAAAATATTTATAAAATATTATAAAAAATATTTTTTATAATAAAAATATTTTTATATAGGTACACTATAAGAGCGTAATAACCATGTATAGTTTCTAAAAATATTTATGCTTATAAATATTTGAAACTATACGCGAGAAGTCCCAACCTGTGCGTAATGGTATACTTTTAAAATACGCTTCACTGAATCAGCGTCAGAAGTAAACACGACAATTACGCAGAAATCGTGTATATTTTCTGAGACTATTTTTCGTTACACAATTTGAAAACATATATTGCAAGAACACTATGAATGCGTACTGGCATTGTATACTTTCAAAATACACAGCGCGGAGGTAATATTCTTGCCTTTGAGTCACGAGGTCCCGGGTTCGATTCCTGGCCAGGGCAAAATGAAGAATGACCTTTTTCAAATTATCCTGCTTCTGGGTGTTACATGTATATGTGTTTAGTGCATTGTACATATATATGTATATCGTCGTGTTGGTACCCATAATACAAGATTCATCTTAATTTGGGACTAACTCGATCTGTCTATACATGTGATGTTATTGTATTTTATTTAAGATCTACACGACATTAAGATAGGAAATAGAGATAAACAGCTATATAGCTATATAATTTGTGGTTTTTTGATGGTGAATTTATGTATGTGTGTTAAATTTAAAGGCTTCCTATCTAATCTATGAGACTTTATAAAGTAAAAATTATTATAGTCAGTATTGTTGACCGATGGTATTACAAAAGAATAAATAAAATAAAAAAAACTTGTTCGTACACCCATGAGATTGATTGCGAGCTTGCTTTCAGCAGCTTCCAATTATAAAATGCTGATAACAGCAGATTTACGAAATAATTATTAAAAGCTTACATTTGATTTTTTTTATTTGAAATATATGGTATGTTGAAGCACAAGAATATTAATAAATCTATGCTAACACTTTGGTATTTCATTATTAACATAGGTATAATCCGCGTAGGTATAATCAATTAATATTTTTTAAACGTTGTACTATATGACAAGAATTATTGTTCATAGAGTGTAGATTTTTATGCTTTATTTAACCGTTAGAAAAATTCCTTAATCTAGGACCACTAGTATTCTGGTGTTATGTGTATAAAGGAATTTGCAAATTAATTAAGAGATGTGAATTGCATAGAATAACTTGGTTTCTTATTATTATTACTACTGACAATAAGACGATTCATTCAAGGATTATTACAGCTGAAGGCCAATGCCATCTCAAAAGAAAACTTTAATCGATATCCAAACGATAACACAACAACAATATTATCCTCGATTTTTCTTGTAAATTGTGCATACATCACGTTAAAGACATCAACTTTTCCAACCTGACCATTAAACATTTATATAGCAATAAGTAGAAAGTCAAAGAAATTTCCTATACATAATTATAGTTACTTGATATTCAAAAGAGTAAGCTACCAGTTACAAAGGAGAGAATTATTATTTTGATGTTGATATGGGGTCATTTATAGGTACCGCAAAAAGAAAGGGTTGTGTTGTTATTTTTGTATTGTGGATTATGGAAATACTATATGTACATAGATATGCTTGTAGTATCTGTACTTTCATCACATAAAATTATTCGATATCTTCAAGTAAAATATTCTTCCGATTCCCTTTGTTTTTATTATAAAGGATTTCAGATGAACTTGCTACGATTTCATCATTTCCATCCGTGATAATGGAAACATTATCGCCATGTAGCTGGGTGAGTTGACTGACAATAAAGTATTTCTCCCTGTCAGCATTATTTTCATCATCATTTTCCGATCAATTTTCACCTGTGATTTACACTCGCTGCGCATTTTGTTCAGCTCATATGGGTGGGTACATACCTACCTAGAAACCAAAGCGATGGAGGATAATAGTCATAAATTTTCTTATATTATTTAGTATACAGTGCACCGTTTTAAAACAGAGCTACTTTATAATGCTTTTAATGGTAAGTAGTACGACTAGTCCCATTTTATACTTTAGCACATAATGGTGAAAGCATAACCTTTTTATTTAAAATAATTGAAATCATTCATTGTCAATACTAAATATTCTGACGTGGATTTCCATGAAATGAGATTACCATTTTAAACTAAAGCTTAGTGGATACGGATGAGTGTAAAAGAGATCCATTTAACGTATGAATATCAGGGAATCTATGATTTATTTTATTCATTTGAAGACGGAGAGGAAATGAAAATGTTTTATTCACGGTATTTTCCTTTTTTTTGTTTATTTATTCAACTCATACACGGCATTCGACTTATACAATACAGTCATTTCGTAACATTACAAAATGTTCAAACATAAGGAATGAGAAAATAATCAATGCTACAAATTTAAAATAGGTAGGCATGTGAAAATAAACAAAATTGTTATCAGCTTAACATACAAAAAACTTCAATAATACAAAAAAGGTTATTGTTTAATCTTTCAAATTTGAATATTTTTTCTTTTATATGTACCTAGGAAACATGCATTTTAGAGATCGTCGTTGAAAATAGCTAACAAACGTTAAAAAATAACCTTTTGCTAAAAATAAATTTATGCATGAAGCCTTTTAATTCTTGTTGTAAATTATTTTGTATTACTCCTTTGTATCGTACTATAAATGAACAATATTGCTACTTTTTAGAAGGGCAGCGCCCGCCACATACCTCGTGCCGTACCTGGATATATGTATCTCCATAACGACACACACATGCACAAACAGGATTTAATGTCGCATTAAAGCGAGAAATGCTGCTCCGAGGGAGCACTCTAGATTTAGCGGCCACACACCAAAAAAAAATGGTGCAAAAAGGGAAGGGAAGAAATGGGATTATGCTTTCATCTCTATGCAGTATCGTTAGTTACTTGAAGGGGATATTAGGCTACCAAAGAAAGTACTTGCTACTACTAGGTACCTACTACTACTACACCATCACGGCATATTCCATAAGTGGGGTAGCCAGCAGACCAGCTGCATGTCATAAATATGCAAGCCGTCTTCTCTGTGGCAACAAAAAATTAAGACATTCAGGATGGGTGGCAAATCTCATTGCTAATATTGTAGGTACCTATAAACATTTTATTGTTTTATTTTATTACAGGTTTTCCAATATGATCATTAAGTTTAAGCAATTTAAAGCAGAGAGAATCTAGAAATTCAGAATTGAATGCAAGACTTAATGGGATTCCAGAGAAACAATTTGAATAACTTATATTGGATTTTATTGGTCATGGTGTATGAATTAGAAATTACTCCATACTTCTTCGAATGCAGTATCAGATCCCTTAAAAGTTAGGGAATCACCATCATGTATCTATTTCACGAGACTCCAAACAAGTTATCTTTCTGTATCATTTTAGTCCAGTTATGGATTTAGCGGAGCATAATTTATCAAATAAATGGCTAATGCCTTTTCAAAAAATATATTACAAAACAAGAAATATACATTTCGCATCCAAATAAAGTAGCCCCTTACAAACTATACAAGCAATAACGCTTTTTGTCCATCACTAATATTCTATTGGTGAGGTAAGTTCATTAATTATATGGAATACATATATTTTTCATACAGGGACATACTATTTATTATAGGTAACCCAAACTAACTATACTTTATGAGAAGATACATTTCTACTCGTATTAATTTATGGAAATTATAAAGGATATACATACCTATATATCGTGGCTAAAAAAATCAAACTTTTCCGAATTATGTGATGTACCCAAAATAACTAACAGAAGTAAATAAAAATAATATAAGGATCACAAAATCAATAAACTAGTGAAGTTTATACTTACTTCAGTTATATGACAAGCTATGCGGTAGTTATTATGGTATAGAGAGAATGGTACGAATGTCTCCAAACTGTTGTAGTTAGCTGTAGTGCTGGTGCGATTCCTTCTGCCTTGATATAGTACTGTCATGGTTAGGTTGTTTGGTTACCCTTTGATACGAATAATTATTATTTAGTTGCGATTTACCACCATACAGATAAGTTCACACATGTGAATAAACAACCAGTAATCTGATAAGTAGCTTAGTGACCAAATAAATTCGTAAATAAATATTAGCACGTGTTGAATGTTTTTATTTATTTGACAAAAAAATACAATTAACTTTCATGATATTACAATATCATCGTGAAATGGTTACAAATTATATAAAGCGATTATTTTCTTTATTCCATTTTGAAATTGAAACAAAAGTATGTCGCCGCAGTATTTTTGACAGAAGTGATTAAATGAAAATTTGTAGGTTTACGTATAACGATCATGTCTGAGTGTGTAGAATCTAATATCAATATGTCTCTCATCGAGCAATATGAAAAGTCAAAAGAGACAAAGGATAGTACACGTGTAATGTTAAGTGAAAATGAAACCAAGGAGAGGTTCTTCCATTTTGATCAAACTCCAGTTGATGACTTGGAGATAGAAAACGGATGTTACGATATAGTTATCGTCGAAGGTTGGCAACCGGATCAAATAATAGACCAAGATCAAGTTGATTGGACAGAAGAAGGAGAGATATTGGCTGAAATAAGTGTAGAATACGAGTCTACTTCACAACAAACTAGATCACCGTCACCACAAGTCTCGGAAGACTGCTCTAATCTTTCCTGGTTACTCAATTTTAGAATAGATGAATTGATCAAAAGCCATTGTGACAGTACTGAACCACCAATGAAAAAAGGAAGGAGAGAATCTGTAGTACCTAAGCCATCTCTAGAGACTCAAGAATGTGCCGTAACTTCTACAGCGTCGGAGAGAAAACCTCCTTACACATACACAGAGTTGATTGAATTGGCTCTGAGAGAACGAGGGCAGCTCACAGTTTCTGGGATATATAACTGGATATCGTATGTACTATACACTCTTATGTCATAATGTATTATGTAAATAGGATCTGTGTATAGCTTTATGAGATATTGCAAATCTTAAGTGAATTGTAACATGCAGTACATGGGTAAATACCTACTACAGAAACTTGTAGGTAGGTAACAATTTTCTATTCATTCTTTGTGTCGGTGTTTTAGTAGTAGAATTTTATAGCGAAATAAATAAAACAAATATTTTATTCTAATATTTGATTGATCAATTGATTGACAATGTCCTAACAATGAAAGTCGGCTCGCAAAAATTAATAAGTCAATGGTGGAATAACTATTTATCGTGTTTCATTTTTAAAATTATTAAGACGAAAGACGCCTCTCTCGTTAATAATTCAAATAGTAGATTAAAACATTATTTTGTTTTATTTATTTCGTTAACAATTTTCTACTTCGGAATAAATTTTGAATAGCAAGGTGAAGGTATGGCTTTGAAAAAAAAGAAGTTTTTTTTTTTAATTATTCAAATTTTAAAATCAATCGGTAGACCCGAGCTCAATTCCATCCGCTGCCGACTTATTCAACAACAAACATATTACATACTGTGAGGCTGCATGGGATCTGTTCCGATTTATTTCTACTGCTATTATTACTATTTTCTTGTATAAAAACTTATGATACGCAAGAATTATAATTATTAACTACTAGTTGTTATATCTTTAAGTAAATCGTGTAAAGCTCGTCCTCTAAATTAAAATAACGTATTTCTTAAATACCATCAACTTGTTGATAAATTCAATGTAATATACTTTATAAATAGGTTCTATCTTACATTATTAAATGGTTATGCAGGATGCTACACGTGTTCGACTTATGTAAGCTTAATATTATGAGTAAGTGTACATACATAAAGTTAGTGGTATGGTGTTCATAACCCCAAGATACTTGCTAATTACGGTAAACCTAGTATTAAGACGTAGTCTGCTGTTAAATTAATAATTTTATAACAAGTGAATCTTTGTTATAAAATTATTAATTAATTAATAAATTATTATAATCCAATAAAGATCTTGGTTAAAATTAATAAGTAGTTATATGAACTTAGATATATTGAAATTGTTTTTTCTATACAAAATAGGTAAATGTGAATCTCCAATCCGGTTTCACAAAGGCAATCGTTTTACTACGGAGATGCACCAAGATTTATATTCAGCAATTCGGCGAAAATTTTTTTAATAATAAATATGGACACAATATTTCTATTCTAATATAATTATATGTAAAGTTAATTACAGTCCATTGGATTGGTCTGCAACAAGGATGGTTTTTCTTCTCCATTCCTCCCTATCTCCTCTAACAGTTTTTTCAGTTATACATATGTGTTACAGCACATGTCCTCTACCCCTTGATCTATGTAAGCTTCTGTCAGTTAGCCTTTACTTATTCCTCTTGCCTTCGGTCATACTCTTGGCGAAAGAAATGAGCTGGTGTTGTGCCTTTGTCTGATGTAGTGTGCAATCCAGTTGGATTATCCTTTTAAGGAGTTGCCTACTTTACCAACCCTGAAGGTTTCAATCATTCATTCATACACTTGAAACAAAATTACGGCATTCCAGTATTTTGATTTTTTTTTGTTGAAAAAAATTGCCTGATTTAAATCCTGCTTACAACTACAGATTTTGAGTGTTCATCTTGGTATATTCTCTTACCTGCTTGATGCTTGCTCCAATAAAAAGAATGATCACTGTTACCTCATCTCCCCAACGACTATATATTTCGTTTTGTCTTCATTTGTTGTTATTTTTTATGTTGACAGTAATATGTTTTACATTCTTTCTAAGGTTATATTAGACTCTTGCTAAGAGTCTCCTAGTAGTGCTATATAGGGTTATGTCAACTTTTGTTATATTAATATTTACGCCACATTATTTTATTTGAAAAAAAAAATCATGGTTAACAGTCTGTTGTTCTCTTTACCACCGTAGGCGTAGAGAACATTTTTTTCGCTCAATTTCAAGATTTTCTTTTCAGTCAATCTATCCTAATAAAAGTAAGAATATAAATTGAATTCTGTCGGAATCGCAATATCGATATTGAATCGAGGATGACAACTGCCTTCCAAAAACAGTATTAAGACGATTAATGATTATGATGAATGCGTATTATCCGTAGATAATGTGAGTGAGTTTGTTGATTGAATCTGTGAAGTATCACCATGATTATTTTTAATTCGATGGCATCGAGTTATCCACCTGCTTTTTTTAGAGAATGACGCGGCACCAAGCCGGTCGACACGTGGGGATGTCGATATCACGGAGGAGATCCGTACCAGGAACCGAAGCGTGTCTGCGCGTCGGCGGCGTGTGTCCTAACCTAACCCTAACTATTGGATTTTGATTACAATATTGTCGATAACTAGTTATTCCTAGTACCCATAATGTATTATATTTTTTAGCATACTATCTAATATCCCATCTTCTATTGAATGTAAACATGGCCACCGTGTTTTATACCAATTTTTCTTTTATTTTTCATCTAACTCGCTGTAAACAGCATTAGCAGAATACGTTCTACATAAATATTTTCTTATTTTTTGTTTTCTCTGGATGAGATTTAAATCTTGACATTTTCTTTATTAGAATGGTATTAGCGTGATGTTAGATATCATTTCAATTTTCGAAACACGCACATAATCCATAGATCCAAACGCTCACATCTTATTTCAACATTCATAAAGCAACGTCATGTATTGTTTCAAACCATATACCTACAAGTACGAGGTACGAGCAGGTAAATAAATATATTATGTAATATTTTGTTTCTTTAATTTAACTTCGTCTCTGTTGAATGTAGGCTATAAGGACAATTAATTAATTAAACAGTAGGTACCTATTTAATCAAGTCATATTTCGTGGTCAAATTAAGTGTTGACTTTCCTTTTCAAAATTTTTGACAAATTTGCATGAAATCATTTGAACATTTATTCATTAGATCAGTTGTCAGTATTCCTGTAAATATACCTAATTCTTCTCCATATTCTTTAGGTACTGAAAATTGATATTAAGCAATTTTACATTCAAATTAAAAACAATTATACAAACAATATAGAGAAGGCTAGTTTATCGCAGGGGCGTGATTTTTTTCCAGCTAATCTAATTCCATGA
The DNA here is from genome assembly GCA_947579605.1 of Athripsodes cinereus. Lineage (NCBI taxonomy): Eukaryota > Metazoa > Arthropoda > Insecta > Trichoptera > Leptoceridae > Athripsodes > Athripsodes cinereus. Next base: position 15,908,111 of record OX388310.1, read on the forward strand.
AACTTACACAAAAAACCTTTGAGGAAGGAAAGTAGGAAGTACCTACAAGGTAATAAATAGGTGTCTAGACTTCTAGCACACATAAATCTTCACTCTAGTTTTAAGAATTAAAAATTATTTTATTATCTACATTATTATTTCGAGTTAGTTGGAAGATATCAAAGCTCTTGTGTTGGGCTTACCCATTCCATTGTTGTCTTTTGTTATTTATTTTGGGTAACAAAGCTTATTCTTTTAATTATCAATATTGTACTAAGCATTAATCCTTAAATCAATTGCACAAAATTATTTGTTCCGGACTATGTTTTTGTTTGTTTCATTTATTCTTTGTATTTTTTGCAATAATATTTTTATTTTGTTATTTCTCCAGTGAAATTATGCGACGGTTTTCAAAATTTTGAAAATAATAAATTATGTTTCATCTCAAAATATAATCCCATATGTATTCGGTTCTACATTTTAAAAGAATATTATCTTTGTAAATAAAAATGTAAAAACTATCAAACCCTCTTTATATCTTTGTATAAATGTTTCGGCAATAGTTCGAAGAATCAGGTGTGGGATGGAAATAAATAAGAAAATCTTTATTCATTCAAAGTAAATAATATTCGAAAAAGTTGATAAAAAGTATTGTAGATATGTACAAGGGTGTGCCGATGATTTTTCCAGGGAGATAGTTCCAACTTCAATAAGAAGTAGTCATTGACAGGTATATCTTTATGTGGTGCATGAAAGTTAGGTTCCAAAAAAAGTGAGATTGAAGGGGGCAGTAGTGTTAAAAAGTTGATCATTGTAGTAATTTCTGTATGGAATTCAGTTAGCCGACTAATTCCGTGAAACTTCCTCTGTATGACATTAAAAAAAAGTCATTCAGAACTCATCACTGATTTTAAGGTGTTACAGCATTTGAAAACATAAAGAAAATATTGTTGAAGGGTGTTTGTGTTCACACTGTGAAAATTCATATTAAATAATTTATAAATAATTAAAAACACTGTTATATTTTCACTATATTTATTTAAACTCTAACGTTTTCGCCCACTTCAAAGGGCATTCTCAAAAGTACTATAAAGAAAAAAGTTGGAAATCTGTTTTATTTCAAGAAATTCTAAGGGCAAAGTTTAGCCATAATTATGAAGATAGGTATTCAAGTGAATTTCGGGTCAATTCTAATAAACACCTGTGTCGATTAAATCCCCAATGTGAATTCATATAGGTAGGTACATTTATTATCTTACCTACTTATATATATATATAGGTACATAGTAATAGTTCCATGTATTTTCTGTATACTCGTTGTGATAATGTTCGTTCAGGTTGAATGCACATCTATCTATATGTAATTATTATTATACAATGCAATATACCCTCGTGGAGAGGGATTTCAATACGCTAACATTGATTGGTAGGTGAGTAACTGAGTATTCACTGTTACATCATAGATTTATTCACCCGTGAAGTTTTGATGTAATAAATTGATAAAGATAGTAACACTTACGCAGATAGTAGAATTATCATTCACATGAAATAATATTAACATATTCTTTAAAAGCGCTCTAATTTTGAATTTAAAATGTTTCATAAAATTTTTTTTTTTTTAATTGTTACTTACTAACAAAATATGTCCTTCTTATTATTCTAAAGTAATTTTTATTATATAATAATAAAAGTTATTATTCTAAGCATTCGATAAAGTAGAATGGGAACAACTTTTTAACACCCTCAACCAGATAGGAATGAGTTATAAAGACAGAAGAGCAATCTGGAGCTTATACAAGAACGAAATGGCTGTGATTAAAAGCGGAGAGAGCTGTGCAGAAGCAAGGGTCGAACAAGGCGTAAGACAAGGATGCTCAATGTCGCCAGCTCTCTTTAACTGCTATATACAGCGAGCCATTGATGAACTGAGAGAAGAAATGAAGAACTGGACAGGAGTAAAAATAAATGGGAAAAAGGTCGACATGATAAGATATGCTGACGACATAGCACTGCTTGCAGACTCCGAGATGGAGCTGAACGAAGCCTTAGGAAAAATGGAAAGTATACTGTTGTCAAAGTACAACATGAAAATAAATAAAGAAAAAACAAAATGTATGGTCGTTGGAAGAGAGGAAGCGACTGCGAACATTGCCATAAATGGAGTGAGCATCAAACAAGTAAGTGAATTCGTGTACCTGGGCAGTAGAATAAACCAGGATGGACGCTCCAAAGCAGAAATCGTAAGCAGAATAAACCAGGCAAGGATTGCCTTTAACAAAAAGTCGAAGATATTGGAATCCCCAAATATTGACTTAAGCGTAAGGAAGAACCTTACTAAAGCCTTTGTATGGAGCATTCTGCTTTATGGTTGTGAGACGTGGACCATCAGCAAGAGTGAAAGCGGACGGTTGGCGGCCTTTGAAATGTGGTGCTACAGACGCATGCTTAAGATCCATTGGTCGGAACACGTCGAAAACGAAGAAGTATTAACCAGGGTAGGCGAAAAAAGGCAACTCCTTAAGAGAATCAGCCAACAACGAGCTAACTGGATTGGCCACAACATCAGGCACCCAGGACTACTCATAGCCATCGCGGAGGGTAAGACCGAGGGGACAAATGGCAGAGGCCGACCAAGAGACGTATATATGGACCAACTGAAGAGTGATATGAACTGTGGCTCATACGTAGAGCTGAAAAGACTGGCGGAGAATAGGGACGAATGGAGAAGAAAAACCAAACTCGTTGCAGACCAATCCAATGGATTGTAACTCATTATATATATATATTATTCTGATTTCAAAATTTATTATTTTTATTTAAAAACAATTTTACGATAAGAATACGCTGTAACAAGCTGCTTCTGGGTCTGCGAAAGGAGAGGGTTTTAGGAAGCTGAAGACACACCTTTATGTTAGGAGTCTTGGATGAAAGACATAATATGGCACCCTTGTTATGAATAACGGTTGCTTTAAAAATGTTCGAATATATATGATACATAATGTTTCTGATGGCTAAAATAGCCCTCTTTTAACATAATACCGTTTTTATGACAATGATATAAGAATGTTAAGAATATTGAGAAAAGAGGTATTAGACTCACTGTGGTGACAAGGTAAAGGGGCGTGAGTCAGTTTTGCTGTATTGAGTTATTCCCTCCACAGAAATGTAGGTATATGTCATACCTCACAAATAATGGCATCAAGTGTTACCTAGTACCATAGGCTACTCTTGATGCCATTTCTTTGTGAGGTATGACATATACCTATATATTTGTGGAGGGAATAACTCAATACTGCGAAACTGACTTATGCCCCTTTACCTTGTCACCACAGCATTGTGAAATAAAATATAGGTAGATATATGATAATACAAAACTAAGCAAACCAAAATTTTTAAAATATTACAATAAAAAATATGGTCTTAATCCATTGACTTATAAAAGAAGAAAAGTTTATATATGCTAAAATAAGATAAAAATAATTATTTGTTATATATTCATGAAATATAGGTACAGCTTACACCTTTGTACAATCAACATGAACAAGGAAATTATAGAGTTTACAACTATAAAAAATAAAATCAATCAATAAAATACAAAAAAAAAAAATAAAAACCAACATAACATAATATATATGTACATTAATATTCTATCCACAATAACATATAGGTAACATACATTTATGTTGTGCATTTACGATATTACTTATTATTTCATTACTCAGCTGTTACCATAATTTTTAAAATGTATTTTTTACATTGAAATTATTATTTTCAGAATTTGTTATCTATAGGTACTTATTTTAATGTAGTATATTAATCTAAACAAAGATAAGTAGCAAAATTGAAAGAAAAATATGTCAGAAATAGGTACATACAATAACGTCTAATATTACTTTTCCACATGAAGTAGCGGTATATTTACCGTCGGTATGTCTCAATATTTCAATGTGTGAGATTGTAGGCAGATATATTGTTTATTGTTGTTTATTGTAAATCATTCCCCATAGGCCCCTTACAGGACACTTGGGTTCATCATAATTACACAGGATAAAAAGAACAACATTAAAAGAATACATGAAAGAATACAAAGTAGTAAGGCATCAAAATCGAGACAAAACAATGAAAATTGAGTAAAAAAGTTGCCGAACATATAAATTTGAACATAAATAATAATTATATAATGTGAATAAAAATAATAATAATAATGCATTTTTCAGTACTAGAAGGATGTAAAGAGTCCCCTTTAGTACCACGTCTTTAGTACAATATTTGATTTTTTAACAAAAGAAACAGAGAGGAAGGACGAATGACACACATTACACTCAACAATATTATGTTATAATATATTTTTCAACACTAGCAGGATGTAAAGAGTCCCCCTAGTGTCATGTCCAAAGTACAATATTTATTTAATTATTTATCAGATAAATCACAAGAACAAAAGTCAACGATGAGTCATACACATGATATAAAGGCTGGTAAGCTATAAATTATGAGTCAGTCGGTTTGATAGCCAATATCTCTTCGATAGTATAAAAGGCGTTGCCAACAAGATACTTTTTAATCTCTCGCCTGAAGGACAGAATATCCAGTGTTTTGAATTTTTTTGGTAGGTTGTTATAAAGTCGAACGCTCACACAGATAAAACTCTTGGACACTTTAGTTAACCTGTGTTCAGGAAGGCGTATTAACTCTTTCGTTCTTATGTTGTAGTCATGGTAGTCAGAGTTAAAAGGTGTTTTGTCAATATTTTTATGTGCATACAACAAGCATTCAAGAGCAAATGCACATGGAACTGTTAATATACCCTGTTCTTTGAACGCAGTTCTGCAAGAATCTCTAGGATACATACCGAGTAGTGTTCGAAGTGCCCTTTTTTGTAGAATAAACACTCTACCTGATTCTGCGCCCATTCCCCAACACAAAATCCCATAACACATAATGGAATGAAAATATGAATAGTAGACAGATTTAGCTGTGTCCTTTCCGCATATGTCTTTTATTTTTTTTATGGCATATATTGCACTATTTAACTTTTTGCATAATTGTTCAATATGTTTATCCCATTTCAAACCTTCATCCAAAACTACTCCCAAAAATTTACTTTCAACAACCTTCTCTATACCTTTCTCAGAGAGAGCACTGGTAAATGGATCTAAGTTGTCTGGTCCACCAAGAGAGAAACTCATAGCACTCGTTTTTGTCATATTTAGGACTAAAGAGTTATCATCAAACCATTTTTTTAGTAATGTTAGTGTTTCTAGAGCATTATTTATGTTTTCTGAATTATTTTTTTTACCTTTGAGAATCAGTGAGGTATCGTCAGCAAACATTACAATCTCAGAATTTGGGTTAGTACAATTTGGGAGGTCATTTATATAAATAAGAAATAAAAGCGGTCCAAGCACGGATCACTGTGGAACACCACTACTTATTTTAACAGTCTGTGATTTTGCATTATTAACTTCAACATACTGCTGTCTATTTTTTAAATACGATTGAAAGAATCTGTTTTCCATATCAATAATTCCATAGCATTTTAATTTTTCGAGTAATATATCATGATCGACACAATCAAATGCTTTCGATAGATCACAAAAAACACCACAAGTTGATTCTTTCTTATCAAGGGCATCTAAAATGGTTTTAAGCAGTGAGGCTATTCCATCAGAGGTGCTCTTTCCCTTTTGAAATCCAAATTGATTGTGATTTATTATTTTGTTATGTTCTAAAAATGTTGTGAGTTGGTCAGTAACAATTTTTTCTATGATTTTGCTAATTGCTGGTAGGATTGATATTGGCCTGTAATTATTGACATCTGATTTATCACCTTTTTTGAAAAGTGGTATAACTTTTGCAATTTTTTGGCAGTCTGGGAAAGTACCGCTCTCAAAACAAATGTTTATTATGTCCGTTAGCACAGGAGATAGACCATTTATAATGTTTTTGAGTAGGCGAGTAGAAACATGCCATATATCATTTGATGTTTTTGATTTTATCAGTTTACAGGTTTTTAAAACATCGTCCGTTGTGACATTTTTAAATTTAAAGTTAGTATTTAGATGTATAGTTTCTTTCTTAATATGTTTCAAGGATTGGTCAATAGAATGAGTAGACTTATTTGTTAGTAAGGACGCCACATTTACAAAATAGTTGTTAAAGAAGTTAGCTGTATCTAAGTTAGTCATGTGATTAGTTTCTTTAAGGGTTATCTGTTTATTAAATGAATTACATTCACTAGTTGATCGTCCAGTCTCATTTTTAATTATATCCCAAGTAGTTTGGATAGGATTTTTGGAATTTGCGATCTGGTTACACAAAAACATTCTTTTGGCTTCCATACAAACTTTCTTAAAAATCGCACTATACCTACTAATATATCTTTTTGTGGTTTCTAAAGTGGTATGTTTTTTCACCTCATATAGTTCGAATAATTTTTTTCTTGACACATTTATACCCGTAGTAGACCATACCTGAAATGTGTTCTTAGTTTTTATTTTTATTTGTTTAAGAGGAAAATGGTGATCTATTTCTGTCAATATTACATTAAACAGTTTATTAAGTGCATAATTTATGTCATCATTATTAATATCAGCGCGCAATGATGATACTGACTCTTCAAAAAAAAATATGCTTTCTTTGTTATAGACTCTTCTATAATGTCGTAGTTAAAAATAACAAGAGATAATTATTAGAGTATTCCATATTAAAATTTACTTAGTTACCATTTGACTTTTTTTTGAAGGAAAGAATCCCGCAAATATTAAATAAAACTCTATTTTGACTTCCGTTAAATTTCTCTATGTTGAACATTCTGTAACTAACTTCACTTGTCCCCTGCTCCTGGCCTCGGTAGCACCGGCCGACGCTTTTGCGTTGGGCGGTGGCTGAACCAAAAAGAAATAACTTGTGTTAAAAGTGCTAAACAATAATTGAAACCTGTATCAAAATAAACTGTACATAGTGATAAGTGACTTGATAAATTTTAACTTAGAATTTGTTGTATAATATTAAGTGCTTGTGTAAAATGTAACTGTGTGTCTGTTTGTGTTGAACCGGACAGTAATAATTTGAACCATGAATAAATGTTTTGTTATTTAACTTAACTTCTGTTTTCTTTTGATCTATGAAACCAAACTAAGAACTCTACAATTATCCCTGAACTGAGACTCAAGTTCTTCGACTGAATTAGCTGGACAATGTATAAAAGGGTGGACTGGAGTCAGAGAAAGTTTTGGAGGGAAGTGTAATGGAAAGTAGTTGTGAATAATTTGAGAACTAGTAAATAAAAGTGGAATAATGCGTCTACATAAATGGCGCCCAACGTGGGGCCAGATTTGGTTTCATAGTGATAAATTCAGTGTAAAAATAGATACAATTAGTTTTGTTATGTGATAACCTAATTAAAATTTCGACGCATTAGAACATTCAAGATGGCCAACGCAATTGCGTTTTGCAACGTATCTTCTCGAGCCACGCCCGAAGACACGGCTCAATTCTAAAACGACTCAACTCACACGGTCAACACAGAACACGCAACGTCATGTTTCGTCTCTCCAACAAAAGTTTAAAAAATAACAACGGTTACGAAGAATAAGTGAAAGATAAATATCAATTCTAGTTTTAAACGTTTTATAATAATAATAAAATAATTAAATACAGTTTTTTGCAAATAAATAAGTACAATTGTACGTTTGGTACTCAAGTAAAACAATATTAAACAGTGCTAGATGATTTCAAGTTCCTTCGAACAATGACTTCAATGTCTGAATGAAACATAATTCAGACCAAATGTCCAAGAAGCGTTTCTCCAGTTGTTCTGCCTGTGAGGATACCCTGATACAGAGCCAAGCGGTGGATATTTTCAAGAGATGAATGAATGATGAGGCCATGTTCCAGCGTTTTTGATGACCGTAGAGCAGTTCCACTACAGATGTGAATACAACAAATTAATATTCCGATAATTGTTCAACGTTCTTTTGGTTACGTCATTGAAGGCTAGGTACCAAGGAAGGAAACATCTATTGCGCCTGGAGAATCGTAATGTATTGTTATAGTTCTTTTCTTTTCTCATCAAGATCCAGTGTGCAATTGGCAGTATTGCAAAGCAGTAATTGATTGTTGAAATGTCTCAAAATTGTACCAATGTTGTTGTGCCTACCTAGCTATACATAATAATAAGTTTGTATGTGTGGTAGCTTCTGATGGGGAATTTCATTTTGATGATAAATTTTTGTTTTGATTTTATCTTAAAGGTAGATTTGTGTCCTTGGTTGTGAATATTAAATTCGTTAAAAGAATTTTGAAACAATTAGAGTTGTAATGTTGATTCTATAGAGAACTTTTGAATGCAATATCATCTATGGTTTAATGCATAGTGAACTAGTGCTGGGATAAAATTATTAATACTTATATAGTGCTGGGACAAAGAGTTAAATTAATAATTAATTTTTTTTGTGGAAATAATTTTTTGAACTAAGTTGAAATAAAATAATGTTAACCTTTCACAACCTTTAACGAATTTGAAAATGTAAGTACACTTAACCCTTTGTGGACGTTAAGTAACAATTGAAAATAAATGTAAATTTTTGTTTTGTAGCAATTGAATTTTGAACTTGTTGGTTTAACTCTTAGTGAACACGATTGAAATTGTTAACCCTCTGCGAACCGCAGTTGAATTTTTCTTGAAGTCAAGTAATTGAAATACAACTGATTTTTTTAATTTCAAAATGTCTGAATACTTAATTACGCCTATCCCTCGGGTGGAAAAATCAAACACAAAAACATTGAAGCATGCTTTATCCCAAAGAGGTGTAGAACCTGCGCAGTCACTTAATGATCTACGTGAACAATGTAAGGTATTTAATAACAAAATTTCAAATGTTCCTCAACTTTTAGAAAATACTACTTTGCTGCATGTTACCAATTCTAGTTGTGCTATCGCTGCTGAGGAAAGTGTCCCCAGTTGCGACCGTTCCGTTACTCATCCTCATGTAACACCTCGAGCTAGATCTACCTATGCTCCAATAAATGTAAACTTTTCGTCATGGCCTATCCCTGTATTTAACGGCAAAGGTGACTTAATCGAATTCTTTACTCGCCTTGAGGAGATTTGTCTTTCTCGTCGTTTTGATATAACTCTTTTACCTACTGTTTTGCCTGAATTTTTAAGTGAGAAGGCACTCACATTTTTCCGAGCTGCTCGTCTCAGTGCTTTGCAATGGGATGAAGTAAAAGCCACTTTCATTGATCGTTTTGATAGCGAGTCCATTACCTCTGAACGTCGTATGAGTATTTGGTGTTCAAAACAGTCTTCTTCAGAAACTGCCTCAGATTATATATCCCGTGTCACGATGATGAATCGCGGTCTTAAATCTCCCATTCGGGAATCAGAACTTCTAAAAATAATGAAGAAAGGTCTTTGTACACATTTTGCTGCTCCTATAATTGGTGCTAACCCCATTACTTTAATTGATCTGGAACGAGTTTGTACGAGTTTTGAACGTTTGTCACTTGCTACTCCATCTACTGCCACTCGGAGACATTATTAAAGTATAGCTTCAAATTTTCCTCTACATTGCACTTGACTATGCAACAAGTTCGAAAGAGTTGTTTTTTTTTTAATTTACAATTGATGTATTAGGTTAAGAAGTTTTAAATCACACTGACCCTGCTTGAGCTGTATGTACTGTAATGACGTCACTGTCAAATGACGTATTGAAATTTCATTGTTTGTGTTGATTAAAAACTTAGAAAATTTGAAAACTTGTAATAATATATAACTTGTCTTGTCGCCATGCCATGAAAATGTATGTACTGTAAATGACGTCACTGTCAAAGGACGTATTGAAATTCCATTGTTTTGATAAATAGAAAAAGTAAAATAACTTAGAAATTGGAAAACCTGTAATAGTATATAATGAATCTTGTTACCATATCAGAATAATGTATGTAATCACTACAGCTCAGGTACGTGTAAACTTGTTAATTTTAAGTATGCCTCAGAGGATCTTCGCAATTCAGACTCTGAAGGAATTTTGTAAAAAAAATTTAAAATATGAATTTCGTGGCGCTCAACCTTTTGTATTGTGAATTTCTCTCTTGTTTGTGCCTTTGGGTGAATGAGGTTGCCTTTCCATCTCTTAAGCTAGCCATTTCAACATGCAACTTATTCATTAAGATCTGAACTCCCCCACTGGCTCAGGCAAGGGACAATACTTGTTTAATTTTAAGTTAGGATGTTAAGAAAAACCGGATGCAATTTCGACCCTTCCTTATACGAAAGTATAATAGTCGTTTTCTTTTGTAATTGGTCTCTTACCAATCTCCTACTTATGTGGTAACTGTTGTACGTCTTATGATAGATGAAGGATGGAAGGTATAAAAGTATGAAGTATGTCAGATTGAGCCATAAATGTTGAAGTATAAAAGTGTGTGAAAGGTTGTCACTAATTGGGATAGTAGATAATAATTGTAACAATTGTATTAAAGGGTCAAGGTTGCATCGGTAAAAGGAAAATTTTGTAATGTTTAGATTGTTTCAAATTGTCTGGTTCACCAAAATTTTAATGACAAGGTTCTCACTTGGTATGTGAACCTGTTGGTCATTTCGACATTATTACTGTATAGGCATGCGTACCCTATCAGTAATGTTCAAATGTCAAGAATGAATGTTACGGAGTCAGTTGGATGGTTCGCACTCTTCCCTGTTCATCTCCGGAGTTATGCTGATTTAGAGGTGTGACTAATCGTCTCACCCTATAGAAAGTCAAGCATAACTCGAATTTAGTTAAGTTTTTTTTTTAAATTTGTATTTGCTCGTCTGGAACCTCTTGTGGTCGCCAGTCGAAGCTAGCCCGACAAGCCATTGTCATTGTAAGAGATTGAGGACGCTCAAATGTTACGTACAGGTTCGCTTGGAAAAGCTCCGCGCGAAAGGTTGGACACCTGATATATGTCGTCAAGCCTGTGCAAGATGGGTCGAACACCCCATGGAAATAACATGTTTAATTCAATAGGGTATAGATTGCCGCCCTTAGAATAGAGGTAGATCAGGTATAATGGTAATGAGATTGGTAATTCAGGTATAATTGTTGCAAGATTGAAGGTCGGATTGACTACCCCCCTTTATTTTATTGTCAAACTATGTATTCTGAAATTACTTGGGTGTTGGGTTGTTGTTTGAGGGTTATATTGTTGAAATTGTGAAAATAATGTGTAATATTGTAATTGTTGTCTTGAGTTCGTAATGGTGTGCTTGGAGGAATGTCGAGGGTATTGTCTACGATTTCCGTATCTGCGACCTGCCCTGTCGGTACATCTTCTTGGTCCCATTATTGGCTCATGACGTGTACATTCCTGATGAGGATTGTAATAGAAGGTGAAATTAAGTACAAAAACTTTGTAAAAAAAAAAAGTATTGATATATGTAACTCATGATTGATCATCATTAATTCCTGTAATGTCACTGTGCAACTGTAATTTTCCATTGATGTGTTGATAGTCTCTGTAACTGTAATTTCCACTTTGTAACGTAACAATGAGACTTTTCTTTTTTTTAATTTTTTTTCTTTGTGAAATGACTTGAGATGGAATGTCGTAGTTAAAAATAACAAGAGATAATTATTAGAGTATTCCATATTAAAATTTACTTAGTTACCATTTGACTTTTTTTTGAAGGAAAGAATCCCGCAAATATTAAATAAAACTCTATTTTGACTTCCGTTAAATTTCTCTATGTTGAACATTCTGTAACTAACTTCACTTGTCCCCTGCTCCTGGCCTCGGTAGCACCGGCCGACGCTTTTGCGTTGGGCGGTGGCTGAACCAAAAAGAAATAACTTGTGTTAAAAGTGCTAAACAATAATTGAAACCTGTATCAAAATAAACTGTACATAGTGATAAGTGACTTGATAAATTTTAACTTAGAATTTGTTGTATAATATTAAGTGCTTGTGTAAAATGTAACTGTGTGTCTGTTTGTGTTGAACCGGACAGTAATAATTTGAACCATGAATAAATGTTTTGTTATTTAACTTAACTTCTGTTTTCTTTTGATCTATGAAACCAAACTAAGAACTCTACAATTATCCCTGAACTGAGACTCAAGTTCTTCGACTGAATTAGCTGGACAATGTATAAAAGGGTGGACTGGAGTCAGAGAAAGTTTTGGAGGGAAGTGTAATGGAAAGTAGTTGTGAATAATTTGAGAACTAGTAAATAAAAGTGGAATAATGCGTCTACAATATATATGTTTAATATTATTTTCCAAGTGTTTATCTATAGTTTCATGAACAGCGATCATCTGTCCATAGTGATCAGATTTTACAATATTTACTTTTGATATATCCAAAACTACTAAGTCTGTAAAGATATTGTCTATGCAGGTTGAAGAATGTGAAGTAACTCGTGTAGCAGTGAATATGCTGCGTGTCAATAGGAAACTATTAAATAAATCTAAAAGAATACAAGTCTCCTTAGAGCTTTTGTCAAAGTTAATATTGAAGTCCCCACATACAATAATATATTTATTGTTCTTGTAACTTATCTTTGTCAGGACTTTTTCAATTGTGTCAATGAATAAATTAAAATTACCAGATGGTGGTCTATATACACATAATATTATAATATTTTTTATCTCAATACAACTCAATTCGCAGTGGTTTTCGATTGAGCAGTCTACTACATCCTGTCTATTTTTTGATTGTAATTGGATGTTTTTCATAATCAAACAACCACCTCTCTTTGTCTTTTTCCTACAAAATTTACTGTTTATTTCAAAATTAGGTGTATCATAAATCTTAACTTCATCTTCTTCCAGCCAAGATTCGGTGCAGCATACTATGTCTACGGCCGAGAGGTCAAATGTTTGTAGTTCATGTAATTTCCCTCTCAGTCCCTGCACATTTTGATGGACAACTGTTATTGTTTCACCCTCTCTGCTACCTCCTCCCCTCTGTCTCTCTCTAAAAAAATATTATTATCCCTAACATTCTCCCCCTCCACTGTTTCTTGTTTCTCACCATCTTGCAAACAAATGTTTATTATGTTTTTCGCTACTTGGGTGGTATGTTTTAGATTAAATATAATTTTATCCGTTACGGAAACTTCTACATCATTCAACTCAATGATTCTACCATGATTATTATTTCTAATAGTGTCATACAAGTTGCAATTTGATTTATAGATGTGTTCATTCTTTCTCTCATTTCTCACATAATGAATTGTAGAGATTAATAATTTGATTTTTTTCTCTTTTGTTTTTACGATGATGTTTTCGATTTCCCGGATTCTCTCGCAAAACTTATCTCTGCTTCCTCCCACTATCAACAAAATGGCATCTCCTTCTTTTCCCTTCATGATTGTCTGATATATATCATCCACTAGGTAGCTAAATTTTGCATAGGGTTTGCAGTTACAATTAACATCAAAATTTGTTTCTTCAAACAGCCTCATGCCCATTCCCTTGCCAAATTCATCTCCCAACACAAACAACTTTGGCTTAGAATATTCGGACAGTTTCTGTGTGCAATCCTTATTAAGTTTTCGGTCAATACTAGGAATATGTTTGATTCCCGAACTTGCATATGATTTATTCGAGCTTTGCTCCCTCAATGAGTCACTGAATCTTTTGGCCTCCTCCAGCTTCAACAATAGCTCCTCAGTATTCCTTCTGTAGTCTTCAACCTCCCTTCTTCTACTCTCAGTGAATCTCTGCATTTCTATTTTCATATTCTTTAGTATATTGTCTTTGCTTGCCACTAACTGTTTTAATTCTGAATTTATTTTCTTGTAATTTATCAAGGTTGTCTCTTGCTTCTCTAAAATATCAATTCTCTTTTTCAAAATAGACACCTCCCTATTTTTCAACCTCAACTCCCGCCTACACTCCTGTAGTTCTTTAATTGTATTTGTTCCATCTTCATCTAGTTTGTCTCTCTTGATGTTATTCGTGTTTCTTTTGGAGCTATTTGTTCCTCTCCTCAAAGTACTTGTTTGCTTTTTTAGCTCTTCTTCAATTTTCTTGGGGGTACCCAGAGTATCCTCACCACTATCTGTATTCCTTCTAAAATTATACACATCTTTCTTAGAATTGTCAATATTCCCATTTGAATCTACTTTGTTCTTTGGAAAGCTGTTTACAATCTCTTCCGAGTCAATTATACTTTTTCTTGTTGATTCATCTATGATATTACTTGAGCTATCCATAGTATATGTGTTATTGATGCGCGCTTCCTCGAGCCCACCATCATCCATAGATTTGTCAACCATTATAATATAGCTGTTATTACTATTTATCTTTTCGCTTTTAATAATATTAGACATTTTTTCTTCTTTAGTATGACAATAAACAACACAACTCAGTTCACAAAATAATTTTTTTAAAAAAAATTTTTTAAAAAAAAATAATTCAACAAATACACAAAAACAAGTACTTGTTAAGTTCAATGTGTTCACTATGATAATAATATTATATTATAATATTATAGGATATTATCCTCATTGAGGTATTATTTATTATATAGGATAAATGTCTATGGCTGTAATTCTTGTCTATGGTTTCGTGCAATTTTTGTTTATGGTTCCACGAAACTTTTGTCTTTGATTATATGCAGTTTTTCTATGTTTTATCTATGGAATTACTAACTTTATCTATGTCAGGGTTCTGTCAATGTCATTTTCATCTTCAATGAGTGAAATAATTTGTTCAGTAGGTCTTGAAAGGTCAAAGTATTTTTTCATGTGGTATGTAATATTTTAAATTCGAATTTTAATTTGAGAAAAAAAACAATCTTAAATCACATACCGTTCGATGATGCTATTGTTAAAATGTCCAGATTGTTTAACACCACAAAATTAGAGCACACTAATTTGTAACGCACAGTTATATTCAAAGTAATTAATAAATCTCTTTCAGATTACCCGCGCGAAAATGTTGACGTTCTGACAGCTGTCAAATGATCGAATGAATGGTATTGGTAACTTTAGCAGAAGGTGTTCACCTAATGTGCCTCGTATGTTGAGCTAACATTTTAGAAGGGTCTTATTGGATGTGTTTTAGGTTAATGGTAATAATAATAATATGTAGGTACAACATGTGGGTAATACAGAAAATTTCCAAATTTTCCCCCAAATGTTTCATAATATTTTGGTTTGGAGTGCCAGAAATGATATTTTACTTTGTTTCTTTCTTACATTTTCGAGTATCCAAACTGAAAAAAACAATGAAATTTGATAATATAATAATGAAATATTACCTCTTTATAGATCAATATGTCTATTTATGATATTATATATTGTCTAATAATCATTCAAAATAACAAAATTTTAATACAGTGTTTTTAGTTTCAATAGTTTAATAAGGATAATTGTTTTTCAAGTGTTAAATTACTTTCAAACTAATTAAAAATTACAAATTTAAAAACAAATGAACTAGTGGATAAAATTTGTGACAATAATAATAATACCTACAATTAGAACTCACATAATTGTTTCATATTTCAAATTTATGACAGTTAGAAATACATTAATTATTTTTAATAGTTAAATTAAATTCATAAAATATATTAAAATTTGATATATAACAATAAATAAATAAAAAAAAACTGAAAATGCGCCCTTGCGGTGGTTTGTACCACAAAACGGCGCTCAATAAATTGTCCAGATTATTATTATTATTATTATTAAGAATAATGCCTACTCGACATGCTTCATTCGCACAATCAATAGATTGTGTTCAACCTTTAGTAGGAAACGGAAAGGTGTTTCGATGACTACGAATCGGTTTAGGCTGGTTTAAGGGCACTTTATTAAAAGTACATTCACCAATTCCCGTTTCAAATCACTATGTTCGATATGTGTTGAGCACATATGTATGGCGACTAATAGCAACCATATATTAATTATGGTTGTGTTCAAGGCTGTTGACAATCTTTCGCTGATTTCTTCGCATTTAGCTGGATTTTCACTCCTCCATGAGTGAGGATATTAAGAATATTACTCAACAGACACTTCATCTGCACAACCAACAGACTGTGCAAACTCCCTTTTGTAATATATACATAGATAAATAGATAAACACGAAACAACAAGTAAAAATTATACTAAGTAACTGATTTAAAAAAAATATTATTAAATAACTATCCAATGAAATGCGTAGGTACCTCAATATTGTAGTAGCATATTTTATTCAACGTCTGTAATAAAAATTAATGTTGATATTTTTTTCTCGGTTCATCATGATCTACTCGCTTACTTATTTTTTATTAGACACCTAACATGCTCATAAATGTTTTTAAAATATCAATTTTTATCCTTTTCACCGCACATGCCATGTACCTACCTTGCATAATGGTTTTACATATAAATTTTAATAGATATGCTCTCAAAGTCGGTATGATATCGGTATATGTCTATGTAACATTGTGTGTGCATTATATTGTTTTGTATTTCAGGGAAAGGTTCCCCTTCTTCAAGCCACATGATGATCGGTGGAAGAATTCTGTACGACACAATCTTTCTATAAACCCTCACTTCAGGAAGGGAGCTAAGGCATCAAAAGGAGCTGGACACTTGTGGACTATAGCGGCACCGAGTGCGGCTTTGGATCGAGTGTTGGCGTCCTGTGAGGCGGTAATGTTCACACAATTATTATTTTTGAAATTGTACTTTATTTTAATTAACTATCTAAGAGAGTCAGAACTTTTAATAATACTCTTCTTCGTAAGTTTTCAAGTATCCTGTACCTATATACATATTAGGCATTCGTAAAACATAACTTGTTTAGATATTTGACATTATCAATTCAAAGATGAGGTTCGCCACCCATCATGAATGCCTTGTTTTTTTTTGTCACGGAGTTAACAAATTACATGCTCATTCCATACAGTTCGTTGACCGACTACTTCGCTTGGAGGAGATCCCGTGATGTTAGAGATAGATAGATATATTTTTAATGATTATTTCCTACTTTGCGACGCGACGATGTGACTATAACCCGATCGACATTCTTCGTAATTTATGTTATCGGTTTAGACTATATGAGCATCTCTTTCACATGTTTTTATCAAAAAACTACAAACAAAAAAAAAAACAGAAATTTATTCTAATACATATATTTACGCCCAAAAAATAGTAGTGCATTATTTTATTTATTTATTTTATTTTACATAACAATTGGGGGGTTAAAAGCGAAATTACTATGTCAAAAGCAAAATCACTTATGTCCAATATGGGTTTGTTGGACATAAGTGATTTTGCTTTTATATCCCTCATTATTAATACAGACATATGTAACAATACATAGACTATTTGACAATAACTTAAATCTTAACATCCTCCTTATAATAGAGACAGGTCTCGTGTAAAGGAGGGATTAAAAACACTAATTTAATTACAACAAGCGTTCCTAATCAATATTATTCTCTTAACCCGTGTAGTACCTATATGATAACTAGCAAATTGCATTAACTCATTCTATTTAAGAAAACACATAATATGATGTTGATGTGTTAGATCTTATACTTTTCTGACTCCGCGTGAAGGAGACCTCGTAAAGATTGTATGAAGAGTTGTAGGTATTATTATATTTTTGTTATATTTTATCTAGATATGAGGGCAAGTGGGTCTCATTTAGGATCTCTTTCTAAATTCCTTAAATTTTGTTATGAATGAATTGAAGTTTAGTGTTTCATAATATAAGTTAAATTAATTGAGCTTAGTATGTCTTATAACTAAATAGTTACCTAAGCATTATGTTTGTATATCCTATTCGATGAGAAAAAACTTCTATTTAGTGTTTCAATTTAATTTGTATCCGATATTATCTTTATAGAAGAAATACATGTTCGTATCATAATGGTAGACAATGTCTTTAGCCATCTCTCAAAGAAAGTCAACAAAGCCATAGCACTTTTTAAATATTATTTTATACTACTTTTCAACTGACTAAATTCTAGTAAGTACATACTTTTAGTGGGTTTGAACTCACTAGACATGTGCATTTTCTTATGTTGTAAGTTGCACTGATTATTGGAAAACATTCTACTTCAAAAATTGATAATTATTTAAAAACATGGATTTCGTTTTCATAAATGGAAATCGGGCTGATTGTAGTGCACAAACGTTTTTGAAGCACTTGTTAAATGTGTTAAATTAAAGGATAATAATTAATTTATATTGTATCCTTAAGAGTTTGTTTCTAAGTGTGTAAGTTATTTCACTGTAGATAGGTGGTAAGAGCGCTGTACTAATTGTTAAAGCCGCTCTCTAACGAAAACGGTAAAATATTAAATTTTCAACCAGTTTGGTAGAAAAACTTTCAAATATTGTTGACCTTGCGAGCATTTTGATTTGATAAAATATGAAAACAAATATTTATCACCAATATTAGTTTTTTACTAAACAGCCGACTGACGAGATTTATTTAGGTACTCTTGTGTTATGTCAAAATTCAAAATAATTATTTGTAATATATACGTGAATCTATATATTGTTCATCCTATCAAGCATATATAAATACTATAGATCTTTGCAAGCTTTTTAAGTAAGCAAAAATATCGAATTCATGTGTGAAATTTACCAAAAAATTTTTTTTTTTTAAATTGTAGGATTCCCGTTCATTGTCTGCCAAACTCATCACCGATTTTGATTCATAGAAATATTTTTTTAACGAACTCATTGAAGCTATAATTAAGTTTTTTTAAGTAAAAAAATAAGTAAGTAGATGTTGGTAATAAATATTTGTTTTCATATTTTATCAAATCGAAATGTTCGCAACGTCAACAAGTTTTGAGAGTTTTTCTGCCAAGCTTGTTGAAAATTGAATAATTGACCCTTTTTGCTGGAGAGCGCCTTTAAGGATAACGAAATGAGATAGCGAGGTGTTGCCATAAAATCTTTTAATTTATAAAGCTATAACATTTATTATTCACTTAGGCGTCCACTTGTTGCTTGGAAAGTATACGTATTGGTACCTATATATCTACACACATTTTAGTACTCATTGTATTTTTATGTCCGACGCATTACTTTGAAAACAAATTGTATAATTTATTTTCCTAACCTTTAATTTACAGAGTTTCTTGTTACAGTTTTAAAATTTGTATCCCTCTACAAAAATTGGCTTTCCTAAATATAACGTATAAAATTCCTAGAATTTGTGTTTATAATAAGGTAAAAAGAGGAATCAATTTTCTTTTTTTTAAAGAGTATCTATCTGTTACCCATATACATCTTTATACATCTTTCACAGTAAGCTAAAAGCAACGAAAACCGGAAGAAAAACCCTTGATAGTTTACCATTGTTATGTAGGTACCTAGTGTTTGTAAAATTTACAGTGTTCTCTTGAACGATACTTGAATTTGAATCTACCAAATTCCAGTGAATCATTCCTATAATTCCAATATCAAAGGCAATTATCATATGTAGTTAAATGGTAGTACCAACTCGTAAATGAACATATTTTTTACGTTTCGTGTTAAGGCTATAAAAATGGATTAGCTACAAACATCATAAGGATCAACTGTGATAAATGTAACGGATGGCTTTCTGGCACATCGCATATTAAATAATGTTTAATATTGATTTATAAATTTTTCGATAGATGCACCTACCATTTATGGATTAAATAATATCGAGAGGTTTCATTGTTCAAGGATTTTCATAATACTTTTATGATTTGCTTTAATTCTGATTTCCACTGCTAAAAAGTACAATATGATTGTATCCGTTGACAAGAAAAAGTGCTAAGTTATTTTAAGGTAACATTTCAGATTCTAATCGTTTAAAACGGATAAAAAACGTTGAAAATGGAACAATAAAAATGTTACAAAGAATAAATATTATCTTATATACTTCTCTGTTGTTGAATATGACAACTTTCATTCAGTTTAGCGACCTGAAAGATAGTTTCACTTAACTTAATATTAAAATATGAATCAAGCACAAGGTGATTTGATATTCCCAGTTAAGTAGCATTTCTATTTTGCAGATGGAAGTTTCATGTAAGGGTACTTTACAGTAAAGTTTATGAAGCGCAATAAAACGTTTCAATTATGAAAATTATTTCTTTTTCCAAATTCTTAATGTAATGATGGATGTACTCAATATTGAAGTTTTTAAGAACTTGAAATATATTTCTCAGATAAAGTTTTCGTCACAGTTTAAAAATATATGAACAAAAAAGTTATCCAGAGTATCATTGAGTATTTTTTTCATTTATTTTATTAACATTACATAACTGAAACAATTTTAGTAAATTTACTGTCTTATCTTATTTGAAAAAAATATTACATCTGAATACATATTATAGACTCCGCAAATAGAAAAGTTTTCTTGCTTTTGAGTGTAACTTTTGGAATGTCTCGTTAAAGGCAGATAGTTCAGCCTAATATAAATAATTAAATACTTACATTTGTATCTAGAGTGTCTCATTTTTTAAGATACGGTAGGACAATCTATGTGTTCATCGAGTGTCTCATTTTTAAGATACGGTAGGACAATTTATGTGTTCATCTAAATCTTCTAATGAAGTCAGTTTCCTGCTACTCCAACTGCAGGAACTGCGGTAATGGCTTAGATAGACTGATCATACACGTCAAGTTGGTGAAGTAATAATATTATTTATAATGTTCAAATTCAAATTCTTTATTCATAGAAATATTATCACTTACACATTTTTGAGAAAAATACATTAGCACATTAATTACTAACAAAGTGTTAGTGTTGCTGCTCCACTAGGTACAATGCACTGTATTGTGGTTAATACAAAGGTTTGTGTACCTACATATATTTTTGTTGTAAGTGTGGTGTTATGACTTTCGTGAAATATATCCTAATTAACAAAAAAATATTCTTCCAATATGCACCATGGTAACATTATCTTCATCTCGGATTAAGGTAAAGTTGTTATTTAAATTTTTGCTTCAACAGAGTAGATCATTAAGAGTTACGTGTTATTTTCTATAAAGTTGTCAAATATTTGAAAGACTAACAATTTTACACATTTCATTTCTATGCTATGACTATTGAAGTAAAAGTGTTTTAGCAGTGGTTGGCATTATTTTAAGCGATAACTTATTATCGGTGATTCTTTTGAAAAGATTATAATTAAGTAATGTACGAATGTATAACATATCATATGACTTTAAATACGCCAAAAGTGACAGATGACTGACATCTAAAAAGGAATTGTCAATAAAAAGCTTACACAGTTTCTTCAAAAAACAACACCACCTTTCGACCTTTGACGTAAAGCATATTTTTGTTTAACGTTGGCTTATGGACGGTTGAGTAAAGAATCATGGTCACGTCGGTAAGGTTTTTTTCCTTGATTTTCTTGATGGCCTACGACCTCAAAATAATTTTCTGTGACGTCATTTCTTATTGGTCTACCAACTATAGAAATAATAAATAAAGTTTGCATTGATATCGAAGAAGCAGATGTCTGCTATAAGCGAATAAAACATCGCTCTCTGATTTGCTTGAATAATTTTACGTATACATACATATATGTGTGTATATTATATGAATAGTAATTGAATATGTTTTAAACACGTATTGTTGAGATGAATAAATGGAAACCGACGAGTAAATATTACCATATAGTAAGAAGGTTTTGTACTGTAATAAGATTGTCGACTCGAATATTTGGATGTAAATGGGAGTAGGTATACAAAGTGTATTATTAGGAATACCACAGTAATTCAAATGTGAGTGCTGTCATGTTCCAGCATCCGTTTCTACATATTATTATTTTCATATAGATAGTTCTGCTATACGTTATGTTGCTACATAGAATAACAACAACAATCAAGTTTAGTGTATGTACCATAATATTATATAACTCTATAACTCGTCTTATACTCAATCAATACCTTTGACATGTGAAACCTTTTTAGTATGACATACACAACCCAGCTATAATTATTACGAGAAGGATTACCTTACATACCTTCACCATCTTACATACCTATACCTTATTAAAGTGCGTTACAATACAAAGTAATTATTGTTCAGTTCGTAATCATTCTTTGAGTTTTCTTACTCTGCTTATTGTTTCAGGAACTTAACAAACTTGTTATGGAATGAGGATGTGAGATGGAATATTTTTTAGATTCATATTCATGTATTAAACACATGAATATGAAACTATTAAATACATGAATTGAATACATGAATATGTATATAACTTTTATTTCATCATTTATGATATCTGTGCATAAAATTTGATTACTTGCAAATGAGTCTCGCAAACGAGAACTATTCAGTTTACTTTTTATACAATTATCAAGGTAATTTTAAAAACCTTAAATCGGATATTTTATTGAAAAATAATAAATAACTATAATATGAAAAATATTCCTTCTGATAGTGTGTAATGATAGTAAAAATAAAATAAATCCTTTTATGGCCCATTGACCTAAGTTGCTGTTATGACCATTATGCTCGCAGCTGTGTTAATATGACTTTGTACTCGAAGTTATATTCGTAAAAAATAACTGTGAATTTAACTTCTATTTTTAAGTGAGTTTGAAAGAGTAAATAATGATGTCGTTTGTACGTAAATTGAAAAATGTATACCTAGTGTTAAAACCATGAAGATCTGTTTATAAACCTAACAGGTTCTCCGACAATGTAATTTCACAAATTAAGTGAGCTGAGTGTGCAGACACGATGACAATATTAAATGCTGTACGAGTACACAATGCAGCTAGGGAATGCAATCTCGACTCGAGATTGACGAATCGAGATTGAGTCTCAAAATTTGAATTCGAGATTGAGTCATTCGAGATCTCGTCAAATAATTCGACGAGATCTCGATTAAATCGAGATTAGACTACTTTTTAAAAATACCTTATTATTTGTTCAAAATATGTTAAACTGAATAAAAAAACTACATACATATGTGACTATTATAGTTTTTGTAAATAAAACACAATAATAATTGAGCAGAAATTTTGAAAATCAACTTTTATTAAAGAAAAGGTAAGTGCTGAGTCTCCATTACACTCTCCAAATTTTAGTGTACTAAATATCTTAGCATGCTGAGTTTGTAAATGCAAATATGCGTTTACACTATACAAACTCAGCAAGCTACAACGTTTAGTGCACTGAAATTTGGGGAATGTAATGGGCACATTAGAAGAGATACGTACAACTCTGTTGTACGTATCAAGCATGTTCGCAACACTTGACCAGCGAGTTTTACAGTCTAGTGTCAGTTGGAGGGGTTTTCCTATTTCATCCTAGATAAAAGGCTGTAGACATCATTCTTTGCCGGCGAGTTCGTAAAAAGCTTGACGAGTTTTCTAAGTTTCGATATAATTAATCGATGTTCCAAAGCCAAATCTACATGCCTTGATGGAAATGAAAAACGAAATCCATAGTCATCGTCATCCTCTTCATCACTTCCATCATCTCCATCTGTAGGGTTACTCTTGACAAAATCTTTACACGATTGTGTCAAGAGTAGCCCTGCAGCAGGATTCTATATTAAGCTGTCCATCTTTTTCTACCGACCTTAACAAATCTTCCTCAAACTTAGCACTCGATTCAATTTACTTGTAATTACGTCCATATACACTTAGCTTGAATTGTTCTCAGACATAATTATTTCACTTGGTTAACTATCCAATGTTTAAATAGTAATTAGTGAAGTAAGCTATCAAATTTGGAGAAAGCTAATAAAACAATATTTTAATAATAAGTACATTTTTCATGCTCAATCTCGATCTCGATTGATTTGGTCGAGATCTCGAACGATATTTTAAAAACGAGATTACCTAGCTTCGAGATTAAATCTCGAAAAATTACTCGAGATCTCGCGAGATCGAGATTGCATTCCCTAAATGCAGCAAACACAAAAAGCAAACATTTGTTTAATGTCTTAATACCTTCTTTAGATTCTGGTGGACGAGAACAGTTCTATATTGTATTTGTAAACAAGAGATTTCTCCTTAATCCTAGTAGTATCATTTCGCTATAATATTTTTTGTTTAATATTGCTTTTTTTCTGTATATTCACGGAGATTAAAATTAATGGACTTTTCATTATATTGTCATTCTTAAACCATGAGACAAAAGATTTAAGTAGAATGTACAACAAGACCTAATGTTGATGTATAAGCTAGAGTCAATTATTTTTTTCTTGACTTATTTGTCACGAAGCAAATCTCGACTTCAGACGAATATTTATATTAAATATTTATAAGGTAAAACACTTTGGAGCTTCAAATTTAAAACTCCAAAGTGTTTCTACTTATAAATATGAAATAAAATAATGGAGTTTTACTCATTTAGTGAAAAAAAAATAATAAGTGTAAATTTATGTGCTAAATCTTTTTAGAATATATGTAAACTGGAAAACGTTATAAGTTTAAAGAAAAGAACGTTATTTGCTATATATACATATATATATATATATACTTTTTATAAATCACGTCGCAAGCCATATTTCCGCGTGTATCTGTTTTATAAATATAACTAAAATAGAACTAGTTAATATGGTTCATACCAATCGTAAACACACATAGAAGAGTAAGATTGATACTTATCCTTTAGGTATGTGTATTTAATAATACTAATCTTTTAGTGAAAACAAAACTTTTATATTTCCGTTTTACCTAGGTACCAATATATTATATTTGTATCCTTAATCATTAATCAATAATTTATGTATTTCATATATTTTTTTTATTATTACCGGCAATCCACCCGTAACGAGTGATTTGTGATATTATTATTATAATATAATAAAACCTTATTCCTTACAAAGCTAAAGAAAAAGTTTGGAAGATGTGTAAACAATTACGATGATGGAAAAATACTCATCGATTTTCTCCATAAATTTTAGGAAAAACGGAGCGAGTGAAAAAACTTTTCCAAGGCGTATGTCAACATGAACAAAAAAGACTCGGGTGACACTAAAAAGTTTTGCTTTATTTATTATGCCTTGAATAATACAAATGATAGATGTTGAAAACATAAATAAATATAAACTTATATAATTTCTACCATCTGGCGCTATTTTTAATATTCCAACATTTTTATGTCGTGTCAAATATCGTAATAACAATAATAATAAATCTTTATTGACAGTACAAACAAAATAACATTTACATATAATATAACGTTTACATACAATATTTAAAAGAGGGAGTGTGAGGAAGCGCGGACGTCCAGGAACCACGTGGCTTGATCACGTGGATCAAATTATTAAGGACGACCGCGTGTTGAGTATGAGAAATCGGCGTGCATGTATGAGAAACTGGATGAATGTATAGGAAGCGAAAGAAGTATGTAAGGATAGATCTATATGGCGCTCCGTTCTCTCCGCCTACCCCACTTGGGAAACGGTGTGAGGGTGTAGTATAGTAAAGTAGTATACATACGACATATTATAATAAAAGCAGCGGACTGTCAAATAGAGAAATTTTTGCGGAGAAAAATCTTCCAATTTACAATTTGTAAACTACCATCCTTAAAATATTTTTTTTATTATATTTAGGATTATAAACGACAAATTCCCATTAAATAACATATTTTTATAGTGAACATTTAATGTTGACCGATCTTAAAACTAAAAAAATTAACAAACACAGAACCAAATCATATAATTATATAAAACTAATGCTAAATGTAAAACAACAAACAGTTAAAATGATCTACGAGTATCATTCTTCATTCTATAACAATACAGCAAAACTTTCACAGTTCAATGTACGAAGATAAAACACAGATGTAGAATACTATTCAACTGAAATTTTGTAACAAAATGAACTTTTTTACAAACGTTGTTTTTCAATATTATCGTTTTAGTGAATTATCATAGTTTATTGCGGTTCGTATCTATTCTTCTACATTGAATTTATTGAGTAGTTAACATCTGTATTAAGTGCTTGTGGAAAACTGTTTTTAATATTAAGGTCGGAGCACTTTGGATTATCGGGAAGGCAGTGAATTTATATTAAATGTAATAATTATGTATATACTTCAGTTCAGTACGAGAGCAATGTATAGGCAGGTCACTATCTCTAATGATATCGGTGGTATTGATGATTCGTAACGGACACGGATCGATGAATATTGTATTGGTAATCAGAGATGGAAAGATTATTGATCGAAATATTTTGTATGGAACGATATTGGAATGTTATGATATTGCACATTACAGCAAATATTCCTAGAATAGATTCAACTGGATAGAATGATAATCTTTTAACTGTTTACTTCTCTGTAGAGCTGAGTACAAGCTTCCTCAAAACTTCGCATTTTCTTCAATCCCGATCATCCCAATATTTTCCCCACCGCCTAGACAATATCTTCTGTCCATTTTTTGAGTTATCTTACTCATCTAAGAGAATATTTTAAATATTTATAGTTAACTTTGTCTCAAATAAATTTTACTTTGGGTTTTTTCATTCGGTACATGACCTACTCATAACAATATTGGTCGTGGTGTAAAATGTCAGGGTTTAAATAATAAAAGTTACATTGTTATTATTTATATTTAAGTTAAAATTATATAAATATAAAATATAATATAATAAAATAAAAAAAAATATATAAAATAAAATAAAAAAAATATATATAAAATAAAATAAAATAAATATATAAAAAAGGATAAACTATTAAATATTCATTCAGTATGACTGAGAGCTGTTAAAGGGAGAACAAAACAAAGCTATGATAATTAACAATAAAAAGGTTATGTCAATCGAGTTAGAAACTTAATTATTTCAATTAGAATGAGAATCTATTAAAAAATCCAAATTAAACTCAATTGAATCAGAATCCATACTTAAAGTATATAAAACTCAAATCACTCGATAACGGGTGGATAGCCAAAATAAAAAAAGTATACAAAAGGAATATATATATATGTATATTACATTAGTTTTAAACACAGGCAAAAAATATGTAGGTACCTATGAACTTCTGTACTGGAATACTTGAATGAAATTCTAAATGTTATATTAAAAAAAATTTTTACTTCAACTCATTGTTACGTATGAAAATTATCAAAGGGTTGTATTCTATAAATACTAAGACCCACATTGTTGCACGTGTTTTTTGAACTCTTGAGTTCAATTTGTACAACTTTTGTCATGGTATGTGATTAAACTTAGCTAGGGAAGTTTTAATATAGAGCTCTGACACGTGTATTGTCCTACCTTAATAATAATAATATTTGCTATCTATAAGAATCTTTTGTTTCATGTTTAAAAAAAAGAAATTCATATGCGATATTCTTAAAACTACCAACCCTTATAATACACTAACATAAAAGTGTGTTGTCTAACCCTGACTTTGTTCTTGTGAAATAACTCTGTTCTAATGCTCTTACTGCAGTATTATTTTTAGTGAAGAATACACATCTTTGTTGTAATTTGTTTGTTTTTTGCTGTGGATTTATTTATTTGCTTTCATGAAATTTTTTTTTCACTTTGACGTGGTGCTAAAGGGACCTTTTACATCCTTTTTGTACTGAAGAAAAAGAATATATGTTTGTACTTTGACATGGTGCTAAAGGGACCATTTGCATCCTTTTAATACTGAAGAAAAAGAATTTATGTGTCTATATTTGTTTATTATTGTGTCTTGACTTTTCAATTTTTTCTTGTATGTTGTGTTTATTACGCTCTTTCTATTGTATTAATGTTTTTCCTTTTATTGTACTATTGTAATGTTGATAAACCCAAATGTCCTGTAAAGGACCTACGGGAGATGTTGAAGAAAAAAGAATAAATAAATTCAATAAATGAGAGAAAAATCTATGTACCTATAACATTAACATCTATAGTTTTTCCTCCGCTGGAAGTAATATTGTGTAAGTAACACCTTAATTAAGAAATCAATGAGAACTCTCAAGGAATAATTTATATCGTGACCTTGCTTCGGATGGTCATCAAAAGCACAACTTAGAAATGTAGATAATTATTCCAGATCATTTAGCTGGATAATTAAGCTGTTATATACATTTATGATAATGTCAGTAGGTATTCTAAATAAATTCATGTTTTTTTTATGGAAAGAAACACAGGTTGTTTGAGCTTAAAATATATTTAATATTAGGTACAGTAACCTGGTTTCGACTTACAAAGCTATTTTCAAATTAATTTTACTGCATACTGTGTTTTAGTATGAACAATAATAGATTATGTTCTTAAAAATATATTATTCTGTTCTATGCGACTTTTTGTAGGAAAGATAACGATAAACAGTTAGTCAGTCAGCCAAAAGGTTACTATTATGAGTTAGACTTTTTACAACATAGTATTGGTTTATTTTGTATTTAAATTTTCATTTTTATTTTTTTACTTTTAACTGGAGAATGTTTTGTCTGTTTTTATGTTGTTTTTATATTTTGTACATGTGTTAAATGATTGTGTGACGTTATAAAGTTTATCTGTATACTTGTAAAGGCAATTGCCGTATATTGTGTTAAAATAAAGTATAAATGAATGTTATATGGTAATATATATTGATTAAAAGCTCCCTGTTAACCATAAAGTCATCCCTTAAAGGATATTGTATTATAATATATTTAAAATTGTTGTATAAACGTTTTACAAAACTAACGTTAACTCAATCAATTAATTAATTCATGTTCCTAATCAAACCATTAACGATGGATTATGGGTAAAGTGGTAGAATTAACAATGTATAAGGATACATTTATATTTATTTAGGTATAATTTTGTTTTAAGACGTTTCCTTACATTATTCCAAGGAAATTTCCTTAAAATACTGCTTAAATTGAAAATCTGCTCTATTTAGGCTCCTATGTACTAGCAGGCATTTACTCATTACATTATTATAATCTTAGTGTACGAAACGGTTGATATACATAGCAAGAGGATAAATGATTTCTGGTTTCATGTATTACTTACTCTGTTGACTACAAGTGGCAATGTGGTCAATGACAAGGGTTAATGGAGCAAATGACTACACATGAATTATGATACATCCATATTATACCTACATGTATCGATATTTATACACAATTCTTTATGAAAACTTTGATAGAAACACACATGCAAAATTTATTTTTTGTACGCTATTATTGAATTGTTTATGAACATTATGATAGGAAGTTTGTAGTTATAGAAAAATCATCTTGAGTGATTGATATTGGATTTGAAATATATTTAATGGATCACGAAGCTAATTTGAATTTGGGAAATGCATAGGAATATTCTGGTAGGTATTACATCAATATAGTTGGTCAAGGGAGTGTTGAAGCTGACAAATCGTGTGTTCATCTTTACGAGGTTGTTATTCTCTGTAACAGTGTTGAAAAATATAACCATGGTAATACACAAGTATAAAACTGAAGTTGATATTATTTAAGATTTTTTTAAAGATGTATTCATGATTCAAGCTGTTTCTTAAGACGTTCACAATGTTTACTTCTGAATATTGTGCATAACATGTAATTTTGAATAAAATATTAAATTCGATAATAATTTACGTAAGTCAAAATTTATATAAAAAACTTATGATAATGCTACTTTTACTATGTCATTGGCACACAGAGGATAACTTGTTTATTTATAACGTGTAGTTTCCGCTAGCAATCACACTTGATAGTAATGCTGTCTTGGTATGAATGAATGTAATAATAAAGTAAATTGTTATTCATTAACACTAAATGTTAGATATTAAATAATATTTAAATATTTCCAGACCTAGTAAAATCTCACGTAACATTATTTCTGTCTTCGTGTTTACATGTCAAGGTTTTAAAGCAAAAGTTGTATTGGGTCATGTTTTTGGTTTGAGTAAATTTCACTCCCTGTACGCTCGTAAACAAGTGACAGACTAGAATCGTAACAGAAAAAGTTAACATCACATCATTGAACAAGTAATAATGTTTACTAGGTATTTTGTATGTGTGATAGTAGCTTTTCATATTACTATTGGTTATTATAATAACTATGGACGTACGCAATAAATTTAATGTACGAGAATGTGCTTCTAAAATAATTTTTATGTTAAAACGTTACAGAAAATAATTACACTCTTGTTTACCATTTGAAAGATTGTTAACATTATTTCATATTTGAATGTGAAGTGGCCATTGTTTTTACCATCTACCATTTTTTATAATTACATTTATATTTTTGTAGATTTAGGTCTTGTTAAGTTAAATTTGCATTATTTCACTATCTATTTTTCATAGGAACAATTCAACTATTGTCGTGAAAAACGATACATATGGTATAAATTGCCACTTGTAGCACTTATTTAACAATTTATAAAATGACTTTTTGTTGACGAAATTAATTTAGCATTTACTAAGTTAGTTTGAAACTCAGCAATATAGTTCTTGACAATAACAGAAGAGGGTATACTTAATAAATAACAGAGAAACAAAATGACATTCCGTAATAAGTTAAAATTGTATTAGAGTTATAGGATAAATGTCAAATTATAAGAAAATTAGAAATACACTATTAATTTATTAATTAATTTATTCATTCCTTGTTGTACATTGAGTACAATACATAAAATTTTATAGAGAAATGCATTCAGTTAATATACAGGGGGCGAGTTTATTGCAAAGGCTCGAAGTATTGATTAAAGTGACATGGAAAACAGTACGAACAATAAAAAATAGATTTTTAAGTAATAATCTTAAAGTTAAATTTACAAGTGAATATTTGATTATCTTTTTTTATGAATATGTTTGAATTTATAATTTTTTTTTGGTGTGAATGTCTGCTGAAGTTATTACTGAGTGTCAGTATCGAGTTTCAAATATCAATACTCTCTACTTTGTCTTTAAGTACATAATATATGTATAAGGATCTTAACTTACATCTTATACTGGGCAGGTGTAGTAGGTATATTGTTGTAATGTCTTCTAGTCTTCGTGTATTTTATAATAATACTTTTTATTTTCTTTCAGCGGAGAATGGAAGCCAAAAATTTAGAACAAGAAGTTGCCGCAGCAGCCGCTAGTATTCTTCAACATCACAGTACAGGTACATATTTATTTTTATGACATTGATACTTCTGGTGCAAGAGACTTAATTTTATTTTATTTTGATATATTATTACGTAGGTATCATTATCAAGTTGTTGATATGATTTAAAAAAAATAGATATAAATATTCATTGTCCCCTGAATAAACAATATTTTTAAGGTTCATAAGTATAATATGCCTGTACCTTATTTTGTAATTGTACATTTATTAAAACATCATATAAGTCTGTGGAGGACCCGAAAAATAATTTGTTTCTAACTCTTCTCCGTAAGTTCTCGAGTGCCCTGTAAAAGGCAGTTGTTTGAAAAAATAATATCATTTTATATCTTAAATTCGGCAATGAGGTGTGCCATTGTCCTGAATATTTATTTTTATTAGCACGGGTAGGACAGCTTGCACGTTCATTGCATACTGAACAGCTGGTCTTTTAGCTTCTTCTCTTATGGAATATGCTGTAATGGTGAAATAGTAGTAGGTATTAGTTACATTTATTAAAAATATTTGCCTTTATATAGGGCAGATACCTACCAATAATATTTAATATTTTTATTACTTATTCGATACACATATGTTTGATAAGGCATTTACTACGTAATAATTAAGATCCACGTATGTTCGGTTCTTATGTAAAATTACTATGTTAAATTTCGAAAATATTTTTTTTTTTAATTTGAAGGTATCTGAATTTTCGTTATAAACTCAAATAAAACTTTATACACCTTTCATAGAAAAGCAAAAGCCTGTGTCGTGAAAGGGAAATTTGCCGACGGAATCGAACCGCACACCTCTTGTTCATTTGTTCATGGGAATAGTGGACGTCTCCGTCGAAACCTTGGTTACGACAATTTTCGTACTATAAAACAATTAAACATAACAGTAAATAACTATTGTTAAAATTAAATAACATTTTTTTATTTATTCATTCTTTACTGTACACTGTAAACAAGCAATTTTACATAAATATACATTTATAATCAATATACGAGTACATATCACATTCTGTGTAATTAAAGTGTCATCAGAATTTTTCAATTAAAATAACCTATTTCGATACTAAATTTTTATTAAACGCGCTAAAGTAATTTGAAAATGTATAAAAGTTTCTATAAATTGAATCTTACGAGTTTAATTCGTGTAAATGGATACCTATTTGAATTACTTATGTATATACTTTTATTACTTTGTTACAAAGTCTGCGTGAATGAGCATTACATAAGTAGCTACATTCTTTTAATTTGACGTCGATGAAAATTGCGGTGGAAAAATGTTAAGTCTCAATGGGATGGAAATCAAAAGGAAAATTATATAATAAATTCGAGTAACAGCCTTATTTCCGGGTCACTTCGCACGGGGAATTCGGTGAAGTTACGAAAACCAAAATATATTAGAATGGATTCTATTATTTTTTTGAGAATTTTGATATTAAAAAATAACGTTGGTTTTTGCCTGTTGTTTTATTTATGTATTCTATTTTATATAGATATACCTTAAACATTAAGGCTCCCTTGCAACTATTTACATTAGTGACAAATTTATTCAGTATAGGTTATAAACGTAACTCGTAACTAAATAGATAAACTCTGAAACAAATTTACTTTCAGATGTATTAATTCACTCTCAAGCCTTGTGGCTTCGAGTCATACTAATTTATTATTCACCTAACCCTAAGACTATATCAATTCTACCCTGAATGATAGCAAAGGTTCCAATCTTCATCTGATTACATTTCCACTTAAGTTTTCTTGAGTATTGGACCACCGATTGTCGTGGAAACTAAAATATTCACTCAAATAAATAAATAAACGTTAGATCACTTCTAGGAACGCCTCGGAAAATGTTGATAAACATACATATAAGTGATCGTATATATTATATACCTATCTACTCGACTCCGTTCATACGATCGACAATAATAAAAAAAACCAAGAATATGCGAGTGGAAAGTAAAATACGAATATATAAGACATGTGTCAGGCCCACTGGCTCATTATGACTTTTGGTATAGAATCGAGAGCTTACACAAATAGAACCAAAGCACTGTTGCGAACTGCTGAAATGAAGAAACTCTGCACTATTCTGGGTAAAACACCTCAGGATAGAAACAGAAACATAGTATATAATACGTGAGACCTGCGATACCAAACATATTGTCTGATGAGGCCGGAAAAGATGACGCATCCGGCGCGACCACGTAGAACGAATGAGCGGTTGTAGACTCCTTCAAGTAGACGCAAACAACGTGCCAACGGGAAACTCGTCAACCTGGAATACCTGCAAAGAGATGGCGAGATAATTGGAATTCTGTGTCCCAGGAGACCTCGACGCTAAAGAGGCAGATCTATAGATCTATTGAAAGAGGAAGAAGAAGAATTAAAAAAAATAGATTATTATTTTCAAATAGGAATATTTTTTTTTATAAAAAAACATAAACAAGTAAATGCTTTCAAGAATTGTCTTTTTAGTAAAGATTTTATGGGTATTTAGTCCAATGTCAGTGAATTTATCTTATAAGTTTACAAATGATTCTGATTGGAATATTATTTATATGTATATCAACAGTTCAATAACATTCCTTTGAGCGTACTCGAAATACAAAAAATATAGAACAAGAGATTTTAACATTTTATAAATCGATGTATAATATATGTAGGGTACGTGTAAACAGTTCATATGTATCAACATTCTTTTTATTTTTTTATGCCGATATAACTGTGAAACTTTTTTATAATCTCGTCGAGAGAGAGATTGAATAGAATCATGAAAAAACATAATTTCGAGTTTTTACACACGAAACTTTTCACGAAAATACAGATAATATTTTTCAAACTCTCATTCAAACACATTAATATTCGATATGATTCAACGCCTTCGATCATTGTTCAGTTTTTAGATTAACATTGTAATAGGCAATCTACTTCAATTAGTGAATTCAGCTATTTAAATTTTATCTCGAAAATTCTTTGTCTTAAATATCAGCATTTTGATAGTCTTATATCTTTATTACATCCAAAGTGGATTGATAGCATTGAAGTTGACATACCTGTTAGGTCGTATTACCCCCTATTCTATATTGATTGGAACTAAAATAAAATGTTTCTTAATTTTATAATTAAGGTCACATAAGTGCACATTGGTATTCTTTAAACTCTAAAATATCATATAAAATACGAATTTTAGTTCAAGTGAACTTCAGTGACCTTAATTATAAAATTTAGGAACGTTCTTATTTTAGTTCGAATCAATATAGAATAGGGGGTATTATATACTTAAAAGCAATAGCGATATTAAAAAAAATAGGTAGCTACATTTATTTTCAAAATAGATCAAATTTTAAAGACATTCATTCATAGGAAAATTTAATAATAAAAATCAATATTGTTGATTTAAGTTGTTTTTATAGACGTACGTATAGATTATTTATAAATCATTCTTGACACGAGCCTTATAAAATATGTATGTTATAAAAATAAATTATGTATATTTAAGTGTATGCAAAAGTATTTTTCATAAGAAATAGACATAAAATAATTTGATCAGACAGAAAAATATTGATGAATATATTATAGAAATGTATATTTGAATAAATTTTTTTTTCAGAATTCCTAAACCCGGTATCGGCTGAGCAGGTAGCCGCAGAATGTGGATTATTGGGCGAAGACTTTGAATTGAAGACAACTGAGACAAATACTAATTTATCATTCACATACCAAAACTATTGAAACATTGAAAATTAATTCTTTATACAAACAAGTCATTCTATACAATTTATACATCGTACTTATGTACATAACCAGCAGAAAACAACTTAAAGCCGATACAAACATAAAAAAAAAGATTTCTGGATATAAAATTGTATGTATATAAAATAAAATACAAGTAAATGAATGCTATTACGTAGGTCTCATTTTTTTTCTTAAAACATATTTATAAATTTAATTACATTCTACGACGGGTTTATTACATATTTGACATACCTATTACAATGGACGAAAGATATTTTTTTCGAGAATTTATCGAGGACAATAGCGTCAAATTAATTGTAATGCTAGGTTTGTATTATAAAGTATAGTTATCTGCTAATTTAAAATTTCTTTAGAGTACAAAAGGGTTGTTTAATTTCACTGAATTTCAAGTAATAAAGTTTCAGTTCATATATATAAATCTATGTAGGCAGTGCTTAATTAAAACAAGGGTATAAGTGCTTGTTCTGATAAAGTTGAAGTACAATTTTATTTATCAGTAACATACTGTTAGAACGCTTAGTTAAATATTTAACATATTTATACTACTTATAAAAAAATACTTGTAAAAAATTATTGTAAAAAGTATATCTTATACAATAGTTGAATAGAAAAGTCCGCGCAACTTATATATTGTAATCTGATTTTCTTAATTATTAATATTTTTATATTTCAGGATTAACTGTATAGAGTATTTTCAACGCCAATCTCACTGTATATAGCGTAGAAACTTTACATAAAAATTATGTACACCTGTACTCACAATATATACATACATTAAGATCTGTTTTACTAGATATGTTTAGTTAAAGAATAAGGTTTCCCTTCTAAAGCCAAAACCTCACTCACAACACTATTTGTTCTATTCTAATCCGCTCGTTCACAAATGATAAGGCTATTTTTTCTATGATGAGTGTAATTTGACACCGAAAACTCAAATTTTTACAAACAAAATATCGATATCTTGCCATTTTTTTTCAAACTGTAGCTTTTGTTTTACAGTCTGAGTGCGTCGAAATTAGTTTGAAATTTATATTTTATTCAAAATTAACAAACGAAACTTTGTAGAACGATATTTTATATAACAATAAAATTAAAGGATCACAAAACACTGTTTTACTTCCGCTTCACATTTTTAAACGTCAGAACGGTTTCGAACAATATCTGATTATTTCAATATTGCATTGTCATTGACTAGGAACAGATATTGTTCGAACACGTTCTGACGTTTAAATGAAGTGAAGTGAAAGTTAAACAGTGTTTTACGATATTTTGGTTTTATTATTTTATTGAAATTTCTGGCACTGAGACAAAGCAGTTGAAAAAGCATTTATTCCATGTACATAATTGTGAGTAGGGGTAGTCCTTAAATTGTAATGTGATAATATCTATAAATATACATAGGTATGTATATCCAGTCATGTTCCAATGTCTTAAATTTACTGTGTTTATTATAAGATTTTTTTAGAGAAAAATTCTATCATAAGGTTTCCTTTTAATTATATAAATCATTCGCAAAAAGATATTTACTCCTGAATTTCTCAAACACATTGATTTCAATTAAGTATTTACATGAGGTAAATGGTTGTCACTGAAAGTGAATGTAATGTATTTTTACGTAAGTATGTAGTTCGGTAAAGCGAAAAGACAAATGTAACACTATTTATTTTCATCCGAAACATTTAATATGTATACAAAGCTCTTCAACATGACCCTAATTTTGAGATAAGATTGCTAAAAGGCTGGAAAAAAAGAATTCAGAACAAAAACAGCGTCGGCTGGGATTAAAAATATTTAATTTTCACCAGTCAAAATTATGCGAAGCTGAAAATCTGCGGATTCAATCAAAACACTGAATATTCATGTGCCATTTGATTTTGTTTTCATGGTATTAAACTATTGTTTATTTAAAAATATGTAGATTGAAAGTTTTCATATTTAAATACATGGGGTATATACAAATATTCAGATTCCTTTTATTTCATATTTTCCATCAATAAGTAGGCAGGGGTGTATTGTTAAAATACCTCGAATTTACTAATAACTATGTCATCGATATCGGAGTTGAAATGTGAGATGAGGTATTTTAAAAAAAACTAAACCTGTCTGTCATTACTGAAATCGTAAACATAATGAGTCTTGTCTATTAACTTGGAAATTTTCTGTATTGTATCCTTTATAGCAGAGGTTCCCAAACTTATTTTCTCATAGTCCACTTTCAAAATTTAGCTGAATCCGGTGGACCCCCTGGATTTCTACTCCCCGTCGCTAAATTTGTGAGTAGGTATAGGAATTTGAAATATTTCGAAAACTCCTCGGTTTTCTTACAGAATATTTTCTCACAGTAGCTTTTTCTTTATTTGTACCGACTACTGTTTATGTCAATACGGGCGGCGATACTTTAAAATATTACATGTTTAAATTTCTACCCTCCCTCCATCGCCGAATTTTGAAAATGGTATAGGAATTTGAAATATTTGAAAAACTCCTCGAATTTCTTATATATTTTATTTACTCGAATCATCAAGTATCTGCTACTTTTACCGAATATAGAGTCTAGATTGACTGGATGACACGAGAACTGATGTTCTTGAAACATACATGAGTAAGTGGTGGGAACCCCTCCCTGAATGTAATACGGATTTTTGTTTCAGTCTAACCAAATGGGGTACATAATAGTTGGTTTTTCTTGCCGCAAAGAGAAGACCGTATCGATTCGAATCCGCATCTGTCGTAATAAGTTCGGATTTAGTTCTGACCATCAGGTTGGAATATTTTTTTTCCGGTGATTGTTTTTTTATGATAGCATAGTATGTAAGTAGGTAATATTATAATTGAAAATATTTTTTTGTAAAAGTATTATATTATATAAATAAACATGTTTTCTCAAATCGTAACTGCGTAGGTAACATGGCTGGAAGGATTATTTTGGGTGACGCAAAGCTTCAGTGTAAAATTTTCAATCTTAAATATCAATATGCGCATAAAAAATATCTTATTCATATTTTTTGAATTGCGGTGTAACTATTTATTGAGCCATTTTCCTGATAAAAATGAAAATAAACATAATATCTGTTTGTTTTATTTATGGTATAAAGTAAGTTTATATATTGTTATATTTTATGAAACGTAAAGGCCATGTATGTAATTTGTATTAATAAAATGTAATATGAAGATAAACATACCAAAAGTTCTATGAAGACATGAATTCAAACAAGATGAAATAATGTCTTAATGTATTGTTAAAGTGAGAGATGTAATATTTCAAAAGTCAAAGTAAACAAAAGAAAATTGTAGCGAAATGTAATTAGTTGCATGAACTAGATAGAAGTACTACTACTATTCCATCATGGCATATTCAGCATAGTAGATCTTATAAACATGCAGCTTAACTTAAAAAATAAGACATCAGGGTGGGTGGTATCGGTATGTCTTATCGTTGAATTGTAATATGAATTGTTTTATTTGATTGTCTTTTACAGGGCACTACAAACATACCAGAAAAGAGTGGGGAACTAATTATCTTCTGGGAACTCGACGGAGTTTACCTGGATTCCACCAGAGAGAACACATCTCATTAGTTCATATTTGTCACTAAAAATTTAGTTCCAGCTTTTAAGCAAAAAGATTTCCATAGAAAACTGAGTAAATCGTGATCTAAAATCAATCTCTCTATGTTTCTTATTATAATTTTATGTGTTTTCAATAAATAATACTATAGTTATAATATCTCGTACCTGTTGTCGGGTATTATTGAGAGAGTGAATGAAATTGTGTTTCTTGCCGACGGTGACATCCAAGGTGACTGTGAAGGCCCATCCTGGACATGCACACTTTGTTGCATTCGAGACAAGGCTGCTCCTCTTTTACAATGGGTCTACGAGTTGTTCAATTTTACGGACCGATGTAGCCGTGTGAGAGATGCTGCAGGGGGTACAGTGTGTGAGGTGTCGTGCAGGAAATCTTTGTATCTTTTCTGCTGGCCTCCCCTCTTCCTTTTGCCTTCTGCAAGTTCCGAGAACATAATCTTCTTAGGTAGGTAAGAAACAAAATGGAATATTTTCTGAACTGAATATAAATCGTGAATGAAAATCTCCCTTTTCTTCTGATTATAATTTTATACTTATGTATTCAATATAGAATACTGAATACTTTCTGAACTGAACATAAAATAACAAAACATACATTCACAATTCACACAGATCGAGCTAGTCCCAAATTAAGATGAATCTTGTATTATGGGTACTAACGCGACGATACATACAAATACAATGCACTAAACACATAAATATGTAACGCTGAATATAATTGTGATCTGAAATCATTCTTTGCTTCTGATTATAATATTATGTGGAACCAATATGCTTAATCACAACGTTTTCAACATAAGAGGATTGCTTTATTTTCTAGGTCTGCTAGTAAGTCGCGGTGGGTAGGTATTATTTGTGAAGTTTGAAAAACTCTATTCGTATACATATACATTCCATCATAGAAGAATTACAATTAAGGTACTGGAAGATTTTTACATAACACAATAATGCTACTTTATGTAGGTACGAGTATATAAAATAAGCTGATTATAAGGTGATACTATTGAGAACAATATTCCGTCTTACCTATGGCCTTACAATCCTGTACTATTGTATAAAGACTTCTCGTTATATAAGAGATACAGGGAAGTTATTTACTTTGATCATTCATGTTATTTAATAGCTTGTCTGTTACATTGATAAGAAGTAGATGTATTTAATTACCCGCCTTTCAGGTTGGAGATAATTATGAAAATGGTGCAGTAAATATTTGCACATAGACACAACATACATCATCGTAGCTATCGCAGGTTAATAGTTTGAAAATATTTGTACCTAGTGCATTTAAAAATTATGTTAAATATTTTATATTATTAAAAATACATTTGTATTTTTTGGTTAACTATTAAATTGTAATATATGCTGATATTTTTAGAAGCTATATTATAGTTTGAAATTGTAAGCAGTAGGTACATGACTTTAATGATTTTTTTTACTGCCTCGAAAAACTTCAAATCTTCACTTTAGTGAAAGAGAAGTATGATCTCCACACAAAATGCTTTTCTGTAAAGTATGATAAAAAAAATATTTAAGAGTCTAAAAAGAAAATCATGAAAATCGATCAACATTTTAAACTAGTTAAAAATTTCAAATTTAAAAATGTGAATTAGTGAATAATACTTATTTGTGAAAATTAATAATACATTCAATTGGAACTCACATAAAATTCTCGAATTTTAATCAAATTTGTGACACTCACAAGTGTTTTCAAAATTTCATAATAGTTAAATAAAAATAATAGCCCTTGAGACGGTTTACGGACTGTTAAACGGCGTCAAAACAAAATCATCCATAATCATCATCATCTCTTCTGGGAGCACAAGATCAGGAGTCAACCTCCGATATTCAGACCGCCTTTGGGCTAATTGAGTTTCCTCTTCCCACAACATTCCTTGTTTTGGATAAATTATTGAAAATCAAAATAATTATGTAAGCTTAAAAATTGCGTAAATAAATCGATTTTTAACTCATAATTTTTGTAAACATTCAGTATAAAGATTTTTCATGTGACGAAAAGATTTTTTGTTGTTGTTTGAAACTTAAAAACAATATGTTTTGGTGAATAATCAATTAATAATTTAATGTTATCAAACCTCTAAAGATAATGATTATTTCCATAAAAATAGTAATATAGTTTTTGAGAAGAATAAATTGTTGTATTTTTTACCTTTTCTCTTTTAAATCAGAGGAGTGTTATTTATTAGTAGATAAATTAATCAGAAACTTGTAGTTTGCTATTATCACTTTTGAGTATTTACTATGAAAACAAATTAGATTGGGTATAAATTTTTCGTACCGTTTCAGAATATTCATGTAGGTAATACAATTATATCTAAAGTAGGTAACTCTTAGAATATTTTTCTATCAAAAAAATATTTTCGGTGAAAAAAACTAACACATGAAATAATTTGTTCATTGGCGCCATTACATTAAGATAGGTGGTGATACGGAAAAATGAAAACTTAAAAATATTGTTCCATTATTTACCATTGCTGAATTTTTCAAATGGTAGCTGAATTTTATTCAATGATAAGTGTGTCAGAAGAACATTTTTGATATGAATTATAGGGAATATTTTGAGTCAATTATAAAGTCAGCACAACGGTGAGTTTTCACTTAAACAAGTTGAAATAATAATTATTTCATGTTTGTTGGTATGACAAAATATAGTAAAAATAATTTAATTTAAAGAAATCTTACCTTATTAAATTAAAACATTTAGATTTATATTTTACAATAACAGGAGCAGTATGAGTATTTCTAAATATACAAATGAAAATAACTGGTCAATATGTTAAAATAAGAAATTTTAAAGGCTGAGAAATATTACAGTTCTTAATATTATTCTCCATACTTTTAATATAGAGCTTTTGTTGGTTTATTCGTACGTATAAGTTGTGATGGGAAATAATTATTATTGTAAGCATCATTATACAACACTCATGTAACATATTTATTATGAAGGTACCTAATCCTCGCTCTTTATAATAATATTATTATTATCTCTACACCCTAAAACATAATTTCATCTATAGAAATAATTAAAGTAATTTCATCACAATTCTAAAGGTACCAAATATTAAAAATAGGGCGATTATTCGTCTTTTTGTATTATACAATTTTTAGAAACACATCGTTTCGTAGAAAGAAGTAAAATAACTTTAGAAATATTGTGTGATTAATGTTGTCGAATTCTATTTTCATTGTAAAATGTTTATATTATTTTATATAAATTAAAAAAAGTATTTTCCACCTTTATTTTAAATGAGCTTAACGTTTTCGAAACTTATTGTTTCATCTTCAGAATTATACACAAGAATTTCTTTGACAGAGTTTGCTACTTTTTGCTAATACGAGAGAAATGTGAGGCAAATGTTGATATACGCATACGCAACGCTCTTGGCAAGCTTTGCCAGTCAAACGAGGGTATTGTTACAGTGTTTCTTTAAAACTATGAATTCAGAATGTTTTCGGCATAATATATTATGTAATCAGCGGCCATACAGTTGGATGCAAACGTTAATTATCAATATTCAATCATAAATCTTCAACTATTCGGTGACAATGCGGAGTATTCTCCGAAGAAATATTCGAATGATTGTCTTCGTTTTCCATCCTTGGAACGAAACAAAGGCATTCATTTGAATATTTCTTCGAAGAATACTCCGAATTGTAATAATAATAATAAACTTTATTGCACAATAAGGATCATACATAATTACCGAAGTTATGAAACAATGTGATACAAATAAATGATATTGTCCCCGAATTATTGAAGACTGATGATTGACGTTTTCATCTAGCTGTGTGGGCGCTGCTATTAAGAAACGTGGATGAGTGAGGTAGTTGACCCAAATGTCATGACTGACAGCAAAGTGTGGATTACTACTATGACATTGGCATGCAAAGAAACGCAAAATGTGTGGTAAAAATCTAAAAAATAGAGAAAGGGTACGGAACATGTATATTTTCAACCTTTGATGGTTTTATTTAAGAAGAAATCGAACTTTACATTTCGAATGCCTCTCATACTTTGCTGTAATAATCAAATATGCATGACTTGTTACATAAATATTATAAAAAATACAAAAAAATGTTGTGGTTTGAATGCGTTCAAATTACTTTGCTCTTTTGTCTAGAAAATGTTAACCAACAAGCATAATGTATAAACTTTGTATTAGGTATCTATTTGAAAAAAAAAATGATGGTTGATAAATGTAATAAATAATATTAATTTAATAAAATACTATAATAATATCTAATTTGATAATCATACAAAAAAAAAGAGATTTAAACAAAGTAAGGCGAAATAGAAAAATTATAAATTTGAAGAAAATTAAAGAACAGATAAAGTAATCGTGGTTACAACTAGGTATATAAAAGATTTTGTCGTGTACTCATACTTAAAACAACATCGCATCTGGGAATCCAAGTTCAATAATGTAACGAATAAATTTTGATTCGATTGTGATTTTTTCTTAGAAAAAAAGTCTTTGATTTGGTATCGTAGAATAAAAAAATACCAGAAAATCTATTACAATATCAAACTGGTACCACAATTCATTCTCTTACAGTTTTTCAGTAAATTCTTAAAATGTGTACCAAGAGGTAAAAATACGATTCTATTAAGAAACACAATTTTTCAGAAATGAACTCAATTCAAAGGAGAGTGTTTTTATCAGGTGTTTGCAGGTAAATGCTATTCGGAGATATTTTGTATTTTACTAGCATTACCAGAATGAAATTTGTGATATAGTTGGTACCTTGCAATGCTTGCACATTGCTGGAAAAATATAAAACTTTTGAAATAATAGAAACATTATTACTTTTTGATATGATGGAGTTACGAGACCTGTTACATTTTATTTCAGCAATATATTTTATGACTCCTGCAATACTTTTCGTACAAGGTCATTACAGTTTTTATTCGTTATGGAATGTTGTGTGAGAATCAAAAATATCAGATCGCGTTTATTCTTATACATTATAGTGAACTTCTATACACCACTTATACTTATTCATTTTTTTAATGGGTTAATATCATTGTAATGCAGTGTCTATTTTAATGCATATTTATAAACTTTACATGGGCGTAGTGTAAAAATAATGTGATGCAAAAATATACCAGGAAATGATATCAAGGAAATCAAAAATGAAACAAATCTGCATTCAAAGGATTTCGCTTCGTTATTTTAACAAGATCTATTTCATTATAAATTTTATAAGTACCTATACTTTTCTCATGCAAATATGAATAGATATTTTTCAAGTATGGAAATATTATTTTAATCATTGTAACA
Organism: Athripsodes cinereus; assembly: GCA_947579605.1. Lineage (NCBI taxonomy): Eukaryota > Metazoa > Arthropoda > Insecta > Trichoptera > Leptoceridae > Athripsodes > Athripsodes cinereus. The sequence goes on from OX388310.1 coordinate 15,951,713, forward strand.
AAATGACATTCTCCACTGCATAAGTTGAATAAAAGTAATGTGTTTTCTCAGGAAAACTTACTTGCAAATTACATATAAAAAAAAACATTGAACTGGTAAAGGACTTGATCAAAAATATATTTTAAAAAGATAAATCTAGGTTTTGTTAGTAAACCAAATACAAAATTATACATCTTGCACAGTAAGCTAAAAGTTTCTGTCATGAAAGGGGAGTTTTTTTGGTACCTGGGATTGAACTGTGGACCCCTTGTTCACGAGACCAAGACTCTACCTCTAGGCTACGGACGGACTGTTTTTACGTTTGCGTTGAATTAGTTTCTAGCCAGAAAAACATGAATTATTGATTTTCATAAATCGTCTATATATAAGATTATCTCTAATTAACTTTTTCAAATCCTATCAATATCTAAGCCTATTAAAAATATCCAACCGTAATTAAATAGTTATGATTTCTATTGTCTCTTTTATTAATAGAATTTCAGTTTGAAAGAAATCAATGTAGTTACATTAATAGTCTTCAATATACAGTACTAGTGTTTGACAGGCTAGTAGGTCTAGTCAAAACACATTTAAGCGTTACGTTTTCGTTTCGTTTTCGTGCAAACGCGGACGATGTTGCGAGAACGCGTCAATTTTCGGAGCTACTTGTGTATTTTATCTCTATCTATCTATACCATCACGGCATATCCCACAAGTGGGGTAGCCAGCAGACCAGCTGCATATAAAATATGCAAGCTGTCTTCTCCGTGCCAATATAAAATCAAGACATTCAGGATGGGTGGCAAACCTCATCGCTGAATTTAAGATGTAAAATGTCTTATTTTTTCGAACACCTGCCTTTTACAGGACACTCGAAAACTTATGGAGAAGAGTGGGAGACCAATTCTTTACCGGGTTCTCCACGGGATTGTGTATTTTAGCTCGGAAAAAAGACGCGTTCTCGCAAACTCGTCTTGTTTGAACGAAAACGAAACGAAAACGTAACGCTTTAATGTGTTTTGACTAGGCCCATAGATATCAAAGACAAAATTCTGTATTTTCAACATCCACTGATCAAGTATATAGTTCATATATATATCATCATATATATATCATCATATATAGTTCATATATATATTACAATCCATTGGATTGGTCTGCAACGAGTTTTGACTTATTTCTCCACTCCTCCCTATTCTCAGCCAGTCTCTTCAACTCCATATATGAGCCACAGCTCATGTCCCTCTTCAGTTGGTCCATATAGGCGTCTCTCGGTCGACCTCTGCCATTTGTGCCTTCGGTCCTGCCCTCTGCGATTGCGATGAGCAGTCCTGGGTGCCTGATGTTGTGGCCAATCCAATTAGCTCGTTGTTGGCAGATTCTTTTGAGCAGTTCATACCTATACGTATTTAAGTTGGCACATAGTATCATAAATAACGAGTGAAATATACCACACGATTATTTGATGTTTTATCCTGTTATTAGACAAGATTTTAGTGGATATTTGGATAAACTCTTAAAGGAGTTGAAAGACTCGTAGTTGTTTAATTTGTAATAGAACGGAACTCTTGTTTCCATTCATCCAAACCAGAAATTAATACATTTTTGTCGAAAGTTTTCTTGTACATTAAATTGAGTACGTCGGTAGCCTGGAGGTAGAGTGTCGGCTTCATGAACAAGGGGTCCGCGATTCAGTCCCAGGTGCCGGCAAACTCCCCTTTCACGACAGAAGCTTTTAGTAGCTTACTATGAAAGAGGTAAAAGGTTGTATTAGGGTTCATGACAAAACGCATTCTTTTATGATGAAAAGTTCTTATTTAATTGATTGTGTCGGTGCACACGCAGTAGAACTCCAATGTAACAAATATTTCGTTCTACTATAAATTTTATTATTGATTGATATCAATTGATAATGACTTGATAAGTCAAGAGACGTATCTCTCGCAATTAATAATTTACAGTAGAAAGAAACACTTGTTTCAAATTATCTACTTCTAATTTATATCGCCCACAACTCAAACTAAAAGAGTGTTGTATACATTACTTTGCAAATTAATAGTAATTTGTATGAACACTTGTTGTTGTTCACACATATTCTAATTATAGTAAATTCAATTCTATTCTATTTTCAAAGGACATCCACTCGTTTACGAGTGATCAGGGTATTTATAGTAAAGGAATAATATTTTTTTAACAGTATAAATCTTTGCTTTGTAGAGTTTTTGCTAGTGAATGGGTAGGTGCTATTAATTTCTTTTGTAATTTTTTTTGTGTTGTGGGCAGTTAGTTTTTCGTTAAAGGTAACGTATTTGAATATTATATACATTTAACAGCGTGTTGTTTGTTTTAGTTTTGAGTATCACAAATATGAAGAATTGCATCCAGTTCGGTGGTTTTCGGGATCTCCGTGTGGTGATTTTTAACTCTAGCTTTTGGCAAACGTTAAAAATCACCACACGGAGATCCCGAAAACCATCGAACAAGATGACGACTTGCATGTTTATTGAATGCAGATGATTTTCTCGCTATCCCATTTATGGGAGATGCCGGAATGTCGTAAACACATTATATTCATTTATACGAAATCACACTGATTTTGGATTCAGAATTATTTTGAATTCATCATATGTACCTATTGTATAATATTTTATCTAAAATATCTTTTCATATCTGACTATGAGACAGTTTTTATTTATTTATTAAGACTAATATTTAATTAACTTAGTAGGTTCTAACATACCTACCTACTATTGTTGTCGGACGGACACAACTTTTAATCCCAGAGGCGGTTTAAGTTTTAGGGGTTCTCTGTGGGTTCCTTTGTTGATGTATAAAAATCAAATAAGTCATACAAAAGAAAAGAGATTTACCCAAGTAAAATTATATGTACCTACTTCAGCATCAAAATCAATATTCAAACGAGATATTATTGAAATTTTATAGATTTGTAGGGTCAAAAGATTATACATATATTTTTTTAAATGATTGAATTGTTAATTAATACATGTAATGCTTATTAATTGTTTCGTTTTATATCTTTTTAAATTTATTAATTATGTTCCGGAGAGTACTCGGCTAAAAAATGGTGAGAAATAAATTCTCCCCAAACGCTCTCTTAGCACCTAACCAAAATGCTCGTCTCATTAACGTGGAGTAAGTTGGCACCGCATGGAATCGAATTCGGGATATCTCGATTAAAAGACAATACTCTACCACCAGTGTACTGATCTTCTAATAGGTAAAGATTTATTTTTTAAATTATTTATATCTATCTGCATATTTCTCACAGTAACAGAATTTCATACAAGTTAGGTAACAAATGGATTTGCTGCATGTAATGGACGGCTCTTCTCACCAATTCAAAAAGGAATGGCTCTTCTCACCGATAAAAAAAAAAAATAAGATGGGTGGAATCTTGTCGCTTAACAAAACATGATAGATGTCTCTTATGTGAATTTTTACAAAACCTATTCAGTTGAGGACATGTGAAAACTGTTCGATTATCTACGAAAATATATAAGAACTTTAATATGAAACATTGAAATATGCTTAAAAAAATTGATTACATGAAAATTCTTCGAAATACAATTGTTCGAATTCACAATTGTTCGAAAAAATATTTATTCGAATTAACAAATCTTCGAATAACATTTGTTCGACTATCAATTATTCGAATTACAATTAATGGAAAGTGAATTGTTCGACTAACATTTGTTAGAAAATCCTATTATTCGAATTATTTTATATTAATCTAAATTCATTTTATTTTGATCTTCAGAAGCAGGTCATATTAACGCAATTAAATTACGTTTCATATAAAACTCCAGCCATACCTCATCCAACTTTAACGTTATTTTAGTTTCTTAAGAAAATGAGGCAATTGCGTTCATACCTAATTATAAATATATTTAAATTATTTTTCCAAACGTTTGACACTATTTAGATAAATCGATTGCAAACTGAGTCGAATTATATAATATAACTTCGCTAAGTAAGTACGTCACTTTTCGCCGAAAATAGGAGCAATATTATCTGTCTTAATAATAAAAATTCGAAGAATTGTGTTTCGGATAATTGTTGTTATCAATATAACGTATAAAAATTCGAACAATTGTACTATACCATCACGGCATATCCCACAAGTGGGGTAGCCAGCAGACCAGCTGCATGTAAGAAACATGCAAGCTGTCCTCTCCGTGCCAATATAAAATCAAGACATTCAGGATGGGTGGCAAACCTCATCGCTGAATGTAGATGTAAAATGTCTTAATTTTTTCGAAAACCTGCCTTTTACAGGACACTCGAAAACTTACGGGAGACCAATTCTTTACCAGGTGCTCCACGGGATAGAACAATCGAACAATTGTGTTTTCTGATAATTGTGGATTCGAATAACTGCCATTCGAATAATTGTCATTCGAAAAAAGTTAGTTCGTACAGATGTTTTTTCGAAGAATTGTCCATTCGAATAATTGTGATTCGAATAATTTTCCTGTCACCAAAAATATAACTCGTTAGATTATTTTACGAAAAACTTTTGTTAAAGTTGATATTTTTGACCGACGTTTCTTAGTAGAAGTTCATGTCTAGTTGTTATAAATAAAACACTTATTTATTATTATGTTTATTTATTTTATTCTTCACTGTACATTGTTTACAATAATACAAATTAAAACATTTATCATAGAAAATATCAGTTACACAATTCAATATATGTACAGAGGCCGAGTTTTCGCTAAAATGCGATGTCTTCCAACTCAATGTTATGAATTGTTTGATACAATTGGATGTTGGGAACTGGATTCTACCTACTAGAAGTTTAATTGTTAATCATATCTTGAACCACTCTAGACTAATTAATCCAACCGATCGCACTCACCGATAGTCAACCTATTTGAACAGATATTAACTAAGTAGGTATGTTGTATCTGATACGCATACATTATTATGTGAACTTCGTTTAGGAGTGCATAACACAGAGTTTCGACGCTAATGAATCGACTCAAGGCTTGGTTAAGAGTACTCCTTAAACCTAGGTAACATTTCCAATTCCTCTGTCATGCTGATCACATGGTTTAGTACTTCCACTGTAACTTTATTGGTCGCGAGTTTGCTTTCAAAGAGTTTCCGCTCTCATTATCAGGCTAGCGTAAACTTAACGTGTAATAAATAAGTGTTTTATTTATAATAAAAAACTTTTGTTATCAAAACAAATAATTCCTAATCACACGTGAATAAGAAAATACTTTCTGAGAAATAAACTATAAATGTTTCTAATAAATAAGTTGTGTGTGGTAGAATACTAGCAAGCATTCTATTTTTATGTGAAGTGTGTAAATATCCCGCTGTTAAGATATTCCTCAAGAGAATACATTAGTTACCAGACGAAAACCTTGAGAAATAATGCTGTGTTTTATTTTGTTTGCCAAAGAATTCATTGTGATGCTAGAAAGATTATTGGTCTACATATTTATATATTATATGCATGTCGGAGTGAAAATACATAGTATCAAAAATTTGTCAAAGTGAGTTTAAATAGGTATTGTCTCGTATTTTTCATTATCTTATTTTTATTAACTAATAGATGCAAATTGTATCAATGTTGCTCACAAACGCCGGTTTAACATGATATCGTGCAGTTTAAAAAGAAAGAGTAATAATTAGTAACAATGATTCACAATCATTTATGACGGTTTTGAGATGTAAGCATAATTTCGTTCAAGGCATCTTTGAATAAATATGATAAAAGACGTCTCGTGACATAGTATATTTTTACTCCGATATACAGCGCTGTGATAGTAATAATAATAATATACAATATTATATATTATTTTCGCCCATGTAGAACTTCATCTTCTCGATATTGATGAAGGTGTGGCGGGCGGTGCTTTGTTTATCTGTTGTGTAATGTATTAAATGTTTAGGTTTGTTGTTATGTTAATATCTGTAATATAGTAGAAATGATTATAGGTAATTGTTGGGCCAAGTTTTGTTGGTGTGTGTTGATGGTTGGCAAAAAAATAATTCAGTTGTTTCGTTTACAAAATTTCCGACGCCTTGGATATTTCTAATTCATAATAGCAGCAGAGGGTTGGGAATGTCGTGAGAAGTGATGATTCAATTGGTTTTATTTGAGGAACTATAAAATAAGATGATGTTGTTTTTTTCCTAAGCTTTAAAACAACAAGAGTTTATTTCTGAAATTTACACATTTATGGTAATTACACTTCTATACTTACATATATCTTGCAGTTTCTTATACTAGACAAAAAACATGCCACTTTTGAGCACCCAATCTAGTTCTAATTGATCATGTTTCTTGATTAGTAGGTACATATTTATTATTTTTATTATGTAATATAGTTATGGTTCTTCATACCAAGATGTAAAATTATTAATATAGGGTTAAAATCACATTCTTCATGTTTTCCAAAAAATATTTGGTGATATGAAGATTCATAATTTGAATTATATTCCCTTAGTGATTTAAGCTAGTTGTAATAATAACAGCAACCAGCAAAAAGGAAGATAAAAAGAATTGTATGTGCCGTTCATTGCTTGAATGAAAATAAAAAAGTTTTATCAACTTGGTATATACATATATAATATGTATGAGGCTTTGTGTTTCTAGGATAAACATTGAACAAATTTATCAAACAACTTAGGTAGGTCTGAAAACAATCGTATACCTAATCATCAAAACGAGAAAAGGTATAATACAGGAAAAAGAAAACACCTCAGAAAATAATAAATCATTTGAGAGGTGTGTATTGAGGTATATTTAGTGTAAGTAGGTAAACAGTATGAGAGAAATTATTATTGTCGAAATTCTGTTTTCTGAGTTTGCATAGTGATAATATATACATAATAGTAACATTACATTTGTATTTCAAAGTACTTTATTATGCTACATATTACGATGATAATTTTTTCAATTTACATTCTTTCTTTTAAATGAGGGCGTACATAACTTTTTGTTTTCATTGATATTAAAAATTGATTTTTACGTCACACTCTAAAATTAACAAAATAGGCTGGGAGACTAATTCTGCTTCATTGATTTCACCAGTAGAAATTTTTGTTATTGCATTCACTATGGAGTACCCGATAAAGTCGTTTCCCTTCTCCTTTTTGTACTATTTCGAGTTTTTTTTTTAAATGTTAAGACAACGCTCGTTTAAATATTTTGGTTTGGCTCAAAAAAGTCCCGGTAATCTAAGTGTTTCAACAGTTGATTTGTTGAAGATAGCTTATTGGTTCATCTCACTATATTAGTAATTTTTTGACAGCACGTTTGTCTACGTACGGTCGTTGAATAATTATTACGTAAATAATGAATTTACTAAATTTTTAAACGTATAAAGGATTCTTTAAAATAAATTAATCTATTTTGCATTAATGTTTAATTAAAGTAGCGGTATGCTTTATAGAAACTAAGGCATTTGTCAAGCTTTTACAATACTAACCACTAACTTTGTTTCTTTTCATGAAGACACTCGTAATGTGTACAATCTGACGTGTAGAAAATATTGTATCTAGTGTAAGAGATAAAAGATAAAATCTCAGTTCTTAAGGGAATTTATGACAAATAAGGTTCATTCTTACACAATATTCGGAGTATGAAAGATACAAAACATTTGGAAGACTGCTATTGTAGCGTTGAATTATCTTCGTCAGGATTTTTTTCTTTGAATTATTAAACTAACTAGGTAAATTAAATATTTTAGAAAACTGTAAGTCAATTTTAAATATTTAAAATTAATTTAACACAATCATACAAAATATTTAAAACGGTTCATTTTAGTCCAAGTTATTTTAGATTCATGAAAGCAATTTCGGCCCAATGCTTAGAATCTCGAGTGATAATTGTTATGAGACGTCTAATTTCTTTGACGAAATTAAATGACATCATGTTTCTTTAAAATTAATAGAAGTTAATATTTTAGTTTAAGTTTTGTTAACACTGCAATATAATGTAAATGTTAAAATATAATAAAATAAACAAGTACTTAAACATCACAAAAATATGTTTAGATTGATGGTATATTCTAAGGGTTTAATATGAGGCTATTAGTGCAAAAGTAGTATAACTCCAGACTATTTCTTTAGGATATGATGAGGTAATGAGGAATTAAAATTTGGTTAAACTTTTATGATTTTTTTGGTGAACATTTTTTTTTATTTATTCAATGTAAAAAGGTGGCTTGCTTCACTATTGCATTGAGAGTTCATAATGAAAGGAATGTATTTTAGACCAGAACCGTAACCAACGAAAATTGTGGGTTTCACCACTTTTGCGCATATAAGGGCTATATTACATAGTACAACCATAAGACCCTTGTAAATGTTGGAAACGACTTTCGTCAGCTATCGCGAGATTCGCATGCTCGTATTTTTGGCTATAGTCACTTTGTGTATGGTAGAGTTTAAGTCCAGAGAAGATTAAGATCGTGTTTAGATTGAGTGAAGATTGAAGAGTAACATTGCTGTTGTGTCTGTGTTTCTCAATACTTTTTAATTTCCTTTTTATACCTTGATAAATTAAAATTCATGATAAGAAAACATTAGTATTATAAACTTCTCTTTTTTATGGGTAGTCCTAAATTGAATTCTAATTTCATTCTTTCGGAAATAATACCCGGTGTTGTAAATCTCAGAACAGAACATGACCCAGTCAGGACCATCGTCTCTCCTGTATCACGGATGCGTCGGCGCACAGTATCATTTGTGACATGTTAATTCATACCATTTAACATCTTCCACTCTTAAGCCTTGGTTAAGTGCCAAGACTCTCAGCCATATAGAAGGGAAATGATACTCGCATTAAACAAGTGATATAAGAATTATGATTAGGGTGATTTCTGCCCTATGCTCCCGAGAGGAGCGTTGAGGGCAAAGATGATATTGTAAATCTAAATATTGTTCCACCCACCAATAATAACTAGTTTCCGTAAAATTACAAACTCATTTTATTTGAGGTTTTTGCAACTATTTGAGAGGAATTCATAGAATAAATATATTATACTTTGCCTGATATTGTCATTTTTGTAAACATCGTATGATTTTTTAATATACCTACTTTTTTATATCGATGAAGAAGATAAATGAGAGTTATCAATGGCCGATTACTATACATTTTGTGGATGTATCGACCAATACATCAAAATTTGATTGGAATATAGTTGTTTTTATTTCAAATCAGACAAGTACGAGTAAGTGTAATACTCAGATACCATCAATTTGGCGATAAGAAATAATACTCATCTTCAAAGTTATATTTTTTATTAGCATAGAGAGCACGACTTGTATATCTGTGAAATTAAGTTTGTCTACTGGCTAAACCACGGGTGAGGGATGTTGGGATAGTATTAATAGAATAAAGATATTTTGTGCAATACTATTATATAAACCTTATATCATCTTAATGATTCTATAATAATTATCTTCGTAGTAGATTTATCTGATGTTGAGGTATTATCAAATGTAGGTAAGTCTAAAATTGGAGAGTGAAATTATTATGAAGTATGGAAACGTTTGGGTTGTAATTATTTACCAAACTCCATGAACGCAGGTGGTGTGTTAGTACATTGAGTAGAAATTTAGTTAATATGTATTTTACTTCAAGCATGGTTATTATGAATAAGATCTCAAATAGTGTTTATACATACGTATGTAGTCTTGTGAACACTACATATGTAAATCATATAATCATAATGTTATGTTGAATATATTTCGGTGCTTCTACACGTAATTTGTAAGGTATTTACTTAATAAACCCTTATTGAAAACATAATGTCCTTTATATACCTAATGCATGAGAACTTTTAGTAAGATTAATAATTTAAATCGATATAACAACATTTATTCATACTAGCAATAAAGTAGGTAGAAATAATCGATACATTTAATCATATTTATTTATTTATTTTATTTACAAAACAGTTTTTAAAAGATAAGTCACAAATATCTACCTAACTGGGCATGAGCCCGTACCAAGGTAGACTGAGCCAGTTTTCACCTTACATTGTCTCAGCGCTCAATATTATATGACTCCCAATGATGATTTTAACCTCCTGAGTCCTGAGACATTTTTTTATCCTTTTTTTTATTTTTTTGTGACATATGAGTCTAAAATAACCTAAAAGACATTTAAAAAATGTTTAAAAAAATCCTCGTGGAAAATTCTGAATTTTCTTTATGTCATATATATTTATGACAAAAGGTCTCAGTGCAGATAAAAAAAATTAGGTCGTATATCTATATATTACTTAACAAAGTGAAATTTAGATTATATTGAATCATTTTATTATAACAAAGAATAAGAGATACTCAAAAATAAGAAAATTAATAGGAGCGGGGACAAAATCTCCATTCCACATGTTGATTTGAGTTTGAACAGGTCTCACGTTTTTATGTCCCCTCGTTTTAACTGTAGAGCGCACGCAGGTTTACCTCGAATAAGCCTCCTTATAGTATTTATAACAGACGCAGTTGAAGATAAGTTTGTGGATTCCACGCCTTCTGTGGACCTATCAAATGAACTGGACGAAGAACAATCGTCACGTACAGATACAGTAGTGATATTAAAATCACGATTTTCATCGGATAATTCAATATCAGACTCTTCTAAAGCATTTAAAATATCTTCCTCGTTCAAATTTATAAATGAATAGGTAAATAAAGACACATTTTGATACTAAAAAAAATTCAAAGATGAAATTTCGATGATATAGGGACCTCTTGTAATACCAGTATGACATTAAAAAATTCTCTACCTAGACATTAGAACCTGACGTAATAAGTACCTATATGACATAAAAATATGAAACAAAATATTTTGTAGCAAAAAATCTCTATCTATACCATCACGGCATATCCCACAAGTGGGGTAGCCAGCAGACCAGCTGCATATAAAATATGCAAGCTGTCTTCTCCGTGCCAATATAAAATCAAGACATTCAGGATGGGTGGCAGCAAAAAAACACACAACATCAAAATAACATGACCATTGAATAAAACAATGATTATAAAATGTAATCCGAATAAAAAATTAAAGAAAAATTCATTGAATACTCTAAAATAAAAAGATTGCTTATATGCCTGCAGAGAGAAACTCGCCTTACATGTCACTTTGTCCGCCATTTTAAAAAAAATTGACACATTTTTAAAACAATTCGCTAGTTGTTCCATAAGCAATGTGTTAGAAAAAGATTCATCTACAGGAGTTTTGAAGAATTGTGGTTGAAAATTGTTAGATGACGTTGGAATATTTTTTTGATTTTAATGTAATATATATATGACCGAAGGATTCAGGAGGTTAAATACAACTTAGGTATAAGTTAGTTTGTTTATCAAAATAGATGATTAAGCAAACTCGATACCATTAAGTTTTTCACCAAGTATTCCAAATTTGTGACACCGACTAAACACTTAGGCTATTATTGCTTTGATTCCTAATTATGAATCATATTTTATGATATCATTTTTACAATTTTCAATGAAAATTTAAAACCTACAGAAGGGAAAAAAAATATCTAGTAGCAATTTTAATGAATCCAACCTAATTGCACAAATAAACGCATATTTCTCAACATATAATTGTCCTGTAATTCGAAAGACTACCTACTTACCTCACATATTTAAATATTTAAAATTTAATTTCCTTTAAATTTTCTGCAAGATACACATATTAGGTATGTGTGTGGGTAATAAGTTGATATTTTCATTGTTAAACGAAATGTTTGGGTAAGCAGGCGTGTTGTATTGTTGGAAAAATATTGTTTAGTGTCTAATTAAAAACGTATTACATATACTGTACTGTGAAAAATACTTGACCTTAAATAATTCGAAAATAATAATAATATCACAATTTATTCAGTGCCGTACTCTAACTATATCACTATATCAGGGCGCTGTACATTATTTGGCATCAAATCCACGACCATTTTGAAAATTATGTAGAATCAATCTAAAATTATTGTAAAAAGATAAAAAAAAACCATAAGAATACAATACAGATAATAATAAAAACAAAAATAACCAATGTACATATGTTCAGCAGGCATATGTGTAAAATCTTGTGCACAAATACGTCTTCAGGCTTCTCCTGAAACCGCCGTAGTCAGCGGACTGCCTAAGATCTTGAAGCAAACTATTCGAGAGCTTGAATAGTTTGAGAATTTTCACATATGTGAGTTTGATTGTTATTTTAGGCCTTTCGGAGTATATTTTCTTAGTTGGTAATTATAATTTAGAATACATTACAACAGAGAGTATTTATTTTTTTATAATGGGGGAGCGGGAGGGAGTATGAGATGATAATATATATATGTTTAAACATATGCATACACACAAACATACATTACACGGATACTTCTATTTTAAATTTAAAAGAAGCTGAAAATTGATATTTATATATTATATATATTATATAAATATCAATTTATAAGTTATTTGATGAGTTTTGGCTGGAAGAGATCGCTTATGCAATAAACCCGCCTATGGTCCTTTTTGTAAATAAACAACACTTACTTGTATACAACATGATATTTTGCCAATAAAGTTTTTATTTATTTATTAATTTATCAAAGTTTTATGTTCTAGACTTTTGGTCAATTGTATTTCCTCAACCGTTTTATATACTTAGGTACATTTCAAAAGTAAATATACATAGGTGCTTAATATTATTGTCATTAATTGGTATTTAAGTTTTTTTTTTTAAAAGATGTATCTGGGTTTATGTTATAAACCCAAATACAACCTTATACACCTTTCACAATAAGCTACTAAAAGCTTGTGTCGTGAAAGGGGAGATTATCAAACCATTGCTTTTAATTAAATTTCAAAATGGTCTCTAATTAAAATTGAGCAATTCTGAATAATATTCTGCTCAGTAATCTTAGTAATGGGATACAATATGTACATATGTGAGTACATTATATAGCTAAATACGTACAGTAGATAACCATAATTTGATAAGTAAGTGGACAAAATTTGTACTCATCTACTTTGCAGGTATATACATATCTATGGGTATCATAATAATTATAGGGATAAACTAAATGTGCCAGTTAAGTTAATGATAGACATATCATTTCCGGAAAAAGAGTTCCGTTATTTCTATTCCAGCTGTGAGGGATTTTAAAGACAGTAGGGAAGGATTAGGAAATGATTATTTAATACCAAAATATTCATAAATAATATTGTTTTCCTTGACAAAGCTTGGGTAATATGTATTTTTACGGAGTCGATAATATGAAAATATGGTAGACATCAATATGAATTGAAATATATTAAACAGTTAAATTCTTTATCTATTGATTTTTTTATCAAGAGAATTATTTTTTGATTTGATGGAAGACGATAACCAACCTTATTTGTACAACCCTAAATACAATTATGGAAATCATCTGTTTAGTGCACCAATAAAATAAATGAACGAAAGTATAAGCCAAATATTTTACTGAGAATATTTTATTTTTCTATTTTGCGTTTGCATTCTTCATTCTGTTATATGGTTGCGAGATGTGGACCATTAGCAAGAGTGAAAGCGGATAGTTTTTGACCATTGAGATGTGGTGTTACAGGCGCATGCTGAAGGTTCTTTGGTCGGAGCATGTCGATAACGAAGAGGTGTTAATCAGGGTAGACAAAAGAGGGAACTTATCACAAAGATAGAAATGTTTTTTTGACGACCGGTGTGGCGTGGAGGCTAACGCACTTGCCTTTGAGTCACTAGGTCCCCTTTTTCAGATTGTCCTGGGTCTGGGTGTTACATGTATATGTGTGTAGTGCATTGTATATGTGTGTACCGTCGCGTTAGTACCCATAATACAAGATTCACATCTAAGTTTGGGACTAGCTCGGTCTGTGTGAATTGTCTATACATGTTATGTTATGTTATGTTATGTTAGAAGCCGACTTAGATACGCTTATATAGGCCAAGTGAAGAAGGACATGATTTTTGGCTCCTACGTTAAATTAAAGAGACTTTTTCAAAATATTTAGTAGGTACCTATTAGTTATTATACACCACACCACCCACACCACATAAAATTAATATGTAGTAATAATCACAAAATATTTTAAAATTGATTCGTGATTACCACATTGTTAATGCCAATAAAATCAAACAAACTAAAGAGACTTGCAGAATGGATAACAAAACCAAACTCGTTGCAGACCAACCCATTGGATTGTAGCTCACTCTATATATTAGGTCGGGGAAAAAGTCTTTTCGCATATAGTATGTATAAACTTGTAATAAAATATCTTTGGCTGTACTATTTGTATCTGGCTGATTTTCGTGACATTAAAAAGGTGACAATTCAAAAAAAGAATCAAATTAGACAAATTTTGTTTCCCGCTTTTTTTCATTTGTTTTTCTTTCTGTCAAAATGAACGAATCATATGAAGAAATTAGATACATTAGAAAATTTAATTACAAAACAGGAAAAAATGCAACGCAAGCCGCGAATTTTTTTGTGACGTTTATGGACCTAATGCAGTGACATTAAGACAAGCACAAAGTTGGTTTAAGCGTTTTCAATCCGAGAATTTTGATGTCAAAGATGCACCTAGCTCTGGTCGCCCTGTTACGTCTAAAATGGACGCTATTTTTGAAAAAGTGGGGCAAGATCGGCATTTCAGCAATTATGACATAGCTGAAGAACTGGGAATTGATCACAAAACAGTTTTGACCCATTTGAAAAAATCTGGGTACACAAAAAAGCTCGATATTTGGGTGCCACACGAGGTCACTGAAAAAAACGTGTACTCATTTGCGATTCTTTTTTGAGACGTAATGAAACCGAACCGTTTTTGAAGAGATTGATAACTGGTGATGAAAAGTGGATCACGTATGACAAGAATGTGCGAAAAAGGTCGTGGCCAAAGGTCGGTCGGGCTTCACAGACTGAGGCAAAACCTGGGTTAACTCGCAATAAGGTGATGCTGTCTCAATGTTGGGATTGATAGGGAATTGTTCATTATGAGCTTTTACCGCCGGGCAGAACCATCGATTCGGATCTCTACTGCCAAAAATTGATGAGATTAAAGCAAGAAGTTGAGAGAAAGCGGCCGGTATTGTTTAATAGAAAGGGTGTGGTCTTTCATCACGATAACGCTAGATCACATACAACTTTAGCCACTCAGCAAAAATTTCGAGAGTTTGACCCGGAGGTGTTTATGCTTCCGCCATATAGTCCTTACCTTGAACCTTCAGATTTCCACCTGTTTCCGTCTCTTTGGTATTCTTTAGGCGGTGCCAGGTAAACATCAAGAGAGGACTGCCAAAACTACTAAAACTTGCGTTTTTTTCTCAAAGTCTCAAAATTTCAACAGCAACGGGATCATCTCTCTACCTACAAGATCGCAGAAAGTCTACGAACAAAATGGCACATATATAATGTAATAAAATGTAAGTAAACTGTGAAAAAAAATGTCTTGAAGTTTCATATAAAATGCGAATAAACTTTTTCCCCCACCTATTATTTTATTTGATAGTAAAGAAACCAGCTTGTAAAATTAAAATAAAACATTGAATGGTATTGGCAAGCGTTTGTTTGTTTTGATAAAATTAAATCAAACACCTTTAAATAATGATCTAGTACCAGTTTTTTGTTTTTATTTCATCTATTTGTGAGTTTAATTATCACATGCATATATATGAAATATGAGATGTTTCAACAGTTTTTCCTCAGTATCCTGATATTTTTTTTTTAAGTAAAGGTGGTATTTTCACGTATTTCTGGGTGATATTCAAAATTTATACAAGCTGGAATAAATTTATTTTTTGCATTTCTTGACAAGTTTTCAGATAAGAAAATTGACGTATGACATTTCACCCGAAATTATACTAAGAACAATGTCTTTGAAATAAAAAAATCTGATTTCAGGCTTGATACTATTCCTTGAATTTCTCTTTCGGAAACGAGACCTTTGAGAATATTTAAATATTTCAAGATCTTGTTATAGCAATGTCAAGTATCATTTACTTTACTAATTTGACAAAATAAATTCAATACCTACTTGCTTTCTTAACACTTTTGGATCCATTTGTTAGTTATCTACTATCAAACATTTGATATCTTTTTACACCAATGTTTACATTATATAACTCATCGCTGAATTGTGAATCTTTTACGTGAAAAACACCTGCCACTTACGGAATACTCGAAAACTTACAGACAGGAGATACATTCTTTACGGGGACTCCACAGGGCTTTTCTTGTTTGTATAAATTAACTTACATCAAATACGAGGAATGTGAGGTTTTTGTATAGATATAGTTATTTATTATTTAAATAGTACACGAAGTATGAAATGAATAAGGCTACATATAAACAATGAAGTAGATTATTATTAATGAGAAATCGAATAATAATCTGGCATATTAATATGATCTTATTAAGGAAAAACATTTGTAACAAGTGTAGCGATATTTTTATATCACTATAGAAAAATGATTTTGTTCGTTGGCAAGACAGAAATTGATAACGCGACGCCGCGCATGCGTGGTGGGAGGATTTCTCAATATCGGCGGTCGAAAGCAGGAATGCTTCCTCTTTTTGTATTCGACATTCCAAATTGGCAGATCGCAAAATGCGATAGTGAATATTAAGGTTTAAAAAAAAACCTTACCATTTTAAAATGGTTGATTAATGTATAAATTAGTTGTAGAAATGTGTTCTATTTGTCGATTGACAGTTTAATCATATTTAATTATTAAAATCAGTGGTAATTCAGGCCGTCATCAAAAATATGGTGAGTCTAAATTGTTACAATTATATTTTCGATGAGAGAAATTTCGTTGTTTAATAAAATAAACCGAAACATAGTTTGATAAATACTAATTACGTTGTCCTTTAATGTTTAAGGATGTACGGCTCTCAGTACCGGAATGAATTTCTCAGTTATTCAGGATACGCCTCAGTACTAGAATGAATTCAGGTTATGTCGTAGTACCAGAATGAATTTCTCAATTATTCAGGATATATCTGGTGACCAAAATAAATTCTTCAGTTAACAAGAGGATAAATCTTTTTCAATTATCAAGACGCTGACTTCCTCTCATACCAGAATAAACCTTATGTACCTATCAGGAAGGAACCTTCAATTTCGGGAAATGGGAAGTGAAGTGGAACTCGAAGGAAGATAACTTGATCAGGTTGTTCTCATTCATTCATAATTATATTTAAATATTTTGTTCTAAAGTTAATGTAAATTGTATAATCAAACAGAGTTTGATAACTTTATGATATATGTAGGTCGTTTCTGAAAAGAAAGGGTAAGAGTTAAGGATGATGTGCCACAATTATTACTTAATTTTAAACTTTTAATCTAAGGGTTAGTTAGATTGCCACATAGCAAATGATTAACAAGGTTTTAATCTTTTATTATTTTACTGTCGAGAAAGTTTATATAAAATGTATGTAAATTCATCGACCATACCAAAGGTGTCACCGAATACTGGAGGTTTGGAATAAATTGAAAAGAAAATAATGAAATAGCAATTTTATTTTGTTTCTGAATCTTTCCTTCTTATTGGGGATTGTTGGAAGGCACCGTTGATTTAATGGCAATATGCATTGTTGAATTTATAGAGAGAAAAGTCTTGAAGTCTTTGTGATAAAATCTGGGTTAACCCATTCGACCCTGAGCATTTATCGTATAGTCAATTGTACTTTCCAATACTCTTTGTTTTATTTTTGAAATCTCTACCGACTGAGCTAAAAATTAATTTTTGAGATTGTGATAATTGATTATTTTACCTTGTACCATGAGGGGTACAAGGTAAAAGAGCGCATGAGAGCGCAAGAATAAAAAGTATATGCAAAAGTCCGTCGCATATTCATGGCGCCCAAAGTGTCAGCCGACCTTTATAGAATTTAAAGACGAATTAAATTTTGGTGGCAGAAGGGTCACATATTCATGTCACCCAAAGTGTCAGCCAACCTTTGTAGAATTTAGGTTGAATTAAATTTTGGTGGCAGAGGGGTCACATATTCATGTCACCCAAAGTGTCAGCCAACCTTTATGTAATTTAAGTTGAATTGAATTTTGGTGGCAGAAGGGTCGCATATTCATGTCACCCAAAATGTCAGCCAACCTTTGTAGAATGTAAAGACGCGCTGAACCCAAAAATTTTATTACTTAGACTCAAGATTTTTTAGTAATTGTCTAATTTGGTGTCTTGAATGCAAAAGAGCATTCATTAATAGTTGTAAGTAGAATAAGTTTTGTTTTAAAAAAAAAAAAAAAAAAGTTTTAAAAATTTTAATTTATGTGGCAAAAATTATTATTCAAATTTTGGTGGCAGAAGGGTTAAATTGTATTTCGATTTTAATTTTACAAATTATATTTGGTTATCAGTATAAAAAAATTGTAACATAATGTTTAAAAAAATACTGTAAGTAAATTAAAAAGAATGAAAAATTTTGAATATGTAACAAAACATTTTTTTCAGAGTCGCGGTAGTTAAATATATTTATTGAATATGTAACATAATAAAAAAAAGAATATTTATGGGTAGACTCAATATTTTATTATTATTTTAATTTGTCGAGTTAATGTTATTTTGCATGCTTTGAGATGATTGATTGAAGAAGGGAATTTAGTCAAAAAAATATATGTCAATTTTTAAATTGTTTGAAAATATTTTAAAATAATTTTGTTCGTGGAATACCTAATTTGAAAAATGGTAGATAAAAGTTATCTATTTATCAATTTATTTTGTTGATTTTATTTTGAGTTTGTATAAAATTGAATGGTATTACCATAGTCAATAAAATAAAATTTTGTTAAAAAAGTAAAAGAGTTGTGAAAAATGATTTTTGAATTTGATATTTAATATGTTTTAAAAAAATATGTTCTAGCTCAAATTGCTGATTGGAAATGTGTAATGAGATATGGAAAGACGAAACCCAACATCATGTCAAAATACAGAAAGCTGACTACGAGTTTTAATTTTATTCAAAAAAAGGAGTATACCTATTAACTTATTAAACAACCTTCTGGTGAGTTTTTATTATATTTTAAATTGAAAATTTATTTGATTGATTGCCTTGTCTGAATTCTTCTCATACTTCTGGTACGGCTATTGCAACTCACAACTAAGGAATACGTTGAACGAAGTAGATTTAATTTTAAATTTAAAAAAAAAAAAAAGTAAATAAAGAAAATAATATATTTTGAGCATTGTCCGATTCTGAAATAAATAAGTATGATTAGAATTTTTATACGAAAATAATATTATTATTATTCTGATGCTATTCCGTACATAGTGTGATAGGAATGTACTCTTCTCTCCAACGCATAATAATTGTTAATCACTTTAGTTAGAAAGAGACGGAAGATTGTAAAGCGGACGGAAGATACAAAGGTTTGGATTTCAATGTTTTAATATCGAATGATAATATTTATATATAGGGTAAACTATACTATTGTGGACGTAGTAGATTGTTGATATTTTACATGATCAATTTAACACGATAAAATCGTTTCAAATAATTTTAATATGGATATATTAAATTAATGTGGAGATTGAAACTTTAATATTAATGATATTAGTTTATATAGATATGGGGATATTTAAGAGTAATTTTGAATAACGGAAAACTTTAATACTTAATGTATTATTTCTTTTAAAATATTTTTTGTAAAGTTTTGAATTGTGGATTAGCATATTTTAGTGCAATAGATAGATGATTTAGAAATTCAAAATGGCAGTGACAGTAATCAAAGGTACCAACATGAAGATGGTAACAAGAATGGTAGCAAAGGAGTATTTGATCGACAAGGTTCAAATAGGAAGGATATACCTAATTTGTAGATTTTGTAACAAACCCGGACATGTATATATAAATTGTTTTGCGAGACTAAGGCAAAACAGGGATGTGAATCCCAATAACAAATTTTATAATGCAAAAACAGAAATGCAATGACAAGATGAAAGAAAGGGAGAAAATTAGAAGACGAAGACGTCTGAAAATTGAAATATAATGTAAATAAAAATATTGTTACGTATAAATGTTATTTAGGTATCCTAGGATATAAGTATTTAAGTTAAATGAAAGAAAGGGAGAAAATTAGAAGACGAAGACGTCTGAAAATTGAAATATAATGTAAATAAAAAAAAAAAACTGTAAAAATTTTAGTTAGGTATTATAGGATATAGCTATTTAAGTTTAATGAAATGGGGAAAAGGAGATGAATTTGATAAAAAAAATTTACGTAGTAAATAGTACGTAGAATTACGAAAGAGTAGGGTTGGATAAAATTAAAAAGAAAAAAATCGCTTCGCAAAATCATTTGGATTCTTCGATAATATGAACTCTACGCGAGTACATAATACAGAAAGGGTCAGATAAAAAGGTGAGGTAAGAATATGATTCTCCGTAAGATGGGTCATGTGTTATAATGTCATTATTGGGATGTGTAATGATTTGTATTGAAAGTTTGTAGTATGCATAAAGGCATAATCTCTGATACGAGTGTGTCAAGCTATACGCGGTGTATACATTTATAAACTAGGGATACGAGTTAGCAAGACGTATATAGAAGTATGCGTAGTGCTTATATGATATGGTAGTGAATTGGATTCATGCTCAAGGGATGAGTATTGGGTCATGGTTTATGAATTTCAATAAGAGAAGTTTGTAATCTAAGATGAGAGTTGATCATTCCGTCTTGTCAAAACGTTTTGTGGGTCTAATTATGAATCAAATGAAAGTAGTAGGTATGTAGGCGATGAAAGGGGAAAAAGATAGACGAAGGATGAAAGTGAATGATTGTAATAGAATGAAAGTAAGGATTTGCAACGTTGATAAATGATAGGTTTGTAGTACTCAATAGTCTCGCGATTTAAAGTCAATAGTAAAAGGGGAATTTGAAAATGAAATATGTCGAGAAGGTCAAATGTTGATGTTCGTTATATCTCTTTTGTGAGTATATTGACTATGTAATTTTCAATATGAAAGTGGAAATATTAAAAAAAAAATATAGAGATAGGTAATGTGAGAAAATGTAGATAATGGAGTTATAGTATACATAATTTAAATCGGGGATACGGTGGTAAAGAAGAGAATCCTTAATTATCTCCATAAAAAAACGAGTAATTACGAAATAATTGTGTATACAATTGTTAAATTCATTTAACAAAGTAGAGAAACTTATATTATGAAATGGGGTCGTTGATTAGAAATTTTCGAAAGAAAATATATTAGTAAAGTACGTAATTTTACGGATAAAAGGGAAATAAAAAAAAGAAAGGGATTGAGAACCTTTGGTTGTAGTTGCATGTGCTTATCTGAGGAGAGATGGGAGAATAAGACATGGCAGGAAAATGGAATTGATGATAAATTGATATTTTCATACATGAAAATAGAAAGGAAAATGACATGATGTTGAAGTGAGTCAATTCAAAAGGTTGAGTCAAATATTTTTAATGTTATATAAAATATAAATGCATAATATACAGACAGATTTTAATGTATTTGAATGTTGAATAAAAAAAAAAAAGAAGGCACAAAATGTATATAGTTTAGATATAAGAAATTTTAATATAATTTGTTATGTAGCTAAGGAAAATGTGGCAAATCATATGAGCTTGTAGTAGAAGATATTTGAATATTGTGGCACAAAACAATTTAAAATAAATGTAGTAGATCTGAAAAGATATTTAGTAAATGTAACAAAATGGAAATGTATTATTTAATATATAAGTGTAATTTATAAATACAAAGATAAGATGAGACCTGCACTGGTTTAGAAATTATTTTTTTTATCATTAAGTACTTATTATTTACGGGTATTTTTGTTCATTTTGGAAGTCGTTTGACCCGAATATTCGGAAACGAATGTAAATTAAAGTTTTAAAATTTAAACGAAACCAAGATTGGCGCCTATGGAATTACAGTTTTTCTTTAAAAGAAAAGGCTGGGCCCAGTGCAGTGCTTAGATTAATCTTTAAAAAAAAAAAGGTAGAGTAAGTTATAGGGTTGATGAGAACATAGAACGAGAATAACCTGATATAAAAAAAAAATAGCTTCACTATTTTTTTTGGTGGGCGTGGGTGGTAATATGTAGCGATATTTTTATATCACTATAGAAAAATGATTTTGTTCGTTGGCAAGACAGAAATTGATAACGCGACGCCGCGCATGCGTGGTGGGAGGATTTCTCAATATCGGCGGTCGAAAGCAGGAATGCTTCCTCTTTTTGTATTCGACATTCCAAATTGGCAGATCGCAAAATGCGATAGTGAATATTAAGGTTTAAAAAAAAACCTTACCATTTTAAAATGGTTGATTAATGTATAAATTAGTTGTAGAAATGTGTTCTATTTGTCGATTGACAGTTTAATCATATTTAATTATTAAAATCAGTGGTAATTCAGGCCGTCATCAAAAATATGGTGAGTCTAAATTGTTACAATTATATTTTCGATGAGAGAAATTTCGTTGTTTAATAAAATAAACCGAAACATAGTTTGATAAATACTAATTACGTTGTCCTTTAATGTTTAAGGATGTACGGCTCTCAGTACCGGAATGAATTTCTCAGTTATTCAGGATACGCCTCAGTACTAGAATGAATTCAGGTTATGTCGTAGTACCAGAATGAATTTCTCAATTATTCAGGATATATCTGGTGACCAAAATAAATTCTTCAGTTAACAAGAGGATAAATCTTTTTCAATTATCAAGACGCTGACTTCCTCTCATACCAGAATAAACCTTATGTACCTATCAGGAAGGAACCTTCAATTTCGGGAAATGGGAAGTGAAGTGGAACTCGAAGGAAGATAACTTGATCAGGTTGTTCTCATTCATTCATAATTATATTTAAATATTTTGTTCTAAAGTTAATGTAAATTGTATAATCAAACAGAGTTTGATAACTTTATGATATATGTAGGTCGTTTCTGAAAAGAAAGGGTAAGAGTTAAGGATGATGTGCCACAATTATTACTTAATTTTAAACTTTTAATCTAAGGGTTAGTTAGATTGCCACATAGCAAATGATTAACAAGGTTTTAATCTTTTATTATTTTACTGTCGAGAAAGTTTATATAAAATGTATGTAAATTCATCGACCATACCAAAGGTGTCACCGAATACTGGAGGTTTGGAATAAATTGAAAAGAAAATAATGAAATAGCAATTTTATTTTGTTTCTGAATCTTTCCTTCTTATTGGGGATTGTTGGAAGGCACCGTTGATTTAATGGCAATATGCATTGTTGAATTTATAGAGAGAAAAGTCTTGAAGTCTTTGTGATAAAATCTGGGTTAACCCATTCGACCCTGAGCATTTATCGTATAGTCAATTGTACTTTCCAATACTCTTTGTTTTATTTTTGAAATCTCTACCGACTGAGCTAAAAATTAATTTTTGAGATTGTGATAATTGATTATTTTACCTTGTACCATGAGGGGTACAAGGTAAAAGAGCGCATGAGAGCGCAAGAATAAAAAGTATATGCAAAAGTCCGTCGCACAAGAAACGCAGAAAGTCGAATTTATTATTGCATATGGTACGAGCCTTGGCCCGTGGCCGGAATATGCAATTTGGATTTGTAGAAAAGATGTCATATTTCGACATTTGTACATGTGTATCATCAGGACCATCTACAAACTGGCCAAAACAACATCAAATGTTGTATGCGAGGACTATCGCATATTACGAATGACTCAGTTGAAATATCTTTATTTCTCGGATATTTCAGGAGTCCGAGGACTCCTATTTATCCGTTTAGGTGAAGATTTTTTTTTAATATTTGGACTCTCTCTATTCTAATACAACTATCCCAGTGTTGGCATCTACGATCCTACCACGTCAGTGGGCGGGGGACCCGGCTGACGCAGCAGATCCCATCTTGAGACCCACACATCTACGAATGTCTTAAAGCGTGAAGCGTTTGTAGCATTTAGAAACACTTCCCCAAACGAATGACTATGATCTGAGACGATGGTCCTGGCTGGGCTATGTTTTGAGAATGCCCGATGATAGTTGGCCAAAAAGAGCACTGTTCTTTCATCCGCCAGGGTTGCGTTGACCCGGGCCAACAACATGAAAAATATTTTAAAATACCCTTATGTTTGGTACTACCACAGTGACTATGGAAGTGCTAAATATGGGTGTTTTATTAAAAAAATAGTACAATTCGTCATGTATTAAGTGAAAAACCCAGAGATAGGGCTTACATATCTGTGTCTGATTACCATACATTTTTCTCTTAGCTTTATCAGCTATTAGTATACGTACCACTCAGTGACTTTCATGGAGTAATGCTATGAAGCTCACGAACGTCTACGCAATCTGGAATCATTTAATTCAATAAATGTATCCATACGTAAATATAGACATTCAAAATATTTATTTCATTGTTCGAGAGTTTGTGAACTCACGCAGTGAAAAAATAGATTGAGAGAATTGATTAAACAACACTGTTTATTTTTCACAAAGAAATTAATATGGCGCTATATTTTTTTTCATGTTTAAACGTTTACTAGATTGCGTACTATTTTTCATACACAGCACACGTTTTTATAAATTGTGTACAATTAGGTGAAATCAATCAATTGATTCAATATATTATATAGTGTTATCTCGATTTTACCATGTAAAGAAATGATATTTTTGACGAAAACTTCATATGATTTCATTGAATGATATTTATGATAACGTGGAATTTGGGTGTTTCATAAGCAAAATAAAGAATAAGGTATTTTTAGATAACGTTTAATTTTTGATGTCTTGTTTATCAAACACATGTTCTTAAAAAGTTCCATAGAATTGTTGAAAAAAATTATCAATTCTATGGAATAAAAGTTTATTCCATCTCAAAACAATTCTTCCTTAACTTATTTATTTTAATAATTTATTACGAAATATACCAAGAAAGAAGGGAAATAAAATTGAGCTGCCATCTGTTGAAAATGCTATTTCGAAATTCTATCGATTTGCCTTAAATTCTCAATTTGAGATTTAAAATTCCGTCCCTAATTTGATGCAAAGATCAAAATCAAACTGTAATTGGCATCTTTAATTACTTATAAATGAAACCTTTATGGCATACTAATTTCCATCCTTTGAATTTTGGCATTAATAATAATTATTGAGAAAGCTCATAATTGAAAATTAAATGTTAATCATGATTTCGGTTCGAATACGAGTATTTCTTTGTCTTTTTTTTCTAGAGAGTGGTGCAAAACAATGAATTATTGGTTGGAAATATAGATACTAACAATTTTTTTATTTATTATTTTATTTTAAGAATATTGGTAAGCTTTTGTTATTTACCCAAATACATCCTTATACACCTTTTTCTAAAAGCTTGTGTCGTGAAAGGAGAGTTTGATAGCACCTGGGATCGAACTGCTGCACACGTTTTGTGCGCAAAAGTAAGACTCTACCTCCAGGCTATCGAGGAATTCTAAATATACGAATTCACAAAAAACTCAACAAGTCGATTTTCAGGCTGTCCATTGTGGCTCGTCTGTGAGGATAATTTTTATTGTTTTAAGCGCTGATAAATAGGAGTCCTTGACTCCTGAGATATTTGGGTGTGTGGTGGGTGTTTTCTAAATCACCCTTGAAGAAGCCAAACTATCTGATCCTCTTTTAGATGTACAGTAAAATTAGCACAGGTGGTCATACGTATTTAATATTAAACTAGAAAAAAATTATTAGCTCAGTTTTTATTAATATCTTATAATGCTTTTTCCTATTTAAATATTCTATGGAGAAGTTTTTTGATATCAGAAATATAACTATTATATTTGAGTAGTATGTGGATTTATGAAAAGTAGTCATAAAATATTTATATAGATCTACAATAGACAGGTATCTACCGTAAGGGATGAAGTTGTCAATGGTGGAAACTCATGTAAACATGACATTCACTGATTCATATCCAGGACATATTTTATAACTTTTTCACTTTTGCATACGTGATATGTGTAGGCAAGGAGGCTGATTGTACACAGAATAACAATTCTTATCAAGAACGCACACAAAATATTTTTTAGGGGAAGGGGGGGGGGGCTTCAAAGGTAAGTTGATTGTTTCCATTTTCATTCTAAATCTGCTATTGGTATTATATTTGAGATGCACGGCGGACATCTGTTCCACTTGTTTCCCCTCCCTTCTTGGGTGCTCCCATGAACCTTATATTTTTTCATTGCCTATATTTGAAATGGATGAATAATATAATCTTATAACTATTTAAAGGAGTTCGTTTTCATATATACAACAATAGTTTATACCAAACATGTACCGAGTCGATGACTATGGTTAAAAAAAGTTGGTAGGTAGTTAAAACGCAGAATTTCTTCATAAATAAGACAACTTGTTTGTGTGTCTTCAGTTATTTTGAAATTATTATCGCTTACAGAAAATATTTAACTTGTAACCATTAATACCATTATATCAGATACTATCTGCACGTTGTGCCCAAATCCAGTTAAATAATGAAAAAAGTAAATTCATAAAAAAACATTTCATAATATCTACATAAATCTACAACTTGCTGTCACTTTACCGGCTATTCTACTAAGAGATGTCTGGATAACGAATATAATAATATGTATGGATAATATTGATATAACAATGTGTATACGTTTATAATATGTATTTGATATAACTCTTTTAGAATGTATTTTCTGATACGGTCAAAACGCACACGTATTTCATGGGTTTTATTTATAGGCAATGAATATTTTATTTTATCTTCATGATGCAAACAGGATTATAAGTTTATGAGAATTGGTTTCACATCCTTACACATATAAGATCAATCGTTTTTTTGTTTATATATTATTAGACATTTATTTTTAATTTTTTCTACTAGAATGAAACAAACTTTGTGGAAGAACAGAGAGATGCGGGAGGACTTCAAAAATATGGGTTGAAGATATTGACCTAGTTATGGGTTTAATTTGCTCGAGAACGAAGAGAGTCATCGAAGATTTAGACAAGGTCTATAAACTGAGAGATGAGTTTGTTTTAATTTGAATATTTGAACTCTATAGATATTACAAATGTTTTTAAGATGTGAGACCTCAGATCTCGCAGTATTTTACTTTGACTTCTTTAAAAGTATATCCACCTTAGTCAAATTATGTTCGTTTATTTAAAATATTATTGTAAGTTATCTTGAAATTAGAATAAATTCATGTTTCGTAAAGGTGCATGAACCTTATACTTCCTTGTCAATATCAAATAATTGTTAATAATTATAAGGAAGTATAAAGCTCCTGTACCTTATATTTTATTATTCATAAATGATGATATTTTTAAAATATGTTATTAGAGCTGATGTATTAATATAGTTTGCTAACCTACTAAATTTTCAATGACCTGATTGACCCTTTTTTGTATTACAATGTTCCCATAATGATGAAATAAGACTCAAGAATGTCGTGAAAGGAGATAACCAAATTCGTGCAGATACACTCTGAATGGAGGAGGTTGGCTTTTGTTATATGTTCCCGGGAAAAGTCGAATTAATACGAGATTTATATAACACTACTTTTTCTTCACATTTTTTTTAATGATCACAGAATTTCGAATTCTGAGAAAATGTACGGTGTAAATCACGACACATGAATACCAAGAACATTGATAATATTGATAAATAAATACAAAGGATTTCAGATATGAAAAAAAAAATTGGTGTTATATATCGATTAGGCACGTTGTGCTTTTTCAAAGATATTAGGAAAATATTTCTAGGTTTCAGAAAAATGGAATGAAAATTTTCTTTTTTCTTTATGTCCCATTCATATCCATAAATTTATATCAGGTTTTCAATGAGCGATTTTTCTTTATGTGAATTCTTATTTTTCTTCACAAAGGTTCCCACCTTTTTGATCTTTGAGTTATATTATATATGGCTGAAAAGATAAATATCTTGCTACAATCCTATCATAATAACAACGTATCAATATAATATATTAATAAAGGTATTTCAAGGTTTATTTTACAAAATCTCGAAAGGTAAGCTACCATAAAATGAATATGTTGCTTATTGTTGACTCAAAATGGATGTAAAAAAAACTGGATTACCAATCAATAACAGGCAGGAGACGTGTTAAGCGGACAGAAATTTTATAAAAAAAGAAATTGTAAATAAGAGAAATTTTTCGGGAAAAAATCTACTGTCTGAGGTCAAACAAATAAAGTTGCATTTTTAAAAGTATCGGTACACATTTGTGTGCCAAAACTATGAATAAAGTGTTGGAATCTGCTATTTACATGGTGCTCAACCGGCAGTTACTGTTAAAGCGCGCTGTTGTCGAACAAGATTTGTGGTTTTATAGTCAATGCATCAAGGAGAAAGTTAACTATGTTCAACATAACCCCAGCAAATCTTTGGCAGCACGAACAGCTATCAAGTGAGCGAAGATCTCCTGGATCAGAATCTACATCTAACAAATTCCATCCACCATTAAGTTAAGGTTTTTTATTCTGAACTGTCTTTTAAACAAAATCAAATTGAATTTGATTAATATAATGATGGCCCAAACAGACAACAGATCGATTTCATTAGCTCCGATAAATATCTAGTACAGCGTAATAAAATATTCAAAATTACATATAGAATGCCAGCGTTCTCAAATATCTGAAATTTCCATAACTACCCCATTTTATAAACTATAGAAAGACGTTTGTTTTAATTTATCTAAATAAAGTGGGATTAGTTGAGGAAAATTCTACGCGACAGTAAATACAATAGTTTATCCCAGATCATATTATCATAAAACGAGGCAGAATAAAAAAAAATATGAATTGTGATGGAGGCAAAAATGTCCAGTGGGCCAAGTCAAAACATATTTTAGCGTTACGTTTTCGTTTCGTTTTCGTTCAAACGTGGATGACGTTGCGAGAACGTATCAATTTTCGTAGCTACTTGTGTATTTAAGCTACGAAAATTGACGCGTTCTCGAAACGTCATCCACGTTTGAACGAAAACGTAACGCTTAAATATATTTTGACTAGTCCTACAGAATGAAAAATATTTAAAGCAATTTTAACTGTGGAGCACCCGGTAAAGAACTGGTCCCCCACTCTTCTCCGTAAGTTTTCGAGTGTCTGTAAAAGGTAGGTGTTCGAAAAAATAAAGACATTTTTCAGCTTGCGTGTCCATTACATACAGCTGAGGCCTGAGTCAATAACACACTTTCGCGTCACGTTCCCGCTTCGTTAGCGTTCGGGTGCAGAAAGTGTTATTGACTCAGGCCTCTGATCTGCTGGCTACCCACTTGTGGGATACGCCATGATGGTATAGTAGTAGTAGTAATTTTAGAAAATTAACGAAAACCCAGAGGAACTGGAACAACCCAAGCTAATTATGGACAAAGAAATTTACGTTATGGTATGTGTGACTTCAGAAGTGTGTGACGATGTATTAAAAGTAACATTACATCATGAATTGATAAGTTTTGCCACCCATCCTGGATGTTTTAATTTTTATTTGTTACAGAGAAAATAGTTTGTACATATGTTAATAATACTTGGCTAGTCTGCTAACTACCCCACTGTTGGAAATGCCTTAAGGTATTTTAGTAAAAACACCCCCAAAATTTAAATTTTTTTTTGAGAGGTTACGAGATAAGGATAAAAGTTTTTAATGTGTAATGTAAAATAATCACTTTTTCCCCTGGAAAAAAATACTATATTTAATTTAAAACAATAATCTGATAAGTGAAGAGTATTTTCTTACGTATATTACGGGTCAAAAAATGACCTGACTGTTTGATATAGTTATGGGATTAAATACGAATGACACAGCTATAATTCTCATAAACGTAAACGTCTACAATACAATGTAATATACTTAGATAATTGTCAATTTAATTCTGCTTATAAACTCTAGCGAGGGAAATATATTTTTTCCTTAGTCTTCCCCCTACAAAAAGTTGACCTAGTGAACTAATGATATAATCATTTCCTCACTTTGACGGTGAAAATGAGAAATTAAGCCGGCTAGGAATAATAAAATGAAACTTGTTAAGTATTAGACATAATAGAAAACCTCACTTATATCTTAAACTTTATGCCCTAAATATAAATGGGATCGCTTAAGTTCTATTATGCTCATTCAAGTCATTGTCATTAAAAAGAGGAATTTGGGCGAACATTTCCTTTGGAATAGCAATAATGTTATATTCGTAACTTACATTTTCTGACGATAACAAAACTATTTGTTGTAGTGTTGTTAAATTAGTTGACCCATTATATTTATCCCAGGGTGTTGTTTATATATGTCAAAAACACGAACAATAACATCAGATTAATGATTCTTATACATACATATTATTAACATACATTGCATGGAAAAATAAAATATCTCTGCAGGTAAATGAACTTTGTTAATTTATTATAAATGAAATAAGCCTAGAGTTAATTGTCTTGGCATAATGTAGTAGATAAATATTAAGAGGCACGTACCTGGGGTATTCGTTAATTACAGGGCAACTAAAGAAAACAACATCCACAAATCATTTTGTGGGGGATGAATTTGAATATAATTATAATAATTATACTCGGTTCTCTAAATTACCGAAACAAGTACGCAGGAAAACAAAATCGAATCCTTGCCTCAACCACAACAAAATTTCCAACCAAGGATGTAGGTATTAAAGATATATTATTGGACGGACATCCTCCATTTTGTACTTGGAAACAACACGATATTTGCGAACAAATAAATGATTAATATGGGTAGGTTATTTATTTATTTTTATTATACGTTAATTTCAATTAATTAAACGCATAAAAACAATATCAGATGCGCGTTTCCTTATTCATAGTAAAAGTTGTAAGTTTTTATTATTTCATAATCTCTTTATGATTCTCAAAGATATTTTGTGTCTTTTTAATATTATGCAAGCTAAAGAATTCAATACTTTAGTTAATTATGTTGATCTTCCCTCTCCGAATGTTATTCTCAGGCTCAGTTTAGATCAAAGTAGAATAAATTATTATCAATTTTTATTATTTATTTACAATTATTATACTTTTGTGCAGTATACGGTCAGTAACATTTTAAGGCAGAAGTTTAAGTACGAGAAAATATTATGACAGTAGTTAATGATAAAACTTTCATACAAAATAAGCGACTAGGAACTATTATATTGTAAAACTAATATATTAAGTTTCGGGGTCAATATCTGCTACAGGTTTTCCAATGTATCTAGCTCGAAAATATTTAGAGACGCCGAGGACCCTTTAGGAGACAGCTGATGTCCTGGCTGTAAAACATAAGGGATTGGACCGGCATCCGAAGTGTGGAAGAGCTGTTCCGAGCAGCACAGGATAGAGACAAGTTCAAGAACAAGCCGAGGTTATCGCCAACGTTGGGAGGACCCGATAAGAGACTTATATTGAGTGCATCGATAGCCTCGAGTTAGAGTCTCGGCCTCATGAACAAGGAGTCCGCGGTTCGATCCCAGGTGCCGGCAAACTCCCCTTTCACGACACTATCTTTCAGTTTACTGTTAAAGGTTTATAATGTTTTGTTTGGGCTTACGACAAATCCCAGATATATCTTTTTTTTTAAAAAAACATTATGTCCTTTAAATAATATATAGAAAAAAATTATTGGCTAAATATTATGTTGTATACAAGCATTGCATGTTTAAAAAAGGACCAAAATGCGGGCTTATAGCATAAGCAATCTCTTCTAGTCACCCCAGTAAAACAAAAGATATATAAATAAAATAGAATAAAGTAATATAAAAATAAATACTAAATAAGACATTAAAAAAGAAACTATAATAATTATTCCATATAAAATATAAATAAGATATAAAAAAGAATAATAATGCACATATAACAAGAAAAGGAAGGGCAAGGGAAAAGTGGTATACTTATTTATGTATGTATGTTTGTATAAAACTATAAGTAAGAGAATATTTTAAAAGCTTGATTTTAAGAAGCATAAAACACATTGTTCAAAAGCTTTCATTATTTACATAATGTATTTCCCATTAAAATGTGAACGCATGTTGAAAATGTCAGATAAAAAATCTTCATACAAAGCATTAAATGTAAATTAGTTACGTCTGAAATATTAAGAGGGGAAGTTATCCGGATAAAAACTTCATTAGCTATACAGTATACTCGTAGCTTTATTATCTACATTATATATATATTTAGTTACAATCCATTGGATTGGTCTGCAACGAGTTTGGTTTTTCTTCTCCATTCCTCCCTATTCTCAGCCAGTCTTTTAAGCTCTACGTATGAGCCACAGTTCATGTCCCTCTTCAGTTGGTCCATATATGCGTCTCTTGGTCGGCCTCTGCCATTTGTTCCCTCGGTCTTACCCTCCGCGATGGCGATGAGTAGTCCTGGGTGCCTGATGTTGTGGCCAATCCAGTTAGCTCGTTGTTGGCTATCTACTGTATCTACATTAAGTTGTTCAAAATACTATGTTTCTTCAGACTTTAGACTTTAACTCATCGCTAATTTGTGCTGTTTCTACACAAATATACAAATGTGAGTATTTATTTATAAATCTGGATACTCTTACACATGTGCTATACTTTTGTATTGCTCCATAGTTTTTCTACTAACAGTTTTTTGTACAAATACCTAACTATGCAATTAATACCTATCTAACTACAATAATTATAGTTGTACAAACACCTATCTACAGTTGTGGATTGATATCTTTCAAAGTGTGAACTAATTTTTAGGGGAATGAGAAAGGTGAATTATTGTGTGCATGTACTTATATAGGTTTAAAAAGTATTTCAAAATAAACAATTTGAAATTTAAATTACTGCACTTGCACCGATTTGTTTTTTTTTATCGATCGTGTAACCTTTATCTAATTATTTTATAAAACTTTCATTTTGTGTAAAGTGTATTGTGAAAAGGGGTCGTTCGACTATCTACTTGTGCTACGTATGCAAAATTTATTTAAAAATATTTAAATAATTTTAAAATAATAATATTAAATAATATTCAAATCGTATACAATCAAAAATATTGACGTTTTTAGGTAGCGCAGTGTTAATTAATTTTTTGAATAAAACAGAACACTAATTGCAATTCATGATTAATTTTTCAATAAAATACAGTCTTCAAATACCAATATTACATGGTAATTCAAATAGGTACCATCAAATGAATAATTAATACATACATCACAAAGCATTAGTACACAAATGCAAACCATACATTAATAATTGTAAAAGTATCACTTCAATGGCCTTTTATGATACATAATTAGGATCCATGCAAATTATAAAAATGTAATTAAAATATCAAGACGAATCACGTTTTAATAATAATTATTATTAACGATAATTTTCACAATAAATTTGAGGTAAAAAATAAGATTAAAAAGTAACAAGTAAATAATAGGTATGATTAAGTGTGAGAGATATTTTTATTTATCTATCTATCTACCTATATCCTCACGCCATCTCCCAGGAGGGGTAGGCAGAGAGAACGGAACGCCATATAGATCTATCTTTACAAACTTCTTTCACTTCGTCCACATTTCTTTTACTTAACACGCGACCGACCTTGAGGATTTGATCCACGTGATCAAGCCACGTAGTTCTTGGCCGTTCGCGCTTCCTCACACCAACTCTTTCAGATAAAATGTACATCCTTTTCGTCATTTTTTCATCTTGCATTCGCTCCACATGTCCAAACCATCGTAACTTATTTACACGCATTCTATCCAACACACTCTTCTCGCATCCGCTCATTCTCCTGATATCCTCATTCTTCACTCTATCCCGCAACGTTTTACCATTATTTTTATTTAACTTTACATAATAAATTGAAGTTCTTTATTATAAAAAATATCAATGTTATAACGTTGAGAAAGTTAATATGGCAGATTTCAAGCATTTTGTAAATTAAGTCTCCCGCGTCATAATATAAAAAAATTATATTTTGTAATATAGGTACCTGTAGGCCTAGTCAAAACACATTGAAGCGTTACGTTTTCGTTCAAACAAGACGAGGTTGCGAGAACGTGTCAATTTTCGGAGCTACTTGTGTATTTTAGCTGCGAAAATTTACGCGTTCTCGCAACGTCGTCCGCGTTTGAACGAAAACGTAACGCTTAAATGTGTTTTGACTAGTTCCACTGGTACCTACATGTTTTTTAATCTCTTTTTTATTTATTTTAAAAAATGACCAACGTGCAAATAAAAAATCACAAAATACTACTACTACTACTACTATACCATCACGGCACATCCCACAAGTGGGGCAGCCAGCAGACCAGCTGCATATAAAACATGCAAGCTGTCTTCTCCGTGCCAATATAAAATTAAGACATTCAGGATGGGTGGCAAACCTCATCGCCGAATAAAGAATTGGTCTCCCACTTTTCTCCATAAGTTTTCGAGTGTCCTGTAAAAGGCAGGTGTTCGAAAAAATAAGACATTTTACATCACAAAATATATCTAATATAATAAAGATTCAACATAATTATTGTACTTAATCAGCCCATTTTATTTTATATCCCATAATATAAAACTTTTACTTAATTTCATATTTTTGTACGATGATTATAATCATCTTAAATTCAGCGATGAAGTTTGCAATCTATCCAAAATGTCTTAATTTTTTGTTGGTACAGACCTTTAGTATAGTAGTATTAGTATCAATGTAATACTAAACGTTATTTCAAATAAAATAAATTTTCAACGTTGTTCAATTTTTTCAATCAACAGCTGATATTGTAAATCTGCAAAGTATACAAATTTATAAAACGGATTTAAAATAAAGAACGTAGCATTTCTAGGCAACAGAAATATAATAGTTAATCGCGATTTGGTCATATTTTCCAAGTTTTTATTTTTTTGCTTTGGGTTATATTATGTGGGTAAACGTATTATCTCCTTTAAAATAATATTTCAGTCATACAAAATCTTTTCAAATGTTCCGTGGCCACTGATCAATCATAAACGAGTGAATGGCCTTTGAAGATAGAAATATAGAATAGAATAGAAATGTTCCGTGGGTAACTTTTATTTATGATTATAATATTTAAAATATGTTTGTTGCAGGAAATATAATAAATTTATTTCAGATAAAACACATTGAATATATATAGATTGTTGCCCTTTGCGGCGGGATCTGTTGAGCGAACTCGTTGTTTGTTGTGTTTCGTCCTGTCACCCTTGGTGGAGAGTAGATATGGGAGGGATGTTCCTGTTGGGAGGGAACTGTCTTTTTATTGCGCTGGTAACGGCGACTCTCGAGTCTCACCTTCTGAAAGCCCAATAAAAAATCTCTGGACACCTTATTTCGGCCTCTGGTCCAAATTAGATACTGTATTGTTATAATCATTGATAATTATTGTGCTTGCTTGTCATTTTTATTTTTTTGGGTTTTTGATGTTGAGCTTTGTTTATTTGTTGTTATTCATTGTGTTTGATTCGGTTGCGATTGCATTTTATCCTCCTGAGAGGGGCATCGAAGACGTAAATGTAGCATAAAAGATTCCCACGAGGCGGTATTGGCCGGCCAGCCCTTCAGGCTGCCCAATAAGGCCCGCCCGTGAGGACAAAAGTTTTGCTTAGAAGAGCGGATAAATAGAAGTCCCCAGACTTCTGAGATATCCGGGTATGAGTCTTCAATGATATATTATTTATCTAGAATATACATTGTATATCTAGATATTTTAAGTGGTTTCTCCTGTAAGCTTTATAAAAAATAAAACAATTTCAAAACAGAAATATATTTGAGCTAATTTGAAGCTTTTTTATTTATCCTAATTTACTTATCATTATAGTTTGATATAAGCTCAATTACGAATGTTTGGAGTCAACAACTTTACAAATACCACTAAAATTTATTATACGAATTAGATATTATTAATTGACAAATATTGCACTTGAGAATGACAGGATACCTGTTGAAACCTTTTAGTGGTATTAGTTAAGTTTTTTGACTCCAAACATTCGGAATTATGTTTAGAAACTACCACAACGTTCCCCCAAATCAATAAATAATAATGATATAAGCTAACTTATTGTTAATAACCTGATTCATTTATTAATCTTTGAGTTGTCTTATTGCTTGAACACGAACTGTTAATACCTATATCGAGAGAGATTTTCTATTTTAAATACATAAACCTCAATTCCCCACACTTGTGTACACATCGAAATTTTTAATTAGTTGTGGTGACAGTACGTATTTGAAAATATGTTAATCAGATTATAATAATATGTTTTATTTACATAATCACCTCACATAAGAGATTAAACCAATTTAAATATATTATTTTCTTCTGTTGGCTAGAAAAGAGTCACTTATGTGGTAATGCTGAGGATAACATGGGACATATAAATTCTCATTAAAAGGAGGCTTTCATATTTTGTAAAACGTACCTACTTATATGAAAAACAAAAAAAAAAAAACATGGTGGAAAGCTAAAAATATTTTTGATATAATCTAAAATATTTTATTGTTAAATTGGGCATTTCGATATAAATACCGAAAATAAGTTCGAGACCACTGGTATTGACCCAACAATTTTTATTGTTTCTTTTGATTTTCACAATAATTCGCTGGCGGGCCGTGGTATGTGCATCGCTGATCTATAGTCTACATCACATACCATAACAGCATCTCCTACAAATGAAGCAATTAGCTGACCAGCTTCTCCTCAACAAATTTTCCTCTTCGTCAAAAAAAAAAATATATTCAGTATGGGTCATATATGTATACCATACCTTTTCGCTGACTTATAGTATTATACGAGTATATCTTATTAAATAAGTATATAAATTTTATAATGTTTTACAAACAGTAATCTTTTACAGGACACTTAAAAACTTACAGAAAAAGAAGATTGCACCTTTGCAAGAAGATCGACGGATATTCTAATAGCAGTTTATATTTTATTTATTCCAACACAGAAGTTTTTCGTGGAGCATACGCAAATACAAAACTTCTGAAAAATATTAATATTTGGATATTTTTAAAATTTTGCCCAAATTCTATCAAATACTATTAAGTTTTTGTAGGTAGTAATGGTAACCAAAATTAAAAGACGTCAATGAGAAAGAAAAAGCAAACGGACAAGCTGCTCAATAAACAAAAATGAACTGGCAAGGCGCAAGTGGGAGACCTGGAAAACTTTACTTTGACAGTTATTTTTAAAAATAAGTAAGTGTAGAGGAAGAAGGTAATGCAAATTTACTATGAAGATTTAGTATTCGAGCACCGTTAGCCAAAATAGTTCCTCGAGTTTCAAATGGCATCCTTAAGTTGGCAGAAAAAAATTTGCTTCTGGTAAAGCACTATTAATAACTTAATTTCTAGGAGGACGTTTTGAATATGTAAATAATTTCTCGGATACGTTTATGTAAGTTGAGAAAAACTGAATTTAAAATTTACAACTAAAAAAATTGATATCAAGATATTGGGATGGAGAGCAAGAGAAGTAAAATGAAATAAAAATATATCGTAGATGGTATGCCGACACCTTGAATAGCTTCATATTATTTCTACGGGTACTCGCATTCTAATAAG
Organism: Athripsodes cinereus; assembly: GCA_947579605.1. NCBI lineage: Eukaryota > Metazoa > Arthropoda > Insecta > Trichoptera > Leptoceridae > Athripsodes > Athripsodes cinereus. Next base: position 15,989,215 of record OX388310.1, read on the forward strand.
TTTGTCGTTGAATATTCAAACAAGTCTAATTACAACCTTTTACGCTAATGTTTGAATAAGCAGATAAATCAATATTTTTTATTGCAGTCTCTCATATGACATATTTCAATACGCATACTGGGCTTTGATATGTTTTAATAATCAAAATACATCCAGTGCAATCATGTTCATACACTAGTATGAAAATTGAACAAAATGTAACGGATTATAATAACAAAACTTTTTAGTTACTTGAAAGGTTCCAATTTATGTCCAAAATAGATATTTTGATTGTTGCCCTTTTTGTTGGCAATTTTCATAATTTATTTCTCTCTACCTTTTTCTAGCCCTAGGGTTAACGTGTTGTGAGTACACATTACAGAGAAATTTATGAAAGCTCTTCTTGTCTAAACCATCACTCTGTTGCAATGAATTTACGAAAGCAAAAGTTCGTGTTTTACTTTTCCAAGAACATTGTTTGAAATTAAATTTGTTATGATATTTTTACAGTATCCGTTAAGGCGGTTAAATGTTGTTTCAAAAGTAGCTGAGAATAAATGAAAAGTTTTGTACCTATGACATAATCTGTTATGAAGTAGCTGTCAACATTAAGCGAAATCTTCACCATAAATAATCTTATTTTAAAAATTATGGTGCTTGAAATTATCAGAGTGCCGTGGAGCACCCGGTAAAGAATTGGTCTCCCACTCTTCTCCTTAAGTTTTCGAGTGTCCTGTAAAAGGCAGGTGTTCGAAAAAATTAAGACATTGTACATCTTAAATTCAGCGATGAGGTTTGCCACCCATCCTGAATGTCTTAATTTTATACTGGCACGAAGAGGACAGCTTGCATGTTTCTTACATGCAGCTGGTCTGCTGGTTACCCCACTTGTGGGATATGCCGTGATGGTATAGTAGTAGTAGTAATTATCAGATATTTAATTCGTATAACCTGTACCTAAGTTAATAGGCTATGTCGGCAAATTCCTAAATTTATTTTTATTTTGATTATCTTTTAGACTATATTCTTAGATGAAGTATTAACTGACGTATTTTGTGTCAACAAAGTGATACTTTTTTAAATGAAACACGATATCTAGTTATTCCATGGTTGGCTGGAAGATGTTGCTCTGCCACAAGTCCGCCATTTGACAGAACACTGTTTTTTTATATTTATTATGTGTTGTTTGTATATTTTTTTATTATGTTCTGTCAATAAAGTTATATTATTATTATTAAGTATATTATTATTAATATTCCACTATTGACTTTATTAATTTTGCGAGCTGGTATTCAAAAACTTCCGCTCTCATCGTCAGGCAAAAGTAAAGTGTACTTTTAATTATTAATGTGAACTTCCACCAAGATCCATCGATCAATAAATTAAACTTAGTACTTTTTACTTTATTCTGATAGATGTCATAGTCATAAGAACACTTTCGATACTGTCGTCACCGTTGAAAAAATACACTTTCAATTCACTTTGTGTAAGTGCGTATCTATAAACAAATTCAAAGCATAGATGTTTTACAAATCTCCGATTATATATTGTGTTATTTGCTTTAAGTTTTAAAATTTATTTATTCATTTCAGACTTAATTCAAAACCAAAAAGACTTAACCCAAAAAGTAAAAAATACACTTGTAGCATACCGTTTCGAAGACGTGTCTCAATTGGCGTGACGCAGAATCGTTCTGGATATAAGAAGTTCAATTCCACCGATTGTTCGTAAAAAATAAGTAAAATGTTAATTTATGACTATCCTTAACTTGAAATGTATTTTTACCTGCGATTAACGACAAAGCTATTTTTAGATTTCAATTTGTTAAATTACCTTTAAATTCGCTGTAAAAACATACATAAAGCACATAATTCAACGATCACTTGAAATATGGGACTTATTACTACCTACTTAAATAATATAATATTTCTCACATAGGATTAATTACTCTCCATATACTTACATATAATATACGTATAACCCTTTATTATTTAGAGTCAAATAACCACATTAAGGTAAATGATATCATGAACCCTTCCAGATCTACGACAATAAGCGGCTAGCTAGTTTGAGTAATTAGATGAATGTTCTCTTAATCTCAAGAGAGAGTGTTTTCCTATACAGGAAAACAAGATAAACTGAGCACGAACATGGTGTTTTATTTATTTCAATGAAATATTTGAAATCTGAAATTAAATTTTACAAATAAAAAACACACAAACTTTTCTCGATTGGTGGACCGAAATCGTGTTAATAGAAGGGCCAGAATTAGAAAAGGTTGTTTATGGACACGCAATGTAATCACTTAAGCGCCTTAGATTTTGATGGTCTTTTCGTGTTCTTCATTTTGTATTTTGTAAAATGCTGCAAGAAAGTAATTATTGTTAATTACAGACAAATTATTCATCTTTACCAAATTTATAATGCAAGTTCAAGGAAGTTCATTCGTTTCGTATAAATGACAATGAAATATATAAGTTAATTAAAAGGTGTATGAAAATAAATATTTATCATTTTGTAAGAGGCACCTTTTTATGTGGTTTCATATTACTAAAAACATATCCAATTCACAAAATAAATCCAATACACATAAAAATAAAAAAAACGATTTACCGATTAACGATCAAATAAAATGTAATGACCTTTTAGTGCACCGGGCTTAATTCAATGTATTTTTTTATATCCTTAGTCTTGATTTCATCGGTAGCCTGGAGGAAGAGTCTTGGCCTCGTGAACAAGGGGTCTGCGGTGTGATACCAGGTGCTGGCAAACTCCCCCTCCACGACACGTGCTTTTAGTAGCTTAATGTGAAAAGTGTATAAGGTTGTATTTGGGTTTATAACAAAATCCAGATATATCTTTAAAAAAAAATAAAAAATACTGTTAATTAATTTTGGTGGTTACATTGTGTTATGATTTACCGAAATAATTATCTTTCAATACATATAAATATTTATTTTTAATTTTGATTAATTTATTTTAAATATTGATATTCTCATGACCTTTAAAAATTAATAAAAAAAAAGAAACAGTAACCGGATGCAAAATACGAGTATCAATAGACAATCTTTTTGAAGCATACTAATCTGTATTAAAATCAACATTAATTAATGGAAAATTTTGTAAAAAGTAAATAGCGCTGTTAGACCATAATACTTTATAATTAGATGAAAGTTTTTAAAATAGATTCGTCTTTTATGAGTATTAATCCTCTTGAAGATTAACTCAAAATAGTATCAAGAATATTTTTAAGGAGTAAATTATTTAAAATTATTCCCCAGTTGATATTTATGGACTGTAATTAGTTTAGCAAAATTTGCATATATTAATGAAATTTAGCCATAATTTATTTTCAATAATACTTTTGAATGGTAGGTGAGCAATGACAGAAAGTAAAAAGATTTTTTAGTTCGTAATAGATCAAACAGTTTTGAAATATATGTATATGTGGAACATTAGAAAGTATATCTAGGACATACATTGTACTCGATCAATTATTACCGGATGTAAATAAATGATTGAGCATAATGATGTTAATATGTAGTAAGATAACAGATTTTTTTTTACAACAAAAAAAAAATGGGTGTTTTATTTGTTAAAAAGAGCTACAGCTACACCATCACAGCATATCCCACAAGTGGGGTAGCTAGCAGACCAGCTGCATGCTACAAACATGCAGCCTTCTTCTCTGTGCAAACCTCATCGCTGAATTTGAGATGCAAAATGTCTTTATTTTTATCGAACACCTGCCTTTTACAGGACACTCGAAAACTTACGGAAAAGCGCGCGAGACCAATTCTTTACCGGGTGCTTCACGGTTAAAAAGAGCTTTACTCAAAATTTAATTTTTCCATACCCTAAAATTCAAATTCAAATTTCCTCAAATAAGCATATCAAATATCCATATGCCAATACAACTTACTAATTCCACTCTGCCACCTCACATTCCTAATTTCTTTTACACCACTATCATTTACATATCTTTTCTCTTTCGCGTTTATATCATTCTACTATTCTTCCAAATATCTAATACTATTTAGTTCCCATACTTCGTTTCTTTTCCAGTCAAGTTTTTTTACTATAGGGAAATTTTATTTTGCTTCAAAAGTAAATCTGATTTAATTTTACCTTTTAATACATCTTAATTGTCTTGCAAATCTTTTATTTAATACATTTTTCGACTATTTCATTATTAAAAAAAATGCGAATTTGAGTTTGTAATGATACGTTCATAATAAACAATGATTTACTTGTGAAGTAATAGCGGCTGGAAACGACAAATTAAATTTCGATATCTTTCTGTTTAAATCCGAGGCTTTAGATTCAGCCTAATCAATACCTCCATTTATTGAGCCGATTTATGAGTAAAATAAATTCAATAACTAGTTGTTTTGAAAACTTAAGATCGGCCAAAAATATGTAGATATTAAAGAAAAAGGAATAGTGTTGCAATAAAGTAGCGAAGACACAGAAATGTGTTATTATGTTGCCAAGGTCGTGATCATAGGAAGAATAATAGAATGTTGTATGTAGTATGTACTTATGTTCAGTATGGTTGACTTCTCTTACTTTGTTCATTTTCAAGTGTTGTTTAATATGTCGTGAAGTTCTTTGAATATAAACTACTTGTTTATTTGAATAAACACTTAAATGTGTACTCTGAGAAAAAACAGATAGAAATAAAATATTTATAACTTATCAGGCAATGTTGAAATTCTTCCTATTTTTGGATTCAACGCTGATAAATAACACGGAAAATGTGGAACAGTAAGTTGTAACACAAAATGATAAAACAAAGCTATTTTTTCTTTTATAGGTAGGTACCTGCTATGATTTCTTTTAACCGTACTTGTGAAATATGGGTGATAAAACATTTTGTAGTTATTCATGAATAGGTACACACAGTTCCTTCGTTTTATTTATAAATTAACGTTTAAACTCTTTTTTAGTGTGGTTATTATTTTGAATAAAAACCACACTAAAAAAGAATTTTTATATCTGCTATTACATAAAAACTTCAATAAAGAATGAAAAAGTATTAGAATGTATAGTATACATAAGATTAACACAGATTTATGGGTAAAATTATTTTCTTATTGAATAAAATTTTACATCTGTATTCCAATATGTATACGCCGTTTACCCATAAAATAACCTCAAGGGCGCCATATCGTGCGTCTATAATTTAGATAAGGTACACAAAATTTATAAATATATATAATTAACATGGATACCCGCAGGTAGGTACTACAACATAGTCATCATGGAACCATCAAACTAAATTAATTATATGAAAACGAACCATGATATATGATCTTTTGTTTCGCCGCTTGCATAATCTTTTACTTTACGTGACACATGTTCTTCTCCGTTCATCATCCGATCACATGAGTTAAGTAACAATGGCCGCTGTCAGTTCTTGGATAGGTGACCAAATACATGTAGTGATATAGAGCCAAATTAAATGTTTGAAATTATATTTTAAATGGAATTATTGTCTTGACGGTATCACTTTACATACTTTGTATTGACGGTGGGCCTACTAAGAATGAAAACAAACCACTGTGGTACATACAGGTATATGTAGTGTATTTTCGCATACCTAATAAGTATTGTAACAATTACTGGTAGCTGCAAAATGTATGTATGAGTAATACCTCACTAGGAAGTGAGACTTCTTGATGCCTACCTCTCGGCTAGACACAAGGACTCTCGTTGAGTACCTATTGGTAGTAGTAGGACGTGACACTCAGTACCATGTTGTATCTAATAAATAAAACAAGTGTTTTTCATTGACAATGTCCTAAAAAGACGAAAGACGTCTCTCTCGTCGAATAAATCAATAGTAGAATAAAACACTTGTTTTATTTATTTCGCTTTGGAATTCTGCTACCTAAACACCGACACAGTGAATGTTGTATTTGGGTTGTTATATTGATAAAATGATTAAAAGTGTATCGCGACAACTTTTATCATTCTTCGAATAATCTATTTATTAATTGTGGTGTAAAGGAGAACTAATAATAATTTACGAACTTGGAAAATAGACAAAGCAAAAGTTGTGAGTTAGTAGAAATTAAATTTGATGTGAGAGTAAGAAACTATGTACAAATTCTCTATAGTAAATTAGGAATATCAAGTTTCTACATACGATTATTACAATGTGTTTATTGAAATACTTTTCAGATGTTGTGAGCATCAAGGAAGATGGAAACTTTGATGTACATAAATTTAACAGAAATTAACTCCAAATAATTCACAATCTCAAAACCAGTAACATCTATAAAACGCTTTGGAGCATTTCATTAACTATGTGATCCAATTGCAACTAGAACTGACAACTGAATATAATTTTACCAAAGCGGATGAACATAATATGACATATGGCTTGTTTTGATTATTTTTAGCATATTGTCTTGCATGTTTTACACATTTTATATGTAAATGTGAATGAAAAGTTCAGCTTTTTAAAGCTAATAATATAAACTTTGGTCCCTAATTGATTAAACAGATTAGCACTAAATGTTAAATTAACTTAAGTTATATATTTATATACTCAGGACATAAAAAGAAAATAATATATCAAATCTATAAAAGGGGTTTTAAGTTCGTGTATCTAAACTAACTTCGGAAACTTAATAAAATATTACATTACATTACATACATAGACATTTCACACAGATCGAGCTAGTCCCAAACTAGGATGAATCTTGTATTATGGGTACTAACGCGACGATACACACATATACAATGCACTATAAACACATATACATGTAACACCCAAACCCAGGACAATTTGAAAAAGGTCATTCCTCAATCTGCCCTGGCCGGGAATCGAACCCGGGACCTCGTGACTCAAAGGCAAGAGCGTTACCTCCGCGCCACACCGGCCGACATACAAGGCTATAACTTTATAACGTATATAAAAAGAAAGTTGAAATACAATCTTTCGTCGTATAAAATTATTAATGCAATTATAACTTCATAAAATTATAACTGTAATTATGATTTCAAAACAAGAAAAATACATACCTATGAGATATCTTCCGAAGAAATATCCTAGCAGTTTAAAAAATATAACAACAATAGCCCTATAAGTGAACAATTGAACATCTACGTAGAGTAATTTTATGATATATTATCGTTATCTTCTTAAAAAAATATACCCGATTCACAACCTTATTCTCTGTAGTTAAATTAAAATATAGAAGTTGAATTCATATACGTGGAATCTCTTTCTACAACTTTTAAGAACGGTTATAAGGTACCAATAACAAATTGAAATACTATATACTTCTGTAAAAGAAACAAACCCCTTGCCTTTATTTCCATAATCTAAAATATAAGGTGGACATACTATGAATGCCAATGATAAGAATAGAATATTTTACTAGTGTTAACAATTTTACGGTTCATACAATGTTACTTCTACAATATTATGTGACATTATATCCTAAAGAGCAAATAAAAACAGAATTTAATCTATTGCCTTGTCAAATAGAAATCGAAGTTTATTTATTGGTAGTTTATTTTTGCCAATGAAAAATATTGAAAACTCCCGAGGTTATACGATGTTTTCCAAATTGTAAGAACCGGGAGGTTTGTGAATTTGTTATAATCAGTATGGGAGTATCTTCAGGAACAACATAAAATACTAAAGTTATGATGGACCTGTAAGGATTCCTTGCAACTTATTCAAGGTTTATCGATAATTTATTCTTTTCAATATCTTTTATTTTGCATTTACATACCAGCCACTTCTAAGTTAAAGTTAACACATTGGTTAAAGAAATATTAATATACTGAAAAATAAAATACGCAAAAAAAAATTTTTTTTGAACTACTAAACTTTTAAAGAATTTTCTCCAATAAAAGTTGCAGTATTTGAATTAAACGAAAAGAAATTTTTTGTTCTCTAACTTAAGGGAATGAAAAATATTCTTGTTTATGAATTAATCTAAAGGATTTTTTTCTTTGTGACGGATCCAAATACCTAACTTTGTAAAACTGCGTATTGTGACGCATCCAAATACTACTAATTTGACTTCAATATAACCTACGTAACAGAAGCTGTCAGTTGTATGTCAGGAAGTACTAGGGAAATTTCTTAATTCACCAAAAGATCTCTTAACCATGGAAGCTTCTAGAACCTTTCATACAACTAGATGAAAGAGGTTTTTACCATCAGAGCATCCACCTCCCAAGTCTCTATCAGCAGTCTAGAACTGGGATAAGAATACAAGAGAAGGAACCGTCATACTGAATAGGATAATCACTCTTTGTATTATTTTGTCTCATTTTGTTTATTTTTCTTCTTTCTTTTTTTTACTTATATATATATATATATATTATATTGTCCTCAATAAATATTATTACCACCTAAAAGGGACATTGAAGAGAGAAGTAGTATGAAAGATTCCCACGACGGCGGTTTTGGCCAGCCGGCCCATCAGGCCTCCCCAGGCCGCCCGTGAGGACAATTTTGGTTTAAATGTGCGGATAAGTAGGAGTTAACAACATATTCTGACTCCTGAGGTATCCGGGTGTGAGGTGGATCTTTCTTCAATGAATAGGATAATCACGGTGGCTCTTTCTGGTTGAGCTCTACTTGCCTATTCAATGCCCTATTAGACCTGTCTATTGGTAAATTGCGTTGCTATAAATCATGATATTACTTTACCCCTTTATTCTATACCATAAAAAACGAAGCTCTTTATTTAATTAATTATCTTTTGTTTCATACCCATTAAATATAAACTTCATCAACGACAAAACTTTAGGTGCTTACATTATATCAAGTTTTTACAAACCCAAAAACGTGTTTCTCCTTTCGAAATAACATACACTTGTGATTCACTTCTTTCAAAATCAGTCTTCTGAATAGAAGCATCGCTATTTGCCGCTCAAGTTTGTATCGTAAAGAAAAAGAAATAATTTCATTTCGACGAAGTAAATCAAATTAGATGGTTATTAATAAATAAAACATACTTACTTTACCTAATTAAAAAAAATAAATAAATAATTTCCTTGTTCTAAGGTAAATAATTGATGAATTCAGGATAATGGAAAGAAAACTCAGAATAATTGGTTTTTCTTGTTTCGGACTGAGTGAACATTTTGAATGGGTAATTTGTGTCATATAATTATGACACAAATTTCTGCTAACTCGTTGATAAGGAAAGGATCTCGATTGGTTATCTCATTATTACAAATTGTTGTTTTATTTATTCTAACAACAGTGTTTGGGCCAATTCTAATTTATGGTTGATTTCGGGTTGTTCCTATGTGGAGGTGAAAGGGTTTGTGCGAAATGTTTCATTTATCAAAAATTGTCACAATTCTTCTGATCCTTGCAGCAATCATAATATATTGTGTTCCTATAATTTTTTCTTCCCCGCCAGTATTCAATGTGAATCCATACACACCGCAACGCCTATAACTTGATACCGCATCAAAATAATTTCACCGCTTATAAATAATATATAAATATAAAAACCCGCATAAATTAATATTAAAAATTACCGCACCTTAAATCAATTATTATTATATATATATATATATATATATATATATATATATACAAAGAAGTGAATTTGTGTGAGAGGCAAGGCGAATTCCAGGTTCCAGAATCCTCATCCAGAAGGTAAGTGGAACATTCTTGCATTTCTTATCATCTTCATCTTTGAACAACGCATCCGCAACACCAAACAGTGTATGAAACAAAACAAAGAATAAACAAATAAAGTGAATGACAAAGATCATGCTTGAAGTGTTATGTTCTGTTTATATAACTTTATTTTATTGGTAGTGACAAAAAATATTTGTATTGAAAATAAACCAAATAAAAATAAAAATATTTCTTGCAGGTGTTCTAATAATTAAATAATATCAATCTAATCGGCCACGTGGTGCAATGGCTATCGCAGTTATCTTGCATCATCGAGTTCCTGGATTCGAATCCCAGCTGGGTCGCGGAATTTCGTATGGAATTTCCGCAACCAAGATTTGGAAAAGAACTGTCTCAGAAAAATTGAGACAGCAGTTGTTTGGAAGAAAATACATAAGTGATTAGTTCGCCAGCTATACTGACGTCTGTGTATAGGAAAGTAGTTAAAAAAAATACTTTCAATATTTCATTAATTAATTATTAAATCAATTATAAATCAATTTCAACTCATCTCTCGGGAGAAAATTTAGTAATTTGTATTCTGTTTCACAATAGTATCTTTCAACACTATTGCTATTGTTAATCAAAGTGCTTGTGTTATTCTATTGATGGTGAGTGAGTCACGATACTAACTAACCGATGTGCAAAGCCGAGATCCAGAAAATAATATCTCTATTTTGTGACGTTGTATGAATATTAATCGAAATTATTTAATATACCGCAACCTATGAAACGAAAAATATGTACTTGTATTGAAAATATTATATTAATGGATTACAGAGATATGGTCAATGTAATTGTGAGTGTGAGAACTGGTTTGTTGAACAAGAGAATTTGTGGAGAGTATACAAATGTAATTACAACTAATAGAACAACATTGATTTTATTTTATAAATAATAATTATATAATAAGTATGTTTCTTTGTTACAGTATTTAATTATTTATTTTATGTGTAGAATGAGAATGTAAATATTTTCAATAGATAAAAAAATGAATTTATCTGCCTACTTAAAAAAATGTGAAGTATGATATTTATAAATACGTTTTGTTGTTTTATGGGCAGAAATACAAAAATATTGGTTGATTTCAGTTTAAATAACTACACGTAAAGAGAAGTAAAAATGCCTATTCAATACTGAATTTCAAGAGGGCCATTAAGACCTTTATGTACCTAACATGACACGTATAAAGTTCTTTACTATGCGTCTGTGCGTAGTTTGTTGGAATAATCCTCTGCGGTGCACTAGAATCTTCAATGTGTAACATATTGATAGAATAGATAGCATCCATAAGTCATCTCAGATTTTTAAAGGGAGGATATTTTGCAAATTTCCGCCTGTCAAATTGTCCGTCACGTAAAACTGGATATAATTATTATCTCTTTAGATTGCCCACGTGTTACTTATTGCACACAAAGTTCTTTTCTTCAGCGCATTCGTAAGCTGTATAATTTATTCTTCTGAACCTTGGTCATTTTCTAGATGAATAGGAATCAATTCAGGGCTGGAAGTTATCCAATAACTGAGACCATTGATCGTAACATCTTTGATAAAATAATACCTTTACAATTTTGTCTTTTATACTTCACGCCTCAAGAAATACACATTTATCCTTACTTTCATGAAATCACTCACCCTTCAAATCAAAATTTTATTATATGCAGTTACTCTGCCGGCTACACCACTTTTAGGGCTTATAATAGTAGTAGTTGTAGACTTTGGCTGTCTTAGAATGATAATATTTTATATGTGTGTGTACAGGTATATATAGTTTAAAAAGGTAAACCTTTCAAAACGCATCATATCCATCAGAAAAAAATAATGTTTTATAAACCTATACCTTCTTTGGATCCCTTTTTACGCCTTTCTGAATGTTACTAAAGATTCATGAGTCATAAAATTATTTGGAAATATCATTTCTACAATGTTTGACCTTTTTTATTTGCTTAAAGAGCTCGGATTAAATTCGAAGATTTTCTATATTGTTTCATTCATTTATTTCATTGAGAACTTTTTACCTGAATAAGATTCAATAATCACCATTTTACTAGTTTTAAATTATAGAGCAAATACGTTATAAAATTTCTGTATGGTTGATATTTAAAATTTCTAATAATTCATATTTTTATGTGTTTGTACCACAAAAAGTTCTACTCAGATAATGTAGCAAACATCTTTTCATAAAAATTCTGAAATGTTTACATTAATAATTGATATCTGTCATTATTTATACAAGCTTTTTCCTGTAAGGTGTTATTTGGATTTTCAAGGACGAAATATCTTTGAATTCTGCGATTGATTTTTACTATTACACCATCACGCTATATCCCACTAGTGGGATAGCTAGTAGTATTTTTGCCCACAATAGGTATAGGTTTAAGCCACAGAATATCCTAAATTCGATGATGAAATATTCAGCTAAAATATATTTTTTCTTGAAATCGATAGAAAAATATCATGTAATTATAAAAGTACGAGACTGAAATGTTACGAGTTATTTGTCACAACTGGATGTCGGGAACTGGATTTTACTTATTAGAAGTCTTCTTCTTCTAGTTAGGAATGTGTCCTGTGGGTCTCGGAGCCTGCTCCTGGGAGATGCCCAGCTATCCCTCCATCGTTTGGGTAGTCTTTCTGGGGATCTGTTTCCTGTCATGCGCTCGTCTGCTGCTATTCTGACCACTCTATTCGAACTCGCCCTCCCCACATGATCTCTCCAAATGCGTCTTCTTGCTCTTCCCTATCGCTAATGATCTTCGATCATACATATTCTTCTTACTAGAAGTGTAGATATTAATCATATTTTAAACATTAAGTCGATTCATAGTCGTCGAGTAAACATAAACTAGTGTCACGCATTCCTAAGGAAGTTCATATACATGTATACCATATACAACATACCTACCTAGTTAATAGCTATACAAATAGGTTGACTATTGGTGAGTGCAATCAATTGGGAATGATTAATCTAGAGTGGTTCGAAATATGATATACGAGATTTAAATTTACGAATATAATATTTACCCTCCTAGTTGTGTTTTGAAACATAAGCAATGCAGGTACACACAAACCTAAAAATTTGTTATATTTCGTCAAAGCTACAAACGAACAAATAATACTGTAATTAATAATAATAATTTATTGAGTACAAAACAATCAAAACAGAAACAACAATACGTACAGACTATTTAATCAAAACTATTATTGAAACATATCCCCCTTATAGAGACAAGTCAAGGGTAAAGGAGGGCTCTATCTTATCTTTCTACCCATATTAAACATAAAAAAACACATCAAATGGATACTATACATATTCACCTTTTCTATTTCTTTTATTGAATAAGAGTAGAAAAATTATAAAAACAAGATTCATAGTTAGTTTAGGCGTTAGATGCGGATGTTTCAATACTCAAAATAAGGCTTTGATGCAGGTCGCGTGATATTGAGTGTACCTATTTATTTGCATAGAAAAGTATATCAGTGAGTAAATGAGACAATAACATTTTTCTAAGTTGTGACGTAAAATCAAAGATCTTTGTAACAAATTAGAAATCATATGATTCTACGTTACAAATATTATTAGCAATAATATTCGCATTAATTACTTACTATTCCCAAAACCAATCTAACTTCTACATGCGGTATTAGAAACAGAACATCCAAATGACAATAATTATTATGATTGAGAATTTAATGAAAAAACATTTAATGTACCTAGTATTATTTTTGGTTGTATAATCCCTATTGGGTATATTGTCATACACTCGGAATTCAGTATATAAATAAGTGTGCAGAAAACACGTTTCATTTTGATTGGAGAAGTCATAATAAACGAGTAAATACGAATACACCGAATAAAGTCGAACTCAATTCTCAACTATAAAGCAAAGTTGTGAAGCTTTGAAGTATCAAGTAAAAGATACCTATCCTAATTAAAATAATATTAGATATAAAACTTTTTAAGAAATTCGCTCCACAACTAAACAACCTTTCATCACAAGTGAGATCAGATCCCGAAGATTGGCATGGATTGGCCACGTCGTTAGATCCGGAGAAGAAAGGGCGACTAAAGGTATTCTGCAGGGTATACCCGAGGGCAGGAGACCGTTAGGCAGACCAAGACAAAGATTGTTAGATAACATCAAACGAGATCTGGAGGAGCTCAATGCTAAAGACGACTGGCAGTCCATTGCTCAGGGTAGAAAGGCTTGGAGATCTATTGTTTCGGAGGCAAAGGTCCTACAAGGGCTGTTCGGCCATCGGAAGTAGTAGTAGTATAAAACTTTTTTACACATGGTTACGCTTGCTTAGTTTGATAAAGTTTAATTAATCGAACGACGATTCTTGATGGAAATTTAAATAAATAATTTAAGAGAGGAGAGACTCTTGAAAGTCGTCTCATAGACTAATAAAATCAATAGTGGAAAAACAAATATATCTTGTTTAATTAATAAAATATTTTTGTAGTTTGATAGATAATTCTAGACACACAAAATATGGTTGCCTACATTCCGATTTGACCATTGTGTTATATTGATTGATAAAAACTTGTTATGGTTTAAGACGACTCGTCACCGTCCTGCATTTCCAAAGAGAGCGTTGAATCAAAGATGAATATAATAAAGAGACTCATAAACAAAGATAGAGAATACTAGCCTTTTTTTCTATTTCTGCATTCTATGAAGATGTCTATTTGTATAAAATTACAAAACGTTTTTAGGGAGCATCTACATAGGTAATTACATTCTTATCGTAAAAGATTCATAAAATTTATTAGATCCGTTTACTGCGCACTATCACTGTTCATGCCAAGAGCCAAATTCAAACAAAACCATTTTATGCCCTTTTAAGTATCATACCCGTTCCTTCGTCAATCAAATGATAATAAAATTCACCTAGGCGACATTTTGTCATAAAAACTTATAGGTATGTTGTTAGTAATAATTATGAACTATAGATTTATCTCATAAAGTAACAAGTATTGTGATATAATAACAAGTTTATTTTCGTATAAAATAAAAATAAATTTAATTACTAAAAAATCAATGTACTAATACATTACTTTTGTACTTTCTGTTTTGGAAGAAAATAACAATTTAATTACGAAGAACAAACCCGATCACTTTAAAAAAGTGCAAGTAAAAAATATGTCAAATGTCGAAACCCGGGTCACTTTAAAAAGTACTAGTAAAACTATAAACTTTTTTTTAATTTTTATTAATTGATATGGAGTTTTACAAAATAAATATCAATAACGCAACATAACATAACATAATATACATAGACAATTCACACAGATCGAGCTAGTCCCAAATTAAGATGAATCTTGTATTATGGGTACTAACGCGACGATACACACATAGGTATACCTACAATGCACTTTACACATATACATGTAACACCCAGACCCAAGACAATTTGAAAAAGGTCATTCTTAACTTTGCCCTGGCTGGGAATCGAACCCGAGACCTCGTGACTCAAAGGCAAGAGCTTTACCTCCACGCCACACAATAATATTGTCTGACTGTCACATAACATGTTTATTTATTACATGTAGCTTGTATGCTGGCTACCCCACTTGTGGGATGTGCTGTGATGATAATTATGATATCAATATTATCATAGTTATGTGCTCGACAGCCCTGAGTGGGTCTTGACTAAATCTAGAAGTCTCTTCCACTCTCGCCTGTCCTTTGCTTTTGTCTTCCAGTTTGTGATATGCAACATGGATGCATCGGCGCCGATGAAGTCCATCCATCGTAGTTTGGACATTCTTGATTTTCTTTATCCTTGTGGTGTGAAGAGTGTAAAGCCCTATATATGGTACGCTATCGATGGTGCTTGGTGGAATTCATATCAAATTTATTTTGTTTAGGTATATTACATTATTACGTTTAATACATTTCAAAAATAATATTTAATTGTAAAAATGTGTTTTAAATTAGGTAGTTTATTTGTTTGTGAAAAACATTTCAAAGGTAATCTTTCTGTAGTTCTATATACCTACGAAAAAAAAAACTGGTTACGATTCCAAACCTCATAATACTTCTCAGCATTCTGAGGTAACGTTAGTTCTCTCATGCTAAATAATATTGTTTATAGACCAAAATCTCTATTGTATCGTAGTAAACAGATGGATTATTTTTTATTAAAAGTGTACAAATAAGTACGTGACCTATAAAATACTATTTCATGGTAATACAATCTGAAAAAATATATTTTCACGAAATCTCATTATTTTCATAGGATGGAATATCTGGATAATAAGGCCATTAAATCAAGTAGAATGGATGTAAAAAATTGTTAGTCTCTAGACGTCTGTAATACAAGCATTTTATTATCTAATTATAGTGTTTTGAAGTAAACTGTATTGGATTTGTGTTTGTTACACGATTTGGCAATCATAATTTAATAGCAAAAGGTACCATAGAATTCTTTGAAATAAATTAATATTTTTATGTGAGAATTTCACTACACTTGCTAAAAAATAGTAAAAAAGTTAAATGAGTAGTGTGTTGCGTATAGTTTTTGATCACGTAATAACAAAATAGGTATTCACGTCGCATCATCTTTTTTGTTGGTGCACTTTATATGAATAGATTTCTTTCATACAAGGTAACTATTCTAACTAGCTTTCCTGATATTAAAAAAAAAACTGAATATAACATGACTGAAATCAAATGTTAGACACATGAATATATCGTAATTGAATATTAATTACTTAGTAGATATTTATATCAATAGATTAAAAATCTAAAAGTCTTCGAGCAAGTTAGATTCTTTCATGTTTCCTTAGTTATTTAGTAAGTTTTGAAAAAATTACTCTCTAAATTTGTGCGAAAATCTAATATTGTTCTACATAAAGGAGTTTACTTTCGTAGGTTAACAACGTAAATTCATATGTGTGACATATTTTTGTGAAAATTATTCAACATCTGTCGATGGAAAGCTATGTAAAATATTTCTCATGTTTCATTTCCATGACGAAGTAATCAGGTAGTTTACATATATGTAGCTCATTTTTCGCCACCTGAACGAACCCATGAGGATCACTACATTTTATTTACATATTGCTACATTCCGTTAATGAAACAATAAAAGCTCAAATACTATCCACATCATGTAATTTACATGATATGGAGTTTCAATAAGATATCAGATGATTTATAAGAAAATATATTTGGTTATATGCTAATTTGTAAATACATTTTTGAAATTTGGGTCAGAGAACAGTTTTCGAAATGGATACTTTAAACGGCGGTGTCGTAATTAACAAGTTTCTTTTAATGATTATATTAGGTATATTTATGAAGAGAAAAGAGGAAGGGGGGGTTAGTGAATATTTACAATGGATTATTTACAGCGAGATAATGATGATTCAAATGGTTAAGTTCACCACCTTCCCTTAAGGCCATAAGCCAACGGTATTTTTCAATACTTACAATGAACAATTTACATATTATTATCTAACGAGTACAATACAACAAAACATAATACCTAGCGTGCTCTGCAAAAACACCTTTTCAATCATGTATGTATATTAGAATCTTGTTTATTTTGGGGTATCTGCCTACACATATTATTTGAACCCTTCCATCTATTACTAATTTTAGTTCTAACATTTCTACTCCCTAATTATCACATCACCTTTGTAATTTAGATATATGTTGATTTAATGTTTGGCACTTTAATTATATACGTACGTTGTACGTGTGCGTACCAATATTGTGAGCTGAAAAAGAAAATAGGATTCTATTACTTAATAGGAGTTGATGATAAATGATATTCATTATTTAGTAAAATATATTTATTTTGTTGTAGGTGAACAACCTTAAAATTAGATGAACGAGATTAACAAATACTAAGATGGTTGAAATTAGTGATGTGAGCTGATTGATCCAAAAATTTGTGGGGCTGATTAAGGCCCAAATCGGAGGTTATTAACACTTTTTTCTATGTAGGTACGTACCTGCAATTTTTTTAACTTAAATATGGGCATGTGGGGTGTCAAACATCAAAATTTTTCATCAGTTATTAGCACTTTTTTCTATGTAGGTACCAAACATTTTTTTGTTTCCATAATTAATTGTAGCCATATTGGTGATAAATTGTCTCAACATTTGTACATTGATTGATTGAATAAAGTATTTATTATTATCATACTGTTAAATAAAAAATATAAAAAAATCTCCGAAAATTCTCTACTTAGAGAAATTTACCGAGAGATTTCTCGGTAAATATCTCGAAATATTATTTCTTTGAATTCTTCAACACTAGTTGAAATACAAAGTAAGATAATGACTTTATTCTGATAAGTTTAAATTTCTAAATTGTTTATAATCTCCATTAAAGTCGCTTACTTAAGTAGAGGTAAATGGTAGTGGACAACGTCAATATTTATAATCTTGGAAATTTCAGCATAAATTAAGGATATTTATGATAACTTTTAGGCAACTTAATAATGGAAGGTATTTCACGATAGGAATAGATTATTTCAACCTGGGAAGACTTTGAAAAAGAATAAATAAAATCTAATAATAAATTAGTTAAAATTGAATGAGCGATTAAGAGTATTTTTTTAAATCTTTAGTTGAATTTTAATCCTTGGTACATATTTCATATAAATTGTAATATATTCTAACAAATATTAGTATACGGTTTTAAATAAATAATAACCCAGGATATTTAACTCAAAAGGATAATTTTACTATCTTTTACAAGATAGATATCTTTGATTTGATTTCAATTCCATGTCCAATTATCATATTATTTATAGTTATCAGCAAAAAAAATTATATAATTTAGCATTTAATATTTTAAGTAGGTATATAAATAATCCTCAAATACCGTTGTATTGGTTTTAAATGTCACGTATAGTTTTTCTGTACTGGATAATTCTTGATTGTAAGTATAAGTTGAAAAATACATAGTCAGCATTTCAAAATATTTTGAATAGAAATTTGATTTCCGGCTTCTTTGCAAGCAAACCCGTGCACAACTCAGTCACTTGTGCGCTGCGAGAGATTTTCAAACAATTTCAGTTGTTTGGCAGACGTGGCGTTGAAAGCTCCACTTGTGGATAGTCGACGTCGCAGGCTGAATCTCAATGTAAAATATGTGGTCGTAAGAAAGTGATAGATCAAAGTTCTTTTATTCATATGCTATGACAAAAAAGTTTTATAAACTTCTGCATTAGATACTTTATAAATTTATAAACTTTTATTAACTCTAAACTAAAGTTGTGAACTCAATCTTTTGACGATATTAGTTTGTGAATATAGTAAAAGATTGTTTTGATAGAAAAATTATTAGATTTTTTTTATCAGATTGTTTGAGTAAGTGACATAAAACTGTTTTCAGAAGCTGAAATAACTATATATTGCAAAAGTTTCGGAAATATATTGTTCAGTTGATTGATGAAATATTGGTAAGATCTTATTCTATTTTCGTAGTTTAATATACTAAAAAATACATGCTTATTTATAAAGAAGGAATATTATCATTTAATGTTACCTAATAATATTGTTTAGTTACAAATAAGTGTAATATACCTACGTATATAAATCAAAGTATGAACTTAAGTGAAAATCATATGCCAGTTAAAATAAACAGCAATCAAGGTTAATAATTCTTTAAAATATTCTTCAAGTTTTACTTTTACAATTTTATTTGTTTAAACGTTTTTCAAGACCTACTGTCTCATCTTCAGAACTAAAACTAAACATAAAAATCAAGTTTTTTTTTTAAAAATCAACTTGATTTTTATGTTTAGTTTTAGTTCTGAAGATGAGACAGAAGGTCTTGAAAAACGTTTAGACAAATAAAATTGTAAAAGTGGAAAATACAGTGTTTGTTTTTTCAAAAATAGTTTATTAAAATGGAATTCCACAATGTTAATGATCACACATTTGAAAAATTTTCTTCAAGTTTGTTTTAAAGTAATGATCTATTAAATAAAACTGTGTTCTTATAATTTTAATAAAAATATTTTTTTCTCTCTCTCATTTTCCTCTCTCTCTCTCTTTCTCCATGTATATGACATAAATATTACTTAAATATATAAACGAAATTAAGTTTTAAATAATTGGAAAATTAAAAACAACACAATTTTTAAAATTTAATAACATTAAATTAATACCAAACTGGTGAACAATAATGTTTTCTTGTTGATTTTAAAAGTTGTTACGAAGGCAATCAATTGACTCTGATGAATAAAAAGTGCGAGTACCTTCAGATCAAAAGTTGTTCGAGTGAAATACAAAATGAAAGGCGTTTTACATTTCAGGATTATTATTTACTTGTTAGTATCAATGAAATTTTCAAAAAAAAAATTTAAACAACATACACACCCAAAAATTGTGTCATGTTATTAACAATCTTGTCAAATAGTCTTATAGAAATAATCAGAAAAAAATCTGTTAAAAAAGAGGACAATGCATTAAGTCCAGTAATTTAGTATGATGATTTTTGTAATATTTGATAATTGAAGACATTTTCATAATTTTTTTATGGGGTGTCGAAAATAAATTAAGGAAATTTTCTATTGGAGAACCGAACAAAAAGATCCTCTGGGGTAGGTATCGTATTTTTGATAGTTATAAAACTATGGTGATAAAAAAAAACAAATTAATCTTTTGTACTGAGACTTTTTTATTTTGCTGTGTTCTTTTTATTAAATGACTTGCATATGTGGTGAGTGTACGAGAGTCTTTCTTTCGATTCGGTGAGAGTGCAGTGGCCGTTAAGTGTGTCGTATGTAACGAGGGTTGAATTTTCTTCATCATTGATTTTGTTGGCAAGAATTATTTTTCTTTATATTTTTAATCTTTGGTTTCTTCTAACACACCACTAGTTTACAGGCCACTAATTAATTTATGAAATGGAACACATAATTTCTCAGTAACTGAACTTGGTAATGCAAGTCTTAATATTGTTTTGGGTAATGTAGGTAGATAATAATACGATGAAAGTAGACTCATTTTGTTGACATGTTTAATGCCATGTATTATAATTGTGGAATTTGTTTTTTGTTGTGCCTACCTGTATATAATAGTTTAAATACAATTTAATCTGCTCCCTTCCATTACACAAGTTTACTTTATATGGAGGGTAAAAGAGTAAGTTACAAGAATAATTATTTATTTATTTAGCTATCCTCTCCGTGCCAACATCAAATCAATACATTCAGGATGGGTGACAAACGTCATCGCTGAATTTAAGATGTAAAATGTCTCAATTTTTCGAACACCCGGGGCCGTAGACAAACCGTACTTAGCGATCGACTACTGGCGAACTTTTCGACAATCTACCTACATGTACCATGTAAATATGCGTTATTGTTGCGGTTATAGTTGTAAATTCGTTTGTAGTCGATTGACAAGTAACGGTTTGTCTAGGGGGACTGGCTTTTACAGGACACTCGAAAACTTACGGAGAAGAGTGGGAGACCAATTCTTTACCGGGTGCTCCACGGGATATATTTTTGTGTTCAATAAAATTAATTAAACAAAGATTTAAATTGATTACGTAAGTTTGAATCGTAATTTTTCGCTGCACATTCTTTAAAATTTATTTATTATTTATTAAACTATAAACGGCTATTGCCTTTTATAATAACAAAATAAAAAACCTAACTAATACAATTTACATCAAAACATATCATTTCTCTACACTCCATACAATTTCACATATACCTAACAAGAAGAAACAGTTCAAAAATGTTACATTTATATGGAATATTTCATTTTAATTTCTCCATTAATACACTAATCTTCCTGCATTTATTTCCTCAATCCTGAGGGTTGTCATTATCATACTATGTCGATCGATGAGATATAAATATTAATAATCTCGTTTTTATTGACAAAAACAAAGTGATTTAAAAAATGTTAGGACATAAAGAATATTAAGCTTAAATTTAGAAATTGATTTTATAAACGGACAAGTTTAAAGATATGTGTATATCAAACACCAGAGCTTATTTAAAATGAAAAATTACTCTTTTCTCACAATACAAGTACATTGTTTAATATGAGGGGGTATTCATATTTGTTACAAACTATTCAACTATTGAAAAAATATATTCTTAAGATTATATGGAAAACAGGATACGCATTATTTATGCCCCGAATACAGAGCACACAATTTCAATTTATATTTTCCACTTTGTATGTATATTATTTTTTTACATTCTTACTAACAACGATAATATTAAATTTTTCTTATTTAACATCAATTTTCAAAGACTGTTCTCTTCTGCAAATTATACCATACACTTTGGGTAAAATTGTATGAGAATGGGTTTATTTAAAGCAAATATTTTGTCTTTTGTCTCCATAAATTTCAATTTCTATAACTGGAATAACGTCTTTAAAAATTTCTATGGCTTTACAAAAAATATGTATTTAACAAGAAAAGATAATGGTTGGTGGTAGTTTCATAATAAAAAAAAATGGAGAGGACCTGTATTTATGCATTGTCGATCGATAAAATTAAGTATAATATGATTATCACTATACCTTACTTAGGTATTTCGTAATCTATTAACCATAACCAGAGGAGTAAATTTAATTAAGTACAAATGGTTTTGTAATCAATATTAAGTATGTTTGTTAAATTAGAAGGTATAAGTAATGACGTTATTAATATCAAAATAGGAGGCTGTTATTCTGCTAGTAGAACTTAGTATTATTATCAATAAGACCCCTAATTATTTTTGTATTTCAGGTATTGTCTCTGTTCATTTGGAAAAGGTCGTTCTGATTGGATTAAATGTTATATGTCACAAACATAATATCTAGTTCAAAAGCAATTTAAGAACTATTTTGTGTGTCGATACGAGAATATGTAACTTGTGTTCAAAACAAGATTGTTTAAGAACATAGTTTTTGCCCAGTTGACACTATTCAAGTACACTCGGATCAAGTGCGCTTTGATGAAAAGTTCCAAGTGAATTTAAATTAGTTGAAAACACCACATATCACACATATTCAGTGTCTTCCACGTGGTTTAGCTCAGACTACGTACGGTGTTTGTGTTTTTGGTTTGTATTTATCTTTCATTCATGAGATGCTTTTCGGATGAATTTCTCCTCACATTATCTCTTCTTTAATATCGTAATATTATTTGTTCCACATGCATTTAGGATGAAAATGAGATCATACAGTCATACGAAGTGAAAATTTTACTCCATTTCACTGCGTGCAGTCTGGCTCTGTGTACATAATAATAATATTATATACATTTATACACATAAGATAAAACGACAATAATTACTAATTAAATACAAATTAATAATATGAACAATTCGGTTATACAAAATCAAACATCTTTATTTTATTTTCTTACACTACACGATGACACACTTGGATATTTACGGGAGTCTGTAAAGAGATTAAGTAAAATATTAATCATCGATTACAGATGAAAGAGTAGGTATGAATTTTCATAAATATTGACATTCATTGATTGTTAGGCGGTACGCAGTTCACTGGGTCAGCTAGTTATGCATAAAGAAGTAAATAAATGTCTGTTATTTTAAATAAATAATAATTTGTAAAATTCTATGAGTACGCACATGTAGTAAGTAATATATTATAAACAAAGATATCATACACACAAGACATATGTATGTTCTATCTACGCAATATATATAGTATGGATATTCATAAGGAAGTAGGAAGATAGTAAAGTTTTTTATGTGCGTCCTTTGTTGAGTATATTTAGTAGCTCATTGGATCTATGATCCCTCTGGTGAAAAATTTCAACTCGACACTTCAATTCTATATTTTTTTTATCAACCCTTATTTTCGGTATTGTGAACGTGTAGATCGTTATTTAACCATTGCAAAGTAAAATGTTTGGTGTCAAGGTTATATATACAGTTTTGATTATACATATATCTATTTAGAATTCAGTTGAAGAACGCCATTTGAAGTTTATTGGAATACAGCGATAAATGCGTAAATCTTTGTAACTGCCAATTCAGCCAAATAATCTTTTCTCTCTGCGTCTACTACAATTCAAATAATTTTAACTTAGTCTAGATTTCATTTATAGTGTACCTATCTTGCCTGATATGTTCATTATATTTGAGGTTTTGAGTTCTAACAACGATTAAGGTTTTTATATTTAGTTTGTTTCGTGTTAGTACTATTTAGATTAAAAGAGCTTCAATTTGAAAAAGATATATATTTCATATTTTCAGATAAATTAAATATTTTTCGAGTACATTGTAAAACCTTTATATAAGTTGGTCAAAACAGGTGATGCGATTGGCACAGAGACGCTCTGAATGGAGGAGGCTGGTTTCTACCGTGCTCCAGAGAGGAGTGTTGTGGGCAATGATGATGATGATATTGTAAAACGCAGATGTTCTTTAAATACCACGTTTACATGACAGCACTTAACCTCCACAACTCAGTGATGAGGCATGCTCCCATCGTGAGTATCTTATTTGTCTATAAAACGTTGAGGACATTTTGTATTTTTGCGGCTGGTGTGACGCAAAAGTAACGCTCTTGCCTTTGAGTCACGAGGTCCCGGGCTCGATTCCCGCCCAGATCTAATTTTCATCCGAAATGCATGTACAACATGCACCTCATGAATGAAAGATCATTTGATTTTACGCAGGAGATAGTATGAGGTGAAGGCTTTACTCCATTTCACTGCGTACAGTCGGGCAGAGACTTGGCTCATGCCTTTGCATACGGAACGAGGCTCGGCCCGTCACCAGAATATGCAGTTTGGATTTGTCGAAGAGATGTTATGTTTCGACATTGGCGCATGTGTCTCGTCAGGACCATCTTACAAAATGGCCGACACAACATCAAATCCAGTATGCGAGGAGCACCGCATACAATGAAAGACTGTATAATCCAATTTTCATCCGAAATGCATGCACAACATGCACCTCATGAATGAAAGATCACTTGACTTTAGTCGTAAGTCTGATGGTAAAGTTTCAGAAATTCAAACGAGAAACCCGGCTTCGACACAAGAATATTAACTTCTATGAAAAAGTCTTCTTGTATGTATTCGGGCTCATTTCAAATATAAATTCATCTCTAACAAAACAAAGTATTTAATGAATGTAAAATATTTTATCATTTGTCTGATACTTTTGTTCGGCCCCAAACCAAATACTAAAATTTATGAGCGCGAATTTAAGATAAAAACCATAGAATAGGCTACTGAGTATATAATATGAAAAATATATAAATAAATAAAAGAGGTACCTACCTAATGTAGGAACATGAATTCCTTTAGAAAATTTTAAAATATATTTGAAGAGTAATTTCTTTCATTCTCGTTAAATTTTACTTTACGGAGTATGAAAAATAAATTTCTTTTTGAACATTTTCATTAAGACTTAAGTTAACTCACCTCTTATAAGTGCAATTGAAAAAAAAATATTTTAAAAAGTTTATGAAAGTTATCGAATTTTACTTATATATTAATGTCGTACTTAACATTTACCATTGTACCCTCATGACTTTTACTTAATTACTGAGGTATATGTAGTATATTCGCAATCTTCCATTTTATGCCTTTGATAATAGATTGATTGAGGTCAGACACCACCCAAGTCTAGTTCATTAATGATAACTATAGGCATTCTTATGTCACTGAGAGACATTGATATGAATGCCTTTAATGAATGAAGGTTTTCTGCGTACTCAATCATCACGTGTAAAAATAAAACGATTTTTTTAACTCTGGTCAAAACATTAGTTTTAAGTGAAAAATATTCTACGAATTTCGTGCCCTAAAATATTTTCTCATTTAGTGTTTTGATTCTGTTAGGGAAAATATTAATCAACATCGCCTACTATTACAACTTCTTCTTCTTGTGCCGTATCAGGTCCCCCCGACGTTGGCAATCACTCTAGCGAAGGCTTCTCTATCTTGCGCGACCTGGAACAGCTCCCCCACATGTCTCATCCTGTCCAGACTCTTATGTTGCGCAGCCAAGACGTGGATGAAATTAATCACAAAAAATACATTTTTATATCACAATACAATTACCCATTTGTTACCTGTTTTTTTTTTTTTTTTTTATTTATTTATTTAAAAAAATGGGCAACATACAATAAAATTTTACAAAATATAACATAATTACCATTGAACATATTTCTTGTACTTGACCAGCCCATCTTTGAATTCATTATTATTATTGCCAGTACAGTACAAACACAGAAAGAAAAAAAGAAAAGAAAAGAAAAGAAAAAATAAACAAATATTTCATTCCTGTCTAATGTGGCTCCTAAAAAGGCTCCTGGACATACAGAATATGTCCACGGACCTCACCTTCTCCAAATTGTTATATGTGGTAACGCATCGATGTAGTGGCGAGTTCTGAGCAGCATTAGTACTTTTTTTACTTAAGAAGAAAGTCGAGGTGTGTCTCGTTCGTCTATTTGGTATGTTAAAAGTAATTTTTGCTAAAAGGTCTGTACAGTCAATATTTGAGTTTATTAAATCGTAAAGGTACAAAAGGTCTGAATTTCTACGTCTTGTATGTAATGTCTGTAATTCATTTTTGTAGTTGTTACCAAATTTGTAGTTCATATGTTTCAAAAATATATGTTGAATACGTTCTAAACTGTCAATGTAAATGTTATATTGTGGATTCCAAATGACAGACGCATGTTCCAATTGACTTCTAACAATTGTGTTGTATAATACATTAAATGTTTTCACCTGAGTGAATGGTTTGCATACTCTCATTAGGAATCCCAACATTTTGTAAGCCTTTAAAGTAATCGTGTCAATGTGTTTGTCAAATAATAGCTTACTGTCCAGTTGCACACCCAAGTCTCTACAGTCTGATTTTACAGCTATTGGCTCCCCATTGATTTTATATGTGAATGGTACTGTACTTTTTTTCCTGGAAAATGTAATCTGGTGACATTTTTTTACGTTCAGTAACAGTTTATTGGAGATGCAATAGGAAGTCAACCTATCAAGGTCACGTTGTAGATTCTCACAGTCAGTAATGTCTGTAATAGTCTTGTAGATTTTCATATCATCAGCGTATAGTACGTAATTACTGTCCCTAAAACATAATCCAATGTCATGTATATAGATATTAAATAAAAGAGGTCCCAAATGGGAACCCTGAAGAAATATTTTATTTATAAATTTTCAACTTTTTATTATATATTTTCTGTAAACTTGACATTATTTTAAAAACAATTAATATGTTTCTGTAGTAGAATATTTTTGAAAACTTTTTTGGTAACATTAATAAAAATTAATGTCAAAGTTTTTTCGAAAATTCATTTCTTTTAGGCTTCTAACTAGTAAATCATCTAGGGCAAGTTGCCAAGGTTTTAAAAATATTTTTTTGCAAATTCTGGGAAAGTGTGCGACAAGATAAAACATTTGCGAATGTACAGTTTTTTGATCATGTATAAGGGCTTCCGTTTACATGATGTGGAATGCTGTGAATTTGCAAATTGACGTATTCGTTTGAAATATTCTGCAACAATTGAAAGTTGGTTATTGTAAAGATGCTAAGCATTAAAAATTTTAAAAATGAGTTTTTACTCCCAATTGGTGTTAACATAAAGGCCAATAAATGCACAAAGTTGCAATGAGATAAGTTCATCCAATACAATATATCACTTTTGCTACATTGCTCTGTTGTTCTCCTAAATTCATTTAATTTTTTCCTAGTCGTATGCTCCAGATACCTTTGTAATAACTAGCCTTCAATTTGTCTACTGCTATTATTATTTATATCCATTCGAAACTTTCACGGAATAAATTTGCTAGTCACGTAATAGCTTAGCTGGATAGAGCAGTTCGGTACAAATGTTCAGAATGTAATAAAACGGCAATTAATCAATTTTGTTTGAATCAGATTTGCTAGCATCCTTTTAAGTATATAAATAAATTAAAAAAAAACTCAATCTTCTCTCGGTTAAAAATCCGATACCTACTTTACTAACAAGCTATCGAACACTTTGGAATATTACAGTGTCAAGAACCAATTTCGCCCATTTTCGTTTTCTGACAAATTCAATAGTGGAACTCTTTTCATTTATGGTTCTTTTAATATAGATATAATAATGTAATGTACGTATTCTTTATACATATTTAAACCATTATTATTACATGACTAATGCGGCCAAACTATATTTTAATTCTGGCGTAATTTGCAAAGCACTTACTAAATAATTAATGTCAAAATACAAAATTTCATTTAGTGACGAAATATTCAATACAAAAGACTGACAAAATATTCATATTTGACCGTCTGTGAGATCCTAGAAATCATCATCATCATCGCGCTCAACGCTCCTCTCGGTAGCACAGGGCAGAAACCAGCCTCCTCCATTCAGAGCGTCTCTGTGCCAATTGCGTCACCTCTTCCCACGACATTCCTTGCGCTCTGATATCGTTGTCATAGGAACGGTGTATTGTAAAAGAGGGACGCCCGGGCCTACGGAACCCCTGCGGACGGAAGAACAGTGCTCTTTTTGGCCAACTATCATTGGGCATTCTCAAAACATGTCCCAGCCAGGACCATCGTCTCTCCTGTATTACGAAGATTACAGGTCTCTGCTGGGTGCGCCGGCGCACAGCATCATTTGTAACATGTTCATACCATCTGACATCCAAAATCCTTCTAAGACACTTGTTTTCAAAGCTTAGTATCTTTCGCTCTTGAGCCTTGGTTAAGTGCCAAGACTCGCAGCCATATAGAAGGATTGGGATGATGCACGCATTGAACAAGCGACATTTTGTCCTGATGCTGAGTCCAGACGCCTTCCAAACTTTGTTCATGTTGTTGAAAGCCCCGCCAGCTGCTCCTATGCGGATTGATAATTTATTTATTTTTTTATTTATTTATTCATTCTTTACTGTACATCGATAAAAAACAATTACATAAAAGGTATACATTCAAATTAAATACAATCAATATACAGAGGGCGAGTTTATCGCAAAGGCGCGATCTCTTCCAACTAACCCAACTAACTAATTCCGACCGGGGATCACCCTCTGGCGTTATGGTTGCTATTGAGATATTTGGGAATTGCCAACCATTAGTGGGGTGTGAGTACTCGTGCATGTACTATTAGGTAAATATGTACTCCGTTTTACCAGCGTTGATACGAAGGCCAAGGCGCAAAGAATTTTCATAAAGAGCATTAGCGTTGCACTGTAATCCTAGAAATAGTAGTTCAGAAATATTACGGGACAAGCTGAATAATCGTTAGCAACGTCTACGAAAAAGAACACTTCTTATAATAATAATAACCGACCACAAAAGCCTTCAGTCACATCTGCTGTATTGACGTAATCATATTATATATTATTTATAATGAAAGAGCTATCATCGGATAGACGAGTCCATTATATTATTCCGTGGAGTGCTTAGCAAACAATTGTTATGATACTATTTTTTCTTTAATTTTTCGATTAGTCTGTAAAAGGTTGCCTAGGAAAAATAAAGGCAAACCCAGAAAAAATAAAGACATTTTATATTTTTAATTTAGCGATGACGTTTGCCACCCTTCCAGAATGTTTTTTTCCTTGTATGTTTACTGCACGAAGATGATCTGTTAACTAACCTACTTGTGGGCTATGCTTTGATGGCGTTGAAATTCATTAGTTAAATGCATTAGTTATATATATGACACCATCTGTGGTATATATGACAACACCGTGTTTGGGTAGATGGCGCTCTTGCAGCTGCCTGAACCCACAACTTCTCTTTCTTTTAAATTCAAAATAATAGTTAAACATCAATTAATTTTATATATTTTTTCATTCCGACTAAAATACAGTGTAGTTTATTTAATTGTGTTGTTTTAAGTGTTTACTGTGCTAAAGTTTAAATAATAAATTGTAAAAATAGAAACATAAAAACTTAATCTAATCAAAATTTGTGACAATAATATTAAACCAAATTTGTATTGTAAAAGTAGTAAAGAATGGTACTCGCTTCGGCGGTACATATACTAAAATTGGAACAGTACTAAAGAATAAATTATAATGTGAAATAATAGTGTAAATGCGCCCTTGAGATGATTTGAATCATGAAAACGGCGCAATATAAATTAACCAATAATAATAATCTCTTCATCATAACAAAATTATTTTGAGTAAAAACTGTTGAATATTTAACACTAATGAATATTGTGGATTCATCAGTAATAGTATAATTTGTAATTCAAATAATCGATTCTGCGAGGAGAATACTATAAAAGCAAACCACTTACCACAATATGGTAATAACACGACTATTTGACTATGCAATATTTACACTAATTATTTCCCGTGGAAAAATGCTAATTACATTTAATAATCGTTCTTTAATGAATAGTTCAGTATTTAAACATATATAAGATAAAAAAATCAAAGTTAACAGAAGGCAAGTTGATTTTGTTAATAAAATAACATGAAATTTTGAAAAGGTTAATTTAGGCAAAAATATATACATATAAAAAAATATTTACAAATAACATTACGTCAGTAGGGTACAATCAAGGTAAAATGTTCATTAAAAGAAAAAATAATATTAACTTAACATAATATCGTTACTAGTATGAATATCCCAGCAACAAAAAATATATTTATATTTTATTGTATAGGTGTTTTTTATGGATCCAAAGTGTTTTCTCTTTCAGCTGTTTTTAATATCATTTCGATAGAGCTCTTTGTATTGAGTCTTTCTATTACAGTTTTATGACAGTGTATTTAAAATTGTCTACATAATTTGTTACTAAAAAGATTGTCGAATATTGTTAGCTTTAGATTTTTTTTTGAATAACAATTGGAATGTATTCTTTTTGCTCTTTTCGCTACAGAGTGTGAAATTTCTTCGTACAGAGTTTCTTGAGGTCTTAGAACAACAAAGTTCTACTCTTTAAATTTAAAATTAGTGCTATTTAACAACCTTATATAAACATTGCCACTTTACACACCTAATGTGGATAGGTTCCGCCTATTGCGATCAAGGGGTGGCTAGAAAACCAAAGAAAAAGAAAAATTATAGTACGTCAACAAAATGACTAAATACATCAGAGTGAAATTAAATAATATTATTAGTTATATTGGACATGCCTCCGTTGAATTTTTGGTTCAAAAAACCAAGCAAGTCATTTTTGAAGTCAGCAACCACAATAAATAATATGCTGAAAGTTTCGTAATCTATGCCACACTCATAGTTTGATGACCTACCTAAAAGAGATGACTTATACATAATGTATAAATCGCATACGCGAAACGGTAGACAAACAAAGCTTTTTTCGTCTTCCCTTTGTGATATCACGGTTTCCTTGTGATATGATTCGTGACACACTTGTATAAAATAGAATCCCTTGTTAAAACTCTTAAGAGTACCAAAGTTCTTTCTCATTGATGTTATGGTACTTATATAAGTACACATATCAAATGAAATGAGTATACTATCGTATCATGCAACTGTTTATAAAATACATAAATATCACAGTGATATTTATGTACTTAAGACACCACGTCTTTCGTGCTTGGGTTATTATTGCGAATACTTGAGTATCCCATTAAACGGCCTTTATCGTGATGGTATATGAAAAGCATTACGTTTGTATATATTTTTATAATCTCAATCGATTAAATCCCATTGTTAATCCGAAAGTAATTGAAAAAGTGGTAACATAAAATTAAGCTTACAAAAACCGTTGGATATTTATTCACATTCCGTACTATATTTTATTATGCAGGAGAAACGGCAGTCAAAAATTATAAAAAATATCGTCAAAGTTGTTAACTTTTCCCCTTAAAAATGCTGGAAATAAAATCTTGATCCAAATACAAGGAATATTATGAAAAAGTCACTTAATTGGCATAAATCTTTTTGAATTATTATGAGACGTGTTTTTTCTGTAATTCCAAAGTTACGATTCATCATACGCTGAAACTTTATTAGCAAAGAAGACGTCACCAGAAAGTTTTATACCTCAGTTTACTAACTAATTCCTTTTGTTGGATTGCTTCTGTTTCCGCTACCTTTATGTCTTTACTAATGAAGATAATCCATGTTTACCGTTTCCACCTTATTAATTTAGACACAAAATATTAATTTATGCACGGCTTTATCCACTTGATTCAGGTTTTAAAGTTTGTGGAGTAGAAAATTAAATGATGTTACAAAATTATAAGTTGATCTAAAATACGATTAGTAAATAAATCCTGGAATTTTTCCAAATTATGAAGGAATGAGCATTCTTAAAAAATTGAGGTCTGCTATTATTAATCAATAAAGTTTGGTTTTTTATATACTTTAAAAAAATCTTGTATAATTTGAGCCAAGAGGAGTGTAATTAATCAGATTTCATTTTCACAATAATTCACATTTCTTCTTCTGTAAGTACATTGTCAGGTTCCCCCAACGTTAGTGATCACTCTGGAATAGGCTTCTCGGTCCTGCGCTACCTGGAACAACTCTTACACACCTCTCATTCCAGTCAAGTCTCGTATATTGCGCAGCCACGATGTCGGCCGTCTGTCAGCTCCTGGCGTCCCCCGGTAATTAACATAATCTTGGGTAACTTTAATAATAGAAATGACTAGATTTAGAACAGTAAAAATTGTATTTTAATCCACATGAAAGAGTGAATATCGAAAGACTGCACGCTTTATAGTACTTTACATGTATTCAGTCTTCATCATTTATGTATATGTGTGTAATTAATAGAGTGATGAATGTCATCTAAATTTTCATTTTGTTTCATATACTGTTAACTTATCATGAGAATTGAAAAAATATATTAGTTGAAGCAACCATAAAGATTTTATTGAAAATTAATACCAGAATATTTGTACATAAATCAACCCCTTTATCCTACCATGATTTAATCTATGAAAAGGGAGGGATCTAATTCGTTACGAAAGTTACCCTAGAGAGAACTCACGATATCCTGAAGGTGATCTGATAAAACTTGCTTATTTTGTAGGTTTCCGCAACTCGATTGTAGTCAAGATAAGGTATCTATTGTAAGTAAACCTTATTTGTGTTGTATGCAAATTTAAATATTGAAGGAAAATCACTAGTTCTTAAATGTGAGGAAATCAAAATATCACGTCAATGCGAGGAAATTTGTCGAGAGTCAAAATATACATACTCTTTTAAAGATTAATGCTTTGTTATATTTATTGGAGCGTGTAACATCTATTCAGTTATCAACTAAAAAGTGAATAGTAAGAGACAGACAACACGTACAGATCTTCAACAGATCAAATCGTCAGAGTAAACTGAAATCCTCATTAGTGTTAGAGGTAATATGATTAATCCTATTCACTTTCTCATCTGAAGGGTTAATTATATAATACAATATCGTAAAGGAATTAAAACTCGGTTCACACACCTAAAAGATAAAATATGTTATGATTTTTTTTGCAGCTAGTCATCTTCTTATGGTATACATGATTTACAAAAAAAGCTTGTGCAGAAGGTCAAGAATGTAAAAACTTTTCAATTTTAATGGATGGGTTATGTTTCACTTTATTATTTTGCTGGAATATAATAATTTGATCTCATTATAAAAATCAGAATCTCTAACGAGGCCAATCTTGAGTCATTATTATTGTGTGCGTTATGTACGTGTTTATATTCGAATTTTCGAAAGAACGTACCAAGGTACTCTCATTAAACTTATAGGTACACTACTTCAATATTATTACAAAAACTTATTTGTCAGTCTGCTATGCCAGCCTAAAGCCAATTCATAAGCGTTGGAACACCTTTCTGACTTCTTCGGATTAGAATTTTCTAATGTTATATTGTGTAAACATTATTCTTCAATCGAAGTGTCTGACTGGTATTATAAGTAATATAGATTTAAAACCTTTAATTTAGCGATGAGGTATGTCGCCCATGTCTTAACATTATTATTGGCACGTAGATAACAATGTGTCAACACTGATATTTTCGAACATTATTTTTGAATTTTGAAAATTATTTACAAGCATTCTAATTTTTTTTATCATTTTAATTAAATTTATTAAATTTGAAACATATTCCCTCTACAATTTATTGAACTTTTTATTAACTGAACGTTAGTTAATTAAAAATAATGATATTATACATCTTAAATTCAGGAATATATTGCTCTTAGTTTTTTGTTGGCATGTAGAGCAGAGCTTACATATGTTTTACATTTAGCTGGTGTAGTGGCTATGTAGTTATTTTTTAATTGTGATTTTAATAGTGTTTTATATACACATACATAAATATAATCAATAAATACTGTTATAAATATCTTCATACAGTAACTTGTATAAACTAAAAATACTATTGTTATTGGGATTGCAAAGAATGTACCTAATAGCTTGTGAAAAATGAGGGAACGGGAAAAAATCAGTTATATAGAAAGAAGTTTAAAAAATATATAGATTTTTTCAGTTATTAATTTTTTTATGGGTTGTCACTCTAATATTGCGTATAAAACTATAACGTTTTATAATCGTAACTGGACACCTTCGTAGTGAAACTAAGAACTTCAAGAATTGTGAACAGTGTATCAGTTCTAAGGCATTACATTTTGTAGGACATTGTAATATGCTTCTTTGTTAGATGTTTGACTACTTACAAAGTTGAAAATAAAATAACATAAATTACTAATACAGTTTTCCCGCTTTGCATTGTATGTAATGTAAGGAAGTAATTATCTCCAAATGTATTGAAATCTATGTGCAGCAGTTGTCACTTTTATTTTATAGTACCTCCTTCTACACAATACATTGTACTTTGAAACTATTAGGAACGTTGCCAAAGAAAATAAATGTCCCCTTTCAAGATCATATCTCTATCATAATGTATTATTAGAATGTTCTCAACATTCTATACCTAGCCAAATGTTTATTTGTTTCAACTTTCTGAAGAGTTTCTCTATAATGTCTCTTATCCAATCTTGTACAATTCAATATATTTAGTTTATCCATAAACTTGAAAATATTACAATATAATTGGACCATATACCTAATAATAATTTGTTTCCCTTCGATTAGAGCCAATTGAAAACTTATACAATATAATTTCAACTTCATCGATGAAACAAGATATTCATCGCTTATATTTTGAAATTTTATTATAGTTTGGTTCTACATTCAATACGATTTGATTTTACAGATCGATGAGACTACGATAAAGTTTTGAATTTTGTTTTTCGTCAAAAGTATAAGAGACCTTGTTTAAGACTGAATTTAAATTGCTTTTTTGAAATTTTGGTAAAGATAAATAAGTTAATATAATCATTACACGAAAAGTAAAATCCAATTGACTCAATTATTTTCATTACAATTTTTTTCTCAGATGGAACATAGTATGTAGATAATTTAAATTTTCATCGTTGCAATTGGAAGTACATATCTTCTACGAGAAAAAGAACGGTTTAATTAACATTACCATTCATAGAAAGTAAACGAGTTTTTTTTGTCAATTCTCTGAAAACATTTTGAATAACTTATTTAATTGGTCAGGTCTACTACTTTTTATATTTTATTACACTTTCATGATCTATCATATTTTCTACTGCTGGTAATTGTAGCATTATTTGAAACAAGAGTCCTTGAATTATTTCTTTATTTCACAAATTGGAAAGTTTCAATTAAATTTACTTGCAAATGAGAGTTAAGGTCAGTTAGTTAGTCCCTTTATCATGCTCGAACCTTTTCCCTTATCACGTGACAAGTTGTTGTTTAGTACAAGGATGTTCAGAATTAATCATTTATTATTTATGAAATTATCTACCTATAAATTTTCTATTGAGTTTTACCGTGCGCCAAAGACGAGATCTCCATGTCTTATCACTGGTTTATAATTGTTTATACTCTACGTCTTCACCATATTATCTCAAGGAAATGTTTGAGTATCTTTCGAGCCATGGCTTACCCTTACGATCCAATAGCGAGCGTCTTCTGGCGATACCAGCTCATAGCTCAAACTTTATTACAAACTCTTTTTCTGTTTATGGTGCTCGCTGTTGGAATAGTTTGCCTTCCAGGATAAGGTTGCTCCCCACTCTTCAAGCTTTCAAGCGGGCGGTCAAGGACCACTTTATCACACAAAATATGGTTTCTGTATACTAGTCTCTTTTCCTACCTATTCTTCTCATTTTTAACCTCCTCTTTCCTTCCTTTAAGATTTTCTTTATGTGAAAATTGCATGAAATTGGGTTAGTTGGAAGAAATCGCGCCTCTGCGATAAACTCGCCCTCTGTATATTGATTGTATGATTGTCTTTGTTTTAAATATATTTTTGTGTGAATTTGCTTGTAATTAATGTACAGTAAAGAATAAATAAATAAAATAAAAAAAAAAAATCAAAGTGGACACAGCTCACGCAAAGTCCGCCTATTGAACTGCCAAATAAGGTGACGTAAGATGCGGTGGAAACCTAAAGATCAGGCGTTTTTGTTCAAATATACCTTAAAAAAATGAAATTGTAGAGAGTATGAAATATGTCAAAAAATTTGACAAGGGAGGTAGAAAATTTTAGCCTAAAGAACATTATAAAATCTTGGAATCTGAAATATAAGAAAACGCCTTTACTTTTTAAAATTCAACAAACAATACCAAATTCGCGATTTTTGAAAAATATTCTCTAACAAAACCGGTGAGAACGTTGAATAAACATCTCATGAAGTATTTTGAGAGAATACTGAGTAGGCGATGAATTCTCTTTTACCCAGTGTTTACTTTTCGTTACAATTTTTTAAATCCTGTGGCATTGCAGTCTGCCAAGAGATGTTGAGGGTTCTAAGCATAGAGTAAGTAACTTAGTTGATCCTTGTTTCTAAGTTTTTTTTTATATTACCTGTAGGTACGAGTATAGTTGACTTAAAACAAGACTTCTAAAAGTTTGTTTTAAAATTTTTAAAGGTTTTGTTTGCCATCTCATTTTTATATCCTTCTACTGAGTGAATTCAAATCAATTTTTTTTTCTCAAGTGTTGTATTAAATAATGAAATTGTTTATCAGAAAATAAAATTGAATTTAAATTCAATATTTGGTACATTTTGTCTGTTTATGTATTTACAGGTTTTTCTGTCCATTTCATCCAAAAACAAATAATATAAATCCAGTTATAAAATATCTCTATGGGCTATAAAATAACTAGGTTTTTTTAATGTTGTGGAGGAATATGTATATAGCTGGATTTGATTAACGACTCTTTTGATAAATAAAATCGATATGCCACCAGATTATTGACTTACTTGAATTATTTGAGTATTCTCTGAAGATTAGAGGGTTATTAATTCGTGATTGGATATTTAAGATGGTGATTTGGAGCCTTGTTTCTCTTATTTTTTTTTTTTTTTCCAAAAATTCAAGAAATTTTTATTCAAGAAATATTTTTTAACAATATGTATTCACAAATTCAAAATATAACTATTAATTTTTCCGTGGATATATATTCGTCCCCAGGCAGCCTAATTATGCTGGTATAAGGGTATTTTTATTACACTATTTTATCACACTATATTACTATACTTATTTAAATTACACTATTTTAAAACATTCTCTTATAATTTAGGAATAATTTCTTCTATGTCTTCTATACTTTTCCTAGTTCCTTTTTCTGGGGCTGGTGGTGCTCACTCCTTTCTTAACAACAAACATTATACCACCTGTATCTTCCTTATCAAGTTCACAAATTATATTTATACGCCTAAAAAGGTCCTCAAATATTAGCAATATTTAAATTACATTTTTGAGGCATGTAAGTTCTATGTCAGATGTAACTTCGATAACAATATCATTTTAATTCACCGAGATGTTGATAATGTAAAGGAAAGCTTTATGTAAATATCATAAATAAAAGTTTTCTCAGTCATGTGGAAGTTCATTCAAATATTAGTATTATTAGAAACAAACTTTTAATATATGTCTCATAACTTTGTCAATCAACAGAAGGTGTTAGTTTGTCACATTACAAATCAAAATGCTAATGCCGTAGAATCATAATAATAATAAACATTCCGCACCAATATGAGAATTATTAATTAGTGTTACCATCTAGCACGTGTTTAAATCACTCGTTGGTAGAACTAATAATATTAAAGTAGTGGTAAAATAATTTATTCAAATCATCATCCTAGGTTAAAACATACCTATTATACCTATATGCAATAATAAATGTTAAGCCTTACGACTATATATGCGTGTACTTATATTGATCTGAAGTATGTTCTTTAATTCCTAAATATTATTCATGAAAATAATGGGAGTATTTGAAGAATAGAAAAAAGGGTATTTTTTAATTAGGTCAATTGAAACAAGTTTTTCATTCTACTATAAATTACAGTAGAAAGTTAATTATAATACTGAAGAATATTTATTTTAGAAACAAGCTTGCTTCAATTTACCTATTTATGGAGTTATGTGTAAAATTAATTATGGTAATAACAGTACTATGTGTACAATTACTTAAAGTATTTCTGTTAGTATAATTGCGTGTGTTATGTGATTTATGAAAATATGTTAAGGTAAACTGTCTTTAATCGTGATATGTGGGAAGTGTCTGGAATACGTAATTCTCAATTTTCATGTATGTGAAATAATAAATACTCGTATAATTCAAACACTTTAGATCAGCGATGCACATTCTACCCAGCCAGCGAATAAAGAAATTGTGAATATCAAAAAAAGATTTTAATTATAGATTGACGTTTGATTATGTAAGTCTAGCAAATGAATATTTGGAAGCAGTTTTATGTGTGGCGACAAGTAATGTGGAGCCGAATCGAAATAAATAAAACAAGTGTTTTATTCTACTATTGTTTTATTCTGTGAGAGAGACGTCTTTCGTCTTATAAGGACATTGTCAATTCGATTGATTGACAATGATTGACAATTGACATTGAATTGATTGACAATGATTGACAATTGATTGACAATGTCCTTATAAGACGAAAGACGTCTCTCTCACAGAATAAAACAATAGTAGAATAAAACACTTGTTTTATTTATTTCGATATGGAATTCTACTACCTAAACATCGACACAGTGGAGCCGAATATAAAAAAAAATGGGCACAATGTCATGCATCAAAATAATATAACATCGAAAATAACATTGCAATGATAATAATGTTTGAGCATTTGTTATTGGTAAAAATTCAAAAATTGAAACTTTTAGTGTTAATTTTCTTGTAGTGTCAATTGATATATAGTAATATAGATGAACGAATGATACGAGTATAATATAATGTATAGTACTGTATGTTACATATAGTATTTTTAATATAAGATTCTACATAAGATTCCATTTTAGACCATTTAAGATTCTACATAACGGCAAAAGTAATTATAGAAGATTAATTTTGAGAGAGACATTGGAAATACATAAAAACATTAATAGTTGTAATAATATAGTTAATAACATAACGGTACCTAACGCATCACCCATTCTAAAAATATTCCCACTCCACCCTAAGTCCCCGCCCTCTTCATCCCCCACTTAAAATTGTTAACTGCATAATTTATTTATTGTACCTTCGTAATCAATTTGTATTCTTTCTAAATTTAGTATTGATAATGTCTTGGTAAAAGACGAAACAATTGTCTACTCATTTATAAAATATAGTGTGTATTTATAAAAAAGTTAAGTGTTTACTTCATACCGTTACATATAGTACCTACTATCTATTTTATTATGGATAATAGAATTTAAATAAATGTACAAGAAAGGAATTCAATAAATTAAATTAATTGGTCGTTCAAACAGTTAATCAAGTAATTTGAATTCAAATGAACACATTAAAATAAGAAAAAGTCAAATATAAAAAAGTTTCAAGTACGTGATGATAGGGTATAATTAACTGTAAAATAATTTGATGAAGTATAAATCCAAACCACTAGAGAGATATCAAATTTAAAGTGAGCGGATTGAACATAAAAACATACTTTTTGTGTTCAGTAAATTTCCATGATATTTAATGAGAAATTTTACTTGTGTTTTTTATGTGTTTTATTGCAGCCTTGGCGTTTAATCAAGGCTCTAGAGCGGAATATACCAAGTTTCGAAAACACATGTCATAGTAAGATTTTGGATTTAAAATGGTATCAAAATGTCACGAATGATGCTGTGCGTTGACGTACCAGGAAGAGATCTATAATCTCCGTAATAAGGGAGAGACGCTGGTCCTGGTTGAGTCATGTTTTGAGAGTGCCCAATGATAGTTGGACAAAAAGAACACTGTTCTTCCGCCCGCAAGGGTTCCGTTGACCCAGGCGTCATTCTTTCATAATAGACCGTTCCTATGACAACGACATCAGAGCACAGGGAATATCGTGGGAAGAGGTGACGTAATTAGTACAGTTTGCTCTGATTGGAGGAGGCTGGTTTCTGCCCTGTGTTCCCGAGAGGAGCATTAATGGTGATGGATG
Organism: Athripsodes cinereus; assembly: GCA_947579605.1. NCBI lineage: Eukaryota > Metazoa > Arthropoda > Insecta > Trichoptera > Leptoceridae > Athripsodes > Athripsodes cinereus. Next base: position 16,029,241 of record OX388310.1, read on the forward strand.
ATAACGGAATGTTGTTGAACGATTGTAGGTGAAATTTGGTGAAAATTTATGTGAAAATATTTTAAATATCCCTTACGTTTGGTACTTCCACAGTGACTATGAAAGTACTAAATATGGGTGTTTTATTAAAAAAAAAGTATAAATCGTCACGTCAACGACATCGGAGCGCTAAGAATATCGTGGGAAGAGGTGATGCAATTAGCACAAAGTCGCTTTGAATGGAGAAGGTTGGTTTCAGCTCTGTGCTCCCGAGAGGAGCGTTGAGGGCGACGATGATGATAATGAAGTGGTCGAAATATGTTTATAAATTACTGACACACATATTCAATTATACAAACATATGATAATGATACATTAGAATAAAATGTTTTCCACAGATACATTAAATTTTATGTGATTTTTGAGGTGATGATAGATGTATAAAAATAGTATTGAATTTTCAGCATATTGGTTCTCGTGAGACACAGCGTTAAAGTAAATTGACAAAGTTTATTTTATCTGGTGAAAATCTAGAATACAGTGTAAACAATAAATTACAATTTAACAAAGAAATACTTACATTTTATTATATTTTTTCTGATACTGTTCTGGTAACTGTTCTGGTTTCTATTTGAGATTTATTACTTTAAATATTACAGATGAATAAAAATGCGTATAAATTTTCGCGATCAAATCGTTGTAACAAAGTATCTATCACATAAATATTCCGAAACGAGATAATCAAAGTTTAGCAAGGGCACTTATTTTTGGATATTTATACCAAGGTTTTTTTTAATAATTATCTACATGTAGTAAGTTTGATGGGGTACATTGTATTACATAAATTTTACATAATTGATTTAAAAATGATCATCACCCAACTATCATATTTAGATATGTAGGTTTAAAGTTGGTCTGTTTCTTTTTGTTTGCAATATGTTTTTATATTTTTTTAACGGATAGCTCAGAAATCAGGGCACTTAAAGATAACGAAAATATAATGTATTGAGCGAAGAAATTTATTAAAACACATTCCTTGAGGTTTTTGTAAGTGATTATACAAACACGTTTAGCAAGATTTTAAAACAAGTTCAAATATATTTTTTATTGAAATAAAATAATTAATATAAAATATACACGCGCATTAAACACAATAAATTATAAATTAGGTACTTTCTAATTAACTAATTTACTTTCAAATTGAGCTAAAGTCATGTTTCGAGGGATGTAGAATTAAGGTATAAATTAAGTTTTATATTTGTTTTTACCTTGAATATTCGTTATCTTCACAAATAATAAATTAAGCCTGTAAATATTATCTACTTCAATACATTACTAGGAAACAAACTTTATTTTTAAGATAATTGTCACGACTTTGACTATGCGAAACAATGTCTAATCTAACTAAGGTTGTATTTAGCGCATTTCTCGGTGCACAGGGCAGAAATTGGCCTCCTCCATTTGTCTCTAAGCAATCGAATCACATCTTCTCGAGAAATTTTCAGTAATGTTGTTACAGGAACGGCTTATTGAGAAAGAGGGACGTCCTATCAGACCCCTAGTGGATCATTGGGCAGTTTTAAAACATGGCCCTACCGGTATTATTGTTGTAACTGTATAACAGAGACTACAGCTTTTCTTGAAGCTTTTTTTTCCGATCCAGCACATATAATGTTCTGGGTAGACGTGTTTCAATAAATACGTAAAATACATACTGTTTTCGTTTATTAAAAAAATAAATAATAGTTTGCGGGAAAACACTATCTTGGTTTCCAAAAGGCTTTTAAATAGATTTTTTATTTTAAAAAAAAACCATGTTTGTAGGACTCATAAGTTTTGAGTTGAAGATAATAAATTGGAGAAAACAGGTAAACATTTCACTTTACATAAAAAGCACACAAAAAAAACTTTGTCAATACAATAAAAAACGAGGTAGATCTTCAAAAGAACCAAAATACTTACCTAGAGCCTTAACATCCAAAATCATATTTTCAAAACTTAGTATCTTCCATTATTCAGCTTCAGTAAGATGCTAAATCATAAAGCCATAGAGAATAATTGAAATAATACAGGCATTGAACAGTTGGTATCAGACGCCTTCATGTTATTGAAATCCCGGATTGGTAATTCCGACACTGTATGATTAATAATTGCTAGTTGGTTTTACAGTGATATTTTAATCAATGATACAAGGTTGGATTTACAATTCAATTATACTTAATATCACAATAATCCCCTTCTTTTCTCGCAATTAATTAAAATTTTATGAGTAACTTGGTTTCATTTGGATTTTTTATTTTCTACGATGTTTATTCGTTTCTAATTTAACATTAAAAATAACATCGTGATACTATAATATCATTTTGCCTAATTTATTTAAAACTGTTTCTTACATGCAGTTGGTCTACTGGCTACCCCACTTGTGGGATATGCCGTGATGGTATAGTAGTAGTAGTAGTATTTAAAACTGTCCTTAAATCTCTCTTAGTATCCACAATTTTCAGTCGGTGATTTTGCTTAAAAAAAATACCTATTCAAAGAATCAATTTGTGGATGGTAAAGTAATAAGTGTCGCCTTTTGAAAAATATGTATATATAATGACTAATGATTCAGTAAATATTGTCTGACATATGTTATTTATTTATTATAAATAAAAATAATTAACAGAAACACATAATGCAATTCTGTAGATACCTCCCTATGTAGGTACTTCTTGATATTTAATGAGGATTCTGTAGCGAACACGTTAGTATACACATACATATAGAGCGAAAACAATAATGTTAACGTTAGTCGAGTTTTATCCATAAGTTAAAAACTTTGGACATTTTAAAAACCGCATGGCTTGTAACGAGTCTAAAATTTTGTTACACTTTGGCACAAAAAAATTGAAAATAGAAAAATTTACAACAGAATTTTATTTATTATTAAAACCAGGATTATACCTATATTTTTTAAAGTTAATAAAATTAATAGGGATTGATGTGTTTTTCGATAAACATGAGGGCTGCAGTAAAAATGGTAAACTAAAGTAGGAATAAAATGAAATATAACAATTGTCAATATTTTATGGGTAAAAAGGGAAGACAGCGCTTAAATATTAATTCCATTTGATGTATTCGTACTTTCTATTTATTTTAATTGATCTGCAAGTGACAATTTGAATGGCATGTGATGTAATTGTTTTAATAGTTATAATGATGACCATGGATAGATGGAAGAATGAACTAATATAGTGATAATCCGCCACTGTATATCACATTTTTTTTATTTGATTCGTCGTATTTGTTATGTAAGTGATCATGTGCTAAAAAAATGAAATAAATAATAAATGTGACCCTATAAAATGTTGCACTCATATTGTACAATAAGGTTGGTAAGTAAAACATTTCAAATATGCAAATAACGTATGATTATTAAATAACATAACATATCATATTTCTTAAGGATAGTGAGATATTTACTTTGATGATGCAATAGTAGAACGATTCCATAATGAAATTAAGAACAAATGTTTTTCTACTATATTAATTTTTATTGAGAGACAAAAGATGTTTTCTCGATAAAAGAATATAGAAGAAATAAAAATTAATTTCACGATATTCAGATAGGTATAACAAAAATAACTAGAGCTTACCAACCCACGTTAAAAATACATTATAATTAAGTAACCATAACATTAATCAACCTTACGGATAATTTTTAATAAGAAGCTTATTAATTCGCATATAAAAAATCTTGTGTGCTTAATTTTGTTTGTTCTTAAAAATACGATAATTTGATTCTTACATTATAAGAATATATGCTTATGTTTTATTAATGTCAACAAATTTTCTGTTTCAAATTAAAATCAATTAAAAATTGCAACATATAAATTAATTTTACTTATCGAATTTTTAAATTAAAAAGTTTGATTTCTTGTACCTACTGTAAAATATCCAAAGATCTTAAGAGTCTTCAGTTAGAAAACAGTATCAAGTAACATTGTTTAATTGGATATAATTTTCCAGGTCACCGATGATTGTTTTTCATTAGGGTTTTATAAAAATTTTATTCAAGGAATAAATACTGAATGTATACCAATACACTTAAATATTCAATCCAAATAAATATTCAGTCCAAAGTTTCATTATTCCAAAAAATGTTATACTTAAGTTCCTAGTTGTTGTTATAAGATTATCAGTACTTTTTGTAAAAGTTCTCAAATATACACTAAAGATAAACTCATTGTACTAAATAAGTTTTTTTTATTGTGTAGGTACTTTTCCAAAGTTGCAGAATCAAAGAACCCAAAATAAGATTTGCAATAATGTAATAATGAAACAATAATATTTAGTTTTCGTGGTGAAAGCCAATCTAAGAATAACACTGTTTTGATTATAGTTCTAGATAAATTAATTGCATTGGGAATACGAGTACGAAGACAAAAATAAATTACACTATATTCCTTCTAATTTGGAAGTAGGTATACATAGTTATATATGTACATATTATGTCAGGTATACTTAAAGGAACATAGTTAAAAGTCATTAAGACAGTCTTCTCACATAGAACATCTTATGAATTGTGTGGCCAACATGTTTACCTACTAGTGGTTAAAATCGGTGATATTGCGTTGGCATACTAGATCAGCGGACAGCCTATTCCATGTCACAGGACTTATAACGCTGAAATATCTACCATGTATTTGTTACAGATATATACTATACTTCACCCTCAAGCCGTATTCAAAGTAGAGTTGATACAGAGGACAGAATGCCATATAGATTTATCCCTACATACCTTCCTACTCTTTCCACATTTATGCAAGTAATTCTAATACACGTACGTCGATTTCTCGGGCTAAGCACACGGTCGTCCAAAATATATTATTTAACCTGTGGTGGATGTAATGCATGTATCAGAATATAATCATAAACAACATAGAACTATGGTGATACGAATGTAAATTATTTTCACCAGGCGTGGCCTCTACTGACTTCTGAGCAGGGTCTTGTAGAGAGAATGAAGAATCACTCTTCATCGATTGCTCCATAGGTGAGGTACTTTTGAAGTATGTTAAAATGTACTTTCTCGTATCTACTGCTATCTGTAAAATATACAAAATAAACCCGACTTCATATATTCCAAATCGTGATCGGTATTTCGATAAAAGCAATACTTTTTCCATACGTTTTACAAAATATTTTATACAATAATTACTAATAGGGAAGGAACTCTTTACAGTTTCGCAAGTGGCGAAGCGGAGGATTTATCCTCGGAAGCAGATAATATAATATATACCCTAATCTGCAACAAACTCAATAATCTCACATTTATTTTTAGTTTGTGAAACACGAAGTTTTACTATATATATATGCCCGGATGATAACGAGAGTACCTACGTTTTATCTTTACAAAGTTAAAATATACTTCTAAAAAAGGGTCATTGTGGGGTCTGAAAATAGTATGCTTAGGTGTGACTGAATTTTGCAGAGTCCAGTTAAACTAAATTTAATAATAATCCAATTGTAAAGTATTTCGTGATACTAAAGACAGATTTTTCTAGGAAAATTCTCAATGGATGAAAACTAATATATTTATATAATTCTATGCAGATCTGAGATGTATTAACATCTAGGTATGTTTGTAGTGACTTTTATAGCAGATCATTAGATAAGGGGATATTACGAAAGCATCTTTGTCTTTATCAAATTAATTATATCACGTCTTCAATCATTCTGATTTGAACATTGAAAGGCGAATATTCTTCATAATAATAAAAACTGCTTTTAGATCTTGTTTCTTTTTTTGTGGGGGGAAATCTGTCATGGACACTCAGCTTTTCAGAACATGTAGTGCTGGACTTGAATCGGCTAAAACCCCACCTCTTCTTTACGACCTGGTTCCTACCTTACGGTCTATTCAGGGTCACAAAAAGGTCCTTTTTATTGCACTTGTTTACCTACTCAGCCACTCACCATTCTCCTTTTGCAACATTATGTCCTCCATGTAGCGTGCCAACATTTATTTCTTGTTTCTAAGAATGGCCCAGTCTATAAATATTTATTTTATTTCTACACAACACAAAAAACTTTGAACAAGCATCCACTTGACTGAAACTTTATAAAATCACGTTAGAAAACATAAACTATTTAAAATAAAGATCTGTTTTAAAAATGAAAATAATAATCAGCTACAATTAATTATTTATAAGAAAATACTTATTAACTTTCTTAGAAAAATCTTGAAAAAATTACGGGTTGAAGAAATATTAAACTAAGCAATTTATTTAAATACGTAAAATGGTTTTGATGATGATGTTGGATGATTTCTTCAGCGCCGTTTAATGGAGAATCCATCTCATGGGTGAAAGATGTAAAAGTATTTAAAAAATCAGAGTGCATTTAATGAATTGTGTAACATATCTCCTTTAAAGTTATTGACCTTGCTTTGAACTTATAATGATATATGTATTATCACATTTTTCTTTTGAATACAATCGCCATTAGATCGCGTGATAAAGAAAAGTAAAAGAGGTATTAAGTGTCAAATTTTACTTTAAAACTAATCGATCATTATTCCACTATGTATAAAAATGACTTTGAAAAGGTGAAAGTCTTCAATCCATGAGTTAGTTTTCTTGAACTTAACATTTCATTATTATCACCGTTCATTTTTCCTCTTTAATGTTCTATTTCTGGAATAATGTGAGAAAATGAGACTATTATAATGAAAATATAAGTTTGATATTTTATTCATACCTAATATCCACACATTTACCTACCCATGCATTATACATATGAAGTGATTTTTGTTAGTTGGATATTTTTTTATATATACTTCTTTTTATACCTTAGAAAGATGAACGATACCTACCCTATATTTTTCAGATGGTCAAGTGAGAAATATAACAGCTTGAGCCATGTGTAATAAAATTAGTCTATGTATAAAACTATATTTTTGTATCTGATTTCACTTTTTTGATAAATTTATATTTTTAGATTTTAGAATAATTTCAGGAGTAATAAAATAGCGTAGGTAATAACATGGATGAATGTAAATAAGCTACGATGGTTTAGACATGGGGAAAGAATGAATGAGGACAGAGTGATTAAGAATATATTACATTTGGCTGAGAGGTATGGTGCTCGGAGACGTGGTCGTCCGATGATCAAATAAAAAGATCATTTCAATCAAATCCTATAGGATGCTCACGTGTTGAGGACAGAAGGAAGTGGAGCTTGATCCTTTCTGCCTACCCCGCGAGTTAAGTGGCGTGATGGTATGTATGTATATGTATATATGTATAAAATAAAAGTTCTTATCAACTTTGAGAGAATATAATCAAATAAACAAAGGAAAAATAGTAACGAATTTTCAATAAATTTTGAGTCACATATTTTTAGTATTAGAAATTTTATATTTTCTTATATAAAAAAAGTTTTTTCTTTTTATTCCTTTATATGATATTTGTTATAACTAAGCCATTGCCTGAGTGGGATTACTATCTCATTTATCTTCTAGTATTTGAAGATTTGGCGGAGTATGTTACTAGATCTTATGATCAAAGATAAGTAGAGGAAATCTCCTGCACGATAGTATGATGACATTAATTTGGTGACTGTTTGCAGAGATTCCGAGATGAGATGCCTGAAGATATTTTTTTTCCTTTCATTTGATTTTTTGTATAATTTTGTTCCTATGTGCATGGCTAGATTATAATAATGATGGATGGAATCTTCGACGCCATTTAATTGTGTATACATATCAAGAGCATGGGTAGCTTTGTGTTTCCGTGTCCATTATACATTGCAGGACTAGTTATTAACAAGACAGTAATTCTCCGAAACACTCGAGCTTACCACATAATTTGGATAGCAGAAGGGGTGAGTGTAGACTACAGAAGTGAGTACAGAATAGATACAATTTGTGAAGTTGTCAATATAGCAGATATTGATTTTAGCACGAGATTCGATAAAAATCAAGCGATTATAATGATTTACAATATCAGTGAGATCCGCAAGGGCACATGAAGAAAAAAATAGCATGCTGAACATTTTATTTGTCATTGATACAGTTAATTGTTTGTTTTTATCGTCTGTTGATAAAAATATTAAAAAAAGATTACACTACAAGAGGGAGGTACTTTGTCCGAAGTTGCGAACATGAAGAACATGAAGTTGAATGTAGAGTAAGGTTTATTTTTATTCTTGGTATAAAAGCAGTTTGACAATGAAGACGCGATTAAGATTTTATGTAATTTATTGAATTATACAGACATTTGTCACACTATTGATTCCAATATGTGAGCAAACATTATTCACAAGTAATAATAAATCAACATTTTAGGTATTCAGTTCAAGGGGAAACTACCTCCATTGTACATTGTAAGAGAAATCGTTTTTATGATCCATCATATTTTATGAGTATCAAAGTATAACGTAAAAAAACTTTTGATTTTGTTGCCAGCTGTGTAAAATCACGATTTTGTTATAAATTGACGAAAATTCGTTTGAACACAGCGTTTCCAGTAATTTATTGTTAGAAGACGTGGGAGCAATAATGTGATATAAAGAAAACATTACTTGTCTCGAATATAATATTCGTATTTATTGCCAATAATTTACTGTAAAATTTTAAATATTAATTTATTTTTCATTTGATCTCTTTAAATCAAAGAATGTTTGTAAGCGCGTTTTACTAAAATACCGATATAATTTGAAAGAAGAAAAAAAAAGAGAAGTGTGAAAAGGCTGTTTTCAATTTACACCATTTTGCGTACTATTTATCTGATTACAACGTACATTTATATTTATTTTTCTGACTCATTTCATTAATATTTATTTTTTCATCTCATTTCAAAGCTTTTGTTAATTTTTACAGGAAATTTAAACTCATACTTACCCCATGAAGTTTTCAGCAAAAAAGAGGTCTGAAACGTTCTACTTTAAAATTTCATGTAAAAAGCTGGTATTAGTAACATCATTCATTCATCGCCCTCAATGCTCCTCTCGGGAGCACAGGGCAGAAACCAGCCTCCTCCATTCAGAGTGTCTCTGCGCCAATTGCGTCACCTCTTTCCACGACATTCCCTGCGAATTTCCATTCCTCTTTCTTATCGATTTTTTTAGAAGAAATACTCATAAATTCATTTCCACTGTAAACTGTAAGGCATACTTAAATAAATTGTTCATTTTAAAATTAAAAACTATAAATAAATGCACTTTAAAAAAATAATATATAGGGATGGAACAGATAATATTGTATTTGCTGAAATTTGCCCAATGTGTTTTTTTGAATGGTAAATATTTGTTGTTTCAGATGTTTATAAAAAATAATAATATCGACTCTCCAGTTCCACAACTCAACAAGCCGAAATTTTCGAATATTCGTAAAACATAGAATTATCACCACTCTATCAATTACACGAACAAAAATATAAAAATACACGGTTCCCTTTATGTATTATATTTCGTTAATAAAAAAAAAATAATGTACGTCTTTCAATTACACAAATAAATATTTCGAATGTTGTTTAAGTAGTGAACGGAACAAGGACAACATAATGCCTCTTAGCAGTAAGATTATTATAGTATATTTAACTTTCTGTTGTATTTCAAAAACAAAATATTATGAACATACATATGACGACCGATGTGGCGCGGAGGTAACGCTCTTGCCTTTGAGTCACGAGGTCCCGGGTTCGATTCCCGGCCAGGACAGAGTGAGGAATGACCTTTTTCAAATTGTCCTGGGTTTGGGTGTTGCATGTATATGTGTGTAGTGCATTGTATATAAGTGTATCGTCGCGTTAGTACCCATAATACAAGATTCATATCTTAGTTTGGGACTAGCTCGGTCTGTGTGAATTGTCTATACATGTTATGTTATACCAAAATTACAAAAATGGAATTTTCTCGAATATATGACACTTCGACTTGTTGGACAGTGGACAGTGTCATATATTCGAGAAAAGACAGTGAAACTGGACAGTAGATGGCTAACATTGATTTTGTAATACCTTAAATAAAATATATATAAATTAGTTCTTTCGACTTGTTGGACAGTGGACAGTGTCATATACGAGTATTCGAGAAAAGACAGTGAAACTGGACAGTAGATGGCTAACATTGATTTTGTAATACCTTAAATAAAATATATATAAATTAGTTCTTTCGACTTGTTGGACAGTGGACAGTGTCATATACGAGTATTCGAGAAAAGACAGTGAAACTGGACAGTAGATGGCTAACATTGATTTTGTAATATCTTAAATAAAATATATATAAATTAATTCTTAACAGGAATTGTTCCATTTTCGACCACCCACAAGCAAAATAAAAAGTTTCTATAACGACACAGACTATTTTTTAGGAAACTTCTTGGAGCTATTTTTAATATCTGTTTGTTTTATTAAATATTCTCAAATTTTCGAGAAGTGAATTTTTCCGATATCAAAATTTAATAACGTCTTTGTAATCTTAATGTGCCGAGGACAGTTTTATTGAAATGTGTTATTATTATATTTTACGGAATTGAAAAATGTACATTTATATTTTACTTCTATTTGGGAATAACTACTCTTATCATATCATCAAATGGAGCTATGCATTATTAATAATTATTTATGATACAACATAAGTCTAATACCATATACGATATCTAGGTACTTTGGTATTTATTCTATGATTAGATCATCATCATCATCATCTTGCCCTCAATGCTCCTCTCGGGAGCACAGGGCAGAAACCAGCCTCCTCCATTCAGAGCGTCTCTGCGCCAATTGCATCACCTCTTTCCACGAAATTCCCTGCGCTCTGATATCGTTGTCATAGGAACGGTGTATTGTGAAAGAGGGACGCCCGGGCCGACGGAACCCTTGCGGACGGAAGAACAGTGCTCTTTTTAGCCAACTATCATTGGGCATTCTCAAAACATGTCCCAGCCAGGACCATCGTCTCTCCTGTATTACGGAGATTACAGGTCTCTGCTGGGTGCGCCGGCGCGCAACATCATTTGTAACAAGACACTTGTTTTCAAAGCTTAGTGTCTTCCGCTCTTGAGCCTTGGTTAAGTACCAAGACTCACAGCCATATAGAAGGATTGGGATGATGCACGCATTGAACACGCGACATTTTCTCCTGATGCTGAGTCCAGACGCCTTCCAAATTTTGTTCATGTTATTGAAAGCCCCGCTAGCAGCTCCTGTGCGGATTGGTGATTCCGACCGGAGAACACCCTCTGGCGTTATGGTTGCTCCCAGGTACCTGAATTTGCTAACCTGAGATATTTAGGAATTACCAACCATTAGTGGGGTGTACATGTACTATTATATTGATGTACTCCGTTTTACCAGCGTTGATACGAAGTATGATTAGATATTAATAGAAAATATAAAAGGAAATAAAGCAATTTATAGATGTGTGTCATTCAGGATTTATAAAGAGAGTATGTATGATTGAAATGAAACTTCCTTTATTGTCTTAAACCGTTTTACTTAGTTTTTTTGTGGATTCGTCCGAACAGTTACAGTGAAAAGGTGGAAGAAACGAGTATATATTTCATATAAATCAAAAGCATTGAAAATATTTTAGTTTCATTATTAACGTTCATTTGAAGGAAAGAAGAAGAAGATTAACGTTCCTTTGGATTAGTAACGTTCTTTGTCTTCTTCTGTACCTATGTTTACATAGTTTGATAACAATGTAATACTGTGCCTAAGCATCTATTATACATATACTATCGGTTGGTAAAATTAAATATAATATTACTTGTTATTGTTCTTCCTCTTCAATCGTTTTCTTCAAGTAAATTTACTCTCTTATAGTCAAGAGGTTTATTTGATATCAAAAAAAATCCTTACAGACGTACCTCCCAAAGATTTGAATACGTTTACACTTTGTACTTTACTTTATTTTTTTATCTAAAAAAAAAGATAATTTCGTAACAGTATTCATTGGTAATATCGGTATTATTATTTATTATAATAAATTAAATTCACTGACTGTGTATTATAAAAAAAAATTGAACCGAACGGAGAATATATTTTTTAATCTTATCCTAGAGAGAATACGTTTAAGATCATTCCGTAAAGTGATCGCACATTAATTATTGTCCAATAGGTACCTACATTTAATATTTGTATATGGGTTTATTGGAAGATATCGCTTCTGCGATAAACTCACCCATGGTGCAATATAATTGATTTATATCACATTATTATTTTAGGGTTAGTTGGAAGAGATCACGCCTTTGCGATAAACTCGCCCTCTGTATATTGTTTTTTTTTTTTAAAAGAAATATCTGGGTTTGTTTTAAACCCAAATACAACCTTATACACCTTTCACACTAAGCTAAAAGCTTGTGCCGTGAAAGGGGAGTTTGCCGGCACCTGGGATCGAACCACGGACCCCTTGATCTGAAGGCCGAGACTCTACCTCCAGGCTACCGACGAACTTTGAATGTATACCTTTTATGTAGTTGTTTGTAGTCAATGTAGAGTAAAGAATGAATAAATAAAAATTATTTTGTTTGCACGTGTATCCGAAATACACGTGCAAACAGACATACATTCTATGTACCTACGAATTATCTTATGTACGCAGGAGTTAATTTGAGATGAAAGTTTTTACTCCATTCCCGTTGAATAGAAGTTATTTTTTTATATTTGCAGAGGTGTAAACTTTTTATTATATTTTTATAAGGTACCACAAAGTTATAAATGTGTTCTAAATACCGCTTGAATGTGAAAATAAAGTATGGATAATGGTTAATATCCCCTGATCACTCGTAAAAGTAGAAAAGAATCGGTAATATTAGACAGATCGTTAATGATTGTGAACATCTGATGTACTTAGAAATTATGTTTCAAAACTAATAATACTAAAAATATTTTGCTGCTTGACTTCCAATATAATAATAGTCTATTTTATTATCATTCATAACTATAGGATATTCTTTATTATACCTACCTGTTAAAGTCAAAAAAGAACTTGTCATTAAAAGTAATAACGATCGCCTTTAAAATCTGCAACACAATATAAAATCTATGTGTGTGCCTTTACTAATGTAATATGAACAAACAATGGAAATTCATGTAAAAAAGTGTACTTCTTATATAGAACATGAATAGGTATATTCTGAATATACGCTAATATATTTTTTGAAATGCATATTATACAACGAGGGTCTTGAAAGAAATAATTATGAACGTATTTTTTCAAACCAACGCCCGTTTAAAAATGATTAACATGAAATAACGAGTATAATATAATTATATTTGATTGATCACATTACAAATTTTCCCTTTGAATTTCCAGTTCATATAAAGCGTTAGGATCCTTGCATTTAAGCATCAGGGTGTATAAAATGTTTTTGTTCTATCTCGTACGCTTGGTTGGTAGTACCTTACTCAAAATACTTTTGATTAAATAAAATAATTCAGAGTTATATTAAATATTACTCTGAATTATTTTATAATTGCGAGATTTTCGTCGTTAAATAAATTTCAATTAGTGATTTTTTTATCAGCTTTAAATTTTCACAACGCATTAGATAATGTTTTAGTAATTTTCTAAATAATATTACATAAAGCAAACGAAATCAACTCTAATCGCATTAGATTATTCTTATTACCTATGTAGCACAAAAGGATGACATAGAATAAGAAATAATAAGCTCATAGTTACGTAGCGACAAATTAATTAGAATTTTTGTGTATTGAGGATAGTTTTTGGACATTTTTATATAACTTTATTACATATTGAGTCTTGTAATTACATAATATATTTTTTAGATACTATTTTGTTTGTAATATGAAGGATAACTATTTTGTTTTTATATGGCAGCTGGATTAGGTAAGAAATAGTTAATGAAATTATGATTATTCTTCGGAACGTATTTATGTATTAAAATTAATATTTTTTGTATTTAGCTAAGTATCCATCCATCTTATCATAGTATCTACAAGCGGGTTTATTTTCATATTTTTAGTGAAAAGAGATTGAGAAATAAAAAAAAAGAATATATTCAACTACTTAGGCGATAACGAACAAACTTTTTTTTGCAAATAAGAGTCTGAGGTTAAGGACTTTATGGAGGAGTAATTTTCGTCCTTTTAGAATAAAATTGCCGTTAAGCTATGGTTGACGGTATTTTTACACATTATTTTTTCATAAATTGTCTGCCAGACGTTTCGAATACACAAGTGGCAAATAAAAATCACATTTTATTTTTAACCGCACATATTCAAGAGTGAAAGTGGAATTTTTAAAGTAATTTTGACCAATATGTGATTTTTTGGTTGGAACAAACTTCTTAATTACAAGCAGTTTCAACGTTTGCAATAGTTGATATTTTTTTGAGCAAAATACACATTTTGAGGAAAAAAGAATAGAACATAAAAACGACAGCTTGTATTACTATAAATTTTTTTAGTTTATACGTGATTTAGTCCCTAATTTTTTACTATCAAATCTCGGATAAGTGAAAAATGATTTATATGCCTCTACACATTACATAATACGATATTATCGTGTTTATATTTTCTCAACCCCTTTCCAGAGTGGTTCCGATTTTAACATAGAAGTTATATTTAGATGATGTACACTATCGTTCAACTGAAAAAAAATCTTCTTAGTATTTTTTGCGTAACTAAGTAATTAACATAGCGTATCTTGTACACATTTATTTAGATTCCGATTAAAATTATAGACATAAAAATAGGAAATTAACATTTCTGTTTTGACGTAACAAAGTGAATGTATTATTGCAAATAGTTAGTTTTAATATTGAAAACGAACAAATTTTCAAGTTAATCCAAAATATGAAACGCTATTTCCTTTCATATTAATCAAGCAAAAAGCAGTAAATCCTTTCATTGTAAAGTTATTAATTATCTGTGATAAGCTTTAGTACCACACATCAAAATAATTTCAATACTTTATTGACTTTTCATGTTTCGATGTTACATCAATTTTACAGGGAATAAGTTTTTGTATTTGGATATAAATACCTTTGTTTTAATGACCGTCGCGTGCAAAATGCTTCATGTTCGTTCTTGTATTTGATGATCAAAAGTTGAAGTATTAGTTGTGATTTATTTTACTATTGACTCTTTTTTTGTTAATGGCCGTAGTTTCAAAAAATATCAGAATTTTTTAGGTGTTCAAATTAAAACAAAATTAAATGTTTTTAATACAAAAAATTTTAGAAGTCAGGGCGCAGTGTTAGATATATTAATCTCCGTTCGGTATTAAATATCTTAATTTTTCTCTTTCATTATAGTTTCGCTTTCCTTGATCATCATCATCGCCCTCAACGCTCCTCTCGGGAGCACAGGGCAGAAACCAGCCTCCTCCGTTCAGAGCGTCTCTGTGCCAATTGCGTCACCTCTTCCCACGACATTCCTTGCGCTCTGATATCGTTGTCATAAATCACAGATAAAAAAAGTTGGCACATAAACCAGCTAAAGTTTTCTAATACATTCCAAAATAAATCTTACCAAGAACCCATTTATTACAGTAAAAGAAAAAAAGAATATGAAAATAATAAACATTTGATATTGAAATAAGCTTATGCGCATGAACTTCCATAGTGATTTCTTATAAAGACAAGCTACCCATTATTGAGGCAATTATGTCATAGTATAATTATTGTAGATGTTATTATTACAGTCAATTAAATTAATGATATAATCACATATGTAAATCAGATAAAACTCAGAAAATACATTAAATAACAATAATTTTATTTAATTGTGCCCTGGACGGGACTTGAAATCAAACCTATCCTATTCAGTAGGTGTGCCTCGTTCAACTAAGCTACTACGAAACATGCCGAAGGCTTCAAAAGTCTCTTTTGTAAACAGCAATGACATCTCCACGTGTAGGTATTCCCCTGAGATACCCAGTTTTGGTACCTCATACTGGACAATTCCAAAAGTTAGGTGGATAGAATTTTATCTTTCATTATTTACGTATTGGAATATTTTAATACACAGACAGGCTGGGAATGCTCCTTCATGAGCATCTGTTTCTGAGTTTAAATTGATTTTAAGGCATTCGTTATAGAATATTATTTTATACTTAAAAGTAGTAAATTACTATTTTAACTTCCTAAAGCTTCAGACAGAAAGTTTTATTCAATGAACTATTACGCAAACTGCTCATCAGAGACATTCAGCTGTGTTACTTGGTTGTGTTATTTAGTTACTTGGCGATATGAACACTGAAGGCAAATTTATTATGAAGGCGCGATTTTTCCAACTTAACTAATAATGTCCAAATTTGACGAATCAATTTATTTCAATCTAAGTTTACTTCGAACTTAATTATTATGGAATCTGATGTATGCCATAAAAAAATACAACATAGTACCTTTCATACTAATAAGGGGTCAAATACTATATTTTGATTAACATTTAAACGTTAACCGTTAACCTATAATTGTGTATGAAACATATATCTATAACCCCAACACATTCCACAAGTTATTTGTAGCGGCAGCATGTCAAAAACATACAAATTGTTCTCTTCATGCCGATAAAAAATATTTTCTCTTTTCATTATTTTATACCAGTTATTTTTACTGTAGGTATATACATGATGCAAGTCAACAAATGAACAGATACATGTTCGGAAAAATACCTGCTATGGAGACATATTTTATTGAGAAAAATTCCAATTCATCAAATTTTAATTTAAAATGTCATATACCGATAAAGACTAGAAAAATAAAGTACTTTATAGTGTACACCTTATGCAGTTCGTGTTATCGATATTAATCCATTATGCCATGTTTGACACATTTAATAATAGTTGAATTGTATTAGTTCACAAAAACAGTTCTAGTAAATAGAAATTATATTTTTTGTAGGTATATTACATGTCTTTATGCTACGTTTAAATTTGAAATATATTTTGTGTACCAAAGTATTTTCAAAACTTTCTAAATGGTTAAAATTCAGATTGTAATAAGCCGTCTATATATTTAAGTACTGAAATATCAAGCTTTTGTTATCATATAGGAGCTAGTCCTTTAAAGTTGGAGCAATTGCTATTACACTTTAACCTCAGTCATTTATCACTACTATTACCGTACCTTTTTTGAATAGTGAGAAACATTCATGCTTCATATTGGACGAATCCGGAGCATGTGACAGTGGTGCAGCACAGACTATGCCACACTTGTTGGAGTGTCCATTGTGCCCTTTCACTTGCACTATGGAGGATATTTTTGACGCATCTCCACCTGCTGTGCATTTTGCGCAGTACTGGAGATCAGTTTTATGGGTTTTTTCTCTGGGTTTCGACACGATAAAAATAATAATTGGAATTTAAACAACATCCGAGGAAGACTTTTATTTGCGCTTCAGGAGTACAAAATATCCATGAAACAAGAATCTTAAAGATTTATAATTCATTCTGTGGAATCCTCGGTGAGAAATAGGTTTCCCACTCTTGTTAGTAAGTTTTCGAGAGTTCTGTAGCGCACTGTGTTAAAAGACATTACACCTCCAATTCAGCGATGACGTACATATATGTAAGTCTAATGCCAAATGTCTTAATTTTCGCTAGCACGGAGACGTCCGCTTTCATAAATTTATTATGTTATTCCTATCTATATATCTATTCCCTCACGCCGCATCCCAAGTGGGGTAGGCAGAGAGAACGGAACGCCAATTAGATCTGTCCTTTCATACTTCTTTCGCTTCCTCCACGGTCATACAATTTCTCATGCACGCACGTCGGTTTCTTTTACTCAAAACACGGCCGTCCTTGAGAATTTGATCTACATGTTCAAGCCATGTAGTTCTCGGACGCCCGCGTTTCCTCACTCCCCTCCTTTCAGCCAAGTATATCCTCTTTTTCATTCTTTCCTCTTCCATTCGTTCCACATGACCAAACCATCTCAATTTATTTACACGCATTCTATCCACAACACTCCTCTTGCATCCACTTATTCTTCTAATATCCTCATTCCTCACTCTATCACGCAACGTTTTACCAACCATCCTTCTCAGCGATCTCATCTCTACAGCATTTATTCCACTTTCGTCCTTCTTCAACCATGTCCACGTTTCGCTTACATACATAAGTGTTGGTACCAGGATGGTATAGTGCACTAGCAATTTTGCCATGTTCGACACATTGTCATTGCTGACAATGGGTCGAAGTGCACCGTTAATCCTAGCACCGGCTACTTTTCTTCTTTCGATATCCTTGTCACATCTTCCATCCCTCGCAAACAAACTTCCTAAATATACATACTCGTCCACTTGCTCCAAACATTCATTTTCAACATTTATATCACACATTATGTTATTTACATGCAAAAATAAGCTTATCGATCAACGGTCTATGGTGGAAATTTACTTCTACATTTTTTTTTATATAATATTTCTTGTTATTACATTTAGATTTTCGGCTGACTACCTCACTTATAAAAAATGCTGTTATCGCACGAATGAAAGAGTTATATTTTGTAGGTTCTGTCTGTTTTTCGCTTTGTATAAACACATCTTTAATTTAATATTTTCATTACTTGTAAATATCGTAAAATAAACCTACAGTGAAATTCTTAAGATATTCTCTCAACAAACTCAACATCTTAAAGTATTTACCGTTGATTTTTTTTAATCATTTTCTTACGTAATAGATTGACATCCCTTATTTATTTCACAAAAAAAAAATATCCTTTGATGATGACTATTTAGCTGTCAATATTAGGTGAACGTACCAGAAGCCTTTAACGTAGCAGATGTCTTAATTTCATTGAATAATATAGTTTTTACTCAAGTTGATTTATTATCCTGCTTTAATTTCTCTCGAGTACCTGGTACAGACATCTGTGAATTTCTTCTTTCTTTGAGTCATTTATTTCTTATTTCATTTCTTTGACATTACATCGGAATCCTAAGTATGTTTTGTATGAGGAAAGAAAACAGTACATCAATTATTATACAACTAAAAGCCTTAATCAGGTTTTTCCTAACGTTGAAATCAAAATTGCCTTTTTTCCGTGGAGCCCCCGGTAGTGAAAAGGTCTTTAAATCTCTTCTGAAAGTTTCAGAGAATCCTGTAAAAGACAAGTATTTGTAAATACTCACGGATAAGACAACTAACATCTACGATAGAGGCGTCTTACTCATTCTGAACGGCATATTTTTTATCGGCACAGAGAGGATAATCTGAATGCTTGTCACATGCAATTAGGCCACTGACTAACCTCACTTATTTTTATTTATTTTATTATTTTTTTTTCATTTTATTTATTTATTTTACTTATTCATTTTATTTATTTTAGGTGTTCGAAAAAACTAAGACATTGTACATCTTAAATTCAGCTATGAGGTTTGCCACCCATCCTGAATGTCTTGATTTTATATTGGCACGAAGAGGACAGTTTGCATGTTGCTTACATGCGATTGGTCTGCTGGCTACCCCACTTGTGGGATATGCCGTGATGGTATAGGTATAGAGATATTTATTTTATTTATATTACATAATTTTTTTTTTTTAATTAATTTTATTTACACTGTCCCCCTCCTAATGATTTACCTAAGGCCGATAATAATGTCAGAGTAAAATAAAATTATTAATAGTTGCAATTTTTATTTCCTCATACTTACCCTTTTGAAAATATTCATTAAATGCTCATTTTCATTTCATTTGAGATTTACTATAACCTTTTATTCCTTTTCTTCATAATTCCTATTATTTTATTATACAGGATAAGTATAAGAAAACGTAATAATCTCACATAACTCGAAATTTCTCTTAAAAGGTACGTACATACATGTAATATAATCTGACTCAACATAACTAGTACATTTGAAAGTAGGCGGTTGCATAATTATGATAATCATATAACAAATGTATGTTCATCATCATCATCATCATCGCCCCCAACGCTCCTCTCGGGAACACAGGGCAGAACCAGCCTCTTCCATTCAGAGCATCTCTGCGCCAATTGCGTCACCTCTAGAGGGTATCTTTTCCCGGATTATTTTTGTTCCCGGGAAACGGGAAATTTTAAAATGAATTTCCCGGGATTCCCGGGAATCCAGGGAAATTCATTATTATATTTATAAATATTCAATTTTCAACAAATTTGGTATAAAAACTCTCATAACTTGTTGACCCTTGCAAACATTTTGATTTGATAAAAAAAATCTAATTTTTGTTACCAATATAAGTAATTTGCTTAAAAAAAACTAAATAGCTGACTGACGAGATTTATTTAGGTACTCTATGTTATATCAAAATAAAAATTGTTTACAAAATATATAAACTTTTAATTTTTGATCATCCTATCAAGCAAAAAAATGTTATGGATTTTGGCAAAGCTTTTTAAAGATTTTTGCATTAAAAAATGAGAAATTTCGACAAAAAAAGATTTTTTTATATCGGTTAATATCCATGAATAAAAAATGACAGTTGGCTGCACTAATATTTTTAAGAACTATCTAACTTTTCGAAATATGTAAAAAAAAACATGAAAAATTGTAGGATTCTTATACATTGTCGGCCAAACACACCTCCGATTTCGAATTATATTTAGAATAATTATGCTTCTTTCAAACGAATACATTGAAGCTTTAATTAAGTTTTTTTTTAAAGTATCACTTATATTGGTAATTAATATTATTTTTCATATTTTTATATCAAAATATTCGTCATCTTCTACAAGTTTATCACGACTATTACAGTTAACTAAACAAAAATTTCGGTATCGGTATGGCAATCTGCATGACTAATAATTTGTATTTTTTCCCGGGAAAGGATTCGTTTTTTTCCCGGGAAACGGGAAATAAAAATTAGAGTAACCCTCTAGTCACCTCTTTCCACAACATTCCTTGCGCAATGGTATCATTGTCATAGGAACGGTGTAGTGTGAAAGAGGGACGCCCGGGCCGACGGAACCCTTGCGGACGAGAGAACAGTGCTCTTTTTGGCTAACTATCATTGGGCATTCTCAGAACATGACCCAGCCAGGACCTTCGTCCATGGCAAATGTATAAAACAAATGTATGTTATGATCATGTCTAAGATATATAAAAGATATATCTGGGTTTTGTTATAAACCCTAATACAATCTTATGCACCTTTCACAGTAAGCTAAAAGCTTGTATCGTGAAAGGGGAGTTTGCCGCCATCTAGGATCGAACCACGGACCCATATTGTATAGAAAAGTTCTGAAGATGAAACAGTAAGTTTTGAAAGAATTTGACTCACTGAAAAGTGGAAAATATAGTGATTCTTAATTTTAAAAATATAAATATTTCACAAAAAATATGCATATTTAACGTCACAGAATAACTTAAAAAGGTATATTTATAATATATTATAACATATATTATGGCTGTTCTCAAATTACGAATGATATTTTACATATCTAACGTCACATGCTACGTCATTTATTTCAACATTCAATATTTTTTTCATGTACTTGTTTATTTTTGGTTTCTCTTCATTGCCAGCATGATGTAAAATACTCATATTTTCGGCGTCAGATTATGGCAATTAGCAGCCTTTTTTCCAGATTTGTTTTACCCTAAAGTCCAATTTATCAACACAGAACACTTTTGTAAATTAATTGAAAAAAAAACGCAATTAATCTTTCATCACATGTTTTGTAATACTTTGCTTTTTTATCAATTTTCAACAAGGGTTTAAAAATATTTTGACTCAATAAATTTGCCTCTTTTTACATAGTATCATCACAATATTTTATAAACAAGTGGGGTAGCCAGGGGATACGAGGACTCTTATGTCACAAAAAATAAATGCAATCTTCTTCCGTTATTTCATAATCATTTTGGCTAGTTAACTTGCTCTAAATTTCTAGTGATCTGATGTCATTTTCAGTCTTTTTCAAGAAGAGCTATCAGAGACTTTGTGGCTAGGAAGACATCCATTATAATACAACAAATACATGGTTTATCATAAAAAATACTATATAAATAAATAAATTCAAATAAGCTGCAAAAATATGTTTTTAAAATGATGGGTGCAAACTCTGAATCGATGATAAAATATTTTGTGGGTGAATTTTTTTTAAAATACGCTTGTATTTTATGACGTAAAAGTTATCTGACAAAATGCCATACTTATTAGGTACATATGTAAAGAAAACCACCTACCTACTCATAGGAGTGATTTCCTTTAGTTTATTTATTTGAATTTAGAATTTTTGTTTTGACAGTTGGTAAAGTAATTTTGTTTGTAATTTTGTGTTAGTTTTGAAAGACCTGAAATAAAGACATTAAATGCTGATGTTTTATAATGGAGGTTTATACCTGAAATAAAGACTTTAAATGTTGTTTTTTTGATATTATTTCAGAAAAACATAGATTGCTTTATTTTAAGTATAAACCTCCATTATACATATTTATTTAAAAATTCACCAATAACACTTTGTTCATGAATTCAAAGCATGAAAGGTTTCAAAGTAAAGTTATTTCGTCATGAAAGTCCCTTTAATTTTTATAAGGATTTTCGAAGTACCTACAGTTGAGCAACTGTATAGAAATGCAGCAGTGCTACAGATGCATAAAGAGACTTTTGATAATGGAATAATCCGTAGCTGAAGATAGCACATTGCGGGAAATTTACCTGTGCCTATAATGTGACATGTGACAAACTATTTTACAAGACCATTATATTTATCGAGGAATAAATTACATTTGCGTTGTAATATAATAAATTACCTAAATAATTCAAAAGTACCAAATGATCATAAAATATTTAAAAAATAAACTGCCTTCATGAAAAATAAATAAATTGGGTCTATAAAAGGGTAGTTTTCAAATAGAACTTTGTATTGTTGAAGGTTGCATTTATTGTTAATTTTTTTAGAATTTAATAGATTTTTTTGTGTTAAATTAGGAATAGGTATGTGTAATTCTATCCCATACACAATTGAAATTCTTTAAATGGGATAGGAAATATATAATTTTAAGTATATTTTTAAGTAAATGTGTTATGTATTGTTATTTAAAAAAAATATTCTGTAAGGATAAATCAACAACTTCTCTTATTTCAATATGTATCGTGTTTCTATGTCAATTTATATAATTAATATGTACCTACGTCTATTAATAGGAACATAGATTATACATTTTGATACGTGTGTTCATATTATGACGTACTTAATAATATTATGTCGCATACACAGTTGTGACTAAACACTGCGCCAGCTTAATATTTGAATAAGTTGAATTATTCATAATAATCATATATTGAATTAACCTAGAATAATACTAATATGTACCGTAACCCATAATGTATTTTACATGTATGTACAATTATACATGCTTATAGGTATTACATATCTGCATTGCACAAAAAAAAATCTTATAAAAAATCTTTGCTTGTATAACATTTTTTACAATAGTGTCTGGCATTCACAATATCTTGATTTATTTGTTTGTCGTTAAAATGTATTATAGGTATGACGCCAAAATCTTGTTACGATAAGTAACAAACCCGAACGATTCGGGGTTTGCCACAAAGGGGTATCCGCTAGTAAGAACTCGTTTCATGTGTTTAAAATATTATTATATACTCTTTTTCTGGGATCATTGTAGCTTGCGGTCAAAATGAAATAATAAATTCTAGACGTGTGTATAAAATGGGAGCAATGTGGAATAAAAGCTTCCGAAATTAGATCGTTGAGAAGTAAATGCGTTTTTATGTATGGCTCTAGGATATTGAGAGAGTATGGTATATAAAAAAATGTGTTATGAGTAGAAGTGCTAGATTCATTGAAGTAGTAAGAATGACTTCTCAAAATGACAAAATTGTATTATGTAGCTAAAGGTTATGGTGTGAGTTTTCTCAGATGGTATTAAAATACACACATTGAATTTATAAGTACAGAGAAATTGACATCCGTGAACGATAAATTTTACTACTGTGGAGTAATTGAAGGAAGTATTTTGTTTATTTTGATACGTATTTTAGCTCTCTTCTGAAGGAATGTAGATAAAAAGTAGTGAAGTATAGTAAATATAATAAAATGGAGAATACTTTGTTTAAAAGTAATAAATGCCTGGACTTTATGGAAAAGTTCTTAAAAACTAAGCATTTATTATCAGGTGACGTAATAAAAATAGTAAATTATAACGAAGATTGAAACAATTTATAACTTTTTATGGCAAAATATAAACTATAAATTACATTTATGTTCAGAACCTAAATTCACGTGTAGGTGTTGTATGAAATGTGTAAATAGAATAATATATTGCCTCACTAGACAGTCGTCCTGAGACTAAATTAATTCTAAGCCTGTTTTCATAATTTATTGCCATATATATGTTTAAAACAAATGTACAAATATAACAGTCTTAAAGATTACTGACTATCACAAATTACTCATAGTATATGGATGAAGATATAAAAAAAATGCTGAACGAAAGTCATCAAGGAAAAGTTTAAGTGTCCATTCATGTCCGTTTGAACTTTTCGTTGATGACTGTTGTTCCTACTACTACTACTACTATACCATCACGGCATATCCCACAAGTGGGGTAGCCAGCAGACCAGCTACATATAAAACATGCAAGCTGTCTTCTCCGTGCCAATATAAAATCAAGACATTCAGGATGGGTGGCAAGCCTCATCGCCGAATTTAAGATGTAAAATGTCTTATTTTTTCGAACACCTGCCTTTTACAGGACACTCGAAAACTTATGGAGAAGAGTGGGAGACCAATTCTTTACCGGGTGCTCCACGGGATTCCTGTTGTTCCTTCAAGTACTTTTTTATATTTTACTAGATGTTCCTACCCGGCGTCGCCAGGATTAATTTCATGTCTATCTCCAATGGTTTAGGCTCTGTAGTTAGTTGAGAAGTGATTCATTCAACCGAATCTTCCCTTGAATTTATGTGAATTGAAACAAAACAATTTCAGTACGTTCAGTACACTTTCAGTATTTTTAACAATATAGAATATTATTACATTCTTGCCCTACCCAGCGTTTAATGTCGTTCAAACATGTAATATTATTTTTTTGAACCGTGATATTAACATGAAGAGATTTTCCAGTAATTTTCTTTCATATAAACCATTTAAGGACTCAACAAAATAAGTCGTTGATGGTGGATAAAACTTTTTTTTTTAAATTTGGCAATGGCAACACGTGATAGCGGAACTGTCATACAAACGTCACTTTCATACAAAATACAATCCAAATTTCTGACTTTTCCAAAACCGTCTCCTGATAATTACAAACACAACAAAAAAAGGATCAGCCAATTCGGTTGGGCCGTTCTCAAGTTATGGAGGAATATATGTACAAGGTTAACTCATTTTTATTTATATAGATATAATTATATACGTGGTGGAAGATGTTATCATGGATATTAAAAAAAAAAAATTCTCGGATTATGTACTCCCTGTACTTGGATCATTACTGAACACATGCCAGCCATAGTCATAAATTAATATTAATTTAAGAACTTTTCTATTTTCGAAGAGGAAACAATATGAAAGTTCATCTTAAATTTAGATAATAAAAAATAAAAAATTAAACACTGTAAACTTTCGCTTATTGTAAGTGAACGTTTACAATAAGTGAAAGTTTACAGTGTTTCATTTTTTAATTTTTAATTATTTGTTTAAGACATAAATAGAGATAAAATTAATTAAAAGAGAGAAAAAGTATATAGAAATGAAAATATAAAAATATTTAATAGATACAAAAATATGTAAGATAGAGTGATATGTTGGAATGATAATGATATAAAAATAATATATACAAATAAGCAGTCAAATATTGAGCTATTTGTAAAGAATTTAATAATAGAAAATGTTGAATAATATAACGGAGTTGTAAATAGATGTCCATAGTAATTTATATTACAGGTTACAGGTATTATTTTCGTATTATAAATCATATAATATAATGTATGATTATATTTATATCAAATGAAATAAAACAAACTAGAAGTTTTGGTTGAAACTCAATAGGATTCTAACACGATTCTAACAAACAACACTATGAACGCTAACATAACACCCTTGTGAATTACGTAATAACGTGTAGGTCAAAGTTATGTCTAATTATAACGAAACATCAATGATCAAATTTTCACATCAAATATCATTCTGTTAAACATCATCCCACGAGTGCGCGTAATTGAATATTGTATTTAAGGAATTTATTAATTTATTGAATAATTTCTGATTTTCAAATTATTAAGTCACGATTTTCAATAATGCGCAACAATTTAAAATATTTATATCAACTGCTATAGACACGTTAACAGGCAAACAAAAAGATAGTTATGTATCCTTAATATGTACCTATACTGCATTCTTTCGCATGTTTATAAAATAAATATTTCTATTTAATTGATAGGGTATTACAGGTGAATTTTTTCGTCAAAAATTACTTCTTACCGATTCAAATAATATTTAATAGTAGGTTTATGATAATTATGTTATTTGAAACAAGTGTTTCTTTCTACTATAGATTATTGATTCCGAGAGAGACGTCTTTCGACTTTATCTTATCGACATACCTACCTGATAATAGAAAGAAACACTTGTTTCAAATTACATAATTATGGAATTCTACTACTTGTGCACCGACACAATTAATACTTGATAATTATTTTAGATAACTAATTGTCAATTAATTAAGTAATTTTGTAAAGCCAGTATATTTTAATATACCTAATTAACACATAAATTCATTTGTGTGTCAGTATCGAAAGTATTGTTAAATGCATATGAATATTTTTTAAATAGTGTTTTTCCAGCAGTGAACGATTGAAAGCTTTTTTAGATGGATATCAACAGTGAAATAAGCTCGTAGCCAGGCTATTATATTATTATATAACACATACATCTACGTGAATAATACACCTTGTGTCTAAGTATTGCGTTATCACGCACGCAATCTTTCAGTCAACTCAAAGCAGACTTAATTCTGTTATTAATGATTTAGATATTTTATTAAGCTTTTTTTTACAACACACTAAATCTTTATCGCTTTGAAACCTTGTTAACATGGAACTTAGTAGTATGGAAAAGTTAAAAATAATTAATATATTCGTAACAAGTAATGACAGTTCCCACAATTTGGTTGTTTCTTTACGTACTTGAACATAAGATACTTTGGAAATCTGAATTTTTGGACTCATTTGTACACCATGTCTTCTATAATTTCTCAACATTTTCCACATGTAGCTCCCACTTTATTTTTGAAGTGCCCTTGTGGTGGTTTTTCCGCAAAACGGCGTATCTTAAAAAATCATATCTTCTCTATGGCTGCGAGTCTTGGCACTTAACCAAGGCTCAAGAGCGGAAGATACTAAGCTTTGAAAACAAGTGTCTTAGAAGGATTTTGGATGTCAGATGGTATGAACATGTTACAAATGATGCTGTGCGCCGGCGCACAGCATCATTTGTAACATGTTCATACCATCTGACATCCAAAATCCTTCTAAGACACTTGTTTTCAAAGCTTAGTATCTTCCGCTCTTGAGCCTTGGTTAAGTGCCAAGACTCGCAGCCATATAGAAGGATTGGGATGATGCACAGCCATATAGAAGGATTGGGATGATTGAACAAGCGACATTTTGTCCTGATGCTGAGTCCAGACGCCTTCCAAACTTTGTCATGTTGTTGAAAGCCCCGCTAGCTGCTCCTATGCGGATTGGTAATTCCGACCGGAGATCACCCTCTGGCGTTATGGTTGCTCCCAGGTACCTGAATTTACTAACCTGAGATATTTGGGAATTGCCAACCATTAGTGGGGTGTGAGTACTCGTGCATGTACTATTACATATTGACATGGTCTTAGTTTTTTTAACAAAATTTGTTTGAAATTGAACTAAATATATTTCGACTTACTATTTTAAGTGGTATATGAATGTGTTACTCGGAGTATATTTGTTGGTACATGCTTCAGAGAGTACATTATCTATTAGATATTTTTTTTATTAGGAAGGTACATAGAATATTTTAACACGTGTCAGTGTTTAGATGATAGAAAGTAGATATTAGTACACGGGTGGGGAAGGTACCTATTTGGTTTTAAACAAGTAAGGATAGATGAACTATTAATTGCTTTTAGGTAAGAGGTTAAATTTTGTTTATATTGATATGTTATGTAGGTATTAATATGTTATGTAAAATTATTTTCAAGGGAATGATTGATACACGTGTGTTTGTTTACATGAAGAGTAGATAGTTTGTCTTCGAATGAAAAAAGTATCTACTTTAATTGTAACAAAGGAAATAGAGTTTATAAAAGGAATCGAGGAACTAAATTCGGGGCAGTTTTGTCTTGAAATTAAGAGAGAGAGGATAATTCTTAGAGGCAGTTTAATCTTTAAAAGCAGTGTTGTATTTGATTTTTTTTTGTTCTTTTGTGTACATTCCTTTCTCGAAGTAATAAATACAATATTTTAGTGATTATTTTCACATAAGAAAATAATAAAGAAATCTTCATAAATTAATTGGAAGTAACGATAAATGCTGTGATCCTGCTCTCAACCTAAGCTAAGAAAACTTTATATATTATTATTTATTTTAAATCTTGTAATAGATATTTTTATCGTTACGACTTTGCCTTTCTTCTTGGAGTATCAAAACTCTTGTTTGATAAGTCTCAAATAAGTGAAATTTCTGTAGACAAAAGATTGATAAATTTTATATAATGTTTTAATGAATATGTTTACGAGATTGATCCTGTTAATTATTTTATTTTCCACAATTTATAAAATTTGAATAACTAATATTATTTGTAAATTTAATTTATAGACATTACTTGATAATATGAACAGGGTCGGACTCAGAAACATTTACTAATCATTATTTTCTGATATTTTGAATACCGACAGGAGCATGAATTTTAAACACATATTTATTTTATGTAAATATCTTTTATTTTATTATAAATTAACATCCTAAATTTCCCACCCACAAGCCTCAGTTTTGGCCATTGGGGTTCCCTGCGTGAAAGAATTAAGCTCGAGGCTAAATCAGACCTGGTTGCTACTTAAATCGAGCCCCGCAGAAAATATTATATTATTATATTTTATTTTGCATGAAAATATATATGTATTATATTCTCTTAATTTATCATATTGTATACTAACGAGGCTAGACTTAGCGAATGCAAAGGTTGGTCTAGATCGGACTAAGCGTGAGAGGGATCTTTTTTCCACTAACAAACCAAGTTTTATTGTTAAATTAACCAAAAGTAGTCAGTGATTGAATTTTGTCAAACTTTGGTTCAGTAAAATATTTCATCTCGATGCGCCCCTGGCGCTGTATACAGATACTATTTATGTATGAAACCATATGCCTTTTATAAATAAAACTGCATTCAAAACTAAATCTGTAATATAATTACAGAAATAAACTTTCGATAACGTTGAATCATAAATTTGATAAAATATTATTTCATTGACTATTTCTAACCAATAACATGGGTTTTCTGTAGTACATAAAAAAATATTGATTTTCGGCAATATTGTGTGTTGTTTTCTTTGTGTATTTTCAGCAATAAGGTAAGTCTTTATACTCGCTAACGTCGAGTGTAAAAGGAAATAATTTATGAATTACTAACCTTTATGTACAACAGAAATTTAATTTTGATTGTTATAAAATTATGCTTTATATGTTCTGAATAGAAATTATTGTTTGTTTTTCACTGATAAAAATTTTCTTTTATAAATCGTAAACACAACGTAGAAAGGGTCCTTTACGTAAATTTTCTTTTCTCTAGATGTATCATGAGCCAAAATCTTTAAAAATGAAATTGTAAAATTTAGCGATAGACACTTTTGACGGGTTTTACATTAAACGTCTAAGATTACTTAAATTAGGTGTGAACTGAGATAGGTTAAACTAATGATACGTATTATTATATAGGTATAATGTCTCTATACGACGAATATTATTACTCTTGGATTTTACAAATAGGTAGGTGATATGAAAGTATCTGTATTATTAATTTTTAATCGGAATATTATAAAGACGTAATTGCGAAAAGAAATTTATAAATTTGCGTAGATTGGATAAACTCGATTCTTTTTAGTTTAATTACTTCCAACTCGGAGGATAAATACGTATTTATTCTCTCGTCGAAATAAATAAATATATTTTATTTATTTCCTGTCAATGTGGTTCTCAACGAGTTTTTCTTTCCTTCTCTCTTGGGGAAGGGGACCACGACAATATGTACTCCGTTTTACCAGCGTTGATACGAAGGCCAAGGCGCAAGGAATTTTCATAAAGAGCATTAGCGTTGCACTGTAATCCGTCCACAGATGTATCAAAAAGGGCTAGATCATCCGCATATTCAAGATCGTGCAGCACTCCCACAGACGTCTCACTGTTTTCACGCTGTGATAAAGGCACACCGCCAGGGCCCAGAATAGATTTTCTGAGCAGGTAGTCCATAATTATGGCAAAGATAAAAGGTGCCAATATACAGCCCTGCCGGACTCCAGTGGTGATCCTGAAGGTGTCAGTTGGACCACGTGATGTTCTGACAGAACATTCAGAGTCCATATGCAGGGCTTTGATCATGGTTACCACCTTGGGCGGGATGCCACACGCGGCCAGTATTTTCCATATGGTTGGTCTGTGGGGGCTGTCAAAAGCTTTTTCGTAGTCAATGAAGCAACATGCAAGCGGTGAGTTGAACTCTTGCGACTGTTGGAGTACACATCTGGCACAAAAAATTGCGTCCGAACAGGACTTGCCAGGTACAAACCCGCATTGTTGCTTTCTCAGAGATGCCAACACTGGTTTTTGAATGCGACTCAATATGATTTGTGAGAGAACTTTACCGGGCACACTAAGTAGTGTGATGCCACGGTAATTTCCGCATTCCAGTGGGTTTCCCTTCTTGAAAAGTGTCACGATGGATCCATTTCTCCAATCTTTCGGGCAGAGCTCCTCATTCCACACCTTGTTAAAGAGATGGTACAGTGGGTGGATAAGCGCATTCATGCCATACTTAAGGAGCTCTGCGTGGATTCCATCTTCACCTGGGGCCTTGTTGGTTTTTAGCCTTTTTACAGCTGCCTCAATCTCCTCATGTGTTGGGGGGGTTTCGGCTATCCCAGATACCTGTGGGATATCTAGGTCGCTATCCTTATTGCCAACATCAAAAGGTGAGGAGGGATCGGGCGGTTTAGAATGAACTCAAAGTGTTCTCTCCATCTTCCTCTTACTAAGTCAGGGGCAGAGATCAGGTTTCCACTGCTATCATTAATTGAGTCAGCAGTCTTATTCTGACCTCTTCCTCCCAACATGCGGGTAATTTCAAAGAGAGTCTTCGAGTCATTCCTGGCCGCGGCAGTTTGTGCAAGCTGTATTTTGGCTTCGACATCACGTCGTCTGTCTTTGCGCACAGAGTGCTTTACCAGGCGGTCTAGCTCTCTCTACGAATTTCTTAGGGCCTCCAGTTTCGTAGGGGACTTTTCAGCATCTCTGAGTATCTTGACTTTTTGGCGATCTTGAATATATCCCCAGGACTCCATAGACATCCATGGTGGTTTGTTCCTCTCTTTGAACCCAATGGACGCAACCGCTGCAGCCTTCACTACTCTCCGGAACTCCTCCCAGGCCGACTCTACTGAGTCAGTATCGGAAAGATACCGAGAGAGTTCAAATCCTTGGTGCAGCTCAGCCTCATACTTCATGCGAGACCGAATATTCCCCAACCCACAGACGTCAAACACTCGCGGTGCAGCTGGTCTTGCAAATTTATTGAACCTTAGCTTCATGGCTCCGACAAGGAGCTCATGATCCGTTTTCAGGTCCGCTCCACGAAATGTCCTGACATCCTGTAGATCAGAGCGGTCTCGGGCCTTAACCAAAAGATGGTCAATTTGGTTTCTGGTACGTCCATCAGGTGAGGTCCACGTGTATTTGTGGATATCCTTGTGAGGAAACAGTGTTCCTCCAATAAGGAGTCCTTGGAGTGTTGCGTATTCTATAAGACGGGAGCCGTTGTCATTTAGCACCCCCATGCCATGCCCCCCCATTACTCCAGGACCGTTTAGTGGGTTGTTGCCTACTTTGGCATTGAAATCGCCCATCACAACGATCCTATGCCTTTTAGGAATTTTGGATGTGACGGCTGCCAGTCATAAAAACTGTCCTTGACCGTCCCCTCCGCATCCTCTGTGGGGGCATAACACAAAAGTACCGTCAACGGGTCACCCGTTGCCCTAAACGAGGCGCGTAGTAGCCTGTCGGAGATGGGTT
This sequence comes from Athripsodes cinereus, assembly GCA_947579605.1. Classification (NCBI taxonomy): domain Eukaryota; kingdom Metazoa; phylum Arthropoda; class Insecta; order Trichoptera; family Leptoceridae; genus Athripsodes; species Athripsodes cinereus. Next base: position 16,061,444 of record OX388310.1, read on the forward strand.
CCCAATCAAGAAGCGAGCCGGCGGCCCGTTTGCTCATTAGCAAGGCGACACCATGCTTGTGTTTTGTCTTGTGGCCAGAGTGAATCATGGAATAGTTCCCCGCCTCACTCCTACCACAATCCAAAAGACGTGCCTCAGACACACCTAGCAGGTCTAACCCATAGTCACTCGCTATCTTGGCGGCAACCAACTCCTTGTCATGCCTCAGCGTCCTCGCATTGTATGTTCCGATTTTCAATTTCCTTATTCGGTCCAAGTTCTTATGGTCAGGGGGGCTACATGTAAATGAACCCCTCCCCTGTAGAGGTCCAAGTGTTCGAGGCTTTATCCTGTTTCTGTTTGCAGTCGGTCACTTTAAGTATGTTGGGAGACAAGCCCAACGATACCGAGGCCCGGGGAAAGGACGGCTCCATCCTACCTGATTGTTGTAATTCTCAGTGGAGGCTCAAGACTGAACTGCCTTGAAACCATAACGTAAAAATTGAGAGATTACTTTTAATCTAGGCCAATGTTTGAATGTGCAATGTCATTGAAATAACATGAACATTTGAACAACAAAGGCCATAATCATCTGTAATGATTATCGTCTAAAAAGTCTTATGAGGCATCTTCTGAAAATATTTCACAAAGAATACATGCCAGAATTAGACTGAAATGCGAGAAATACTTGGACGTTACTCAGTTTGGGTTCAGAAAAGTTTCTGGTATGCGTGAAGCGCCGACAACAATAAATATATTATTGCAAAAATGTTATAACCAAAGAAAGGACATCTATGCTTGATTCATTAACAATGAAAAAGCATTTTACAGGGTTAAACACATAAATTTAATTGAGATGCTATTGAGATGTGGTATAGATAAAAAGGATGTGAGAATTATCAAGAGCTTGTGCTGGGAACAAAACGTTATCATCAAATTGGAAAATGGAAATACCTCACAAGATATTCCTTTTCCCCAAAGAGTTCGACGTGGTGTTGATATCAAGAGGGTGAAACAGTTTAAGTACCTGGGCGCATAATTACTGAGAAAATTTATTTATTTTATTTATTTATTTCACCTCATGAACGACAAAGCCTTTAACAATATAGATCAACAGACATCAGTTCAAAAATTACAGATAAAATAGACACAGAATAACACAAAATAAAATAAATATATCAATGATAAACACAAATAGTAATAAGTAAAAACTTATTTCATCAAAAACACTGCAATTTTCTAACATGAACCATGACTCTGAGATAAAATGCAGAATAGAAGCGCCACGCAAAGCATTAATAAAATGAAAAACCTTCTTTGTGACGACAATATCGACCTAAAACTGAGACAAAGAATGGTCAAGTGTTATGCATGATCGCTCTCATTTTACGGTGTAGAGGAGTGGACTCTTAAAGTTAATATAATCAACCGCCTTGAAGCGTTTGAAATGTGAATCCAACGTAGAATATTAAGAATATCCTGGACCGATATGAAAACAAACATTGATATTTTACGTAGAACCAATGCAAATAGAGAACTGTTCACCACTGTTAAGCTTCGTAAAATATCATATTTTGGTCGATAGGTAAAGTAACAAGTACTTCATACTCCAGCTCATCATGAAAGGGGAAATCGAAGGCCATAGAAAGGTCGCCAGAAGATATCTCTCCTGGCTTCGAAATATTCGTGAATGGACCGGTGTTGAAGAGAACCGTGGGACGCTTTCTCCCAATTGGTCGTCGGGGGGACCCGGCAGGACACGTGAAGAAGAAGAAGAATATCTATCGATCATACTAGAAACACAATAAGGAATGATTTTTATCTATCTTTTCTCTCTTAATGTTTGATCTTGTGAATATTTATTACTTGACGTTGAATAATGTGCAACTCATTAATTGATTAAGTACTGACGTTGTACGTGACTTAATTGTATTAGGTATTAGTGTTACCTACTCATGCTGTGCACTTGCACACCTAAAATGAAATATGATGTTTGTATATAAAGTATACATGTTACTTATGTGACAATATATTGTTTGCGATGGCAAAATCTGTACGAGTATTAGGTACTAAGTGGAAGCAGAAAACATAAATTATTATGAATTCTCTGTGTCTTCGAAGTTTAGGATCAAATTCTTGGTGCTTACTTGTAATGTTACAATAATTAGCGCGCGGATATTTGAGATATTGTCAAATATCAGCGCGCTAATTATTGTATTTTGAGAACGAGACAATAATTAATGAACTGTTTCTCGGAAATATTGAAAGCAGAATTTATACTTTGCTGTATGTAACTGGCATTATTGAAGTTTTTGAGATGAGTAATGATTTATTCCATTGATTCCGTTAATATTAATCGAGAATAATTGACATTATGTAAACATCTTAATTGGTAGGTAGGTATATTGTTTAAGAAAAAAATATTTTATATATTATGACATTTAGTGACATCGAATTATCGGAAAACATAATAGAATGTTTAGATTCCATCATTGTTCTGTTGCTATTTTAAAACACGGAATGGAATATATAAAATATAATTTTGGGTGTATTTTGAAAAATATTTTAGATATTTATTTATTTTAACATCATACGGCTTAAAGCCAATAAAAAATATGAAATATTATAGGGGATTTATTATACTATATCTATCGTAAAAACAAAAGTAAAATACAAAAACAAATTTAAAAACGTATTTGCAAAAATATACAAGTCATTTTGTACGTTAGATAATCTCAGATGAAGATCATAAACAATATTTAGTAACGATCATACATCCATATATTATATATACCATCACGCCGCTTCTCTCGCGGGGTAGGCAGAAAAGATCGAGCGTCACTTCTTTCTATCCTTGCGCACATCTTTCGCTTTTGTCACTGTCATACAATTTCTCATGCATGGTCTCCTGTTTAATGTGCTCAACACGTGACCGTCCTGTAAGATTTGATTTAAATGATCTTGCCATTTGATCCTCGGACGTCCACGTCATCGAGCACAATTCCATCTCTTCTTGGTCATTCTTTCCACATATCCAAACCATCGTAACTTATTTACATTCAATATCATATAGACAATATAATACAAACAATGCTAGTGGTTACACTTTTTTCATATCGGTGCAAGCACACTGAACAACAAATAAACTTACTAATTACTGGTGGATGTGATTTTAAAGAAGATAAAGCTTTATTTTATTGCATTAAAATTAGGCAGTTGTTTAGTAATAAAATATCTTATACGTCTGAAATTCAGCAATGAGGTTGCAATACATTCTGATTTTTTGTTGGCACGGAGAAGACGACTTGTATGTTACCTACATATACCTGGTCTGTTAGCTACTCTACGTATGCCATAATGGCCTAGTATATATCGTACAGTGTAATTGAAATTTAAATGGGTATAATTCATAAATACTATTTTCAAATTTGTTTTTATATTTTCCCGTTATTTTTAGCTAAAAGAAACGATAGTATTCTAAGTATATTTAATAAACATTTTATTTATCAAATTAATCCTATTTCTTCTCACTTAAATTGTTAAGTGGCCATCAAAATATGGCAGTGGTAGATAAAACGAATTAACGGAGTTATTTCATCGATTTAATAAAGAATAAAAAATCCGTTTAGTCAGTTAAATTGAATAACTTTCAGAATAAAACGGTTTTCAACAACGCTATCATTGTGAATAATATCACGATTAATTAATATTTACTCAAATTATTTCTAAGGAGGTACTCTTTGCTTAACTCGTGGAGGATCTGAAGAGCTATATATTTTTATGTTACTTGAAATAAATAAGTAAATAAATAAATTAAAAAGTTTGTTAAGTATTAAAATATTGCTAGATTGAACTGAGAAGAAATTTTGAATAACAGGATCCAGTTACTTATTTTATAACATTTATATTTTAAAAGTTTGTTTTTGGGATTATAGCTCAATTTTATAATACAATTATTTTTCCTACCTCCACTTACTCTGTGATAACGTAAAATAAATTGAATTTCCATTTGAAAAGTATTGCAATACTCCAGGACACTCTTTTCCGTAGACTTCATGTGTATGAATATTTTTTATATATTTATTAATTAACTTATTTCTTATATATTTATTAATTAACTTCTTTCTTATATATTTATTAATTAACTTCTTTCTTATATATATTTATTAATTAACTTCTTTCAAGGGACAAACAGTATTTCGCTACCTTAATGCAAAACTAAGTTGAAATTTAGGTCAAACTGAGTTAAGTATTAAGAAACAAGAAATGATACCTTATAATAGATATGAGATAATTTAAGGAATGAATTGTTAGATTCCTTAATAATAATGCTTGTCAAAATTTGCTTTAGATATTTTAAATATTTTTTAATTATTACAAAAACAAAGCTTAAATCTACAATTTTAAAAAATTATCCAAAAAATCAAAAAAAAATATACTCACCAGTAAAGATATCCCAAGAACCCTAAAGAAGAAAGTCTACGAAATATGTATCCTCCCAGTGACAACATATGGACTAGAAACATTATCGCTAACTGCAGCAAGTGTCCACAAGCTAACATGCTCACAAATATCTATGGAAAAACGAATGTTAGGGGTAAGTCTGAGAGATAAAATTAGAAACTAAGACATCAGACACCTAACAAAAGTCTCAGATATTATGGATCGTATTGCAAAGCTTAAGTGGCAATGGGCGGGTCATGTTGTGAGACGAAACGACGGTAGATGGACTCCTAGAATCCTCAAATGGCGACCATGGAGTAGCAAAAGAAGCATCGGCAGACCACAAAAGAGATGGACTGACGACATTACGCCAATCGCGGGAAAGAAATGGATACAGAGGGCACAGGACCGCAACGATTGGAAGAGTTTGGAAGAGGCCTATATCCAGCAGTGGAGAGAACAAAAACACTAAGGCCAGTTCTGCATTAAAGTAGCGATTTATCTTATTACTTTTTAAATGAACACGTATTAATAAACGTTATGATCTTGCCGTTCCAAATATTTCTAAGCAAATTCAAGAAAGTCGTAATTTATAAGTCTTCCTTACATTTTAACTATTTAGTACATAGTAAAGAGTAACTTACAAAAACACATTTCTGTTTTTTATATTTCAACGAAATTTAACATCTTCTTGAGCACAGAGAGGATACCTGAATTACATACCGCAAGTTTGCTGAATTATGCTGTTGTGGTAATAAATACATTTTTGGTTGGTACAATAAATGTAACGAAAAAAAAGCTGTGTGCATTAAAACGAAAAGATACTTTTATGTTATAGGTAACTGTTTTTTTTTTTTTGTTATAGATATTAAAAAATGGAAAAGTAGCTACTCAGATTTGTGCATTTAAATAAATTAATTTTAATGAAAAAATATTTAACTGCCCTCTAAAGTTTTATTGCAAAAATAAAATTTCTATTATGTCTATAAAACTCTACAATGCCTGTAACGCAACTTCAAAAAGTTATTTTTATGAATAATCTGTTTTTCATATTCCAAAGTAGACAAAAAGAAATCAGCTGAAACCACATTATTAAAATAAAAATTATTATCTATTAAAATATATCAGTAGTTTTATATTATTTTTTCATTGAATTTCGTTATTTTTATGAGTAAATTTGGTTCATGTTAACTACTTATGAGTTCAACACAAGAATTGAAAACTGAAAAAATGCTTCAAATTTGTTTAAATAAACACCTTTGAATATTCACATTTTTTTTTGCCTGGCTAAAATAACATTTAACAATTTTTTTTGTCCAATTACCAATGTAAATCATTTGTTTCATAGAAAAATCTCTAACTATTTTTGTTTTTTGTTTCAGACGTACAGATACATCTCTACGAGTAATCAAGATTGTTAAAACATCACAAAAAGAGAAGAGAAAGAATTTAAAGGGTTGTTTTATTATTGCGGTTTTGATAGTTAAAATATTTGCATTGCACGTAGCTCGCGGCACTGGGAATTTTTGACGTAGATCGTAAAAAATGCGGAATAATTTTCATGGTAACACAACTTTTAAAATAAATTTAATTCCTTTGTGAGTGTTTCATAAAATGTCAAATGACGTTATATCTTATTTGTAAGTAGTTTGCAAAATAAACAATGCGCGGGTGTTTTACTTTGTAAAGATTAAAAACACAGAGTGGGTACATTAGTGCCGATTTTACATAAAGTGCTTCGATAATAATATCAAAATGGAAACTACACCCTACAGTGTTTTCACATCTGAATATAATACTGAATTTGTGACAATATATCCACAGTCATATCTATACAGTGAATACAATGGTACTGGTGATCTCTTTAATAATTCTAATATATCCCAAATTATACTGCCCGCCACTGAAATGGTGTCTACGAATAATAATAAAACAGTTAGTAATAGAAATGTGGGTGTGTTTGAATCAAAGTTGATAATTCCCTTATATGTGATAATATTTCTGTTAGCTGTGATTGGTAACTCCCTTGTTGTGATTACACTGGCGCAGAATAAGCGAATGAGAACAGTCACGAATGTCTATCTACTAAATTTGGTAAGTGATGTTCCTGATTTATTCAACTCATTATTCAACAATGTCATATTTTTATATTTTGATGTTTTTCTTTGACACTAAGAGCCTTTTTACTTTTGCAAAACTTAACAATTTGTAATTTACTTGAAATATGCGACACTGAAATCTTATTAAGAAGATTTTGAATTCACGGTATTTGAAATGATTTTTTATGAAATTTACTAGAAACTTCAGAAGAAAATGTTTTTTTTTTTGTTATTTACAGAATCAATTTTTTTTATGTAATTTTTAAAAATGTTTTATAATTCAGGTAGCACGAATATTTGTAGGAGGTATTCAATTATTCATTTTTTATAGTTCAACTTATTCCTCAAAAAATACTAGAATATCTACTTTGAAAAAATCTATTAATAAGAATTGTAACGGGTATTATTAATACAAGTCACTTATTTACACTTAATATTACTTTACTATTCCCTGAAGGTGAATACAGAGAGTCAACACTTAAATACTATTTGGGCGCCAGGTGTACTCCTGAAGGGGTACACCGAGAGAGTTTAAAATACTATTTACTAATTTCACTATATCTATTTATTATCACCACTTTACACATAATACAACCGACTTGTCAAACAAAGATATGTAGGTATATATTATTACACAACACTATAAGTAATACAACGACTTCCCTTCCAGGCTATGTAAGAAGGAACTGGGGTAGTCGGAGAGAGTGTAGGTAAGAAGGGTTGCTACTACTGTATGGCACCAAGAGTAGGCACATCTCGGACAGCCAGGGAGTAGCGGGTAGGTATAAGGAAAGTTACCATATAGCAACAAGAGTAGGTACTTCTTGGACAGCTATAGAGAGAAACGGAAGGTAAGGAGAATTACTTCATAGCAACAAGAGTAGGCACATCTTGGACAGCTAGAGAGTAACGGGTAGGTAAGGAGACCTTGGCCCTGGAAGAGCCACCGCGATTCTCCCTTTCAGTATACGGGCTTCGTCTTTTATACCCTTGAGTCAGTACTAAACAGCTGATGGAGACCTTGGAAGTGGACGGTGTGATGGTGGGAGAGGTATCTGTTCCTGAACTCCGCCTATCTATTTCCGGTTGGAATGTTCTCGAAGGTTCTAGAAGGTTCGGGAACATTCTGGAGGCTTCCATCAATGAGACATCTATTGATGAACCTGGCAACTAATCAGGTACTTCCTGTATCTTGACAGCGGCTGTCAGTCATGATTGGCAGGTTATGTTATTGTTATGCTATGTTGAAATTATGTGGTGTTACAGAATCACATTTACAATTAAAATCTCATTAGAAAGTTGAGTTCTGTGATTTACAAATATCCTCTCTCCACTGAAAACTCAAAAACTAAAAAAATCTTGGAGATCTTTTCATTGCTGGAAAATCCGTGGAATACATTGGAATAACTGGAATACATCTATACTAATATTATAAAGAGGAAAGATTTGATTATTTGCAATGAATAGGCTCCGAAACTACTGAACCGATTTGAAAAAAATTTCACTGTTGGAAGCTACACTATCTCCGGGTGACATAGGCTATATTATATATTTTTTTAAAAAAAATAGGGATCCTTACTAAAACTAAATAATTTTTTTAAATATCTTTCTACCCGTGCGAAGCCGGTGCGTCGGTAGTCAATAAATAAAAATAAAATAGAAATAAAAATATTGTCGAAAATAAGATATATTAATATCATAATATAAAATAATACTTCAACGTGTGTTTAATATTATAACAATAACAATACAGTTAGCAATAAATGAAAGTTTTCAATATATTTTCGCTGAAAGCATCTTTTTAAAAATACAGTTAATGAATAAAGATGAGATTAGTCTGAAAACTTTGTATATTTATTTTAATGAGTACTAACTAACCAGCGTGTGACCGACCACATTTATTAGTAATTGTCATTCGAAAAAAAATAATCACAGTTATCTCTTAATCGTTAAGACTAAAAGCATACAGACGATAATTTTCTTAACTCAATTTAATTTATCTCATCCCAATATATTTAAATCAGTAATTATGTTGTTATCTTTAAGCTTCTCCGCAAAATTTGAAAGACATGATTATGAACTGAAATAAAGCCTGTTTATACAGTCGATCATCAAAAGATATACACACCATCGTATAAAGCGTAGCTAATAAACTTACTGTTATCATGAATAAACCGGTGTCCTCGCCTTAACATAAACGTGAAAACATTCGGCAAAGGTGGCGTTAGTTGTTGCTGAGTAAAAACATTAAATGTCTTGCTCGTTATCCGCAAAATAAATCAAGTAATATATTTATATTTTAAACATTTGATGCTGAATTATCGAATAAGCATCGAAAAGGTGCCAAATGGCGCCGAAAATGGGTGATCTTGATCAATTTGTGATCTGAAATATAAGGTCCTAAAAAAATTAATGGGTGTATGGTTTTGCATTGATTGTTTCTCGATTGATGGATCTTGCATCGTGAAAGTTAGAGTAGTGGAATAATAATGAATGTTTTTCCATAGACATAAAAAAATTGATCACTTTAGCTAGCCTAGAACCAGTTTGTAAACAATGGGACCTTTCTCACTTCTTCCGATTAGATTTTTTCACAATATTACGTGGTTCTCAAATTGTAATATCTGTTTTATATTGCCATCTGCGCGTTGTGTTTAAGACAGTTAAACAAACGGAAAAATATTAAATATTATTTACCAAAAGGTATCGCATTTATCGCATCGCCTGTCACGACGAAAATGGAAATGCTTCAACAACTTTTTACAAGAGATTTGTTTACAAAGATTTATAACAGCAATTAGGTATTATACTTGTATAGGGACTGTGTATTCCATAATGTTACTTTAACGTGAATCGGGTGCTACATATTTTGAATGTATATGTATCTCCTCTTTATGCTCGTAGACACATAATCCAATACGAGTATAAACTAATCGTCTATTAGCGCTCCTCCTGAGAGCACAGGACAGAAACGAACCTCCTCAGATTCAAAACTCAGATCGCAGTGCGTGGGGACATCATTTTGAAAAAAAAAATATCGCCTTTTTTCATAACACTTAATTTTTTTTGAACATGATAATTCATCAATTAAGTTACTATTACTTTTATAATTTATAACTATTTTATAAACAACAATATATCTATGTTAAATTTGATGTAATATTCTTTCTCTTCTTTTGCTTGTAGTAGATCATTGATCTGTGTGTTCGGAATTTGTTTCCTCTTGCGACGCTGAACACATTTTTTATAAAAAAGATATATCTGGGTTTTGTTATAAACCCAAATACAACCTTATACACCTTTCACAGTAAGCTAAAAGCTTGTGTTGTGAAAGGGGAGTTCGCCGGCACCTGGGATCGAACCCCGGACCCCTTGTTCACAAGGCCGAGACTCTACCTCCAGGCTACCGACGAACTCAAATTATCCTTCCATCTTTTAGGCGGCCTTCCAGGTAATCTTCGTCCTAGTGGAGTCTCGTTCGTGGCAATGTGGGCTAATCTATCACTACTCACGCGGTCCACATGGTCCCTCCAGAACCGTCTTCTCTTATAATATTAATTGTCGTAATATTCTTAATTCATAAAATCGTTTATAACATCATAAAACAAAACTGAATTCTTTTCACAATAAAATATTAAATGTAATATCTATTCCTACCATCTAGCTGGATTATTCTCAATTTAATACTTCTTTTTAAAAATATTTCCATTTCCTTTCCAGTAAGGTAATAATAATATTTTGTTGCAATAAATGTATGCATTGAACTACCAATAAATGAATAAACTGCTGTGTAGATGCAACAGTCATATAAGGGAAGTGTTGGTCATGGTAGGTAAAATAAAGAATTCAGTTCCTCGCTTTAGCTCATAAATATTCACACAGGTCACATAAAACTGGTTTATGCAAACATAAAACTGAACACAGTAAAAATGTGGGAAATCACATCATTGCAACAAAGAAACAAAACAACTACAAAGGATTCATTTGACAATTAATCTGAATGAATCACTCTTCAACGTGTCTGTAAGTATCACAGGGTAGCAATCAGCTTCCTACATTCTGGTCGTCTGTGCACCAATTGAGTTATCACTTCTTACAATATAATTAGTGCTCTAATGTCATTGCCATATGAACGGTGTATTGTAAAAGAACGACGTCTAGATCATCGGATACCTTGTGGACTAAAAAATAGTATTGTTTTGATTGACTGTAACTGAGCGTTCTCTAAGCGAATCCTAATTGATTTTGTTAAAATATATCAATTGATAAAAGTAAATGGTTCGTGTTAAGGTGTTATTTTCATATTATCTAAACTTTTAAAATTAATCAAATGTTAGAGAATTAAGTTTTCAGTAATAAAATATTTGATTACTATATTTGTGCGGTATAGAGCATTCGTGACTTATTTCATTATACAAACTTGTATTAAACCTCATTACGATGTAGGCTTTAAATAATCATGTTGCTGCGTGTTAGACGGTAAAAAATGATTTTAGTTTTGACCATTTTATGGGTAAGCACTTATGTAAATAATTATATAGTCTTTCTCACGAGACCTTGCCCCACGTCAATGTATTTGTTAATCCTTTCGTATTACGTGTGAAAACAAATACATCGACACATCTCGGTACATCCATTGGTTGAATATGACGGTAAGTACTGCCTATCATTACAAGTGTTCGGAAATTTGATTTGATTTTTGAATTACTGGGTGTTCATAATCTTACTCTAAAAAGATGTTGTAGTGAACAGGCAACACTAAAGAGTATTGTTGTGGTCAGCTGGGATGACGTCATTTATTTGATTGTGATAAGAATTATCACAATCCAAAATCATTCTAGTTCTCTCTGCCTGGCTGACCACACATACGTTTTACATTCTCTCTATAAAATCTAGTGTAACATTATTCGTATTTGTAAAACTGTTTTTAATAATAAATCATCTTTAGTAATAATCGCGAGTTTCATTACACACATTTGGTAAGTCATTTTCTAACCTTCTGATCTGGAGTAAATCTATAATTCTTTACAATCTTTCATACTTGCCATCCCTACCAGGGATCTTCACACCCTCATATCACTCTACTACCCTAATTTCTACAATGTCTCAAAGTAAATTGGGCCAAGGAAAATCGCTTAATGGGCAGACGAAAGAAGTAATTTTAAATGTTTATGAATATTTAAATGTATGTTGAAATATCTTTATTTCTCGGATATTTCAGGAGTCCAAGGACTCCTATTTATCCGTTTAGGTGAAGATTTTTTTAATATTTGGACTCTCTCTATTCTAATACAACTATGCCAGTGTTGGCATCTACGATCCTACCACGTCAGTGGGCGGGGGACCCGGCTAAAATTTAAATGTATAACTATTTTGGATTCAAAAATTATTATTATTATAAAATTTATAATACACTAGATAAGTGACTCGAAAATTTTAGAATATAGGAGGCTTCTCTCAATTCTGTGCTCTCAAAAGGAGGATTCTAAGAATAAAAAAAATATGAATTTTGAATGTATTACCAATACTTTTGAAAATAAACACGATGTACATAATACAAATACATATTTACAAGTATTTTAAATTTTAATCAAAATAATTATGAAATTGTTTCAAGAAAAGCATTAATAAGAGTAAAAAAGTCTACAATTTTTGTGATTAATATACCTAGTTTTCTTTTTAACTCACCACTATGAAAGTAAACAACTGCACTTTTTAGAGTGCTTATGTATATTTTTATATTATACTGTGAACATAAATATTGCGAAATCTTATAAAATAATTTTAAAAACTAAACAAAATGCTTATATTAATACATAGTAAGGTAACTATGAAATTGTGAGACGCGTTGTGAGAATTTTTGAATTTAATTATAAAGCTTAATAAGTCCCTGCACAATTACTATGAAATGAAATTAAACACACATTTTTCATTTTATTTAGGTAAACCAACTTATTAAATTTTTTAAGATATGTAGTATAAAACATTCAAATTAAAGTATCAAATTATTATCAAAAGAAATATTTCATGAATTCCATATGCATAATATTTTAAAAGAAATTAAAAGAAAACAATATTTTTATAATACGATATATATTTTATTTAACAATCACATTAAAAAAATAGATTGAATTGTTTAATATCGTGATTTTATTTTATGTCTTAGTACTATGAACGCTTTTTTGAAGATGTGTCTGGGTTTTTGATACAAAACTAAATAGGTATAACTTTTTACACCTTTTACAGTAAACTTAAAACTTGTGTCGTGAACGAGGAGTTTGGTGGCACATGGAATCGAACCTCGAACCTCATGTACATCAGGCCGAGACTCCAGAGGCTACTGAGGAACTCGAGATATATTTTAAGAGTAGCGAAATATTATACAGTGTGGAATTGTATTGTAATAATGGTTGCGGTTAATAATTTGGAAAATATAAAAAAGCAAATAAAAAAACACATTTTTTAAACATTTTATTTCAATAAAAAAAACTACTACGCCCTCTTGTTTCAAAATTTGATTATTTTAAATAAAAAAAAAATACTAAAAAACTTGTGAAGAACGTTAAAATATCTGTAAAAAGTTAATTGATATTCAGAAAGTGTACGTTATAATAAAGATAAGATAAGAATCAAACTTGTAATAAAAAACAAAAACTGCGAAAAAGCAGAGCGAGGAGGGTAACATTTGAAAGAAGTTTGGTAAAACTATTTCTGTGTTAGCTTTTTGCTGACCATAATTTAAAAAAAAAAGAATAATTCACACTTTATAAAGAAATTGTAAACCAAAGGCTGATCAATTTTGAACTGTAAATTTCTATATTTTCCTACACTAAGAGCTTACAATTAAATTACTACTCATACATTTATACAGAAGAAAACAATGCAAATAAATCCTACAAACGCCTAATAATTTTCTCAACTATAGCAATATAGTTCTTACTCAAGTACCCATATCAAGCTTATTATTTATAGATATTATATGATAGCATTCATAAGTAGCACTATATCAGTAGGAATCAAATGCTGCTGGCTATTTTGATTTTCCTCCAAAATGCAAAAATATTGGTTTTAATAAACATTTCTAAACGGGTTCCCTGTTGTACGTACACGCAATTTCATACATGTTGTACGCATTTTTTTATATAATGTATAAAACTGTTTTATATTTTTTATTTGTCACATATATTTGTGAGCTTATTTTCCGCAAAGCATGCATTAGACGTTGTTGTAAGCTCACGTTTAGAGGCATTCTGAAGTAAGATTTCTGATTTGCATTAAAAGTTTTCTTGCAACGGCACGTATTCCAATTTTCCTGCTTGGAAAATTAAACTATTGTAAAAAATGCTTGAATTTCATCTTCCTGAAAGGCACATCGAACTTTAGACAGATATTTATATATATAGAGTGAACAAAGCATATTGAATGTTGGAGCAAAAAACTCGAGCCACTTTTGAATTATTTTAAGAGGAAGACATTTGAATTTGCTCGATGATTAAAATGTTTGCTTGGATTCATAAAAAAACCATCGCAGTCTTATCGATACTGTCAATAGCAATACCTACGTGTTATTATTTTCATACTTTGTTTACGGATGAAATAATTTTAATCTCGCGTTTCATTTATTTTTTATGTTTTCACCATCCAAAGCCTGAACGTGACTGGCATCTGATTAATATGCCTTTCACTGTTGTCTGATGTTTTCAGTTTAAATTTACTTGAGAAAGGTCGAAGTATTTACAGAGTGCTTAATTAATAAAGAGGTAATGGAGGATAGTTCTGAACACTTGTTTGTTTTCAAACAGGTAATCTAATAATTTTCATTAGCACAACGAGGAAATCTGACAAAGTCAATATTTCACTTAATATGTGTGTATTTTGCATTGTAAAGTAATGTGTATGTGAAAGATCACCATTTCAAACTCCCTTGCTAACCCGTTTGTTAAAGCCCAGGTATGAGGGTATTTAAGATAAGCTGATGATGATAATGATGGTGATGATAACTTGATTTTGACGCCGTTTAACAGTAATTAGTTCGTCAGTAATAGGCGCCGGCAAATAGTGCGACTAATTAGTAAAAATTACAATCCATTTAATAAAATTGACAAATGATTTGATAATGAATGGAGGTGGAATAAAGATAAAAATCCAAATCGTTCATCATACTATTTTACATATTTAATTGCGAGGTACAAAAATTCAACTTCAATTTATTACCGGTCGTGGTTTTATAACTGACTGCTCATTTCTGGAACTAGTTAATAATTATGTTCCTGTTGATAGAAGTAGCAATTGCTACATACTATCTGATGTACATATCTTTATTATACGACATCAGAGCGCTGGAAATGTCATTGGAGAAGGTGGCGCAATCGGTGCAGAGTCGCTCTGAATGAAGGAGGCTGGTTTCTGCCCTGTGCTTCCGAAAGAAGCGATAGAAGAAGATGGTGACGATGATGATTTTTATTTACGATCAACGATGAAATATTAAATGTTTTCCGTCATGTTAAAGATATCCTTTAGTATTTAAAATTGAAATATTGTTATTGAATTAAGTTTTACTTAATTCTTAACTTTAAAAGAACAACAAAATTTTAATAGTTACTTCATTGGATATTACAAAATATTATGAAATTACTGAGAAAATCTACCATTTACGAATTATATAAGTAACTTTTTGAATATTGATATTGTTTTACAGTTAATCATTTTTTTAACCATTTTTATCTTGGGCTGTCAAATTATCCAAAGAGAAGTTTTTGTAAAATTACAACCACTTATTTTCAATTTAATTTGGAGTTTGTCTTGTTTTGTAGATGTCCTATTTTGTAGCATTGAAAGAAATTCCCTACTACTGTCAGTTATTTTTATTCTTAAAATAACTGTATTCGATTTTTTTTTATCAGAATGTGTGTATGTGATTATGACATTATTCTTTTCAATGCAGTGGTGTAAAAGTGCTGGGTAGTTGAAAATAGCAGTCCAAGAAGCCAGTGAATGATTAAGGCACAAGTCTTTTTTCAGTAGTGGAAAATTGACTGAAAAGGAAAATATTTCAGAAAATATAAGATATTACTTGGTGTACAAATTGAAGAATAACATAATCAGATAAATTAAAAACATACGTTTTCTTCTGCTATAGATTTTAATTCATTGTGACTTAACAAAGCGAAAGATGCCGCTTTTAATCAAAATATTCCAAAAGAAAAATATTATTTTTGTAATATCGACGGTCCCTACGTATATGTGCGTAAGTGACATTTTTGACAAAATCGCTTTTTTTACACTAAGTATCTTAAAATATCGTAAATTTTCATTGATGAAATAATTGGGTCAAAATTTTGGATATTTGACCCTTTTTTGAAACGTATATGTGCGTAAGTGCACCAAATAATTTAAAGACGCCGGCGTATATCTGAGTAAGTGACTTTAAGCCGATATACGTCGGACATCCTGATGCATTGTTTGGTGTAAGCCAGCGCATGTGCCATGCATATATAAAATATTATATACATTGTATGATTTACATACATAAAATATAAAGATGAATGTACCTTAATTCCTCTAACCGTAATAACAATAAGTATTTCATCATAAATAATGCCAATGTTATTGCAACAGACAAAATAATATTGGTATAGTATACATATATATTGAAAGGTATTTATTTTCACTGATTGATAAGACGAAATTGTTATTTTTCTAGAAGTCTTGTTATTAATAAAACATTGTACTTTTATCCATGTTTGAAAAAATGTTTCATTATTTTGATCTAACTTTCCTTAGTGAAAAGAATCTGCTAAATATTACTTTGTTATTAAACAAAATCCAATTTCATACACAAAACAAAGGAAGATAACTAGTAATACAGTAATATTACACAAGTGCACAATGCCCACGAAAAGTATAAATTTAATATGAGTACCCATTTGATTTTATTATTACAAATTACATTTATTTTCTTTAAGATATCTGCACATACATATTCACTAAATTGCTATTGTATGTCACTTACTCACATATACGTCGGACCAAATAAAGGTTTATGAAAATACTAACAAGGAAGAAACTACGTTAATTCTGAGTCCAGAAATAACAACCATTCTTGTTTTATTATAAAATAAGTTCGTATTGTCATTAAATATAAATATTTTAAGTAAATAGTTAGAACCATGTCAATATATGCCTTAAAAACACAATAGTATTATCCCGGCGTATAACAAATCAAGTGGTAGTTAAGCTGGTAGATGTTGTTTTGTTTCCGACGTATATGTGAGTAAGTGCTAAATTTCTAAAAATATTGCATTTGTAAAGAAATTAAATACGCAGTATTATTACACACATTAATTGAATAATACCTGCCAATTTTCAAGTAAATATGTCGAATAGAAAAAAAGTTATGTTTAAAAAAGTACATAGAAACTTTAAATCGCTCTGGTGTAAAATTTAGGTTTGTGCACTTACGCACATATACGTAGGGAGCGTCGATATACCTACTATCAAAGGACTTACAACTTTTCATTAATATTTCACTGGTTATATTTCTACCTTTGTATGGAAAAGAATTTAATAAGAATAAATTACACATAGAATGATAATATAATTTATTTTGCATTTTATAATAATATGACCTCAAATAACACAGACTTTTGCTAGGCAAACTTGTTCATGATGTTAGTTGTGTAATAATCTTAAATGCCTCTGACAAGGTTTGCTAATTGTGTACAAAATCCCCTCTATTTATATCATAGAGCTTTGTAGGAAACATTGAGCTTAGTATCACATTTATTAGTGTACATACATATAATACTACTTTATAAAGGTATATGTAATATTACGCGGCGGCAGAATTGCCATCCACACTTCTCAGCATTATACAACCAGATAAGTCTCCATATGATCAGTCATGGTCACACAAAAACTTAACAGTCTTATGCCGGGAAAAATTCACCTATCCAGATATACAGGATATCGAATCGCTTCTTTCGGATCAGACCTAGTAGATTTTCCCATATTTATGTATTTTTGTGTAGTTTTAAAATTATTATCATTATTTTTTGTTTTTATTTTTAAATTTGTCTTTTAATGAATTTATTATATTTGTATTTAAATTTTCATTTTTATTTTTTGACTTTAACTGGAGAATGTTTTGTCTGTTTTTATGTTGTTTTTATATTTTTGTACACGTGTTGAATGATTGTGTGACTTTATAAAGTTTATCTGTATACTTGTAAAGGCAATTGCCGTATATTGTGTTAAAATTAAAAATAAATAAATAAATAATTAAAAATATCAAAGAATTAGGCTCAAAACGCGAGTTCAAAATACCAGCATTGTGCCTGAAATATCTGTGTTCAAAAACTTTTTACAATATTACAATATTATAATAGATTTTTGAATTTTAATGTACAAATTAACCGGTAAATCTAATTTTCGTAAATTTTTTGGTAAAGATTTCGGAGTTACCCCTGTAGCTTACATGACTATAAAGGTATTGTATAAACGGACCTAGAATGCCAATTTTTTTTTTATTTCTCCTGCTAGTTCTGTATATGTACGTATTTTTTCTGCGACGGTTGATTGTATATTATGTGTATTTGGGACAGCGATGTCTATTAGGTTCGTCATTTTATTACGTTTATCATGTTATACTAAATCGGGTCTATTATGATGTATTTGTCGATCTGTTATTATTGTTTTATCATAATAGAACCTGTAATTTTGATTTTCTAAAACCGGTTCCGGGTTGTATTTACAATAAGGTATTATATTTTGCGATTTTAATAGATTATGTTATTAGTATTATTATTGATACTTTCTCCCCTTATATTATAATTCTATATATGAGTGCTTATAAGATAAACAATATTACTTTACCTAGGTACTATTAAAATCAATATTTATGACGTAGGTATATGTAAATGCGCAGATTATTTTTTAATGATTTGCATCACTATCTTGACTTATATTTAATTCACAATGTAGTTACTCCTTTCCTCTTACATATATCACTTAAATATATTAATAACATCGTGATTCTGAGTAAACCCAGACTTTAATTTCGATAAAACAATGGAAGGTATTCACATGCTCTAATAATTCAAAAATATCACACAAGGTGAAAGCATGTTGTGTTTGTAATTCAAAATACTCATTCATCCATTTATATTATCTCGAGTGGGATAGTCAGCAGATCAATGAAACATAATGCTATAAAAACGTTTTTTAAATTTTCTTACTTAAGGTATCCAGATGACATTTGTTTCATGGACGATTTTTGAATAAAGTGATATACCTACTATAATTTATTTTTCTTCATGACGAATTGTGATTTTTTTTCTATTTTTCACTCGATAATTTTAGTGCTATGTACAATAAATTTGATAACATTTCTCCGTAATGCCATTCAATCAAGTCAAACCGTTTTGAAAAAGCAATAACAACCAAAAATTTTACATGACAAGAAAAGAATTAGGTATATGCGTACGTATACCCTATATATAGGTATGTTTACACATTATTTGGTTAGGCAATACTGCTATTCGAGAGGCTTTCTATGTTATTACGTATATTTCGCAACATGAAACTTTGCTTTTTCGACAAGTTTAAAAGCAAAAACCTGAATCCTTTTAGTTTACATCACATTACTTATTTTGAAGAATTTGTCAAATCCTTTTTCCACGTTGTAGAATTTGAGATTATTCTACTCATTTTATTGTTTTTGGTGTGAAAAATTTTATATTTTCCTGGAATGAAACAAGAACTACATCACGAGGTGACAAATAAAATAAACACAGGGAAGTGTTTTCTTTTGAGAATTTTTATAATAGAAAGAAATATCACAGAAAAATGAGTTAAAGTATGAAAAAAATCTTTTCGTCATCTTCTAATACTTCTCCAGCCTATTTTTTGATGACATTATTAGATTATCGTTGTTGCATATTCAAAAAGGGACATGTGAATTCATAAATATTTTGACATTTCCAGAATAAACTCATAATGACATCATAACCATTTTATAAAGTAATTCTTAGTATCAAATATTAAAATTCAATACTTAAAGAATAATATCACATGTCAATAAAAAGTCCAAACTACAATTTTAATGCCTAAATGAACAGTTTAAAAAGAGTATGCCCAAATAAAAATATGCGCACATGTCTCTTTTTGAATATGCAACGACGTTATATTATTCACCTCAAGTCAGAGCACCTTAAGTCGGAGCACCGTATGACATGTTCCGCCAAGCTCTTTTTGTGGCTAGTAAAAATCTATGCAAAATGAGAATTTATGTTCCAAGATTATTTGCCAATTTATAAAACAATCAAAATAAGTATTTCTAATGGTACTCATTAAAGATGGAAGTATTTTGTAATTTGGAGCATTTGTTTAAGTGTGTGATTTATTTTTTGTTTTAAGAATATTTTTCTTTTGGGTTACATTGTTTGAAAATTCTTAAAACATGAGAATTGTCAGCAAATTTATTTAAAGAAATTAGTATTTATTTAAGTAATAAACTGAATAGAATGTTTATGTTCTAGTTATTCAAACATAAGCCGTCCTTACTCTTATAAACTTCATATAATTTTCGAGTTCTGAAAAAATTTCAAATAATATATTCCCCTCTTCTTTATTCTTAGTAATTTAGTCTCAAGGGGCCTTTCAGACATATATGCTCTTTTTTGTTACCTACGTAGAATTACATAGTATGTGTCTTTTTACATCATATTTATAGTTACCCGAGTATTGTCAGACATGAGTAATTCAATTTTATGACTAGAATTTCCTATAAAATTGTATAATACTTTTCATTTTCCAGGTGTACTATATTTATATTTTTAGACATGTAATGGATCTTTGAGTATCCTGAAAAAGGTAAACGCTTAGCTTATTATTTGCAGTTCAGTGATGAGGCATGCCAAAATACTGAAAGTTTTGTTTTTTTTTATATGAAACAGGAAAAATTATCTATATGTTCAGTATGTAAAGTAATTGTGTTGGATACCCCACTTATAGGAGATGCCGTGACGGTAAAGATGAAGATAGAGTTACTCAGAAATTACTCAATGAAAAAGCTTATAAATAAATTAAGTGAATTTTCAAACTATTCATGCTAGTCTATGTTAGGTTAGGCTGTTTCCACATTGTTGGAGACAAATTTCGCATTATGCAGGAAGTTTAATGTTACATTCTTGCACTAAGCATCCACGTCAATTTGCAAATTGAACTTGTAAAATAATGACGTAGATGTACTAAAACGGTGGATTACTTTATGCAACACAAATTTCAATCAATAAACTAATCGATTTTCAGACTTTTTCACGAATGAACAGAGCGCATAATGAAAATATATAACCTATAGTTAAATTTATCGACCGACGGTTTATGGGGGAGGTTCATAGTTAGAATTTTTAAAATGAAACACGATGTACAGTTATTCCACTTTTGACTTTATTTATTTTTGAAAGACGGCTCGCAAAACTAAATAAAGTCAATAGTGAAACAACTATATTATATCGTGTTGCATTTCAAAAATTAAAAATATATTATGTGGGTTAATATCTGGTAAAACACAGAGGATGGTGAAACTCTTCATAAAATGACAAAATAAAATAATTAGAAATCACAATAGGTACAATCTAAAAATAAAACTGTTTATGATCCATGTCCGTTATTAAATTAAAGAGACTAAATAAAACTACAAAAATGCCACCCATCTTGAATGTCTTCATTTTTTTGTTGGCACAAATAATAAAGACGTTCAGTATAGATGAAATGTGCCATGAGGGGAAAGTAGAAAATAGAAGGAAAAAAAAAATAATGCTAAAATAATATAAATTTTAATACAATAAGTATGAAAAATGCACCTTTCTATTTCAGTATTTGTAATAAATATGTATAAGATGTTTGATAAAGTTCATATCTTTGTCACGATAATGAAGTACTAAATAAGTGTTTCATGTAAAATAATAATATGTTTGATAATATGATAATACTGACGAGATCTAGAGCAAAGCATTTCCTCTTGAACTCAATTCGTAGATAATACCACGACTGATTATATGAATTATAAAACATTGATGCATATTTTGCAGGAGTATAATTAACCTCGCACCATATACATAATTCTCATAATAAGATTACATCTACCACATACTTTATTAAAGTGACCAAATTTCAAACTTCTGAAACAATGCCATCAAATGTTGAAATTTGGGTCACTTTAATAAAGTGCGACTAAAACAAAAAAAACTATGTATTTTTATTTTATTTGAAGGTTTGAAGTATTACAAAAAAGAGATTACAATAAAATCTTAAAATATATTGAAAATTAAATATTAGAATTTCTAAGCGCACACATTGAATGGAGAACTCTCGCTCCTATATTGTTTTTTTCAAAGGAGTCTTGATGATATAAAAGGAGAATGTGCAAGCAAATAAGCGGTTTTTGCCTTTAAAATATAATATATGATATTTTTTTTAATACAACACTATCTTCAAACATGAAAAATTACAGTTAAAAATAAAACGAATCACACAAATAAACAAAATAAAACCAATAATAATTCAACATTATACAAGGTATCATTTGATTGATTAAAACAGCATTAAGTATAAGTACACAAAGTAACGAATAGGTACACAAAGAGACACCTACGTAACCATTAACATTTAATGATTATTTTACATATTTAATGATTTTATTTTAAAATAATAAAAAGCAGCAAGATATTATTAAAATCTATGAAAATTTATCCTTATTATATGTATATTACAAACGACTTAGTAAGTTTTTTTTTATGTTTAATATTTTTGACATTAATCTGTTGTGAGTGCTTTGTATGAACTAGCAGGATTCAAATGCTTATAATTGAATGATATTAAATTGTGGTGAAGAGAATTTTGAATGAGGGAAAAGCTATATCAATGTTAATACAAAATACTACTTATAAATTTCAAGTGTTTCTATTACCTAGAGTAGTTCAAAGTTAAAGTGGGATTTGAATGATTATGGGTAACAGAAATTGTATTATTATAGTCGTCTCGATTCCAGAATAAAGCTGAAATAGGATGTGTCTACTTATTATTATGTACCGGTGCAGCGAGATACAGTGTTTACTAGTTCGCTGTATATTGATGATAAAATATATATCGGAGTACTGTTTTTGTAAGTGTGTGTGTCATTTTTTGATAATGTGAAAAAAATCTTTTGAATTTGAATAAAATTAACAATGGAGATTTACGAGTTCGTTAAATTGACGAGTTTCCTAATTATTGTTTCAACTGAACCCCAAAGCATTTCGACGTTTCCGGGAACACATAGCGGGAAACACCTCCTCCATTCGGAACGTCTTTACAACTACTAAGTTTATAAGACATCTGTATATTTTTATGAGGTTTGTCACCCATCCTGAATATCTTGATTTAATATTGGCACAGAGAAGACAGTTTGCATGTTTTATATGCAGCTGGTCTGCTGGCTACCCCACTTGTGGGATATGCCGTGATGGTATAGTTGTAGTAGTATTTTTTTTATAAAATGAACATAACATGTATATTGTTAATTTACACCGGTAGACCAAATACATATTTGTAATACCTACACCCGAATTGAACTAACAAATGTTTTTCCTAAAAATATATAAACATTACAAAAATACTAATGTACGCACCAACGTCTGGTACATTTTTGGGGTTGTGTCACATAATAAAACTGTAATACTCGTGTAAATGTTAAAAATGACTTTTCTTCGTTATCGCGGAATTGGCGTGCACGTATTATTGATTCTATAGCCACTTCATTCAAAAGAGTTTAAAAAAAGAAAATAATAAGTACGTGTCATGAGTAACCCTGCACTACCATGCTATACATGATATATCCCACAACTGGAGTAGCCAGCACACTAGATGCATGTGATAAACATGCAAGTTGTCTTTTCCGTGCCGAAAAAAAATAAAATTTTCAGGATAAGTGGCAAACCTCACTGCTGAATTTAAGATGTATAATGTTTATATTTTTCAACCACCTGCCATTTACAGGATACTCGAAAACTAACGGAAAAAAGTGGAATACCAACTATATCCGGATGCTTCACGAAATATTTAATTAAATGGAAATATTGATAATCATACTTATTTGATTGTACATAAACATTTCAAAGATCGGTTATTAATTTATAAGTAGGTAATAATGTTTTCGTAGAAATAGTAGGTATATAATTATCTACTTGGAGAATATAGCGGAAGTCACAAGCGATGTTTCATGTTATATTATTATATTAATAATTAGGTTTCAAGGCTTAGTGTACTGAAGTGAGATTAAATTTAACCACAATTAAATTGTCTGTTTATGTAGTGCCTGAGGATATATTGCTTGATTTAATGTGTATTTATTTATTAAATTCAGACATACGCTAACATGTCCAATATTACGTTATAAAATATGTTTGAAAACAGATAATATGGGCAATGCTCATTTACAGACATAAATGTGTAATGTAATGCATGTCGTCCTAGTATTTTAAATTTTATTTTTTGTATAATTATTTGGTATTTTAAATTTTGTATTGATTTTAAAAATTGATAGCAAGAAGAATCTTCTTCGCCCTCGCCTTTATCCCATTTACTTGCAAGCATAAAGATAGCAAGAAGAATAAATGAATAAAATAATATCTTGAGATAATCCTTTCAAAACCCCACCCACTTTTCGATACTTCTTCTACGAAAACGACAAATGATAAAAGCATAGGGAATATTGTAAAAATATATACTTTTAGAGAATCACGAAAGTTCTGTGGAGAAATGTTGACGATTAAAATAATAAATATTATAATGTGCTGTGAAATATTATAAAATTATTCTTAAAGATAGTTGGCTACATAAATGTTAACTCAAAGTCAATGCTCACGAAGATTTGGTGCAAATATTGGATTGAAAGGGAAACTGATTTATGATACTCATTATTTTGTGTGAGGAAGGTAGGCACGTAAAGATAATTTAGCTAAAACGAGTTGCCGTCATTACTGCTGTATTTAAATGAGCTTTGTTGTCGTTTTAATATTCTGTTTGAGAAATGTATCCTCGGAAGATTTTCATTGTAAAGAAAAGTAGGTTAAAAATGCTTTCTTTTGTGGTTCATTAATCCATTTCTTTCATTATACCCTAGATACCCTATGAGAATCTCAGTCTTTTTCTCAATTTGGAGTAACAGCTTGCTCGATTAAGTTTTTATTACGTGTAATATTCGTTTTTGGCGGTCAAGTTTATTGAAAATACTGATTTCTTTCCTTGAAATTAAAGGAATAATACAAAATTAAAAAAAAAATAGTTACCGATACCTAATCGAGACAATCAGCAAAAGGAGAAAAGGAAAATAAATAGAGGTAACAAAAAAGTGTAAGTTGGTAATTGGGAAAATAATGAAACAGCTACAGAAACAGTACTGAAATGGCAACAGAAATAAGATAGTACATTTGGAGATTTTTTTTTTTGACGTTGACTTCAGAAATTTCATAGGTAATACTTTTTGATTTTTTTCTCTAATTGCTAGAATTAATAAATGTCACTCCTGAAAATACTGTTGTTATATTAGGCTGTATGAAAAGTTCCAGTGATTTTGTTGGATCAAAAATGATAAAAGTTTTCCTAGTATTGATGCATTAAAGTCAAGGTTGAAATTAATAATTAAAACAATGCTTATTTAGTTTTTCACGGGCGATTTTGACGCAAATAAAACATGATAAGTATTAAAAATATAATATAATGTAAAATTTTCAAGCTTTATACATTAAATAACTTCTAACAACTATTTTATCGTTATCAACATCGTATTTCTGAGATATTAAACTATTTGTATATGTGTGCAGCTGCAAAATTTACGTCAGGTAGTAAAGTTAAAAACTTATTTTCCGGTAAAGATTTTTTTGTAAATTATTGAGTGTAAAAAGCAACTATCATAAAACATCATGTAAAAGGATTTCAACGTCTGCAAATAATGATGTAGTATCCCACTCATCCTGCAAACTTATTTTTGATGGCACGGAGAAGATGACTTGCACATGCAGCTATTCCACTGGTTACCGTACTAACGGGAAATGTTGTGATGTTTGTACAAATTGTAAATATCGACTTGTTGTTTTGGAATTTTTTATATTTAAGTATGTACAGAAGGTGGCCAAATTAATTTACTCATCAAAAATATAGCTTGGGTATAAAGTATGTCTTCTTATAGTAGTTTTGATGTGGAAGGAGTGAATGAAATATTTAATGATATAATTAAAGAAGAGAATTTTATTTAAAGGTAAATATATACATTGTGAATTATTGAACACATACATATTAATTTCACCAATAAAAAATTTGAAATCGCCAAACAGCAATAGTATTGCTGGTATAAGGGGATACAAGACAAACAAATATTTATTCTAAACTATAGGTATCAAAATGACAAACACAATCACAATTACTCCTTCTCTTCAATCAATTGCTTCCTCAGTTTTTTTTATAAAAAAACTCCAAGGCTATTAGCTTCCTTAATGTGGTTTGGCAACGAATTAAATAATCTTGAAGCAGAGTAGAGAAATCCATACCTTTCTCGATTAGTACGCGGCGTGTCACATCTTATGTGCTTTCTCGTTCTAGTGAATCTACTGTGAGTATTATTTTTATAGTTCAAATTCATGTTCGATTTAATCATTCCATGTTTCACTTTGTACATCATCTTTGCCTTTTCCATGAAAATTAGATCATCTAAATTAAGCATGTTTGTTAGTTTATACAGTTCAGTGGTTCTTGTGAATCGTCCCAAATTAAATATAACTTTTACCGCTTTATTTAGCAATCTTTGGACTATAATTATATACAGTATTTCATTCACTCCTCCTACCCCATTTGGGATATAGCATAAGGGTATTTTATAATATACTCGTATTATAATAGTAGATATTATAACTGAGTACCTGAATCACGATTTATATCTACTATTTTTGTAAATAAAACTTCAACCTTAAATAATTCTTCAGATATGAATTATGTTTTTATCGTGTCTTGTAAACTTAATTCAATTTACTGCCACGATATATCTGAACTACCTATCATTCGATGATATTTTAGTAATGATATCAAATATTTTTTCGAAATTTCATCCATGAAATATCTTAATATAAAGGGGTCATTTTCACCAAAATTTAGCAAATAACATCTATGTAACCTTTCCGGCATCTTCATAAAAGGAAAACATGTTCCCAAGATAGCTTTCATTAAAAGTTACATAGATAAAAGTATATCGTTACAATTTTGTATGTATTGATCATTCAACAAAGATAACCTTTTTGAAAATATCATAAGAGTTAATAATACATTTAAGGATTCAATTTAATTTTATTACTACGATATTTCTATGGATATAAGTATTAAAAAATATACATCATACATAAGTAGATAAATAATTGGATAGATTCACTGCACTACACTGCAATATATTATTTTTTACGTGAAGATAAATTTAAATAACTTAGTCATAAACATGAACGTACTAAGTTCTTATTAGAATGTCAAACTTACTGCAATAATAAATGCCAACGAAAGTAAATTATACCAAAAAGTATTTATTTATTTATTTACTAGTTTATGTAACCCGGCATCGCTCGGGTTTAGTTTAACAGAAAACCGTGCAATTATATGAGTTAAAACGACAAAATCTTATTGAAAAAATGGAGTAAGCACTTACGTGGATAAAAGAAGTAAAAAGCTCTTCCCAATGAGAAAACTTTATTTTGACAATTAAGTTACAAAAAATAGGTAGGTGCCTACATCAAAAAAAGCATTGCTAATCTCATCTCTTTGAAAAATCTTGAAGATTGATACCCCACATGCCCATGTTTAGGTAATAAAAAATAGTAAAAAAATACAACCTACATCGGAAAAAGTGCTAAAAACCTCTTCAAATGAAAAATATGCCTATATTTTATTTTTAAAAAATAGACAGGTACCTACGTGGAAACACTACTAAAAACCTCATCTTAATGTAAAAACTTAAAGATTTGTCATCCCAAATTTCTTTGAAAAATATCCCATTTTGTGATAAAAATTGTAGGCACATAAATGTTGTATAATTGCCCACATTCGAATTGGTATTTTTGGTTTGCAATAATACCTACATGCGTATTTGAGCGATTTGCTATGAAATAAAAAAAGTCAATACTCTGTATTCCCAAAAAAACCTTAAAGAGCGGATGTATCTGCATCTTTTAATATTGAAGAATATTTTACTTTCAAATATTTAATAATGCACGTAAAAAATATAGACCATTAAAGGTCACGTGGTCTTGTCTATGGATTTGCTTTTGCTTGGGGGGCAAACAGTCAGATTGCGCAAATCATCCTCGTAGGATGTTATGCCATAAGAGAAAAAAAAGAAAGTCAGACGACAAAATAATAACAAAATCGACACTGACAGTTTTTTTGATTATTAGGTATTCTTTAGGCGTTCCACCTAATATTACACCGTAATCGTCTGTTGTGTTGGGATGCCTGATGCCCCTCAATGATTTTTCTGTGACGTCATCCTTTAATGGTCTATTAGGCGAAAATAAATAGGTTCCCACTCATTGAAAAATCATTTAACATTGTTTATGGATTTTATAGGTAAAACTTTTTTTTTTCTACAGCATAGTTTTCTATGGTTTGATAATGTCTTCCATTATGAAAATAGCCGAATATGTCAAAAATATGCAATTTTTACTCACGTAATTCAAGACTTTTTATCATTAGCAAACACGATATTTCATTACGAAAACAAACCCTTAATATTTAGTTTCAGAATTGTTGTATTTATTGTAAAATCCATTTTGAAATTAATTCAAAACAATGAAAAATGTTTGACTGTGAATATTGCTATTTACTAAACCTTGCATATATTTTTCATACATTTTGTGACATGGTGTCATTAAAATTGTAATATCTTTATCAATATATAAGATAATTGAAATGTTTTTAGCCTTAAACCTGCCCAGAAGATAAGACCTCGTATAGAGTGTATTATTTTACTTCGGTCTTTCCTAATTTCAGAGTCCATTAAGGACACACGAACATACATACATACATACATACGAACGGACTCAAATATTTATGTGTGGATTTCCTCTTAAGGGACACAAACAGTTTAACTCAACAAATATTAAGTCATATTTTTCCAGAAAACAAACCAATCAAGGTCCCGCAAATTACCGAAGCGTATGACGAACACGTTGCAAGTAAACAGTTATAACATATACTTACCCTACCTATATCAAATGCAAAAAACAAAACAAACCTCGTGAAAATGAGTAGCTAAAAATTACACTACAATAGAATTTATAAGAATATATAATAATTAAAACAATTAAGATTAAAATAGTTCAAATTATGAATTGATCGAATCTCTGTCTCTCTTTAGACTCAAGAATTCAGTGTACTCCTTACACCCCTTCTGAACTCTGCCTTGCTGCGATGGGTTAACAAGTTACATTAAAAAATGTTTAATTACGTCCACGGCAGTGAAAATATAACATTTATGAATCCATATTTTTAACTGTGACAATACTTTATGAGTAACATTTTAAATGCTCATTCTTTCATTTATTGAGTAAACTATGCCGTTTTTTGCGACAAAATAAACTATTTCTACAAAAAAATGTAATAAATTTCACGACCTGATGGTTTATAATTAAATACAACACGAGTATTTATAATAATAATACCTACTTACACTTTATATTATGGCGCCTTGAATGATCTATGATCACCTTAAAGGCGTCACCGGCACGACATTTTAACACTATCAACCAAAAACCACCTTTAGAAACAAACGAAACAAATTTGTCTGTCAGACATGGAAGGTGTTCCAATGGCTTTGAACTAGTTAAAGTGTGCTTTAACGGTGATCAATTCACAAATCCTACCTACTATATTTCTGTTTCAATTCACTACGATCGACATCTGTTGAGCCTCTTTTGAAAGTTTTTTTAGTACTTTAAAAGATTCCCTCGAGGCGAATTAGACCGGATGGCCTTTCACTTTACCCACTATAGTTCGCTCGTAAAGGAAAAAAAATATTTGCAAGTGCGGTTAAATGACACCCGAGATATCCGGGTGTATAGAGGGTCCATTCAATATGAGGCATTTTTAGCAAGAGGCACGCCAAAAAATTGAGGTTCATTATCCTATTAAATTTTTTACACCAGTTGTAGAGTTCTGGTGTCAAATTGTTACAAGGCATTATCTATGCGTTACTTTTATCTTCTATTTTCAGCGATAAAAAAGAAAAAATAATGTAGTCTTTCTTGTTCGCTAAAAGCAAAGCACGTGTTTTTGTTCTATTTCTCACACCACTAAATATTTAGAGGCGAGGGATATATTCAAAGTAGTAGGAAAACGTTTTTGTACATACGTGTAAATAATATATATTATATAGGGTTGAATTATGAGTGCAGGTTGAGTAGGATGATGCATTGTCTTTGCTTTGTGATTTTTTTGTATTATTTCTGGTCATATGTATTATCAAATATTTTGTAATAATGATGAATAAATAAATAAATAAACAAATATATTGCTCCTAAATCAAAAGATTAAAAGTAGAATTCAAAAACGTTCACAGCAATAATAAAATGTACTTATACAGGTACATGATGCAAAAATGAGTGTATAAAATAAAGTGACCCCTAAATCTTATTAATGTTACGAGTAAGAGGTTAGGAAATCTGTAAAGATTTCTATAACATCTTATGAAAATAAAACGCGATGAAGCATCTTATTCTTTCTGGAATTCTGCAAGTCGTAATCTATTGACCGTTTAAGCCACGTAGGCTGTACAGGTGATTAGTGAATGAAAGTGCTGGAACGTGCTGAGCCATTATCATATTTTATTTCAGCTATAACCAAAGCTGTTAGTAATAGCGTGTCAACATGAAATGCTTTTCTTACTTTGGTATGCGAACGACTTTTTTACGATTATATTACAGCTAACACTCCTCAAAAATAAGACAATGATTTTAATTCAAAAAGCACTTGATTGTTCTAATAATAACATGATCAATCTGTTTCCGTCTTTGTCTTCATGGAAAATATTGTTTTTTGTTAAAAAGTCTAAACTTGACTTATTAAGAATATTCAAGTATGAAAATTGTGCATTTTATAAATAAAAAAAATAATGTTGAACAAACATTAAATTTTTACAATCCACACATAAAAGAATATAAGGTTTTGAAGATACTGTCTTAACGATGTTATTTTTTACAATTTACGAGTATGGTAAGTATATGTAAATTTAACACATGAAACCACCACATAAGGCTCAGAAAAGAAATCGTCACCGCATTCGATAGTGCCTCAGACGGGTCTCGAACTCGCGACAAGGTAGGGATGCGGGTTCAAGTCCCGTCTGGGGCACTACCAAATGAGGCGACGTTGTCTTTTCTATGCCTTGTATGGCAGTTTCGTGTGTTAAATCTACATACCTACCTTCTGCAATTTAAAAATATATATTAAAAAATATAACACCTATCAATTAATTAGTACATAGATACATATAATGATGGATAAACACAGCTTGAAACGTCATTTATAATTTCTTCTTCTTCTTCTGCTTGCAGTAGGTCATTGACCTGTTTGGCCGGAATTTGTTTCCTCTTGCGACGCCGAAGACCAACTATCCTTCCATCTTTTGGGTGGCCTTCCAGGCAATCTTCGTCCTAGTGGAGTCTCGTTCGCGGCGATGTGGGCTAATCTTTCGCTACTCATGCGGTCCACATGGTCCCTCCAGAACCGTATTCTCTTTCTGCTCCACCGAACGATATCTTCAGTTTCGCAGATTTTTCTTATTTCGGTGTTTCTGACTCTATCCCTGAGCGTTTTTCCCGCGATTGCACGTAGTATTCATTTCAGAAGTTCGAAAGAGATTTATAATTTCATACCCTCAAATAGAATTCGAATTCGGATATAAAGTTTGGTATTAATCTTACAATTTACGATGACATGAAAAATAGAGGTTCAACAAAACGATCAAAAAGTGATGGTGGATAGATTTACCACTTTAAAACACGGTATTTTGAAAAAGCGAATTTTCAGTTGGACAAGGGGATTAATTCAAACGAAAATTACTCGTGTATGCATTCTTACACCTCTTTATATAATAGGTATATCCATTGTTTTTTTATGATATTTACGTCACGAGATTGTTGGATTGCGTTTTATTTACCATAAATATGACAGCAAAATAACAATAAATATATTTTTTATTACACTTGTAAAATAAATTACGTAATTCAAAGCGCTCGTAAACCTCTCATCTCTATCGTTATTTCTATAGGCACCTACATATATAAAAATAATGCTCATAAAGGGATACATATTTTTTTTTTTTTTTTTAGAAAGATATATCTGGGTATTTTGTTATAAACCCAAATACAACTTTATACACCTTCCACAGTAAGCTAAAAGCTTGTGTCGTGAAAGGGGAGTTTGCCGGCACCTGGGATCGAACCGCGGACCCCTTGTTCAAGAGGCCGAGACTCTACCTCCAGGCTACCGACGAACTCTATTATTAAATTAAAAATAATAATTGTAAATCAAATCTTCAAACAAAATATATTATGACGATGAATAACTCCTGCGATTCTGATTATAATGACATCTAACCACGTTTTCACTATACATATTCTACAACTGTTGATATCAGAAATATGAAATATGAAGTTTGAAATAAACTCTTTTACTTTAAATGATACATGTGTCAATATTTCACGCACATTTGTGTTCACATTTAAATACGTACATCTTTCAGATGGGAATAAGGGAAATCAATGCCTTTCATGAAAAGTTTAATCCGATGAACAAATTCTCGGATGATAAAAAGAGAAAGATTGTATACATAAAATAGTAGAAATACGACAAATCATATGGGTACATTCCTTATTGTTATATTGTTCTCTTCACTGTTATTTAATTTTTACGTGCATCTCCCTTCCTCCAGAAGACGCCATGAAAAGGTCCGTTGATTTGATATATTTAATCTAAATTGGTGGATCATTGTGTCTTATAGGTACTGTACTCCCTTAAGCTGTAACTTTGAGTTTGAAATAAATAAATAAAAAAAATTGTTTTTAGACTAGAGAACGAAAGCAGCTACAAGTGTTGAATAAAAAATCTATGCCGAACCTACACACAAAGTAAATACAAGTTTTTATAACGGATTTGCCTTGTTTAATATTGTTATTGTTACGAAATAGTAGTAAAACAAAATGAAATATTGCGGAACGTTCACAATTTTTTTGTGTTATACTATTTCATTAATTTCTTGATTATTTTCCGAATAACGATTTTTTTAATACAAAAACTTAATAATGTGTAGGATAAGTGTGAATCAAATAAATATAGAGGGACGAATGTGACTTATGACAATAGAGTGGTGAATGAAATTTGAGTACTAAATCAAAATAAGTAGCGAAATCCACACTCACGTTGCATCTAAATGTATCCATTATTGAGTATTATTTATGGCCATTAACACTGAAACTGTAGTGAAGTATTGGTATTTGCAAAGGTTTACTTTTACAAATTCAGTTGAAAATATACACGTTAATGCAGTTAACTGTGAAAGTTATTGAAGTAAAAAAAACAACAAAGGTTTGAAACTTGTCAATTTAGTAGGAATGTATTTTTTTTTTATTTTTACTGAAAGGATATCAACTAACGTTTTTGAAAATATTTAAATACTGCATAAAAAGGTTGAGCAAATATTATCGTTATGAAATCTTTGAATTCAAATAGGTGGACTTTTCATTCTTAAATGGATTTAATTTTTTATGAACATCAATTGCAAAGTATCAGTGTCAAATATCAAATGGAAATCAATGATTTTATTTCTATTTCTGTTTATTCGTGGAATACCTACTATTTATCAATAAAGAAGGTACTCTCGTACCATGACTGTAGACTCCATTATTCAATTGGACCTTTATGTTGTTCCTGGTTTGATTTTTAAACAGCTTATAGGTATTTATGACTCAAATATATTATGAGTATTTATCGTCACATTATCGTATTTTTTTTCTATTCATATGCCTAAACCATTGTAGCGCATTCATCCTCATGTTGGTTGTATATAAAAATCATTTGTGTATACGACCCTTTTTCTAACTACTCGCAACGACTCAGTTACTTTGATTTATAATTTGTTAAATGGTAAATACAATAGAATCTATCTGATACTTTTGTTCGCGTCTTAGAACAGATTAGTTTTATCCTACAACTGATGACTGATCATAATATGATAGTAAAACGGCTCAATATTATGAAGGAAAGGGCAAATTTGATTATACCTACCTACTTGTATCTATGTGCATACTTATCTCAGTTTTCAAAACAATCTTAAACAGAAGTTCACATATAACACATGATTCATTCTTTATAGAAAATATCCATTCAGTATTCTGTGATCAATAATCTTTTGTCGAAACGATAAGTGTTGCTGAGGTAAAACTTTGCACAATTTATTATTATGAGTTCCGTGTAATTTGAGGTTTCGGCTTCGCCTGGCATATGTACATATCTATGTTTATAGGTACGTATCGACCTTTGTAGTTGCTTTTATGTTATTGTTCGTATTTGTGAGTATAACTCTTAAAGCACGACTGCTTGAAATCACTGCTTACAATAATTTATAATACATATTACGCTGAAATCTACTTGTTACGTAACGTAAAGGTACTTTGATAATATTTATATTACGACTCGCTCTATATCTTACTTGAGATTAGCGTTTCCCATTTGTTTGTATGATTTATTGTATACTACTTCTCATTCAAATAAACTAAAAACCTTATGCAACCCATAATGAATGGAAGCAAAATAAATTCAAAGGCTTTCAACATCCATTGAATATCACTATAAGATATTCATCTTTATTCAGCTATGAGGTTTGCCTTCTATCCTGAATATTAGTCCAAAAAAATCCATATTTCACTAATATCTAGTTCTATACATGTGGAGTAGTCAGCAATACAGCTGCATGTAATAAACATGCAAGTGGTCATCTCTGTGCCAGCAAAAATAATTAGGACATTCAGGATAGGTGGTCAATCTCAACGCTTAATTTGAGATGTTAAAAATACTTATTTTTACAGGATATTCGAAAATTTACGAAACGCGAGTGAGGTACTAATTCTTTGCCTGGTGCTCTACGACTTTGATTTATCTGTATATTATTACCTAAGTCTATTCATCTTTAGTCTCGTTTTCGTCAATGTCCTTCTACTCTTCAAAAACTTCATAAATTAACGTCAACTTATTATATTTATCTAGTAAACGTATTGTTACATGAAATAATAATATATGTAGGTACATAGTACGTTTTCATCTTAATATTCTTGCCTTTTGGGAGATCATATCTACATAACGTGGATAACGTAACGATCATATCTACGCACCGTGGAGCACCCGGTAAAGAATTGGTCTCCCGCACCGTGGAGCACCCGGTAAAGAATTGGTCTCTCACTCTTCTCCGTAAGTTTTCGAGTGTCCTGTAAAAGGCAGGTGTTCGAAAAAATTAAGACATTATACATCTTAAATTCAGCGATGAGGTTTGCCACCCATCTATACACAGATGTCAGTATAGCTGGCGGACTTATCACTTACGTAATTTCTTCCAGACAACCAGTGCTGTCTCAATTTTGCTGAGACAGTTTCTCTTCCAAACCCTGGTTGCGAAAATTGCTTACGAAACTCCGCGACCCAGCTGGGAATCGAACCCAGGACCTCGATGATGCAAGTCGACTGCGATAGCCGTTGCACCACGTGGCCGGTTGACCCATCCTGAATGTCTTGTTTTTATATTGGCACGAAGAGGACAGTTTGCATGTTTCTTACATGCAGCTGATCTGCTGGCTACCCCACTTGTGGGATATGCCGTGATGGTATAGTAGTAGTAGTAGTAGATATCTACATAATACATTCCATTCTACGAAGACATAAAAAGTTCATTAGAGTTATATAGTAGGTAGGTACACACATTTTGACTGTATTTATTTATTAATGTAGTAGTATTTCAAGAATCTAATATGAAATAAAACCTACCCAGCTTAGCATGAGCCCGTGCCCAAGGCAGACTGAGTCAGTTTTTAACATATCTTTATCTCAGTGCTTTGATTGATTAGTAAGTTTAAAGCAGAGGTTCGCAAACTTTTCTCTCAGAGACCACTTTTTAAAATTTGCTGGTTCCGGTGAACCCCCTGTATTTCTCCCCCCCCCCCCCGTCGCTAAATTTTCGAAATGGTATAGGAATTTAAAATATTTCATAAACTCCTCGGTTTTCTTATGGAATATTTTCTCCCAGTACCTTTTTCTACAATGCAACGGGTATTTGTACCGACTATTGTTAACTTTAAAAATATTACGCTTTTAAATTTTCTATCTCCTCGTCACCGATTTTTGAAAATAGTATAGGAATTTGAAATATTTCAAAAACTCCTCAATTTTCTTAAAGAATATTTTCTCCCAGTACCTTTATCTACAATGTACCGGATATTTGTACCGACTAGTGTTTATATCAATATCTGGTGCTTTTACCGAATACCCGATACTTTAACTATAGATTCGTGGACCCCCTCTTACGACTCGTGCGCCCCAATTTTTTAGTCACGCCATCGTGGATCCCCATCGAGTCCCTTGTGGTCCACCTGGACCACTTTGGAAATCGCTGGTTTGAGGGTACCTTTACATTCTTTTATTAACCTTTAACGCTACTTTGACACTGTTATATAATGTAGCATTGTGAGGGTTTTTGAAATTAACATTTAAGTAAGTCGATAGCATTTTTTGACAAAAATATTATTTATATGTACATGTACGTATAATCAATTATATACAATTTGTACAAATTACGAGAAGGATATTATTTTAATTATTTTAGAGATAAAAACCATCTAATGCCCATAAGTATAGGTATATCTTATTTCCTACCAGTCTTGGATTATATAGATAGGTAGGTGAGGGTGGGGCAAGACGGGGTAGTGAGGTAAGATGGGGTACTACGATAAAAGTGGAACCGTGCCGAGTAGCTCTGAACGCTGGATGACATTAGATGCTCTCTTCGGATACCCCACTAGTAACAAAGTTACATCAGCAGTGGTTGCTCGCTCCGTGATGCTGTGATCCTAAACGTGTTTTGCGCATATTTCACGTAATTTTACTTAATTTTGTTGATAGTATCATTTAAGGAAGAATATCGTGATTCAGATTGTTTAAAATTTGATAAATAAGATCCAAATATTGAATTTGAGGAGAAGATATTCGATTATTAACTGGATAAAAATATGATTAATTACTTAAGAGCCCTTGATAGGTAGGGAACTCGAAATTGTCACATGATTTTACGCAACCATTTTTCAACATTGATTATTAATTAATTGCAATATTTTCGTGATCGAGATGATATTTTTACTGTTTGTTTTTGATAATATCAAAATTTGAACATATTTTAATGTATTTTTAATAATAATAAAAAAAATAACCGAGAGATTCATGTAGAAATTATCGATTGAAAAACATTGACGTGCACATAAGAAAATATAATTTTTAGTTCGTCAAGTTCGAATAAGGAAAACATATTTAAAACAATTTTAATTGAATAATTTATCATATGATTATAATAGCGTGATGTGTTATTTATATTTTGAAATTTTCATTTTAAATTTTCCGCTTGCGGGAAAGTTTTTATGAAAATTTCCGTAGAACTCAAAATTCGATCTCAGTTTGGCCAGCCGAGCCAAAGAGTCGGCACGCTGTTGAATCTGCGTCTGATTATTTATTTAAAATTATTAAAAAATAGAGATGGTTTTATGCTTGAAACTACATAATTACAGCACTAGATTACTTGATTTTTACCAAGGAAACATATTTTTATATGTGTCATCAAGTAATCCCTATATAAATGTTTTTTTTTTCATAAAAAAAAAACATTATAACTTAATATACCTAAATAATATTTATTTCCATGTCTGTCAAAATGCGAATCGACGAATACGAGAAAGAGTGTTCAGTACTGTAGATGAGGAGTTCACAAGTAAAGGCACACCGATCCATTTTTCACAAATATTTAACTATGAATGAAGTAAAATAAATCAGTGAAGTTGATATTTTCAACCGACGGTTCTCGGTGGAAATTCATGTTGAATTACTTACAAATAAATCACTTATTTATATTATATCCACTGTGACTTTTAATCAATAAAAAGTCACAGTTTAAACACTACAAATAAGTGTTTTATATAATTAATTCAAATAAATTAGTATTTTTTTATTTTTTATTTAATGTTGGTGAACTTGTTTGTGTACTTAATAAAACTGTAGATTGACCTCAGCATATCCGCCTATTTCTCTTTTTGCTTATTAGTTGCAACATATTTCTTTTCTAATGATAAACGCAAAGTGCCAGCTAATATCCAATTATTAAAAGATGAATACAGAAAATATGCTCTTAACACTAAATTACAGTTCGTATACCTTACAAAGACTATGATAAAATAATACAAATACATAGAAATATATCCGGTATCAGGGATCTAAATTGCTGCCGGTACCTACTCTGCAAAGAATTCACCAAATTTATTTAGGTATGCTGTTTTCTTAGTTTCAATGTTCTAGAGTTGATGTAGGTAACTTTGTGTATGAACTCCTCAGAATGACATTCACCGATGTCAATATTGTTGTCATAGCAACATTTTGTTATTTTTGTGAGTATTAGTATTAAATCAGAAATATACTAAATACACTGATTTATAGTTTTATTTTAATTTTTTCATTATTTAAAATGACGAAAGAGTCATTACGAATGTTAAGAAAAAATAAATTAGCTACATATTATTCACATGATCAAAATGAGTGAGTATATTATAATGTTTGATTTATATTATATTGTTTTTGACATATTTTTTTTTGTAACGTAACCTTTCCTAAAGTAATTATTAAAAATAAAATATTTTAATACGCGTGTGTAAGCAAACAATGTTTCTGATAGAATAAATTAATAAATTCTTTATGTTTTATACTTTCCAGATTATTAGATGATTAGATGATTAGTGACATTAAAACGGTGATGGAGAATTACTAAGACTTGACTTATCATTTGCAAATGTAAGTACATAGTTCTTAACTGATATCCTGATATTTAGGTATATAGTAAAATCAGCACGTATTATCTTATTTTCATGTTACTATTTCAAATAAGCTGATATATGAATACACGCAACATGTTTGAATCTCGGATACATAATAAATATGCATATTATATATTTACGTATTTGCAGAAACCACTTTGCATGTATGGTTACTATGGAAACATATAATATTTATATTTTGACATTCCATTTCCACGTGAAATTTTAGCACAAAGACATTGTACTTTAATAAGACTGTGCATTATTGGCCGGTTTCAATAATCTATCTATCCGCTCCTGTCGATTGAAATCTATTGTGTTCTATATTTTGAATCATACATTTCAATCGATAGTCACGGATAGATAGGTTATTGAAACCGGCCATAAGACATGATTACACATTAAATCACTTTATTGCTATAATTTTGTTTTATTTCGATGATGAAAAAATACTCTGCAAATATATGGACAGATTGTAAATTTATCCTTGGATTATGATGACTCAAATCTTTTTTTGTGATACTAAAGATGCATGAATCATTCTCTCCAAATCCCGTCCTTTTTGTTGTTTGCAATTTAATGGTGGAGTCAAAAATAATAAACAAGGGAAAAACATATTAAATATTCTTTTATACTTTTGCAGCACTGGTGCCACAGTCGCCGTTTCTTAAGGCAGCCATCATTGTCACTTAATTTGACGTCCCAGAAGAAAGAATAAATTATGGTCAACTCAATGCAGAATGGTGCAACAAATTATGGATAAACTCAAATATACCTACTTTACGTGTACTTTTTAGGGTGTATAATATAAATTATATAATTGTTGCAGAATAAAACTGAGTATTATTA
Source organism: Athripsodes cinereus (assembly GCA_947579605.1). Classification (NCBI taxonomy): domain Eukaryota; kingdom Metazoa; phylum Arthropoda; class Insecta; order Trichoptera; family Leptoceridae; genus Athripsodes; species Athripsodes cinereus. The sequence goes on from OX388310.1 coordinate 16,101,000, forward strand.
AAAAAAAAAGTATTTGAGTACTTTATTGGAAATATACCCACTTATACGCCCACATATATGTACCTACATACAACAAGGTAGACATGTAAAGCTAATAAGCTTTTTTATGACCAATGATTTGATGAATCTATCTATACCCTCACGCCACATCCCATGTGGAGTAAGCAGAGAGAAGGGAACGCCAATTAAGTAAACACCTACCATTATCCAGCAAAAATAATAATAGTCTACCTACCTACGTGTTTGCTATATTCATGTATAGGTATATGTAGGCCAATTTATAACTCTTGGGGCATGAATGCTCTCTCGCAGGTGGGTCTTGGTGACCTCTGGTGCATCAATTGCATTATACATGCCGTTTTTTCAATGGAGTGCACAATCTTGTTAAAAATTATGTCTTTGTACGCAATGATTTTTGTATCATTTGGTGTCATAGATAATGAGTGAAATATACATCACGTACGTCGCATTTTTTATCTCATTTTTCACTTACCGCAAAAAGAGAGACAGTGATTTTTTAATGTTCGTAGTTTTTCGGACATAATATTAACTATATTTACGTGTGTTAGTGACCAAGTGGTGTATAGATAATGAGTGAAATATACTTCATTTCTTTATCTCCCTTTTCACTTACCGCAAAAAGAGAGAGAGTATTTTTTTAATGCTTCGTAGTTTATTGGTTCGTACGTAGTTTAAAAGTTAAAATTTGGAGTAAACACCTGTTTTTAGGCAATTTTAGCATATAGTCGAACGATTTCAAATTAAATTCTGGCTGTGAAGTCCTGTTAATTAGTTAATTTATTAACTAATATTCCCAACCCGTGGGGCAAGACGTGATAATTAAGCTGTTTTTAAATTGAACATATTTATTATTTCTCAATGTTTATTTTAACATTTATGTGATTCATTTGCTAGATTAAAGATCATAGTCTGTGTCAATAAACTTTTTTTTAAGAATTTATAGAAAAAAATGTGTTTTTTTTACATTTTAGCTTAAAGGCCCCGTCTTGCCCCACCTTCCTCTACGTGTATGTTGAAATATCAAATCATTTTCATATTATTCTCTTTTTGCTTCTTTACATTAGTAAATCTCGTACATATACGTTAAAATAAAATACTCACATCCATCTTTAACAATATGTAAAGTATTTATTTTTTGCCTGTAGGGAATCAATTAGAAAATAAAGTTAATATTTTAAAAATAAATCTGGATTTGAAATTGACCCAAATACACTCCAGACGTCCTAAGAGTAAGGAATATACTTGTGTTGTGAGGGTAAAGTGAATTGGCATCGCGTGGAATCGAATTCGGGTCTGTAATTATGGAAAGTCTAAGACTCTATCATTAGGTTAGCGACCATCTTATATAGACTACAAATAAATCGAACATTCAGTATTATTATACATTTATTTATTGAAAAATGGATTATATCCACTCACAACATTAATCTTTCACAAGTCGACTTACTGTCTTTATAATGTCACAAGAATAAGAAGTTCATGAAAGGTATTATTCCTTACTCTTAAATTTAACAAAATGAATGTTTTTTTTTATCTAATTACTAGGAATACGTTAGTATGCGTCTCAACTGAAAATTCAAAAGATAGTGAAGTAGTCATAGTTTCTTTTTTATATCATAAAAATCAAAATATTTCCGAAATAATTTCATCAATAAATACTTAGTTATGCATATATACAGTCCGATTGAATTCATTCAAACAAATTTAAAAACTCTTGAAACATACACACTCGTATTGTCAATGAATTTGTAATTTGTATGAACGGAAAAATTAAACATAGAAAAAGTTCTCGTTTATTAAAATGAATTTATCTTAACCTGCCTTGTTTAAGATTTTATTTACTTCATTAGCTTTTTTCTATAGATTGAATATGAATTTATACAAAATAAGTCTCTGGCGGCATTGTTATAATACACATCATAGTAAATATATCTCTACGTTTCATTATATTTCATGGTAGGAGAGTTTTATACAAATTTTAATATTGAATATTTGGTCAAATCAAGTCAAGTCTTATAAAAGAGTACTATTTTACATATTTGTTTCTAATAGCATTAATTTTAAAAGTTTAGTTTCTGCTAAGAGTTTCAAAAACTCATAGATAAATATTCACACTGTACTCAATTGCAAAAGCTTTTTGGCATAGAAAAATATTTTGCAAACTTTAATTTTGATAGGAAAAATAATTGTTGCTTGTGCAGATGAGGTGTTGAGTAATATTTTTAATAAGTTGGATCCCTTATTTGTGAAATGTTGGGAGACGTATGTTTACCCGAAACCTCAAGGAAAACACAAACTCACTAATGAATAATTTATGACTCCTATGTTTGGAATTAAAGCATTTTAACAGAAATATTTAAATAATTTAGACATCAAATATACCCAATATTAACTCACTTAAAAATTGAAGCTTTTTCATTAAAAGTTCGTACATTACGCAAATAAGTATTTTCCTCTATTTACTCTTAAAATACCTTTAGACCTATGTCCCCGAGGATGGTAATGAAAAAAACGTGAATAAAAAATTTATGATTTTATTTAAATTATTTCACGTACCTTTATGTCTGATTTTTGAAGTCTACAAATATTATTACCACGAGCTCTGCTCAAATTTGAGGGAATGAATTATGTTTTGCGTACTGTATAATTATAAATAAATGATTGTTGTTGTAAATTGTATATTTATCCATTATAAATATATGTATATGAATTATAAAAAAAAAACAAAAATTTAATTATTATGTGGGTTTTTTTTAACTAAGTCCTCGTAAATATATCGACAGTAATGACATCTTTTTAACATCGTTCGCAGAATTATACGCATTATTTGTAAGGGCAGGTACACTACGTACATATTTTTAGTAGCAAAGAAAATAAAGTTTTATTAATAATAATAAAAAAGAACAATTACATTACAGTGTTAAAAATATAACAAAATTACTTACACTATAGAAAGTTTCATAATTAATTCAACATGCAAATAAAATTAAAAGATTATAATAATAAAAAAAACTTTATATAACCTAACCTAATATTACCTTCAACCATCTTCTTGTATCTGATATTGGAAAAGGCTTTTTAATCTTCTTAATCAAGCCTAGAATGAAACTAATACGAGTTACAAGTAAGTTGCAAAGTTTAAGGCAAAAAGTAGAAAATCGAAATTTAGTAGACTGGTAAGAATAAACTATTTACCAGTTATTAAGAATTCTTTGTATATTTGATGTTTGAAATTCTTGTAGCATTGTTGAAAGTTTGTTGAAGTTAAGTAAATAAGCTATTTCTACACGTCAAGTTTAACGCAAAACTAACGTTAAGCTAAAGATGAAAGAGAATTAATGCCTTGGTAACAATAAAAAAATAAGAATACCTAAAGAATAATTTGTACAAAAAGCGTATACCTATGTTGCCTTGAGCCAATGGATTCCAGGAATCCTAATACATTGTTTAGTAAATATTATTATAAATAAATAAATATAAGCATCCACAATCCATACGTTTACACGTGAATCCAAGTGAGTCGGTACTATCTACTATAAAAGAGGTGGTGAAATGTTTATTAGAGATTGACGGCAGGATTTCACTTTATATTAAGATGCGCCAATAGAAGATAATATGTACAATTGTACATACCTATATCAATGATCGGACGATTTTATTTTTACTTTTAATTCTTCATTGCTACTTTTAAGAACACTAAGCAGAAAAACGCCACCTACTTAAAGCAATAGTTTTGTTCATTCTCACATGAATCTTGTAGAGTTTTGTTAAATTGAATACAAAGCATTAATTACATACAAGTAGGTATGTTATAAAATCAATTAAAATAATTATAAAAATTACAACAATAAAACAATAATTAATATAGGTGTCTTATGAAAATTCTTTATTTCCTTTGCAAGCAATTCATCTGTAGATCTTTAATACATAACATATTTATTTGATAACAAATTAGTCTTACTTTACGATGTACTCGTACTAACCAGAAAATTTATACTAAAGATAGTATTTATTTTAATTTAAAAACACAGTTCAATTCTCAGTTTAATTTATTTAAAACCTCGAGTACTTTCGTCAATATATATCGATTTACATTTTCAAGGGAACTCTTGAAAAAATTCAATATCGGTATAATATTTGTTCGTTTTTTAGAATTTAATGAATTTTTCAAGATTTGTTATAGGTAGGTGTATTATCTGTAAGAACCTTGTCAATTTGTAATAAAATTAATTAAATAATTTTTTATTTTGATATCAACTTCCGTCTTTTTAACAAATTTTAAATTCTTATAGGTATTATATAAAGAAAGAGAACCTACTTGTGTGTAACTTTAATATATTTTACTATGGCATAGTATTGTAGCAAGAGTTACATTTCTATGGTCCCAGGTGTGCATTGACCTTTAGATAATGATAAGCAAAATCCACGAGTCGTTATTGGACAGTAAAATAATTGTTACATTATCGGATCAGGCTCGTGGATTGGAGGTTGATGAACATCTGGGCCACGACACTCTTTCGCCGACCACTGGACGACCTAGACCACGTCTACCGCGCGTATCGTGTTGCTTGCATATCCATCCATGTGAGTTAAAATTTAATAATATTTGTAAAATCAAATGTAATCAACTAACCCTTTAGGGATTAATAATTGTTATAGTATAAAAAGTAAATTTAATAAACTTGTTTGATACTTCTAATTAGAAGATACCATCTTTTACTATACTACACTATACCATCACGGCATATCCCACAAGTGGGGTAGCCAGCAGATCAGCTGCATGTTGGTTATATGCAGCTGGTCTGCTGGCTACCCCACTTGTGGGGTATTCCGTGATGGAATAGTAGTAGTAGTAGTAGTTTGTTGGGACTGACTGCAAAAAGAGTAGATACTTCATGATTTGATTTTGTTGCATTAAATAATTCACGGGAATATTAATTGTCCAAACAAATAGGTAGAATTAGATTTTACACTTCCCATTAGGTCTACTCGCTAGACTTTCCCTTTTTATTGTTACGGCTTCAACACTAGTTATGATTTTCACATGTCTGTCAACAAATTGCGGTGCCTTGGGAACAAATTTGTGGATTCTGTAGATGTACGAGTATATAAAACATATCTGTTGAAATAATAAATCGCTTCTCTCATGCCAGACCTAGCAGATTTTCTCTTATTTATTATATTTCATATCTATGTTGACTCTGTTAATTATATTTCATTTCCACTTTGTTTTAATTATTATTATGTTATTACTACTACTATTAACTATCAAGCAGGCAGCTAGAGCTAAAGAGCTTTATAGCTTGTTTAATTTGCTTGTTTAATTTTAATTTTGTTGTTTTAAATTCATTACTGGTTATTTTTTTGTGTGTATTGCCTAATTAAATAATTGATGTTTTGTTTTACTAATTTTCATAATTGCATATTTGAAAAAAATTCCATGGTGATAATTTAGTATTACATCCGTTGTTTGGTACTATTATTATCATCGTGTCGTTTATATGAATGAACTTACATAATTGTAATATATGAATTAAAGCTTTAACAGGTTTTATCAATTGACTTTATTTTATGTCTCGTACTATTTTCTAAGTCTGCATTGTAATTTTTTATCGTGATTCTCTTTATTTTGATTAAATTAACTTTTGTTGTCTGCCTTATATATCTAACAATCTATTATATTAGGCTCACGCCAAATATAATATATTTAAATTCTTAAGTACACTTTTTCAATAGGTTATCAATATGTGAATATGAAGACTTAATATACCTTCAGGGCATATCCCACAAGTGGGGTAGCCAGGAAACTAGCACATATAATAAACATGCAAGCTGTCCTTTATGTATCAACAAAAAAATAAAACATTCAAAATGATCATATTGGGTAGCCTACGTAATTGCTGAATATTATGTTAATGTAATTTATATATTTAATTAGAACACTTCTCTTTTATAGAACATTAAAAAATTTCGGAAATGAACGGTTGACTTTTTCTTTACCGGGTGTTCCATGGCTTGTATGTGCCTTTTGGATGTGAAGACACTTGTTAAAACTCAATAAATAAAAATAGTTTCCGCGACCGTATTGAATAAATCCATAGATTTAAGTCCGATAGATAGGTACTCAGTGCGTCTACTAGGTTCTGAGCCCGTAGACAATTTGTACTTGGCGATCGCCTACAAACGAATTTTCGTCAATAACTGCAACAATAACGCATAATTATACGGTACGTGTAGGTAGATTGTCGAAAAGTTCGCCAGTAGACGATCGCTAAGTACAAATTGTCTACGGGCTCTGAAGTTAACACATATGCTCGTTCTTTGTTGATTTCGATTTGCATTGTTTGTTTTATTTAAAATACGGAAAGAAAATAACAACATATGATATACATCGTATTTTAATAAGGTATTTAATATTGACAAATTGTAGATGAAACGATAAAATGACCCTTGATTTTGAGTATCGCGTACCTACATACAAGACAAAAATATTTTTGAGAATGTGTGCATTATTTAGACGTTTTACTTATACAAGTACATTAATACGAGAATATTTGAATGATTTCACGTGTATTTATAATTAATTGTCTTTATTTTTCATTTACATATTTTGTACCTAGTACATTTTACATTATATTCTTGGGGAACATGTGCACAGAGTCGAAACGCGCTACAATAAGTTATCTAAATTGAGGTCGATTTCGTAACACATTTAACAACAATTAGTTACAAGGAAAATGGTAAATATCCATAGTATCCCCACATAATGGCATGTCCAATGTCGTGACCTTTCTATTTTAATGTTTTATTTCATTGTGTTCCATTATATTATGATTGTTCGTAGTGTGAGACAACAATGGTTAATGATTTATATAAATATCTTATTTTCAGGCTGTATCAGATCTTCTGCTTGGTGTATTTTGTATGCCATTCACGCTGGTTGGACAAGTTCTAAGGAATTTCATATTTGGTGCAGCCATGTGCAAGTTAATACCATATATTCAAGGTAAGTTCTTTTACCTTTTTTATTATGTACTCTCTTACTATATTAATAAATAAATTAAGTATAATAAATTTTGTTATAAAAATAAAATCAAAAACACTGTTTACTTTCACTTGTTATTTATTTTAAATATTTTAGCAAAGATCTTTCGTTATATTAACATCATCAGTGCTCACTTACAACTTGTAAGTGTAAGTGTTCACTTACAAAGTTGTAAGTGAGCACTGATGATGTTAATATAACGAAAGATCTTTGCTAAAATATTTAAAATAAATAACAAGTGAAAGTAAACAGTGTTTTTGATTTTATTTTTATAACAAAATTTATTAAAAATGAACTTTCACCAAGTGACTACCGAAAAAATTAATAGATAAATTAAGTATTCAATATTTTTCCATGTAACTATTATAATTGATATCTTGTGAATGAATAATGTTTTTCACTCCATATAGACAGCAGTATATCAGTATTCAAAATCACGAAGAATATATTTCACCTCTTTAATTCGACGATGAGATAAGCTACTTATCCTGAATGTCTTATTGTCATGGAGAGGATAATTTGCATGTTTATACATATAAGTAGTCTACTAAATTCCTCACTTATGAGCAATTCTGTAATTTCATAGATTGGTGAACATGTTTTTTTCTATTTTTAATTGTACTGAATGTCAATAACTTTAATTCTCTGCATACGCTCAAGCTATTGTCATTCAGAATCAAATACAAATTCTTCACATGTAATAATTATCATGTAAATTACATATCAAGTTTTATGGAACATTTGTACCTATTGATATCATAGATTGATAGATAGAATATGATTAATCAGAGCGTATGTACAGTCCAAATTACAATACGAATGGATTGATGACAACGGTGTCGAGTGCATTTTATATAGAGAGAGACGAAGCCTACTTGATGTCTGCGTCTAACAGAATAATAACGTGAATAATATATGCATACGCTGAAACCTTAAAATTAGATTGGTCTGTTGACCAAATGGCTAGACGGTTAGTAAAATGCCAACATTCTATTGAATGGCTTGCCTTTTCGTTGAATCACAATGGCGCGCCAAATGTTCAATATTTTGCTTGATCCAAAGAAGCCCGATTGTTGAACTTTTTAATTTGTCATTTTGATGTAAAAAAAATCTACCTAGACCTTTGTTAACTATTCAATCAAAGGCTGTCATTTTACAAACCACCTAGTTATTCAGGTTATTGACTAATTCATAATATTGCAGTGAAACATTCATCAGCTCATATACATATACCACCACATATTCATACACAACAGTCATGTTTAGAATAAATCATTGTCATTTGAAGATATTTTCATTGTGTGGTATTTGCGTAGAATGTTTTTGAAAGTTCACACCATACAAATAAACGCACATAACGCAGATATTATTCTATTAAAACATCCAATTATCAATCAACAAAACAATCAACACTTTTCACGGGCTAGATAACCAGTGGGATAACTGCAATTTATATGCGAGATTTTCTCTTCGCGTCAAAAAATTGAGACAATAAGTAAAGCCGGTGCAACTCATAAGTGAATTAAATATGTTTAATGTCTTGAATTGCTTGTTTTACAAGTATTTCTAAAGGACACTTAAAAATTACACAAAAGAGTCAGAGATCTGTTCGCTGACTAGAATCCCAAAGAACAAAAATTTCTGGCACAACAATATTTTTTATTTTATTCTAAATATTTTCAGTCTTTCATATTATCTTAATATTAAAAAGCGATAAGAAAAAAAAATTCTTCAAATATTTAATAACTTGTCTGAAGCATGAACAAGATGGAGTATACTACCAATAATAATACCTATATATTTATTATTATTCTGACTAAAATAAAGATAAGGTAAAATGAATGAACGTGAATGATCGATCGATTGTAGTAGTGTGTATTACATTAACTGTAATGGTTATACTGCAAAATACACAGGACAAACATTTGAAACAGTGCACACTAGATTATTAGAATACACGAAAGCATATAGGAGTCTATCCGGATACTCATAAATGCAGGAACATTGAATCGAATATAATCGTACATTTATGACATCAAAGTACAATGGTATTGCATTATTGCATTCCGTGTGTAAAATGTAAATAATAGATATTATAAACCAAACATAGCTAATATCCACATCACACCCTCGTCTCCTTTGTTAGTTAACCCTACTCCTTCCACCGATCCCACTTCCATGTCTACCATTACCCCTCCCACTACCAATAATTATATTACCTGATTAATAATTCTCTACTTATTCCAGTTTCTCTGAAGATGCCTACAAGCATAGGCGAAAATATTTGGTTACTATTAATCTAGCGTAGTAGAAATTAAACGGCATTTTTTTCTATTATACTCGTATTTAATTAAACAAAAAAAAAGTTTGCACCAAATAACATTTGGATAGAGAAACTCGTTAACAAACTGTTAATTCGAAGTATGTTATCATTTGTAAAATGTTGTATGGGTAAATTACTTACAAAATAAAAAGTGTTTAATCGTTACAATATAGATAGAAGGTATAAATACATATATATACCTATATATATATTCACCATGTCAGTGTAAAAGTAGTAGAATTTCATAGTGAAATAAAAAACAAATGCTTTTTCTACTTTATTGCTTATTATGTACGGAGAAAATGTCGAGAAATAATGTCCTTATATAATTATGAAATACATCTTTCTAAATAATAAAAAAAATATAGAAGAAAAAACATTCGCTTTTTATGTTAACACACATATATGTAAGTTTTAACGTTGAAGGTTGAAATAATAGAAGTAGGTACACAGATAAAATTGCTGTGGAAATGCGTTCACTGAGAAGTATGGTTGGTAAAACGTTGCGAGATAGAGTGAAGAATGAGGATTTTAGGAGAATGAGTGGATGTGAGAGGAGTGAATGCGTGTAAACAAGTTGAGATGGTTTGGACATTTTGAGCGAATGCAAGATGAAAGAATGACGAAGAAGATGTATTTATCTGAAAGAAGGGGTGTGGCGTGAGGGCATAGCATAGCATAGCAGATAAAACCGTTAGTAAAAAAGTGGAGCCCTCGGCAATGAATTGTTCTCCTAATTACTATTATTATAAAAACATCACCCTGCACTGAGACCATAACAACTTTTGGCCAAGGCGGTCCCAGCAGGAAAAATTAAAAAACAAAAGAAAGAAACAAACAATGAAATGCCAAGTCAAGAAAAAAAAATACCATCAAAAAGAGACAATCAAACGAGAATCTCTATCCTGGCGATAAAGTCATTGTATGTTATGTTGAAAATATCGACATGAACATTCAAATTATTAAACAATTTTATAGCCTTTCCGACAGGAGAGTTTGGTATTATGTTTGTTCTGCTACCAGGGGGGTAAAAAAGTAAATGCTATCTCGTGAAGTCCCCGGGCAAGAAAAGGCATTCTGCTGTCTTGTGCAATCCTCTAGAACAAGGGTGGCCAACCCGCGGCCCGCGGGCCACATGTGGCCCGCGAAGCTTATGCACACTTTTTTTTATATAAAAGTCGGTAAAAGTACCCTTTACTTTTTTGAAAAAAGGTATTTGGAGATTCTAAAATTTGGCTCGACTGCTGAAAAGCTTGGCCACCCATGCTCCATAGCAAGGGTGACCAACTCGCGGCCCGTTGGGTACCTACTTGTGGCCCGCGAAGCATATACACATTTTTTAATAATAGTCGGTACAAGTACGTGTTACTTTTTTGAAAGAGGTATTTTTTTTGAGAACATATTCTTAAAGAAAACCGAGGAGTTTTGAAACATTTCAAATTTCTTTAGATACCATTTTGAAAATTTGGCGACAAGGGGGGGGGGTGTAGAAATTTTAAGAAGTAAAATTATTAAATGTTTTATATATGGAGTATATATGTAGTTGTGCGGCCCGGTTAGAAATTTCATTCTGAAATCTGGCCCGGCTGCTGAAAAGGTTGGCCACCCATGCTCTAGAATGAATTCTCTAGTATCTCAATATTTCGTGGAATTTCTAACATGGAAAAGGAGTTAGAAAGATAAGTTTTAAAATGCTTTGCAAAAGTCAAATATCCATGAAAAATCCCGTGTTATATAGGTATTTTATGTCTTTCCATTTAGTGTCGAGGTATGCCATCTATTTTGAATGTCTATCTCGTTTTGGTACCGTAAGGAGTCTTGCACGTTGATCACATTTAATTGGTCCGTTGGTTATTCCACCTGTGTTTAATGCCGTGATGATATGAATGAATAAATGAATGCAGGATAAAAAGATTATCTTTAATAATTTACCGTAGGTATGACGTAGGTAAAGAATTTAATCAGTAATTTATTTTTCACATAAAATAATATTAGTTATTTGAATCTGTCATGTTTTTAGATGCAATAACGTTTGTTTATTAATTTAATATGTCGAGATATGTAATACAATCTTTATAGATATACAAGTAAAAATGCTGACAAAATATGTTTCATATAAATTAATGAAAAATCTTCTTTATTTTTTTTTGTAAATTTGTATAAAGAGAAATATGTTTTAATCAGAAAATGTAGATTTTTTTGTGATATCAAAAAAATATTATCCTTTCTTTTCTAAATCTATTTAGGTACATACTTAATCAAAAAGCAACCAACATTTTTTTTTATTTTATTCATCATATTAATCTTCATTTCATATTAAATTTTTGTACAACATTTGCAAAATATAAAAATTAAACTAATATTTCGAAAAGAAAAATTAAAATTTGATTAAAAAAAATAGGATTTGTCTAATAAAACAGGAAATTGATTATAACATGTATACTTAATAGTTCCAGAAATGTTGTTGCATTAAAATGTTTACTTAAAAAATAATGATAAGGAAAGGACATCGCACTGTATGATTTTGACTGTTGTGTAAAAAGTAGTTGAACAAGAAACCGAGTGAATTATACCTATTAGTTAATAGAATGATAAAAATAATCATTTAAATTGATAAACCATAGCAGAGGCCTCTGCCAAAATAAACATTTATACAAGTGAAAGTAACAGTGTTTAACTCTATCATTTTAATATTAATAAAAATGAACTTTCATAAGGTTACCACCGAAAAAATAGAATACACAAAACTTCTTATATTTTTTTCTCAATTCACGGCCCGGGTCTTTAACATGTAAATATTAAACATAATTATTATAATGTACACAAACACTATAACAATATGTGGACACACACAACACTTCAAATAGACAATAAAACAAGAACCACAAATTAATGAAAATTTAAATATATGTAGGTACATGGTGTTGGATTCCAACCTTTAGCCTGGGAAATGCATTCGGGATTTTTATTGAAAGACGTGTCGAAGTTTGTTAAAGGAACACTTTATTCACACAGGTTTTAACAATGAGAGTGATATTACATAGAAAAACATAGATCATTCAAATGTCACCATAAACAATAAATAGATTGTGGATCAATTGCAAACAAAATTATAAAGCTGTGATACACAACCATATCCATGTGTTAACATACTGCCAAGGGAGACAAGCATAAGCAAACACAAAACAGAAATTTTCGATTTATTAAAGTGGACTGTTATAATTTGTCTTCCATTCCGTGTTAGAAATGCCTGTAAACCAGTTCTGAATACGATTAAACAAAAAACAATCAATCAAATTTAGTTTCCAGTACATTTTCGTTTTTCAGCTCAAATACCAAACAAAATTTTGGTAATCTCAATATTATACAATCTGCCATTTTATTCAGTCGTTTTGAAATTCAATTGTTCGTTTCAATAGTTGTCTCTATTTTCTATCCGTTCCCCATTTTCACCTTTAAATTTAAATAATTTTTGTCAAATCAACAAATCAAAAATACAATCATAGTATCGCAATACTACATTTGTGTTAGAACAATTTAAGTTTATTGTGGAATGTTCCAAAATTAAAAACCACAAACACATTGCATACAAATAGTATGATAAACAATACAAAATAAATTTATTACTTGAATAAACAAGAGTCATTTCATTTCTACAATCACAATACCTATTATATTGTATTTATCATGATTCAACATACCTATATAATAACATTCTTATGATTCAAGCAAGCAAAGAGCCATCTGTTGACATCATATAAGATCAAAAACACAAATACCTACTTTCATGATAAAAGCCAATTGACAATAGATAAAGAGCCATCTATTAAACTCTTCACGAACAGTCATTTTATATTTAATTAGGCATTTATATCATCAACATTGAAATAGACACAATTATCAATGTGAAAACAAATCATACAATATTACTGACATTACTAAATGCAATACATTACAATATATGCTTCCTCCATACATATACAGAAGCAATACATGTACAGAGTACCAATATGTGTCTTTTCAATTTGAAATATATTAAATATAAATATACATAATAAATTTATTGAATAATACTTGCTGCTACAATTGGTATATTTTTATTTAGTACCTTTTTACAAATTTAATACACAGTGGCTGTGATTTAAATCATATTAAATGGATAGATTTTGTTTGTTTGCCAACTCATTATTATTAATATAATTATTCACTTTACAGCTCATGCCAAGGGAATTTAAGAATCTCTAAACTTTAAACATCTATTATTCATTACAAAGCATATACAAAGACGTTTAGCAGATTTAAACGTTAAACATTTCTATAATGTATGCAACAAAGTCATCACCCTTCGTTGCCTATACTATGTAATCGTTCGTGTAGTTATACAATATCTCATTATACAACCACAAACATACATATCAAATAATATGACATGTAATGTTTGTGCATATTTCTCAATATTTATGCCATCAATATAACAGAATAAAATTTTATTATTCTTATTAACAAAAGAAATTATTTATGACAACTAAGGAATTTTTTGGAGCCCTCCCAGGGAAATTGGTATCACTTGGTGAAACAATTTGATTAAAATATTTGCGTTCCTGCTCAAACACCAACACACCTCCCAACCAAGGCTCTCATTATATCATGTTTCCCCGGGATAGCTCCAGTTATCCTGGAAATCGCCATACATTTGGTAACAAAACAATATTAAATATACAGTGCGAGACATAGAAGCATATCTTTCCACTATACACAGAGATTTCACTTTTTATATGCACTTTTACCTCCGTATATCCAGCAATTTATGTGTAATAGACTCCTTCTTCACATATTTATTAGCTTTATCTTTCCATATGTGATGTGATTTTAAGCGGCAGCCTACTTTTCTTCTTTCATTGTAGCAAAATGTTCAATCCAATACCCGTAAATTTGTTGACACCTTTTGTCGTTCTTCATTATTTTATTAAGATGACCTGACCCATTTATATCGTGGTCGAGATCATCAGCTCTTGATAATCTTTCGCTTGACCCATTTCCATCGTGATCTAAGTTTCAGTATTATCAATTTTTGATGATTTTATTAAAAAATCACTCAGACTCATTTCAATCGTAGTCTGAGTTATTGATTTTATCAATTTTTATTGATAAATGTCATATTTTTGATGAAATAATATGTTATTTTATTGTATTGAACAATTTCCTTACTTGTTTATTTTATCTTGTTGCTTTTTATAAGCGGATGGTTTTGCTTTTTGAAGATTACACGCCTCTATGCCCACATTGTATGGCGGTGACTTTCACGCCATATTGACATTTTTCTATGTCGATCAAATGATAAAAAACATCTTTAAATCCACGAAATACATTTCCTTCGGCACTGGTTCTTCTATCCTGTTCGATAGGACCATGTTGGATTCCAACCTTTAGCCTGGGAAATGCATTCGGGATTTTTATTGAAAGACGTGTCGAAGTTTGTTAAAGGAACACTTTATTCCATGGATGTATATAGGTAGGGGATGGAACGTTTATAGTAATTTGTATGAATGACAGCGAAGCCAAAAAGTGAGGAAGGGAAATCGACGGTGGCCATTTTGTATGAAACACTTTATTTAACATTTGTATGGACAATGTATGGAGATTATTCACACAGTATCAGAAAACATTATATTTACTTCTTAAAATAATTACAATGCCACATAACTTAATGTTTTCATATATTTGATGAAATAGGGAATAGGATGAGTTAATAAAATTGAGTAATTCATTTCAAAATCATTCAGTATTTATTTTTAAACATTGTTTTCATATACACACAATATGGAGAGAATGAATGACAATGGAAGGAAAATATAAAAAAAATGTACAGAAATTATAGCTAGAAATAAAAACAAATTTTGATAGTTTTATTGAATATATAAAAATAAACAGGAGAAACTGAGTGATTTATAATAATAACAAAATGCATTGTAATTAACATACAACAAACTCAAAGCCCTCTGAAGAGCACTAACTTGTTGAGTGACTGGATGTATGCTATGGTAGGTTGAAGATATGTTGCACAGGTGGATTGATGTACGAACTCACATCTATCCTGTCAAGTGTTGGTATTATATTGTCAACTGGAGGTATTGAATATTCAGCTACTGGCACCGAACTCTCAATTGCTGATGTTGTACTCTCAATTGCAGACAATATTCTGCGATCTTTCTCTGAAACATAAAAAAATACCATATAAGTACTTGTATACGCTGATCCACAATAGAAATCCACAATGAGCGACATAAATCAACCAACATTTTAAATTAATTCTACACAATTTTATAATAATGTACATAATATTATTTAGAATAGCTTCACATAACTCTTGAAAATATTTTGCTATGCAGGTTGTATTGTGAGTGTGGCAAGAGTTATTATTTTACACATGTATTATGTAATTAGAGATAAATAACTCCAAGATGACACGGTCCAGGTTTGCAAGGACAGGTGCATGTTATTTCACAGCGTATCTATGATGATCAATGTGTGGCTTTATGTCATCTCTACACACATTCTCTATCTCTAAGCACAAGAGAAGCTGTGTTACGGAGTAAAGATTAGATATATCTAAATGAATAATATAAAACATACTAACTTGCAACTGAGTGGGAAACCCAGGATATTTTGTAAGAATGACGTTTTTCTCCAACCTCGCAGAAAAACGAGATGTTTTTGAACACAAAACACTATGTTTACTTGGTGTCAAATATTGGATAATGTCCAGTTTCTCCTTTCTGGATCCTTTGGAAAACTACAAAAAATGATTTTGTTTATAAACATGCTATAATATCATTAACCTGATCAGATTTGTATGCATGAAACATTTCATTCTAACGGGTAAAAAAACCAAACATCAGATTGTAGGTTCTTTGTATTGTCAGATGACAGAATGGAAAACAAGTTACATGTGTACATATAGGAGAATAAGGACAGATAATTACATAGAACGTTTATAACATTATTATGATCATTTATAAGTATACGAATTATAATAAAAACGACTTTAAAATCGCAATATATATTAAGATAAAAACTACAATACAAAACAACTTACCGAAAATATGACAATCCTGTTTCCTGCGAAAGTTGGATTGGATTAATTATAACCACAAGTACCACAACCATTTATAGCGCACATCACCATGTTAATCATAAGTCCTATTCTTCTAGATATAAAAACAAAAACCGATATGAAAAATTCAACTGATGTGCAAAAACTTGATACATTTTTAAAACAACTAAACATAAACATACAAGGGTTGGTTCACGGGAACATAAATGTCACTCGATGTCGAGCTATCTGAACGACCATGAAGTTGCAGTGAGTGGTGAATATAACCCTGGATAATCGTGAATAACTTAGAGCGTTTTTATGACCCAAATGTCATCGTAATGGCGCCATTATTTGTTACGTCTTGTTTTTATTATTATTTTATATTGCTTTTATAACTTTTAAAATTATTTTTGTTATTTTGGATTTACTTGTTGTTATAATTTCTTAAATTTGTCAACGTGTAAAAAACGTAAACTATACTACTACTACTACTATACCATCACGGCATATCCCACAAGTGGGGTAACCAGCAGACCAGCTGCATGTAAGAAACATTCAAGCTGTCCTCTTCGTGCCAATATAAAATCAAGATATTCAGGATGGGTGGCAAACCTCATCGCTGAATTTAAGATGTATCTACAATGTCTTAATTTTTTCGAATACCTGCCTTTTACAGGACACTCGAAAACTTAAGGAGAAGAGTGGGAGACCAATTCTTTACCGGGTGCTCCACATATTGTGTGCTATCTTCAATTTATTTTCTACCAATAAGGTAATTGATTGAAAGTTTAAATATTCTTGCCATATTTATTGAATGTAATAAATATGAAATGAAGTAAAAAATATTCAACAATTATTGTATCAATTGTATCAATTATTTACCCATATAAAAAACTGAAATTCATGCCAATATTGTCGATGAAATAACTAAAATATCGTCTTTAAATTCAAACCATTATAGATAAATTATTCACATTTCAATTCCAAAAAGTAAACAGAAACATTATGTATAAAACCCACAAACTCTCACTTCAAAGCGGAGTGTGTTGTGATTAACATAATATGTAACACTTCTGAGCAAGAGATGAAAACCAATTTCTGGCACCCTATTGTATAGAAAAATCAATGTATGCTGGAATTCTTTTTTGTTAGTTTTTAAATCATTCTCATACTTACTCATTGGATGTTCAAGTTTGTGTATTAAACGCTGAATTGCATAGAGACAATTCAATTCTAATTCAGGATTGTGTTTGTCTCCGATGAATGTGACTAAAAGTGGGTTGTATGTGTTTAATCGCTGTTTGGCTTGAACATCGTCAAATCTCGGTTTTGCATTTTCTGTTGGAACTAGTACATATTTATACACAGCCTCAGTCAGAGCTCTGATGAACCAGATTTCCTCTGGATTCTCAATAACATTCTTGATCCATTCTTCAATTTGACGTAAACTATAAATATATTTAAATAAATATATTTATAGTTTAATATATTTAAATATATTTAAATTTAAAATGAGTTCGTCGGTAGCCTGGAGGTAGAGTCTCGGCCTCCAGAACAAGGGGTCCGAGGTTCGATCCCAGGTGCTGGCAAACTCCCCTTTCACGGCACAAGCTTTTAGCTTAGTGTGAAAGGTGTATAAGGTTGTATTTGGGTTTATTACAAAACCCAGATATATCCTTTTTAAAAAAAAATAAAATATTTTTATTATTATTTGACTGGCGCCTTTTTATAGTAGCATTCAAGTTCTTTTGTGTTTCTTTTAAATGATAAAAATATTTTTGTCTCTAACGAAGGAATAAATTATTTTAATAGGTATCTTTAAATTAACAGTTAAAGTAATAACTACTTGATTAGTTTATAACTAATTGCTTTATACTTTTTTTTTAATTATGCCATTATCTAACTTTCTGAGCTTGTATACTTCACAAATACTTGTTACAAGTTTATATCCTAAATCTATCCAAACAAATTCGCTGAATCAGCGTCAGAAAGTATACATGACAATTACGCAGAAATCGAGTATATTTTCTGAGACTATATTTTGTTACACATTTTGAAAACATACAGTGCAAGAACACTATGAATGCGTACTGGCATTGTATAGGTACTTTCAAAATATGCGTCGTCACTCGGTGACTGTCTGAACGCAGCCCAAATGCGATGTACCGAACAAAATTTGTTTCATACAAAATGCCCGCCGTTCCCCTCCCCGCGCAGCTACAAAATATTTACCAAAGTGTCTGTCCATTACTCTATTTAGGTCCATGCTTTATTCACACAGGTTTTAACAATGAGAGTGATATTACATAGAAAAACATAGATCATTCAAATGTCACCATAAACAATAAATAGATTGTGGATCAATTGCAAACAAAATTATAAAGCTGTGATACACAACCATATCCATGTGTTAACACATGGTTTAAAAGATGTGAAATTTTGTAGATTTTATATGTCAAATAATTCTTACTTAAATTAATCCACATGATTCTAATTCAGGTATCCTACAATTTAGTTGTTCTTATTTTATTTTTAAGTGATTTATTAAGGCCAGGCACTTCACATAGGTATCTACTTAATCTATTGACCACCTTATTTGTGGAAGATGCCATGATGGCGTACATGATAACGTGCTATAAATTGTAATAAATAACCTTGATTTGACTATCAACTTATTATTTAATATTTCAAAGGACTCTCTATGTAACCATATCAGCATTTACCATTGCGTTGCCATTTTTTCTTATCTTTTATCTCTGGAATGACCCATTTTCATTAAATTATTTCGGAAAGTTTTACAATAAATTTGAGAAAAATATGAAAGAAAAAATATTGCATAAAAATGGAGTTAAATAATTTTCCAGGAAAAATAATTCTTACATTCAGCTAGCTAATCTTATAACGTATTTACTTTTAATGTTACCAGAAAATGGAAAACTGTATTGAATTACTGAATTAGTCCTCCTGATGATGCCAAGTAGAAGCCTTGGCGAAAACGTTTGAGGTGAATAAATTTAATTTGGAAATTATACAGTGTTTTTAAAATCATTTTAATTATAATGAATTTCCAAAGTGTTAACACAAAAACATTTGATTTATTATTACTAATGTTTATGTAAATAATCACACCAATGATTTAAAATCCATTTAGAATTAGTGTTATTTATTATCAAATAAATCTCTAGCGTGAGTTATATTCAAAATAACAGGGATAAGTATCCCGAATATTTCTGAGTGCCTGTAGTAGGTATTTATCTGAAATTTAAAAGTATAGAGATATATATTTTCGGGAAAGAAATAAGCTTAATACAAACATACTTTCATGATTATTTTATAACCTATATTATACCTATTTTCTTTAATAACATGACAACAGAAAAAATAAGAATACAGGCGATAAAAGGATATAAATTAATTTTGAAGCTATTTTAACAATAAGAAACCAGAACAATACCTGAATATAAAGATGTCATGAGGGTTTCAAAGATACATTTTCGAAGCATTCGTAATTTTATCCGGTAGCTTAATTGAACTAAGCACAAAGGATAGGTTGTGGGTTTTAGCGCCGTCTGGGGAAACCACCAAATAAAATCGAATTATTATTTCTACACGTTGTGTGGTAGTTAAATGTCTTTAGTTATATATGAGAATTAATTTAAGTTTGTTTAAATGTTGAGCTAAATATTTTTAAAGTGTGATGACATGTTGATAATGTAAAATTGTTATGTTCATTTGTACTTGTGAGTGACGCTAATGTCTCAACATTATGTATTTAATAATATTAATAAATAAACGATATGATATTTCTCTAACATTCAGTATTAAATAAGTGCTTTGACTATTGTGGTGTGAGAAAAATATAAATAATTCATTTTATTAAATAAAATATAAAAATATATTATTGAGCACTGTTTAATCTCCACTTTGTTAGGTTAGATACCGAACGTTTTCGCCTATACTTGTAGGCATCTTCAGGGAAACTGAAAACGTTCGGTATCTTACCTAACAAAGTGGAGATTAAACAGTGCTCAATAATATATTTTTGTATTTTATTTAATAAAATTAAAAATAGAAATAGTTCTGTTACAAATTTACGATTGCATCAATTTTATCAAGCTTGGTACTATTTTCAGCTTTTTAATGGACATCTTGCTAAACGGGAATTGTAGAACAAAATTATTACACAAAACTTAGTTTATTTACGTTACATAACTTAGTTTAGTTACACATATTACAGAGGTTTTGGTTCCTTTCATGTACTTATACGTTTACAGAGTGCATTGAGATCATAAAATTGCAAAAGGTAGGTACCTATAAAGGAGGGTTTGTATTTTTATGATAAATTTTAATGACCCTATCAAAACTGTTCATACCGAACGGTTATCACTTATACATGGCATGAGTCTTTAATATGTGAAACATATAACAAAGAAAAACAATTAAAAAAAAACAAAATGTGAATAAATTAATCATCGACACGTTTTAAGAGTACCTACATACCTACTTAACAAGAGTTATTGTTTGACATATTGTTTGCATATAATCTTGTAATCATAGAAGGAAACATGTTCATATATTTTACATACTATCAAAACATTGTCTAATCTTTCATAGATAACAAAGACTTTAGATAAAATATTTAACTGTAAAACAGGGAAAACACTATGTCAAATTTTGACCAGTTAGTCTTCTAAAAATATTGTTGTCAACTTTTTAACGCCATTTACACTTGCGTTGAAAACGTGTTTCATTTTGTTATTTGTGTTACTTAAAAAATATGTTGAATTTTGATAAAGTGAATCGATATCATTTTAAGTAATGTTCAAGTTTTAAAGGAAATGGGATTAAAAGTTGAAGATGGAGACTTACAACTGCCTGAGATAAGGCAGAAGTCTGGGAAATTCCGTTTATCCGATCCTATATTTAAAATTCTTTTAAAAAAAATATGTCTGGGTTTTTGTTATAAACCGAAATATAATTTATACACCTTTTACAGTAAGTTAGAAGCTTGTGTCGTGAAAGGAGAATTTGTCAACGCCTGGGATCTAACAGCGCACCTTTTGTTCATGAGGCTGAGACTCTACCCTAAGGCTACAGATGAACTAAAATATTGGCTGAAAGCAATTATGTAAAATTACCTTTGACAAAAAAAAATATGTAAGCAAATACGTGAGAAGAAAACAATGTTAACATACAGAAGAAACTTTAAACGATCATATTGATAAATGATGTTTCTTGACCCTGTGAAGTATTACTCTAACATAAATATAGGAATGTACATGTGTATCTATAGGTATGTAGGTTGATTATTAATGGTTCCATTAGCTTAAGCATAAAATGTGGACATTTTGCTGGAAGCCACCTTTCAAAAACAAAATACAACAACACGGCACAAGCTTTTAGCTTAGTGTGAAAGGTGTATAAGGTTGTATTTGGGTTAAACCCAGATATATCTTAAAAAAAATAAAAAAATTAACTATTATCTTTATATTATTAATTGTAAAATGTAGGTATTCGTATTTTTTTGATCCTTTCAGTAATAATTATTCTCTTGGGTTTTCTAAACATTTGATAAAAGATGTATTATTTTACTCATTCACATTATTTTACATTGTGCCGAGGAGCACTCGGTAAAGAATTGATCCTACTCTTTTCCGTAAGTTTTGTTATAATTCTGATTTTGTTATAATTATGAATGATGATGTGCAAGAAGAATAAAATAAATAAATAAATAAGTTTTCGAGTGTCCTGTAAAAGACAGGTGGAAGAAAAAATAAAGACATATTACATTTCAGATTTAGTGATGAGGTTTTCCACCCATTTTGAACGATTTAATTTTTGGTGGCATAGAGAAGACGACCTGTATGTTTATTACATGCAGCTGTTCTTCTTGATATCCGTGATGGTGAAGCAGTACCTACATTATTTTTTCAAATAAATATTCTTATATTCTTTTTATTTATGATATTTAGACATATTACAAACAGAAGAATAAGACATATTATTCCAATGGCATACTACGAGTGAAAAGTTGATAAATATTGTACTTCATAAAATGTAACATTTGGCCTGCAAAATATTCAGATCAAAGCATTTCAGTTATTTGTCTGAATAAATCACTAAATTTACATTCTTTATATGTCCAGCCTGAATATTTTTTGTCCTTATTGTTGTACTCTATACCATATTCATTGTCCTCTATATTATTTTATCTCCACTTCTATAGGAGATAGACATCACTTAATTTTTGGTTTTTAGGACTGTAACCGTTCCCAATATATACATTTGTCAGATAATTATGTATGCATATACCACTCACATTATTAAGTGTGCATAATAATAACAAAAATGTCATGGGTGGATAAATAGTTGAGTGGCCAGGTCGCTTGCACTCAGCTATGTGCCGATTTTTTGAACACTTGTTCTATATGTACGATGAATATTAAGTTTGATTGGTTGTGAAGAAATTAGTTCGAGACGAGGAACCTTAAAAACATAAACGTCACCTAAAGCATAAAATAGTTCACGTGATCTAAAATATAAAATAGTTTACTACTTATATAAATTAGGCTATTATCACATTACACTTGAATTAATATTTCAAGATAAATTTATGATTTTTCCTTTTTTTTAGTACAAATATAAACATGGTTTTTGGTTTATTTATATTGTAATAATATTCCTAATTATAATTACAAGTATACAATAAGATAGCTTATGTTAGTTATTTTTTTAAAATTATATCTGGATTTCTGTTATAAACCCAAATACAAAATACAACCTTATACACCTTTCACAGTAAGCTACTAAAAGCTTGTGTCGTGAAAGGGGAGTTTGCCGGTACCTGGTATCGAACCACAGACCCTTGTTCACGAGGCCGAGACTCTACCTCCAGGCTACCGACGAACTCAGTTATAATAATCATTTCATAATATAGTATCATTAATAATAATATCTTGTAATTCAAGTTATCGTAGACATTAATCAGAAGCTACGTTGCAAAATGAATAATAATTAGATTAAGATAATGCTGTTTCACTTTATAATAAGATTAAGATGCTAATAGTGTACATCGTCCTATTTAAAAGATACATTTTTTATATATGTTATTACAACCTTATACACCTTTCAGAGTAAGCTGAAAGCTTGTGTCAAAAGAAAGAAAGGGGAGTTTCCGGCACCTGGAATCGAACTGTGGACCCCTTGTTCAGGAGGCCGAGACTCTACTTCCAGACTACCGGCGAACTAGTTATATAATAAAGCGAATAATATTCATAATTATCATTAATTGTTCTATATAGTTACTAACGTAACACCGATTTTGTGGAGTTATTATTTAATTGTGTAATTTCTGTCACTCTGAATCCCAAATGTCGGAACATATTTTGTGGGATTGTTCTCACACCGACATCAGTAGGAAAAGAGAAGAGATGCTCGTTGCTGTTCGTGGTTCATCCTCTGGACCTGTAGGACATGTGGACTTAGTGGCCACAAGGAAAAACTTTTTCGCCTTCAAAAACTTCTGCACTTTCTTTGGTAGCCTAATATCCCCTTCAAGTAACTAGCGATACTGCATAGAGAAGAAGGCATATATCCATTTCTTCCCTTCCCTTTTAGCACCAAATTTTTGGTGTGTGACCGCTAAATCTAGAGTGCTCCCTCGGGGCAGCATTTCTCGCTTTAATGCGACATTAAATACTGTTTGTGCATGTGTGTGTCGTTATGGAGATACATATCTCCAGGTACGGCACAAATTATGTGGCGGGCGCTACCTTTTTTTTTAAAAAAGAAGTTATTATTTAACAAAAGATAGAAACTAATCTAGAGTTCGTATCATCAGGTGCTTATGTATACCAAATAGAACTTATGCCATATGGTGGCATTAAATTTAATTTTATTGGAAAATTGTACATGGTGTAATTTTTCAGATTGAAAAATTTGAACAAAACTTGAACAAATATATAATACTCCTTGATATTGTTATTTTTATTGATGATCAAATTCAGATTTATTAAAAATTCAAAAATTCAAAGAAAAATTCCAGACATATTTTCGTTTATTGAGTTTTATATTTTTACATCTTATCTCTTTGATAGATTAACTTTTCCTGAAACTAGGCTGTATTTTTTTGTGAGATAAGTGTAATTGATGATATAGACTTACTGACTGAATCATGCCAAGAAATTAGCCAATTTAGTCGCCGCCTAATGGTCTTAAATTGATAAACCTTTCAAAAGTAAACACAAAAAAATTATTTCAATGTTTTAGCATTTCACTATTGAGTTGTTTGCAATCGCTTCAAAGGTCAAATATCCGTAATTATGAAACA
The DNA here is from genome assembly GCA_947579605.1 of Athripsodes cinereus. Lineage (NCBI taxonomy): Eukaryota > Metazoa > Arthropoda > Insecta > Trichoptera > Leptoceridae > Athripsodes > Athripsodes cinereus. The sequence continues at coordinate 16,125,814 of OX388310.1, forward strand.
AAATAAGGAAATAAATGTTTAAAATCGAATTTATCTTTAAAATCAATATAGGTTTGAAAATGCTGGGTAAATATATGACAAGTTTGGTTTTATCAAATTGTATGATAATCGTATTTAAAAATATCACATAGTTTTCCGAGAAAGCAAGCGGAAGTTGATGTTATAAAGATCGGGTTAAATTTGAGCACCATCGAAACGAGAGATCGCTGTAAAAAATAATGAGGTAGACAATAATAGACCACTTGTAAAGAAGTAGTAAATTTTATTAAGGGGTTAAAGATATGATGGGTATTAATTTTATACCATTTTATTTATTTTACCGTTTTTTTACGAATAGTTTTTTTTAGAATAAGATATATCTGGGTTTTGTTTGTTATAAACCCAAATACAACCTTATGCACCTTTCACAGTAAGCTACTAAAAGCTTGTGTCGTGAAAGGGGAGTTTGCCGGCACCTGGTATCGAACCATGGACCCCTTGTCCACGAGGCCGAGACTCTACCTCCAAACTACCGACGAACTCAAATTGTATGTACTAAACCTTTCTCTGCCGCAAATAAATAAGCTTACCTTTTCTGATAACTCCGATATCCTATAAATGAACAAGTTAAACTCCAAGCCTGAAATAATAAATAAAAACAAACATTTATTATAGAGGGTTATTATTCCCGGATTATTTTTGTTCCCGGGAAACGGGAAGTTTGAAAACGAAATAAAAAAAATATTCAATTTCAGGTGGAAATTGTTAAAGTTTTACGGAAAAGTTAAACATAATGTTGTTTTTGCAATTTAAAAGAGTTTATTTTAATTGAAATGATTCTTCCTCAGCACGTGTGACCAAATTCTTCGAAAAAGCCATAAAAATAATGTTTATCTGTAGTGTCCGAATATTAAATTGTGGTGGTATTTGTACCTACGTTTATATGTTTACATTATAAGTTTTTTGACTGTTTCAAAGAAAACATTTTTTTCTTTTTCTCATGTTGTTTTTACATTAATAAAGAATTAAAACCATACTTTCCATAGAAATAAAATAAATGCAAATTGGTAAATTTATGGATTCTTTTTAAACTTGTATACCAATTGTGTCTGAATATCAAATTTAGTAACTGTACCATCAGACCGAAAGAAACACATGTCAGCATTTTATAATTTTTCCACGTAAAATAAATAACCAATTTATTTTTTGCTATACTTTTGCTATACTTTCTCATACACGCACGTCGGTTCCTCTTACTCAACACGCGGCCGCCCTTGAGAATTTGATCCACGTGATCAAGCCACGTGGTTCTCGGATGCCCGCGTTTCCTTACACCCTTTATTTCAGACAAGTATATCCTCTTTGTCATTCTTACCTCGTTCATTCGTTCAACATGTCCAAACCACAGTAGTTTAAACACGCGCATTCTGTCCACAACACTCTTCTTGCATCCATTCATTCTTCTAATATCCTCATTCTTCAATCTATCACGCAGCGTTTTACCAACCTACTGCATTTATTCCACTTTCGTCCTTCTTCAGCCACGTCCATGTCTCGCTTGCATACCTATGTGACGGTACCAGAATGGTATTGTGCACCAGCATTTTAGCCATGTTAATGCATATGCATGCATAATGCACCGTTTACTCTAGCACAAGCTACTTTTATTTTTTTAAGCGATTTATATTTCATATTTTATTCTGATCACTTTGATTTATAAAGAAATGAATGCTGATTTGATAAGTGCGTTATAATGTGTTGATTATGAAATGTTATATTTATTACGACTATTAGAGTTAACCAAACAAAGATTTCGGTATCGGCATGGCAATCTGCATGACTAATAATTTGTATTTTTTCCCGGGAAACGGGAAATAAAAATTGAATGAATTTCCCGGGAATTCCCGCCCGGGATACCCTCTAATTTATTATGTTACAATTTTTTTTCGACACAATTAGATTTCGAAATATTTAATGTTTTTTAATTTTTTATCAGGAAAATATAAACTATTGAGCAATGATTGTATCCCAAGTCGACAAATAAAGTTATTTCAAGACCAAATAAGGTATTTTCTTTTTTCTCAATATCACATTTTTTTTCTTTTATCCAAAATAGAAAAAAAAATGTATACAAAATAGAATATATTATATTTCACATATTATCCAAAAAGCAAAATTTTGCAATATTTATATAAATGTCAATAATCTACTCATGAATGGAAGCTTCCGAGACACGGTTCAATACATAGAAGCACTGTATGTTGCTTCCTCCTATAATTTTATTCTTTTCTAACTTTATTATTGGATCAAGCAATATATTTCAGTGTTGGGGAGATTTATTTTCAGTTTATTTATAAACTTGTCAATTTTTACAAGAAAATTGTCGAGTTTATAAAAAAATTCACACAGTACGTTAGATAAAAGATATTATCAAAACCAATCAGAAACCTCGATTGGAGAACCATGTCTACACAATGCAACATTGTGTAAAATCTAATCGGAAGAAGTGAGAAAGGTGTCCCAACGCTTACGAATTGGCTCTAGGCTGGCTTAAGTGATCACTTTCGGTGTCCATGGACAACGTTCACCAATTCCACCATTCACCGTCACGATTTAAGGTCCACCAATCGAGAGACGCTTTATGCAAACCTTAGAAGCAACCATCTTTTTGGGATCTCATTTTTCAGATCTCAAATAGATCGCGATCTCCCGTCTAAATGTCGCCGGAACAATTAAGTTCAATACTTTATCGGCTGCTAGTTCGACCAGTCAGCAACAAATGTTTAGAATATTTACTAATTTTTTATTGTTTAACCGGATTTGGGTGCAGATGACAAAACCAATCAGAAACCTCGATTGGAGAACCATGTCTACACAATGCAACATTGTGTAAAATCTTATCGGAAGAAGTAAGAAAGGTGTCCCAACGATCACTTAAGCCAGCCTAGAGCCTATTCGTAAGCGTTGGGACACCTTTCTCACTTCTTCCGATGAGATTTTACACAATGTTGCATTGTGTAGACATGGTTCTCCAATCGAGGTTTCTGATTGGTTTTGTCATCTGCACCCAAATCCGGTTAAACAATAAAAAAATTAGTAAATATTCTAGATATTATCAAAGTTTAATATCATATTCATGGTTAGTAAATAGTTAAATATTCATACAAAATGCAGCAGAAAATACCTCAACCTTAATAATTTATGGCTGTTACCAATTTAGATATTTTTTTCTAATTATTTAGTACAAACGAGATATCTTGTCATTGATGTAGCGTGCCTGCCACTTTAAATGATATACATATTTTGTTTATGACAGACAAAAGGTTAAATATTACAGAGGTTTAAATGTGGTTATTAGGTATACTGTGAGATGAAATATTTAACCTTATCCATGCAATATGACTACTTTGAATATTCCACGAGTGGGGTAGCCAGTAGACCAGCGGTACGCAATAAACACGTTAGTTTTCCTGTCTGAGTCGACAGAATGTTAAAACATTCAGGATGGGTGGCATTTGTAATCGCTTAATTTAAGTTTCTAAGTGTATTTTAACACACCTGCTTTTTACAAAACATTCGAAAACTTACAGAAAAGAGTGGGATAACTTTTTTTACGAGTGGTCTCGACTTTTCTATAATAATTCACAAAGTATTTGTATTAGTGATGTAACGAATGTGCTATTTTGAATGTGCGAATGCGAATGCGAATATTTGTTGCCGACATTCGCGAATGCGAATAGCGAATATTTTAAATTTCTACAATTGCTCAAGCATTGAAATTTCTACCCCCTGTCGCCGAATTTTCAAAACGATACAGGAATTTAAAATGTTTCAAAACTCCTCTGTTTTCTAAAAGAATATTTTCTTGCAGTACCTTTTGCTACAATGTACCGGGTAAGTATCCTACTACTTACCGAATTTACGATACTTTAATACCAAATTAATATTCGCAAAACGAACGAATTAATATTAGAATACGAATGCGAGTGCGAATACTTTGAAATCGGCAAACATTCGCGAATGCAAATACGAATATTCGTTACATCATTAATTTGTACAAAGGTACGCATCTTTTATGGGTGTACCCAGAATTTTCAAACAGTTCAAAAAGAGTATCGATATGGGTAATTATAGTATCAAAGTAAGAAATTGCTTTATCATCTTTTTTAAAAATAGTATTGGGCAAAACTTTGTAAATCATTTTAAAATCGTAGAAAATATTTTTTAATTGTATCTTTTTCAATGTTTTTTTCTTTTTAGTTCAATTAACCTACCCGTTCTCTTTGATACTCCTTGGAATATAACGTGAAGTTTTTGTAGATATCGTTTATTAAATTACTTTTTTTACGTTTATTAAATTCAATCTATTGTAAGTCTTTTATATTTTTAAAAATTGTATTAATTACTCTAGACTTTGACAGTCACTGAAAGTTTTGGACAAATTCTTAGTTAGTTATGGAAGTTATTACAAAAATAGAACATCTGAATCTTATTATTATTTTTACTCCCACAACTAAAACCTTTAATAATTTCTGTATTAAGAAATTTTCATACTAGTAAGCAAAGTATATCCTTTGAAAAACTATTTTTTTTAGTTAATTTTCGTTTGAAGAAAAGGACATATATTTAAATCCTCTTCGTTTTTTGACTTTTGACTAAACATATTTAAAAAATCTGATCCTACACAATAATTAAATTTGAAAACGAGGAAATAAATTTGAAGAATTTTGAACCTCGATATGTAATAAAAATAATTATAAATTTAGCGACTAGTTTGTGTTAATAGTTCTTCTTATTCTTTTGGAGTCAGTTCTTCAATGTTGATTATCGCAAGTGTCTTTATTTTGTCAGCTCGGAAAAAATGCTTGATGTTCTTGTTTACACATACATGTTAGGTGAACACTGTCATGATGAAGAGTGTCTTATTTATTTAAATTAATTAAATTAATATAATAATGTTACAGAGTCCGGATATTCACTTTTCCTAATATTTCTTCGTCTTGCTGTCAAGTAACCTTTATTCAACAAAAGAATAAAGGTTACTAGAAACAAATAAAAACTCGTCCATTCATCCAAAAAGAGTGTTAAAGAGAAAAAAAATCATTTTCAAAAAATTTTCCACCTTTCCTTTCTCGAGTAACACGATACCACTGTTTTCCCATCATCTGGACAATATCGTAAACTCATCTTTTTTGGAGTTTACCCACGCTTCTTTTATCTTCCCACGGCCTCCATTTAAGAATTCTGGAAATTCATCTGCCATCCTTTCGTCTTATCACATGACCAGCCCATTGCCATTTCAGCTTGTAAATTTATGTATTTTTTGTTAATTTATTTTACAGAAATATATAATGCAATACACTTCTTTTTACTCTCTTGCTATTTTTTCTGTTTGTCTCCATACAAACAAAGGTTGTTTGTGAAACATTGAGTAATCTTCTAGATGATGTGATACTTTTATATACATATTCGTCGCCGGGTGGTTAATAAAAGTGCCGTTTGTATAATTAAGTATCAGAAGACACTTTTTGCTTCCACATCATTTATTCCCTTCCTCATTCATAATTTTCTCTTTGATATGGTCAGTTCTTGTCCATCCTTTAGCATTTAATTAATGTGATAGTCATTTGATCATCTGGCGCCCACGCTATGTGGGTATATTTTCGAAGTATTTCTCTTCATTATTCTATTTCATCAAACGTTTTTCAACAAAGAGAAAAGACAACGTTGATTGATCAAAACATGGATGAAAAAATTACAGAAATATGAGAAAATTATGCAAAATATAACATGACCCATGAGCGAGAGAAAAAAGTTCAAATAAAAATATTTTAATATGAGATTGATTTAATTTTTCAGTGTGACTATTAGCATGTGTAAGATAATATTATATTTTATCATTCAATTACTTACGATATTATATGGCTTCTGGCTAATTGTTTATTGATAAAAATCAAACAAATAATAACTCAATTTAAAGTAAAAGTATTTTACACGCGCTACAATCCCAGTTTTTGTGAATATACAAAAAATAATAATCACGTGTGACATGCGATTGTGAAAAAACTAAATGGTAACCAATGTTGTACAACTAGCTTTAATCAAATCGCTTTTAAAATTAAAATATGTTCACATAATCTATTCTTATGTGTGAATTGGTTAGAGAGAATTTGAATTAATTCCAACTTTGTTCTATGTTGATCGATAGTCGTTTGAAAAGGTTTCAAAGTTCCAAACAGAATTTCAATGATTTAAATTTCATTCTTAACCATACAAGCCGGCAAACTCCTCTTTCACGACACAAGCTTTTAGCTTACTGTGAAAGGTGTATAAGGTTGTATTTGGGTTTATAACAAAAACCCAGATATATCTTTTTTTTAAAAAAAAAAAAAAGTTATTGCTGAAGTGAAAATTTTATATTTGATTTGGATTCGATTGCCAGAATTTTCCATTTAAAAAAAATAATACATTCACGGATGTTTTTATTTTGATATCAAAATATTTTATAAAAAATTATATTTTTTACATTACCATGTTATAGTGATGTAACGAATATTCGCATTCGCATTCGCATTCGCGAATATTCGCATATTTCAAAGTATTCGCATTCGCATTCGCAAAAAAATATGCGAATGTTTTGCGAATATTATTTTAGTAATAAAGTATCTGGTCTGTTCCGTGTTGGCCACATTTGTTGTATTGTTTCCTGTGTTCGTTTGCTTGATGATGTTATTATTATTAGGAGAAATATGCATTTGTGGAGATTTAATTTATATGTTTGTTTTAAGTATTACAACTGCTATGAGTATAGGGCCCTACAATAATTTTATATTCTATTTAAGGAATATTTATATCATACTACAAGGTGAACCACACTAAAGTATTCTCTCAGAATTTTCGGGGCTTGAAGACTAAGATCGAGGAGTTTAGAGCAAACTTATTTGCAAATAGTTATGATATAATTGTTCTGACGGAAGCTTGGCTAAATTGTGGCATATTTGACAGCGAACTTTTTCAAAACGAATATACAGTTTACCGCAAGGATAGGGATTTCATGTTGAGTGGTAAAAGGGATGGAGGTGGGGTCTTAATTGCTGTGGATCGGACACTAGGATATTCATCCACTCTTGTTTGGGATGATACTGGTGAAAGTTTTTTTTACCAGTATTCGTTTTTCATCGGTAACGCATGTAAAAATGCCCACCGCTACTGGGTGTAGTATATGTATATACCGCCTTTCACATCCTTAGATACTTAAAACATCTTTTTTTTAAAGTAAATCTGAACGTTTAATCAGCTATTACGGCAAAACGGATATTTGTCTTATTGGAGATTCCAATATCCCAACAATCCAATGGATAAAAGACCCCGATGTTGATTCAATCTTTGTTCCGTATTCTTATTCGTGTCCTGTTGCGCAGTATTTGATAGAATCTATATCTTTTCTCAATATGTTTCAGTCTAACGGAGTTTATAACAGCAATCAAGTTATCTTGGATTTAGTTCTTTCAACTATTCCGTGTTCTGTTACCAGATGTGACTCTCCACTGGTTGGTAAGGATTCACACTATCCTTCACTGTTGATAGATTATGAGTTTGAAATTGCTGAGGATTTGTCTCAAAATATGATCCAGAAATTAATATACTTTAAGTCAAACTTTTCGGAAAAAAATTTTGAACTACAAAGTGTTGATTGGGTCAGTGTTTTGGGAAACGGACCGGTGAATAAGATGATTGAATCTTTTTATGGTTATGTTTTGCCAATAATTGAGAAGCATACACCTACATATGAAGAGGGTGTCACCTAATAATTTTCCCAAATGGTTCTCTAATAGAATTCTGTTATTGTTTAAGAGAAGTCTAAGGCTTGGCGTAAGTTGAAGATGAACCGTAATGATTCTGACTACAATTTATTTTTTCAACTAAGAGCTCAGTTGAAGTTGTCGCAGAATCACGATTATAGGTCTTTTATTAATAACACTGAGAAGTCACTTAAGGGCAATGTCAAGTCTTTCTTTTCATTCGTGAATTCCCTTAAAGAATCTAGAGGCTATCCAAGGGTAATGGGTGACGGTGACCAGACTTCGAGCGATCCAGAGGGGATTGCAAACTTGTTTTCGACGTTTTTTGGTTCTGTATTTTCATTGAATAATTTGCATGATTCTAATACTAAAGAATTGGAAAATATTTTAACTAACTCATGTTTATCCATGGTTAATATCTTGAAATCTGATATTCATAAACGTTTATTAGGTATAGATGAGACAAAAGGAGTTGGCCCTGATGGTCTAGCACCAATATATTAAAGAGATGTGTAAGTCATTTAACCAAACCATTGTATCTGACATTTATTAGAACACCTTGCTGCAGGAGGCAATCTAGATTATGGGACATGGAAAACCCTAAATCCACTGAGATCTGGTGTAGGAAACTGCCGCGACAATAGAGAACGATTGGGCTTCCTACAGGACGAATCCGGAGCGTGTGACTGTGGTGCAGCACAGACTATGCCACACTTGTTGGAGTGTCCATTGTGCCCTGTCACTTGCACTATGGAGGATATTTTTGACGCATCTCCACCTGCTGCGCGTTTTGCGCAGTACTGAAAATCAGTTTGATGGGTTTTTTCTCTGGGTTTCGACACGATAAATAAATTAGGAGTTTACAAGAAGGATGCTTTCCATGCAAATGGAAGATGGCTAGTATTATTCCTTTGCATAAATCTGGCAGCAAATCGGACGTTCGTAACTACAGACCAATTTTAATTCTATCACCTATTTCAAAAATATTTGAGGGTATGGTTCGTGAACAAATTACTTTTTTCCTGAAGCCGTATCTTCTTGTAGAGCAGCATGGATTCATGAGTGGAAGATCAACAGTAACAAATCTGATTTTTTTTCTCAGCTATGGACAATCGTATACAGTTGGATGCCATTTATATCGGCTTTCAAAAGGCATTTGATAAAGTAGAACATCGACTTTTTTCAACTAAGGTGGATTGACTCATATATTTCTGATAGATTGATGACAGTTAAACTTAACGGTAACTCATCTGGCAGTGTCAGTGTTACATCTGGTGTCCCTCAGGGGTCTTCTTTGGGTCCTTTACTTTTCACGATATTCATAAACAACATAAAAAAGTGCTTTGACCACTCAGAGCTTCTATTATTTGCGGACGATTTAAAAATATACTGTCAAATTCAATTATTGTTTGACTATGAAATGCTTAACGAGGACTTGGAAAGACTACACGAGTACTGTAAAAGAAATAACTTGCACTTGAATCTGGAGAAGTGTAATCTGATCTCTTTTACCAAAAATAGAAACAAAATTCGATAAATTTACAATATCCATAATCATGATTTAAAAGAAGTAAATAAGATTAGAGATTTAGGTGTGGTGTTTGACTCTGAGCTTCACTTTGATGATCACGTGAACAAAATTATCGAAGTGAGCAATAAAATACTGAGATTTATTCTGAGATCTACAAAGTCATTTAGGTTATATGAATCGTATTTGTACTTGTACTTATCGTTGTTTCGCTCCAAGCTGGAGGACTGTTCCTCTGTATGGAATCCACATTTTAAAAAATATGTCGATCAAGTTGAGAGAACTCAGTCTAAATTCATTCGTTTGGTTAGGAAGAGATTGCATTATCCTGTATTTATTAAAGATTTGCCTAAATTGGAATTGTGAAGAGTTTTGCTGGATGCATGCAACCTGAGAAAAATATGCTTGTCCGAATACGATGTGCCTAATATTTTAGATAGGATTAACTTTAGAATGCTTCCTTTAACAAGATCTTGTTTTCCGTTCTACATTAAAAAAAAACAAAAACGATTGCAGACTCAAGAAACCCTGTTTATAGAATTTTAAAGTGCCAATTACGTCAGGTTTGTGAGAAAGGAGAGTTGAGGGTAGAATAAGATGAAATAAATATAAAAAAAATGTATATGTTTGATAAAATGTGAAGTGTTTGGGATAGTATTAATTTTTAGACTGTTTTTTAAATTTTTAAATTTTTGATTTTTCTTTTATAAGAGTTTTTTTGTATTGTTATTGCATACATTAGTGAAGTGTGAATGTGTTTGTGCGAATGAATGTATTAGGTATGTGTGCGAAATTGGGTGAGCAGCGATTTGTAATAGGAATGGGTGATTGGATGTATTGTGAATTAATACCTATATTGTGTGTAAGATTTTCTATAATTGTTTTGTGTGTTATTGCTGAAGTATGCACTGTTTCGATGTAAGACTATTGGAATAACTTTTCTATTTTTGAAGAGGTAACACTATGAAAGCTCATTTTTAAAAATTTAGGTAATAAAAATAAAAATATAACACTGTATAACTTTCACTATTTAATATTTTGCTTAAAAGCTTTTCGGACATACGTCCATCTTCAGTAATAAATATCTTATAACTAATGATAAAAGACAAAAAGGAACAAAACGTTAAACATTATAAATAATTGAGAGTAGGGGGGTGGGCGGGGTTAATGGAATTATAATAAGGATCTGTGTAGTTATTGGTATAGGTGTTGGTTCAAGGTAATGAATGGGTAGAGGTAGTGAAAGGGTGGGTTAAAGGAGAAATGAGAGGAGGTATTTGTATATTAATAATATTATCATTATTTTTGTTGATTTCCACTGCTTCTAGAATATTCATTTTATGTCCTTTTTTGCATGTATATAAGACTTTTAATCCTTCTTGATTGAAAGAATGACCCGATTCTTTGGCATGGTCCGCCATTTCTGAATTAACTTTAATTGTATTCAGAGCCATTCTATGTTCTTTATATCTGGATAAGATTTTTCTTCCAGTTTGGCCAATATAATATTTGGGGCAATCATTACATTGTAATTTATAGATACCACTATGATCGAGTTTATTGATTTTAGATTTTGTATTGAAAATGTTTCTCCCAATGTTGTTTGAAGTATAAAATGCTGGTTTAAAAGTTGTTTTTTTACAAGTATTTAAAGCGTTATATGTTATCTGTCCCATAAATTCAATTCTTTTATATGTTAATTCTTCATTTGACTGTGGTTGTGTTTTAGGATAAATATATTTGTATGTTAGAACATTTCTTTCTTTTTTATGCAATATTTTCATAATATCACACTTTTTGTAACCATTGTTATTTGCAATATCTAAAATTGTTTTTAATTCTTCGTTATAATTTTCGGATGATAAAGGAATGGATAACAATCGGTGTATCATTGAATTAAATGCGGCCATTTTATGTGATGTAGGGTGGCATGATGTTGAATGAATTATTGTGTCTGTATACGTAGGTTTCCGATAAATTTTAAAGTCGAATTTGTTGTTTTTAATTGATATCGATAGATCCAAAAAATTAAGTATTCCTTCTTCTTCTACTTCTAATGTGAATTGAATGTTGGGATGCTGTTTATTAAGATGTGTTAGGAACATGTCTAGTTGCCTTCTTGTACCTGACCAAGTACAGAAGATGTCGTCGACGTATCTATGATAATTTGAAACATGTTGAATAAGTGGATTATCCGATTCAAACAGTTTTTTCTCAAAGTGGTCCATGAAGATATCTGCCATAATTGAACTTAAAGAACATCCCATAGGTAGTCCTGACGTTTGTACATAGATGTCATCTCTAAATTGGAAATAATTTTGTTTGAGACAAGTTTTCAAAATTTCTTCAATACTTTTTGCCATTTCACTATTTTCACACTTTTCGCGCAAAATTGAATTCACTATTTGTAATGTTTCTTCTACTGGGATATTTGTGAATAAGCTTTTTACATCAAATGATACGAGAAAACAATTTTTAGGAGGTATTATTTTATTGAGTTCTTCACAAAGCATAACCGAATTCTTAACTGTGTACTTAGGTTTAAATTGAGTGACATTTAAAAATATTTTGTTTATAAATTTAGATAATTTGCTCGATGGTGCATCTATGTATGAAACAACAGGTCGAATAGGTATATTATCTTTATGGATTTTTGCCAGACCGTATAATTTTGGTGTTTTTGGGTTCATAATAGTTAAATGGTCTTTATTGTTGTTTTGAAAAAGTTTATTATGTTTTTTTATAATATCTTTTGTTTCTTTTTGAAATTTATCCGTTGGGTTTTTAAGCACTTTGGTAAATTTAGAATCGTCAGAAATCACTTCTTTTATCTTATTTACATAGTCATTGTCGTTAAGTATAACAATAGAATTCCCCTTATCGGCTTTGGTTATAATTAAATGTTTTGTTTTTATGATGTTAATAATTTCATTGAGGATTTTATGATCTTTATTTTGTTTCACTGGTTTATTTATGACTTCTTTAATTATTTTGGCACATTTATGTTTAAATATTGGTTCTTCTTTATTTAGAGCAATATCAAGGTCTATAGCAAGATTTTGTATATTTTTTGAATTATATAATGGTGTAAGATTAAATTTAAATCCTCTTTTTAGGAAATTTAAATATTTTTCGTCAAAATTTACACTACTTAAATTAATTACTTTATTATAAAACACTTTTTTGACATTTTGATGTTGTTCATTATTTTGTATTTTAAGAATTTGTTGGTCTTTGAGATTTCGTAGTTTTTTATCTAGACATTTCTTCTTTTCTGTAGCTTTAATGCTCACAAGATCGTACACTTTATCCTCAAAAATATCCCACTCAACACTGTGTAGTTCTTTAGTTAGGTATGTATGTAAAATTTTTATATAGGTTTTAATATTGTTTTGATTTATGTAAGCAGATTTAATTTCATTACGAATCCAAATTACTTTACATTTATGTAACGCGTCTATACTTGAAAACGATTTATTATTACACTTCACATTTGTATATTTAGGAAATATTTTATTTTTAATACACTCCCGATTAAAATAAATCTTTAACGATAACAATCTGTCTTTAGTCTTTAATTTTAAGAACTCTTCTAATTTTTGTGCCATACTGGCTGATAATAACTTTTCTATTTTTGAAGAGGTAACACTATGAAAGCTCATTTTTAAAAATTTAGGTAATAAAAATAAAAATATAACACTGTATAACTTTCACTATTTAATATTTTGCTTAAAAGCTTTTCCATTAACCCCGCCCACCCCCCTACTCTCAATTATTTATAATGTTTAACGTTTTGTTCCTTTTTGTCTTTTATCATTAGTTATAAGATATTTATTACTGAAGATGGACGTATGTCCGAAAAGCTTTTAAGCAAAATATTAAATAGTGAAAGTTATACAGTACTATTGGAATGTTTTTGTCGCTTACATGTTTATATTTATATGTCTTTCATCTGTTTTTTACCATGTAAATGAAGAAACAAATCAGTAATTCGGTGAAAGTACCGGATACTTACCCGGTACATTGTGGAAAAAGGTACTGCAAGAAAATATTCTTTAAGAAAACCGAGGAGTTTTGGAATATTTCAAATTCCTATACCATTTTCAAGTCAATATTCGCATTCGCATTCGCATTCGCGAATGTCGGCATGAAATATTCGCATTCGCATTCGCATTCGCGAATATCCAAAATCAGACATTCGTTACATCACTACCATGTTATAATAATGTTGCGATTTTTTAATATTTGATTCAAATTAAGTATTGAAAAATATTTTTTTCTAATATTTTTAAAAATATTAAGAAGAAAGAGAATGCTTTCTCATACCTACTCTGAGAAAATGAGAAAAATTTAAGTTGAACTCGGAAGAATATACAATATTTTTTTGAAATTTAACAAAATTTAACAAGTCTTGTCCATCAAACGGAATAAGAGTTTGCTACTGTCAAGATGGAGTACTGAATGATTTATTTTGACAAGATTTTTATCCTGAAACGTAGTTTTATCAGTAAAACATTTTTTTTAATGTTTGCTAATAATTTGTTTGAACATGCGAAAACCAATAAGAAAAGTTTTTATCTGAATTGTTTTATTTCCTTTCTTAATTTGTTTGATTGCTGCTAAAGTTTTGTTAGTGTTCAGAAAAAAAACAAAATATTGTTTTACATAAATATAACACCTGTATTGAAAAACTTCAATTCTTTTAGGAGAGTAAGGTATCCACAAATAATAATATTTATAATTTAATACCTTAAAAATGAGATCTTTGAAAAACATATTTCCCTTGGATACAAAAGGGTCAAATTAAATAATATCATCAAAACTTTTTGTGGTCTTATTTTCTTTGAAAATAAAGATTGCTTGAAATTTTTAAAATAAATTGTTAGCATCCAGCACGAGAGACTCATACTTAAGCTAGAACAATATTTACACGTGAAATTATTGTCATTGTGGTTTATAAAATTTCAAAGCCTTTGGCTTTATTTTTTGTAGCTCATCTGGATAAAATACACCTCTTAATAAGGATGGGTTACGGGTTGAAGTCCCGTTTAAGGCACTACCAAATAAGGTGAAGTTTTTTTTTCTAAGCCATTAATAATAGTTTCATATATTAAATTTGAGCTGTGGAACGACCAGCAAAGTATTGATCTCCCTTTCTGTCCCGTAAATAGGTGTTCGAAAAATTAAGACATTATACATCTCAAATTCAGTGAAAAGGTTTGTCATCCATCTTGAATATTTTGATATTTTGTCAGCACGAAGAAGAAAGCTTGCATGTTTATTACATGCAGCATGGTTACTCCTTTAGTGGGGTAAGCCGTGATAGTAGCTTTACCATATAATAAGTAGCAATAGTTTAATTTACACATTTTGATTATAATTCTTTAAAACGAAAAAACCTTCTTGTGAATATTGATATTTTTTGTACGTTTTATTTATTTTAGTTTTTAATGTGTATTCAATATTACTTATCTATGTCTTATTTTAGTTGAATTTTTAGTCGCATACGTTCGAAGGTTTTGCGCTGTAAGCTTGGGGTTGATGGAGAATACAAACATAAGAAAATCAAGATTACTAGAAGATATTATGTTTAGAAAGCTTCACGTTAAGCCATTTTTTTGTGCTATGATTTTTTTATTTTTTAGAAAGAATGATTTATGACACAAAAATACAAACGTCTTGGGATCCATTATTGTCTCTACAAAGATCTCGAAAAACACTTTTCCAGATTGCTATTGTTTCAGATAATTCTAAGCCTTAAGGCATAGACAGAAAGCATGTAGGTATTCCTATTTTTTATTATTGACGTTTGAAATATCCCAAAAGATAAATATCAAAGTTTGTATCATTATTATCATCATCATTTTGCCTTACAACGCTTCTTTTGGGATCACAGGGCAGAACTAGAGAAAGTGCTCTGATGTCGTTGTCATAGCAAAGATTTATTGTAAAAGAGAGACATTCGAGCCGTCGGAATCTCTGAAAACAAAAAAAAATCATTGTAACGCTTCTTCTCTCGATTACTACCCAGCTAGATTTAGTCTTTGTAGAGCTGGAGACTCTCAGGGATTCGTAGAGTTTGGTTGCCTGATTCATCAAGAAAAGACAAAAGGAAGCTTAGACAAAAAAAAATGTTTATTGTTCTGAGCACAGGTTTCACACGTACAAGAGTTCACAATAATTACACTAGTTTATACAGGGCACTACTTTGTCACTCTTTTATTCGATGTTTTCTATTTAATGTTGTTTTAACTTTGATATTAATTGTATTTATGGCTGTACCAATAAAAATAGACTGAGTTTTTGTTTTTCTCCCCGACGACACGTAGCGCGGGAGCTCACGACAAGAGAGTGAAGTTCTTGCGAATGGTCAAGCAAGTGAGAAGCAAGAGACAATATACGCTCCATTTAATTGCGGGATTATTTAAAACTTGCAACCGTTGTACCTTCCAGTACGGGAATTCTATTTTTTTATTAAGATATGATTTTTAACTACGACATCATCTAGAAAAAATTGGGTCATATTTTTATAATGTTAGTAATAGTAAGCCAAAGGTATTATTATATTGCCTAGTATCTCAAGGCTTCTCAATGTAAGCAAACACTTCAATCATATAATGAAGTTCAAGTAAGTGTTACAACCTTTTCAATACCCTGCGTAATCTTTATGTAAATGATACTCAATCATAAATAAAATCTTTTGTAAATGTTTTTAAAATAGCTTTTATTAAATGAGAAAAAAAATATTCTGCATTTTTTGTCAAAATGTTTCAATTTGATTTCTCACATTGAAGATAAAGAAATATTTTTAAAAGAAAAAAGTTTGATTTACAAAATTATCACAAAGTTTTCAGAAAGTTTCTTTAGGAAAGGTAATATTTATTTTTCGTTGGTTTCTAGAGTTTTGATAAAAAAATATGCCGCATAAATCGTTCTTGTAATTTTAGTTGTATTTTTGCAGAAGGTATTTCGGATTTTCTTATATTCATGAATAATGTTTTCTATTCCTGGTATAGTTTTATTAGTCAGTTAGCTCGCTGGCTACACTATTATTACAGAATATGCTGTATTATTATGTATTTATACCTCTTGTATTAAAAGTTCATTTCATTCGCAAAATAAAACATAATCTCTATGTTTGTAACAATGTTTGACATCCGTATACAGGATATCTATTATCTAAGATATGGTTTCCTAACAATCTTTAAAATAATATTTAATAAAAAATCACACTGTTTTTTGTTTCATATTAATGTATTTAAAGTATACTATAATTACGCATTTACCAATAAATTGGCATTATCAGGGCGTAGTAGGTATAAACAATTTTTAAAAGTTCAGCTAATCAGAGCCCGAAATTTCAAATCAGTTGGTGGATTTTGTTTATAATCATTAGGTCACCTGATAAAAATATTATAAAATCTGGTTTTCAACTAAAACGTTATTAATTTTTAAGAATTAATCTTTACGTTTATCTAAACTATCGTATTTCTATAAAACAAAACTAACAAATATAGGAAGTAGCATCTCACTAACTACTACTACTAAACCATCATGGCATATGCCGGTGGTTGGGTAGCTAGCAGACCAGCCAAAGGTATTCAATACACAGATTGTGAACGAAAATATAAATGTCTTTATTTTTCGAACAGCTGCATACCTTAATCATGACATTCGAAAACTTACAGGAAAGAGTGAGACACATTTCTTACCAGATGTTCCACGGTGCTTTCTTACTGGTTTTAATAACACATTATGTTAATGCATGTAATAATAATCTTAAATATTATATACTATTAAAATAAAGAGAATTTGTAAAGCATTGTATACTCGTAACCAGACCTCGAGGACACTATATTGAGTGTATACTGTCAGAGGCTCCCAGGTGAAAAGTGTGAACTAACCTTCTCTTTTCAATATGTTTTAAATATTGTCACACTCATTATATGATGTTGAATACATACTGTTAAGCTTTATCTTGCATCACATAACATAATATTTCTTTTACCATCTTATTACCTTTTCTGGGGTTTAACACAAAAATCGATAACAACATGAGAAGATAATTCTTTATCTTCTCATAGTATTTTGTTGTAATTTCAATATTGGAATTGATGTTTCTATTCTTTTATATTATTTTATTGAACATAACAAACAATACAGATATAACAATACATTAACTATTTGATTAAAACTTAAGTGTAAAGATCCTCCTAATAGAGACAAGTCTCGTGTAAGGGAGGGTTCTTTTTCGTAGGTGTTTATTACCTCCCTTCATGACGTGAACTCAGTGCTTGAACATCCCTAATATTGATGTCTTTGAATTGTGTGTTCTAATGTTTGAGTAAATTCTAGTAATAATTTTGAATCAAAAAGGCTTCCATGTAATGTTATCAAAGTGTTCCAATAACTACTATCCTTTTTGTGTAATATCATGATTTATCCCATTCTTCACAGCTACTGGTTTTGAGATGCCTCATTATAGTGCTGTGATCACGATGTATTTGAAAGAACAGTTACATCAAAATCACTTAGTACTGTATATGCCCATTGTTTAAGCATACGTCAATTTTCATATAAAACAAAATGGCTTCACAGGTTCTATGTCATTAGATATTTACTGACTTGTGGCAACGGAAAATATTACTAATTTCAAAAATAAGATGAAGCGGGAGCTTATAAGGAGAATTAAATAATAATAATAATAATAATAATAATAATAAAGCTTTATTGACAGAACATAATACAAAGTTTGTACAAGAAACACATAATAAATAGAAAACAGTGCTCTGTCAAATGGCGGACTTGTTGCAGAGCAACATCTTCCAGTCAACCACTCGAAAGAAGAAAAAACTACAAAAAAGAACAAATATTCAAATTAAAAATAAAGATATATACAAGAAAATAAATTAAATCGTAAGTTAAGGGATTAAATCGTAGAAAAAACGACATCAGATGAATATTATATCACATTATCTTATTCTCGTCAAAAAAAATATCTCATAACTCGAACTATTTTCTTTAACAATAGACAATAAAACCTGTTTGCGCTAAGATCATAATTCATACTTGGATTATTTTTCATCCAATCGCTTTGAACAAAAGTGGTCAATTTTCTTTTCGAACTTTTGAGTTGAATGGAAAACGAGTGTATTGACTAAAATTTGAAAATTTACACCAAAAAAATAATACATATTTTTCAATGAGCCAAACTACTATACAAAACATTTTGAATTCAAATGATTAATATATTAAGATGTTATAGGTATGTTTAAAAGTGAATTGAAAACAAAGCTATTTTGTTAACTTCCGATTAATTTTATTAATTAAGCTTATTAGTATACGGAGACTCTCGACTCCATCTTCAAGTTGAAGATTTTTTCTTATAACCGAGTCTCTCAATAATAAAAAAAAATAAGAAGTTATCTAAATAGTGTTCTTCAACTCACCTTGAAATGGACTTGTACCTTCGGACAAGTACCTTCGGTCAGTAATATCAAAGTTTTGTTTTATATTTAATTAATTATTAACAAGTAGAAAAGAGCTTTGAATATAAAATGTGACAACATGGAATTAATTATTTATTCGCGAATCCAAAACATTTTATTCATATTGCTAATGAATAGATATTACTTCCTACTTTCACTTGAATTAAACTTTACGTGAACTGTTGTGAATAAGATTGTAACTTGGATCGTATATCCTGAACATGACATGTCTCTACGCCTCCAGACAAACTTCCATTACCTCCTTCGTGTTCTTACAAATAGCAACACACATATGAAAACATTTTCACGATGCAAGATATTGCTTACAGTTGGCTGATATAAAAAAAAGTATTTGAAGGTTTACTCAGTTACAACTATTAATAAATATTTTATTTATTTTATTCCTCAGTGCACATTGGTTACAATATTTCAAAGTATCATAAAAAATATCAGCATTTACTTACTTTTCGAGTTCGGACTTAAGATCTTGCCAATGTAGGTAGTATGCAGCGACGTATATCGACTTGTCACTCGCCATCATCAGGTCACTCACATTACATGCATTCCGCATCAGCGGGCATTGCAATAAATGAGAATCACACTGCTCTCTCCCACAGTCGCAGTTTGTTAATAAATAATACAAATAATTTGCTACTCTATAACAATCACAAACAATTTTCAATAGTTCGTTACTTCACCATAATATCAAATATGTACTTCACAATGATCATAGACAAGAAAAGAAAATAAAAGAAAATAAAAAAATGATAAACTGATTAGCGAATTTCATTTCATCAAAGCTATTTTGAGTGTAAAAGGCCCAAAACAGCTTCACGTCAATGTAGAAATGTAAAAGATAGATAAACAAATCAAATACAATGACAAACAAATTAGCAAATGCTTATATTAAAACAAAGCGGTAAGCTCACAAGAACAAAGTCGAAGATACTATACTCAAACAAGCAAATTTATCAATATGTTAGAAGAGAGTGAGTTTATTAGTATGTTAAAATATTAATTGATATCATAGGTACGAGTTGGATCGATCTTCTTTTAGCTCGATACACTTGAACCAGCGATTCTCCAACTTCTTAAACCAGTTTAAAAAATACATTTTCTCGAGGTCCGCAATGTAGGCTTCCGTGGCGGCAATGACCTCCTCATTCGACTCAAATTTCTGCCCAGCAAGTGACTTTTTCAAGTTTGGAAACAAAAAGAAGTCACATGGAGCCAAATCTAGAGAATACGCTAGATAAAGCAGCAGTTCGTAGCCCTATTTGACCAATTTGGCCGTGGCGACAACGGAGGTGTGAGCCAGTGCATTGTCATGGTGGAAGATCACTTTTTCTTCGTCGAATGGGGCCGTTTTTTCTGCGATTCGGCGTCAAATCGGCCCAAAAATTTGGCATAGTAGAGCCTTGTGATCGTTTTACTCTTCTCCAGGTAGTCGATGATGATCACACCTTGTGAATCCCAGAAAACGGTGACTATCACCTTTCCGGTAGATAGGACAGTCTTTGCCTTCTTTGGAGCACGTTCGCCGGGTAAAATCCACTGTTTTGACTGTCCCTTGGTCTTTGGTGTGTACTAGTGGATCTAAGTTTTGTCAATGGCTACGAAACGATGCAGACATCCTTTCAATCGCTCTTAAATAGCGTCAGACACTGCTCTGAAGTGGTCTCACGGTTGCACTTGTTGTCCGGAGTGAGAAAATGCGGCACCCATTGCGCCAACAGCTTTCTCATGTCCAAAATTTCATGAATGGTATAATCCATTTGGTCTTTTGAGATGCCTATTATCTTAGCTATCTTACGCACCTTCAATCGGCGGTCTGCCATTACGATATCGTGGATTTTTGTCATGTTATCTTCCGTGGTAGCCGTTTTCGGGGCAACTGGACGTGACCCGTCAAAAACCGACGTACGACCATGTCGAAACTCTTAAACCAATTTTTGACGATCGTTATCGAAGGAGAAGAGTCACCGTACACAGCGTCCAAGAGCTCTTTGATTTCGCTGCGCGATTTCCCTTCCAAAAACAAGAATCGATTCATCGACCGATATTGCTCTTTTTCCATTTTTCTAAAATCTGTGGACCCGCCCGCTTCCACACGCGGTCAAAACAAAACTATAAGTCCAATTTAGCTGAAATTTCAACAGTGGCTGTCCACAAGAATGCACTACAAGATGGTATATTTTTCTTGTGATAGTAATAGTAGTAGTAGACCAATATGACTATCCCACTGTTATTTAGAATCAATAGTAACACCTAAAATTTTTCCTTCTTTCACTATCTCCATACCACTTTCTGTGAGGGGAGCTGAAAATGGATCTGGTGCATTCGGTCTACCAAGAGAAAAGCTCATGTCATTTGTCTTTGTCAGATACAGAGTACAGAGAGCGAGTTTATCGCTAGAATACGATGTCTGCTAACTAACTCGGTTTTAGTAAATTATATGAAATTTAGACAATTATTTTACGACACTAATTTCGTAGATTCGAGTTCGTTAAATCCTACGTAGCAAATATGTTGTTTACAAAGCAAGTAAATGATACTGCTTTATATTCAAGTAACAATACTTGGCTCAGGTACTGACACTTACACTCGGTAATACAAATCACATTCTGTTATAGGAAGGAGCTAATAAAAAGGAAAATGTGGCTAATGAAACGTTGTGTAATTAAACACATCATCCATCTTCTTTGCAACATAAGTACTTCACATATTTTCTTTAACGTTTATTCTTAGTACCTACTCATCTAATAGTGTTAGTTTTATGAAATAATTTAAATATTGTCTTTGAAATAATGCTTGTATGTGTAAACTAATATCCTTGTATAAAAGCTAACCAACTTCTCAGTGTCTTCAAATGATAAGCTTAGATTTAAATTTTGTTTTTTATTGAAGAATACAAGGTGTTTGCATGATATTTTGACAGAAAAAAAGCTAAGAACTGAGTGCGCGTAGAAAATGAAGAGAACTATTTACTTCTCAAGGATCTCGGGCTCCGTAAGCCTGTATAAATAAAGTAAAATATACAAAATAAGAAATTTTTCTTAATTCTGCTTTGACAGGTATGTTTTCCGCCTTGTTGATAATAATGCGTATGCGTTGTGAGTAATAAACTAACAAACATTTTCATTAACATAGAAGCTTTTTTTTGTAAATAAAATCATTGTAAGGTAGATATTTTTTTCCTTTTTAGGGTATTTAAATAGTTAATTTCTACTAGATACCACTTAAGCAAAATTTGCTAAGTGGCATTAAACATTTAATGTTACTACTACTACTACTATACCATCACGGCATATCCCACGAGTGGGGTAGCCAGCAGACCAGCTGCATATAAAACATGCAAGCTGTCTTCTTCGTGCCAATACAAAATTAAGACATTCAGGATGGGTGGCAAACCTCATCGCCGAATTAAAGATGTAAAATGTCTTATTTTTCGATCACCTGCCTTTTACAGGACACTCGAAAACTTATGGAGAAGAGTGGGAGACCAATTCTTTACCGGGTGCTCCACGGGATAATTTAATGTTTAATGGAAATATTACAAGACTTTCTTACTTTTTAACCATGAGTAGTAAAAGTTAATGAAATTTATTTCTCTGTTAATGACGAATGTCATAGAATTTATTATTTTACATCCAAAACTATGTAAGTAAATGAAAATATAAAGTTTCTTTTATTTTTAAATAAATAATAAATAATATGGAATTCCACAGTGTTAATCACGAAACACTCGAAAAATTAACTGTTATCGTTTGAGTATCGCTGTACTATATAATATAACCACGGCATATTCCGCAAGTGGGAAAACCAGCAGACAAGCTGCATGTAATAAATTTGATAGGTACTTTGATTTTCCATACAAAATGAAGTGGCAATATTGGGAAAGCTGAAGTCAAACTGGGCTAATATTTTGTATGGAAATTTCTAAGCACAATATTCCGAATACTACTTGAATTATGAAATACGTGTTATCTACTGACTGTAATAAGACACTAATAATCTCATATTGAAAAAAAAAATTAATCCATAGATTGTTTTTAAATTGCAGAATTTTTCATTTAGTATGGGTTTTCTTTTAAAAAATATTATTTAAAAAATAAAAAAGACATTTTTTTTTCTAAAGATCAGTTTTCTATAAAACTCACTAGCAGTAGGTATGATACCAAAAATAGCCACCAAAAATAATCCAAAGAGACTTCTTTGAAAAACAAAACGTGTCAAGCAATAAGTAGACACTATAAAATAATCTGTGACATTGAGCAATATCTTCTGCAGTGTTACTCTTGACAAAACTAAACACGATCTTAATCTAGTCTTGATCTTGATCATACGACGCACGAAGGGACTATGGTCAAAAACACCGCGTTACCGCTAACGCGCGATCGGTTTGCGTGTATTTTTGGCTAGTAGTCACTTCGTGCGTCGTATGATTAAGACCAAGACTAGATTAAGATCGTATTTAGATTGTGTCAAGAGTAGCCCTGCTGGTTGTCCTGAAATGGATTATATCATATATTTTTTACATGGTTTTCGTATTAATAGAAGTTCTTGAAATATGGACAAGACACAAAGATAACTAAATTTTTCATATTGTATAGATTTTACTCTGTATTAGTAAGGTCTTTTGTTTTTTAGAAGCATGTTTTATCATGCCTCATTAATTATTATAAGGTTTTTAAGGCATTTTTTATATGATATCAATAAAAAGTAGAAATAACATCGTTTTTTCCCCTATTTAAAACAAGTTCAAGATTTTTCCAAATAACAGTTACAAGATTATTTTTTTTTTTTTTTTTTTTATACCATCACGGCATATCCCACAAGTGGGGTAGCCAGCAGACCAGCTGCATACAAGATTATATTTACAGAAAATCAATCTATTTATATTTTCTCATTCCACATCACTCTTGAAGCATAAAAATACGAGTGAATGCCTTTCTTAATATTAAATGTATTGAAAAATGTAAAGATAAGAGATCAGCTTTGATTTTATTTTTTCTTTATTGTTTCAGCTGTTTCTGTATCAGTGGGCGTATGGACCCTGGTAGCGATTTCACTAGAGAGATACTTCGCTATCTGTAGGCCATTGAAATCAAGGAGATGGCAAACTCAATTCCACGCCTACAAAATGATAGCACTCGTGTGGATTGCGAGCCTTGCCTGGACAAGCCCCATTTTAGCTGTATCAACCCTGAAAGCGATGAGAGGAAAAGGTATTTATATTTTATCAAAGAAATTGTTACCTACATTACGTAAGTCCTATGTTTTCAGTAAAGAAAAGGTCTCGTGGATACGCAATCCATAATTTATACGCCTTAAGATTCTACGCTGTTCAAATTAATTTTATGAATCTCAAAACAAAGACTCTAGGCAGAGAAGTGGAATTCCTAAATACTGCGTAGGAGAGAGACAAAGAGAATTTATATTGTAGATAACATGCAAGTCGGATAACAAATCCCAGTATTCTTAAAGCTGTATTTATATACCATACGTCCATATGTGGATTTAATATGATGAAAAAAGCTCAGCTTACAATTCAATGAAATTTCTAGGTCCCTTATCTTATCAACCAATTGTAATTTTGAATGAATAATTGAGAAGTCAAAGTCAAATGTAACGGTGTACATCAAAACTACGATAAACACGTAAAACAAGATATTATATTATTATTGCCTTTCGGGACACAAACAGTTCAACTTAACAAATATCAACAATCAAATTTCTTTAGCAAACAAACCAATCAAGGTCCCGTAAATTACTGAAGCGCAGGACGAACACGTTGTTTTTAAAAGATGCCTTTAAAAGTCAGCACTAATTTAGTGTGAGAGTTCTACTCTAGCTTTTACTTTTGCTAAAACTATGTATGTATCCACATATCAGTTGTACAAACAGTACGTGCAAACTCCTCTAAGTAAAAAACAGGAAAAGTGTTCAGATGCTTACGAATCGACTACAGCTGGCTTAAACTTTATAGCTGATATTTTTATGATACTGTTTTGACTTGTTATATTGTAAAAAAATAAATAAGTAAATGCACTTTCCCCATAGGACTTTGTCTAATCCTCAAAAATCTATTTCCTGCTAAAAGGAGTTTTTTTTTGTTTTGCAGATGTGATATCTATTGAGTTACATTCTAAATAACTTAATTCACGCAGGTGCAAAAATCCAGTAAAATATGAAAACTTCATTTAACTTCGATAACTATTTGTTGAAGAAAATGAGTTGAACATTTAAAATTTTGTTTGTCTCAAAAATGATTTACCATTTCACGTCTTTTAATAAAAATGAAAAGGGATAAAATAAATTCAATGTTTGTATTTTACTATTTTCCGATTTCTCTTTGCTTTGAGAAACAGAAATATTCCGAGAGTAAAAATACTAATAATAATCATCGAATATGTGATTTCATTTTTATGAATACATAAAAAGAAATAAAGAAAACTTAGAAGGTATTTATGCTTTTTTGTATACGAGTATTACAAACCTACGTTTGATTTATGCAAACCAGCGGCCTGTCTAGACTTTTCATACTGAATAAGCTCGGTTATAAAATACATTTATTTAAGAATTGATACAAAATAAATGAAAAAATTGTATAAGTCAAATTTGTTTTAGTTACAGAAATAATACAAAATAATAAAATTTGTAAAATTGAACTCCGTATTGCTACATAAATGGTTACTCACCGATATACTGACCTCTCTCATTATTGCTTTACTTCGCTGGTCGGATAAATGGCAAAACATATGGAACAAAAGCCTTGTTTTTACAAATTGTGAAATAATTTAAATAACTTATTTAGAAAGTAGGTATATTCCATGAACGTCAACCCAGCAGCAAACCTAAATCTCTCACTAGCCACACCGTTTTCAAAATCATACCAGTAATATTACACTTAAATTATTTTAATACGTTTTTGCTTCTGCTAAAAAATATTTTTGACATTTACCATACTTATAAAAGGCACGTTCTTTACACAATATAAGATCAAGCGATCAAAGTCTTCCCGAAAAAATAAGCATTCGTATAACTAGAAAACCTTTGAAAAAAATATTCATATCTTCTGCACAAAGTGAGTTATAGTAATCAAAACTTAAGAAACTCAGCTAAAGCCCAACTTTTTGGCTTTTATGGAAGGCACGATACTGATGTAGACCCTTTTTGAAAACAACTGTTTTCCGAAAAAAACTAATACTCACTAAGTGCTTTGATCGAGAGTTTTTGTGTTCTGAAAGCTCCCATGACACAACAAAACTTTTTTCAAAAAAAAATATATATATATATCTGGGTTTTGTTATAAACCCAAATACTTATAAATGAGTTAATAATACAGATTATAATACGTAAAACAATGAATTGAATAGTTGTGGTAATTGAAATGAGATAACTAAAGTTTACTTATGTAAATAAACCATCATACGCACATAAGTTATTTATTTATTCCTTACCGTATATTGATCATAAACAATTTTACATGAATGTACATTAAAATAATTAAATACAACCAGTACACAGATGGCGAGTTATATTTTCCCAATAATCTAATTTTATGAAACTTTTGTAAAAAAGGAAATTTAACGAAGGAAATGAGGAGGCACGAGATAAATGAATAGATTGGAAAATGTACTAGGATGAAGTTCTGATGTATAATATCAGAATCTCTATCTTAACCTATTAAATTACTATAGAAATAGCCAACTGATCAATGACATGTTTTTAAGATCTTAGTGCAGGGAAACAATATTAAGATAATATAAATTAATATAATAAACAAGCAAATTATCCTCTCCTTGTCCATGTCCGTATTCGCGAATGTGCGTGTGTGACATGCCTCATCTCTAAATTGTAGATGTTAATGAGGTAAATTCAACCAAGTTACTATTACTATAAACACTTGTTTTAATTTACCTAATTATAGAATACTACTACGTGTGTGAAGACACAATAAAAAGATGTTAATTCTTTACTGGAAAATCCAAAGGATTAATTCTTCAAAATTATATATATTTTCATTTCATCTTCTTTGCTTACTTAGAAAAGCGTGAAGTAATATTTTCAAAAAGAGAAAGATTTATACTTACACGGATTTATTCAAATCATAACTTCAAGAAAACACATTTATAGAAACAAAAATGTAGTTATTTAAATATAGAAAAAGTTCAAATTTAAAAAATTTCATTATTTCCATACATAAAAGGCAATACGAAAGAAAATATTTTTACTCTCTAAGAGATAATGGTCAGAGATATTATGCTTCGTCCGTTTGTTCGAGACGTGTTCTCTTGTTTTTTTTCGGAAAAGTTGTAAGATAAGAAAAAGGTAGTTGTTGAAAGATTGATCATTGCTGTATGCGATGAAAGAATATGAGAAAGAGAGCTATTTCTTGTGGCCTACCACGGAAATGGAAACAATAAGAATGAGAATGAATGGGACATGTCGAGTGAACTAAAGAATAAGACCAATCATATCGAGTGTCTAAAAATTTTTGATTTAATTGATAATACATATAATCAACTCCACTCTATTCAATCCACAAACAAATAACTTTAAGCACTACGCGGTTTCACTTACATATTAAATATTTAGTTAACGAAAAAAATAGAAAAATGTCGTTACTATTTTCAATTCCACAAATAAATACTTCGAACTGACTAACTATTCAATGGAACAAATACAGCATAATACCTTTATTAACAGTGCGATTATTGTAAAGTGTAATTCACTTTCTTGTGTGTAATCAAAGCAAAATTATTAAAAATATATCAAAATGCCAAAAACGGTGATTTCTTTAATATAACACATTTATACCTAGTTACCTACTTGCTACACAGTCGATAGAGCAGAAGCAAAAATTCTGACGGGTCACGAGCGTAGAGATTTAATATGATGTAGAAAAAGCAAAAAAAGTATTTTAGTAACATATCTGATAAAAACGTTCTGTCCCCTGAACATTTGTAAGAGAAGTTTGTTTTGATAATATTATCGATATTGATTTGGTACATTCTTAACAATATATGCTTATGCTTAATGCTTTATCTTAATAAAAGCTTTCATTTCATAATAGTACGTGTATGAATGTTCGATGATTATAACAAAAGTTGTACGACGTTGACGTGTAGAATCATCAAGAAGCTTTCAGGCAAAAATAATTATTCCATAGTGTTATTATTTATTATTATTATCGCTCACTGTTTTAATCATTATTTACTTAGTTACTTTGGAACATTCATTATTATTTCTGCTTGAGTATGTAGGTATGTACGAGATATAATTTATTGTCACAAAGCAAATGCCTCAAAAAGATGTTTCAAGGTATCTTTCGAGAGATCTTGAAACATCTCAATTCTCCTAATATCAATTAACTATCAGTGAAACTCCTAAGTTCGTTTTTTCTTACATTTTTTTGATAAGTTAGAAATATACTCGTACAATAGAAATGTAGAATCGAATACAAATATTTTTTTAATAATGATCGACAGGCGCTGATCGATTGTTTATTTATCTTTTTAGCTGGGCCTTTTCTGCATATAATTATGAAATGCACTCATTTTAACAGAGTATTAATTTTCAAATATAATTCTACTAAGCTTCATTCATGTCATGAAGGATGATCATCGTTAAAATCTTCAATTACGTAACAGTAAAAGACGAGCTTTGCAAAAATAGCAATGTAAGTTTCAAATTTTAGAACTAGTTACCTCCGAGATAACTAGAAAAGTAATACTGGAATACCGGTAATCTTTAATCTCTTTTTATTTAGTTACAATAGAAAGCGTACAATTTGGAATCACTCGTAAAAGCGACCAATACTTTATTTGAATAAAAACAATAATATTACAAACAAAAAGATAACTTTAACTATGTCACATATTTTAAATCCTCTTCTTACTGGGCACCAATGAACCGTTGTATAATTATTCAAATAAAAAAGTATAATTTCTTATAAACATTATACAAACTTACATAGCAAATATACTTTTTTATTAGTTACATTGATCATAGTAGCTAAAATAATAGCTCTATAGTGATTTTCACTTATAATACAATATAACCAGTTGAATACATTTCAGATTGATAATAACCTATAGATTGAAAGATGTCTCTGTCGTGATCAATATCATAAAGTAGAATGAAACATTCATTTATTTTTTTCCAGAAAGAAATATAATATAAAAAAAATGCAAAATGATAAAGAGCAAAGTTTGTAGGTCATTTCAGAGAAGTAGGTCAACATATTATAATATAGCTTTTTTACTATTTCGAATGGCACAAACACTCATTAGCAATAATTTCTCTTCATTTTGTATACCTACCAAGCTATGAATAACAAAATAGAAACGGGCCAAAGAGTGTTAAAACCTAAATTTCTTACCTTTCAAATTCAAGACAACTTTGTATTCAAGAATATTCTACTAAACATTTTCTCGTTATTATCACAAGATTAAGTGATATCTATATTGCTCCATAATAGAGTACTCGGTTATCTCGCTATTATTCTCGAAAACTTATTTTTTCAATACCTATTTATTAATGTTTATTTTGTATTAATTCAACATACAAAATAAAAGAATTCTATATTGAATAGAAGTTTTTACACGACTAAAAATAAATGAGTTGTCTTCATTGTGGCAATTAAACATAGTAGAGCGCAATTGTTACGACATGACGGCATCATTTTCACATACTACGAGTATAAACACGCTAACCACTCAGTTTTTATTTTATCGTCATTAGAATCTCACCCAGGTTGTGTGAAGTTTTATAGTTTCATACCTTAATTCATTTAAAGAATGTAGTAAATTAGAATTATTGGATGGATTAAAAAGAAATATTTTATTTAAGTTGACACTACCATTAGTAACATGCGATAGTTCCATAAATGGGAGTACTTTGGTAAGATATTCATGTTGATTAGGGTGAACAAAGATATGAATTGAGTGATATTTTCACTAATATTGCCCTTTACCTGACTGAGTTGAAAATAACCTACTATTATACCGGTAATACATAACCAAATACCGCAATTTATAATGATCGTTT
Organism: Athripsodes cinereus; assembly: GCA_947579605.1. NCBI lineage: Eukaryota > Metazoa > Arthropoda > Insecta > Trichoptera > Leptoceridae > Athripsodes > Athripsodes cinereus. Next base: position 16,155,666 of record OX388310.1, read on the forward strand.
TGTTTTACGGGTACAATGTGATCATCCTATTTGTTTTAAATTCCCTTGTCGACTTTAACTCTATCAATATTTCACCAACAAAGACAAACTTACGTCATTCCTACATACCTACATTGTGAACATTTAAATTGGTAAGCTTGCGTATATTTTGAAATTATTTTAAGCTTTATTGTCTCCAACGAATTAACTTAAATTTGATGTGAAGTATGAATGATATCATAAAATGTGGAGTGTGCGAATTTGAAAGTCATGAGTATTTTAACTTAAATATTAAACTGTTTAGAAATTCATGTAGGTATAAATACATACATGAATCTAAATATTTTATGGGAATAAAAGAACTATTTTTCTTTTTTATAACATCATTTATCTGTTTATTTATTTATAATAATAAACGGCTGAAACAGCCTTTACAAACATAATAATAAAAAGAAAACAGTCAAGTGAAAAAACAATGTACCTATATATATACACAAATGATACACAAATAAAATTACAGAATTAAATCACAAGATAATTATAAATTTCTCGAAAATAATGAAGATTATAAATTTCTAAAAAATAATAATGATTATAAATTTCTCAAAAATATATCACAAAAAAAAAATCAAAATATAATTGATGATTCATGTAGGAAATGTCTGGCCAAATCGGAAATGTTGCTTCGGTAGTTGATCTTTCTTTTAGCTCCTACTTAATGAAACCGTAGATACTACTTTTTCTTTCTAGATTTCAGTAGCAGTCTTACGTGTAGTGTTGTGGAATTCTCAAGAAATAATTATTCGAGAAATCTACCAAGAAATTTCTCGGTAAATTTCTCGAAGTAGAGAATTTTCCGAGATTTTTTTAAATTTTTTATTTGACAGTATAATAATAATAAACACTTTATTCAATCAATCAATAACAATGTACAAATGTTGGGACAATTTATCACCAATATAGCTACAATTAATTATGGAAACAAAAAAATGTTAAGTACCTACATAGAAAAAAGTGCTAACAACTGATAAAAAATCTTGATGGTTGACACCCCACATGCCCATATTTAAGTTTAAAAAAAATTGCAGGTACTTACATGGAATAAAGTGTTAATAACCTCTGATTTGGGCCTTAATCAGCCCCACAAATTTTTGGATCAATCATGTTGGTTGCGAAGTATACTGGGCGAAAGGTAATAAAACCACTAAGAAGAATTATGGAGAGAAATTTCTCTTCCATCAGAGGAGAAATTTCTCGTTCTCGAGAAATTTCTACTTACGTGTATTGTGCTACGATTCAAACAGTAGACTTGGTGTGTCAGAGTATAATATTTACTCAGGTTTTTTCATTTCAACATATAAAAATACAAATTAAAATGATTTGCAATGAATAAATCAACTTTATTGTTTTGTACATATCTAACTATTCTATGAAATATGATGTTCACATTGCTAGTCGTTGAAAACTATTTCCAATAATTGGTTACAAAATGCTGTCAAACGATAATAATAAATCTACTAATAACTTACTTTGTATTCTATCATTCATGATGATGATGATTCTGGATGATTTTATTTTGACGCCGTTCAACAGTCCCTAGACCATGTGTGGCCAACCTTTTCAGCAGCCGGGCCAAATTTTAGAAATGAGATTTCCTACCGGGCCGCACAACAAAATACTCCATATATGGAACATTTAATAATTTTAGTTCACCTTAAATTTGCTACCCCCCCCCCCCCCCATTTTGAAATGTTTTAAAACTCCTCGGTTTTCTTTAGGCATATTCTCAAAATACCTCTTTCAAAAAAGTAACAGGTATTTGTACCGACTATTATTAAAAAAAAAGTGTTCATATGCTTCGCGGGCCGCTGGTTGGCGCGGGTCGCAGGGCGTCTCAAGAGCGCCGGTGAAGAGTTTTCAATTTGCTTCTGAAGCTGGTGACAGTCTGACTATCTCTTAATGGCACCGTTAGGCGATTCTATACGATTTTATATTTATAATAATATAGAAACTTACCGATATTTCAAAAAAATCATGATTGGTATAATTATACTATTTGGCATTATAAGTTTTTTTTATTTATTCATTAATTCTTTTCTGTACATTGATCACAATACATAAAATTTTGTAGAAAAATGCATTCGAATTATAAATTATCAATATACAATGGGTGGAGCAATTTTACAGAGGTACAGCAATTTTACAAACAATTATGTATTAGTAATAATGAATGAAAAAAAATTCACTGTATATTGTAACCAATGAACAGTGAAGAATAAAATAAAAAATAAAGTTTTGGGTAAGATTAGTTGAAACAAAACTTCACTCTATCCGACTAATTTCGTTGGAATGGCTGTGGAAATATGAGAATATTATGTGACTACAAACATTTTCAACCGATTTCATTTATCAACTGAATCGCTCTTCACACATATCCGCCACCCTTCAATCTCTTCACTGGCTCAGATGTCCAGAGAGAGTTGAATTTAAACTGTGTTTGACAGTATTTAAGGCACTTCATGCTATGGCCCCAGAATATATCATGGAACTCTGTGGTAGACAGGCGTTAAGTCATAGACAGACAACACTTAGGTCTTGTCAAGATATTACAACTAAATTGGAGGTGACCAGTACTGTATCGAAACCAGTATACGTGGAGCGTGCTTTTGCAATATCTGCACCTGTAGTCTGGAACAGGCTTCCACAAACGATCAGAGAAACGCAGGACATATCTCGTTTCAAGAACCAACTGAAAACTTATCTATTCAAGAAATCTCACGGAATAATTCAAGCACAACCTTAGTTAGCAAAGAGCGCCCTTGAGGTGGATTTTTTTCACAAAACGGCGCTTTACAAATCATCCAAATAATAATAATAATAAAAATAATAATAATATCATTTTGTAAAAAATTTTGTTACAAGTTTTTTTTTAAGAAAATTAAAGATAGTGTGTTGTTTACCAGATAATTAGATAATTGTTATATGATGAAAGCAAAGCTCCAGATAACGAGTTAAAAATGAATAGGGTGTTTGAGGTTGGGATTAAAAAACTTATCATACCTATAATCTTTACAATCGCAACCACCCATATCATCCATAAATTTGACATCCATTATTTTTCATATAGGTAGGTACCACAAGTTAACATATTTTTTGACTTTCAGTGTGACACGCAAGGTACTTGCTCTCACAAACAAGACATTCATTGTCTCCGTAGCTTTTGAGAAATGTAAATATAATATGTAAGGATGTACAATATGTTTGTTAAATGTAGGTATGCGAGACGATGACTTCACATATTCCAAATACAATATGTTATTACCCGGGGAGTTGTTCTGATATTTAACCTGTCATAAATAGTTTCAAGCATAATATCATTATTATTATTGTCAGGTAAAACTTTAAGTAGGTAGATAAAGTCTAGCTTTAAATTTATGGTTCAGCTATCAACCGATATTAATAAATACCTTATGTTGTGGTTAAGTCGATTGTTCCAGAATTGTTAATATATTTTACCTATGTTACAAAGGTATCTACTACTTCAATATCTTTATTAATTGTTTATTCTAAAGATTTAATAAGCAGCTGTATCCTTCCAAAATACTTCAGCATAAAACATTACTTTAAAATAGTTTTATTTAAAATTCTTAAAATTATTCAATTATAATATATATTTATAGCAGTAGTGAAGCAATCGTGAAAGAAGGTACATAATAATTATCAAAATATTTTTTTCTTACCTATTTCGGAGGGAATGACCTTTTTGTCCTGGTTCATTTCCCCAATGTCAGTTGAGGTCATCGTGAATGGCCCTGAAAAGAGCCTCTTTTTTCATACTCGTTGAGTGGCTATTCGGTAGTGATAGTACGAGTATTCGCCAACTGTCATCGTTTACAGGGGGTGACGGCTTGCTTTAATTTATCCCTTGTCTTCTCACTTTTATTTCGCTTCGTGACTTATTTTATAATTTGATTCAATTTGTGTAGTTGCAATCTCTCGTGGAGGCTCTACACTCCAGTTCTACACTCATTATTTTATTTTTATTTCTGACACGGATACATACTATTAATGTATCTGAGATTATGTGTTATATGTTCTACTGTTTTGTAATTGAATTTAAATTCTTGACACAAACAACTTTGTTGAAGATAAAACGATATCATGTACAGCGTCTTCGAGGTGCTACACTGAGAAAAATACTAACGAAATTTCACAACGAATCATTGGTACGTACTATCAAATTAGGACCAAAGATCGTAACAACGATTCATTAGTACAGATCTATTGACTTCGCAACCAATTCATTGGTACATTTACCAACAACTTCTTCACAGTGACGTCATCAACTTGAAGTTGGCTGCAGAACGAATCGTTGGTACGAATCAATTGATTTACTTGTCATACTTACGTAGGTACCTATACATAACCTCAAAATGTAGCTATCAAAAGTCCAATAATATTAATCGCGTTTAGTTGTAAAATGTGATCTATTTTTCTAATAACGGTATAATTATTTGAAACATACCAACAAAAATAATATTATTAGAATAATTATTCACACTTTACAAATAAACATTGTGATTAATATAAGTAGAAAAAGTAGGTAGGAAATTAAAATAAAAAAAATCTTTTAAGTAGTTACTTGCGTAAAATAATAGTTTATTAAAAATTACAAAGGAAAAAAATAAAAATAAAGACAGTTAATAAAGATACACATTAAAACATACATAAAAATATACACCATATTATAGGAAACCAAATAAAACAGCCATAGACATACTATACTTGTAGTGCAGTACATTTTTTTGGAATATTCCTGTTCCAACACTTCCAACATAATACGCATTAATAACAATAATAATATTGTGATGTCTCACTCCATATCGTTTAGATGATAGTGGTATCTTTGTCTCAGCTCTGTTACATCTTGTTCATTCAATATCAATGTCCATTTTATTTTCTGTGGGAAAACATAAGGAATATATTAAGTTTAGGTCAATGCATCAAAACTTCAATAATTTAGAATTATTTTAATGTAGCATTATATCTGGGAATAAGAATGCGGTGTAATATTGTGGTTTTATTAAGCACAAAATTATTTATACACTGATTTGTAGGTTAGGTTAGTTATGTAGTCTGGTGTTTTTTGTGCAAAAGCACATTTATTGGCAATCATTTCATTAACATAACATTTCTTGAGTGAAAACTATGTATATAATTACGAGAATATAAGTAGAAATAAATAAATATTGCACATTAAATTAAAACAATATGACAAACAACAAATAAGTGATGGTAGGTACTTACTACTGAATAATTCTATTTTATCCTCAAATCCCCAGGACTTTAACAACTCAAAAAGATACATAGCTTTGTTTCACTAGCATAACACACTAACTTCATGGTCAGGAGGATAATAAATTCACACTTTCTCAATAACAAAAGATTAGAAATCGTTGCAACGCAATATTTTCGATCGAACACCTTTTGTATTTGTTGTTTGTATAGGTACATAACTACATACCGAAAAATGACAGAAAAAACGGAAACGGCGTAAGTAAACGGACGTGCCAACGCGTTTTTTACTTTATTGTCTTATATGATAAGATCACTTTTTAAATAAACAGAGTACTACTCTTTAAATCCACTAGCGCCATACGGATGTTTAGTTAACTAAAACGTTGGTAAAGGAGCCGAATAATTTCAAAATCTATAAGTATACACAAAAGTTGTTGGTAAGCGCCGAGAAATTTACTGTTACGTATAATTAAATGATTGTTTGCGTCTTATTATATCAATAGTAAGGCGAGCAAAACAATTTATTGTTATAGATCAATTGAATTTGGAGATGTACCTTTTCTCAGTGTATGGCACAAAGATGGCGCTAAAATACTTTCCGTTATTATTATTAGTACTAAACCAAGTTTTTAAAATTGACAACAATTCAATGTAGCTGTGAAGCACCTAGAAAGAATTGGTCTCTTACTCTGTTACATAAGTTTTCGAGTGTTCTGCAAAAAGAAGGTCTTCGAAAAAATAAAGACATTTTACATCTCAAATTCAGTGATGAGGTTTGCCACCCATCTTGAATGTCTTAATTTTGTGTTGGCACAGAGAAGACTGAATGCATGTTTATTACTTGCTGCTGGTCTACTGGCTACCCCACTTATGGGATATCCCGTGATGGTGTAGTAGTACTACTACTACAATTCAGCGATGAGTAATAAAACTCATCATGAATGTCTCAATTTTTTGTCAGTACGGAGAGGATAATCTGCGTGTTTATTATGTGCTTATAGTTACCATCTACCCCACTATTATGTCGTGATGAAAATTGTAGAGGAAAATTCAAAAGTTTATAAGCAGGTGATATAAGTAAAACATGAAAGTATGAGCTTAAACGACTAAACTATTCTTAATCTTCTCGTGTTACAGTTCAAAAACACTTGACTAAATATAAGCCTAGAGATATGTTACGAAAATATCCAAGTATGAAATTATTAGGCTTAGTAAACATGGATACAAAATGAAATAAGTTTCTCAAGAGGCTTTTCTCAAAACAAATAAACGGAGCGTCACGTGGCAGAGATTATTTCACAAATAATAATAATTTTACTCATAAGATATACGTGCATCTAAAGATAATTTTTGTATCATTGTGTTTTCTACATCATTATGAGTGTACCAAAAATATATTGAGAATTGGTGTATAAATAAATACCTAATTGTATTGGAATTTTTTTCATTACTTTCTAACATAATTATTACTAATAATATAACGATTCATATATGGATTTATATAGCTGAAGGGCATTATGATACCAGAAGATAATTTTTAAGGGTATCCAGACGACAACATAATATTATAATATATTTCCAATTTCCCTTAGGTTAAATACCGCATATATCACTTAAAAGATATCAATAAGTATTTTAACCTTTACCAATTTGTGTATGTAAATCGATATATATTGATTACACGTAGTTTGTCCTAAGGCTTTCACTCAAATAATGATAATATAAATACATTTATATAAATAATGAAATGTTGAATTTGATAAAGAGTTGTTTGTGTATATAAGTGGGTTCAATTTAATTGTATCAATGGATAGAATATATAAATTCACTTATTTATTTATTATGTTATAATAACATACCCATAACAAATAATATATTTACCACACAAGATATAAAATAATGATATTGCTAATATTTTTTTCCATTTTTATATCTAAGTCAACATAAGACTTTCAATTTAAATTATACTTACTACTAGCAATTTTTGAGCCGTGCAAGTTGCAAACCTCCATATAATTGAATTTTTTTGAATTCTCACAAAAAAATGATGTCTTGCGGGCAATCAACTAACCCTACAGCTTAGAAAAAGGCTGTTGTAGATCTCATACTAAAAAAAATCAGGCAGCATATACATATTTAATTTCCGTGCTGCCATTTTTCTTCAAGGTATTGAAAAATATGGCATATCGAAAAAATTAAAATCACCTCGGGGAAAATAATATCCTCAGTGACATCCAGCGCAGCTTTCGAAAAAGAAATGGTACGACATCTGTCACAATAGAAACTGCTGATTTTTATACGCATTTTAAAATGCACCTACATATATTTACATAATGTATACAATTTAAATTCATATTTTATCCTTAAATACTTTAACTTATATTATGCGTTATCCATTAATTTATTCAGTGTGATGAATTCCAGACGGTGCCACCATAATGACTGAAAAATAAGAATATGGTAAAATAAAGTTTAACTTTACTTAAAGTTTGCTTTACCCTCTTCAATTTTATTTTGCAAAATCTGTTTATGAATTATCGGACTATCATTCAACTTAGCTACGGACAGAGAATAGCAGTTAGTTATAGAAAAATTAAATAAAGTAATAATGAACGTACTGCAAACATACTCTTGACTTAATTTTAAAACTGATTTGGTCTGCCCAGTTAGATAGATTTTTATATGTCATGTTATATTTCAATGCTGTAAAATAAATAAGCCAAAAATATGTGCATAGCAATCTCGCAGTAGCCCTCAGAATCATCCTGCTCACGTATAATTATGTAATTATAATATTATATTTTTATTTGCCTGTACGTTTATTGCTTTGCGTATCCCACTCGATATTTGAAAATTTGTTATTATTATATTATCTTTTATAGGCATAACGTAATATTATTTTATCTGAGTTTTTACAAACGGTTCCATATGAAAACTGATAAATTGAAAAATAAACACAAACTTTAGATTGAAAATACGAAGCTATAAATAAATCAACAAATACATAATATTTGCATGAAAATTAATTTACCTTGCTATGATGTTTGCATTCAAAATTGAAAATCTAAAGTTTAAGAGCTTGTGAATTATTGAATTTCCAATAACTTATAAATAATTTTATTATTGTTTCCATTTGAGCCTTTGATAAATCATATACTATACAAACAATTGAGAGTTTTTTATGTTTTTAAACAAATACTAACTTCTATCCTAAAATAATCGAAAAACATAATTTTATCATTAGAAATTTCCCACTAGGTATACATATAATTATATGTATTTTTGAAATTTTATTTGTGGCTATCCCTCCATTTTCGAGTTATTTGAGATTTTAGATTTTAGTAGATCTGCGACCGGTTTTGACACATTAGTATTAATGTTGGAAAACATGAGAAAGTTTTCAATCGTTAATATCGTCGATGATACTAATGTGTCAAGACCTGTCGAAGACTAGTTAAAATACAAAATGATTATTTAAAACATAGTGGAGGACTCTCAAATATAATCATGTTACGTAATTATCACATAGGATGAGCTTCAAGAAATCTTGTACGATTATTTTAACTTTTATTTTTAACGCTGCATTACTTTTAAGTTAAGCATTAATTTTATATTGGCACGGAGAGGACAGTTTGCATGTTTCTTACATGCAGCTGATCTGCTGGCTACCCCACTTGTGGGATATGCCGTGATGGTATGATGATGATTACTTTTAAGAAAATAATTCATCATTTTCAGAAGAAGTAGGTATGTAAGTTATTGAAAAAAATATTTATAAAATTTAAAGGAGGCAAAAGAAGTACAATAAAGATAGCACGAATTGTATTGGTTTTCAGTTCTTTACCGGTTATTATAAATGGAATGAGCTAGAATAAAAATTTGAATAGTTTTTTGGCTATGAAATGATATTTTATCAAGAAAAATTGTTTAAGAGTTAGTAGAGTAAAAAATGACGATATTTCAATCAAATAATTGAACCTAGACATAAAGATTAGTTTGAGCAATTTAATTACATTCACCCGGTGTTATTACATGTAGTTTTATTTTTATTCATGTTTTATTATTATTTATAATAATAATTCCTTTAACGGATGAGTGATGAAGATTTGTATGGATCCATATTATTATGACGTATTCATAGAAAGTAATGGCACATTTGGTCAAAATGTCTATTGAATATGTATGTTAGAATGATGATCAAATAGCAAACAGATTATTATCCAATACAATATATTAAGTCTACCATTATTCTTTAATCATCATCATCATCATCGCCCTCAACGCTCCTCTCGGGAGCACAGGGCAGAAACCAGCCTCCTCCATTCAGAGCGTCTCTGTGCCAATTGCGTCACCTCTTTCCACGACATTCCTGGCGCTCTGATATCGTTGTCATAGGAACGGTGTATTGTGAAAGAGGGACGCCCGGGCCGTTCTTTAATCACGATATGTATAATATAACATTATTATCATAACATATTTTAAGCATCTCAACACAATCACTTTATTTTTACTAAAAAGTAATTTATGATTGAGGTTTTTTCTTTATTAGTAAACTACATAACCTAGCCAATGACAGTGGTATGGTTTTTTGCAAGTAAGTTGTTTTCTTAAAATTCTCTACAAATTATGGAAAAACAATAAAAAATATTTTGAAAGCAAGATGCTTCTCTGCCTATTGTTTTTCAGAAGCAATATACGCACCAGCGGTCCTTCCTTAAGTACCGACTTATAATAGAACCTTCTTATAACAGTAACCAATATACAAAAAAATAAATAGCAAGTTTTGATTACCCATTTCTATCATGCATATAAGGCTTTAGTTTAAATATATTTTTACATATTTTGTTAACGCAAGCATTGTGATATTTTCTCGATTATTTTAACGTAATTCAATCTTTTATAGATAAATTTATATTTTAATAAAACATAATCCACAGAAGCCAAACTTCGAAATTATTATTAAAATACAGTCACTCAGTACAAATACAGAGCCTGAAAGTTGATTAATCCAGTAAACAGAGCGAAACAAAATAAAATTTAGGATAAAGAAAGTCTCTGGATTTGACATTCCTTCATTTACTAAAAAATATTTTACCCTGAATGAAGGTCAAGAATTTATAAAGGTAATATATTAGGTACATGGAAAGCTAATTGACGTTAATTGATTTGTTGTTGCGATAACATTTTGATATCTTGGAAATCGTTAATAACAAAATAATGGAATGAGATACTAAGTTGTTCCATTAAGGAGTAATTGATTTATATCTCAGTTTACACAATTCACATTTTAGAAGAGGCTTTTACTTAGAATTCGGATGTTTGATAATTTGAATCAGTTAGTCAAGGAGGGGAATAAAGGGAATAAATCACTTGCTTTCATATATGCCATTTTTGATGGATTTCCATTCAGTAAATCAAAAGCAATATTTTCCTATTGAATGTTAACAAATGTGACCATTTTAACATAAATAAATGAGATACTTTCTATATTGATTTACCTTTGTAAAGGAACATTCCTTTCCTGGAGATTTAGTACTCATCAAATCTGAGAGAATATATCGAACGCTCATCTACAATGTCATTTACTCACAACATATTGAATTTGAGGAAGAATCCTAGACAAACGCCGTTTTTCCAGAAAAAGAGAATATTGGATGTAAAATGTGCATTCTTAAAAGCATTTCAAATAAACAAAAGGATTTTGTAAATTATTGTTGATTACTGGTCAAATATTCATGTGAGTACTGAAAACGAGTAATGAAGATATTTTGCAAACTTAAACTCTATTTTTCTTTGTTGAATTTTGTTGGTTTTTATTTGGTTAATTTCCATATTAATCAAAAAAAATTTTTTTTTTTTATTTATTTTGCACATCATCATTATATTATGTTATTATATGGTTTTACACGCACTTTAAAGTGACTCAAGTTTCGACATGTTACGTCTTTGCAAACTCCATTAGGTCTTGACTAGGGGATTCGATCCCGACCCTTTTTTCTAATCCCGGGATTTCGGGATCATCTACAGTTGATCCCGGGATCCCGGGACTAGTCCCGGGATTGTATTGGTAATGTAAAGTGGTAACAAAAAGTCAGTAGGCCATGTCAAAATCACTTTTTTTTATTTATCTGGCAATGAATTTAAGTTGTGAATCTGCAAAAAGTCAGTTAAACAAAATTACACTTCAAACTTCTTCTAAAATAAACAAACAAGGCACATATGATTTATAAAACTAACAATTTAACTTTTTTTATATTTTCAAATTGAAATCTTGTATTTGTATTTATTTCATAGTTTTAACCCAGAACAGTTTTAGTTTAGTGGGGCAATATATTCTATAATGTTGTTATTTATATGTTTGTTTGTATGTACTAATTTGGAATTTAAAAAAAAAAACAATTTAGACTTATTTAGTTTAACCCATAACAAAAAAATACATACTACAGTGATCAATGTTTAAACTCGTATTTTTAAATCAAATTGACCAGAGACTTTATGAATTATTTATACTCCTACAAATTAGGTCAATGAGTGATTTTTTGATGCTATTTTTAAAAATATCAAATGGCTCAAGCATTGTTAAAAGAATATTCCAACGCGATTTGCAGTTTAACAATAAATTAAGGGCCCCGTTTAGCAAAAACGGTATTATATTCTATTTTCAACAAATTCGATATAAAAACTGCCAAAACTTGTTGACCCTTGCAAACATATTGATTTGATAAAATAAAAAATCAAATATTTATTATCAATATTAGTTTTTTACAAAAAAATTAATAAATCGCAGACTGACGAGATTTATTTAGGTACTCTTTGTTATATCAAAATTCAAATTATTTGTAAAATATATATATTTTTTATTCGTCCTATCAAGCACATAAATACTATAGATTTATGCAAACTTTTTTTAGTAAACAAAAAATTGAGTTCATGTGGTGATTTTTGGTTTCAAAATATGAGAAATTTTATCATAAAAAATTTTTTTTAAGTCGGTCAATATCCATGAGAAAAACAAAAAAAAAAGTTTTTTTTTTCTTTCTATAATTGTAATAACTATCTAAATATTCTCAATATTAAAATAATTCATGGAAATTTGTAGGATTGTCGTGCATTTATGTACCAAACACACCCCCGAATTCGATTTCTAGAAATATGTTTTTTTATAAATGAATACTATGAAGCTAAAATCGAGTTTTTTTTAAAAGTTAAAGTTTGATATTGGTAATGAATGTTTGTTTTCATATTTTATCAAATCAATATGTTCGTAGGGTCAACAAGTTTTGAGAGTTTGTGTACCAAACTTGTTTAAAATTGAATCTTTTATCGTTTTTGCTAAAGGGGGCTCTTAAGCTCTCTTCCATGTTCCTTTTCAATATAGTTTTGAATCATAGATCATTCTTCAAAGATGCTCTTTTGAAAATAAGAACCACTACCAGCTTTCTTTACGACTTCATTAATATTCCGGTCATTGGTCAAACTCACCATTACTGATTTTAATGACTAATCCTGAGTCCAGTTCTTCATTATCACCATCCAAATCATCAATAAAAGTCGATAGCCGTTTATGTATTAAATAAATAAAATATCATCATTGATAGGTTCATTTGCAGGTATTTTTTTATACAGTAAATCACAAACGGCTAATGGCCGGTTTCAATAACCTATCTATCCGTGACTGTCGATTGAAATCTATGATTTAAAATATAGAACACAATAGATTTCAATCGACAGTAGTGGATAGATAGATTATTGAAACCGGCCATAAGTGAATACCGTGTGCAAAACAAACTAGGTGCTTTGCATTAACAAGTTTTCCAACTGTAATTTGGACCATCAGTAACTATTGCCACAATATCGTATCTAGTGAGATATCGAACTCAGAATAGCGCTCTTTTAAGATACTTACACAAGCTTCGACTGTCAGTGATTCATTGATGCGAATGAGTCCCAAATTCTTGACTTATTGTATAATTGTATTAATCCCGAAAATCCCGGGATTTCTTAAATTTAATCCCGAAAATTTTGGGACTAAAATACGACCGGGATCCCCTAGTCTTGACCTCCGGTTTGAAAACAATAACATTACAATGTATGTTGAAAACAATAACATTACATGTCATGTTGAAACTCGAGTCACTTTAAATAAAGTACATGTAAAACCATTATTATATAAACAAATTATTTATTTGATTAATGTTTTTTCTTCTTCATTTTTACGACTAGTAAAAAATATTAACTTCCATACTTTTGGTCAGTTATATCAAATGAGAAATGGTAAATAGAACATTTTATTAAATAAGTTGTTTTTTATATCTTCTGAAAAAATCAGTCTATTGTTTATTAACTTTGAGCCCGATTTCATCAGATAATTTTTAAGTTACCATCGTTATAAATTTATTTTGTTTAAAGTAAAAAAAATGATCAATTAATAATTATTTAAAGTAAATATTTTCATTTCTTGAGGAATTAGTTTACTATATCTGTTTTTTTTCATTCATGAGAAACCCTTCTACAAAGATGGTTTAAAACAAAAATAAAAATAGCTAGTCATACTAAAAAATAATTGTTGTATTGCATCGAACTGAATATGATTTTTTGTATATGTTTATGGCCTTAAATAAATAAATAAATAAATTCTATCCAGCAAATATTCAGTAAATGCAAGGTTTCAAAGAGTATTTTGATTATCCTGTAACTTGTTTGGTAAATATGTCTATGGTCAATGTACTTATTGATAAACATACTAAACCTTTGTGCAACATTAAGAACACATTTATATTTAACTTGCTACTCAATCACAAACACTTTATAAATTTATGAAACTGATAATTATAGGGTTGATTGTACATTCTATTATATTACCATAAGTTTTCATCGAGTACTCTTAAAACACTAACATAAAAATACTAAATTCCATCTCTTATTTATAGTATTCGTAAATTATAATGGTATTTTCCATAAGTGGGACAGCCAATATATGAGCTGCAAGCAATAGACATACAAGTTGTTCTTTCAATGATAATAAAAAATATGCTTATCTATGTACCATTCTTAAGCCTATGCTTATGGAGTCTAATGGCATTTAGGTTTAGGGAATTCAAAACTGAAGAACTGTACCCTAAGAAAGAAGCCGATTGGCGTTGATTGCTGGAGGAGGTCAAGACCAATGTGGATGTCCAATCGGGTAATAATGACCTCCGTGAATATTATAGACAGAATATCGATTAAATGTGCAATAAGATAAAAAAAGTTACTTAGAATAAAATAAACAATATTATTATTATCTTGGATAATACTAGAGTGTCGTTAATGTGCTAATACATTTTAAAGGGTTTCATTCCCAACTCCAAGATGTTTTGTTGGTTGGGTTTAATTGAATGGATATTTTAATACTACATAATATTATACTTATTTTCAAAATACCTTATAAATATATCTTAGTTTGAGTATTTATTTACTTGCGTACATTGAGCATTGGCCTGAGTTAGTTTAGATACCTACTGAGCTAATCACTTAATCCTCATTTAAACTCAGTGTGGTTAATAGGTTGATAGTGTTGATATTATACCGTATATTCAATGGTTTTATTGATGGCTATAAGAGTATTACAGTAACCTTAAGACACTTTAAATCTTTCGATACGATCCCAATTAGTATCGGGATTAGTAGGTATAAGACGTTGTTTTACATATTATTAATAGCATTAAGAAACAACATATTAATTATATTAAGAAATTACTGTACATCTTTCATATTTCAGATTGGGGAAAGAGAAATTCTTCTATTGGTAAAATTAACTTATATACATCTGAAATGCAGAGCGCACAAATATGTATGTCTGCTAATGCCATGCCATGTAGCGCTTTCGACACAGTTAAATTGATTTGAGCTCTATGTTCTTTTCAAATTATATATTTATTTATTTGAACAAAATACGACGGCATTTGATTTTAAAAATACACGGTAAATTATTGTGAGCAACAAAACATAACCTTCAATTTACAAAAAAAAGTATAAAATACAGGTAAAAACAAAACAAAAACATTAAAAATAAATAATTTATAAAGATATTAAAACATTAAAAATAAATAATTTATTATAAATTCAATATAAATATTTTAATTTTATAATAACAATTTTATTTAGTTTGAGTATAACCATTCTCAGTTTTATTATATGTATTACTGTTACCTTCACATCGGAAAGATGAAGGAATTTTCAATAAAATTGTATAATTTGTATTTTTATGATAAATTTCAAGTGGGTACAATGTAGATTTCTATAATGTAGAATAATTATTGAAAATTTTTATTAGATCATCTGGTATCATAATAATATATTATTTATTTTTAGGATAGTGTAAGAAATATAAAATTGTACAGAATATCAACTTAAATAGGTACGTGTTGTGAAGGCTTTTGCAGATGGTAGGCAATATTTATAATTCAAAGATATTTTATGTGATTGCCATTTATATTTTTTCGCTGATTCTGTTGTTATAATTATTGGATTATCTTATCTGAATATCAATGACCTGTCTCCGCTGAGGAATAATTTATTTATTTAATGAGGAAAGGAATAATTTACATATTTTTAAGACAAATCTAATTAAAGATCTTCAGGCCCCTAGAACCAGCTCTATAATGCTGTCTGGGGACAACAAAATTTTGTTTTTTTTTTAGAATTTAAATATCGTTTTAACGATTAATATTTAATTTCTTGTCTTCTATTATGCTGATGATTATTTTTTTTGTGTAAGTTCTTTTAAAGTGCATGTATTTATAAACCATCCCATAATGATCATTACCTGAAGTTATTTCGTTATCTTTACCTATAGATTATTAATAGATGTACAGATGTATTCCTTGATCAACACTTCCGAAACAGAGAATATTAAAAATTAAGGATAATCAAAACTACATGGTTAAAAGATTACCGACTTAATGACAATGAGGAATGTCTATGATTCGCCGAGCATCGCAGAAATTTCAGTCAATTGGACTATAGGTAATTTGAATGGTCTTAAATTTAACCCACGAGAGAATGTAATAGATTTTTCTACTTGAGAGCTTTAGTACTTAACGTTATCATGTAAATTATACTTTTGCATCCTAGAGCCTTGTCACTAAGGCTATTAATTATATTCAAAAGACTGGAAAATTCACGAAAGTGAAGGATCCGCTGCAAACAATTGGTAATCTCGTTGAATAAACAAAGCAGAGAATATAACACTAAAAGTTCTCTTTTGTAAAATATACAAGATTATTTTAGTTCTCACGTTAAATTGACTGCATTTTGTCAATAATGTTGAAAGCGATAATAATAATATATCGTGTTTGGTATGATCAGACCGTCTAGACGAATCTGATTGTTTTAACACCTTCATCGTTCATTTAGATGTAGCGAATAAAACAAACTTTTAACTATACTTATACAAAACTAATTTACTGTATTCTGTTTTTACTACATAATTATACTCCAGTGTGAAAGAAAAATGAAATTAAAATATAATAAGTTTACTGACTTTTTCCATATTTTTTTATGATTCGGATTTTATTTGGCATTGTTCAATATTAAATTGATGTAGGTACTTTATTTTTGTGGTTTTATATAAGTAATAGATATATTATGCAATAAAAACTGGAAATAAGGAGGAACATGTCTTTGATGTGAGATGGATTATTATTAATTATTGATTATTGGATTTTTATTATTGGTCTTTGTTCAATATTTTTTTTATTATTCGCTAAGCCGCTTAGACAGTAATATTTTCAAAAGAGCATTAAATAACATCATGCTGTGCTCGACCTCATAAATAAATTGTGGAACATAAACGTAAAATATATTTTGTTATCACATCTATTTTTTATACCACGGAATCTCTTTAGAAGTAGTAGACTTACAACACATAATGTAGTGCAAGTGTTAATAAACAAATATGGTATACAGGATAGGCGTTTTACCTCATCGCTGAATTGAAGATATCGAATGTCTTACTAATGACGTTTTTTCGCTTACCAGCTTTTACGAGATAATCGAAACTTACAAAAAAGTGTGGAAGATTATTTTTTGCCGGAGATTCTACGGAGCAAACTTAAAGAGAACTAAAAAAGCACAAAGCATCCTAAAAGATAACATAAAAGCCACAACACATCCAAAGTTTCAAAAAAAAAAAACGAGTTTTAATTCTCAGGCTACCGTGGCTTAAAAATTTTATGTTTGGATATGTCTTCTTTATAAACTTGGGATGAATATACGCTAGGTACTGACTAACTAGTATTTTGATAAGGGCAAACTGAACACCACACTGTTACATAATAGCAGCATTTTATATAACACTTTAGGTCCATATTCACTTAATGCTCGCTGAAAGTTTCTGACAATTTAACGAAATTTGTACAATGCTATCAAAAGTGACAGTAAATGATTGTTTTGTACTAAGGAAAAAAATTATGACCATTCACTTTTCAAGTTAGAGATAGAAATTGAACGGAAGGTTCAAATAAATATTGAAGAATGTACGTAATCGATCCTAATGACATTTTTCGAATAATGTTTATTTAACGGATTGTTACTGTTTCATTTGAAGATATTCAGGCGATGGGCCGATGGGTAGGAAATTGAAAATATGACTTCTCTATAACTCATATGTATGTATGCGTATACATCACAAATCACTCGTATCGTGTGGAGTATCTTAATCTATAACTTTTATGCATTCTTGATGATTCAAACGTTACAAAATAGAGGTAGGAATGAGAATATTAGAAAAAGAAATAAATTGAATTCGAGAAAAGTTTTGTGGATAGAATGTTAATAATCGACGATGGTTTAAATATGATTAGCTGATAAAAAGTGTAACATATAAGTATAAAGTTTATAGTTGTCTGAAGCTATGTGGCTTGGCCACGTTGTTCTAAGAAATTCTCGAAAATGGTTTAAGTGTGAAATATTGGCGTCCATGTATTGATTATTGATTATCCAAGCAAAACATATAGTTATTCAGTACATATTACAAATAAATATAGTGAAAGTGAAGTAAAAAGTGAAAGGAGTAGGTTAGGATAAATCAATATGGCGTTCCGTCCTCTCTACCTACCTGATTTGAAATATGATGTGAGGGCACAGTAGGTATATTTTTTTCCGATACTTGACTATTATTGTAGAACAAAAATTTATAAAAGTTACTGAGCTTGGCATGTTCTGAGATGTGAACACACCAGGGAATTTGGATAAATGAAGGTTTTAGGTAATAAGGCACGGTTAGGATGGAATTGGCCAGGATGATTTTTTTTATTATTATTTAGGCATTCCACCCAATAGTGAGTGATTTTGCAGTTATATTTAAGTAAAATATTGTTTAATTTTTCATAATGATTAGCAAAACAAGTAGTGAGAAGAATAGAATTGGTTAGATTTCTTTATTATATTATGAAAAGCATCTCTGCAATCATTTTGGTGTCAACTACTCTCGGTTTCACTGTTCTGAATACCAAGGGGAAGTTTCTGAATAGGTACCTCACCTTAACTTTTGTTTCACAATGCACAAAATTATGTTAGTATGTATTAAATGTTTATCATTGAAACTTTTGGGTTAAGAAGATGTTTAAGTCTATTTTATTATTTGCGATATAAACGGCCGTGCGAATAAAATGTCTTCCTTATTCAGACGCTCCCGTACGATTAGGCAAGACATTATTGCTCGCACAGCGCAGCCATATCCACTTTGTGCGTAAAACTTTTCACCTCAAAAAAAATCGCAACTATGAAACTTGAGCAGCTCCATCTGTTGTCGAGTAATATGTACGGAACTTTTATGCCAAAATAAAATCTATATCCAATAAAGTTTCGTAGGTACATATTATTTTTTTATTTTTGCCGGCAAAAATTAAATCTACTTACATTATTAATTTCCTTAAGTTTTCTACACATTACTTTTTTATTTTTCCAGTTTTATTAAATTTTTGCCGGCAAATATAAAATAAAACCGGCAAAAACATTTGTTAAGTGTAAAATTTTGTATAAATGGAAGTCTCCAGATTTGTACAGTATCAGAGTGGATCGTGGGTTTCTTTCTCTAAAATAATTCAGGATATTTTTCATTGTTTTAAGTGCATTTTTTCACATTAAAATAATAAACCTACCTTTTGATTATAAATAAGTCTTCCTTTAAGAAACTTTGATCTCCAAACAAAGATGTAAAAAATACAAAAAGAACAACAATAGTACTAAACCACTATTAATTGAAGTATTTCATTATCGCTATAAGCTGTTTGTTGACTTTTTAACTTTGTTGACTATAATAGACTATAGATATGTAGTATTAGTGATACACTATTTAGAATTTATGAAGAAAATTTATTATATAAAGAAATATGAAAAGTGATTGTTATAAATGTATGAAATGATGTTGTATGGAAGATGATTAGCAGCTGAGTGTTGTTGTACTTTTTTGTTTTGTTCTAGAAGCATGCATATAATATAGAATCATTTAAAAATGATTTCATTGATGTGTAAATGAAATTGGGTAGGTGCGTGGCTAGTCGCCACAACTACATACTTAAAACGTTTTATCATCACCTTGAAAAATAAACGATAAAAGGAGAGTAAAGAAAATAATAATTCTCTTTTTATAAAATTTCCGCTTTGAAGTAATGTTTAGATAAATAATTTAAGGATAATAATTTATTTCATTTTACTTTTCATACGACCATGTTACGTTTGTATCTATGAATAGACTCTCCTACTTTAAGTCAATTCACCTGCATATTTTTTGCACGATGATGATGGCCAATATGATTAATCAGTCTTCAAGTTCCACTAATGAGCAATTGCGAGAATAGATAATTACAGTGGTAGGTACCTTGACATACGAGTGCCCCAAAATATGAGTTTTTTGAGATACGAGCCGTCGAGCGAGCGATTTTTTGCTTTGAAATAAGAGCAAAATTTGAGATACGAGCTGTTAAATTACGCTTGCCTAACTCATTTCAGGAACATTCTGAAAAGGAGGAAGAAATAAATGTCTTTGGACGTGTTTTTTTTTAAACTGCCTACAGGTGAAAGTAAGAAAAACGTGGGAAAAAGGCAAAGACCAGCGAAGAGAAAAGCAGTGACGAAAATCAATCGAAAGTAATACTTTATAAATCTAGTTTATTTCTTTACATTCTCTTTTATTATGTTTTTGTACAATATTTGTCATTTAAAAATACATTTTTCTTATTCAAAAACACGTAACAAAAATAACTGGGGTGACATTTTGGGGTCTGGAATGGATAAATGGCAGTTCAATTAATTTCAATGGAGAAATTTGCTTTGAGATAAGAATAATTTAAAATACTAACAAGGTCGCGGAACGAATTAAACTCGTATGTCGAGCTATCACTGTATACCCATTTATTCAAAAAGTACCTAACTAAGAAAGTTTTACAGGAATGGAGTAATAAAATACTGGATATAATACAATATTTTGGGTTTGCAAGCTGGCTCCCTTTTAATAAGAATATCATTTGCAAGTAGATACTACCATAGAACAGACTGGAGATAAGCGAACCATTTAACTCCATTTTACAGTTATTTTTTTTAAGTCACGTTTTTAGGTTAAGGGAAGTTATGTTAAGTTTCATAGATTTTTGTAGTTGTTGAGTTTAATGTTTATTTTTTTTTTATTATTTTATTTTTAATTAAAATGAATTTAAAAACACTGTATAATTTCCAAATTAAATTTATTCACCTCAAAAGTTTTCGCCAAGGCTTCTACTTGGCATCATCAGGAGGACTCACATCGGAGGAGGATGTCCTCCTGATGATGCCAAGTAGAAGCCTTGGCGAAAACGTTTGAGGTGAATAAATTTAATTTGGAAATTATACAGTGTTTTTAAATTCATTTTAATTATAATGAATTTCCAAAGTGTTAACACAAAAACATTTGATTTATTATTTTATTTTTCTTGCACATCATCATAAACATAACAAAATCAACAAATCGGATTAGATAAGAATAAATGTGATTATATGTAGTGGCGAGATTATCACTATATAGTGATTTCTTCCATCTAACCACGATTAGGTTTTTAGGTACATCTAGATTTTTTTTTATATTCCTTGAAGTGATAATTTAAAGAAGTACAAGGTATATATTGTGTCAAACAAGAATGTCACACGCAAAAAATCAATATCAAAATTCTGAATCATTGAATCTTTCAACCTCAAAATCTGCTTAGTGATTGTCATTTGAGTATATAATATGTTTAAAAAATTGATGTACTTAATTTTGAAGTTACCTACCTGAAATTTGAATCAGGTTAAATGTTTCTATTAAAAAATTGAAAAAAGAGTAGGTACGTGTTTTTGTTTAATTGATTCATAATCAGAAAAAGAAAAATATTAATCAGAATTATATAGATCCTATTGTTTATGGAAATGTATTAATCAATTGATAAAATATTCACACCAACTATTTTCTGGAAGCCTACATATTTGTAAAATAATTGCATCTTGAAAGTTGCTGTCACAACATTTTGAAGTAGTTAAGAGTCGTTAGTGTTTGGAGACGAGCCAACACAAATTAAAGTATTATTTAACTTCGCTAACTTTGAATGATTGACACTGTAAATGCTTATGTGGTTCAACCATATTAAGTCTTAGACATTGAAGTTTCATGCATATATAAATATTTACATATGTTCGATTCATTGATCCATGAGCAATTACTACATAACTTACTTTACTATAACTAATAAGATTTACTAGAGTAAATAAATCATTTTAACCCTCCAATTCCCATGCCTTACCTAATCATAATATTCCTATGAAATTTTGTATACGGGGTCTATATGGAGTCCAAAGTAATGGACGATCGACAAAAAATGATAATTTTTTGTAGTTTTTTTATGGGGGAGGTGGCACCTGAGGGTGACATTGGGCTCTGTAGATACCAAATTAAACAAAAACATTAACAAACATATTTTTGTTTGATTTTATTAGCAAAAACAATGTAGTAATCACGAAACATTTTTGAAATATTTAGTTATAGTAATTATGTACTACACCACATAAAATTTATGTAGTGTAGTACATTATTACTAGAAATAAATATTTTAAAAACATATTTTTATAAGGCAAAATTACATTTTTAATTGAAGAAAACGATTTTTTCCACATAGATGTGTTTGATATTATATAAATTTTACAGGGATAAGGCTCAAAATTGACGAGGTACTCGAAACGAGTAGCCGCTGCCCATATCTTGTAACTAAATCTAAAAGATTTTTGCTTTATGTGCTGCTTTCTCCCATAATGCCCATAATATGTTACCATTGATTCATCTATTGATATGTGGCTTGAAGCAACAGAAACAAAGTTATTTCAGAATTTTTTGTTCAAGTATTCAAAATACATTTTCAGCTTACCAAAAGAACCATTTTTGGGCACAAGGCCTAATAAAATTAACAAAAAACAAGAATTAATACAATGCAAATAAATGGTTCTTAAATTTGTTCAATAGTGTACCTGTCATGCCCAATGTCACCTGGAGGTGATATTGCAGTTTTAAATAGCTATAAATCGAATATTTAAATGAAATCATGATTAAAAATTTGTGTAAATACTAAATTGATCCTTTATAAATCTGTTTTTGAAAAAATATTTCACTCAAACTACTATTTAGACATTTTTTATTGATTTTTATTTCGGAACGTAACAATTACACCAATATTCCCGCCAAGAGCTGACAAAAAATGACAAAATACGTAAGTTTAGTGTTGCCAGTCGTAAAAAAATATACACATTTGGATTGTTAAACCATTGTACAAAAATATAATACCAAAATAAAAATAATAATAAAAATCCACATATTTTTAATATTTTTTTGAAATCGCAGCACCTGTAGGTGACGTTGGGAATTGGAGGGTTAACAAGATAGATTTCAAACTACGGCGCATGCCGCAACTACAAGTAACTTATATAATTTTTATCTTGATAGCAAACTTTATTTTATCTTTAAATGACCAAGTAGCAATGTACGTTGATCCTATACTATACCCTCATGCCAAATCTTAAGTGGGGTAGGCAGAGATAATGGAACGCCATATATATTTATTTTTACATTCAAACTAATCCTAAACTAATTACATTATTTTTAGATCTCAGAAAAAGGTAATTAATGCATAGAAGTCTCCTGCTATTGATGGAATTAACTTGGAGTAAGTGGGTAGGTACTGTAAAATATTTGGGCTTTGCTCTCGATACTTTACTTCACATGGAAACCTCACGCAGAAATAGTAAAAGACAAAATTGCACCTATAACTGGGGCGCTGTTCAGAATATCACACTTGATACCGGAAAATATAAAAGAACAAATGTATTTTTACTTTGTTCATTCGCATCTGTCATACTTGAATAGCGTTTGGGATAATGCAAACAAAACGATCATTGATGAGCTACAGATTTCACAGAATAAAGCAATAAAATCATTATATAGCCTTGATAGACTGACACCGACATTTGATCTTTACTATCAAACAAATGTTGCAAAAATTGTAGACATATATAAGTACGAATCAACCCTATTGATATTTTAAGTATCAAATGGACTTGTAAAGATGAAAATGAATTTCACTACGTGTGATACAACGCATTTTTACAATACTAGGTATTGTTCCAATTTTGTTATAAACAATGTGAGGACAAACTATGGTAAACAAAATCTGGATTTCCAGGGAATGCAGTTATACAATATATTGCCAGAGGAAATTAAATCTATAAAGAGTCTAAGAAAATTTAAAAATTCATTTAAACTGTTTTATTGCACACAACCTTCAGGAATCACAGTTCATGGATAATGATGTTATTTCCAACGTAATTATAATTGATGTGTTTTGCACTGCAATGTTATATTCTTGATATACACCTATATGTTTTTTGTTTGTTGAATTATAATCTTTTATTTTGCATTTGTAGTCTCTAAGCGAATTCACGTAATTCTTTGAGACAAATTAATAAAATAAAAAAAAAACGTACTTATTTCTTTCGCTTTTTTTACATTCATACGATTTTTCATGCACACACGCGTGACAGACGTGAGATGGGTCTCTTTTTAAATTAAAACATCTAATGACTTGTTTTTTGTCTATAAATCTACGCATAGAATTTTTGGTAACTAACATTTTTTCTTTATGGAAGTTTCACCGGATTTGGTTGATAATTTAGTAGCTACCTATATCATATTTTACACGACATATCATCACTAGAAAAAATCCAGCATTTAGAAAGTTTGATATGACATTTTAGTTGATATATCCTTTGTCTAAAATATTCACTTGGTAAAATAAATAATCATTTCATGGAAAATTCTCAGAATATATGAATAAGTAGAAGACTTATCTTAAAACAATGTTCAGTCTTTTGTATTACTGTTTTGTAACCAACCCCCTGGGGTTGAGAGGAGAAGATAAAAAACGGGTTGTCAAAAAACCGCCAGAATTCAAAGAAATAAAAAGATAATAAAAAACAATACGATAGAGCGTATCCTTCCGAGAAAAAAATATGAAACAAGTAAAAATATATATTTAAAAATAGGGTTTTTATTATGATTTCCACATTAAATCACTTAATAGTCTTTGTAATTTTTTTAAAATTATATGTAATACCCTTTTGAATCAAGTTTACCCCATATTTTACCCAGTATTCTATTAAATATGTTCTTTTTTTATTTTTTTTATTCATCAAAAACACACGGCGCAGGCCTTTAACATGTTTGGTAATATCAACAAAAATAAACAATAACACATAAACTTTTTGTACCATTAGATCGAAGGTAAACAAAGAAATATAAAATAAACTAAGTTAACATGCATGCGATCAAATTAGTTTTAGACGTTCCACCGAAAGCGCGGTGGTGAAAAGCTCATATAATATAATAATTAGTTATATAGTTGGTCGATAACAACATCAATATCTCTACAAATTAATACTAAATTAATGCCGAAAAATTAAACAGAGCATATTGTTTTTTATTAAAGATATATCTGGGTTTCGTTATAAACCCAAATACAATCTTATATACCTTTCACAGTAAGCTTAAAGCTTGTGTCGTGAAAGGGGAGTTTGCCGACACCTGGGATTGAACCACGGGCCTACCGTTTACTAGGCCGATGAATTCAAATTGATTAAAAACTAAACTGTATGGTGAGATAAATGAAAGAAGTTGAAAGAGAATATAATATTACAGTGTTTTTAAATTTACGCGCAAGAAAAATATGTAAGATAAGCCAATAAAGATCTTTTTAATGAAATAAAGTTTAGTTAAGTCCTGTTTTAATACTTTTATTTGTAATATTTTTAGTATAAATTAATATTTATCCACGTAAGTATTTTTTAACCCACACAATTTAAGTTGTGAATACTAAATAAGACACGGAAATACAGTATGCCTTTTCGTATTATGATATTTTTATACTGTTTGAACTACATATTTTGTCTGACAGACGACCGTATTTAATAAGCTCAAAAAAATAACTTTCATTGTACTAGTTCAAAGAAGTTAGAAATTATTCATAGGTATATATTGTGCCTTCTTTTATATGAAGTACTTTCGATTTATCTATGTCTGGAATGTGCGAGTTAGTGAACTCTTCTTTGACAAATAAGATGTGAGACTCAGAATATGAAAATATGTTCGTTAAATGTGAATGTAAATGTGAATTTTTAGTTCAAAGCAAAGGAAAATAGCTCACTGAAAACTTACTCTCTAGGCTTGCAGGTAACTATTTCTTATGAAAAAGGTATAAAGTATAGAAATAAATTGTTTGGTAAACGTTTAAGTAAACGTAAAGCAAAATAAATTGAAATGAACAAAATATACCAACATACCATCACGACATCTTGAAAAACTGGGTTAACTAGTGCATATAATAAATACTCAAGGATATAATAAATACTTCCGTATATATAATAAACATAATAAGTGCATATAATAAATACTTCCTTCCAGTGGCGGATTCACAAAAAAACTCAAGCGGGGGGAGGGGGGGGGGCTGCAAAAATTATACACTAATGCAATACCATTTTATTTAAACTGATTATACCCATATACAAGACATTGTCAGGCGGCGCGCCCCCCATCTGTATCTACCACTGCTTCATTCTCACTACTGCTATTTCAAAACTATTTCGGTTGGGTGGTGCACTTCATCACCTAAATAAAGATTTTTAGTGTAATAAGTGTGATATTTACGTCAATCTTTAACAGATAATATACCTACTTGTAAAAAATTATAAAACAGAGGAGATCTATTCTTTACCGGGAATTGATTTTATGTATTACTGCTTGCCTTCTTCTCTTCACTGCTGGATATAAGTCTCTTCAAAAATTTTCCACAACTTTCTTTCCACTGTTTTCCCATCATCTGAACAATATCGTCAACCTATCTTTTTTGGGGTCTTCCTAGATTTCTTTTGTCCTCTCACGTCCTCCATTCAAGAATTATGGAAGTCTTCCTGCTATAAAACCATCTCAATTTATGTCTTATAAATAAATTAAAATATAATCAAATTTAAATATTGATTTATTTTATTCCATTTGCACAGAATCATCAAATCAATTTACGAAAAAAGTGATTAATGAAGTTTCACACCAATAAAAACTTATTGTTCACCTTGATTTTACTTTGTATTGTGATTGACTCATACATACATCTTTTTTCCCTTGCCCTAGTTGGGTCAGGGGTCCATTGCACCTAGGTACCTCCTCCAGAGATCCCTGTCCACCGCTGTTTCCAGGACCTCTGGTCACTCCAAACAAAGTCTTTCAACACACATGTTCGACACTTGCCCTTACCAGCTTTTTCTAAGGCGGCTCACCGGTCTTCTGCCCTCTCCTACAGCCTCCAAAGATCTAAGTGGTAGTCTGTCTTCTAGCATGCGGAGCACGTGACCCAGCCATCCCAACTGTGACCCATCTTTATGCAGGAGTTCTGGTTCCATCTTGACTCATTAGGTACATTATAAATTTTTAGAAGTCAAAACCACTATCAAGTCATTGACTCATTACATTAAAAATTGTTAGGAGTCAAAGCCATTAGTGAAAAATATTTTCATTTTCGTATAAAAACATATGATATTACGTAGATTTGAATACATATTTAAATTGTGCAGAGTTTATATCTTGATAAAGCATAGAATATTTATTATTTTTTTTCGTTTCAAGAAACGCTGTCACATTTACATAAAATGAATAAATAAATTTCCATAACTTTTGATACAATGTGTGTTTATTAATAAAAAATCGTTGATTATAATTCTTCGTTCGTTTTTCATGGTATCCATAAAAACATATTCCAGAAAAATAACGAGACAGAAGAAAAGTTGTGTGTGAGATTTAACAACTTTTGTTATACCATTATGGGATATCTCACAAGTAGGGTAGCCAGTAGACTAGATGAGTGTAATAAATATACAAACTGTCCTCACGTAGCTAACAAAAAATATTCAGAATGGGTAGAATTTTTACTCACTGAATTTCTATTCAAAAGCTTACGGAAAAGTGAGAGATCTATTTTATGCTGTCTATTTTACGGCTTAATTCACAAAACAGCGTGCTAAGATTTAAAAAGAAATAGTGCCCTTGACTATGTGCATTATTAGTGCGTCTGAAATTTTTCAATAGCACATTATTTTGTTGGTTTGTCTATTTATACCTTCATAGTATTTTCCTCGTGGAGTAATCAGTGAACATATGAAATATTATTAAGGTTGTCCTTACCACCCCATAAAAATCAACATCTCTGAAAACGTTTGATAATATTATTTATTTATTGGATTTCGTCATAATGGTTATGAAAATAGCTTTGTCTTATTTCCCTAGACAACAATTGTATTTGTTGAGTTTTTCTAGCAGCACGTACTAAATGATATCGTTGTATTAAACTAGAAAATATAAAAAGCAAAAAGTATGTGTGTTACATATTATATTATTATCCATTGCGTATAATAAATATTGCAATTTGCACGCTTCTTATTTTGCAAGATTCCATAAAAATGAGTGTGTTTATTGCGAAACATTTTTTTCAGAACAATTATTTTTATAAACACGAAACTTTACTTCGCTTTTTAAAATCACAAAATAAGATTGAGTATTAGTTTTCTTTAATGCACTGTATGTTATACAAAATGTGAACAATGTGAAACTTTCATTATTAAGATCCCATAATGATTTCCGAATCGTTTCACAATAATTATAAACGTTTTTAAAATTAACGTTTAATAATTACTTAGCGCAGAGTTATTCTGAGTGAAAGAGGATTATTTCTATGCTGTATTTCCGAGAAGAGGGTAAAAGAGTGAAGCAGAAGGAGGAAATGATTATGGAATTAGTTTACTAACTAAGCATATGATAATTGAAATTTTATTATTCCATATATTGTATAAGTGTTTTGAAGGCAGTGATTTTTACAAAACTTTAACATTTTTATTAATAACTCTAGTAAGTATCAAGGTAGTCTATAGCCTAACAAACGAGTATTGCTCTCTCAATCGAGAGATTCCGGGCTCGATTCCTCCCCCCGCGAATCTACTGCACGGCACAAACAAATCGTAATTGTAAAAATACTGTGAGGGTACTGCTAATTGTAATTGTAAAAATACTGCTTGCTGGACGAAAAAGATGGATTTAGATCAAATTCAAAGCTATCTTTAATGAAAAAAAGTTTTATAATTGAACCTTGAAATCTTAAAACAACTGAACACAAGCAAAATTTTTATTAATTCATTTGGATCAAGTTGAAGGTCATATATTCAAATTCAAATATATTTATTATTGATAAATATACAATTTACAAGAATAATCATTTACTTATAATTATACAGTAAGCAAAACAATTCATTCCCTCAAATATGAGCAGAGCTCGTGCTTTAAGGGATAGTTCCATTATTTTTTACACGTACTCTTGCTCATAACAAATAATAAATAAAACAACAACAAAAAATAGAAATAAAATAAAACAAGACAAATAAGATGAAATATATACAAATATGGCAAAATAGGTACCTAGTGTAAAATAAAATAAAATATAAAAGTAAGAAAAGAAAAAAAATAAAATATAAAAGCAAGAAAAAAGAAAATGCAAAATAGACAAAATCAAGTAAAACAAAATAAATAATAAATAAATTAACTAAAATAAATAGAATATAATAAATAATCAATATATAAATAAGAAAATATATAAATCAAATATAATTAATAAATAATATATAAGTAAAATAATATTAATCGAAAAGCTTTTAATCTTTTGGAGTGAAAGCAACAAGAAGACTTTGTTATAAAACATAAATTACAAACAATACTTGAAAACTCAAACAAGACTTAATATTTGTTCTGTGAAGCGTTTTTTGTTCATTGATAATAATACCTGTACCTACCACTATTACAGTTATTTCTAAGCTCAATAATACGTTTCTTCAAAATAATTTATTAGCACTTGCCCATTCAACTGGATTGATTTTTTTTCTATGAGTTAAGTACTAAATTTAACCATTGGAAAGTAGATATTTATTGTGAATGAAGTACATGATTTAGTCTAGGTCGGAAAACGGTATCGTGTCAATCGTTTGTTACATAGTTAATGCTTCAAAGAAGCTTATTCATCGTACAAAAATAACATATACCTACTTAACTTTAGTGCTTGGAATGGAAGTTCAGTATAAGTAACTCAAATTCCTTTATTATTTTGAAGTTTACTGTAATGATGTAAGATAATAATGTACCTAATGATTTTCCTTAATAAGAAATGTGTTTTCATTCAATATTCACCAATTATGCTATGTTACGAAGAACGTTATTAATTCGTGTTATATGCCTTCGCTGAAAGTGACTGAAGAGATTGCAGACTATACTTACATATTAAATTAATGTTCAGCTTCTGTGAAATACTCGTATTATATAAATGAAATGATGCAATTTCTTGATGTTTTCAACTTGGTGGAATTTATAATTTAGTAATGCGAAAGTTTTAAGTTATTTTTATACTTGTCTTTTGTACTCGTTGAAGTAAATTTATAATATCATTTTATTAAGACTATTCTGGTCAAAGTAAATGTAC
Organism: Athripsodes cinereus; assembly: GCA_947579605.1. Taxonomy (NCBI): domain Eukaryota; kingdom Metazoa; phylum Arthropoda; class Insecta; order Trichoptera; family Leptoceridae; genus Athripsodes; species Athripsodes cinereus. Next base: position 16,186,040 of record OX388310.1, read on the forward strand.
CTGAATGAATGTTATCAATGCTATGAAATGCGGTTTCATTTTATTACCTCAGAAAGTCTCTTTGAATCACAGCTTTAATATTAAATTTAGATATTTTTACAGGTTTCTTTTTAAACTCAAACTATTTGCGGAAAATAGTGAGATTTTTCTCCATGGACCATAAGCGTTAATTGCCTTTTTATTCTTCTTCTTTTTTTGTATGCCTTATCTGTTTCTTCTGATATTCTCAATAAATATTTATTTATTTATTTACAAATATTTACGGCCAAAGCCTTTAACATGTTAAACCTCTGTATACATACAAAACATGTAAACAAAGGAAAGATCTTTGATGATGATATAATATGACGATGCTTTGCAGTTTCACGCTGCCTTAGATAATTTATTACCAAATAAATCCCGTAAAATTATAAAAGAATCACAGCATGAAATATTGAATAAAACTAAAGAAAAATACTTCAGGGATTTTAAAGTGAGAAAATCATATTGTTTTTATATTTAATGAGTTTTTTGTATGTGTACATTTGTGTTAGTACATATGTATATATTTATGTATATATTTTAGCGCGGGCGTCGGAGAACCACGTGGCTTGATCACGTGGATCAAATTTTCAAGGACGGCCGCATGTTGAGTAAGAGGAACCGACGTGCGTATATGAGAAACTATATGAATGTGGAGGAAGCGAAGGAAGTGTGTAAAGATAGATCTGTTTGGCGTTCTGTTCTACCTGCCTACCCCATTTGGGACGCGGCATGAGGGTATAGTAGTATAGTAAAGTATTTTAAAATATTATAATGATTTTTTTTATTTAGATTTTGTTTTATTGATTCCTTAGTAGAAAGATATCGCGCTTCTACGATAAACTCGCCTATTGCACAAATTTATTTGTTCTGTAACAATGTTGTCATGCTTTTTCTACTGTTTAATTTCGTTGTACAATACAGATTTTTATTATAAGATATATTTGTTTTTGATATGGAAATGTAAGTACATATATCCAGATGATGTAAATAAGTTTTTAATGAGATGGTTTTTCTCATTTAAATTCAGCTATAAAAATAAAATAATACTGACGAAGCTTAGAGCAATGTTTGATTAATACACATAAAAACATAAAGAAACGAGAGATAGTAAAACAAAGGTATCGTAAAAGTACAAATATATACTGTGTGGGTGAGTCATGAGTGTTTGCTGATAACAATGTCCACAATGTTAGTAGCTCAAGAATATTTGTACTTGTCTTCAACATTGAAACTGTTAGCTTTTATGCAATGTATTAATCTGGTCTGCAATACTCTCGCAAAACTCTTTGTCTTTATAATAGTGTAGTTTTACTCTTGTAAATATTTTAATTAAATAATATTACCATTACTTCTGCCTTATAAAATTTTTATAAACAAGATTATTTCTTGAACCTGGATAGTTTTTGTTTAACTATATTTTCAAATCACCTACTTATTTTACTTTCTGAAATAGCCGTAAAGTAAATGTACCTACCTATATACTGTTTTAGTTGATTTTGTGTTACATTTCGATTTCTCGCAATCTCCATAAATTTAATATATAAAATAAGATTGTGCACGTGGAAAGAATGAATGAGGACAGAATGACTAAGAAGATATATTTGGCTGAGAGGAATGGTGCTCGGAGACGCGGACGTCCGAGGATTAAATGGCAAGATCATTTAAATCAAATCCTACAGGACGGTCACGTGTTGAGCACATTGAAGAGGAGAGCATGCATGAGGAATTGTATGACAGTGACGGAAGCGAAAGATGTATGCAAGGATAGAAGGAAGTGGCGCTCGATCCTTTCTGCCTACCCCGCGAGGGAAGCGGCGTGATGGTATGTATGTATGTATGTAAATAAGATAATTTATTGAACACAACAAATATAACATAAACGTAACATAACATGTATAGACAATTCACATAGATCAAGCTAGTCCCAAACTAATATATGAATCTTAGATTATGGGTACTAACACGACGATAAATATATATATGTATATATACCTACAATGTACTGAACACATGTAACATCCAGACCCGGGACAATTTGAAAAAGGTCATTCTTCATTTTGCCCTGGCTGAGAATCGAACCCGGGACCTTGTGACTCAAAAGCAAGTGCGTTAGCCTCCGCGCCACACCGTACGTCAACAATACAGGTATAACAATACATAGACTATTTTATAAAAATTTAAATCTAAATATTCTTCTTATAGAGACTAGTCAAGGAAGTAAAGGAGAGTTAACATAATGGTAATACTCTCTCTCTCTCTCTCTCACACACACACACACACAAACACACACACACTCACACACACACTCACACACACACTCACATACACACTCAAATAACCAACTACAAACCTACTCACTCACTCGGATCTATGTCCAACGGCGCGGGCGTCAGGATGTGTTTCACCATTGGGCTATATCTTTACTGCACAGTTGATCGCCCTTAGAATTCTGGAGGTTTCAGTACTGGAGGTAGTCCGCGACTCTCATTCTTTCACCACCTGCAGCAACGCATATTTTTTGAAAATTTGTTTAAGTGACAGCACTTTTATTTCGCTGAACGGGGACAAAGGTGTATCTATTTGGGTTTTTGTTTTAAACCTTAATACAACCTTACACACCTTTCACAATAAGCTAAAAGTTTGTGTCGTGAAAGGGGAGTTTGCCGGAACCTGGGATCAAACCACGAAGTAAATTATTGTATTCTGAGAAGAAAGATGGTATAACAACAGGAGAAAGTAAACGTTAGAAATAATTTAGACACAACGTTGTTCAATTAAAATTATAATTTGATTCGGTTTGAAAAATAGAAAATGGGAGTTATAATTAATTTTATTTTTCTTTATTCACAAATTATTTACAACACATTTATATCTATAATAACACATTATTTATACAACAATTAACAATGCGTTGGTGTTGCTGCCCCACTAGGTACAATGCACCTGTATTGGGGCTCAATTTTATAAATCATCATTGTTTTATACTCTCACCTTATTGACCTTTAATGAGATGAAGGTTTGTCTAAAAGACCTAATGGAGTCAAAAGTCCTTTAAAGCTGTCAAAACAAACAATTACAAAGATTCGCGAATGGCATCAGATTCATTCGTTGTGATTGTTTATGTGTTGGGATGCTTGGAAAAGCTTTGTTTATCAACAATGTATCTTATCACTCGGATTAAGATAAAACAGACTACAATAATATAATAGAATGGTTTCAGATAAGCTTTACATAAGATTAGAAAAATTGTCGAAAATAAACTTTATCGTTTGAGAAAACACTCTTCGCTTCTTTTTCTTGAAAAACGTTCTTTATATTTGGAATAAATAAGATTATTCGTATTTCGTATTTTATTAGTTGATACTAATCGATACAATATTGTTGACGAAATTATCGTATTGCGAGAACCAGGTAAACGACAAACTTTTCGATTTTGTGGGAAAACTTGTGAGCAGGTTGATCATCCATCAGGCTTTTGTTGTTCAACACTTACTATAATGTTCAATCAAGCAATAAATTCAAGAATAACTATTTATTGACAACTTCGCTTAAAAACTTTTCTTAAACATCAACTTTGATAGAAAAGTTTTATTGAACCCGATCGATTTTCTTTAAATTAAAAAAAAAGTATGTAACATATGCGATGAAAAAAACTTTACTTAAAATACATGTATGGATGACCTGTGCCAAAAGATTTATGGAGGAAAATTTCAGTAGGCGTACAAAATAAAGAAAAAAAATCTTTAATATATTCAGCATATTTCGTATCGTTTTCGTTTTCGAAAACTACAAATATATAGTAGCTTATCTTAAAATAAGGAGAATTTGTTAATTTATGTTATCAAAACATCATTAGGCTATTTTCCTTTTCATAAGTCTTCCACTTATCGATGTTGTTTTGCTTATGTCATTAAGTGGGTGTTTAAGTAGACATCAGCTCAATAAAGATGACGCTTGTGATCAAAGATTTCTTGCCTTTTAAAACATGAAAATTGCAGTTGTAATTTATAGACCTATAATATTGAAGATAAAAGTAATATAAAAGGTTCCCGCGATGGCGGTTTTTGACGGTCGGCCCATCAGGCCTTCCCATTGGACCGCCCGTGAGGAATATTTTAGTTTGAATGTGCGGATAAATAAGAGTCTATGACTCCTGAGATATCCGGGTGTGAGGTGGATCTCTCTTCAATTATACAACTATAACTTAATAGTTGAAAACATGCGGGAGCAGAGAAATCCTAATTTCACAAAAAAACATGACCTATTAAGATATAAAGGCTTTTATTTAATTTACAAATTCAATTTCATTTCTTTTTTAAAATGCGATCTTTGGCACATAAAAAGAATCAATTATTTAGTTCGAAACGTGTAAAAATAAAAAATAAAATAAAAAGGTTTCTTTATCTGAAATACAAACAAAAGATTGCTGAAATTTTAGACATTTTTTCGATAAAATACAATAAATTATACGGAATCCTTGTTCATTCAAGAACTTTATGGGTTTCTGATTATGTGTTAAATTATTATTCATAGAAAGTGATTGCAAGTATTTATCTTATTTAATGGCAGGAATGATAAAAAAGTATGTCATTTTGAGGAGTTGGAGTTCCAAGCAAATAATAAGTCGAATAATTTATTAATAAAACTGTTCAACTATTAATAATAATAATAATAATAATAAAAAACTTTATTGCACAAAAAAACAACATATGAAAATATTCAATTTAACTATACAAAAAAAAAATGTGCAATGGGCGAGTTTATCGCAGAAGCGCGATATCTTCCAACTAACCCATATTATTCTACTGTTACTTTTTATTAATTTGCAAGCGGCATACAAAAGCTTCCAAGAACTTCTTAAAAGTTAAGTCTCTCAGTTTTTCCGCAATTTTAAATAACTTTAAAAATTGATATTCGTAAAACATCTGTTTAAATTTAATATTTTTGATTCAGCGATAAAGTAGGTATGTCACCCATCTCAAATTCCATTAACTTCTATTGGCACGAAAAGGATGACTTGTATATTTTTTACACGTGGGTGGTCTGCTGGCTACCTCACTTTTGAGAAATACCGTGACGGTGTGTAGTGAATGAATAGAATAATAAAAATACGTATACATGTCTCGCAGTGGTGATTTTTAGTGTAGAAAAAAAAACTCAAAACCATTAGGTGCCATATCGGCCGGTGTGGCGCGGAGGAAACGCTCTTGTCTTTGAATCACGAGGTCCCGGGTTCGATTCCCGGCCGGGGCAAAGTGAAGAATGACCTTTTTCAAATTGTCCTGGGTCTGGGTGTTACATGTATATGTGTGTACTGCATTGTATATGTGTTTATTGTCGCGTTAGTACCTACCCATAATACAAGATTCATCCTAATTTGGGACTAGCTTGATCTGTGTGAATTGTCTATGTATGATAAAAAATATGACAAGACTACATTGTTGATAAAAAAAACTTGCCATGTCAAATTTCGAGCGGGGAAATTGTGCTTTTTTTCTAATAGCGTATTCGTAAGATAAGCAAAAAAATATTTACAATTTTCTGGTGGAGTGCTCATCAAAAATATATCTCATGTTCTTTTCTATACGTTTTATGTAAAAACTGTGATTGTCTTTAGTTTTTTATTTATAAGTATTTTTTATGTCCAGCAATTAGGTTAAAAACTTTTACTTTATTAAATCATTGCTGAGTTGTGCCACCCATCCTGAATTTCTTGAATTGAACTAGCACAGCAGCTCGCAGTACTTGCAGTTATTCATTGGCTACCCCAGCCATAGTAAATGGCGTTATAGTAGGCAAGTATTGCCATATTAATAAACAAAAAAATAGTTTCTATAAATAATTAAATTAATCGGTCCTTAAACAATTGCAAAATTAAGATGAGTTATAATTATTATAGTATGCATCCAATCATGTTATCATGTAGGTACCTACTCATTCAATACTCGTGAACCATTGTAAGCAAGACTAACAGTCCAAAAATTTAAACAGTTTTTATTATTTTTAAATTGGCACAATTTACTGGTCACTATCTCACGTGACACGATTATTTTTTATTAGAAATATGGACCTTATTGTTGAGTTAGAGAACATATTTTTATACGGATAAACAGAGAATAGCCCTTTTAAATATGTCTTTGGTACATCATTACTATAGACAGCACTAGGTTTTGGCATAAAATACATTGAAAACAATTTATATAAACATTATGATTCTTCTTGTAGTTTCAGGACACAAAAATGTCGTGAAGAGTGGCCTAACACTTACTTACGAGTAATCAGGGGTTCTATGATTTGAGTCGACAAAATTATAAAAGAAAAACTTGTTTATGATTCAAAACACATCTGCAATATTATGACTTCAAACATTCCGACACTCAATGTTTTATTATATTTTTCGTTCTAAATTTAAATAAATAATGTGATTATATTTATATTGGCAGCATGTTATTTTCTCCAGTATAATAATTTAATGACAGCATAATAATTATCATATTGTCATAACATTGTACATACATAATAATATATTCAGTTTATTGAGTTGACATTTATTTTGATAAACTCCATTTTATTTTATCTTACAAAAACAAAATTGTTTTAATTATTACTATATTTTATTTATAAAATAAAATAAATTAAATTAAATATAGTTAAACTTAAAACAATTTTGTTTTTGTTACATGAAATAAAATGAGATATTCAGTTATATACTCATATCCATATAATAATTATATTATGTTAGAATAGACAATAGGGTTCAACTGTAGCAACACACAAACATACAGATATTCAAAACTAAATATATTATCATACATATTTAATAAAAAAAAAAAACCAAAACAGTAAATATGTACACATAAACAAAAAGATCAACATTATGGAATATTGTCCCACTAGACTAAGGTCTGTTCTGCGGCAATACCAAAAAAAGAACATATTATTTTTTTACGGATAAACAAAGAATAGCCTTTTAAAATATGTCTTTTTTAAATCTTTACATCAGACAGCACTAGGTTTTGGTATAAAATACATTGAAATCAATTTGCATTAAATTTATTAAAACACTACCTACGATTCTCCTTGTTGTTTCAGGACACAAATGTCGTGAAGAGTGGCCTAGTCGCGGCTCTGAACAAGCATATAATTTGTTCTTGGATGGTACATTACTGCTCATGCCGCTACTCATCATGACGCTAGCATACTCCCTCATTGTAACCAAGCTCTGGAAAGGACTTCAAAGAGAAATCAAACATAACTCCTCGTGCCAAAGACAAAGTAAGATTTTTGTATTTAAATATTTGATTATTATATTCATGAATTTTTATTTTGTTTCTTACACTTTCAAAAATGTATTTTTCTTATTAACTATATTTTTAAGATTATTTATTTTCTTTAGTATTTAACCTGATTTGGGCACAAAGTGCTGATGACAAAACTAATCATAGGTGTACATTTTCCTTGGACACCGAAAGCGAGGGTGTGCTAGCCTAGAGCCTATTCGTAAGCGTTGAGACACTTTTCGCAATGTGCAAAATGTACACATTTAAGCGTTACGTTTTCGTTCGAATGTTGACAACGTTGCGAGAACGCGTCAATTTTCCTAGCTAAAATACACAAGTAGCTATGAAAATTGACACGTTCTCGCTACGTCGTCTACATTTGAACGAAAACGTAACGCTAAAATGTGTTTTGACTAGGCCAACTGGTATAAACATAGTACTCCAATTGAAATTACTGATTATTTTCTATATGTTTAAATTAATGCTCCACATGAAAATAATGTTTAACAAAAAAAATACTAAATATTTTGCTTTTGATTGAAAACTTTTATTGAGAGGATCTTTTATTTCATATTGAATTTAACGAAAGAAATAATTAAGTGAATATAACTGTTAAACCTTCATCCAATTGATTATGATAATATCAATAAATAGGTAGTCAATTAATATGTAATATATATGTACGTTTGTACTGGTGGTTAAATTATATACATATTTCTATGCGCACTTATCGTTGATTTTTCCATATTTCATTGAATGTACTGCGCATCTATTTGTATCATCAAATATAATAAATTAATAAGCTTAATGTATTCATTTATGAAACCTAACACACGCACATTTATTATTTAAAATTGTTGTTTTAGTAAATTTAACTATTTAAATCTGTTGAACAAAACCTTTTAACTAATCGGATTTGTTATTGTCGTAGTTATGCTAAATTAATAAACATGTTTTGTGGAAGATTTAGTCGGAAGTATAAAATCATTTTATAGGTTCAGACTAGACCTGTCAGATGTTGACAAAATGTTCAAGACAACATTTTATAGGTTCAGATCCCATCTCCGTTCAAAATGTAGACATATTCCCATCAAAAAATGTTGAATTTCTTGGTTCTCATCTGGATAATGCGCTTTCTATGGAGAAACATATATCATCGATTGTTAGTCAATGTTTCTATACTCTACGCTAGCTGAGGAATGTGAGAAGGTGCTTGCCAATAGATGGAGCCAAGACTCTAATAAATTCATTTGTTGTTTCTCGATTAGATTAATGTAATGGTATTTTGGCGAATTTGCCCAATGTACATCTTCAAAGAATTCAGTCGATTTTTAACGCTGCTGCACGTTTTATATATAAAATGGATCGGTTTTCACACATATCATCGACACTTCAGAATCTTCACTGGCTTAAGTGCCCAGAGAGGATTGAATTCAAACTTTGCCTAACAGTATTCAAGGCATTGAATGGTATGGCTCCGGAATATATCTCGGAACTCTGCAATCGCCAACCATTAAATCAGAGACAAAATTCTCTAAGGTCTCAATCCAACATCTCATCATGAAGTAGTCAAAACGAGTCCAGCGCCAGCGTACTTGGATCGCGCCTTCATATCTGCGGATCCTAGTGCCTGGAATAGGCTTCCCACAAACATCAGGGAAGCAAAGACCTTGACCCAGTTTAAGACCCATTTGAAAACGCATCTTTTTAAGAAATCATATGGATTAAACTGAATATATAATATGTAAGTTCACTGTTAATATTTTGCAACGCTACGAGTATAGCGAATAGGTACTTTAAAACATCCTATGCGCCCTTGAGGTGGATCTCTCCACTAAACGGCGCTATAAAAATCATCCAAATATTATTATTATTATATTAATTTCTTTCTTTTCTCAAACAGCAGCATTTTCGTCTTCAAAACATTAATTTTCATTCCTTTCATATAACTATCAAATAATATGATACGACTTTTTGTAAATCACTTTGAAATAAAATGTACATGGTTTAGAAATGTATTACTTTGTGCAGCATAAAGTCTAGAATTAAAGCAATTTAAATTGCAAATAAGAATCTTTCTGTTAAATCTAAATGTATAGTTTTATTAATGATACAATAAAAACTACGTATGTATCAATTGAATGTATTCGGTCTTCTGGTTCGATAACGTTTTTTTGGATTAGCACAAAGAGGTTAAGTCAAAGACATTATGCATAAAGGAAAAATAAAATAAATTCTAAAAAATGTGAATAATTGTATAAGTATTTGATACACATACGGAATCATCTAGTATTCGGTATTTGATTATCGTAACATACTCGTAATTAATATGAGATTCTAATGAATCTTTATTATCAGTAGGTACCTCCCTACCTAGTTTACCACAACAGAATTCATACTTGTACTTAATTACCCTTTACAGCAGAATGTTATATAACAATTAAGTATATTTTATGAGGTTCGCTGTAGGAATGTTTTCTTGCTATATCACAGATAACAGCATCACGTTGTCATTAGGTTCATATATATATGTTTTCTAATTTGTAATGCTGAATACGATCATGTGAATTTGATGCACCATGGGCGTACCCAGTTTTTGTAATGGGGAAGAGGGCAGCTTAGTATACAAGTATGTATTCTTAAAATATCCTTAGAACCATTAACATCCACATGTGTTGAAAACATTTATATCTACACTGAGAAAAATACTCACAACGAATCATTGGTACGTACTACAGATTAGGATCAGAGATAGTACAAACGATTCATTAGTACGAATCTATAATATTAACCTATCGCAAACAAGTCGTTGGTAAATTTACCAACAATTTGTAAGTATTTTCTCAGTGTATGAAGAAAAAAACGATGGTAGATACTTTTTGTAAGAGAAACTGCCATTTAAGCACGATTTTGTGTTTATCTAAACAGAAGATTAGGAAGAGTTAGAAAAAGATAAGGTTTGAAATAATCATCCATAATAATTTTCAATATTTATTTCTTGTTAATGAACATGTAGGAAGTGTTAAGTTTATTTTATCGACCGGCGACTCTTGGTGGAAGTTTATATTAAAAATTCATCTATAAAATATATATAAAGTTATTCGACTGTTGACTTTATTTATCTTTTTATATATTTATTTGTCATACTTACCTTTGTTATAAACTTCATTTCACTTTTGAATGAAGTAATAAGAGCACGGTGCGATAACCAAGCACCACTGGAAGAAGATAGCAAATGCAGACTCAGATGATTTGGACACGTGCCAAATGGGCCCTGCAAGACTGCCATACCGAGCCCTCTGGAAACAGAGACCACCGGAGTGGAAAACTAACAGAAGAGCTCCGAGAAAAATGTGACTGAAGCATGTAGAATCCGACCTTCTCCACAGACGATTAAACCCGAGAATGCAAAAAGCATTTCTGCTGACAGAAAGAGCTGGTCAGAATTGGTTAAAGACCCACGGGGAGCACCCACTGCCGCATATAGGCTCCGTCCACGTGCACGACCTTATGCAGCAAGGGCTCCATAAGAAGATGAAGACTTTTACCTGACGATGAGAGCGGAAGCTCTTGAAAGCCGGCTTCCAAAATTAATAAAGTCAACAGTGGAATAACTTCATGTACCTACCTTGTTTTATCAATAAATTATGTAGAAATTTAATGTAACTGTATTGGCAAAACTTTGAATGACCATATTCCAAAATGGCATCTCATGACAACACGTAGTCTCACTCCAGCACAGAAGTAATCTAATTCATTAGCATGTTTGTAAGAGTATCTATATTTGGAAATCCAATGTAGATATAAAAAGATAAATAAATTGTAGAGAAGGAAATGTTACCTATGAAATGATTCCTTACGTGAAGCCGCTAGTCGGTTTCATAGGACATGACCGACAATATGAAAAACCCTCTGAAAGTTAATGAACTTACGGCTTTGTTTAGGCAAACTATATCTTTAGAAGATTTTTAGAAGCAATCAGATGTATGTACATAACATTTGTCAATATTTGTTTTCTATGTATTAAATATTAATATGTATTAAATATTAAATATACGTATTAAATTAGTATTAATTGTTTGACATTCATGAAAATAATATACACGCGCGCATTTATGACCACTTAGTGACAAGTACTATGCAGCCGCAAGCTGCTTTAGTGTATAGCTTACTGTTATTTACCTAAATATTGTTTTGTGATAATATGCGTTCTTAGGATGTTTGAAAGCAAGAGTGGATAAAAGGGTAAACTGTTTTTTTTTTTGCATAATTGATGGCTCGTTTTTGTGATAATATGCGTTCTTAGGATGTTTGAAAGCAAGAGTGGATAAAAGGGTAAACTGTTTTTTTTTTGCATAATTGATGGCTCGGTGCTTTGCTAAATGTAATAAACATTTTCAATAGATGGCTTTACGCCACATTGATGGCTTAAGAGGAGGTTTTTGGAGTTAATGTAGTTGAGTAAAAAAGGTAGATAGTAACAAGTATATATACTTCCGATGTTCCTGAAAAATAAATAATGCCAACAATCGTTTCAGACGGATAAGACGAATTTCAAAATACATCATAATCGGCTTAATGTAAAATCTTCGTGAAAGTAATAGGTACCTAACATAGCTCGAATTAATTTTATGGTAGAAAGCATTACCTATTTGATAAACTTATAGCACGAGCTCTGCTCAATTTTGAGGGTAAAAAAAAACAGATAATATAAAAATTTGTATAATTATGCTTATTGTAAATTTGTATGTGTTTATTATTATCTCAATAAAATATTTGAATTTGAATTTATGTATGCCAATGTAGGTGTGTATAATGTTTAGGTACCGTGGGCCTGGATAAATAATATCATTGTATTACCTGTGGGTGCCTATGTTAATATATATTATGTTTGTTGATTTTGTATAATTATTCTATGTTAGAACTTACACAGTTTCTTTTATTTACTATTGTAAACCTATTTTGATTTCTGTCTTGAACACAAATAATATTTTTTGTTTATTTTTGTTTTTTATGTATCTAAGGATTGTCTTGTATTATTTTGAAAGTGTAAAAGGCGAAAGCCGTTTATTGCTTAAATAAATAAATAAGTAAACAATGAGATAAAAAAAACTAACTTTTTGAGTTAACCTAAACTGATAATCAATGATGCACATGTGGGACAGGAGCTCCTTCCTTTGGGAGTGTTCTTTGATGATGGGTTTATCCTTTGGGAATGTTCTTTGATGATGGATGCAAGAGAGGAAATAATTCTGGGTATGACTGTCGTCACTTCTCGACCCATGTGGTGTGGAGAAGTGTTTTTAAATGTCATAAATGCTGCATACTTTGAGGTATTCTTGGATGTGTAGGTCTCAAGGTGAGATCTTCTACGTCAGACAGGTCATCCGCCCACTGACGTGGTAGGATTGGAGATGCCAACACTGACACAAAAATGAAATCAGATCTACGTTCTCTTTGCAAATCAAAAGACGTCTTTCTTAAGTTACCTGATTTTTTTTTAATAACTTTATGAAAGTTTATTTTAAGTAATAAAATGTAGTTTAGGCACTTCCACTATAAATATTGCTAGACTCCGAAGCCTTGCAAAATTCTGATAAAAACTCAATTTTGATAGGAGTCTACCTGAAAGACCCTGGTCATTTTTTTATCTTAAAATCTTTAATATGAAAGAACTTTTTTGTTTATGAAATGTTTTTCTCGATATAGAAATAAATATGACTATTCATTAATGGATTTGCAAACTTTAAACGGTTTTTGCAATTTGGCGCTAGCGTCGAATTTCAAGAGTACCATTTTGAAATTATACGATTTTGGGATTGGGATCGAGTGTCCAGAGTAACCCTGCAGATTAAAGCAAAGTTGAACAACTTTTTGTTCGAGAGGTATTTCAATTATTCCAAAAACCTTTGCGATGGTTTTTCGACACATCGGCAATTTGTTTTAAAACAAATTGTCTAAGTTATTAAAAAAATACATAAAATAAAATCAATTAAGACTGTTGTTTTACAATTTGTAAAATAAAACTTCAAATTTTTAGGCATGCCATCTTCACCGTAACTTTAAAGCTCTTCATTGAAAACAAATACTTATCTGTTACGCAAATGTATCATGATGAAACTTACTTTGTCTATATATGTAATGTTAATTAAAACAATCTCAGTGCTATGTAACGTTAATACATGTTTGAAGTGGCCCACGGCAATACGGTTGGTTCAAAGTCTTTATCAAATATTTACAAAGACTTTAAAATTTGAAACAAGTATCAAAGTAAAATGATCGCTTTTAAAAAACACCCTTATTGGTAGAAACTTGTGTTCGTTAAACGACCAATAATCAATGAATATGGTTGTTTTGTTTGATTTCTCACTCTGGTATCTAGCAATATAAACTGAATGAAACTGTATTACTTTCTTAAACAGTACATCGGGCACAATAGCTATGATTGCAAAATGAAATAATAATCTTAGTAAGTATATCTGTGTTTCTAAAACTTATAGGTATACTTATCATCTTTTTAAAATTGTTTTAACAAAAAATATTAATTTTTAGCATTTCCATAAATTATGTAATGGAATAAATTATGCTATCAAGAATAGGTATTTGAAGAATTTCGGCCTTAAATTTAAATAATGGTTTGATTTTTATAAACTTCTCATTTACCTACTGTAGGCATTTAAAATATGGTTTCGGTAAAAAAGGAGTGAACAAAGTAATAAATGAATTTAATAGAAGCTTTTGTCTTGTTATAGTTATTGTAGGTAAGTATAATTTTTCCAATTATGATTTGGACTAAAGTCTTAGTAATTTAAATAAATTCATGTTGAACATATTATTGTAGGTACGTAGGTACATCAATTTCATAGTAGCTTCTATTTCCATACAACACGTATCTACAGAACGTATTGTATAAAACATGAGAAATATCGGATTTTGTGCATAGGTACTACGCGGTCGTATATATGGCATACATAATAATTGTTTGTCTCTAATATTGCCAAAGATATACATAGGTTGGTACGTATGTCTGTCTATATATGTATCGTCATCATCTCCGTCGGTCTCTCAATCCTGAGGATCGTGACCATCATACTTCGTTCTGTAGACCATCTGTCTCCACCTTGAGCGATCCTCCGCCATGTGCAAGGCCCCGTGCAGTGAACTCTGTGTGGCCTCCTTATTTTGGTAGCTCCGTCTTATTGGTACTCTGCCCCTACCACTCCTCCCTTCTGCAGCCCCAGTTATAATTACTCTTATATGTATATTGCAGTGAATTATTTAACCAGCATATTATAAACAACATGTTTTTATTCTTTAAGTCGTCTTTTAGCTGTAAATATTTTCTTCCTCAACATAAACTTAACGGTTTAAATGAGTTACTTAATATGTTTCATTCGCCAGACGAGATGTTCGTGCGTCATGTTTTATTTTACGTAACTGAAGCGCCATGAATTGAAAGCTTAAACAGAAAATCAATTACAATTATTCAACTTATCAACCATACTCTCAACAAATTCTTTATAAAGGCCCGCCTACTTCTTTCTGTACCTTTAATTATTGAGTGTTTTGTTGAAAAGTAGGTAAGTATATATGTAGAATATCGGGTATGAAATTAAATCTATAAAGCGTTTTAGTATAACGATAACCTATTATAGTCATTCTGCATGCATTATTATTTATAACAAGTTGTTGTAAATAAATAAATTGAATTAACTATCGATTTAAAAATCGGTGATATACCCACATTAATAGAATAAAGGGTATATTTGATACATTAATTGGTCTCTAGAAGAAAACTTCTTGTCTATAATATCTAAAACCACTCAAGCATGATACTTCCAGTGTTCTGTCTAGTAACAAAGTATAATAGTGCTTTTTGTACATATAATATTGTACCGATACAGGTTATATTCATATCCGTTAGTTTGAACGTGTGCAATAGAGTTCCCTCTTTGATGATACGACATTATTTCACAATGTATCGATGAGACATCTGTATCTAATATCCGTTGTATTAAGAAGAACGTATATTTTTATCATATCGACATAAGAGCTACAGCATAAAATAGAAAATACAGTATGAGACTCTGGAAATAAATAGAATTCCTATTCAAAATAAACTACAAAGTCCTTTTTCAGTGTTATTAAATCCCAATAATCAACGATCTGCAACGATTTTAGAGTTTCTTCTCCTCAATTTTCCGCCAGCCTCTTTAATTCAGCGTAGGTGCCAGAATTCATCTTCTTCTTCACTTGGTTCATATAGGTGTCTCTAGGTAGGCCTCTCCCGTTAATGCCTTCGGTCTTGTCCTCCACGATGGCGATAAGCAAGCCTTCGCGCCTAATTTAATGACCAATTCAAATAGTTTGTTGTCGCCTGATTTTTTAAGGGATTGCCTACTTTCGCCTATTTTGAATAACACCTCTTCGTTTTTAATATGTTCCGACCAATGGATTTTCAGCCTTTAATTTTCCAATGGCCAGTGACCAATGGATCTTTCGATCAATGCATCATTCAAGAATAATAATTCATATGAAAGATTAATCAAAAAATATACTAGAAATGTGTCACGGTATTTACTTATGTGAAATCGTTAGTTTATAACTTATCTAGCTCTTACATTTTTTAACATTATTAGGTTTACCTATCATTAAAAGATAAATATTTATTTTCCAATACACGACAAACAAGAGACTGATGTGACAAAATAAATGTTTTATGTTAGATAATGATTTATTGTTTTTTTTTTTCCACCACTGTCTATTGCCAAATCTAGAGCGACAAACAGTATTAGTTTTTTGATAGGCATGTCTGACATTAAGCTTGCTCTTGCCAAATTCTTGAAGGTTTTTTCCCCTATCACAATTTCCATTTTAGTGGTGGCTTGATTTTTCAAATTCAGAAAACATTATCCAGCCGCAGTAATGAACACCACTCTACATTTTATGTGAAGAAATATCTGAATAACTTATCAAAGTAAAAATGTATGTTACTTGTAGCACATATACAAACTAAACACATTTCTGGAAAGCATTACATGAGCACGATTTCCATTGATAAAAAAGAATTTCAATGTAAAAAGTTCAATGTATCGTAAACATTTAAAAAATGCTCGAAGTGAATTCAAAACTTTTATAGTACGTACAATTTCTAAAAACCTTTTTGTTTTATTTACATAGACACTAGAAAGTTTAATAAACAAAAAGCTTTTATCTGATATCAACGATAAAAGCAGAGTACGTAGGTAATCATTCTTGTAAATTATGCCAAAGTTTCTTCTTTTTTTTCATTTCGCTATTATTTTTTATGTATTTTTTCCAACGATCGTTTTTAACAGATATATACATTTAAGAAAATATTTTATGTGACAGTTCTAACCATAAAAATCCTTTTACGAAACCATTTTTTTTTTTTATTAATCAATGCTTACTTTTATGAGATCTACCCTAATTAATGTTTAAAAAGTAGTATTGTCAATAATATAAATTTGATTTCTTTGACCTTATAATAACAAAGTAGTCGTTTGAAAGCTTTTTTATGTACACATTTACCTTGATAGTAATAATTAAACTGTTGGTGGCATCACGTGAAGGTTTCATCTTTATATTTAAATATTAAATAGATATTATATTGGCACGGAGAGGACAGTTTGCATGTTTCTTACATGCAGCTGATCTGCTGGCTACCCCACTTGTGGGATGTGCCGTGATGGTATAAAATAAATAAATAAAAAAAAATAGATATAAAATTCAAGTGTCCTGTAAAAGAGAGCTGTTTTCGTAAAACATCCTGCGTTATTCATTTAACACCTTCAATTCAGGGACTAAGTACCATCCAGTCTAACAATGTTTTTTTTTTAATATATTTATTAATTGAAATGAATAAAATAATTGTTTTCAACTGTTGTAAATACTGTAAAAGACAAAAGCCATTTATATTATTTCTTACATAACAATCTTTACTATTGTGATTTGAAATATGTACAAAAACAAAGTAAAGCGAAAATTTTTAGTAATAAATCTACAACCACTTATCACGTCAATGTTACAAAACTTCAGAGCTGTATCTAAGAAATTAAGTAGGATAGAGATATAATTTAATATGCAGAACTTATCAAGAAATAGTATTAAATGCTTGTTTGACATAATTACAAATAAGGTACAGATTTGCTATGAGAACTGTCAACAAGCCTCGTAAATATTTTGAAAATCAACAAAATTGATTATATGGTAATCCTCAGTATCATTTGCATTGTAAACAAAAGTCTCTTTAAATATTCTATTTCCCTCCTCTACTTTGATTTTTGTACCATTGGTTTAACCAATATAATATATATATTTTTTTTATTTTATTCATAAATACACAGTATACATTGATATTACATTAATAAAACAATATAACACACAGTGAAAATGCTCCCTCCATTATGTTATAGCAAAATACCAAATTGATTAGTTTCACCACGTGGTTCTTGGACGTCCGTGCTTTCTCACACAATTTTTTACTAAGTCAGTTAATATAGTATAATAATGTAGCAATTTTATACATTCGTGCCGTAATAGCATTCTCCACAATTAGGATAATTAATTCTATGAGAAAATCATCCGGGAACTCCTCTCCACGTCAAGCACAGAAACTTATTCACTTACTCATTTCATCGATTACCTTACTTGTGGAAAATATCATCACAGTATATTTAAAAAAAAAGATACATATGTCTGGTTTTTTGTATACATCCAAATATAATCTTATACACCTTTCACAGTAAGCTTAAAGCTTGTGTCGTGATAGGGGAGTTTGCCAGCATCTGGAATCGAACTACGCATCTTTTGTGCACGAGGCCGAAAATCTACCTTCAGGCTACCGACGAACTTTTATTAGCACTGAGAGGGTAACTTGCATCTTTAACGCACGCAATAAATCTGCTGGCTTCTCCTTTTGTCAGACGTTTGTTTTTAATATGAATGAAAAAGATCATTGATGCCTACCTACTTTACTAGTTTATTTTTTGATTAAATTTCCAAAGTAGGTACTTAAATTGTGTAGAGTTCCATCGAATTGATTATTTCATTAGTTTAGCCTTAGATCTATTGTATACTTATTATCTCATTTTTCAGTGAATCGAATCAAATGTTGAAATTGTGTAAATAAATAAAAAAAAAAATAAGTTTATTTATGTATCCCAAAGAGATTTTATGCAGAATGTGATTGAATTCTTCTACTTTATTGATGCAATGGATTATTTGCGCGTGACATAAATACCCATTTCCTTACCTAAATGGTGATTTGTCTTCACTTCAATATAACATTTCTGACTCGGAGTAGGTAAATATTTCACATGAAATAAGTTACGGAATACGGAAAGTACTGACGTGTGATACTTGATTTTATTTAAATATACGTTCGTAGCAAAGTACCTAGTTTATTTTGTGTCGTTTGAAAGGATTTTTTCCAAGCATTGTTCAGCTATGTTTGGATAAAGTGTGAGATATAATAAAATAACAGGTATTGCTACTAAACATTTATTAAGAACCGAAAAATACCTTGTGTTTTGCCTTCTTAGAGCAATGTAAATTTTGACAAATATATTTTTGCTCCATTCAATAATATATTCTACTACTTGCAGCGAATAACCGAATAACGTTGTCTTATTAAATTACAATGAATTTTTTTCTGTAATCTTGTCTTATGATAAATAATAAATAAATAATATAACATGTTTTGTTTTATTTGGTTAAAGTAAAGTTTGTAGATTCAGTGCGTTAGGAAACATTTATGATCACTTGCATACCTGTTTCCGATATTAGAGATGCAACGAATAATATATTTGACCGAATACCGAATATTATGCAAGATCATGTGCCGAATGACCGAATATTCTGCGAATTTCTGTGTTCCAACATTAATAATAAAAATATGTACATTGATTCACTCCATATCAAATTAAATTAATTAATTAGGTATTTGAGGATTAATAAAATTATGCATCTGCAGTTGACAAGTTATATCAACAATCTACAAGCTATTAGTTCTTTCCAGTTTTACATTTAAATTATTCGGCAGAACACCGAATAATAGACTAAATATTCGGTATTCGGCCGAATAGTAAAAATATTGCTGAGTAGGCAGAATACCGAATAGTTGTCTAGCATTCATTCCATGCCTAATATTTACTTAATTAGACCATCATTTTGAACATTAAATAAAATGTTGTATCTTAGTGATGTACTTACTTCAATAATTAAAAAACAATATTATTTTATTAAATAAAGCAACTAAACTATAGTGTATATAATTATTATCTGTTACTTGATATTTTAATATCGTTATCGATTTCGGAAAACTTTTACGATCTACGGGTGGAACAATACTAGTGTAATGTATTGAAGAAGGGATGAAAACAATTGCGGGCGGAGTAGAAAAAGGTGGGTATTAAATAAATATTTGTTAGAGGAGAATGCAGGAATAAAAAACACTCTCAAGTAAGGAGATATTGCATTGTCAAGTATTTTTTTTTACTTAATTTATATTGTCATTCATAATTTTATTTAATTACTTAAAAAACGTACCTAATCAAATAATTGAGAATTAAAATATCCCTTCTTGACTGTGTTTTCAATTTCTGTATTCCAATCTAATGCGTAATTTCTTCCCAGACAACTTTTAAAACTTCGCTCTTTTTAATTTTCATCCATTTATTACACTAATATTGCTTCGCTGCTATTAGGAAAAAGTTTGCCGAAAACGATAACAGTAGGCCTAGTCAAACACATTTTAGCGTTCGAATGTAGACGACGCCGACGTCGCGAGTACGTGTAAATTTTCGTGACTACTTGTGTAATTTAGCTACGAAAATTGACACTTTCTCGCAACGTCGTCTGCATTCGAACGAAAACGAAACGCTTAAATATGTTTTGACTACGGGCCCTGTTTTTAAAATCATGTAACAGATAATATACCTACAGTTCAAAATTTTACATTTTACTTGTAATAATGTTTTGCAACTGTTTGAAAGTTAATCCTTAGAGTAGAAGTGCAATTCAAAAAAATCCTTTGTAATATTTTTCTAAGCAATATTTTTTCTTGTTTCAGTGGAGAGGTCTTACAGTTCAGCAACTATGAATGGCGTTACTCTGCTACACACTGACGGTAACCCATGTGGTAATTCTATTATCAATAACACTCAAGTGAACCCAACGAGGCCAAATCGCCTATCTCCTACAAGAGTGAATACCAGCAGTAATGGGGTTAACAAAAGGGGGGTGTCTCCTAAAGATGAAACGCAGAAAAAAGAAAAATCTGTCAAAGTGTGGTTGCTTCGGGGAATGATGCAGGTAATTTTTTTATTGTATAGACAATATTAATATACAAATCCTTAATGAGAAATCAAAATCATCCGTGACCGTCTAGTATTTTCATTTATTTATACGTACAAATATCTTCCATGCTATTGGCTAACTGAACTCGGCAAGCTAATAGCTCGATTATTTCCGCACTCCATCCTAGAACATTTCTCCTTATATAGCGGACACATGATGGCTCTCCTCCAGTCCTTTGGAGTAACACTTTCTTTCAACAAAGTGTTAAAAAGCTTGTGACAGATTAATTCACATTAAAATTGTTAAGAATATGAATTTTGAATGTTTGCAACATTGCGGAAAGGAAGTGTGGAGGGTAAAGTTTTGTTCACCCACAAGTCGCCTATGAAATTTGCAACAATAATTTCTTCAGCGGATTTAGATAGAGAAACGCACGTACCTTCGCATTCTCTCACGACAACTCGACATGTAAAAAATCAAATTAGTTTTGTGTAATATATAAGAAAAGTTTATGTTAATTCATAATGAATGTTAAAGATATTCATTCGATTTTTATATATAAATAATAACAGTGAATTAGTGATTAATCCGCCATTAAGGTAGGTAAAACGTTGTCGAATTATTTAATTAGTCAATTGTATAATTGAATGAGGAATGGAATATTCTTTTAATTCTGAATTTCTATTTTAATCAGATGCGGTCCTAGCTACGAGTTCCTAGTTCCGAGCTCATAATTCCGAGTTCCTAGTTACGAGTTCATAATTCCGAGTTCTTATTTCATAATTTCTGGTTTCTCGGATACAAGACATGGACTCGTGATGAATTGTGGAATCACATTAATTACATACGGATTGAACTGCATGAAACTATACTATGTTAGAAGAAATGTTGAGATCAATACTGTTTATTCTATGTGGATGAAGAAGTCTTGAGTTGTGTCTGGGAGGAGTAAGATAGACTACAATTAAAGATAAATATGGGATGGATGTCTGGAAGGGGTACCCACAGAAGGAATTTGATCAGGTCGTAATGTAGATTTTAAAGTTTTTAATTATGTTGTATTCATACCATGTTCCAATGTAGTTGGGTAATTTTAATTTATTCATACATTTTTTTTGTATGTGATGCACAACTGATTTGTCTCTTAATTATATATATATCTTATATTTAATTATCAATAAATTGTATTAAAATATTCATAATATAAAGTCCAGAATAATCCATATAGAGTGTTTCGTAGAATATAATTTTTGCATTTTTATGAAGGAATTTCAACCCATGCTCTGGGATAAATATGTAAACTAAGATTCTGTATGGAAGATTCGTACTAATTTTATTTAATCTTTTCTCATGCTCTACCGAATAACGCCACATTAATTGGCGCCCAACGTGGGGCTAATTTTGCCTTAATTGGGGGAAATTCCTTTATCTTGAGTTGTCGCATTGTAATTGCAATACCTAATTATAAGTATTAGTTTTAAGAAAATTTTAAATATTAAATTATTTGCTTCATATATGTAATCATATCATTAATAATTATTAAAAAAATTAAAATTGAAGATATGTAAATTATTGGCAACAGTTTATTTTTGCATTGCATATGATTTGTTGCAATTTTATCAGCCACATGTTGCTATAAAGAAATGTTGCAAAGATTAATTTAATGTAACCTACTTTTTTTTTAAATAAAAAAATAATACTGATGTTACAAACCTTATAATAGGTAATTTAAAGTTTATTTAGGTATTATTTGCTTTCGATTATTCTTTTAAAGAATAGAATCGCCGAAAAATATTTGTTAAATACAGTTGCAATTTTTGTAATATTTTAAAGAGTAATAATTCTAGCAATTTTCAAATTTTATAAACAAGAAACAAAATAAAAACATTGCCTTATATTTGATTGGTTATGAATTTGATAAAGTAAAATATATTTTGTTTCATAAATTGTATTCTACTCTCCTTCAGTAAATATTTGTATCATAAAAGGAAAATTATTTGTGTACTATGTGTGATGTGTATATTAATGCCATATGAAATTATTCCAGCAAATAACAAAATAACAGAAGGATAACAAATGCAAATAACAGAAGGAAAATAAATTATAGTATTGAAGGAATTATACAGGACATTTTCACATTTTCATGACATTACAAAGTAAGGAATTGCAGTTCGTTAATTTTCCAAGCAATATACTCCAACGGAGGGGGTAAGTGATTTTGTGATATGTATTTTCTTTGGAATTTCAATGCCATGATTTTGCTAAAACAATGAGACATATATGTAGGTACATATATTTAGTTTAATAAGATAGTCAATTACCTACTAAAAATTAATCGAAATAAAAAATTTCAATTTACAATATTAAAATATAGAAGTCTGCATAAAATAATCAGATAGGTATATGGGTAGTTACATTTATATTGTATGGTCGATTGGTGTATTGAAAATTTGGTCTTTATAGGTATAAGATACCTACAACATAATGTTTTTGACGGTGCGTGTAACAGAATTATGACTTATCAATATTAGCGGCTTGTGAATTTATTATAGAACCGCATGGTACTATGTTATAGGTATAATCATATTGATGCCATGCCTATAATATTATCTGCATATATACAGGATGGAAAGAAAGTTTTAAGAATGATTGAATGTGAATATAAATAAATGGACTAATAATTTCTTTATTAAAATTTATTTCTTTATTTATGATAAAAATTATTTTAGGCATAATGTAAGTTGATGTTAAAATAATTAGAATAATTAATTTAATAATAATATTAGGTTAAAAAAAATCTATTTGATAGTATTCGGGTAATTTTAATAAAAAAAAAAAAAATTATAAATTTATAGTTGTATTTAAGTGTTAATCAGAGAAGGTAACGATTTTTTATCGATTTTTATATTGTCAAATGACAATTTTTATTGTCAAAAAAAAAAAAAAATTTGTTATTTTGTTAAAAACAAATTATATAAACCCAATGGAGGGAGATATATTTTTTTTAAATATTCATTGTGTATAAATTTATTTCTAAAGAAATAATGTACAAAATTAATTAGGTATTATATTTTTCGTAAATAATAAATTAGTTTTATGATAAAAATAAATTAAATTGTTAAAGTTAAAATAAAAAGTAAAATCAAGAAATTTTAATTATAATTAGGTATTAGAATACATAAATAATACTGTATAATATTTGTTTTTGTTGAGCGAGTCATTAGTATTTGACGGAACGATATGACGATGAAGTAAAAAAAAAAAAAAAAAAGTACTTTTTCATTACCCTTGCATTTAATATTATTATAAATAACTTGAGTGGGAGATGTTGTTAGGTTGGTTTTGCGTAATACAAACAAATAATAAATCGTTGTTTTTACTTCTTGGATGCATTTTGTTCAATGCGATCAGTTATCTTTGTTTTTTAAAGTATATTAAAATGTAGTTTGGAAAAATTCGTATGATGTTCCATATTAAAAATAATTTAAAATATTGCTTAATATATCCATATTATACAATATTTCATTTCTGGAAATTGAATAATCATTTGTTTTGAATTTATATAAAATGAGTGAGAACAAATGGAAATATTATTATTAGTTTATACTTTGTGAATTAAACATTATGTGCTTACAAATTTTTATATTTAGTACGCAATTAAACAAATGTATATTAGATACGTAGTTGACAAAGACATATTACAATTATAGAGTAAGTGTTATATGAATAGGTTTTTATTTTCTTAAATCAAAATTGATGATATTTTAAAAGTTATTCAAATTGAATTTTTTTATAGAAAAATTAATACAAAATGGCGGAACGTTCACCTTTAGATAAAAATTTGGAGGATATACATTCGTCTAATGAAAACATTAGCATTGATATTGACGTACCTTCACCACCAGTGGGTAACGTGATAAGTGTTAAAGCGCACACTCGAAAATTAAATAACATAAAAAAAACTATGAAGAAGAGAAATAGTTCAAAGACTTTGTTGAAAAACACTACTATTGATTCTACGACAAGATTCATGGATCCTCGTAAATTGGGAATCAGTTTCAATGGAACATCAGATGCTAGGGAATTTATAATTCGTTTGGTTGAATTAGCTCGTATTTATGGAATTCCATTAGACAGTCTTGTTAATTATATGCCCGTCATATTGTCAGGATACGCTTTGACATGGTATAGAGCTACTGATTTGGAAAATAAATGGGATGTGTTTGAAAAGAAATTCTTAAAGCAGTTTGAAGGGTTAAGTAGGCAAAGAGATCTAAAATTAGAAATTTTATCATCTAAGCAACAAATGTCAGAAAGTGCTTCTGAATTTATTTTAAATCTTATGTCTAAAAATAAACATTTGAATTGTCCATTACCAAATGATGAAATTCTAGATGTGGCATTGCACGGTTTACTTCCGGATTATGCTAGTTTGGTAGCTTCGGCAAATATAATTTACTTGGAGGAATTGATGGATTTATGTGCAAAGTTCGAATCATTGTCCGTGTCATTAAAAATTAACAAAAACTCAAATGTTAAGGAAAAGATAAATGAAATAAAAAAAAATGTAACTAATTATAATGTTGTAGAGTCTAAGCGCTCTGATAATTTAAATACAGGAAATATTTCCATACCCAGTTGTTCATATAATACGGGAAATGTTCAACAGCAACAAAGTAGGTACTATGTTAATCATAAAAATAATTACAAAACTTTTGCTTCGAAAAATAAATTAGTTCCAATTCATAATAGGGAAATTAAAACATGCAGTTTTTGTAATCGTACAGGGCATTTAATTTCGGAATGTTTCAAAAGAAAACGTTTAGAAAATAATAATCTTAGGGGAAACCAGGGTAATTCGGACTCTAGAACTTACAACCAAAGATCTTACAATAACATGAACAGAAATAATAACCAAAAAAACTAGTTAGTAGCCGGCCATCTTTAAATCAAAGAAATCGGGAGTGGATGAGCTGGCTAGATTATGTAAATTTGTTTTATAAAACTAGACAAATTGCACCTTTAATTTGTGCAAAAAGAGGAGATAGTAGACCTTATCTCGAATTTAAAATTGATAATGAAACTTTTATAGGATTATTGGACTCTGGGGCGTCCATATCTGCAATTAATTGCGATTTAGCAAATTATTTTATTGGAAAGGGATGGAAACTAGAAAATGTTACAGAATTGATATCGGTAGCTAATGGAAATAAAATGAATGTTCATGGAACATTAAGCCTGGAAGTAACATGCGATAGTACAATAAATATTATAAAATTTTATATATTAAATGATTTACAACAACAGATAATATTGGGAATAGATTTTTGGAAACAGTTTAATGTAGCACCGGGATTATTAAATATAATTAAATATTCGGATAAAAATGAATTAATGGAATTAGGTAAAATAGAAAATAGACAAAATTTAACTGAATATCAAGTTTGCCAATTAAAGAAAATTGAAGATGAGTTCAAAGATATATCGTTCGAAAAGAATGGATTAGGATGTACAAATTTAGTTGAACATAAAATAATTACCGAAGGGCCTCCGATTAGACAGCGGTATTATCCTTTGTCTCCAGCTATGCAGGAGAAAATGGATGCGGAATTGGATGACATGCTCAGATTGGGAGTTGTGGAAGAGTCAAAGTCTTCATGGAGTCACCCTACGTTAATAGTTACAAAAAAGGATGGAACAGGTAGATTTTGCTTAGATTCTCGAAAGTTAAACCAAGTCACGAAGCGAGATAATTATCCTCTTCCAAACATCGGTAAGATTTTGACAAACTTACGAAACGCTAAATTCATTTCATCTATCGATTTATCTAAGGCTTTTTGGCAAATTCCTCTTGATGAAAGCTCTTGTGAAAAGACAGCTTTTGTGGTCCCAGGGCGTGGTTTATTCCACTTTAAGAGAATGGCTTTTGGTTTGGTTAATTCGGCAAGTGAGATGCAGAGATTGTCTGATAGGTTATTCGGACCTAGCTTCGATGACAATGTATTTTGCTATATTGATGATTTAATCATTCTGAGCCCAGATTTTGATTCACACATAAAATTATTAAAGAAAGTTAGGGATAGATTAAAGGATGCAGGCTTGACAGTAAAATTTTCTAAATGTGAGTTCTGTAAAAGTAAATTGAAATATTTGGGTTATTTAATAGATGAAAATGGGCTTCGTCCAGATCCAGACAAAGTAAAAAGCATTAGAGATTATCCAGCACCTAGAAATTTGAAACAACTTAGAATGTTTTTGGGTATGATTGGTTTTTATCGCAGGACTATTAGAAACTGTAGTGAGATTTCAGCTCCATTAAATAAATTACTTAGAGTAAAAAGGGGAGAAAATACATTTAAATGGAACCATGAGGCAGAAAGAGCTTTTAATGATCTCAAAAATGCGTTAATGACTGCACCAGTTTTAATTTGTCCAGATTACACAAAGCCATTTTTATTACATACGGATGCTAGTCAACATCAAATTGGTGCAGCTTTACATCAAAACATAGACGGTGAGGAAAAAGCAGTTGCGTACTTTTCCAGATCATTGAGTAAAACGGAACAAAATTATTCAGTCTCTGAGAGGGAGCTTCTTGCTGTTATGGAATCGATTGAATTCTTTAGACCTTTTATTGAAGGAATGAAATTTACGGTTATTACAGATCATTCAGCGCTAAGATTCTTATCGAAAATTTCAAATCCATCTGGACGACTGGCAAGATGGAGTATGAGGCTGTCGCAATATGATTTCTCAGTAGAGCATCGTAAAGGGGTTGCTCACAGAGTACCCGATGCATTGTCTCGCATTCCATCGGCTATAAACGAATTAGATATATTGGGAAATTCCAATGATACGTGGTATAATAAGATATATAATGGTTGTATTGAAGCTCCAGCTAAATTTGTCAATTATAAAGTTGATGATAGTAAATTGTATAGACTTATGAAGGATGATAATCCGCTGACGGAAGAATTTAGTTGGAAGGAGGTTCCAAAAAGCGATGTTCGTAAAAAAATTATTATAAACTATCACGAAAATGGACACTCGGGTACATTTAAGACTTATAAAAATATCGCCAGATATTTCTATTGGCCGAGAATGTTTTATGAAATAAAAAACGTTGTAAAAGTATGTCAAAAATGTAAAATGTATAAGCCGTCGAATTCACCGCCATTAGGTATAATGAAAAACAGAAAGAAGG
The DNA here is from genome assembly GCA_947579605.1 of Athripsodes cinereus. Lineage (NCBI taxonomy): Eukaryota > Metazoa > Arthropoda > Insecta > Trichoptera > Leptoceridae > Athripsodes > Athripsodes cinereus. The sequence goes on from OX388310.1 coordinate 16,213,868, forward strand.
TAGATAGACCAGGTAAAGTGTATAGTGTCGATTTAATTGGACCATTAACTAAATCATCTTCTGGATATACATTTATTCTATCGGTCGTAGACGTTTTCACTAAGTATTGTTGGGTGTTTCCGTTGAGACGTGCTACATCTCAAGAGATTGTGAAAATATTGGAAAACAAAATCTTTTTACAGGAGGGCGTCCCACAAACGATTATTACCGACAACGGTAAAAATCTGACTTCACATGTTTTCAAAAACCTTATGCATTCTTACGGTGTTCAGAACATCTTTTATACAACATTATATACGCCAATGGTGAATAACGTTGAAGCATATAATAAAACCATAGGGTATACACTGGCAATTTTCGTAGATAACCATCAAAGAAAATGGGATTTGTATCTAGATAAAGTACAAAGCATTATAAATAATTCAGTTAATTTGGCTACTGGATACACACCATTTTTGTTAGCTCGAGGTAGGGAGAATATATTAGATGGATCATTGCATGCCAATATAAGTTGCGATCAAATAAATGATTATAAAAATATAAGTAGGGAAAGAAAATTGTACAAAGAGAGGTTGGAAAACATGAATTTGTTGTATAATATAGTATCGGAAAATTTATGGCAAGCTTATCAAAGAAATTCAAAATACTATAATAAGGGAAGAATTAACAAAACTTATTCTGTCGGTCAGGAGGTTTGGAGGCGTAATTTTGCTCAATCTAAAGCAAGTGAATACTTCTCAGCAAAATTAGCACCAAAATTTGTAAAATCAATAATTATAAAAAAATTAAGTGATAATGTATATTTATTAAAAGACATAGATTCGGGTACACAAAATAAATATCACATTAAAGATATAATTAAAGAAGAGTAATTTTTAGGATTTAAAATAGAGATTAACTAGTAAGTTTATACATAAAAGAAAGGTTAAAAATAGAAATAAGTATGTTATAGTCAATAGTGTATATAGATAGAAATAAAAAAAAATATGTAAATGTATAAATTGTACATAAATTGCTTAATAATACATATGAAAAAGTGTATACGAATTGAGTGCAAATCAGGCATAATCTCGTACAAAGAGTTGCCATTTCGTTTAGAATGAGGATGCGCACATATAAATAATAGGATATTATAATAATGAAACAAAAAATAAATTATATATAAATGAGTTTTCAACTTCTGTAGTGAAATGGGAGTGTAATGTAATATTCAGTTAAAATAAAATAAAAAAAAAATAAAGAAATAACTTTCGTGAAAGGGTCAATGCAGAATCTATGTAGTTGAGTATTTAACTTTGGTGTCTATAGTATGAAAGTAATTTTGATTGAAAAATATGTATGATGTGTACGGCCAATATATGATGAAGAATGTATGATATATTTTTGGATGTGTATTTAATAGAGATTGTATGCCTGTAGATATAGATGCAAAGGAGTGAATATGGACCTCATAATGTTTGCGATTGTTTTTTTTACTAAACAAGAATTTTAATGTCTAGGTTCAAAATGGAGTCTATACCAATGGTACACTCATAAATATCTCATCACAGAGTATTATAATTTTTGCCTGACATATTCTCTTATAATATTATTTGAGGAAGCGAATGACTAAGTAAAATAATAAGATTGAAGAAGGTTTTCTTAAATTAAAACAAAATAAGCTATAAGAATATAGATAGGTATATATGTTTATAATGCTGTAGATCAAACGATCTTAAGTCTTCTCATGACAGAGAAACAATGCTACAAAGCAATTTAAAAAAATATAAAAATATAATAAAACATAATAATTTGTATATATTCATGGTAGTATTTGGATTTCCAAGGAAGATCAAAGATACAAATGTCATGAAAATTGTGGAATGGTTGTGAAATTGTCACACATTGTTGTTATTGTTATTATGTATGCTTTTGTTTTGAAAAGGTATTTATGATCAAACATATTAATGTTAAGTAAATATACTTTATTAAGATATAAGTTTGAATATATTAATTGTAATGTATAAATATGAGTAAATATCTTGTTAATAGATAAAATTTATGATGTCTTTATAATGCTTTTTAAGTCAAATACTTTTACATGTGGAAAGTAAATTTTTGTCTGGTTTGTAAAATATACACAATAAAGACTTCTCATAAAATGATTTTGTAAATAAAAAGGAATATTGATAGTTTAAAAAAAAAAAGGAAAATTGGATTATTTAATCGTTAAAAGCTTTTATTACATATAAAAAAAAAAAATTTTAGTAATTTAATTTGGTGTTGAATATTTGATATCAGATTTAATATTGTATATTAAAATCTGCTGATGTATATATATTGTAGTTTTATCATATAATTGTACACTAAAGGAATAACGTGGGAACACACTGTTTTTATTTTATTAATTTTTTTATATATACTCGTAGGGTGTAGAGTTTTCTATATTTGGCATTAACCCTATTGTGAAAAATAATTCTTATTTTCAGATTTTTCACAGTTAAATTAATGAAACATAGATGGCGTCCATAATTTATTTAACAGCTGAGGGCCAGTGTGTTGCCATAAATTCCTTAATTTTAATTTGTTTAGAGTTGGAACATAGTATGAATTATAATTTTATATGAGTATTTAAAAAAAAAAAATTATTAAATTTTTTTTTATCCGGGGAAAGGGGTATTAATGTGACAGATTAATTCACATTAAAATTGTTAAGAATATGAATTTTGAATGTTTGCAACATTGCGGAAAGGAAGTGTGGAGGGTAAAGTTTTGTTCACCCACAAGTCGCCTATGAAATTTGCAACAATAATTTCTTCAGCGGATTTAGATAGAGAAACGCACGTACCTTCGCATTCTCTCACGACAACTCGACATGTAAAAAATCAAATTAGTTTTGTGTAATATATAAGAAAAGTTTATGTTAATTCATAATGAATGTTAAAGATATTCATTCGATTTTTATATATAAATAATAACAGTGAATTAGTGATTAATCCGCCATTAAGGTAGGTAAAACGTTGTCGAATTATTTAATTAGTCAATTGTATAATTGAATGAGGAATGGAATATTCTTTTAATTCTGAATTTCTATTTTAATCAGATGCGGTCCTAGCTACGAGTTCCTAGTTCCGAGCTCATAATTCCGAGTTCCTAGTTACGAGTTCATAATTCCGAGTTCTTATTTCATAATTTCTGGTTTCTCGGATACAAGACATGGACTCGTGATGAATTGTGGAATCACATTAATTACATACGGATTGAACTGCATGAAACTATACTATGTTAGAAGAAATGTTGAGATCAATACTGTTTATTCTATGTGGATGAAGAAGTCTTGAGTTGTGTCTGGGAGGAGTAAGATAGACTACAATTAAAGATAAATATGGGATGGATGTCTGGAAGGGGTACCCACAGAAGGAATTTGATCAGGTCGTAATGTAGATTTTAAAGTTTTTAATTATGTTGTATTCATACCATGTTCCAATGTAGTTGGGTAATTTTAATTTATTCATACATTTTTTTTGTATGTGATGCACAACTGATTTGTCTCTTAATTATATATATATCTTATATTTAATTATCAATAAATTGTATTAAAATATTCATAATATAAAGTCCAGAATAATCCATATAGAGTGTTTCGTAGAATATAATTTTTGCATTTTTATGAAGGAATTTCAACCCATGCTCTGGGATAAATATGTAAACTAAGATTCTGTATGGAAGATTCGTACTAATTTTATTTAATCTTTTCTCATGCTCTACCGAATAACGCCACAAGCTCTAGACACAGATAAAATAATTTTAACATAATAATAACATAATATGAATAGACAATTCACAAAGACCGAGCTAGTCCCAAATTAAGATATGGATCTTGTATTATGGGTACTAACATGACGATACACATATGTATATACTATGCAGTGAGCATATATACAAAACATAGCATGCATAGACAATTCACCCAGATCGAGCTAGTCCTAAACAAAGATTGTATAATTATTGTACTATGGGTACTTAATACAATTTCGGTTATTTTTTAAAATCATTGACTTAAAGCTATTCACTCACTTTATTTAATCGACTTAGTCTTACGTCGTAGGTACATTTATTGATGTTAACCCACTTTATTTAATCGACTTATGTAGTCTTACGTCATAGGTACCTACATATGTACATCTATTGATGTAAACATTCGTAAAAAATCTTAAGAGTACTATTATGAACTTTAGTATTTCGATAACTTTTCACAACACAAGTACTATATCCGCTCATGTAATATAAAGTTATTATTCTTCATCTCTCTTTATTAAAAGTTAAACGAACGATTTTATGTATATAACTTCGAAGAGTAAAACAAACAAGTAGGCGACGGTAAAATAATCCAATACCTTTGTGTTCTGCCTTTGTTAAATAAATTGTGTATTTACCTACATCTATAATACCTCAGGTGAAATTTCTCTCACTTTCACAGTATCAATATCCCGAAATAATTTAGAAAATAAAAGACAATGTATTATTGAGTTATGCTTTTACTTTTATCCATTCTCCGACGTTATATAACCATATGTTTATTCGATTGATACGAATTTCAAAATGAAATTTAGTTTAGAAGTAAAACGCTCAAGAGATATGCAAGTGTATTGTAGTTCACGATTGTTTCACTGAACCGAAGAATCATCTTACTTAAAATGTTTTGAAACACTCACAAATTTTAAAATTTCCCTTCTCAGGATTGTCTTCCTACTGACTTTTATTATTAGTTAATAATTAGATATTCTAATAAATAAAATATAAAAATATATTATTGAGCACTGTTTAATCTCCACTATGTTAGGTTGAATACCGAACGTTTTCGCCTATACTTGTAGGCATCTTCAGGGAAACAGTTTCCCTGAAGATGCCTACAAGTATAGGCGAAAACGTTCGGTATTCAACCTAACATAGTGGAGATTAAACAGTGCTCAATAATATATTTTTATATTTTATTTATTAAAATTAAAAATGGATTTCCACAGCGTAAACACAAAAACTCTTGAATTATTAATTAGATATTCGTTTATTCCAGAATTTGGACAAATATTATGCATGCAGTACACATCAAGTTTAATATATCGTCGTTGCATATTCAAAAAGAGACATGTGCACACATTTTTATTTGAGCATACTCTTTTAAAACTGTTCATTAAGGCATTATAATTGTAGTTTGGACTTTTTATTGGCATGTGATATTATTCTTTAAGTACCTCTTGAATTTTAATAGTTGATACTAAGAATCACTTTATAAAATGGTTATGATGTCCACTATGAGCAGTTTATTCTGTAAATGTCAAAACATTTATGAATTCACATGTCCCTTTTTGAATATGCAATGACGATATGTACATTTAGTTGAAAGCGTAGGTAGATATTTTTTTATTCGAAGAAAACTTTGCTTGAAAACTTGACAGAACTAAAAAAACTTCTAAAGAATCAAAGGAAGGACGGGTGTTCTGAATTGTTCTGCATGACAAAGTATACTTTCAAAATGTTCATTCAAGAATTAAAAAGATTCATCTTCCATAAAATGTTTACTTCTTACCTGGTCTTCTTACTTTATTATTTACTTTACTTTTCGGGTCCGGACTTTAGATTTTGCCTCTCCAGTATTCAGCGACGTATATCGCCTTGTCATTCGCCATCAATAGGTCACTCTCATTACATGCATTCCGCATCAGCGGGCATTGCAATAAATGAGAATCACTCTGCACCTCCCCGCAGTCATAGCTAGTGTCCTCCTCATCCAAAAAGCCCCACCTCCGCTGGTTACTTTTGCTGGTTTTCTTAAATTTTTATTTGTTGTTTTTTATTTCTATTTTATTTGAATATTGATTTGTTTTTCTAGGTTAAGGAAATGCCTTTGTAAATATATTGTTAGTTTTATATTGTGAATGTATTTGCTTCTTTCGGCTAGAGGGACATCGAAGGAGTGTAGTCAAAAGATTCCACACATGGATGTTTTTGGCCGGCCAGCCCCTCAGGCTGCCCACAATGGCGCCTCCGGTATGGACAAAATTTGTGTAGTGTAGAATTCGGATAAATGGAAGTCCCCAGACTTCTGCGCTATCCGGGTGGTCGGTGGGTCTCCTTCAATGGTTACTTTTGCACCTAGTCACCCCAACCCTTAGCCTGTTCAGTGTCTTCGGTTTTTTTTTTAATTTATATTTTGGTTTATATTACGGTGTTATTACATTCTGAGTTAATTAATAAACAAGCATGCTGGTTTTTCATTAGATCATCATTCCATGCTATGATAAATAGGTATACAGAGATGGATGCAAATAATATTAACAAGGTGTTATTTATTTATTTCAAATAATAATCATAACATTCTTGATACGAAAAAGAATTTATGTACCTATATTTATTTTATTGTGCCTTGCCTTTTCATTATTTGTGTATATTGTGTTTGTGACGCCCTTTCTAATCTATTTTATTGTATTTATGTTTTCCTTCTTTTTGTATTATTGTAATGTTGATGAACTCAAGTGTCCTGTAAAGGACCTACGGGAGATGTTGAAGAATAAAGAAAAATAAAGAAATAAAAGAAATACAACCAATCTATTTTTCAGCAACGTATGATTAATTTTTTTCCATGTTTACTGAATTCAAGCAATAAGAATTGAATTGAAAGCAAATATGAGAATATATTCGGAGTATATTACTTCTACATAAATATTTTTTCACTGAATTAAAAATCGAGAATAGAAAAGGTTTTTCTATTCTAGGGAGTGGCCAGTATTGTTGGGCAAGTATTCCAAAAGCTTTATTTTTTATTCAAAGATAAATGATCATCGATGTCTTCAACAACTTTTTATCTTCGTTATTAAGTTCGTTACTTAGAAGAGATAATAAAAATATATTTACATAAAAGATGCACAAATCAAAACTATTAATATTTATCAGACTTTTAATATCTTTGATTCAACAAAGAGGTATGACATAATATGTTTTGTTATTATTATTACGGTAATGCGACATCGTAAAAAGAATGAATAAATAAAATTCACAATAAATATAAAGAGAAAAAATTGTGACAAAGTAATCTCTTTCCCTAAAATATTTTATTTCATATTATGGTCTTTACTTCCTTCCCTTTTTGTATATTTTTGTACGTTAATGGATTATATTTCTAATAAGAATAACCTTAATAAAACTCACAGCTTACTACAAATATTTAAAGCTTTACTTTATGAGCAAGGCAATTGTGAATTTCTACCACAAAATTAGCTACCTCTACAAAAAGACACAAAGAGAGAATCCAGAACAATATTATGATAAGCGAGTTTCTTAAGCTCTAGATAATCCTGAAAATTAATAATAACATAATGAATTATTTTTTTTATAGATATTAAATATCATAGAAGGGAATAAAGAGTTTTAGTATTATTAGCAAACAAATAGTGGTTTTAATTAAGTAGAGAATGTCTAATTTACTTAGTAGATTTACATTTTCCTAGAAATATACTCTTTTTCTAATAAAATTGACTGTGGTCTCTTTAAAACTTTTTTTAAAGTAAAAATTACATTCTAGTTCACTCAAAATTGCTTCTAAAGAGAGAGCTTGGGCACACTCTGTTAAAAAAAGTATCATATTTTTCATTTAATTGTCCCTGAATTTTCTGCAAATCAAAATTTATTATTAAGAGCCCCCAATGTTTTAAATTACATCAACACATTTCAAAGTACAATTAAAAATTGATAAATTGCAGTTTTACTATCAAAATATCTTCAATATTGTCTTTTCATTACAGATGGTGTCAAAAAACCTACACACTATTTCCTGAGAGTTCTTTTAACCGTGTTCCGAATTTTGTTTTTACAATTAATTGCTACCGCTTACAAAGATATTACTATGAAAGAATTATTTCAAACTTTAATAAGAAATAGAAGGAATCCAAAGTTATGTTGATGTATTTCAATTAGAAACAATTGTACAAAATGTAAAAATTACTTCAAAATTTCCTTTGTTGGATAAGAGTTCCAATTTTTCCCGAATTATGATGGTACTGTAATTTGAAAACTCAAATATAAGATCAACTAAAATGAAAAAAAAATGAAGTAGTCGCCGAAAATAAATTACGGCACATGTTTTTAATCCTCTTAGACTGTTAACAAAAATATTTTTTGAATAAATAAAATGACAAAGAAATACTCATTAAATTATAACAGATAGCAATCTATCTGCGTAAAATAAAAGTATCAGTTTGTCCTGAAATTTCTGCTTTCTGATATTGGTCAATTGCAATAATAGTTTTTTAAAAGAAGTTTTGTTCCCGAATATTTTATTTATATAATATATTTGTATTGTATTTTCAATGTATATGTTCTGAAAACAAATGTATTATGCAATCATGGTTTGGAAAGATATACGAATGGGCTATTTTCGTTTCTAGGGACAGAAAAACCTTTCTCTTGAAGGATACTTGAATAATACGTGAAAAAATATTCATCTATATTTTGAAAACGTGCTCACAATTTATTTTTATTGAATCATTTTGTCTGCCTTGTGAAAAAAAAGAATGTGGTTGTTGCTTTCAAATTAATATTATACCTTTCATCGATTGTAAGACTTTGTTTTAAATTATATATAAATAAAAAAAAATTGTTGTGCTTCATAGCATATCAGCACCTGGTCATGTGAACTTTGAGTCTATGTAACCGGTCGTGCTTTAGCTATACTCTTATTATAGCTTCACTAAACAATAAAAGATATTACCCACTCACTTTATCATACAAGTAAAAAAATTATCTTACATCTTATTGTATGTACTTATACATTTACTTTCTTCTTGTTTTTGCTCATTTATGGAAATCGTGATTTTGTTTATGTTAATTTTAATAATTTATAAGCAAGTTTGTCTCTTTTTCTACTGCATCTATCATTTATATCTATGAGTATATACATATGAGGGGTATCACTATTTCGTACTTCTTCAAGAATTTGATTTGACATAAAAAATCATTAATATTTCAAGAATCTTTCACCATTACATTCGAAGTTATATCTTATTCAACAAGTTTATATTCCCGGAAGGAAAATTATCTTTCTTTAGTAAAAAAAGTCCCGACAAAAAATGTTCCAAACGCACTTTTGGAAATAATATTTAAATTTCTCATTGTGTCGTGTAGTATTATAATACATAATTTATATATTTTATTATTTGTCATCGAACCTTTTTCGATTTTATACTCATTTTCATACTTTAAAGATTATCATAGAAGAAGAATCCATGTAATTATATGGTAAATAATTTGTTTGAAGTATGCTTCTAACTCCCAAAATATAATAATTTATTTTCAGGTCAGCATACCTTCATCCGGTAAAGGTCACACTACAGATATAGCTACAAACCCAACAGCTTGTCCTAGAGAAGGCGAAGTATTTGTCGAAGAGCCTGTTGAAACTACCTACACATTCACAAGACACGCAATCAGGTCTAACTACATGGATAAAAGCATCGAAGCCAAGAAAAATGTAAGAAATTATTATTTCATATTCATGACTAAGTATGTATCTAAGTTAAAATCGATATAGTGTGTTTTGTTGGATATGACAAAATTATTAACAGTTATGAACTGATTAGAAAGCAGTCTTTTTTTGTTACTTGTTATCAACCGGTGTGGTTCAGAGGTAGCGCTCTCGCCTTTTAGTCACGAGTTCCTGGTTTCGATTCCCGGTCGGAGTAAAATAATGAATGACCTTTCTCAAATTGTTCTAAATCTGGGTTCTACATTTTATTTTTTATGTAAAGATAAAATACAAGATTTATATCTTAGATTTGGACTAACTCAATTTCTGTGAATTGTATTTACGTTACACATATGTTACAATTATATAAAAGCATTATTTTAAGTACTTAAATCACAAAAAATATAACTGTGTTGATACAGTAAATAGGTAGGTATAGGTATATAATATGGAGATAAATGTGCAGTATAGTCTTGTAAATTGAAATAAAATACGTCTTTATTAGAAACGTGTGATAAAAAATGTAATCAATTGATCCCATTGATCTCCGTAGGGGTTCAAAAGGTGAATTTCATTTGGCCCTTTTACTGCAAATAAAGTGTCAATATTTCATGAGAAGGAATATTTAAACTTCATTTGTAAAAAGAAACAACCCAAACTTTTAGTATGATCTTTTATATATGTTTTATCTATCTTGAAGTTATGTTGTAATGTATGTCAATAAGACCATTGAATATTTTTTAAAGTTTTTTGGCACTTGATAATATTAAGTGTTATAGGAATTTTGATAAAATAACTTTTATGACTGCGTATAAAAATACTTTCATTATGCACAATGGTCTCCTATTATTTGTTTGATCTTGTCATCGGCGTACTTTTCATTGATATTAACATACGCTGCATATAGTTGTTTAGAGTTACGTTATACTAAATTTTAATCGAATTGAAAATAAAATTGAACGTATTAAATTTATTTTTGAAAGTATTGAAACAATTATTATCTTTTTATTAAAAATTGTGTCGGATAAAGATCGACTAAAAGTTTTTTTGTCATCTGTTGAAAAAAATATTACAACTGTCATTTTTGATTAAAATCTTTGATTATATAACACTTTTCAATGTATTTGATGATAAGTATTTGAAGTATTCTGAGAATATTTGTTATTTCCATTTTAGCAGCAAATCATTCGTGAAATTGAATATTGAAAAGTATATTAACTTAATTTATGTAAATTTGAACGAATTTCAAAAAATCTCATTTTATTTGAAATCTGTGGAACTAGTAGGTATTAATTCTGTATAATAATATTTTTTTAATAGCATCGGAAAAATTCACCAGGAATTTGAAATAATATTTATTTTACTGTAAATTTAAATGTTTCTGAAGTGGCACGTTAGGAACAAAAAGTGAAAATATATTTAAGAATATGTTTTGTAAAAGATGATTCCAATTTTTCACCAAATTGTATTTATTCGCAAAAAGGAATTGACGACTTTTAATTCAACACACCATAAATGTAAACATTACCAATAAGAGCAAAGACATTCAGAATAAGTGAGATATGCCTCATCGCTGAATTGAAAAAAATATGTATGTTGTCTTATATCTCGTGAAGTGCCCGACAAAAAATGGGCATCTCATTCGTTTCTGTTTGTTTTCGACAAAAAATGGGCATCTCATTCGTTTCTGTTTGTTTTCGACAAAAAATGGGCATCTCATTCGTTTTTCTTTGTTTTTTGACAAAAATGGGCATCTCATTCATTTCTGTTTGTTTTCGACAAAAAATTGGCATCTCATTCGTTTCTGTTTGTTTTCGACAAAAAATGGGCATCTCATTCGTTTCTATTTGTTTTCGACAAAAAATGGGCATCTCATTCGTTTCTATTTGTTTTCGACAAAAAATGGGCATCTCATTGTTTCTGTTTGTTTTGAATTGTATTTTCCTCCCGGTGTCCTTGGTAAAAACCAATAATAACCACGTTCAGGAGCAAATTGAAGACATCGTTTTTCAATATAGTTTCCCGTGCCCTCAAGATATGTGCTTCATTAAACTGTGCCGAACATACAACCCAAGACCCAACATACTTACATACAAATTTACTATTACATATTTTTTTTATTAAAATAATATTTTCTTTTTCTAACAGGTGATACGAATGCTGTTTGTGATTATAGCAGAATTTTTTATCTGCTGGGCTCCCCTTCATGTATTGAATACGGTAGGTAATATAATTATTCATCTTGATATTTATGCATTATGTATACTTATGTTTAGTTTTGTTCAATTTCCTTACTCATAAATTATTTATATAAACATTGTTTTAATTACAAGGACGAATGTAAATAAATTAAGATAGTTTGGGCACGTGGAAAGAATGAATGAGGACAGAATGATTAAAAAGATATATTTGGCTGAGAGAAATGGCGCTCGGAGACGTGGACGTTCGAGGATCAAATGGCAAGATCATTTGAATCAAATTCTACAGGACAGTCACGTGTTGAGCACATGGAACAGGAGAGCATGCATGAGGAATTGTATGACAGTAACGGAAGCGAAAGAAGTATGCAATTATAGAAGGAAGTGGCGCTCGATCCTTTCTGCCTACCCCGCAAGGGAAGCGGCGTGATGGTATGTACGTATGTATGTAACACTGTTTTACAAAAACATTGCGCATAATATTTACAATGTATTTTCATTAAAGCCCCACTAGGTAGGTACCCGTACAGCATACTTGAATTGGGGTTAAAGAAATATACCTTTGTACAATGTAATATGTATATTGTCGTACGTACCTACTCACCTTTATTTCTTATTTGACAATATCTTAAATATAATTAAAATCATAAAATTGTTCCTTTTATATTAAATATTTGAATATTTTTTTATTTTTTTTTCACCTGAAAATTACAATTTTATGATCTTTAATCTTTTTATCTTAATATTAAATTATTTTTTTCCTGTTTATATTTATTTTCACGTTATTTCGATGTTTCAAAGTAAACCATAAAATTTATTCTTTTGACTAATTCCAAAAATGTTCTTTTTAACACTATTGTTATACTTATTTTTTTTATTTTTATTTTTATTTTCACAATATTTAGAATCAAACAGTCGTTATACAATATGTTGACAATTAATATATTTGACATGTAGACCAGCGAAGATTCCACTCTTACCAGAAATGTTTCAATCTTGAGGAAAAAAAAGTAAAAGTTAAAATGCTCCAAAAAAGTCAAAGTAAATTTAAATTTAAAAACAACGATAATACAATACTTAAAACAATACAAAAACATAAATATAAAAGCAAAAAATTCTAAAATACTAGAAATTACTGAATTTACTGAAACTTGTTGAATTTTTTTGATATTTATTTCGTAAAACTCCATTATATACAAATAAATAATTATATATTATTAAAGGTTTTACATATACTATAAGTATATGCAGTATATGTAAAACCTTTAATAATATATTATTATTTATTTGTATACATATATTGTTATACTGTTCCAATTTTTGTGTGAAAGAGTTGCGTTTTGTATACTATGTATTCTTTAAATGTTAGTTACTTTTGTGAACAGTAAACATACATAACGTATCAGTACCTATAACATGTAAATAGCTTGTGCTATAAATTATGTATATATAAATTAATACAAGTAAAATAATTGTCATTGAGTCTTGCCTTTGAGTCACGAGGTTCCGGGTTCGATTCCCGACCAGGGCATAATAAAACATGAACTTTTTCAGATTGTTCTGGGTCTGGGTGTTACATATATGTATATGTGTTTAGTGCATTTGTTTGAAATTTTCGAAATGACTAATAAGTTCTGGATCTGGGTGTTACATATATGTATATGTGTTTAGTGCATTTGTTTGAAATTTTCGAAATGACTAATAAGTTCTGGGTCTGGGTGATACATATATGTATATGTGTTTAGTACATTTGTTTGAAATTTTCTAAATGACTAATAAGTAGGTATAAATTGTTCTTAGGTCTACCTGTTCTCTCCAGAACTACTCTACAACTATGTGGGCAGTACTGGCGTTGCCTTAGTACAACTGCTTGCTTATGTTAGCTCATGCTGTAACCCAATCACCTACTGTTTCATGAACAAGAAGTTTCGACAGGCTTTCCTTGCCATCTTCGACTGCTACAGATGTGTTGGGTAAGTTATTTGTCTTAATATATTAGGTATAAGTATATTATTATTGCCACTTTACTTTTTTTAGGAAACAGTTTTTATATTTTTTAATATTTACGTATTTATTTATTTATTTATTTTATTCTTCACTGTATTCGCACACCAATTTTTGTAATTAACCAATGAGGTTTTATTATGTATTAATTTTATTATTTTACTACTACTACTATACTACTATACCATCACGGCATATCCCACAAGTGGGGTAACCAGCAGACCAGCTGCACGTAAGAAACATGCAAGCTGTCCTCTTCGTGCCAACATAAAATCAAGACATTCAGGATGGGTAGCAAACCTCATCGCTGAATTTAAGATGTACAGTGTCTTAATTTTTTCGAACACCTGCCTCTTACAGGACACTCGAAAACTTAAGGAGAAGAGTGGGAGACCAATTCTTTACCGGGTGCTCCACGGCGTTTAAAAATTTTTAGTTTTTGGTTTTATCTACTAATCATCATCATCATCATCGCCCTCAACGCTCCTCTCGGGAGCACAGGTCAGAAACTAGCTTCCTCCATTCAGAGCGTCTCTGTGGCAATCACGTCACCTCTTCCCACGATATTCTCTGCGCTCTGATGTCGTTGTCATAGGAACGGTGAATTGTGAAAGAAGGACAACCGGGCCAACGGAGCCCTTGCGGACGGAAAAACAGTGCTCATTTTGGTCAACTATTATTGGACATTCTCAGAATATGGAGAGTAGAGTAATGATATGTTTTGATGTAAAATGTATTAATTTAGGATTTTATTTTGTATTTAAAAAAGGCAATAGCCGTTTAAAGTTTAATAAATAAAAATAAATTAATAAATATGACCCAGCCAAGACTATCGTCTCTCTTGTATCACGGAGATTACAGATCTCTGCCGGGATCTCTACCTACTTAGGTATATGATTGTGTAAATGATATTTGTTAACCTTAATTGTCAATGGCCAGTGTGCCATTAATGATGTGTAATTAAAAAAAAATATATACAAAATCCAAAACCTGATTGATACTAAAGTAGCTTTTTTATTCATTCATATGTATGAGGGACGTTAAAAAAGTATAGTTCCATTTGTTTACAGGTCTGCAGGTAATAATTCATTTTTGTGTCACATGTACATACTATACAATATAGGTATTATGTGAAGCTACTCAACGGTCACTTTTGGTTTTGTGCATCTTATTTTTAATTGATAACGACAAATCGACGTTTGCGCAACATAAGTTCAGTGAATGTAGGTACCCCATGATAGAAGACTGTCACTAAGGATTTCTACATTCATCGGAAAGAAATGTTTACTCCATGGACATATTTTTAAAATTATTAATATAAGGATTTTACTCAGTATCAATATAAGAAAAAAAAATAGAACTTAATAGGGAATCCGTGGAATGGGGAACTTTCACAAAAAAAATTTTTCTACCCAAAAAATACTACAGAAAATAAGAAAAATTATGGTGCTTTTTATATTTTTAAATGTGCATTTTTAAGGTTTTTATGACCATTTAAAAAAGCGATTTTCGCACTTCGCCGCAAAAAGGTCCACTCGTGGCGGAGCAGTGTTTGACAATATCAGGCGCTACAAACAGTACTAAGAGTGAAATGTGTGGCAATACAAAATAGCGCCTAGCGACGTCACACCGGAGTAATTCAATAACAGAAAATATGGATTTTTAAAATGAAAATAATGAATGAATAGTTTTATTTTATCGTTTCTTATTAGGATATTCGTGATCAGCGTGTATTTATTAATATAAATTGATAACATTTATTCATATTCCTCACACATGCATGTTCCCTATTAAATCATCAACCGCAGTCCTTGATGTGGGACTCTCGGACCATCGACTTCTTGTCTCAGGGTTCCATGTCACTATTCCACCGCCTCTCTATACAACTGTCACCTCAAGACAATGGCAAGATCTTTGTCCTGATGCATTCCGAACTCGCTTGCAGAGCTCGGTATTATGTTCTGATGTCATTCATGCCAACGACGACATAGATAACCTTGTAGAACAGTATAACTCTACGCTTCACGACATCTTGAATGAACTTGCACCATTTACATCAAAAACTGTCAGAGTTCATAACCCTCGACAGCTGTGGTTCAACTCTGAGTGTAGAGCTGAAAAGGCCAAAGTCCGCAAGCTTGAAAGAGTCTATAGGCGTCAAAGAACACCTGAGTCTAGGAGCACCTGGACCTCCGCCCAAAGGACATACCGAAGACTCATCGAGGAAGTGAAGTCTAGGTTCTGGAGAGAGCGAATAAACATCAACAAAGATAATCCAAGGAAGCTTTGGCAAGACTTACAAGGAATCATGGAGACGGAAAAATCTACGACGCCTACAAACTTGAGAGCTGATCAGTTTAAGACTGCATTCCAGACGAAGCTCGACGAGATCTCTGCATCCCTTCCAAAGCACAACACCGTGGTCACACTTCCAACAACGTGCTCCAATAATCTTAGTACTTTCACACCTGCATCTGAAACAGAGCTCAGAAAAGCCATAGGAAATTCTCCCAACAAACAATGTCAGCTTGATCCTGTACCCACACAATTGTTAAAGGAAAATCTTGACCTCCTCTTGCCACTAATTTTACGTATTTTCAATCTTTCTTTGACGCGTGGAACTGTGCCGTCACTTTGGAAAGTGTCGCATGTCATTCCTTTACTCAAAAAAAGAACACTTGATGCCGACGACGCAACCAACTTCCGACCAATCTCCAATCTTCCATTTCTATCCAAGGTGCTTGAGCGTGTCATAGCGTCCCAGCTTACAGCCTACCTTGAGAGTAACGATTTGTATCAAAAGCACCAATTCGCATACAGAAAACACCACTCCACCGAATCCGCCCTCACAAGACTGACATCTGACTTGATTGCGGGCGTTGCATCAGGAAACATCGGTCTGGTAACGGTCCTTGACATGAGCGCCGCCTTCGACACTGTAGAACATGAAATGCTCCTTCAATGTCTGGAGATCGAATACAATCTTAACGGCACCGTCTTAGAATGGCTACGCTCCTACCTGACCAATAGAAGGTGGTCTGTAAAAGTCGAATCTGGCTCAACTGATGAAGACATCGTAACTCAAGGAGTTCCACAAGGATCAGTTCTGGGTCCAGTACTTTTCATATTATACATAGGATGCATTGACCGCCTGCTGGAAGAGTGTGGCCTGCGAAACTATGCATACGCTGACGATCGTGTCCTCGTAGGCTTCTGTAGTCCGGATCAAAGAGACAACTTGGTAGCTACCACTGTCCAGTGTGTGGCAAAACTCTCGAACTTAATGGCCCAGAGACGTCTTAAATTGAATCCAACTAAGACGGAATTTATGTGGGTCGCCTCTCCTGGACGGCAACATCTCTTAGACACCAAACCAATCTCTGTCTCCGGCACTGATATAACACCATCGCGCACCATATCTGTTCTCGGCGTCCTACTGGATGGAGCACTCTCTATGGAGGCTCAAGTGTCAAGGACAGTGAGCACAGCTTTCTTTCATATTCGCCAACTGTACCAAGTATCAAGACACTTATCTGTAGACGCGGTTAAGAGTCTAGTCGCCGCTTTCGTCGTCTCCCGTCTAGACTATTGTAACATCGTATGTACAGGACTGCCCCAGATCCTTCTGAATCGTCTCCAAATGGCCTTTAATGCTGCTGCCAGGACCATCTATAGAGAGAACAAGCGCTGCCACATCACACCACTGCTTAAGGAGCTACACTGGCTTAGAGTCCCAGAGAGAGTAGAGTTCAAGCTGTGCCTCACTGTCCACAAAGCCTTGAACGGCACAGCACCTCTATGCCTCGCTGAGCTATGTCCCCTCGACGAAACGCTGAGGCGACCACTGCGATCAGCTTCCACCGCTGTAAACAAGCTTGTGGAGCCCAACAGGGCAAACACTTCCAAATTCGCAGAGAGGAGCTTTAGCGTTGCGGGGCCAACTGCGTGGAACCGACTACCAGCGGATTTAAGAAGGAACCAGCCCACTGTAACGTTCAGGAGTAAGCTGAAGACACTGCTTTTCAAGAAAAGTCATGGCGCCCTTGAGATGGTCACGGATCATTAAACGGCGCCAAATATAAATTGTCTTTATTATTATTATTATTATTATTATTAAACCCAATGCTGTGAAGTATCAGAATCATTTTTTGTTTTGTTAGGTTTGTTGCTGTGAAATATCAGAATCATTTTTTTGTTTTGTTAAAGGTTTGTGGGGCGCTAGTGAAACGTTTTTGTAAAATAATAGACCGTGTTTTCATTTATATTTAAGCAGTCAAAAAAGAATATAACATCTTTTTCAAAAATATTAATTTACTAAGTGTTTACCTAGAAGTTGGTTTATTACAATTCTAGAGAAATATCTTTTTTGGTAAAACTCTCCTAGGAAATTAATAATTAAACTTACCTGTTATATTTCTTTCTTATAGACTAGTATTATTTAATTTAATATAGTGAATTGGCCTTAAGCTGTCAACGAAAAATAAATGACTTTTTTTTTGTCAAAAAAATTATAAAAATTAGATGAATAGTTTCTTTTCTCAAAGTATAAATAAATAAATATACTCTCTTTATGTACCAGAAATTCATAGTCAATTCGAATATAGTTTATTTTTTAACTAGTAAGATATTTTTGTTTTGAAAATAAAATATATTAAAATATATAGCGATAAATGTTAACTACACTCGTAATTTTTTAGCGAAATGTCAATCATGAATTCTGCCCCGAAATTCTTCATACAGCTTTCTTTTTATAATGTTGCGACTTACTTAAGTGTATATCTGTTCTCTTTTGCCATTTTAAAACCTTTTTCATTCGCTCCAAGTCGTGGAATCGAGAAATATGTCATATATAGCTAAATTTTAAAGCAACTGAGCTTTTTTTACATTTTCAGCTTTATCTTTCTCTTTTCCTCGTTAGTTTTTCTTATTGGATTTATACGGTATATTCCAATGACTGACCAATAATTGCAAATAGAAACATATCTACAACAGCTAAAAGGCTGATACTGTCTGATACTATCTTAGTGCTAACTCTAGTTTTATACAAGTGAGACGTGGTTATATCCCAAATACTTTGCTAATTATATTGAATATTCTGAAGATTCAAGTTCTGACATAAAAACGATGATATGTTAATGTTCTGCCTTAGTGGATAATTAATACAAAATTTCATTTTCTATCCAAAAAAGCTTCCCACTGTTGGTGTAATATTATACTTATGTCATACTTAATTATGTCGTTCATTTATATACACAAAGCTGAGAGTAAATAAGTATAATTATTATACACATGCTATGATACATTAGCAAGCTTACTCGTGATTTAATAATCATTTAATTCTTAAGCTGTGAGCTGGTTGAAAGAGGGAAAGCTACGAAGAATTAAGTGTTCTCAAAATATCGAGGTTTTTAGTGAATGAGGATATTAAAAGCTTTTCTTGCAGTAAGGAAACTCGTAATTTTCCAGCTGTAAACAATAAAAGTGAATAGGTAATGATGAATCTCTCTTCCGTATTACTGAAACGCACGTGATGTGGGTGTTTTAAATAAACCACGTAGTGTAGCGAATCTTAATACTGATGTGATGAATTTATTTATTCTATTCTTTGTGCACATTATCATTTACATAACGAAATCAACAAATCGATTAAAAAAAAAAAAATCAATTTAGAAAATGTGATGATATACGCTAGAGAGATTTCTTTTTTCTACCTAATCAAAATAAATGTTTATATTCACCGTGTCAGTGTTCAGGTAGTAGAATTCCATAGCTAAAAAATAAAACAAATGTTTTATTCTACTATTTGATTTACCAATGAGAGAGACGTCTTTCGTCTTGTTAGAATATTATGATTGACAATTAAAAGTGAAATATTCGTCGACGTATTATCAAACGCTATCTTAAAACATTATCTTTTTTTTTAACAAAATAAGACTGAAATTGTATTTATTTTAAAAAAGATATACTTATCTGGGTTTTTGTTATAAGCCCAAATACAACCTTATATACCTTTCACAGTAAGCTAAAAGCTTGTAGGTATCGTGCAAGGGGAGTTTGCTGGCACTTGGGATCGAACCACGGACCTCATGTTCGCGAGGCCGAGACTCTACCTCCAGGCTACCGACGAACTCAAAATTTGTTTAAATATGTATTACTCACTGTATTATTAAATTTTAAGGTTTACGTGGGTTTTTTATTATGAATACTAAGAATTTGAAAGACATGAAATATTCAGATTGCTATAATAATAATAATAATAATAATAGACAACTTATAATGCTATATCTTAATTAATGTATCCAAATGTTTTTGAATTAACTTCCATCTGTGTGCAAAAGGAAAAAGGGCATGAGTCAACTAATTTTCCAATGAGAATTCAAATGAAAATGCACTGCTCACTAAATATTGATCAAAATTATATTACGAAAAAAAATGAGTTAGGATGTGCACATTAGACACCATTTCAAAACATGACGTAATTACCTATGTAAAATAAAGTCTCCTTTTTCATACTTATATTACTGTATGATCTAATTTTCATCTTAAGTGCATGAGCAACATGTATTACATGAATGAAAGATTACTACTTTTACTTATGGAGCCCTTGCTGCATAAGGTCGTTCACGTAAACGGAGCCTATATGCGGTAGTGGGTGCCCCCCGTGGGTCTTGAACCAGTTCCGACCAGCTCCTCCTGTCAGCCGCAATGCTCTTCGCATCCTCGGGCTTCAATCGTCTGTGGAGAAGGTCGGACTCGATGTGTTTCAGCCATGTTTTTCTCGGAGCTCTTCTATTTGTTTTCCACTCCGGTGGTCTCTGTTTCCAGAGGGCCCGGTATGGCAGTCTTGTAGGGGCCATTTGGCACACGTGTCCAAACCATCTGAGTCTGCGTTTGCGGATCTCCTCTTCCAGTAGTGCTTGGTTATCGCAGCGCACTCTAATTACTTCGTACCGTATACGGTTGCGTAGGGACACTTTCAGAATTTCTCGTAGGCATCTAGAATAAAAATAAAAATATTTATTATACAAAAAGATTATATGATTTTACACAGGAGATTCCTCACATCGAGATCCCTCGAGACTCCTTGCATACAAATGTGATGTTGTGTCTGCCATTTTGTTAGATAGTCCCGATGAAACACATGGCGCAATGTTAAAACATGATACCTTTTCAACAAATTCAAGCTGCATATTCTGGTGACGGGTCGAGTCTAGTACCGTATGGAAAGGTTGAATGCCAAGGGCCAAAAGCCAATGCCAAGCCAAAACCAAAATGTCAAGTCTCTACCCGACTGTACCTATGCAGTGAAATAGAGTTAAACCTCATATTATATTCGTATATGCAATGATTTATATTAATTCAATAATAGTTAATTATTAATATTCATTCTAATGATTCAACAGACAAATGAAATATTCAGTGTGCTCTTACAATTATCAAAGTAATAAAATGCTATTGAACGTATTTCCTTGAATATGGGTACTATTAATAATGTTATGTATGTACCTACTACACTAATAAGAAATTATGTAATAAATTCATTTATAAGGATAAAATTCTTAAGAATCTTACAAAACTTTGTAATTGTAATATTTATTCACAAAGCGCCTTGTGCCTTTTATCAAAAAAAAATATTACATAATATTTTTTTTAATGGCAAATCCATTATATAAAAACATATAGGTACATAATTATAAGGTTGATGGATATATTTTTGAATCAGTTTTTTGTATTTTTGTGCATGTGTTTATTTTTTGTAGAATTGTAGAATTTTAAAGTTTATCTATATACTTATAACGGCAATTGCCGTGTAATAAATTTAAAAAAAAACACACATTTTAAAAATATTTTTGGCATATTTTTCAAATTCTTTTATATTTCTGAATAAACAAAGAGCAGAATTTTACATTGATCGACTGTATTTTTATTTTTTTATTTATTTAACAAATTTAACAAATTAAAGATACATACAAGAATATTTGACAAAAATTACAGCATTGAATGATACTAAATTCTTGATAGTTTATTATAATTACCCCATACACAGTATGGTTGTATTTTAATAATTTTTATTTTAAGTGTTAAGCAATTCAAATGATGTTGTAATTATTATTATAGTTTTTTTTTTCTTTTCTTTATTTAACAAGTTCTCCAGACAGCATTTGCTGGTATAAGGAGAAATTAACTTAGCTAGTTTTTACTTTTAAATATTGGACACTTATAAACTGTTGACAAACCGACACAAAACACACACAAAAAAAAAAAAAAAAAAATCTCAACCATTCACCACTGCACGCCTATCCAGGACTAGTCTTTTCAAACTATTAGTAAACCTCTTCAAATTTGTGCTTTCCTTGATGTTCAGTGGCAGAGCATTGAATTCCGATGCTGCTGTATAAAAAAAACCCTTTCTGACCCTATCGGTTCGAGGATCATTGACTCGAATATGATTTCTTTGCCTGGTTTGATAACTATGGATTTCTTTGTTAAAGTTAATGCTTGTATTGCTTTTTATAGATTTTGATAGCATTTGGTATATCATCTTTGTTTTTTCAATGTAAATAATGTCTTCCAAATTGAACATTTTCGTTACCTCATACACCTTAACAGTTTCAGTCAGTCGATCCAGATCAAACACCAATTTCAAAGCCTTGTTCATTGCCCTTTTCACCTGAGATCTTAACTGCTGACTGCATTGTGACCATATAAGTATACCATAGGATATATTAGGCAAAACAAAAGCGTTATAAATCATTCTCTTTGTTTCTATTTCAAAAACATCTAGCCTTCGCAGAATTCCTAGAATGGGACCAGTTTTATTCAGTATTGTTTCGACGTGTTTATTCCATGATAACTTTTCATCCATTCTTAGACCCAGGTATTTGACATTTTCTGTTCGAGTGATTTCTCATTCCTTTATCATTATTTTTAGATCCAAATCTGGTTTGTTTTTCTGTTTCAGCAGCAGGAAATTAGTCTTTAATGCATTTATTGTCAATGAGTTATTGACAAGCCATTTCAAGAAAATGTTCAGATCACTATTGATTATTCTCTGCAGTTCGACACCATCATAATGACTGTAAATCAACACGGTGTCGTCCGCATATACAAAGTATTTTCCCTTCAGATCACAGTATTTAAGGTTGTCAATGTATAGTAGGTACAATAAAGGACCAAGAATCGATCCTTGTGGAACACCCGTATCGATGGAACAATCATTACTAAGTTTATCACAGTTTTTTGTCAAGGCTGTTCTGTTTTCCAGATAACTTCTGATCAATCTCAATGCGCTACCTCTAAACCCCAAATTATACAAAGAATGTAGTAATATCTTGTGATCTACCGTATCAAATGCCTTTGATAAGTCAACAAATACTGGCACGACATACTTCCCTTTATCTAATTCCATATTAATGTATTCCATGACGTCAATCAGTGCTGTTGTTGTATTGCATTCAGATTGAAAGCCATATTGTTGTGGGTCAAATTGTACATTCTTTTTTATGAATTCAACAAATCTTTTATGTAATATTTTTTCAAAAATTTTACTTAGAGAACTTAAAAGACTTATGGGGCGGTAATTTCCGGGATCATTTTTCTGTCCTCCTTTATGTATAGGCACAATCTTGGCTGTTTTAAGGCAATCTGGAAATATTCCAGTCTGTATACAACTGTTAATTAGAGTCACAAGCGGTCCCGATATAGTATCACATATGGACTTTAAGTCTCTTGACGTGATACCATCGCACCCACATGCATTACTATTTTTAAGATTTTTAATTGTTGCTGACACTTCACTCTTGTCTGTTGGACTCAAGAATATACTATTCATTGGAGTTATTGGTTGTTTGTTTCTTTCATTAGAATAATTATTGCTCAGCTTTAGTTTATCAGAAAGATTTTTACCAATATTACAAAAGTATCGGTTCATACTTTCTGCTATTGCTTGAGAATCAAACAAAGTACCACTGGAAGTTATCATTTCTTTTATCTCTCCGCATTTATTGTTACTAGTGCGCTTTCCAAGACCCTCATTGATTATTTTCCAGAATTTCTTCTTGTCCCCGTTAGCATTTTCAAACTTTCTTTTAAAATATTGTTTTCTTGTATTTCTGATTTCATGTGTTACCATATTTTTAAATCGTGTATATTGGGCTTTGAGGTCTGGTTGTAATTTTTGAAGATGATACAATTTGTTTCGCTGTTTAATCATACCCATTATTCTTTCTGTTATCCAGTCATTGTTTTTTCTAATACGATAACGTTTAACTGTTGTAGCTTCTGTTTTTGAATCATTAATTATCTTTATCATATCTTCAATGTTATTGATTTTTATTTCATTGACTTTTTCATTAACAAATTTCTCGAAAAGAATTTCATTTATTACTTTTCTTTCAATATATTCAAATTTTTGTTTCTTTTTGCTCAGAATTGTTACTTGTATGTAAAGTAACTTGTGATCGAGCTCTGCCCAGTCGTGTAGACTCATTGTGATCATATTGTCAATGCTATTATCTAAAACGTGATCAATTAAGCTTTTTGAAACACCAGTAACTCTAGTTGCATTTGATGTTATTTCATCATTTATAATCTTATAATTATTAGATTCAATCACAAACTTATATTCGTTACTGACATTATTCTTTACGAGTAGGTCAATGTTTGTATCTGCCACTAAAATCATGTTCTTGAATCTTGACAATAGTTCATCAAGATCTTCTATAAATAATGGAACACTCTTGTCAGGAGCTCTATATAATACACAAATATTTTTGCGACGATTTTGCTTCATAACATTTATAACTAATATATTGTATTCTTCGGATTCAAATACAAGTTTATATTCTAAAGATTCTCTTATATATATGGCTGTTCCTCCACCTCTAGTTTCAGATTTTCTACAATTAAAAATAGCATTGAATCCTTTTATGTTGTAATAATCTATATCGCAAGACTGCAGCCAAGTCTCACAAAACACACAAATGTTCACTTCATGAAACATTTCAATCATTGTTTCCACTTCATGAAATTTGTTTCTGATGCTTCTTAAATTTGCATATACTATGTTGATATTCAGGTCGTTTTGCGGTTCTGCTGCTCTGACTTTGCTCTTTACATCTCTATTATCATCTTTAGCACCGGTAGTTCGTGGTTTCTTTAATTATTCTTTCATAATACATTCTAATTGGGCACTTCTTGTCAAAGGCTGAGTGCTTACAATCATGCTTCTTGCTTTGTTTGCAGTTTATGCAGTTTCTTTCTGTCGTTATACTACTACATTGGCGAGAGTCGTGGTCACCAGCACAATATGCGCAACATTGTTTAGCGCTTGTACATTGCATGTGCATGTGGCCAAAGGCCATGCATTTATAGCACTGCACTATCGGGCTCATATCCTCTACAGTTATGTATTGATATCCAATATGTACTCTACCGATTTCTGTAAATTGTTTCCACATTTTAGGAGTTACCTGACATATAAAATTAGCCAAAAGACTATTTCTATTTTTCTTTTTAAATTTTATTTTCAATGGTTCATCCAGTATGATATTACGATTCTGCTGGGATATTGATTCGTTTAGTTCTGCTTCTGTTACACCTTTTATAACTCCCTTAAAGACTATGAGAGGATCCTTTTTGTGTCCATCCACAGCACTTAGATCTTTTACTTTTTCCACTTCTCGTTTCATCTTATCTCTATCCTCTTTCGAACCAAATTTTACGACCACTGTATGCTTGGGTGTTTTCTTGAAACTATTAACTCCTATTCCTAATGATTTTAAATTCACACTTCTTTTAATTAAACCTTCTACATCTTCAGGTTTTTTTGCAGAGTCATTGGTTTTAATAATCAATGAGTGCACCTCTTGTCTTTCACTCAAAAGCGTATTGCATTTTATTTCAGTTTGTGTTTTTGCTGTCATATCAGCGTAAGAAGGCGTTGTTTCTAAATTTATTTTACTTTCAAGTATTTCGTTTATTCAATTTCATAATCATTTCAATAATTCAATACTAAACTATACTTAATCCTCATACTGAATCCAAAATGGGGTAGACAAGGAGACAGAATGCCTTGTTGTTCACATTCATGCAGTTTGTCATGCACGCACGCTGATTTTTCTTATTTTAAAAGCGGTCGTCGTTTTTATAATAACGATATTAAAACGCTAGGAAGAGGTGACTGAATGGTAAAGATTCACATTAAATGTAGGCTGTGCTCTCGAAAAGGACAGTAAAGGGCGAAGAAAGAGAACATATTTGAAAAATCCTCAGAATATTGTGTCTAATAATGCCTATATATATATAATACGTGGAACATCTGTGTGAGTAAAAGCATTAATACAACTTGAGGTAAATATTCTTAGAGAGAACATAATTTTCAAATATCTACCTAATTGTTGAGAATTTTCATATTGAGTTAACTATTATATTATTTATATTACCAGGTGACTCGGCAAACGTTGTTTTTCCATATACATTATTTTTAGATTACTAATATCGCTATTAAAAAATAGGGATTGATGGTAGAATGGTGAAAATTTAGGGCTGTACCTATGTATTTTTTAATGCCTAACCATAAAAATTTGTCCAAAAAATAAAAGTTCGGGGTGGACCCTCCTTAGCTTTATGGGGTATGAAAAATAGATGTCGACCGATTCTCAGACCTACCTGATAAGTACACAAAATTTCATCAAAATCTGTCCAGCCGTTTCGTAGGAGTATGATAACAAACACAGTGACACGAGAATTTTATATATTAGAAAACAAAGCATACCTATATTTTGCGCGTATTAAATTCAATATTGTCGTACCTACCTACATAGTAATTTTGAAATGTTCTTTTATTCTTCCTTCCCCGTAATTACCAAATATGTTAATGAAAATAATTATATATTTTATCATTACAGAAATCACAAGGTATGTTTCTCACGATTTAGGTACATACTCGTATACCATTAAGGATCCGACATTTACATATTAACCGATATATCGAGTGAAATAAAATAGAAAGTAGGTACCTACCTTTACCATTAAAGATGTTCCCATTACGTAGCCTACCCACTGCATGAGCGGAATGTTGATCTCGAATCCCAATTTTAATTTAAAATTGCGATGTTTTTGTACGTAAAACCTTTTAAACTTTAATACGATTTCAAATAAAGTGCTGCGACCTCTCAAATGTACCTACCAAAATGTTAGAGACAAAAGCGATAATTGAAAAAAGAGTAAGTTAAAAAAGAGAATTGGCAGAAGGGATAGCTTGAATAATAATATTAATCCTTGTACAAAGTTATGAGCCTAATAAATCATTATTATACGATGAAATAATTAATATTAAGTTACTTGGTAATATGAGATAATATAATAACAAATATTATTAGGGAGCTATTTTGGAAAGATCCTTTATGGATAATATTTTGAAATATGAAAATAAGACAAACCGCAAATTATCATACGTTGTTTTTATCAAACATTTCAAATTCTGTTAATTATTATGTTTGGAAATTTGAATATTCATTGTTAATATTTATTATGTGGGCAAATATTATGATTAAGCTTTGATTCCTAAGTGCTTCTTATTTCAACCATCATTGTAATTTATTGATGCTGTAGCTTATAAGCCAAAATAGCGTTTTAATATAACGCTTTTTTATGTTTACAGTCGTATAAATCCTCTATATTATATCAATGACAAGTTAAACGAAAGTTCATTTAATTAAATATTATACTATGCTCTCACACCGTCTTCTAAGTGGGATAGCAGAGAGAACGCAACACCATTATAATGTATCTTTACTTACTTTTTTTGCTTCTTGAGATTATAAATTTGGAACAGACTAAAACATTTGAAATACTTTCAAATATTTTGTTTGTTAAACTGCATTGGGGCACAATTTTCAGATGACAGAATCAATCCGACAGCTCGTTTGGAGAACTACAATCTCAAAATACAATTGCAATAAGTGAGAAGAGAATTAACTAGGTACCTTATCAGACACAAGTCTGTTCTAAGAAAGTACCTATCTATATTTATTTATTTCCAAAATATTACATACTTAAATAACATGAAAACATCATAATGGAATATATTGCTCCACTAGTTCGAAATCTGTTCTAGGGCAATAGGTACTAAGAAAATACTAAAAAATTAATACAATTAAACAACACAATTAAATAACAAGAAAAATAAGACAATATAATAATTAAGTAAAAATAACACAAATTAAAAATATGACTATACTCTCCGATGAAATACCCGAATAAGCGCCCCTGCTACCCGTCCATGAGACTTAAACTTTTATGTTATGAATTTTTTGACACAATTGGATGTCGGGAACTGGATTTTACTTACTAGAAATGTAGATGTCAATCATATTTTGAACCACTCTAGATTAATCATCCCAATTGATCACACTCGCTAATAGTCAACCTATGTGAATAGGTATTAACTACTTAGTTCAATTAGGTAGGTATTAACTACCTAGTTAGTATCTTTTCAAATAGGTTGACTATGAGTGAGTGTGATCAATTGGAATGATTAATATTGAGTGGTTCAAAATATGATTGGTATCTATAGGTGTACATTAACTGCTCTTACATAATTATAGAATGTATATTTCCAAACATAATATAAATTTCAAAAATGACGGTTCTATAATGTATATTTATATACCAACTTATAATATTGTGAAAAAAACGGCACTATTTTTTATATAATTCAGAGGACATTTTTGTATGTGTTTCGTCTCAAATCACCACTTCCTTTGAATATGTAAATTTCTTTTTTTTTGTACTGAAACGTTTGCGAATATTACAAGCGTTTCTTTCCATGTCAGCTTTGACGGTTATATTCATTCTCAGTGATCAGTAGATATGCCAATTGCTTGATTGATGGTATAATAATATTATATAGTACAACAAACTGCTTGTTACAGAATAAAAATAATATCATAAAAAATGTTTTTTTTTTAAATATATACAATAAAGTACAAACTTATTTATGTCAAATAAATTACCTTTTCTACAAAAGATAGTTTTTCTTTTAGGATTATTTATTATTTACGCATACTTTCATTTTTGAAGGTTAACATGTGTTAAATCATTCATCAATCATTCATTTATTTGTACAAACACGGTTCTCAAAAATGTGGTAATAAGCGAACCAATCAGATTAGGGTAAAGTAAAAAAATTACATGTTGGTAACGAATATACATAGCATGTTATTGGATAGCAATGCAATAGTGTTGATAGGACAGTGGTAACAAACAATTGAAATAGAGTACCGTTGTGAACAAATTTTAGGAAGGACATCTCCAATGTTTGTTTTTTGACGATATTGGGGAAACCACAAAAAATCTATATCATGATGCAGACTCTCTTGAAAGCCAGCTTCCAACCAATAAAGTCACAGAGGAAGTTCTTAATATGTTTTTATTTTAAAATAATTTATATACTAATTAAGTGTTTTATTTATAATAATATAATAATTACTTTCATCAAGAACCGTCGCGTCGGTCAAAAATAGCAACTTTACGCTAAATGTCCTCCCTGTGCTAATAAAAGATACAAATAAAAGAGTAAACTTATTTTATTTTTAGTATACGAGTAGGTATTGGGGAACATTCACAAAAAAAATTTCAACCCAAAAAATAGTACAGAAAATTAGAAAAATTATGGTGCTTTTTATATTTTTAAATGTGCATTTTTAAGGTTTTTAGCACCATTTAAAAAAGCAATTTTCGCACTTCGCCGCAAAAAGGTCCACTTGTGGCGGAGCACTGTTTGACAATATCAGGCGCTACAAACAGTACCAAGAGTGAAATATGTTGCAATACAAAATAGCACCTAGCGACGTCACACCGGACTAATTCAATAACAGAAAATATGGATTTTTAAAATGAAAATAATGAATGAAAAGTTTTATTTTATGGTTTCTTATTAGGATATTCGTGATCAGCGTATATTTATTAATATGAATTGATAAAATTTATTTATATTCCTCACACATGCATGTTCCCCATTGTAATAATACTAGCTGACCCGGCAAACGTTGTTTTGCCTTATACATTATTTTCAAGATTACTAATATCTATGTATTGAAAATTGGGGTTGATGGTAGAAGGGTGAAAATTTAAGGCTGTATGTATGTAGGTATTTTTAAATGCCTCACCATAAAAATATAAAAATAAAAAATAGATAAATTCGGAGTGGACCACCCTTAACTTTTAGGGGTATGAAAATAGATGTTGGCTGATTCTCAGACCTACCCACTAAGCACACAAAATTTCATCAAAATCGGTCCAGCCGTTTCGGAGGAGTATGATAACAAACACCGTTACACGAGAATTTTATATTATACCTATTAGATTATGACAATTTGTATATACGAGTATAGCACCGTACTGTGATAATATCACTTCAATCAACATTCACGTAACGATTCAGGTATCTTTATATAATAACCAAGCATAATTTTTTTAGTCTTCTTCTTCTTCTTCCTCTTGTAGAAAATCATTGATCTGTTGTTCCGGTAGTTGTGTTCCTTTTTGTGACACGGAGGACCAGCTATCCTTCTATCTTTTTGGTGGTCCTCCTCGTGATCCAGAGCCAGCTTGTATCTGCTTTGCTGCAATGTGATCCTGTTTTATTTTTTTGTATTATTAATCAACTCGGTACACGTGTATTAGATATTAAATTCGTTACGTAATATACATAATTATTTAATATATGTATGAAGGAAGTTCTATATAATATAGTTTAATATTGTACCATATTAAAAGTTTATAAATTGTAGGCGTAGTTAGCTTTAGTATACCTATTCTTTGGTTATTCGCGTGTAATGTGTTGGTAATTGGATAAATACCAAATTTATTTATATAAAGGTACCTACTTATATAATATGGTTACTATAAAGCAGGCGCGTGCCTTCCATACATGCAAATATGCAACGCATGCCCTAAAATAAGGTAATAAATCTAAAAAATTAAATACTGTAGTAGTTAGAAATTCATAAATAATCTTAAATGATATTCTACACTACTATATCAGACAATTTTTAAGATTTTACATTTATTGTTGAGCATGCGTTGCATATTTGCATGTACCTATGGAAGGCACGCCGCTGCTATAAAGGTATATAATGGTTACTATAAATGATTACTATAAAGGTATGGTTACTATAAGTTACTATAAAGGTACCTACTTATATACCTACTACTATAATATGGTTTAAATTCAAAACGTTGAATTTCGCGTCTTCTCGCATTTTCTTAATATGAATATTTTGTATTAAGTGTACTTAACCCTCTGGTTACCAGTGTGCCCGTACGGGGACATGAAGAATTCAATTGATTTAAAATCGCCTGGTTAGAAAATTATTTATAGTTTATGCGGAAATTATTGAGAAAGCTTGGTTTTATAAAGTAGGGTAAGAATTTTTCTGATGAAGTCACTTATTTGATGTGTAATTTATTTACAAACTTCAATTTTAGGTTTTTGGCCACAATTTCCACATTTACGACCAATGATAAAAAAATTAGAAATAGGTGATTTAATTTCATGCGTCCATATTTTCCATATTTTATTGTTGAATATTTTTGTAAAGTTACATAAAGGTAACTATGACGCTCAGCAACGATTCATAAGAAGTATTAATAAGAAACTGAATTTACTGGAAGAAAAATTGGAACATATTGAATTAATTAAACTTTCAGGGGAATTAAATTACTTTTTCCTTTTTCTCTCCAGTCAATGCTCCACTCAGGATTGCAAGGTAGAAGAAATATTCCCAGTGAAGCGATTCTATGGAATTTGTGTCACTTTTTCTATATAACGCTTTGTAATATTGATGTCATGTAAGTGTTGTATGGTTGAAGAGGTATGATCAGGTTAAATTAGGAAATGTATTTGTAGAGAGCTTAACAGCGAGTTCAAAGAGTTGGTTAATGTTGTATAGTAATAAAATATTTATAATTATTATCATCAATCTTGTTCATCCTTTTGAAAATTGCCATGTAAGAAAATGTTACCAGATATTGAAGAGGTATAAATGGTACGAGAATGGTTATCTAAACAATATAGATCTTTAGAATAGGGAGAAGAAATATTCCATTCTAATTTCGTAAAGTTTTCCTCTACGCCGACAAGTAGGTACCTCAGAAGAAGTTAAGTGAACCGAATAAGGGTTAAACAGATATCACCTTTTCGTTAAAACAACACTCGCTTCTTACTCACCTATTTACTAACCATCAAGGGTTTTCTATTTTATATATCTATATAAATAATTTATATTAAGCTAACCATTAAATACACGGAGATAAATCTAAAGAAAAATGCCTTTTTTACCTCAATTATTTGAACCATGTTAAACAAGAAACATTTATGAAACTGAAAATTTTGTACGCTAGAACAGAAAGATTAGATGTGACACTGAAGTGATGTGACCATCTTTCCATCTTTTATGTGGCCTTTCAGGCAATCTTCGTCCTAGTGGAGTCTCGTTCGCGGTGATGTGGGCTAATCAATCACTACTCATGCGATCCACATGGTCAATATTAAAAATGTGAATTGCAGCGTATTTATCAGCCTACAAATTAGCCTCAATATTCATTTTGATAGTGTTATGTAACAATTTTCCATGTAACATCATTATATTTTTTTTTTTAATAATAGGTTAACATTTAATTTTATTTACTTATATCAATATGAATCTTTTTACCACTCAAAATTTAAAGACAAAATATAAAGCAAAACCAAAAATTTCGTGGAAACAAAAATTTAATAGCCGTTGCACCACGAGGCCGATATCTAATAATAATTATTTTATTTATTTTTATTTATTTATTTATACATAAATCCACGGCGTGAGCCTTTTACATGTTAAAAATATAAAACAAAAACAAACATAATTCTCATTTACAACACAGTTGGAACAGAACAACAACTGGCGAAGAAACAATACAATTGGAAATCAAACTATCACAATTATAAAATGAGTCAAAACAAAACAATTAGAAAAGTCAAAACATTGTGGTGGGAGTGTAAATGTCAACAAAGGTTTGATAAATGTCAAGAACAATTATTTTGATACAGTAAGGAGATGTCAAGTAGATAGAAGAAAAAAAAATTATATATATGAATTGTAGTAGATAATTAAAATGTCAAAAAAAAATAATAAATAATTCAGCAAGATGTCTGAAATTAAATAGGTATATATCAATTATATAATAAATTGTCACTAGTAGATGAAGGAACAATAATACAAATGCAAAAATTCAAATTAATAGCCAAACATACTTCGAAATGCCCATTGTTAATTTATACATTAAAACAATTTATAATGTCATGTTTATATTTAGGTAAACTGTCAGCAAAAATGTCTGTATTATCTCCTACCAGGTTCCCTAATCTATTGTTCCCTAATTATATTGATTGCGTTTATTTCAAGTTTATGCGCTTTTTTATGTT
Organism: Athripsodes cinereus; assembly: GCA_947579605.1. Taxonomy (NCBI): domain Eukaryota; kingdom Metazoa; phylum Arthropoda; class Insecta; order Trichoptera; family Leptoceridae; genus Athripsodes; species Athripsodes cinereus. Next base: position 16,247,034 of record OX388310.1, read on the forward strand.
ATTGTACTGTAAAGGCTATTTCAAAAGGCCGTATATTATGTTTTTAAATAAAACATCAAAATTTATACTACCACGTAATCTTTTTCATATTTGTAAATATATTTTTGACATATTTCAGTACCTATACAGAGAAAATTTCATGTCTAAGGTAAAATGTTATTGAAAGCAACACAAAAGCCACAGGAATACAAAGCGCGATGCCATGTTACGAAATGAATGTAAAATATTATTTCATGTTATATAGGTAGTATATAGACTTTTTGGCCAAGTACTGAAATGCATACAGAAGTGACGATAACATGATAACAATGACACATTTTTTTGTATCAAATATTTATTTTGAGAGTTGAATCTCTTGTATTTGTTTGTTTTTTAAAAAAAATTGAAGTTTGTTCTTGAAATTAAAACAAATGAATGTATAATTTGAATAAGTGTCACTAGATAAAAGCTCTTATAGCAAATACATACTGTCTCATGATACGTTTTCTTGTTATTTTCACTAGTACGAGTAGAAAGTTTGACGTAGATACTGAGAAATGAGATGTTAGTGAAGTGATAGGCGAGTGAATCAGACGAATTTAATTGAAAATTTGTGCTAAATCTCATAGATAAGAAATCGAAGATAAAGCTATTTTGTTCGGAGTGTGACAATGTCTTCTTCCAATAACTCTCCAGGCTTATTATATCTGGTTAGCATTGATTTTGGCAATATGCTTCTCTGAAAATAAGGATATTTTAAAGAGAAATACTGAAATACAATAAATATATCTATCCATTGTACTAGTTTATAAAACAATGTCAGTGCATATGATATGGGTGGTATCACACATATTATCCAAATATACTTTCAAGGATTTCGGAAGTGATCGAAATCTGAAATAGCTTCAGACTTGATTATAGAATGTAAAATGTAATAAAATATTATTGATCAGAGTAGAAAAGGAATTTTCTTCAATTATAATACTTGGGATCAGCTTACAAAATATATTTACGAAAAATATTTCAGAATGAAAGTGTTTAAGGTTGACTGGAAGACGTTGCCTAGCAACAAGTCCGCCTTTTGGCCAAATTTTGTTAATTGTCACGTTTTGTAATGTTGTATTTTATTGTTTATGTATTTGTGTAAAATTATGGTCAATAAAGTTTTATTTATTTATTTATTTATTTAAAGTGAAAGTTCAACCGTATCATTTTCAAAATATTGATTGATGACCGGTAGTTTATTGTGACAATTTCAATAGAATGGAATATCAATCCTGGTCATGAAACTATTCAAGACACAGTCTTGACGTGATTGTTAATATGAGTAAATCATTTATAACAACACCTAATTTTGTTATTTGTATTTTCGACAGTGCATGCTGCCCATGTTTTGGTTCTACTGTTCATGGACAAGGCAGATCTGTCAACAGGATATCAGCAGGACGCGGAGGCAATACGCCTCAAAATGCTTCAGAAGTATCTGGCAATGACTCAACTATCTACATGGGTAGAGCAAGTACACTGTGCCGCTCGGGTATGTCATTGAATTTTTTTTAGCTTAAAGTATTGTCTTTTTTTATAATTATATTATAAAATAGAAAAACATACACCTATGAAACAGAAGTTATAGATAATATTTGTAAAATTTTAGATAAATAAATAATATTGAATGCATTTAGATGCTGTTTGGATCGTGTTGTTGAAAGCCAGTTTTTCTGACAGTTTCTTTGCGAATTTGTACTTTTAATCGAATAACAATCTCAAGCTGTATTGTTTTTCTCAGGCATTTCTACTTGCTTGGGAATAATTATTTCGGTATTGCAATTAATAACTTTAAGTTCGTACTTAAAAAACTGTGGTAGGTACACTAATATTTTTGTATTCATTGCATATTTTTGGGATTTCGTCAATAAGAGAGATAGAAAATATGGTGATCCAAAAATATCATACTATTACAATTATGATACTATCTGTGTTCAATTAACATAAAAAAATGCAATAAAAATTTTACAAATGTCACTCATTCTGAGAAACCGCATGTTAACAAGTATAAATGCATTAAAATGCAGTATAAAGGTCCTGGGTTCAAATCTCGCTGAGGCCGATATGTTCTGGTTGGTTGGACGAAATGCTTTGAAAAGAGAAAGGGTTAACGTTTCGTAGGATTTAAGTGCGCATAATCCAGTCGAAAGCCAATTCTTAAGCATTGGAACACCTTATATTCTCAGTCTTTCTTTAAAAAAGTTAATGGTAGTATCAGTTTGCAGTGCGATTATTATCTGTCAATAATATCTTACGTTAGTGTAAATTCAATACATATGAAAAAACAATACCCAAAGCATTTATATTATATATATATATAATGAGTTACAATCCACTGGATTGGTCTGCAACGAGTTTGGTTTTTCTTCTCCATTCGTCTCTATTCTCAGCCAGTCTTTTTAGCCCTACGTATGAGCCACAGTTCATGTCTCTCTTCAGTTGGTCCATATATGCGTCTCTTGGTCGGCCTCTGCCATTTGTCCCCTCGGTCTTACCCTCTGCGATGGCGATGAGTAGTCCTGGATGCCTGATGTTGTGGCCAATCCAGTTAGCTCGTTGTTGGCTGATTCTCTTAAGGAGTTGCCTTTTTTCGCCTACCCTGGTTAATACTTCTTCATTTTCGACGTGCTCCGACCAATGGATCTTGAGCATGCGTCTGTAGCACCACATCTCAAAGGCCGCCAGCCGTCCGCTTTCACTCTTGCTGATGGTCCATGTCTCACAACCATAAAGCAGAATGCTCCATACAAAGGCTTTAGTAAGGTTCTTCCTTACGCTTAAGTCAATATTTGGGGATTCCAATATCTTTGATTTTTTGTTAAAGGCAATCCTTGACTGGTTTATTCTGCTTACAATTTCCGATTTGGAGCGTCCATCCTGGTTTATTCTGCTGCCCACGTACACGAATTCACTTACTTGTTTGATGCTCACTCCATTTATGGCAATGTTCGCAGTCGCTTCCTCTTTTCCAACGACCATACATTTTGTTTTTTCTTTATTTATTTTCATGTTGTACTTTGACAACAGAATACTTTCCATTTTTCCTAAGGCTTCGTTCAGCTCCATCTCGGAGTCTGCGAGCAGTGCTATGTCGTCAGCATATCTGATCATGTCGACCTTTTTCCCATTTATTTTGACTCCTGTCCAGTTCTTCATTTCTTCTCTCAGTTCATCAATGGCTCGCTGTATATAGCAGTTAAAGAGAGCTGGCGACATTGAGCATCCTTGTCTTACGCCTTGTTCGACCCTTGCTTCTGCGCAGCTCTCTCCGCTTTTATAATATTTATTTTCTATTTCTATTTTTCTCAAGGCCATCCATTCGTTTATGAGTGATTTAGGATATAATATTTATGTATAAATAATTTTGAGAATTGAAATCCACTTACCAAGCAATTCTGAAAAATAAATCTTTAGTAGGTAGCTATCTTTTAATGGCACAAAATCTAGGAAATTTCATAAATTTTGAGTAGGTAGTTAATATGTGAGAATTCCTTAAAACTTAATACGCACATTTTAATTATTTTTCTAGGAAGGCAAAACTTGAATAGTTGATTCTTGTTCATGTAAAGGAATGTTTGAGCTCAACAAGGTTTTCGTAGAATTTCGACACAATTGTATTATTATGTGTAAAGTAATTATTTTATAATACATAACTAGATGATGATTAGGTATTTTCAAAATACCTTACCATATTTTCTTCGTACATATTATTTTCATTACTTTTGGAATTCATTTTTATTCAGTGATAAATAATTTTACAATCTTCTTGTGCTCTATATCTTCTAATGAATATTAATATTCTGGGGTATAAGTACAAGACACGTATGTAGGTAATTATTTATTTACTTATCCATTTTCGGCAAAATCTTTTATACATGTATGATATTAACAATTTGTAACAAATAAACAATTTTTACATCAAGGATATATAAATTAAAAAAATAAACATATTTAATACGTCAAAGATATAATGTCGTGGAAAAGGTTGACGCTATTGGCGCAGAGAAGCTCTTAATGGAAGAGGCTGGTTTCCGCCCTGTGCTCCCGAGAGGAGCGTTGAGGGTGGTGAATGAATGAATGAATAATAAATAACATATTTATATGTGTAACGTGTAAAGGGCTCACGCCGTGTACAAGTGATAAATAAATAAATATACATACCATGTGTAATAATTTAAACTACAAAATAAATACAAAATGTCATACATAAAAAGTAAAAATCATGTGAATAGATTTTATTATTATTACTCATAAATATCCAGTTTAGATATTAAACGAGATGAATCAATAATTATAGTCAATAATAATGATTTGATTTGACATATGTATTTTGTAAATGTTGTCATTTGATTCCCAATTGCGTTGTGTTCTTAGCCAAATGTTGTTCTCTTTTTGCTCCAACTGTGTTGATAGTGAGAATAGCGATTTTTTATGTATAATATAACATGTAAAAGGCTCAGGCCGTGGATGTATGTACAACGACAACAGAACAATCAATATTATAACTATTTACATTGGAATATTCACATTTTCTGGATTTCCAACATGGTCTATATCATATGTGACTTATATTGGACTAATGATGATTGAAATATGTCAACCTCTTCAGCAAACGCATTTCCCAAACGCTGAATTCTCTCTAGGGACGAATTCTGAACACACGCAGTCGTCGAGTGTTCAAAAAACATGAAAAGGTAAGAATTTATTATCGAGTAACTCTCCATAGTAATCGAAAATGTATTCGATAAAGTAGATTATATTGGAAAAAATCATAAACAGATGTTACGTATTTACTCATTTATTCCAGTTATGTTTTTTTCTTTGGGTACAATAACAGGCCGACCAAGTACATAATGTGCTACTATGACAGCACATTTATAATATAATTTACGTGAGTGTGTCCTTAATAATTACCCATTTGATAGATGGCTACATTACAACGTCATTCAGAAATGTGGTCATCAGTTCATTAATTACATTTAAATATTCAGATTATCCTCTACAGGTTAAAATAAACAAATTTTTGATAATAAATAATTGCTACGTTATAAATACTCTGTTAATTTGATTTGTTAGTATTGTTCTTCTCAATAGATATGAAAATAAAGTAGGTAATTTTCTCTTCAAGTCTTTAAAAGATCTTTGTATTTATAAGATAAAAAATCCGCTTTATTTTTCTTTAAATAAAACATAATTTAAAAATAATAATTTCATAGTAGGTAACGCCTTCCAACATAATTTAGGTAAATACCTAGTAAAGAGTAACTATTTACTATATCACCTACAGTCACTAGGTATTTTTTATGATATTAAATATAATAAAAGAAACTACCTACATTAATCACTTAAATATGCTCTGTATTTTCCATAATATTTTCTTATTTTTGATATTATTTTCATAAAAACCTTTTCCATTGTGATTTTTTTCCTAGGTACAATTTATCACTTTTTATTTTTCAAAGTCCAATTATTTATATTACAAATGAGAAGTTCTTACTCTTTATTCAAAGTAAAAAGTTGTATTATATTTTATTCCAACATAATTCATATAAAAATGTTTTTTTATACTCGTTTTTCACATGCATCAGCAACTTCAGCTAATCTGCTCGCTATCCCATTTACGAAATACTCTATGATAATACATTAGTAGTAGAGTAGTAGTATCAGCAACTTTGCTAAAAATATAACTGGAGAAATTTAATTATAAGAAACAATTTTATAATATATGGGTACCTTTGTACTTCTAGAAATTAATTATGCAAATTGTTTTGTTCCTAATTTTATCTCAAGAAACATTAAATATATTATGGTTCCCCGACATAAGAAGTCGCACTACTTGTTAAATGCTGTTATCTAAAAAAAAACCAGGATGGACGCTCCAAAGCAGAAATCGTAAGCAGAATAAATCAGGCAAGGATTGCCTTTAACAAAAAATCGAAGATATTGGAATCCCCAAATATTGACTTAAGCGTAAGGAAGAACCTTACTAAAGCCTTTGTATGGAGCATTCTGCTTTATGGTTGTGAGACATGGACCATCAGCAAGAGTGAAAGCGGACGGTTGGCGGCCTTTGAAATGTGGTGCTACAGACGCATGCTTAAGATCCATTGGTCGGAGCACGTCGAAAACGAAGAAGTATTAACCAGGGTAGGCGAAAAAAGGCAACTCCTTAAGAGAATCAGCCAACAACGAGCTAACTGGATTGGCCACAACATCAGGCACCCAGGACTACTCATAGCCATCGCGGAGGGTAAGACCGAGGGGACAAATGGCAGAGGCCGACCAAGAGACGCATATATGGACCAACTGAAGAGTGATATGAACTGTGGCTCATACGTAGAGCTGAAAAGACTGGCTGAGAATAGAGACGAATGGAGAAGAAAAACCAAACTCGTTGCAGACCAATCCAATGGATTGTAACTCATTATATATATCTTTAAATCTGACCTTTATCCCACATCCCTTGTAAGGCACAGGTAGATGATTCAAGATCACATTTACTCAAATTCACAAATAGTATGAAACTTTGTACCACACTTTACTATACCATCACGCCGTGTCCCAAGTGAGATAGGCAGAGAGAACGGAACGCCAAACAGATATATCCTTACACATTTCCTTTGCTTCCTCCACATTCATACAGTTTCTCATACATGCACGTCGGTTCTTCTTACTCAACACGCGGCTGTCCTTGAGAACTTGATCCACGTGATCAAGCAATGTGGTTCTCGGACGCCCGCGTTTCCTCACACCCTTTCTTTCAGACAAGTATCCTCTTTGTCATTCTTACCTCGTTCATTCGTTCAACATATCCAAACCACTGTAGTTTATTTACACACATTTTGTCCACAACACTCTTCTTGCATCCGCTCATTCATAATGCTTTGTCAAACTCGTATTAATACTCAAAACATGTCCATTCTCAGGCCACAAATTTATTTATACAAAAAATCTCATTTAAGAACTTTTAACCACTTACACCAAATGCCACTTATGTGTGATGTTGTTATATTTTTTCAGCATTTCAAGAGAATTATTTGATTACTTTAGATTATTTTAAGTAAAAATATTTAATTATCTACTTTTAAAATTGAAAAGTTCTTTTCTTTTTAACTTTTTATTGTTTCAAAGTAAAATCACATAAAATTGTCAAAGAAAAAAAAAACTAAATAGAACACCTAAAATTTTTTCTCAATATTCATACAAATTAAGAAATATTCATATCTATAACATTTTATACTATCATCAGTGAATAAATAAGCGAATCGAAAACCAACTTTCATTGAGTTATCTGAGATTTTCTGTTAAAGATATATGTGGGTCCATTAATGCATCTCCCACGGGTGTCTTTTCCAGTAGACTGTAACAGAATGTAATAAACGTGGAATAATTATTTAAATTCCAATAGGAAAAATATGACAATCAAGATGGAAGGAATACTATGATCATCAAGCGACCCTTGAGTATAGAGAAATATATTGGCTATAGCTTTGCGTACAGTATAGTGATGTAATGAATGTGTGATTTTGGATATTGGTGAATGCGAATATTTGTTGCCGACATTCGTGAATGCGAATGCGATCAGCGAATATTGACTTGCTTCAATTTCTACAATTGCTCAAACATTAAAATTTCTACCCCCCCGTCGCCGTATTTCCAAAATGGGATAGGAATTTAAAATATTTCAAAACTCTTTGGTTTACTTTTCATGCAGTACCTTTTTCTACAATGCACCGGGTAAGTATCCGGTACTTTTACCGAATATCCGATACTTTATAACCAAAATAATGATCGCAAAACATTCGCATATTTTTTGTACATTCGCATGTTCATTTGCGAATGCGAATACGAATATTCGTTACATCACTTGTACCTACCTACATTATATTAATTCTCTGAATTGCTCTTGATGGTACCTATCAAATTTAAAGACTTTTAGGGCTCTAATCAAACATGGCAACAATGCTCCTGAGAATTGACGTAATTTAAACTGGACATGGCAGATTCCGATCATTTCCTCTTGTGGGGCAAGAGAGACTCCTACTATGCGCATGTGGCCAGATAGAAACGACAAGGCATATTGTGAAGGTTTATATATTATAACATAAGCCATAGCTTATACTGTAGTATGTTTGACGGGAATGTAGAGGAGATTCATATCTCTTCATTAAATTGAAGATTTAATATGTCTCATAATTATATTATGTGTAATGATACAATTTTTACAGGACACACAAATTTTACAAAAAAGACACATTAGTTTAGAGTATCATAAAAATATCAGATGTACCTACCTATTATTATAAGTCATTCGACATACTCATTCGACCTGTCCTGACCTATGCCGCCGAAACATGGACACTCACTAAGGCGGATGAGCTGAGACTGGACATTTTCGAAAGAAAAATCTTAAGACGAATCTTTTTTTTGAAAAGATATATCTGTTTTTTTTTTATATAAACTCAAATACAACTGTATACACCTTTCACAGTAAGCTACTAAAAACTTGTGTCTTGAAAGGGGAGTTTGCCGGCACCTTGTATCGAACCACGGACCCCTCATCTATGGGCCCATATGCGAAAACGGAGTTTGGCGAAGTAGATACAACTACGAACTCTATGCATTTTATCAAGATGTGCATATCATCAAGTACCTACCTACATCAAAATCTGCCGACTCCGATGGCTGGGGCATGTGGAAAGGATGAACGACACATCAACGATCTAAAGAATATACTCCACAAAGCCCAGTGGCAGAAGAAGCGTCGGGAGGTCAAAGTTGAAATGGATGGACGGGGTGGAAAAGGACCTGCGAGCTTTAAGCGTGACTAATTGGCGACGATAGGTGTTGGATAGGAGGGAGTGGAGGTGATTTATTGAGGAGGCCAAGTCCCACACAGGGTTGTAGCGCCACTGATGATGTTCATAATTATTACTGCAAACTGTTAATAACTATGTTTCACTTAGCTTACCATGTTATTCATATTTTGTAATGTAAACTGCTTGACTGTTTGATTGCATGAAATGAAATAAATAAAAAAAAACAACTTCTTTTCTATAAAATAATAATTGAACAAAGAAGGTTGGACTTACATGGTACATTTTCTGCACCGTGCATCATATTTGTGTATGAAGGTACATAATGAAATCAATTGTTTTCGTGAAATATCTATTATTATCGTTATAAGCCTAGATTTGGGCTCTCGTTTTTTTCTAAAATATGTTAAACTAAAAGCATCATTGTAAATAACTCAAGATCAATATTTTTTTTTCGTTTATAGAAAATATTTCCAATGAAACGTCCATTAGGGTAATTTTCTATTATGAATCCGTGATGAAGACAAAATATTTAGTGTAGGTATATTTTCTCTCATCTTAATAATATTCTATAGGTACTTTCATTTTGTATTCTATAATCTTTTGAGTAAGAATTTTTTTTTTTTAAATTTTGCTTTAGAGATATTATACAATAACAAAATGAAATCTTTATTGTATTAATATTCTAAAAACAATCTATAAGATGAAAAAAAAACATAGTGAAAATCGTGAATATAAAGAAGGCTTCCTTTTCGAAAGAAGAGTCGTTATACTTTAAACAATTCCCATATATAAAAAATGTCTACACTCGGATCAAAACTGTGATCCCTGGATTCAATACTTATATTGAAGTGAAATTCACATTTTGTGTTAAAGTTTCTCAATGTGACTTTCTTTTATTTATATCTATGAAAGAAGAATATTCTTTGTTTGTTTCTAATAAAAAAGGGTAAAAAAGAATGTGAATAAGAGAAAATATCTTACTTAGTAGTTGAGCACTTTTTGACATTTTGGTGTAGCAGGTATATTCATTTATTATGTATTATGGTGCCTTAATAAAATCTACATACACGAGTAGGTACTTGAAAATACTGTTTGCCTATTGCGATGATAATTATTTTCATCTTGTATTTTGTTAGACATGTCTATGAAATGCTTAGTATCTAATATAATATAATTGTGATATAACTTTGTCTTTATGTACTTGACAGGCGCCATAACATGTATTCGTTGTAAAGAGTTACATAAGAAGTTAGTTAATAATTTCATAACATTGCTCCCTGTAACTAGTATGTATATGTGTACTGTTCTGTCATAACATCTTTTCAAAATGAATTAATTATAACAATAAACAATATGTAGATTCCCATAATGTTTACAAAACTAAGTATTTTTGTTCCGTGGAACACCCGGCTAAGAATTAGGTAAGTTTTCAAAAGTCCTTTTTTTCGGTAGGTTTTCGACATTTAACATCTTGAATCTAGCGATTAGTTTTGCTACCCATTCTAAATATCTGAATTTTTTGTTGGCACAGGATAGAATGTTTTGCATGTTTATAACACGTGTTTTAATTGTCTAGGGCGCACCACTAGATCAGCCAATGTTATTGGATTGCCCACAAGCTTCACAAATGATTTTAAAAAAATACTTTTTTATGGCGACGCATTTTTCCAAGGTTTGGACTTTTTTTGTTTTTTTGATAGGGATTGGATTTGTGGACTTTGTTTAAATTTTTTTTTTACATCAAATATATGTATCTTCATTAGTTGGTAAGGAAGGGATCTTGATTGGTTTGCTATTGATTTAATTATATTATAATTGTATGATCCATAATAAAGAATAAATAAATAAAAAAAAAACCAGCTGGTAGATTGTTACCCCACTTGTGAAATATGCCGTCGTGGTAAGGTAGTGATTGTATCTAAGAATTATTAACAATTATTATTTATGATTCTTGATGATCTCAAATTTACAAATCATATTTTACCATTAATGACTACTTAATTTAAAAAGGAAAATAAATTAGATAGTAAAATATTCAATGCTAAATATAATCTATTGATTTATCTCTTCGTGGTCAGAATTTATTATGTAAAAATCCATTTTTTCCGCTTTTCCACACATAAAAAAAGAAAAAACGATGAGTGAGGAAGTTCTTGTAAAAATAAACTAGGTCAAATTGCTAAACTATTGAAGGAAATAAAACGCTTGTAAGTGTATTTTGAAATATGAATAGATTTTTATAGGATTGTCATGCTTTCAAAGGAAATTATTTGGCAATAAGCCCACCATACCACATATAGTTTAGGACGTGAAAAAAGATTTATTTTCAATATCACTGTCAGATATAAATTTCATTTGCTATTGAGGATGCAAATAATATTTTTTGGGTTTCGTTTAAGACATATGTTGTTCAAGAATGTAAAGTGAAAATACAAAAAGCACAGAATGTAAAGGTATTTCACATTATGAATGTTATCAAAGCCTAAACACAAATATAAAATTTAAAAAAATATTTCTTTTTATATAAATTAAATGGAAAAACGAGCCATGGAGTCTTGTTTTTTTTTTCTTGACGGCACATGTTAACAAAAAATATTTCATAATGTTGAATTTCTTTAAAAAGAACTTTGATGTTTTATGTGTTTATATTTAATATTCATTTTTTATTCCGACAAGGACTTGAAAAAAATAGAAAGTATTCTATATTATGTAACTTTTGTATTTTTGTGGAATGGTAAATGTTCCTATACTATGTAATATTAAATAAATGATTTTGAAATCAGATTCAAGCTAGCTAGATGATGTATTGAAAAATAATTGACAAGTGTAAGAATCTGAAGCAAACATAAGTTTCACATACAATATAATTTACTCCGTATTATTTTACTGTCGTGGGAAAACGTTGAAAGTTTATTATAATTGTGAAACATATTTTTTTCTAGACTGTATACCTAGTTTAGAAAATTGTTCCTATTTTCTATTCCTGTTCAATATTCGACTTCGTCGGTAGCCTGGAGGTAGAGTCTTGGCCATGTGTTGGATTGCAACCTTTTTAGCCTGAGAAATGCATTCGGGAATTGATTAGAAGATGTGTCGGAATTTAAGAAAGAACGTACTTTATTCACACAAGTAATGACAGAGATTGATATAACATAGATTACAATAGACTATTCAAATGTCACAAGAGGAACCAAAAACAATTAATTCTATCATAGCCAATTATTAAAGTGGCACTTACATGTCTTAACATCTTGCGGACAAGGGGTCCGGGTTCGATCCCAGATGCCGGCAAACTCCCCTTTCACGACACAAGCTTTTACCTTACTGTGAAAAGTGTATAAGTTTGTACTTGGGTTTATAACAAAAAAAAACAGACATATATTATCTTTTTTAAAAAAAATAACTGTACTATGATTATATTTTCTACAAGTGAGGTAATAGATGAAATGAGTATTTTTATTTTGTGAAAAAAAAGAGAATTAATTTTTTTCTGTTTATTTATTTATTTATTTATTGAAAACACACAACAGACAACAACTATATATATAATGTACAAGGTAGAAAAAAAAATTAAACATTTCACTCAGTCATCATCCAAAAACCGTGCGTCACAATTAATTTACATTATCTCAATATTTATTCATTAATATGAAAAACACAAACACACACGCACACATCAATCATTCGTCTTGCTAGCACACACATACAGTCAATTCCACATTCACACAAAAACATATATACTTAAAATTATACAGATGCATAATATATACAACTTTAGCAATAATACAAAATTATGGGGGGGGGGGGGTGTCCCATCACACGGCTCACTAGTGCACCACAGACGATGAAAATAATTTCATCTGTACCCGCTTCCTGAACGCAAGCTGAGTTAACCCAAAGATATCGGTATCCGACAGTGCATTGTCGTAAAAACTTGTTAGTCTACCCAAAGGTCCCTTGACACCCGCATTTGTGGTTGCAGCTGACATATAAAACACTCTTTGCGAACGTGAACCAGACGGAACACGAAAACAATTTTTTTCCAAAAGTTGCGGGGCATCAATTATGGAATTACACAGCTTATACAACGTGCAGGAGTCCAACACGTTCCTTCTCTGTTCTAGTGTAGGCAATTTGTTTGGAGGAACATCCACACGAAACCTGCGTTCTATCTGCTTGATATATTTATTTTGAATTTTTTCTAGCTGCACTTTATACTTACTGTAGAGCGGATTCCAAATAACAGAGCAATATTCTAGTTTGGAGCGTACAAGGGATGTATACAATAACAATATTGAATCATAACATTTGAAGCTGTTCTTGAATGAATATCTTGCTTTTACTAAATTTTCAAAATGTTGTAGAAAAAATTAAAGACTTAGTTTTTAAAGAGCTAGTTTTCTGAATAGCTATAATATGTACATTGTAGATAAATAAAAGTTATCAAGTTTATCATATTCCACGGAGTTCCAATTATTTGATTGTCCACTAAAAAACAACTAATTGAAAACATTTCTTTGAGATATTTAACAAATTCAATTCAGCGATGTGGTATTCCAGCCATTTTCCATATTTTAAACTTTCCTTGACGTGGAGAGGAGTTTCCGAATGATATTCTCATAGCTACTCCACTTGTAGAGAATGTTATGGCGGCACGAATGAATAAAATTTCTACATTATAATATATTATATTCATTGAGTTTGTAATAAACTGTGTGAGAAAGAGTGGACGTCCAATAACGGCGTGGTGAAACTAATCGATTTGGCATTTTGTTATAACATAGTAAAACAATTATATTGGTTAAGCAAATAGTACAATAAATTCTCCGAGTAGAGGAGGGAAATAGAATATATTTAAAGAGACTTTTGTTTGCAATCATAGAATTATATTACTTCATACATATAAATCTATGTTTATACTTTAGTACAATATAAATCTATGTTTGCAATGCAATGATACTGAGGATTACCAAACAATCAATAATTTTGTTGATTTTCAAAATATTTACGAGGTTTGTTTACAGTTCTCATAGCAAATCTGTACCTTATTTGAAATTATGTCAAACAAACATTTAATGCTATTTCTTGTTAAGTTCTGCATAATATTAACTTATATCGCTAACCTACTTAATCTCTTAGAAACAGCTCTGAAGTTTTGTAACATTGACATGATAAGTGGTTGTAGATTTATTGCTAAGAAATTTCGCTTTACTTTATTTTTTTACATATTTCAAATCACAATAGTAAAGATTGTTATGTAAGAAATAATATAAATAGCTTTTGTCTTTTACAGTATTTACAACAGTTGAAAACAATTATTTTATATATTTCAATTAAAAAAAAATATACAAACATTCATATACCCGCAGGTGATACATCATTCATCGAGGACCACGGTACTTGAAATTTTATAATTCCGCATATTATTAAAGTAGGTATGTGTGCGCAATACCAATACCATATTCGCTGTTCACATAGGTACCTTCATGTATATGTATTATTATAAGACACCTCATTAATCACAGACAAAAGTACCTACTTGTCACGACAAAGCCCACATATGGGATAGTCAGCAGATAAACTTCATATAATAAATATTATAATTATACTTTCTGTGCTAATAAAAGTAAAAATATTCAGGATGGATGGTATGATATGTACCTCATCGCTGAGTTGAAGATGTTAAAAGTACTACCTACTCTCATTCAAATCTGTTTATCCCCAAATATTGATTTAAGCGTAAGGAAGAACCTTACTAGAGCCTTTGTATGGAGCATTCTGCTTTATGGTTGTGAGACCTGGACCATCAGCAAGAGTGAAAGCGGACGGCTGGCAGCCTTTGAGATGTGGTGCTACAGACGAATGCTGAAGATCCATTGGTCGGAATACGTCGAAAACGAAGAAGTGTTAACCAGGGTAGGCGAAAAAAGGCAACTTCTAAAGAGAATCAGCCAACAATGACCTTAATGGATTGACCACAACATCAGGTACCCAGGACTACTCATCGCAATCGCAGAAGGTAGGACCGAAGGCACAAATGGCAGAGGCCGACCGAGAGACGCTTATATGGACCAACTGAAGAGGGACATGAACTGTGGCTCATACGGAGAGTTGAACAGACTGGCTGAAAATAGGGAGGAATGGAGAAGAAAATCAATACTCGTTGCCAGTGGTCTCGAACGTCATTGTCCAATATCGGTAGAACTATCCGCTAAAATTGGTATATTTGTTCTCTAATGTAACCAAAATCAGTATATGTCCGAAGAACTAGGTACCATATTTCAATATTTTACTAAATGTACCAATTTTCAAAATGGTATAGGAATTTAGAATATTTCAAAAACTCCTCGGTTTTCTTAAAGAATATTGGCTCGAATCCATAAGTATTCGGTACTTTTACCGAATACCCGATACTTATCTACCAATTGTACTTACCTGCCGACAAATGGTAAAAATCGGTAGATTACTAAGGCATTTCGGTAGGGCACGGCCCATTTCGGTATAAATACCGAAAAATCGGTAGGTTCGAGACCACTGCTCGTTGCAGACCAATCCAATGGATTGTAACTCATTACACGATCCTACTATGTTGGTATTGAGTAATGTCAACTTCATATTTTCTGATTCCGTTGAGCAATAGATATTGTTCTCGAATAAGGTAACTTGTTGATTTATATCAGTTTGAAATTTATTCATATTAACACAATGCTCACAGTGTTAACTCACAGTGTCTAATTCAATACAACACTGCTGTGAGAATACTAATACTCAATTATGTAAAGTTATGTATTTATCTTAAGATTACGTAGTTTGAATTTGCAGGAGATCTAGTTTGTTAGTGTTTACAAAATGTTCTCTTGAGCGTGTATGAAATTTAACAAAACATAAATAAGCAATATACAGATAGTACACTCTGCAAATACTGAGGTAATGGAATATTACTAAAACAAAATAAATAACTTCTAGGGTGAACATTATTTTTTATTAATTGTGCAATAAAATATAAACTATAAACTATACCATCACAGCATATCCCACAAGTGGGGTAGCCAGCAGACCAGCTGCAATAAAATGTAAAGGTATAAAATATAATTCGTCGGTAGCCTGGAGGTAGAGTCTCGGCCTTATGAACATGAGGTCCGGGGTTCGATCCCAGGTGCCGGCAAACTCCCCTTTCACGACACAAGCTTTTAGCTTACTGTGAAAGGTGTATAAGGTTGTATTTGAGTTTATAACAAAACCCAGATATATCTTTTTAAAAAAAAAAAAAATAATAATAAATCTATTACCTATAGCAGGCAAACATTTCAAACCAGTACAACATACTGTAAGTAAATCGAACGTGTGTTATAAGAGTATATCGTGGCCCAAGTACTACGACTAGACATCTAAAAATTTATAGTTTTCAGATAATAGATGAATCATGGCAATGTACTCAGAAGGATAATACCTAATTAATATGTTATAATAAAATTATTGAAACACTTTGATTAAAGTACAAAAAGTCTCTTGATTCATAATTATTATCCAAATATATTATTAAAGGCGAACATCGGTCAGACATAATTCATAACCACCAATATTGAGATTTCTAGTTCTAGTATTGAGTTTACGATACGTGAATGTTCTGGGGATTGCACTATTGGGGACTGGGTCTTGTTGGGCATTGTTAATTTTTTTCTTCATGCATATAAATTTGTACCTACCTTTACTTAAGTGTAAGAATGTAATAATATAAATCAATGTAAATCAATACAGTTTCAATTAATAATTTTAGTATATATTTAAAAATGTAAAAAGACATCAATATTACATATGTAATGCATTATTGGTATATGCGTTCATTACAGTACAGTAAGCAATAACATTAAATAGTACATACATACCATCAAGCCGTTTCTGTTTCAATCAAACTGTTTCAAAGCATCGGAAGACATAAGTTTAATGTACAATATTTCAAAAATGGTAGTTTTTCCCTTTCACATAAAAGTTGGAATGATTTTTAATATCGCCGATCCAACGTTATGTCGTAATCATTTATTGGCACGAAAAAGACTTTTTACATACGACATATGTACATGTTGCTGGTCTATTGGCTACCCCATTTGTGGGAAATTCTGTTGCTTTGAACGAATAACTACATATAATATTCTTTCTCCCATTTTTAATAGTTTTCAAAAATTCTATAAAAGACATCTAATCAATTCAGCAAGAATACATGTCACTCGTACTGAGTGTTTTAACTTTTATTGCCGCATAGATAATGATTTGCATGTTCATTACATGCACATTACATTCTGCTGCCTACCCTGCTCGTGGGAATATCGTGATGGCACGATTCATGAATGATTTTTTTCCAGTGATAATAAAGACAATTGATTTTAAATCTTCAAATAAGATGTTTAATCTGAATAATAAAACATAATATTGTTAAGATAAATTTTTAAAAAAAGAATATATCGTCGCTTTGAAATCAAACCGATATATCTGCAAAATACATATTTTTCACCAAAGCACTTAAAAAGTTTTTCCACGTGATATTTTCCATTTAGCATCCGTTTGGTTCACCTCAAAACCACCTTGTGTATGAATAAAATGTATACGAATATTGTCTATTGAAGTAGTAGTTGCAAATAAATTGGAAATTGCTTAAATTAAGAGAAATATGCAGATATGCCAGTATGACCGGCGTATTGCGCAATAGATCTGTCTTCTCAAAAACAAAATATGTAACCATTTCCACGTAAATGCATACTGGCTCAACGCCATCTCACGGATTTTTATTCAACTATACGACATAAAAACAGACGGAAAAAAATTGACACCAATAATTCAAAAAAACTCAATTTTTGCACATATGCCGGTATGATTTAACAGCGACGTTAAATTGCCTTGAGGCAGTCTTCCAGTAAACCTTAAACAAAGATTGTTTTGATTTATATATATGGAAAATATTATTTTTATTTGTTTATTTTGATGCCAGTGTAATATGTCCGTATACAAAATTCATAAAACGATTGAGTTATGTGATAAATTTTGTTTCATTTCAATGAACCCCACGAATACACCTACGGTCATAATATTTTTTCTGTACGGTATGCAAAGACTAGAACTATGAAGATTAATATTTCCATTTTCTTTATCATAATAATATATTTGACATGTGAATAACGAAAAATATGATTCATTACATCATTTTTCTCCTGGACCTTTGAGATTTCATCTCATGATATGAAAAGACATCTATTTTATCTTGCAAACCTCCTCTTTCAGTACAGTGTTTACACATATATAATATAATAGGTATCTAAATGTATGCTATATCTTCATTATCTTGATTTGTGCATGGTTCCAAAATAATATGAAAATATTTTCACATTACCATGCAAAACGATAGTACAACATTTTTTCTATGAATATAGCTTACCAAAAGAAAAAATGTTGGTGACATCAAAACACTTTTGTGTTGTGTCTGAACAATGAACTTTAAAACAAGCTGGAAATTCAAAGGGAAAATATTGGTAGTGTGACCAAAAAAAGAGGGTTGGTTGAAAAATACGTTTATATCTCATTGGAATATATCTCGTCATTTTCAAATGTATGTTACTGTTGATACAAAAAATATATTGATAGTTCATTTAATAGAAGTGCACCTTTGTACAATATTCACGATCGTTTGCCTATATTATCTTCATATCGGTACATATCTATAAATGCGTAATATCTTTTGTGTTGCACACTTGAATGATATTTATTATTTTTTGTTGTAAGGGTATTTTTATTGCTTTGAGAGGAATATAAGATAAACCATACTTCTGTAAAGGACTCATATCTAAATGTTATGGGATGAAACAGCATATTATAATTAATTTTGGAACATAGTTTCTGAGAGAATTAGTTCTGCGTTACCATCTTATTAAGTTTTACTCATCCTCTTAATAACTATTGGTTTTGACAAATAATATGACATAAACAAACTTTTCAGACTGTTTTACTTTCTAGTTTCCTTGGACCACATCTGAAACAAGATGAATTGTTTCGGGTCACACATAAAATATACCTACTTATACTTAATCATGTTTTGACTCCAAAGTGTCGAATTTTCAATATTTCGCTGTGTCATAAAATGTGAAAATCTTTTTCTAGAACTTAATAATCGATATTTAGTAACTAATATACAAATAAACATAGACGATTATTTTATTCATTTGGTCCTAAAACACTCAAAAACTAATTTTTATCTTATTCGGAACAGTGCAAACCGTGCCGACTTGCACGGAAACATCTTCATACAAGTTTCATATAAAAACTCACAGGGGCGGTTAGTGCCCGTTGTTACTGTTACTCATTCTCGGCTTTCCTGGTAATTATCGCGGATTTTTTTTATATTTTAAAGATGTCAGTGTTACTAAGAAACAATACAAAAAGTATTTTCTTGGTTGGTGAAGTAAATCAATAGATGGCAGGTGCAAAATTACCGTCTAATTGTCAAGTTCTCGCAGTTCTGACTTTCGATATACGCGATATTAAAATTAAGAAAATCTAGGCATTTGCGTGTGCATTACATTCTGAAAAAGGCTAGAATACCTAATAGAGCTGTTATTAATCGTGTTACGAGGTCAGGGGATCTTTATTAGGTCTGGAAAGAGCTGCTAAAAAATAGCAAGAAGATTCAGGATTTTCATAGGCACCATGAGAAGAACTTTCAACTTGAACTGAACTGTTCATATCTCTTACCGAAATCACCAAAGTTTTCTTTTTTTTGTAAATTTTCTATAGTGTTCCCTTTAGTCTGCTCATCAATTTCATGATAAAATTAAAAGGACGGCTATTTCTTTTGACAAGTAGGTACTACAAAATCTAGACTGAACTTGTTTAAAGTCGCTTTGGAAATTAATTGTCAATTTTTTCTTTACCTTTTAATGTTTTCAAAAAACACAAGCTTGATTCGGCGATTTCATCACCAAACAGAATTCAAGCAAGGGCATTACCTGAAATACCACAATAAACAAACAAGCATCTAGTAAAACTTCTTTGTCCTTAGCGCCCATTTTAAACTCATCTTTTTCATCTCATCAGCAAAAAACATCTTTTTGAAGACATCTTAAAATTACTTATTCCCTTCTCAGATATCATTAAAGGATGTAGGAGTTTGATATTAGATTCTATAATTTATTAGATTCGTAAAAATAAAAAATTTACTATGTTTCATAATAAAATTTTTTTTTTTTGCTCTCAATAACATTAGTGTTCGTCTTTGAATTAATATCCAGGTACTCGATTCAAAAGAAGGTACATCTGATCTAGGTCAGATGTTTGATGTGATATAGCTTACAATAATTGAGATAACTATATTTAATTTGAAGATATTCATATTTCATATGCCTTCTTGAGGATTCCAAGAAACAAAATAAAAACCTTACTGGGATGGAAAGAATATTGAATATACATGTCGAATTTTATTCGTTACGGGTGGATTGCGGAGAAAAAAGAAAATATTAAAGATATTCAACAATGTCTAGGAGTTTTCTTTTTCATTTCTTTAAAAGGCAAAAAAGATCACACTTGAATAATACAATAATGGAAAAGTCTATAAATAAGTGAAAAAGTGATAAACGTCTATATACCTAGCCTTTTTTTCACCTGTTTTTTTTTCTCTTTTTTCTGCAGTGAAAGGCGATTACAAAAAGTAAACATAGTAATTCAAGTTTAAATACTTTATTTAAAAATGTCTAGAAATTGTTACATAGTTAATGCCTCTAAAATAAGTGAAATTAAAAAAGTAAATCAAGTTTGTCATTGTCATTATTAAAAATTAAATATTCATTCAGTATAACACTATTATCTATAAATGTTAAATTATTTTGCTGATTTTGTGAGATGTATGTAATACAATGAATTTCTGGATGCATTCTGAATACATATTAGAACAAATCACCTTTTCTTAATTTTGGAAAGTTCATTGTGTCTTTTCTTGAAATATATTAGACTGTAGTGAGTGACAAATGGATTAAGTTTAGTTCTTAAGGGGACATGCTGTTTTTGTATTCTAATGTCTTTTCACCTGCAGCAAAGGAGTTAAGTTTTTCAAACCTTTGAATTACTTTTCTTCTTTGAAATTAGCTTGTAAGCTTCTAACGCTCCGTAATGAAATTAATAATCCCAACTAACTTTTGGGGCCTACTCTATTAAACTTTCCGTGATAATGAATTTGCTTTTGAAGCCCTTTCTGATTTTTTTCAGTGAAATAAAAATTCATCTATTTAATTTTGTAATTAACGTGTCTTGATTGCATAGTAAGTAATCTCTAAATATTACGAAGTTAAATTATTTCTTAATTTTCATGAGATTTTCGAAATGAAAAAATAAATTGCAGCCCATTTTAGAGTATATTATTTCTTAGTTGTGGATTTTTCATCTTTGTGTAGATTTATTTATATTTGCATTGGTAATATTGCTAATCACAATTGAAATATTAGTGAAAGTAAACTATGGAGAAAGTAATTTCTTGAGTGATGGTGCAGTTAAGTAGAAAACGATATTATACATTCATTGATAACATCACGCCATTTCCCACAAGATTTTTAAAAATTAAAAAATAAATATTCTATTAAAACTATGTGCTCGCGCTGAAAGAAAAGCTTATGGAATTACATTTTCTTTTGTTATTACATGTTGCTGTTATGTTTATTTATCTTAGAGTATCCTAGAGATGCTAATATAATAGATGTTATCGTATTTGCATGAGTAAGTAGTATAAACAAATAATATCTTCATTTGTCAACACAACTGCAGTTGTCGTAATATACGTTATGTAAAACATATTTGTCTACTTGTATTTCGTAAACAGAGTTTGTGCATTTATGCTTTATTGTAAGATAAATGTATACATTTGAATTCAAGCACATTTGCATAGATACTTATCTAAAATGTTTGAAACGTATTACTCATTTGATTTTTTTAATAGTTAAGAAACTAGAAATTCGAAGCACATATTATTTAATAATATTATTTCGTGGGGCTTATCTAGTTACGGGTTCCCATTGTAAATGTGTGAATTTCATTGGATACATTTCGTTCACCTATTCAAATCATCATACTCCTATAAATTTTTGTTTCAAGTGCATTAACGTTCTACTATCGAAATTCTCATTAATTTAATGGTTCATATAAAAGCCAAACTATGTATGTATTTGATAAAACGTATTATTTTTGCACATGTTCGAATTTCATACAATACTATATAGAAATTCACTCTCTGTAACTTTTACATAAATATTTACAACAAATAGAATCTGATTAAAGTAACTACATAGACATATTATATCTTGTTGTCTATCTCTATATTATGTATACTATTATAATTGTATCTCCCTCAAGTATGGTAGCTTTATGTACTATACAGTGTATACAGGATGATTGTCCTCTCGATGTCAATAAAAAAAATAAAACTTATACACACCTTTATCTCAACACTTAAATAAGAATGTTAAATATTATATTCATGATGTTTTTCTAATACATAGTTCTACAGGATACTGAGAAAAGAGAGAAAAATCTATTCTTTACCGTAGATTTTTTTATGGACCATACAGGTACATTATTGTAGTTAGAGTAAGGAAATGATTTCATTTTTATTTAAAGTTCTATTTATTAATATTGTTTCAGAAATGGTTACACTTGATGCCGAGGATCGTGTTTAGCAGCGATTCAGGATGCGGAGGACGAAGCATTCAAGGGACACCAGGATCGTCCACAGTCGTCGCAAGTCTCAGTGTCTCGCGTCTGGCACAGGTGACCTTAATTAGACACATATATGTTTTTAAAAGTAATAAATGTAAATTTGCTGTTTAGCGATCGATACTTATCCTCTTCTTCGATATTTATCTCAAAAACACAATGTAATAAATCGTCTCCTCAGAGTGGTTTCATGATAATCAAGTTACCTATTCCCATGCATTAAGAATGAGGTTTATAAAAATAATATTCGAGTTCGTCGGTAGCCTGGAGGTAGAGTCTCGGCCTTCATAACAAGGGGTCCGTGGTTCGATCCCAGGTGCCGGCAAACTCCCCTTTCACGGCACAAGCTTTTAGCTTAGTGTGAAAGGTGTATAAGGTTGTATTTGGGTTTATAACAAAACCCAGATATATCTTTTTTAAAAAAAAAAAAAAAAAAAAAAAAAAAAAAAAAAAAAAAAAAAAAAAAAAAAAAAAAAAAAAAAAAAAAAAAAAAAATATCTTGAAAATTTATATCAAATTGACACAAAACATTTTTCAACGAAATCGTTAAGTTTTACGATAATGGTTACTCATAGCAAATGATGGATTTGAAGTAACCATATTTTTAATATATTTCATAATTTTATTTTGGGATCGAATGAAAATTATGAATTTGACACATAAATTATAAATGAGTTCGGTAACATTTTAGTCATGGAAATTGTTCCATCTTATCAAATCAATAAGGTTTATGCTACAATGACTTAAGTTTTTAAGATTTTCATCTGCCTAGAAAAACTTTACGTAATCCGCTCGATCTACGTATGTAAATTATACAATATTCAAATTTAACTTTTATACATAAAATAAAAAAGACTGTAGTTATAAGTATGACATATGAGAGATATTGTGGTTTGACAAATTATAGGTAGATATAGTTTCGTTTTATGACTAACTTCACCCTGAGAATTCTCAATTCTCTTCGATCTAAGATTCATTCAAAAATATGCACCTATTGCAGTTGGACATGAAATTTTTTAAATATTTTTAAAATAAAATTTATGCTATGGGATAATTTTGTTCATGAGGCACGCCTACATCTTATATGAATTATATGAAACAAACATATTTCCAATGATTTATGACATTTTGAGGAAGTGTAGTTACGTTCAGAAATAGTATCTATAATGATGTGAAATAAAATACCTCCGTGGGAAAAGTAAAGAATTAGAAAATGAACTGTTCAATCTTTCACGATTTACATAGATATTGAGCCAAGTCGTTGAATCCATGAATTTTTTTCTTTCCTTTAATTTAAAGCAAAGCATACAAATAAGAGTGAATTAACCCTATATTGCACAGTAGCCATACGCTATAAATCCATACGGCAAATCAACACAAAAAATAGCTTTATAGTAAGTAATAAAAACATATAAATAACATGAAATAATCGAATTAGCACTCGTTCGTAAGTCAGAATTAGATTCGAATGTAGAAGCAAGTGCATAATAAGGACAGCGCGGTCAATGCCCTCACAGAATAAAAATTGGTCCGCTGTCGCGAATAAATAAGTTCATATTTATCTCATTATAATTTTAATAATAATATTTAATTATTTAATAATAATACTTAAGTTTCATAACATTTTACTACCTAGCCCATCAATAATTTTCCCATATCATTCTTTTTTATCATATTTTTTGAAGTATGAATGAATTTATTTTTACATTATTAATTGATGGTAGGAGAGAATGAATAATTATAAAGAAATCCATTTACTTTGTTGGGTTAAAGGCTTTGAATAAAATGACAAAACATTTTTAGTGACAATCGTAAAATAATATTTCCTGCATTATCAAAAAATCACCCTCCATCATAAACCTGAAGAATGTTCTTATTTAAGATTGCGACTTTATCACAAATAAAAAATACTAAGTAGCTCATGCAAATGTACGTGCTCTTCAACTAAGTAAATATGGAACCCACTCGTTATATGTTATAATATAGGTAAATTGAGCACGAGGTACGATATTAATGAAAACACTTTCATAAAGATATAAATTTTCACGTGTAAGAATGTTAATAATACAAATTGATGAAAGAAGCAGTTAGACTTTATGAGAATTTATTATCATATTTGCGAATTATTGTCAGAATTAATATAAAATGTCTGCATATTTATTAAGTCCAATATGACTTGCTCTCTGTAAAGTACCTACCTACGGCACCCACAGTTCACATACATAATACGTGGATAGGTATTTATGATAATTGAAAAAGTATTCTAGGATCTTTACTGGATACTACTTTTTTACTATACATGTAATAATTTGTTATTCGTTGCAATTTTATGGATAGGCTCAGGGATTACCCAAAGAGATCATACTAAAAATGCTCTCAAAATTTACAACTTCCAATATCTTATAAAAAGGGTTTCTGTAATGTTCAAGGATATTATTTTGAGTCAGAATTACATATGAATGGACATTATGTATTATTATTTTATATTTTGTTTTGTTTACAGGTGATAGAAGCGGCACCAGACGATGCCTCGTTCCACTACCGCATCAGCTGGGTACGTCCAGGGCGCACAGACCCTCGACAAGCTCTTTACGAGTAGACTCAACGACATTTCGAAGTTCTTCGTTTTAATTACTATGAAGACTTACATAATAAAAAAAAGATTTATGTCAGAGAAAAATAGTTCACGTCAAAAATCCAAATTCGTAATGAAGTTTGTGAAAAACTAAGTGTGAATTTTTGGTTGAAGTTTGCTGCCGTAAAATGATTGGTAAAAATAATCTGATAGAAAAACAAGTACTTTCTTACTACAGGATAGTGAGAAAAAGTGCAGATTTTTCGTGTTAGCAGTTATAGGATTACGATAGCTAAATTTTGAAGGTATGATCAATGCCGTTATATGTGCTATTTTCCAATAGGTATGCTTCAGCCGTTTATTCCAATAAAAATATTATATTATAAAATGAGGTATCTATGTCCTTTTTCGTTAGTTAACAGTTTACGAATAAATTTCATGTAACATTGTAACTTATCATTTATTACTACAAATTGGTATGAACCTACATATATTTTGCTTTTTATTGATATTGGCACTTGTTACAAAACACTGAACATAATGAAATGTTATTGACTTGTGAGTAATAATGTAATAGTATGATATTAATACATATCGGTTTTCAAATTTATGAGAATAAAACATTCCAATATATTACATACGTTATATTAGTTACAAATAAAATAAAATACCTTTTTGTAGTCTATTATGTTTCAGACAAATAAACAATTAATCAATTTGTACATTACAAAAATATTAATTTCTTTGTTAGTAAGCCAAAACAACTTTCAAAAATACTATAAAATATAAATTTAAACATAAGATTTAAATGTAGAAATATTCTCAAATAAAACTTCATTATTAGGTGTTCTTATTCTACTTTACCTACAATAAATATTGACTGTCTGATTGGTATTATAGTTCAATAACATTATTTATATAAAAACAGAATAAGAATTATTAAGTAGGTAGTAAATTATTACGTGGATGTTGATTCTAAATGTTGTAAAGCGTCCTTTAAGTGATATCATCACAATTTGGCGCATTATAAATAGTCATATTATTAAAAAAAAATGTATTTATGTATAGTATGTATAATATATGGAACTTGTGTGAGATCGAATTTGTATAATTCCATCCAAGATTTTGACTAATGATTGTAGTGATTTTTGATTCAAACTTTATATTTTGTATTGTATAGAACTCTTTTTTTTTTTTTTTTTCATAATTGAATATATTTTAGTATGTATATAAATATATAATATATACTTAACATTATTTTTCCTTCATTACTATTAAATAAATTTAAAATTTGAGCTTAAAGAAACATAAAAGAATTTGGGGTATTTTTATCTTTCTATATTTTTCTATATAAATATTATAAAAATAATCAAAGTTAAGTATTGATTTATTTTGGAATAATGTTAATGTTTTTTGGAGTAACGTTAATGTTTGCCGATGATTTGGTATTGATGGCTGAAAGTGAAAGTGATCTACAGCGAATGATGACGTGTGTGTATGAAAATTGTGCGATTAATGGATTGAGAATGAATGCAAAAAAGACAAAAATCATGGTGTTTGAAAGAGGAAGTGAGAGAACAGTATGCCAGGTGATGATTGACAACGAAGTGTTAGAGCAAGTTGACGAATGTGTGTACTTAGGTAGTTTGTTCACGAGAGATGGGAAGTGTGAAAGCGATATTGAAAGGAGAAAAGTTGCTGGCAATAAGGTAAATGGTGCAATCCGACCAATAATTGCAAATAGAAACATATCCACCACAGCTAAAAGGTTGGTGCACTCTGCTATCTTAGTGCCAACACTTATGTATGCAAGTGAGACGTGGACATGGTTAAAAAAGGATGAAAGTGGCATAAATGCAGTGGAAATGAGATCGTTGAGAAGGATGTGTGGCAAGAGTCTGAGAGATCGTGTGCGTAACAGTGATATACGAAAGGAATGTGGAATGAAAGTTGGTGTAATAACAAAGATGAATGTAAATAAGTTAAGATGGTTTGGGCACGTGGAAAGAATGAATGAGGACAGAATGACTAAGAAGATATATTTGGCTGAGAGGAATGGTGCTCGGAGACGCGGACGTCCGAGGATTAAATGGCAAGACCATTTAAATCAAATCCTACAGGACGGTCACGTGTTGAGCACATTGAACAGGAGAGCATGCATGAGGAATTGTATGACAGTGACGGAAGCGAAAGATGTATGCAAGGATAGAAGGAAGTGGCGCTCGATCCTTTCTGCCTACCCCGCGAGGGAAGCGGCGTGATGGTATGTATGTATGTATGTATGTAAAAACTATCATATTAGGTCAAGTCGTGGTATACTACTTTCTTGAATGTCTCTCTTTGTAAATAATAAATATAGGTATGAAGCTTTATTGGCGCATAGAAGATGTTCGCAAAGCGCACCAGCTGTCAACTACACTTGGAAAATATACTATGAAAGCTCAGATAATGTTATAAAAAGCTGTAAATTCTGTGTAAGAATCACGGTTGTTATTTCTCGAATTTAGTAGCGCTTTGGTAGATATTTAATGTTTTTTTTATTATCCACTGAATTGTATGCATCACTAGATATATATCCATATTATAAGTTCATGTTCCATGTACCATAACTAGGGTAATATATTCAGACTAAACTATAAATGCCAATATATAAATTGAATACCAAAAGTATGCAAGATGGGCACATTATGTGCAGGTAATGAATGAAAATAAGCCACAGGGTGTCAGAAATTTATTCGAAAATAGGGTAGAAATCTATGATTTGCAAAAACCTACCAAAACAGCTTTAATATACAGAAGGTATTAAAAAATAACGCGAATTCATGTGCATGTTTTCAAAATATGTATAATAATAGATTAAATCGTGTCATTTTCACCAACACTTGTTTTGAAATTCTTGTTTTTATTGCCGTTTCTATGAGTTGAATATAGATTTCATCGACACCGTTATAGGTACATTGTACATTGAGTTCGTCGGTAGCCTGGAGGTAGAGTCTCGGCTTCATGAACAAGGGGTCCGGAGTTCGATCCCAGGTGCCGGCAAACTCTTCTTTCACGACACAAGCAGAAGCTTTTATTAGCTTACAGTGAAAGGTGTATAAGGTTGTATTTGGGTTTAAAGCAAAACCCAGATATATCTTTTAAATAAAATGTACGTATATTCTGTATCTAGACATTGTAATTAATTTGAAAAATGAGTAAAGTGTTATTATTATTAGTAAAGACATATTTGTTATTTAATATACACGTGAAAATATTACTTTAACACCGTTTACAACAAAAGTGGTAATAATTTTCTTTCAAATAGGGTAATACATTGTTTATATATTGTCTCTTGTATATTGTTTCAACTTATATGTATTATCTGAAGTGTGTCATTGGTGAATAAATAAATACTGTGCTTGGAGCAAAGATTAAAGATTAAAGAATTTTATTAAAAGTTAATATATACATTCTGAATAATTGAACACATACATATTAATTCACCAATAAAAAAAGTCAAAAATATGATATTTCGAATTTTGTCTGAGGTGACTTGTAAACATACAATAAGTCATTGTTATGCATTTTTTGTTGGTAAATTCTCCTATCTTGAAACATTTTTTTTAAGTTAACCCTCTGCAACTGACGTGAGGTCTGTCAGACAACGCGAAATCTTTTTTATGTAACAACGTTGCCATTTCGAGCTCTATCTTTCTGTTTCGCTCAGTAGCTTCCTAATTTCTGTTCCTTTAATCATCAGTACAGTAACGACGGCCGTCGTGAGTACATGTGTGGATCTATAGCTGATGGGTGTCTGTCATACCTAAGTTCAGTAATAAATGATGGGTCTATTAGAGTCAGTAATATATTAATATTTTCAAAGTGTCTCACATACATCAGCTCAGTAAATTCATAGAGTTTACCTAACATCACTTCAATAAAACTTTTTTTTTCAATGAATGGAGAGCAGATTTCATTTGAGGCCTTGCTAGGGAACTTGTTCTTCCTATTATGACACAGTGGGTGTATAATGAAAAATTGCGCAATCCTGTCTTAGGACGAGATTTGCCAACTGCCCCTGAACAAAACGAACCTGGGATATCGTGTGAAAGAATATTGTGCAGATTTTTTACGAGTGAATTGAAAAGAAAGATTAAAGAGTGCGATTTAATTGAAAGGAAGACAAAATTTACTCGTTATGCATGCAAAAAACATATCTGCCTACAATGCTCGGCACAAATTTTCCAGGACTGAGAGGACGCACTTTGAAGCCGATTTTTAGAGAAACCGCTCTAACGATTTTTTTAAATTATTTTTTTACTTTTTAACAAAAGTTAACAGAAAACAAATTTCTATTTTTATTTATTTTATGTGTTTTTTTCATTTTATTAATTTTGTAAATTGTTCTAAAAAATGGTGATTTTTTATTAGCATTAATAAATTTCTTGTAATTTCTAATATCTGTTTTTTTAACCATATTTTTTCAAATGGTGTCAGCATACATGTAAAATATTCACAAAAAACTAAAAAAATAATCAAAACTTTTTGAATGATGGCAATAATGGAACTTAAAATGAGTGTCTGTCAAACCACTCCTCAGCAGAATAATAACTAAAAAGCCACCTCAGTTGCAGAGGGTTAATAAATGGTGGCGTGTATTTTTTTAAGTGAGATATATATTGTTAATAGAAATCATCCCCAATTATTTTTAATAGTAAGTTCGTGTTAAAAAACATAAAGCAAATTTAATGTAATTGTGTTACATAACCTTTGAACACGCACACTGATAAATGTCTTGACATTGAGTAGTTTGGCCCTGGCATACAGTATAATTATTATATCGCATAACGGTTCATTAAATTCTAAGCAAAAATATTTCTCTTACAACGTTTATGAAACACGTTCGGATATATGTTATAAACGGACAGCGTAGTAAATGTATAGGAAGACGCGACTTCATTAATGCAGGACCACCGTATTTGGAGGTTTTTTTCTATACCTACTGTAATTCTGTCAGAGACATTGAATGGTGAAATCAAGAAGAAAATGCACAATATGATTTCACATCCATATTTCAGCATTAACAAACTTTTAGATCAATACAATGAATATTACAATAAACTAGAAACAATATAAATATAAAGTGACCTATTTCTTATTCTCTGACTAAACTATTTACCCGTGCAATCCTGGTCGAAAAATCTTATCTATTTCATTTCATATTGTCTGATCATGAGCTATCTGCATCTAATTTACACCTACACCTTACAAAAGATTTCTACATTTCAATAGCGGTTTTCTCATTGTGGTGTGTTTGACTTCTCGATCTTTATCCCCAGAGATTCCACGTCTAGAAAATGGCTTTAACAGATGTGAATAAATTTGTGTTTCTTTAATGAAAATTTTACAAATATTTTCTAAAATTAATAATTTTGTAATGTTAATAGAAATGAGAGGTTTCATAATTATATTTACTTAATTATGGGAAGTAATTGTGTGTAGATAAGAATAAGTAGATGCGATACATAATGAGAATGCGGTAGGCAATTGCAAAGCAGAAGTCAAATAATAATAATCCACATCATATTACTCTTGGTATATTACAAACTTTGCAGATGTAATTTGTGTGAAAGTAATTAGAATATACGTAGTATGGTTAAATTTTATTTAATCATGTAACTTGTTTTATTTAATCGCTTGAGTAGGTACCTACACTCTCTGTCTAGGTGATGTTACATTTGTTAGGTACTTTAATTTTATTTAACCGTTTAAATACATTTAATTTGAAATCTACTACGAAATGACATATAAAAAGCAATTTAATTTTTCAACGCAATTCGTTTTAATAAATATTACGATAAATCACACTGCACATTTCCAATGTTCAAGGGAATTGGAGGGCACTCCTTTTTCAATTTATTCTTATTATTATTGGACAATATTAAAGTGTCGTTTACGTGCCGAAGCACCTCAAGTACACTGTACAATTCATAAATTCTAGGACATTACATCCACGTCATATTATAAATATAGATATATACATAGATAAATGAGAAATCTTGGATACATAAAGGTATCCACGTCAGAAGTTCAATACTACATTGAGTTACAAATATTTTAGATACAATATGTATCCACGTCAATTATGTAAAACAAAATATAATATTTGAAGTCAAAAATGTAAAAAAGAATGCAATATTTAAAAGTAATTGGTAAAATAAAAAGTTTTTAGGTCCCTTCTGAATGTCTTAAGATCTGCATCTTGCCTAAGCTCAAGAGGTAATCCATTCCAGAGGTTGGGTCCCGCCACAGAAAAGGCTCTATCCCCGTAATTTGTTAATTTTTTCCTCTGCGGAGCTACCAACTCCAAGGACACACTCTGAGCAGATCTCAAGGCACGCTGCCTCATACCTATATTTTTCAACATGCACAATTCAGCAATATAAACTGGGGCATCCTCATTCAGTGCCTTATAAACTAACATACACACTTTGTACTGCACTCTAGCCTCCACTGGTAGCCAATGAAGTTCCCTCAAAAGTGGAGTCATATGTGTACACTTTTGTACTCCAAAGATAACACGTGCAGCTGACTTCAAAACTGACTGCAGCCTATCGATTTGACAAGCAGGTAGTCCCACTAAAATACTGTTGCAATAGTCTAGTCTGGATATTACCAGAGCCACAATTAGTGACTTCTTAGCATCCAATGTGAGACACCTTTTTATCATCCCAATTTGCCGCAGCTGAAAGTAACAGGCACTGACAAGAGAACTAATTCTTGTAATTCACAGTCTAGTATTTTCCATTCGGAAAGAAAAACGTATTTATCACAATTGAATTTGTTTTTAGCACTTCGTAGAAACCAATCTTTTGAGATGAAATAATAAAATGTAGAGAGAACAAGTCAACTTTGTCTTTTCATATTCAAGAAGATTACTCAACAGATTTTATAAGAAATATTGGTGGCTTCGTTGACCTAATCTAGACAACAACTTTATAACTCAAAACTCGGCTAACTTGGAAATAAACGCTCACAGTTTTTAAAATCAATTCTTATCAATGTAGAAATAAATGAAACAAACGTTTTATTCTACTATTGATTTATTCGATGAGAGAGACGTCTTTCGTCTTATAAGGACATTGTCAATCAAAGACGTCTCTCTCATCGAATAAATCAGTAGTAGAATAAAACGCTTGTTTTATTTATTTCGACACCGACACAGTGAATAACTTATCAATGTATGTATCATAATCATTTGAATATATTGAAGAAAACTTACCGACCACCCGGATAGCGTAGAAGTCTGGAGTCATCCATTTATCCGAATATAAGAGACATAATTTATCATTTGCTCAATTCTACATAATTATTATGTTCTGTATTAATGTTTTTGCCTTAATACACAGCGTCATGTAATGGTGATAAATTGAACAAATATTTTGTATGACCAATAATTTTGTAAAACACCTCGGAAAATTGTAAAATGCATGAATAATACACTTTCCCCATTTTGTAAAACGCCCTGGTTTTATGAACAAACGGATTAAGTATCAACATGACTACGATGTATATGTAAAAATTATATACCTAACCCCAGTATGTATCATGGTGGAGTATTTTTGGTGAAGGTTTTATTTTTGCTGAATTCGATATTTTAAGAGTGTTTAGTTTCAGGAAAAGGTAGGTACCAAATTTATGAAATGCCAAAACCCTGGTTTATTTTAGGGCATACTAATTTGGCATTTTAAATACAACCTTAGATCAAAACTAACAGCAATTTCTTAGTTTATTTAAATTTAACAATATTTTACTGTTTATTGAACAGATTTGTTTCACTATTTCAGAATTAAATAAGTTTTTTTTTCAAGTAAAAGTATTTCATTTCTGTTATTAAATCTGATAATATCACTTTATACGCCATTGTATACTGCCCCTGACACTGTCTACGCTTCTTGCATATCAAAGAGTAACTAAGAGAAAAATGATTTAGGTATCAAATTGTATTCCCTTGTTTCTTTACCAAACAAAAAATGAGTTCTTAATTATTATTTTTTTCTCGCCAACTTAAACGAGTGATATGTTATTACTGAAAAATAATCACTTAGTAATATAAATTGACAGAAATAAAAATATACTTTTTTGTTCTTTGTATAACACCATTTTGTAATATAAAATCTAATATTTTTTCGACAATGTTTTATTTTGTTTTCTTTATATTGAGATAAGGTATAGGGTAGGCATATTTTGATTTTGTGTACTTTAATACAAATTACTTTATTTCATATGTTTGCATTTAATTTATCTTTTTGTATTGTTTTTTGAGAACGAAGGAAGTATGTACATACCCACGGCATATTTTTTTGTTTAAATATTTTATACCCACACTTAATATTATTAGATATTTTTTTCTTATATTTATACAATGAAATGATCCTGATCCTGAAAGGTTCTAGCTTTAGAACTATAATGAGGAACGTGAAACGCTTTGAAAATAAAACACTAAAAATCATTCTAAGATAATAAATTATATTTAAAAAAATAATGGTTAACGTCATTAAAACGCCTTCCTCTTTTCTTGACTTGATTACTATTGGATAAGCAGAAACTTGTTTACATGTATGCAGGTGGAGTTTATTACAGACATGTTATTGGGGTACTTTACTGAAAGCTCGTTGTAACTTTTGAATTATTTATATTAAGTTCGTTAGAAAGTACTATTGGTAGTTATCCTGATGCTAAAATCTGGGACTATTAATCTAGAACTTTTCTCTGCCAATTGTTCCATCCTCAGGAAACAAAAATATTCCCTTTTCACACTTATTTTACGTGGATACAACATTGCACTCAATTATATATAATAAGTTACAATCCATTGGATTGGTCTGCAACGAGTTTGGTTTTTCCTCTCCATTCGTCTCTATTCTCAGCCAGTCTTTTCAGCTCTACGTATGAGACACAGTTCATGTCCCTCTTCAGTTGGTCCATATACGCGTCTCTTGGTCGGCCTCTGCCATTTGTCCGCTCGGTCTTACCCTCCACGATGGCGATGAGTAGTCCTGGGTGCCTGATGTTGTGGCCAATCCAGTTAGCTCGTTGTTGGCCGATTCTCTTAAGAAGTTGCCTTTTTTCGCCTACCCTGGTTAATACTTCTTCGTTTTCGATGTGTTCCGACCAATGGATCTTCAGCATGCGTCTGTAGCACCACATTTCAAAGGCCGCCAACCGTCCGCTTTCCCTCTTGCTGATGGTCCACGTCTCGCAACCATAAAGCAGAATGCTCCATACAAAGGCTTTAGTAAGGTTCTTCCTTACGCTTAAATCAATGTTTGGGGATTCCAATATCTTAGATTTTTTGTTAAAAGCAATCCTTGCCTGGTTTATTCTGCTCACAATTTCCGATTTGGAGCGTCCATCCTGGTTTATTCTGCTGCCCAAGTACACGAATTCTCTTACTTGTTTGATGCTCACTCCATTTATGGCAGTGTTCGCAGTCGCTTCCTCTCTTCCCACGACCATACATTTTGTTTTTTCTTTATTTATTTTCATGTTGTATTTTGACTTTCATGTTGCACTCAATTAAAACAACAATTTCAGAACCATAACATTTTCAATTTGATTTCTTGGGAAGGGAGGAACTTCCTATCTGGATAGAATTTTTTATAAGGGGTTCACGTAGGTATTAGTATTATGAGTTTGTTTCATTAGATTTTGTGTATAGGTACAGCTGAAATGACATATTTTTTTAATCAATAAAGTTAACTTTCATTTCCTTTCCTCATCGTGATGATAATTACTTGTGTGAAATTATAATCAATATATTTTTAACGATATCAAACAACATGACGTTTTATTATTTTAACTATTTGTCGCGCTTCTGCGATAAACTCGCCCATTGCACAAAATTTATTTGTCTAATTTAAATTGTTTATTTTCTTATGTTGAATGAAGATTTTTAGTATTATTTTTATTATTTGTGACGTAAACAGGTAAATACATTTATGATATTGTTTCTTTTAAACTTATTTTTGTAGTTAATATACCTACCTATAAGTTTTTTAAAAGTGACATATAAAAATATGTAAGTCATATATTTCTATAAAAAATGTCTAGTGGGTATGAAATAATTAAAAAAAGATAAAAGAATTGTTCGTGTGGGCTGATATAAGGTTGTAAATAAAATTTGATATCTATCAAATTATCTAGTAGGTATCTACTTTTGTATAAAACATCAAAAGTATTTACTTTTCATGTTTTCTTTCTAGATTTCATGTCATGTGTTTGATTACGTAAGTTGCTATATAACATTTTTATTCATAAATATATTTTTTTAATGAATAATATAAAAGTTTGCTCTTTATATTACTTCCAAATAGAATTTTCAAAATTCTCCTTGATTCGAAACTACGTTACTGTAAACCACTTAAACTAGTAATTTAATAACATGACCTACGCGCTAGCAAGAAGTCGATAAAGAGAATAAGTACTTTGAAATTCTGTGTAGTACCTATTATATTTCTTCTAATAAACACACTTGTGCTAAATATTTCTTACCGGAATGTTTAATATTATGGGGATCATTTCTTTATTGCATGTTTTCATCATGATGAATTATCACTTACGATTAAATTATAAAAAAAATATATGAATCGGTCATTTGAGAAACAACATAAGTCAGTCTATACAATCTTTTCAGAACTCACAAAAAACTGTTTGGTATAAAATTTTTAATGAAATGTTGACATTTAACTCAAATCAAAATATAACTTATATGTAGTATATTTTTTATTATAAACCCTTATTTTCTTTCAAAATATTTTATTTCTATATTAAATCGTTAATTCAAAATCTTCTCAAATGAACACCATTTCAGGGAAATAAAATCAACATTTTCATCCCAATTTTTTTAATAAACAACCAAAAATCACTAATTTTCACCATTTTTCCCACGTTAGTGGTTGGCATTAAGTGTCAGCTGTGAATTGACACGAATGGCTTAGTTAATCAGCTCAATTTGTATCAAATAGGTAAAAATTACGTGGTTTCTAAATGAAATAACGTGCGTTTCAAGAAATAGGATCCAAATAAAAAAAGTCGTATCCGCTAAAAACCTGACTTATGTTGTTTCTCAAATGACCGATTCATATACCTATATTATTTTTACTTTGAAATCAACTACAGAATATTAATCTTACTTTCTACGTCTAACTGTAAGTGCACAGGAGATACGTGTTATGTGAAAGAACGCAAAATATCTAATTAAATACAAAAACGTATTACGAGAAGTATCTAAAAATTAATAATCACATGGGAATATTGTCATTCAAAAATAATGTTGGGGAATCTGACATGGCACTAGAAGAAAAAATATCACATACCTTGAAACATGTTAGTACCTACCCATAATACAAGATTCATCTTAGCTTGGGACTAACTCGATCTGTGTGAATTGTCTATGTATGTTATGTTAGGTATGTCTAAATCTTTTTTGTTGAAATATAGTATTCCAGTCAGCTTATATATTATGAGTATAAAGATAAATCTTCTTTGGTTTTACTTCACAAGGTTTTACTTCAATTGTGTTCTTATGGAAAACAAATCTGACTGTTTAAGTTTCTTTGAAATTAAGATGAGTGATATAATACGCAAATTATATATCTTTCTTCTGTACAATAACTATCATTATTTTTTATTAAAAGTTAAAAATATATGAGTTGTTTATTGTTTTCACTTTGAAGAAAGAATTTTTGGGTGGACTTTGTTTTTTGAAGATAAATATAAAATTAATTACATTTATTACGCGGAATAAGTCAAGCTGTGTTGTAAAATCTATATAAAGTATTATATATCAACTCCGTTTAACATAAGATATATTATATAAAAATATATCTCGAACACAAGAGAAAATTTTATATCAAATATGATTCTTAGGTTAATTGAAAAAATGTGAGCAAATTTTCTGTGAGTTACCGACTGATATTATCTAAAACTATACTTACAAGTGTGTTATTATTTTATTAACTTTTTAAGATTTTTTATGGTTATACTTTCAAACTTTTTCAATAAGACTATCAAAATTTATATTTAAGTGCACGTATCTACATAGGTTTCATAAGAAAAAATATATTATCATAATTAGAATTTTTCATCTCTCTATCTTGATGTCCTAACTTAATAATATACGTACTACTTATAAGGTAATATATCATTACAATGAAAGAATTATTATTGTGGGTGTATAGTTGCTCATAAAATTATATTGATATATTTAGGGTAGGTATTATTAAGAATAGTAAAGTACATATTTATAGCAGTTTTGTGGAATAATATAATATGAATTGATCAATAATGTTTTATTAATTCTTATACAATCGCAAAAATTGCGTAAATGACAAATTTGAGGTTTAATACAATTTATATGAAAAACGAATAATATGGTGCATTGGAATATTGTTATGATATGAATTTTTTATACTTAAGGAGTTTTATTATACCTACTTGAGGAGGAGAATTATTAATCAATTTAATCAAATGAAAGTAAAATATATTATAACCATTATATTAAAATAGATATCTTTTTATTTCGGGAATAATTGATGTGAATAAAAACATATTATGTAATATTTATCAATATAATAAATAACTATGTTCATTGTAATGTGTATGTGTCAACTAGTTTTAATAACTGTGCTATGTACTATTCAAAATAAACTTAAATTATTTCAACAATGTATATAATAAGATCTTTTGTATTCACATTAATTCCTATTCACAAAAATATAAATCCAATTGAATATCCTTATTAAAATTATTTTTCAAATATCAATACCATGAATGTGAACAGTAAAATAATAACTTTTTTCAATGTGTTATGGTTATTAGACACTTAAAGAAAAGTAAGTAAGGAAAACCATGACTATCTTATGCTTTGTCCAGATGACTCACTCATTGACTGGTCAAGTATGGAATACAAGGTGAACATAGGAAGGGGATAAGGAGAGGATATGCTGTTATGAGATACTTTCTACATTTATAAGAGATGTAACATATAAATGCTAATCACTATTCTATTCAATAAAAGTTATGTGAACAAAATAGCAAGTCAAAACATGAACGGTGAATAAAGAAAATATAATAGTAGCAACAGAAGAATGTAATGTAAACATTGAATTAATGAAGAATTTCAAAGTTAAAATTAACTGATGTATATTAAGTATTATTTATTTCACATATCCATGGCGTGAGCCTTTCACATGTTCAAGAATACACAATACACAAATCAAACTTCTCATTCACAACAAATTTGGAAAACAAGAATTGGCAAAGAACAAAACACAAAAGGGAATCAATTCACAACAATAATATTTTAAGTAAAATCATAAAATATTGGAGCGTCAGTATAGAATTTTAATGAAATGTTTAGTACTTAATATTATATATAGTATATTATAATAATTATCTTCATATATGTAATTATTGTGAGTTTATAGGGTAACCAATAAATAATAAATTGATTTTACAACTTGTACTTTATATTACCTCAAAGAACGAGATCTGTTCAATTTTGAGGGTTCATTTCTTCTCAAAAATGAAATATCTCCCAAAATATCTTAATATCCCATAAAAGCTCTTTAGCACCTTTATTTCAGCAATGAAATATATTTTTATAAGTACATAGAGGACAACTTGTATGTTTATTACCTATGGCTAGCTTACTGCTACCTCATTTGAGGAAGAAACGTTGATGCAAGATACTGCGTGTTAATGTGTAAGTAAGATAGATTTTCGTTCATTTTCATTGCTGGTGATAAGATAAGATTATTAAAGTTATTTGTTGCTTGAACGCCGGAGATAAGAAAAACAATAACACAGAAACTCCCTGACAATTTTACCAAAAGAATACACAATACAGAATTTTACAAATTCACAACGCGTGGGTGAGCGTTTTGTTGTTTCACTTGATACTGGGTATCATGTTGCTGACGGACGGAAAATATACCCACTCTGTGATCTTACAGAATATACAGAACAGATTATAAATGTAAGTAGGTATGTACATAATTTATTATCTTCAAATTGTATACTTTTTGATCTTATTCATTCTATGGACATGAGCATGTCATACTCCAAACTTTAATTATTTTGTTTTATTCTTTTATAAAGTAATGCGGCATATTATAACCTCATTTAATAACCAATAATCTGTTAAAAAAAAAAAATGTACATTGCTAAACAAATCTAAAAAAAATATGTATCAAATTACAAAGGAGAAAGATGTTTATGTCTATACTTGATTCTTAATTGGTATAATATTACATTATATTATATGTATAATACTGCTCACTGTATCGCTTATTGATTTATGCTTTTGACGTAATTCACCAAGGAGTAGGATTTTCCTAGAACCGTGTTGTACCTACTCTTATTATAGTGGACTTAAAATGATAAGTAAAATAAATTTGTGGGATGTGGATTTTTGTGAAAAAAGAACGAAAAAGTATGTAACCATGAGAATTTTTCTCACTTCTTTCTCTCTGGTTACCCCAGTAAAGAGGTAGGGAAGTGGGAGAAGACTTTAAAAAGAAATAAATATATTTCGTTGATATAATAAAATAAGGTGTTGAAAATGTACCTATATAAACGCTTTCATTATTCTAAGGCTTTATTTTACAGAAGAAAGGGATATTAAACTGTTGACCAAATACAAATTGTCCGATCATTGAAATATAAAAGTGCTGAATATAATATGTAATTATCTTGGGATTCATAAACTTTAAAGAAACCTTCGAATCCATAGAAAATTGGGCAATACAATTTTTTTTTACACCCTGGAAACCACAAGTGGCCACCGACTCGCTGGTGTCAACTGTATGCAGATGGCGAGGATCGAGTGGCGCTGAGGGGAATGTAGGCAGTCTAGGCACACATAAATTTTGTAATAATTCAAGTCCTTAGTACATATCCGTACGTAACTGTAAGAAAGACTTAAGTTTAAAAAAAAAACATGTATTATGTGTCATCCTCGGTGTGAGATTTTCCACCAAGGATACATCAAGAGAGTATTTTAATTGTCGAGTGGGTTTTTCATAGGAAATCCCATAAGGACAACCTCGAGCCCCCTTTTTGATAAAAAAAAAAAGGTTTTGCTCTAGATTGTCTGGGTGAAATGAGAACTGATGTTCTTGAAACGTCCAGGGGTAAGTGGTGGGAACCCCTTCCTTAATGTATGAGGGGAATGGAGGAGACCTATGACTAGGCGGTGTACGGGAGTGGGCAATAAAGAAGAACTTTCAGAACGGTTACAAATATTTCAATCTAAAGCTTACAGAGAAGATTCCGGAGACTTCATGATATTTAACTTTGAAGAAAAGATAAATAAAAGGAATATTATATACTAAAGTACCTATGTGTACATATATACATTTGATCTAGTACAAATATGTATGTTTTAGAATCATTATTAATAGAACCGAATGAAATTATTTACAGCCATGGAATAATTAAAGCCCTCGGGCTTTTTGCGATTTTATGAATGAATATATAAATAAATATTTTCTGTGGAAAAAATACATTCCGTAAACAATTGTACATTTGGTGTTTTCAGAGTGCCTACCTGATAAAATGTCACTAATACATGAATACGTTCAAAAATATTTTTTCCTTAAAAGCACTCAAAAATGAAAATATCGATTTTCAATGACTAAATAATTTTCTCCGTAAAGCATCTGTTAAAAAATTGATCTTCCACATTTTCTGCAAATTTTTGAAAGTCGTGTAGAAGGCAATTTATCATAAAAATAAAGAATTTTTTTCATCTTAAATTCAGCGATCAGATTTGCTCATACCATCCCCATTCTGATTTTTTTAAATTTGTTAATGGGACGGAGAGGATGTCTTGCATGATAATTGTTACATGCGGTTGGTCTACTGGCTACCCTACTTGTAGATATGGCGTGATGGTATAGTAGCAGTAGTAGCAGTTACATATTTATTATGATTATGAGCGTTGCAGATTGATGAATTTTCAAAAGGATTTCATTTCAATCAGTTGAGAGTTGAAATTTCTAATAAAAACATGGGGCCAACATCTTTAAAACGAGTTTCCATTACTTTGCAAGATTGAATTTATGATACTAATAACATGTGAAAGAGTTGAAGAGACATGCGGGAATTAAACAAAACAGACAGAAAAATATAAAAGAAAAATCCTTGCAGAAAATAAAACAATTTTAGTAACATTTCTGTCAAATAGTATGTTTGTATTATGACTTATTATTATGAAGGGGAATATTTTTATTAAAAAATATAAAAGTAGATACATATGATATTCTAGCATCTGAAAATAAAGTCATTCACTTTATTTCAAATTCTATCAATAATGAAATTAAAAAAGAAACAAATGTTTTCTTCTGCTATACCATGTTCTTTTATACAGAGGGACGTCTCTTGCGTTATTAGGACGTTGATTAATAACTATTTATTTTTTTCTGTAACACAAATATTTTGCAAAAAAAACAATTACCGTTGCAGTACCTGCTTAAATGTTGACAAATTATCAATATACTAATCAACTGTTTCCAACAATATACCATTCATGTGACAGCAATGTAAAAGTGTCAACAATGTCGCAGTATAAATGTTTCAATACGATTAGTGTTAAGACCTTTATGAATTAGTCTTGTTTATCCTATATTTCTAGGAAGACCATTGGAGAGAATGCACAAACTTTGTCATGAGAGTGTGGTTTTTAATAGTAATAAAAATACATTACTTAAATCAATGAGGACTACCCTGGAATAACCCGCGGCGAGGTATCTTGCCCCGAGATATTACAACTCTATTCACGAGCTGTAGCGTATTTCCTCTCCTGTCTCGGCTAGCTCACTGCATGTGTCTTCAGAGGTCGTGGATTGGTTGGTTAGGGCACAAGGCTGATGAATACACAGGATGTTCAGATACAAACGTTTTCCTTTTATTGGATCTTTGTTGCATTACATTGCGGACGGGGTAGCCTCCATCGACGGCCGTCCATACTATCAAACCATCCGATCTTTCGTCACGGGTGCCAGGCGCTCACGATCCCCTTCTGTAAGGTTCCGTCGATACGGATAAGCAGGCGACTCGTCCAGCTCAATTTGCGACCCGGGAACTAGAACCGCCTCTGTTGGCAATTATCATCATAATTATTAGACACTGACAGAACACTTTTCATCTGTATTGAATTTAAGTTAATATTGTGATTTATCTAAAATATAGCCTTAAGAGACTTACCACGATATCTGCGGTTATATACGAGTGTCCGGGTCCCACAATTTATATAATTTTCACTGCCTTTATTTACACGTAATCATCTCCATCCTCTTTTGAGGTTATTCCCGATCAGATGTTCTAATTACAAGACATTGGTTCACTTATATTTGGTCGCCACGAGGTGACACCAAAGAAAATTTCCTAACCGAAGACGTATGTCTTCCAACTGTCCCGGAGTCCTCTTAAAAAGTGAACTCTTCACATGTTTTCTGCCGGTCAGTATTTTATTTCTCCGACTTTGTAACAATAACGCGTTTGACTTCTGACAACTCATTGCGGTGTTGCCATAAGGCGAAATGTGGCTGATAAGAAAAATTAAACCACCGATAATAATATCATGCTACATTAATTCCCCCCCTAAGCAAAAAAAACAAAAAAAACAGAATGCTTTTTTTTTTTTTTCTCTCTATCATTATGATACAACTAAACGTTTATGCACCTGACACGCAAAAAGAAAATCGGATGGTCTGTTTACAAATTCAAAAAAAAAATCATCATCACATCATATATATATACATACTTATGCTAAATAAACTCAGTTTTATGCGTAGTTATACATCAACCCGTCTCTCTCAGTACCTCAATGGACGCCACCACACTTAGTGTTTTTTTTTTTTCATTTGGATGGGTGAACACGATTTTGTGTGGAAATTTTAAACCCCTAAAAATAAACCATTGTGAAACGTGCACGTATGCTTCACAATGCTCTATGATGTATAACGAGGCATATCTTGTACAATGTCTTATAACTATATACTTTTTAAATCCAAGGGAACACAGAAGAACAATAACATAGGTTTATACCCTAAACATGTGAAAATGTCTAAATAGAAAACTTTGAAACTTTAAGGAGTTATTAACTGCAAATGTTAAATATAAGGATGAAAATTATCTCTCATATTGGAAATCTACGAGAAATTTTTCCACCCAGGTAGCAAACAAGGCATGATAATATATTCCTCTGG
This sequence comes from Athripsodes cinereus, assembly GCA_947579605.1. NCBI lineage: Eukaryota > Metazoa > Arthropoda > Insecta > Trichoptera > Leptoceridae > Athripsodes > Athripsodes cinereus. Next base: position 16,290,449 of record OX388310.1, read on the forward strand.
GAAAAATTTATCCCTTCCTTTCCTAACCTAGTGACATATTAAAAAATAAAAAAAAACTTTAGTACATATTGTATGTACATTTTCTTTAAATGCATCTGTGTGCTTGCTTAATTTAAAATCTTAATAACAATTCATACATTTAATTGTTTTAATCCTAATCGAAGGGAATAAATAACAAAATTTATCTTTGCAAAAACACTGCTAGATATAACCTACATTTATGTACTATGTTTTATCATAGGTATATCTTCATTTTTATATATACATTGTAACTCATATTATACCATTTTAATTAGAGCTTTTACTTCATGAATTTCGCATGCATGTTAAAAAAAAATCATAGTAACATTACTATGTTGGGCCTATATATGTTGAATAACCAGTTCAACGTTAATACTTATAAGTTATATAATACACATATTTGATTTACACAATCTATATGTTTACATTTTATATGTTCAATACATCCTTACACACTATAATTAAAATATTACACACATGCACATATACATATTCAGTCAGGAATGTTCAGTGCATGCCACGTTCCTAGAATAAAATAAAATGATTTTCATCGGTAACAAAACAATACACCCTTCCTCAAGTCAAGACCCTTTTCCAGTTTTGAACATTTAATACTAATTAATTAAAAGGTAATTGTGTTAACCTAAAACTTAATATTATAATTGGTTCTTTTAAAAGCAATATATGTACTACGAGTACATTAAAGGAATTATAACGATGGTTTATTTTTCTTGTTAATTTTTGTAATCAACAATTTACTTCTCTCCGCCAAAAACGTAAGCTTATTCTTAACCCTAAGACGGTTAATTATCTAATTATACGCCTATACACGATCTTCCAGTCACTCTGGAAAGAGTTGACATTAGAGGAACTACTGTTCTCTCCACAGTTTCTGTGTAAATTATGTGTGTATTCATGGTCACTCTATTAAGAGGTACCCCAAAGAAGGTTTTTCTTTGTATTTATTTTCCTTTCTGAAATTTACACATATAATTATATCGCTTTCCTACAATATTCAAATACGCAAAGGACTGTTCGATCTGGCATGGTGAGCATATCACTGTGTGATGTTTGCATATTTTCATTCAAATTCATTTGTTCATCTTCCTTTTTTACTTTCATCTTTATTTTCTCTCTCACATTCATTCTTCCTCATTCAATGTGGCCACCTTCTACTTTCAACTATCCATACAACTATAATCTCACATTCTTCTCCTCTTGTATTATGACATATCAATTAATGTGTGATAGATTTGTTCCTCATGCCAGATGCCTTAATCCTTCTAATCTTGTAAATTTTTGTTCAACACATATAGTCATTATAATTTCATTTTTTTTTAAATAAATATATGCTTGTTTTAATTTTCAATTTACCTTCTCTTTTTTTTTTTAATATTTGTATTTATAACAAAACTATACTTTTATTTATGATATATTATTGTAAATAATTTATATTTTACAAAAAAAAAAAAAACATCATCCGTGTATGGTATGGATCTTCCCAAGTTGCATATACCAACGGCGCACTCCTTTATCCGAGGGATTACATGATGTTCCATTGACATTAACTAATGTTATGTACATATATACAACATGCATCTTAAAATTATATTTACAAATTATATATTATTAAACTAAGACAGCTTTACCCACGGGTGGGGAAGCCAGCAGACTAGCCACATGTACCAAGCATGTAGGCCGTCCTCAATGTGTCAATGAAAACCCAAGACACTCATGATGGGTGACACGTCCCATCCCAGAATTTTTAAGATGTAATATGTCTTTATTTTTTTCGAACACCTGCCTTTTACAGGACACTCGAAAACTTGCGTGAAAGAGTGGGAGATCAATTCTTTACCGGATTCTCCACGGCTTCCACAAACATACAACAAAATTAAATATTCATTCAGCCCTTAATCTTCTATTTTACATATGTCTTTAATATGGTATTTATTTATAGCTTTTGTTTCTACATCTTCTAAAACATAAGTTATATCGCTTATCTTTTTTACTATGCGTGATTTTATGAATCGTGGTGCCAGTTTAGTGCAGAAATATTGAGATTTGTTTGATTGTATGAAGTTCTTACGATAAACTATATCACCCTCTACATAATTCCTATTTGATCTACCCTTATTATAATAATCTGCATTCTTAATGTATGCTTCTGAGAGATTTTCCGAGACAATATTAAACAGTGTACTTAAATCCTCCATCTTTTTTATATATAATTCTCTATCTTTTTGCAAATTTTGTGGTGACTTTATTTCGGTGTCTACGACCTTACCATAAATGTGTCCATCTAAAATTATTTCGCGACCTTTCATTAGCAGATTTGGCGTATAACCCGTGGCTAAATTTACTGTGTTGTTTAGTGTGCACTGTACTGAATCTAGATACGTGTCCCATTTTCTTTGTTGATTGTCTACGAATATCGCCAAGGTGTAGCCTATTGTTCTGTTAAAAGTTTCTATGTTATTGCACATAGGTGAATATAAGGTTGTGTAGAATATTTTCTGTACGCCGTAAGAGGTCATGAAATCCTTTAAGACATTTGATTTTAAACTTGTACCGTTGTCCGTAATTATTGCCTGCGGGACCCCCTCCTGAAGGAATATCTTATTTTCAATGTGTTTTATTATTTCTTGTGAAGTTGCTCTACGTAGTGGGAAAAGCCAGCAATATTTAGAAAACACATCGACGACAGATAGAATGAATGTGAATCCGGTTGACGATTTTGTTAGTGGTCCGATTAAGTCTATGCTTAATATCTTTGCTGGACGGTCTACACGTTTCCTGTTCTTCATAATTCCTGCAGGTGGGAGGTTACTAGGTTTGTATAATTTGCATGTTTCGCACTTCTTTACATGTTTTTTGACATCATTAAACAATCGTGGCCAGTGATAGTATCTTGATATGTTTTTAAAAGTTTTAAACGTACCTGGATGTCCTGTGTTATGATAATTTTCCACAATCGATTCTCTGTTATCCCGCCTAGGCACCTCTTTCCAGCTGAATTCCTGTGTGAGGGGGTTGTCATCTTTCATTAGCCTATACAGTATGTTTTCATCCACTCTGTAGTTTATGAATTTACCTGGTGATTCTATACAGCCGTTAAATACTCTGTCATACCATGGATCAACTATATTAGAATCCATATTTATCTCACTGATTTTTGCTGGAATACGTGACAATGCATCAGGGACTCTGTGGCTACTTCCCTTTCTATGTTCTACTGTGAAGTCAAATTGAGAAAGACGCATTGACCATCTTGCTAGGCGACCTGTTGGATTTGATATTTTTGTCAAAAACCGTAGAGCTGCATGGTCTGTTATTACTTTGAATTTCATTCCTTCAATGTATGGTCTGAAAAATTCTATAGATTCCAAAATGGCTAGCAATTCTCTTTCTGAAACAGAATAATTTTGTTCGGTTTTTGATAGGGTTCTTGAGAAAAATGCAATGGCTTTTTCTTCTCCGTTAAAATCCTGATGAAGGGCTGCTCCGATCTGATGCTGACTAGCATCGGTGTGGAGTAAAAAAGGTTTATTAAAATCTGGACACACTAATACCGGTGCCGTTATTAATGAATTTTTAAGCTTTGTGAAAGCTTCTTCCGCGGAGTTGTTCCATATAAATTTTTTCTCACCTCTTTTTACTCTTAATAGTTTGTTTAACGGAGCTGAGATCTCGCTACAGTTTCTAATGCTTCTTCTATAAAAACCTACCATTCCTAGGAACATACGTAGTTGTTTCAAGTTTTTTGGAGCTGGGAAGTTAGCGATCGATTCCACCTTGCTTGGGTCTGGTCGTAATCCGTTTTTGTCAATAAGGTACCCTAGATATTTTAATTGACTTCTGCAAAACTCACACTTAGACAACTTAACCGTCAACCCTGCTTTTTGCAATGTGTCTTTTACCTTTTTTAGTAAGCTGATATGCGAATCGAAATCCGAGCTAATGACAATTAAGTCATCTACGTAACAAAAAACATTTTTGTCGAATTGAGGGCCGAACAGTTTGTCCATTAATCGTTGGAGGACTGCTCCTGAATTTTTGGCTCCAAATGGTAACCTACAAAAGTGAAAAAGTCCCATGCTTGGGACCGCAAAAGCTGTTTTTTCTTTTGATGATTGATCTAATTTAATTTGCCAATATGATTTTGATAAATCGATCGATGAGATATATTTTGCATTTCTTAAATTTGATAAAATGTGATTTATGTTCGGCATAGGGTATGTGTCTGATTTTGTTACAGCATTTAATTTTCTAGAGTCCAAACAAAACCTCGGAGATCCATCTTTTTTCTCTACGATAACTATTGGCGAGCTCCATGAACTGTCCGATTCCTCTATGACTCCCAGACGTACCATCTCTCGAACTTCCTTCTCGACCAAGCTTTGTCTTGCGGGGCTGAGATTGTAATATTTTTGTTTGATCGGGGGGCCTGTAGTAACTATTGTATGTTCTACTAAGTTCGTACATCCTAATCCGTTCTTCTCATAGGAAATATTTCTAAATTCCTGTTCTAATAATTCTAATCGGCGTTGTTGTTCCGGAGTTAATGTATGTTTTCCTGAAATTTTTCCTAATTCATTTATATCTTGTGTATTAGTATAACGTATTTGATTGATTAATTCTGGTGCAATCTGAAATGTATCCCAAAAGTCTATCCCCAAAATTATATCCTGTTGGAGTCCATCTAGAATATATAGAGGTATGGCATGAGATTGAGAATTACATGATATATTAATATTTAATATACCTAATACATTCAGCTTATTTCCATTTGCTGCCGAAATTGTGTAGCCTGTTGGGTTTGGTTTATGTCCTCTTGCGATGAAATATTCACCCATGTTTCTACTTATCGCAGAGATTGAAGCACCTGAGTCTAGTAAACCTGAGAACAATTCATTATCTATTTCTACTTCCAAGTATGGGCGCTTATCGCCCTGTTTTGCAAATATAAGTGGTGCTAACTGATATGTTTTATAAAAGAGGCCTACGTATTTCAGCCAACCATTCCATTCGCTGGTTCTGGTCTCTTGAGAAGGTTGACTGACTACTCGTTTTTTTGTCGGCTAGTGTCAAACTGTCTCTGTCTATTTTGTGAGATATTATTGTCATTATTACGATATTTTTCATTTGAGTTATTGTTATTAGTTTTATTTTGAAATTGGCTTTGACGATATTTTAAAAAACAATTTTTTTGGAAATGTCCAGGCTTTCCACAGTAAAAACAAGAATAGTGAGTCGGTGTGTTTGAAAAATCGTTTTCTTTAATGAAATTAGTATTGCTACGGTTGTAATATGTAAATTTTCCATTTTGTTTTGTATTTCTAAGTTGATTATTAAAAATTGGTTTATTTCTGTATGAATGATTTTTATTTACTTCTGTTTCTCTTTTTACTACATTGCAAACTTGGTTACACTCATTGTAATTTTGTACTGGTGTTTTTGTAGTGCTCGTCGAAGGCTGTGGTGTTGACATTTCTGCTATTTTACTACAATGGCTAGAGCTGTATGAAGGTTTCTTTGAAAAGGACTCGAATTTTGTACATAATCGCATTAAATCTTCTACGCTTGTGAATGTCGTGGCAGCCACGATGCTTGCATAGTGTGTTGATAAGCCATGGATAGTTATTTCTAACAATTCTGCTTCACTAAATTTATGTTCTAATAGTTTGTTTTTAGCCATGACGTTCAATATGAATTGTGAGGCGGTTTCATCATCACTTTGTGTAGCTGTCATTATTTTTAACTTTAAAGTTCTCTGACTGTCTGTATCCCCGAACTGTGTGATTAGTTTAGTTTTGAAAGACTCCCAACAATTTATAAAATCATTTGCTCTGAACCACGTCAATGCGAAGTCTTGTAACAGAACTGGCATATACTTAATCAATGAGTCTAACTTTATATCATAAACCCCGGATAACTCTTGCAACCGTTGAATAAACAATATTGGATCTGAATTACCTGTGTAATGTATCCCCAACTTCAGAGGGTTAAATGTCTTAACGTGGTAATTGTCATTTTTATTTTGATGTGGGCTTTTTAATGTCGACGATCTAATGAGTGGTTTCTTACTTGCTTTCTTTCTAGTATGTGCCTTGACAGTAATTTTAGATGTAGAGGCCATAGTTGTGTTTGTTTCTGTATTTAATTCAGAATTTTTAGTATTTTCACTTTCAATATCTGTATCAGACATTTTTGACAAATTTTTATGTATTTGTTAATTGTTATTATATGTGTATTATTGCTTTATTTTTGACGTATAGTGTACGGACTCTGTTTTATCGATATAAATATCGAATTTTTATTATTGACTTTTTACCATAAATTATAGTAGTGAAACTCAATCAGTTCACTGGTACGACCTTTTGTTATAGTCACATAGATGGCAGTATTAGCCATACCCTATAAAACATTGCACAGATGGCGTTTTGTGATATATTCGTTACGTAATTTTAAAATAAACTTTTAGGTATCCTGACTTGAGAGAAAGATGCATATATCATGTTTAAACACTTACGGTTTGTGTAATCTTTAGTGGTATCATGTACTAATGTGGCATTGCACTGCACATCCTCTGTCTGGTCTTGGTGTCTGCTGCTAGAAGAGATTTTTTAAAAGAAGTTTATATTCGATAAAATAAAGTACTTCATCAAGTCACCCGTACAACAATATTTGTAACAAAAGCAGAGAGGTTTAGTGACTCATTTACACTATGGGAAAATTAATGAAATTTTAACAGTGTATCATGGGTTGCATACTGTCATATTAATGTAATAAAGCATGATAAAATATTTATAAACTATGGACAATGCAAACAAAAATTGATTGTTTCATTTACAAGTTTTGAATCATTGAGAAGAGAACATAGGTTTGTGAATCGTTTATCAGTTCGTTGATTTTTTTTTAAATAATTCACCAAAAATAAGTACTTATGAAAATAGCAATTACCTTGCAATTTGACAAAATCAATTCAAGTTTCCTTTGTTACCTATACCCTTGATGTAGTAATGTTCAATTTCTCTGTAACACATAAAGTATTATATTAATACATTTATAATTAATTTTTCTTCTTGGTATGATTATTTTTGTTACACCGCTAGGTATGGGTGTATTTTTTTTCTCTTATTTTGTGACAATTTATATTTTCAATTTAATTTGATTTTTGCTATATATGTACATGTGCATGTGATGCCTGACACAAATATAAAAACAGATAAAATCATTTAGAACACTTAAGCTACTAAAATTTGACTCCGTGACAATTGGAAAAAATTGTCTACCCCCATTGTATGTTATTCAAACCCACAGAAAAAAAATCCTTTTCAATCCTTCTTTGCCATGTGCTCCATAACAACCCCGTGTTGTAAGAATACGCCGACATTACTGGAATATGTATGTAAGAAGCTTGGGCGCCATTTAATGTAGCGTATTTCCTCTCCTGTCTCGGCTAGCTCACTGCATGTGTCTTCAGAGGTCGTGGATTGGTTGGTTAGGGCACAAGGCTGATGAATACACAGGATGTTCAGATACAAACGTTTTCCTTTTATTGGATCTTTGTTGCATTACATTGCGGACGGGGTAGCCTCCATCGACGGCCGTCCATACTATCAAACCGTCCGATCTTTCGTCACGGGTGCCAGGCGCTCACGATCCCCTTCTGTAAGGTTCCGTCGATACGGATAAGCAGGCGACTCGTCCAGCTCAATTTGCGACCCGGGAACTAGAACCGCCTCTGTTGGCAATTATCATCATAATTATTAGACACTGACAGAACACTTTTCATCTGTATTGAATTTAAGTTAATATTGTGATTTATCTAAAATATAGCCTTAAGAGACTTACCACGATATCTGCGGTTATATACGAGTGTCCGGGTCCCACAATTTATATAATTTTCACTGCCTTTATTTACACGTAATCATCTCCATCCTCTTTTGAGGTTATTCCCGATCAGATGTTCTAATTACAAGACATTGGTTCACTTATATTTGGTCGCCACGAGGTGACACCAAAGAAAATTTCCTAACCGAAGACGTATGTCTTCCAACTGTCCCGGAGTCCTCTTAAAAAGTGAACTCTTCACATGTTTTCTGCCGGTCAGTATTTTATTTCTCCGACTTTGTAACAATAACGCGTTTGACTTCTGACAACTCATTGCGGTGTTGCCATAAGGCGAAATGTGGCTGATAAGAAAAATTAAACCACCGATAATAATATCATGCTACAGAGCACATAACGTCAATCGACATGCATCAAGCAAAAATCCTAAATCTTTCGGCGACAATTCGAAGCATTCTCTGAAGAAATATTCGAATGAATGCCTTCGTTACGTCTCATGGACGGGTAACGAAAGCATTCATTCGAATATTTCTTCGGAGAATGCTCCGAATTGTCGCCGAAAGATTTAAAATTTTTGCTTGATGATCAACGTTCGCATCCAGCTGTCTGGACGCCGCCTAGATTCTTTAGTCGGGGCTAGGAGCTTTGTACATATCTCGACACGAGAGAGGGAGTAAAGAATATTATGTTTTGTTGCGTTTAAGTCACGTGGCTTATCACTGTGTTTGCAAGACTATTTTTGATGAAATGTCTTTTCACAACTTTTCATTTTAGTGGATCATCCAGAGTGATCACTGAAAGTTAACAGTTGTGAATACTCCTTTAAGAAAATGTAGATAATAATATGTAAATCTTATATGAGAGCTCGAGCTTTTTATGGAATCCAATATTTATTTCAGTGAGTGACACTAACTAGATACCTAATGAATATTATTACAATAGCTATATTTCTTTTACTTGGAAAACTAAGATGGGTGGGACACGTGATTCAATAATTCGATGAAGATTCGATGGCTAGATGGTGTTAATAGGGATATTATCTAGGATATAGGCTTTCTGAACAAGAACCAAGGATATGATTTGTAATTACTATTGGACGCAGAAATCTAGCTAAAAAAATCAACACAAGCTTACCATAAAGAAAGTAAAGTAAGTAAATAATAAGTTTATTAAATTTATTCACTGTTTCGGTGTTTTGGTAAAAAAACATCTCTCATAAAAAAAAACGAAGTAGAAAAAAGTATTTGTTTTTCAATTTCATTACTGTTATTTTTATATTTAATACAAATTTTATGTTTTTATTATTGACATTCATTAACTATTTTTTTTTCTTTCAATTTTGAATTTGATTTCTTGACTCTTAAAAATTCATAACTGACACTATCTTTTGACTATTGACTATTATAACAGGCTCATACAATTTTTCATTGTTTGATTATCATTTAAATTTCAAATATTTTTTGTACCTATAATTTAAGTTTTATTCAGGAATATTTATACAATTTATAATTAATTTATGTGCATGCAGCTACAAGCTATATTTTTGTGTTTTGACTAGGCTCCAGTGGGCCTAGTCAAAACACATTTATGCGTTACGTTTTCGTTCAAACACGGACGACGTTGGGAGAACGCGTCAATTTTCGGAGTTACTTGTGTATTTTAGCTCCGAAAATTGTAATAAAATGTACGTTTATGTACAATTTAATGTAAGTAAAATAAAGGCTAGGAATAAAATGGGAAGGAAACACAAGATTTTTTAAATATTAATTATTAAAAGATTTATAAACCAATATAATTATGAAAAAAATATTACTTTTATTTTTGTGATTTACTAAATTTTATTAAGAGCGACCCTTATGTGCTACAATCGGGTAAATTATTCACGCGGGTTACTCCTCAATGAATAGTAAAACCTAATAATGTAGTACTCGTATATTTTATTCACACAAATTTATGTATCATAGAGTTTTGGGTACGTACTCGTAATAAAGACTTGCAAAATAATATGACACGTACTGCATTCATTTGCACTCGTCACATACATACCTAGGTATATGAATTTTGGTTATATTCAATATACGTGGTTATTTTCATTTCATAATTTAAAGATAAATTATTTTCGTATTCATGTTCAGTTTACATGATATCATAAAGTACTTAATAGCAATACGTGGATTTCAATTTAAATAACATAGCAACATATTTATTCCCCGTAGAGGGACGTAGGAAGTTAATCTTTCTGAACGTTTATGAAACATCTACAATTGGAATTGATTGTATGTTTACGAAGGAATATGTATGGATATCGCAGGCATTTTGAAGAATCCGCCCGTTTACAAACGGCCGGCATATTATACTCGTATAATGACGTAAGTTTACTATTCAGGCAAATTACAATATATTATGACTAGTCATATTGTAAAACTTAAGTTCCATTTCTCACCATGGCGTCGCATATCAAAATAACAATTTAAACGTATATCGGATTCGTGTATAGGATTCCGCAGGAGCGCAGGTCGCACAATAATGGCTCTTTTATTATTTATTTTCCTCCGTGCCATTAAAAAATGAATGACTTAATATGTATACCACACCTTATTGACGAACGATAAACATATGTATTCCGAAGTAATATATAATAATAATTACTACTACTACTACTAGTCAGCCATCTCTCCACTGCTGGATAAAGGCCTCTTCAACGCTCTTCCAAACATCGCGGTACTGTGCCCTCTGTATCCACTTCCTTCCCACGATTGGAGTAATGTCGTCAGTCCATTTCTTTTGCTCCTTTTGTTACTCCATGGTCACCATTTGAAGATACAACGAGTCCATCTATCGTCATTTGGTCTCGCAACATAACCCGCCCATTGCCACTTAAGCTTTGCAACACGATCCATAATATCTGTGACTTTTGTTAGATGTCTAGATTCTAATTTGATCTCTCAGACTCACCCCTAATATTCGTCTTTTCGCAGATCTTTGTATGCATTTAAGCTTGTGGACACTTGCTGCAGTTAATAAATATATAGTAGGTACTAATTTTCATTTTGACCAAAATCGGACGAAAACCCAATTTCATCGTCAGATCAGTATTGAACTGTAAAAACATTTTCACATAATCATCACATTGTGGTAGACCTGTCTTATGACATATTATATTTTCAATTACATCAAAATCGGTCGGAAGCCAAGTTTATCGTCGTGTCATGATTTAACTGTCATAACATATTCACGAAATCATCACTTTATGGTAGACCTATCAAAATATTATTTAAAAAAAATTGATCAATATCTTCCAAAATACCAGTAAAATCGTCAAATCATGATATATGTAAGTATGAAAACAAACTGATAACATCATTTTTTCACCGAAGACCTGTCAAAAATATACATGCAAACATTGTGATCAAAACCGGACAAATAACCAATATAATCGCGTGATCATAATTGAAATGTCGAAACATATTCATAAAATCGTTACATCACGGTAGACCTGTCAAAAAATAATATTTTCATATTTATCGAAATAGGTCGCAAACCCAATTTTATCGTCAGATTAGTAATGAAATGTTAAAACATATTCACAAAATCGTCACATTGTGGTATACCTGTCAAAAATATTTAATTTTCATTTTCATCAAAATTGATCGAAAACCCAATTTCATCGCTCGATCAGTATTGAACTGTCAAAACATATTCACAAAATCATCACATTGTGGAAGACCTGTCAAAAATATTATATTCTCATTTTCATCAAAATTGCTCGATAACCCAATTTCAACGTCAGATCAATATTAAACTGTCAAAACATATTAACGAAATCGTCACATTATGGTAGACCTGTCAAAAATATTATATTTTTATTGTAATCAAAATCGGTAGGAAGCCCAAGTTTATCGTCGTGTAGTGATTTAACTGTCATAACATATTCACGAAACCATCACTTTATGGTAGACCTATCAAAATATTAAAATAAATAATTTGATCTAAATCTACCAAATTATTATTATTATTATTATACCATCACGGCATATCCCACAAATCTACCAAAATACCAGAAAAATCGTCAAATCATGATTCAACTATGAAAACAAACTGAAAATCATATTTTCAACGAAGACCTGTCAAAAATAAACATACAAACATTTTGTTCAAACCGGATAAATAACCAATATCATCACGTGATCATTATTGTAATGTCAAAACATTTTCATAACAACGTCAGATTGTGGTAGACATGTCAAAAATATTATATTTTCAGTTTCATCAAAATTGGTCAAAAACCCATTTTTATCATCAGATCAGTATTGAACTGTTAAAACATAATCACGAAATCGTCACATTGTGGCAGACCTGTCAAAAATATTTAATTTTCATTTCCATCAAAATTGGTCGAAAACCCAATTACATCGTCAGATCAGTATTGAACTGTCAAAACAAATTCACAAAATCATCACATTGTGGAAGACCTGTCAAAAATATTATATTCTCATTTTCATCAAAATTGCTCGATAACCCAATTTCAACGTCAGATCAATATTAAACTGTCAAAACATATTAACGAAATCGTCACATTATGGTAGACCTGTCAAAAATATTATATTTTTATTGTAATCAAAATCGGTAGGAAGCCCAAGTTTATCGTCGTGTAGTGATTTAACTGTCATAACATATTCACGAAATCATCACTTTATGGAAGACCTATCAGAATATTAATATAAAAAATTGATTAGAATCTACCAAAACAAAAAACAGAAAAATCGTCCAAATCATGATTCAACTATGAAAACACTGAAAATCATCTTTTCAACGAAGACCTGTCAAAAATATACATACAACATTTTGATCAAACCGGACAAGTTACCAATATCATCACGTGATCAATATTGAACTATCAAAACATTTTCATAAAAACGTCAAATAGTGGTAGACATGCCAAAAATATTATATTTTCATTTTCATCAAAATTGGTCAAAAACCCAATTTCATCATCAGATCAATATTGAACAGTCAACAGATATTCACGAAATACGTCACATTGTGGCAGACCTGTCGAAAATATTAAATTTTCATTTCCATCAAAATTGGTCGAAAATCCAATTTCATCGTCAGATCAATATTGAACTGTCAAAACATATTCACGAAATCGTCATACTGTGGCAGACCTGTCAAAAATATTATATTTTCATTTTCATCAAAATTGGTCGAAAACCCAATTTCATCGTCAGATCAGTATTGAACTGTCAAAACAAATTCACAAAATCATCACATTTTGGTAGACCTGTCAAAAATATTATATTTTTATTGTAATCAAAATCGGTCGGAAGCCAAGTTTATCGTCGTGTCATGATTTAACTGTCATAACATATTCACGAAATCATCACTTTATGGAAGACCTTTTGGTCTTCTTTATGGAAGAAATTGATTAGAATCTACCAAAATAAAAAAACGTCAAATTGTGGTAGACCTGTCAAAAATATTATGTTTTCATTTTCATCAAAATTGGTCAAAAACCCAATTTCATCGTCAGATCAAATTGAATTGTCAAAACATATTCATGAAATCGTCACATTGTGGTGAACCTGTCAAAAATATTAAAATGAATAATTTGATATAAATCTACCAAAATACCAGAAAAATCATCAAATCATGATTCAACTATGAAAACAAACTGAGAATCATCTTTTCAACGAAGATCTGTCAAAAATATACGTACAAGCATTTTGTTCAAACCGGACAAATAACCAATATCATCACGTGATTATTATTGAAATGTCAAAACATTTTCATAAAAACGTCACATTGTGGTAGACATGTCAAAAATATTATATTTTCAGTTTCATCAAAATTGGTCAAAAACCCATTTTTATCATCAGATCAGTATTGAACTGTTAAAACATAATCACGAAATCGTCACATTGTGGCAGACCTGTCAAAAATATTTAATTTTCATTTCCATCAAAATTGGTCGAAAACCCAATTACATCGTCAGATCAGTATTGAACTGTCAAAACAAATTCACAAAATCATCACATTGTGGAAGACCTGTCAAAAATATTATATTCTCATTTTCATCAAAATTGCTCGATAACCCAATTTCAACGTCAGATCAATATTAAACTGTCAAAACATATTAACGAAATCGTCACATTATGGTAGACCTGTCAAAAATATTATATTTTTATTGTAATCAAAATCGGTAGGAAGCCCAAGTTTATCGTCGTGTAGTGATTTAACTGTCATAACATATTCACGGAACCATCACTTTATGGTAGACCTATCAAAATATTAAAATAAATAATTTGATCTAAATCTACCAAAATACCAAAAAAATCATGATTCAACTATGAAAACAAACTGAAAATCATATTTTCAACGAAGACCTGTCAAAAATAAACATACAAACATTTTGTTCAAACCGGATAAATAACCAATATCATCACGTGATCATTATTTTAATGTCAAAACATTTTCACAACAACGTCAGATTGTGGTAGACATGTCAAAAATATATTTTTTTTTTTTTTAAAAAAAGATATATCTGGGTTTTGTTATAAACCCAAATACAACCTTATACACCTTTCACACTAAGCTAAAAGCTTGTGCCGTGAAAGGGGAGTTTGCCGGCACCTGGGATCGAACCACGGACCCCTTGATCTGAAGGCCGAGACTCTACCTCCAGGCTACCGACTATTATATTTTCATTTACATCAAAATTGGTCACAAACCCAATTTCATCATCAGATCAATATTGAACAGTCAACAGATATTCACGAAATCGTCACATTGTAGCAGACCTTTCAAAAATATTAAATTTTCATTTCCATCAAAATTAGTCGAAAATCCAATTTCATCGTCAGATCAATATTGAACTGTCAAAAAACATATTCACGAAATCGTCATACTGTGGCAGACCTGTCAAAAATATTATATTTTCATTTTCATCAAAATTGGTCGAAAACCCAATTTCATCATCAGATCAATATTGAACAGTCAACAGATATTCACGAAATACGTCACATTGTGGCAGACCTGTCGAAAATATTAAATTTTCATTTCCATCAAAATTGGTCGAAAACCCAATTAAATCGTCAGATCAGTATTGAACTGTCAAAACAAATTCACAAAATCATCATACTGTGGCAGACCTGTCAAAAATATTATATTTTCATTTTCATCAAAATTGGTCGAAAACCCAATTTCGTCGTCAGATCAGTATTGAACTGTCAAAACAAATTCACAAAATCATCACATTGTGGTAGACCTGTCAAAAATGTTATATTTTTATTGTAATCAAAATCGGTCGGAAGCCAAGTTTATCGTCGTGTCATGATTTAACTGTCATAACATATTCACGAAATCATCACTTTATGGAAGACCTATCAGAATATTAATATAAAAAATTGATTAGAATCTACCAAAAAAAAAACAGAAAAATCGTCCAAATCATGATTCAACTATGAAAACACTGAAAATCATCTTTTCAACGAAGACCTGTCAAAAATATACATACAACATTTTGATCAAACCGGACAAGTTACCAATATCATCACGTGATCAATATTGAACTATCAAAACATTTTCATAAAAACGTCAAATAGTGGTAGACATGCCAAAAATATTATATTTTCATTTTCATCAAAATTGGTCAAAAACCCAATTTCATCATCAGATCAATATTGAACAGTCAACAGATATTCACGAAATACGTCACATTGTGGCAGACCTGTCGAAAATATTAAATTTTCATTTCCATCAAAATTGGTCGAAAATCCAATTTCATCGTCAGATCAATATTGAACTGTCAAAACATATTCACGAAATCGTCATACTGTGGCAGACCTGTCAAAAATATTATATTTTCATTTTCATCAAAATTGGTCGAAAACCCAATTTCATCGTCAGATCAGTATTGAACTGTCAAAACAAATTCACAAAATCATCACATTTTGGTAGACCTGTCAAAAATATTATATTTTTATTGTAATCAAAATCGGTCGGAAGCCAAGTTTATCGTCGTGTCATGATTTAACTGTCATAACATATTCACGAAATCATCACTTTATGGAAGACCTATCAGAATATTAAAATAAAAAATTGATTAGAATCTACCAAAATAAAAAAACGTCAAATTGTGGTAGACCTGTCAAAAATATTATGTTTTCATTTTCATCAAAATTGGTCAAAAACCCAATTTCATCGTCAGATCAAATTGAATTGTCAAAACATATTCATGAAATCGTCACATTGCGGTGAACCTGTCAAAAATATTAAAATGAATAATTTGATATAAATCTACCAAAATACCAGAAAAATCATCAAATCATGATTCAACTATGAAAACAAACTGAGAATCATCTTTTCAACGAAGATCTGTCAAAAATATACGTACAAGCATTTTGTTCAAACCGGACAAATAACCAATATCATCACGTGATTATTATTGAAATGTCAAAACATTTTCATAAAAACGTCACATTGTGGTAGACATGTCAAAAATATTATATTTTCAGTTTCATCAAAATTGGTCAAAAACCCATTTTTATCATCAGATCAGTATTGAACTGTTAAAACATAATCACGAAATCGTCACATTGTGGCAGACCTGTCAAAAATATTAAATTTTCATTTCCATCAAAATTGGTCGAAAACCCAATTACATCGTCAGATCAGTATTGAACTGTCAAAACAAATTCACAAAATCATCACATTGTGGAAGACCTGTCAAAAATATTATATTCTCATTTTCATCAAAATTGCTCGATAACCCAATTTCAACGTCAGATCAATATTAAACTGTCAAAACATATTAACGAAATCGTTACATTATGGTAGACCTGTCAAAAATATTATATTTTTATTGTAATCAAAATCGGTAGGAAGCCCAAGTTTATCGTCGTGTAGTGATTTAACTGTCATAACATATTCACGGAACCATCACTTTATGGTAGACCTATCAAAATATTAAAATAAATAATTTGATCTAAATCTACCAAAATACCAAAAAAATCATGATTCAACTATGAAAACAAACTGAAAATCATATTTTCAACGAAGACCTGTCAAAAATAAACATACAAACATTTTGTTCAAACCGGATAAATAACCAATATCATCACGTGATCATTATTTTAATGTCAAAACATTTTCACAACAACGTCAGATTGTGGTAGACATGTCAAAAATATATTTTTTTTTTTTAAAAAAAAAGATATATCTGGGTTTTGTTATAAACCCAAATACAACCTTATACACCTTTCACACTAAGCTAAAAGCTTGTGCCGTGAAAGGGGAGTTTGCCGGCACCTGGGATCGAACCACGGACCCCTTGATCTGAAGGCCGAGACTCTACCTCCAGGCTACCGACTATTATATTTTCATTTACATCAAAATTGGTCACAAACCCAATTTCATCATCAGATCAATATTGAACAGTCAACAGATATTCACGAAATCGTCACATTGTAGCAGACCTGTCAAAAATATTAAAATTTCATTTCCATCAAAATTAGTCGAAAATCCAATTTCATCGTCAGATCAATATTGAACTGTCAAAAAACATATTCACGAAATCGTCATACTGTGGCAGACCTGTCAAAAATATTATATTTTCATTTTCATCAAAATTGGTCGAAAACCCAATTTCATCGTCAGATCAGTATTGAACTGTCAAAACAAATTCATAAAATCATCACATTGTGGTAGACCTGTCAAAAATATTATATTTTTATTGTAATCAAAATCGGTCGGAAGCCAAGTTTATCGTCGTGTCATGATTTAACTGTCATAACATATTCACGAAATCATCAATTTATGGAAGACCTATCAGAATATTAAAATAAAATTTGATTAGAATCTACCAAAAAAAAACCAGAAAAATCGTCCAAATCATGATTCAACTATGAAAACAAACTGAAAATCATCTTTTCAACGAAGACCTGTCAAAAATATACATACAACATTTTGATCAAACCGGACAAGTTACCAATATCATCACGTGATCAATATTGAACTATCAAAACATTTTCATAAAAACGTCAAATTGTGGTAGACATGTCAAAAATATTATATTTTCATTTTCATCAAAATTGGTCAAAAACCCAATTTCATCATCAGATCAATATTGAACAGTCAACAGATATTCACGAAATACGTCACATTGTGGCAGACCTGTCGAAAATATTAAATTTTCATTTCCATCAAAATTGGTCGAAAATCCAATTTCATCGTCAGATCAATATTGAACTGTCAAAACATATTCACGAAATCGTCACATTGTAGCAGACCTGTCAAAAATATTAAAATTTCATTTCCATCAAAATTAGTCGAACATCCAATTTCATCGTCAGATCAATATTGAACTGTCAAAAAACATATTCACGAAATCGTCATACTGTGGCAGACCTGTCAAAAATATTATATTTTCATTTTCATCAAAATTGGTCGAAAACCCAATTTCATCGTCAGATCAGTATTGAACTGTCAAAACATATTCACGAAATCGTCATACTGTGGCAGACCTGTCAAAAATATTATATTTTCATTTTCATCAAAATTGGTCGAAAACCCAATTTCATCGTCAGATCAGTATTGAACTGTCAAAACAAATTCACAAAATCATCACATTGTGGTAGACCTGTCAAAAATATTATATTTTTATTGTAATCAAAATCGGTCGGAAGCCAAGTTTATCGTCGTGTCATCATTTAACTGTCATAACATATTCACGAAATCATCAATTTATGGAAGACCTATCAGAATATTAAAATAAAATTTGATTAGAATCTACCAAAAAAAAACCAGAAAAATCGTCCAAATCATGATTCAACTATGAAAACAAACTGAAAATCATCTTTTCAACGAAGACCTGTCAAAAATATACATACAACATTTTGATCAAACCGGACAAGTTACCAATATCATCACGTGATCAATATTGAACTATCAAAACATTTTCATAAAAACGTCAAATTGTGGTAGACATGTCAAAAATATTATATTTTCATTTTCATCAAAATTGGTCAAAAACCCAATTTCATCATCAGATCAATATTGAACAGTCAACAGATATTCACGAAATACGTCACATTGTGGCAGACCTGTCGAAAATATTAAATTTTCATTTCCATCAAAATTGGTCGAAAATCCAATTTCATCGTCAGATCAATATTGAACTGTCAAAACATATTCACGAAATCGTCATACTGTGGCAGACCTGTCAAAAATATTATATGTTCATTTTCATCAAAATTGGTCGAAAACCCAATTTCATCGTCAGATCAGTATTGAACTGTCAAAACAAATTCACAAAATCATCACATTTTGGTAGACCTGTCAAAAATATTATATTTTTATTGTAATCAAAATCGGTCGGAAGCCAAGTTTATCGTCGTGTCATGATTTAACTGTCATAACATATTCACGAAATCATCACTTTATGGAAGACCTATCAGAATATTAAAATAAAAAATTGATTAGAATCTACCAAAATAAAAAAACATCAAATTGTGGTAGACCTGTCAAAAATATTATGTTTTCATTTTCATCAAAATTGGTCAAAACCCAATTTCATCGTCAGATCAAATTGAATTGTCAAAACATATTCATGAAATCGTCACATTGTGGTGAACCTGTCAAAAATATTAAAATAAATAATTTGATTTAAATCTACCAATATACCAGAAAAATCATCAAATCATGATTCAACTATGAAAACAAACTGAGAATCATCTTTTCAACGAAGATCTGTCAAAAATATACGTACAAGCATTTTGTTCAAACCGGACAAATAACCAATATCATCACGTGATTATTATTGAAATGTCAAAACATTTTCATAAAAACGTCACATTGTGGTAGACATGTCAAAAATATTATATTTTCAGTTTCATCAAAATTGGTCAAAAACCCATTTTCATCATCAGATCAGTATTGAACTGTTAAAACATAATCACGAAATCGTCACATTGTGGCAGACCTGTCAAAAATATTAAATTTTCATTTCCATCAAAATTGGTCGAAAACCCAATTACATCGTCAGATCAGTATTGAACTGTCAAAACATATTCACGAAATCGTCATACTGTGGCAGACCTGTCAAAAATATTATATGTTCATTTTCATCAAAATTGGTCGAAAACCCAATTTCATCGTCAGATCAGTATTGAACTGTCAAAACAAATTCACAAAATCATCACATTTTGGTAGACCTGTCAAAAATATTATATTTTTATTGTAATCAAAATCGGTCGGAAGCCAAGTTTATCGTCGTGTCATGATTTAACTGTCATAACATATTCACGAAATCATCACTTTATGGAAGACCTATCAGAATATTAAAATAAAAAATTGATTAGAATCTACCAAAATAAAAAAACATCAAATTGTGGTAGACCTGTCAAAAATATTATGTTTTCATTTTCATCAAAATTGGTCAAAAACCCAATTTCATCGTCAGATCAAATTGAATTGTCAAAACATATTCATGAAATCGACACATTGTGGTGAACCTGTCAAAAATATTAAAATAAATAATTTGATATAAATCTACCAAAATACCAGAAAAATCATCAAATCATGATTCAACTATGAAAACAAACTGAGAATCATCTTTTCAACGAAGATCTGTCAAAAATATACGTACAAGCATTTTGTTCAAACCGGACAAATAACCAATATCATCACGTGATTATTATTGAAATGTCAAAACATTTTCATAAAAACGTCACATTGTGGTAGACATGTCAAAAATATTATATTTTCAGTTTCATCAAAATTGGTCAAAAACCCATTTTCATCATCAGATCAGTATTGAACTGTTAAAACATAATCACGAAATCGTCACATTGTGGCAGACCTGTCAAAAATATTAAATTTTCATTTCCATCAAAATTGGTCGAAAACCCAATTACATCGTCAGATCAGTATTGAACTGTCAAAACAAATTCACAAAATCATCACATTTTGGTAGACCTGTCAAAAATATTATATTTTTATTGTAATCAAAATCGGTCGGAAGCCAAGTTTATCGTCGTGTCATGATTTAACTGTCATAACATATTCACGAAATCATCACTTTATGGAAGACCTATCAGAATATTAAAATAAAAAATTGATTAGAATCTACCAAAATAAAAAAACGTCAAATTGTGGTAGACCTGTCAAAAATATTATGTTTTCATTATCATCAAAATTGGTCAAAACCCAATTTCATCGTCAGATCAAATTGAATTGACAAAACATATTCATGAAATCGTCACATTGTGGTGAACCTGTCAAAAATATTAAAATAAATAATTTGATATAAATCTACCAATATACCAGAAAAATCATCAAATCATGATTCAACTATGAAAACAAACTGAGAATCATCTTTTCAACGAAGATCTGTCAAAAATATACGTACAAGCATTTTGTTCAAACCGGACAAATAACCAATATCATCACGTGATTATTATTGAAATGTCAAAACATTTTCATAAAAACGTCACATTGTGGTAGACATGTCAAAAATATTATATTTTCAGTTTCATCAAAATTGGTCAAAAACCCATTTTCATCATCAGATCAGTATTCAACTGTTAAAACATAATCACGAAATCGTCACATTGTGGCAGACCTGTCAAAAATATTAAAATTTCATTTCCATCAGAATTGGTCGAAAACCCAATTACATCGTCAGATCAGTATTGAACTGTCAAAACAAATTCACAAAATCATCACATTGTGGTAGACCTGTCAAAACATTATATTTTTATTGTAATCAAAATCGGTCGGAAGCCAAGTTTATCGTCGTGTCATGATTTAACTGTCATAACATTTTCACGAAATCATCACTTTATGGAAGACCTATTAAAATATTAAAATAAAAAATTGATTATAATCTACCAAAAAAACAGAAAAACCGTCAAATCATGATTCAACTATGAAAACAAACTGAAAATCATCTTTTCAATGGAGACCTGTCAAAAATATACGTACAAGCATTTTGATCAAACCGGACAAATAACCAATATCATCACGTGATTATTATTGAAATGTCAAAATATTTTCATTAAAACGTCACATTGTGGTAGACATGTCAAAAATATTATATTTTCAGTTTCATCAAAATTGGTCAAAAACCCGTTTTCATCATCAGATAAATATTGAACAGTCAACAGATATTCACGAAATACGTCACATTGTGGCAGACCTGTCGAAAATATAAAATTTTCATTTCCATCAAAATTGGTCGAAAATCCAATTTCATCGTCAGATCAATATTGAACTGTCAAAACATATTCACGAAATCGTCATACTGTGGCAGACCTGTCAAAAATATTATATTTTCATTTTCATCAAAATTGGTCGAAAACCCAATTTCTTCGTCAGATCAGTATTGAACTGTCAAAATAAATTCACAAAATCATCACATTATGGAAGACCTATCAAAATATTAAAATAAAAAATCGATTAAAATCTACCAAAAAAACAGAAAAATCGTCAAATCATGATTCAACTATGAAAACAAACTGAAAATCATCTTTTCAACGAAGACCGTTCAAAAATATACGTACAAGCATTTTGTTCAAACCGGACAAATAACCAATATCATCACGTGATCATTATTGAAATGTCAAAATATTCATAAATGCGTCACATTGTGTCAAAATATATTTAAAAAAATTGATCAATATCTTCCAACATACCAATAAAATCGTCAAATCATGATATAAGTATAAAAGCAAACTGATAACATCATCTTTTCACAGAAAACCTGTCAAAAATATATGTACATGCAAACATTTTGATCGAAACCTGTCAAATAACCAATATAATCGCGGGATCATGATTGAAATGTCGAAACACATTCATAAAATCGTCATATTACGGTAGACCTGTCAAAAGTATAATATTTTTATTTCGATAAAAATAGGTCGAAAAACCATTTTTATCAGTATTGAACTGTCAAAATATATTCATAAAATCGTCACATTATAGTAGAATTGTCAAAAATATTATATTTTCATTTTGATCAAAATCGGTCGAAAACTCAATTTTATCGTCGTGCCATGATTTTACTGTCATAACATATTCACGAAATCATCACTTTATGGTAGACCTGTCAAAAATATTATATTTTCATTTTCATCAAAATTGGTCGATTTTAAAATAAATTCGATCAAACTCTACCAGTAAAAAATCATCATGATTCAACTATGAAAACAAACCGACAAAATCAACTTTTCAACGAAGACCTGTCAAAAATATAATAAACATTTTGATCAAACCAGACAAATTACCAATATCATCACGTGATCATTATTGAAATGTCAAAACGTCAGATTGTGGTAGACATGTCAAAAATATAGTATTTTCATATTCATCACAATTGATCAAAAACCCAATTTAATCATCAGATGATATTGAACAGTCAAAACATATTCACGAAATCGTCACATCATGGCAGACCTGTCAAAAATATCATATTTTCATTTTCATCAAAATTGGTCGAAAACCCGATTTCGTCGACAGATCAATATTGAACTGTCAAAACATATTCATGAAATCTTCACATTATGGTAGACCTGTCAAAAATATTATATTTTCATTTCGATAAAAATAGGTCGAAAAATCATTTTTATCTTCAGATCAGTATTGAACTATCAAAATATATTCATAAAATCGTCACATTATGGTAGATCTGTCAAAAATATTATATTTTCATTTTAATCAAAATCGGTCGAAAACTCAATTTTATCGTCGAACCATGATTTTACTGTCATAACATATTCACGAAATCATCACCTTGTGGTAGACCTGTCAAAATAATTTTAAAATACATTGATCAAAATTTACCAGTAAAATCGTATATCATGATTCAACTATGAAAACAAACCGATAAAATCATCTTTTCAACGAAGACCTGTCAAAAATATAATAAACATTTTGATCAAACCGTACAAATTACCAATATCATCATAAAAATATCAGATTGTGGTAGACCTGTCAAAAATATTATATTTTCATATTCATCAAAATTGGTCGAAAACCCAATTTCATCGTCAGATCAGTATTGAACTGTCAAAACATATTTTCAAAATTTGTGGTAGACCTGTCAAAAATATTATATTTTAAATTACATCAAAATCGGTCGGATGCCAAGTTTATCGTCGTGTCATGATTTAACTGCCATAACATATTCACGAAATCGTCACTTTATGGAAGACCTATCAAAATAGTAAAATAAAAATTTGACTAAAATCTACCAAAAAGCCAGAAAAATCGTCAAATCATGATTCAACTATGAAAACAAACTGTAATCATCTTTTCAACGAAGACCTCGTTACCTTACTTTGAAAATGTTCTAACTAACAATTTTTGCAAAAATGAGATTTTTGTTTGAAATGGTAGCATTTTCGGCTCTCTGTCATCTATTGAAATATCGGTGAAAATTGAATAAGGAAGTTTTTAGTATTCCCAAGTTCTATCTTCACGTAATTATTAGAAAAATTTAGTATGAAAAGGTTCCACAAAACGTTACAACTATATCAATTTAGGTCGTTTGAATTTTGAACATTAATTTAACTTTGAAAAGGTTCTAACGTCCGCTTGAACTTTCTTTGGTATATTTTTTCTATGAATTTGCAGGTAAATGTATGTGACGCGAGTTGTCGATTTATTTAGGCTGGTTTGTGGCAAGCGTATCGATTTTCTTGCTTTTTTCATTAAACCTTTATATTTATGTTTTAATTTTGTGGTAACAGATAAAAATATCAGATTGTGGTAGACCTGTCAAAAATATTATATTTTCATTTTCATCAAAATTGGTCGAAAACCCAATTTCATCGTCAGATCAGTATTGAACTGTCAAAATATATTCATAAAATCGTCACATTATGGTAGACCTGTCAAAAATATTATGTTTTCATTTTCATCAAAATTGGTCAAAAACCCAATTTCATCGTCAGATCAAATTGAATTGTCAAAACATATTCATGAAATCGTCACATTGTGGTGAACCTGTCAAAAATATTAAAATGAATAATTTGATATAAATCTACCAAAATACCAGAAAAATCATCAAATCATGATTCAACTATGAAAACAAACTGAGAATCATCTTTTCAACGAAGATCTGTCAAAAATATACGTACAAGCATTTTGTTCAAACCGGACAAATAACCAATATCATCACGTGATTATTATTGAAAAGTCAAAACATTTTCATAAAAACGTCACATTGTGGTAGACATGTCAAAAATATTATATTTTCAGTTTCATCAAAATTGGTCAAAAACCCATTTTCATCATCAGATCAGTATTGAACTGTTAAAACATAATCACGAAATCGTCACATTGTGGCAGACCTGACAAAAATATTAAATTTTCATTTCCATCAAAATTGGTCGAAAACCCAATTACATCGTCAGATCAGTATTGAACTGTCAAAACAAATTCACAAAATCATCACATTGTGGAAGACCTGTCAAAAATATTATATTTTTATTGTAATCAAAATCGGTAGGAAGCCCAAGTTTATCGTCGTGTAGTGATTTAACTGTCATAACATATTCACGAAACCATCACTTTATGGTAGACCTATCAATATATTAAAATAAATAATTTGAATTAAATCTACCAAAATATCAAAAAAATCATGATTCAACTATGAAAACAAATTGAAAATCATATTTTCAACGAAGACCTGTCAAAAATAAACATACAAACATTTTGTTCAAACCGGATAAATAACCAATATCATCACGTGATCATTATTGTAATGTCAAAACATTTTCATAACAACGTCAGATTGTGGTAGACATGTCAAAAATATTTTTTTTTTTTTTTAAAAAAAAGATATATCTGGGTTTTGTTATAAACCCAAATACAACCTTATACACCTTTCACACTAAGCTAAAAGCTTGTGCCGTGAAAGGGGAGTTTGCCGGCACCTGGGATCGAACCACGGACCCCTTGATCTGAAGGCCGAGACTCTACCTCCAGGCTACCGACTATTATATTTTCATTTTCATCAAAATTGGTCACAAACCCAATTTCATCATCAGATCAATATTGAACAGTCAACAGATATTCACGAAATCGTCACATTGTGGCAGACCTGTCAAAAATATTAAATTTTCATTTCCATCAAAATTGGTCGAAAATCCAATTTCATCGTCAGATCAGTATTGAACTGTCAAAACATATTCAGGAAATCGTCATACTGTGGCAGACCTGTCAAAAATATTATATTTTCCTTTTCATCAAAATTGGTCGAAAACCCAATTTCATCGTCAGATCAGTATTGAACTGTCAAAACAAATTCACAAAATCATCACATTGTGGTAGACCTGTCAAAAATATTATATTTTTATTGTAATCAAAATCGGTCGGAAGCCAAGTTTATCGTCGTGTCATCATTTAACTGTCATAACATATTCACGAAATCATCACTTTATGGAAGACCTATCAGAATATTAAAATAAAATTTGATTAGAATCTACCAAAAAAAAAACAGAAAAATCGTCCAAATCATGATTCAACTATGAAAACAAACTGAAAATCATCTTCTCAACGAAGACCTGTCAAAAATATACATACAACATTTTGATCAAACCGGACAAGTTACCAATATCATCACGTGATCAATATTGAACTATCAAAACATTTTCATAAAAACGTGAAATTGTGGTAGACATGTCAAAAATATTATATTTTCATTTTCATCAAAATTGGTCAAAAACCCAATTTCATCATCAGATCAATATTGAACAGTCAACAGATATTCACGAAATACGTCACATTGTGGCAGACCTGTCGAAAATATTAAATTTTCATTTCCATCAAAATTGGTCGAAAATCCAATTTCATCGTCAGATCAATATTGAACTGTCAAAACATATTCACGAAATCGTCATACTGTGGCAGACCTGTCAAAAATATTATATTTTCATTTTCATCAAAATTGGTCGAAAACCCAATTTCATCGTCAGATCAGTATTGAACTGTCAAAACAAATTCACAAAATCATCACATTTTGGTAGACCTGTCATAAATATTATATTTTTATTGTAATCAAAATCGGTCGGAAGCCAAGTTTATCGTCGTGTCATGATTTAACTGTCATAACATATTCACGAAATCATCACTTTATGGAAGACCTATCAGAATATTAAAATAAAAAATTGATTAGAATCTACCAAAATAAAAAAAACGTCAAATTGTGGTAGACCTGTCAAAAATATTATGTTTTCATTTTCATCAAAATTGGTCAAAAACCCAATTTCATCGTCAGATCAAATTGAATTGTCAAAACATATTCATGAAATCGTCACATTGTGGTGAACCTGTCAAAAATATTAAATTGAATAATTTGATAAAAATATACCAAAATACCAGAAAAATCATCAAATCATGATTCAACTATGAAAACAAACTGAGAATCATCTTTTCAACGAAGATCTGTCAAAAATATACGTACAAGCATTTTGTTCAAACCGGACAAATAACCAATATCATCACGTGATTATTATTGAAATGTCAAAACATTTTCATAAAAACGTCACATTGTGGTAGACATGTCAAAAATATTATATTTTCAGTTTCATCAAAATTGGTCAAAAACCCATTTTCATCATCAGATCAGTATTCAACTGTTAAAACATAATCACGAAATCGTCACATTGTGGCAGACCTGTCAAAAATATTAAAATTTCATTTCCATCAAAATTGGTCGAAAACCCAATTACATCGTCAGATCAGTATTGAACTGTCAAAACAAATTCACAAAATCATCACATTGTGGTAGACCTGTCAAAACATTATATTTTTATTGTAATCAAAATCGGTCGGAAGCCAGGTTTATCGTCGTGTCATGATTTAACTGTCATAACATTTTCACGAAATCATCACTTTATGGAAGACCTATTAAAATATTAAAATAAAAAATTGATTAAAATCTACCAAAAAAACAGAAAAACCGTCAAATCATGATTCAACTATGAAAACAAACTGAAAATCATCTTTTCAATGGAGACCTGTCAAAAATATACGTACAAGCATTTTGATCAAACCGGACAAATAACCAATATCATCACGTGATTATTATTGAAATGTCAAAATATTTTCATTAAAACGTCACATTGTGGTAGACATGTCAAAAATATTATATTTTCAGTTTCATCAAAATTGGTCAAAAACCCGTTTTCATCATCAGATAAATATTGAACAGTCAACAGATATTCACGAAATACGTCACATTGTGGCAGACCTGTCGAAAATATAAAATTTTCATTTCCATGAAAATTGGTCGAAAGACCAATTTCATCGTCAGATCAATATTGAACTGTCAAAACATATTCACGAAATCGTCATACTGTGGCAGACCTGTCAAAAATATTATATTTTCATTTTCATCAAAATTGGTCGAAAACCCAATTTCTTCGTCAGATCAGTATTCAACTGTCAAAACAAATTCACAAAATCATCACATTATGGAAGACCTATCAAAATATTAAAATAAAAAATTGATTAAAATCTACCAAAAAAACAGAAAAATCGTCAAATCATGATTCAACTATGAAAACAAACTGAAAATCATCTTTTCAACGAAGACCGTTCAAAAATATACGTACAAGCATTTTGTTCAAACCGGACAAATAACCAATATCATCACGTGATCATTATTGAAATGTCAAAATATTCATAAATGCGTCACATTGTGTCAAAATATATTTAAAAAAATTGATCAATATCTTCCAACATACCAATAAAATCGTCAAATCATGATATAAGTATAAAAGCAAACTGATAACATCATCTTTTCACAGAAAACCTGTCAAAAATATATGTACATGCAAACATTTTGATCGAAACCTGTCAAATAACCAATATAATCGCGGGATCATGATTGAAATGTCGAAACACATTCATAAAATCGTCATATTACGGTAGACCTGTCAAAAGTATAATATTTTTATTTCGATAAAAATAGGTCGAAAAACCATTTTTATCAGTATTGAACTGTCAAAATATATTCATAAAATCGTCACATTATAGTAGAATTGTCAAAAATATTATATTTTCATTTTGATCAAAATCGGTCGAAAACTCAATTTTATCGTCGTGCCATGATTTTACTGTCATAACATATTCACGAAATCATCACTTTATGGTAGACCTGTCAAAAATATTATATTTTCATTTTCATCAAAATTGGTCGATTTTAAAATAAATTCGATCAAACTCTACCAGTAAAAAATCATCATGATTCAACTATGAAAACAAACCGACAAAATCAACTTTTCAACGAAGACCTGTCAAAAATATAATAAACATTTTGATCAAACCAGACAAATTACCAATATCATCACGTGATCATTATTGAAATGTCAAAACGTTTTCATAAAAACGTCAGATTGTGGTAGACATGTCAAAAATATAGTATTTTCATATTCATCACAATTGATCAAAAACCCAATTTAATCATCAGATCAATATTGAACAGTCAAAACATATTCACGAAATCGTCACATCATGGCAGACCTGTCAAAAATATCATATTTTCATTTTCATCAAAATTGGTCGAAAACCCGATTTCGTCGACAGATCAATATTGAACTGTCAAAACATATTCATGAAATCTTCACATTATGGTAGACCTGTCAAAAATATTATATTTTCATTTCGATAAAAATAGGTCGAAAAACCATTTTTATCTTCAGATCAGTATTGAACTGTCAAAATATATTCATAAAATCGTCACATTATGGTAGATCTGTCAAAAATATTATATTTTCATTTTAATCAAAATCGGTCGAAAACTCAATTTTATCGTCGAACCATGATTTTACTGTCATAACATATTCACGAAATCATCACCTTGTGGTAGACCTGTCAAAATAATTTTAAAATACATTGATCAAAATTTACCAGTAAAATCGTATATCATGATTAAACTATGAAAACAAACCGATAAAATCATCTTTTCAACGAAGACCTGTCAAAAATATAATAAACATTTTGATCAAACCGTACAAATTACCAATATCATCATAAAAATATCAGATTGTGGTAGACCTGTCAAAAATATTATATTTTCATTTTCATCAAAATTGGTCGAAAACCCAATTTCATCGTCAGATCAGTATTGAACTGTCAAAACATATTTTCAAAATTTGTGGTAGACCTGTCAAAAATATTATATTTTCAATTACATCAAAATCGGGCGGATGCCAAGTTTATCGTCGTGTCATGATTTAACTGCCATAACATATTCACGAAATCGTCACTTTATGGAAGACCTATCAAAATAGTAAAATAAAAATTTGATTAAAATCTACCAAAAAACAGAAAAATCGTCAAATCACGA
Source organism: Athripsodes cinereus (assembly GCA_947579605.1). NCBI lineage: Eukaryota > Metazoa > Arthropoda > Insecta > Trichoptera > Leptoceridae > Athripsodes > Athripsodes cinereus. The sequence goes on from OX388310.1 coordinate 16,320,681, forward strand.
TTCAACTATGAAAACAAACTGAAATTCATCTTTTCAACGAAGACCTGTCAAAAATATTATATTTTTATTTTCATCAAAATTGGTCGAAAATCCAATTTCATCGTCAGATCTGTATTGAACTGTCAAAACATATTCACGAAATCGTCATACTGTGGCAGACCTGTCAAAAATATTATATTTTCATTTTCATCAAAATTGGTCGAAAACCCAATTTCATCGTCAGATCAGTATTGAAATGTCAAAACAAATTCACAAAATCATCACATGGTGGTAGACCTGTCAAAAATATTATATTTTTATTGTTATCACAATCGGTCGGAAGCCAGGTTTATCGTCGTGTCATGATTTAACTGTCATAACATATTCACGAAATCATCACTTTATGGAAGACCTATCAGAATATTAAAATATAAAATTGATTAGAATCTACAAAAAAAAACCAGAAAAATCGTCCAAATCATGATTCAACTATGAAAACAAACTGAAAATCATCTTTTCAACGAAGACCTGTCAAAAATATACATACAACATTTTGATCAAACCGGACAAGTTACCAATATCATCACGTGATCAATATTGAACTATCAAAACATTTTCATAAAAACGTCAAATTGTGGTAGACATGTCAAAAATATTATATTTTCATTTTCATCAAAATTGGTCAAAAACCCAATTTCATCATCAGATCAATATTGAACAGTCAACAGATATTCAGGAAATACGTCACATTGTGGCAGACCTGTCGAAAATATTAAATTTTCATTTCCATCAAAATTGGTCGAAAATCCAATTTCATCGTCAGATCAATATTGAACTGTCAAAACATATTCACGAAATCGTCATACTGTGGCAGACCTGTCAAAAATATTATATTTTCATTTTCATCAAAATTGGTCGAAAACCCAATTTCATCGTCAGATCAGTATTGAACTGTCAAAACAAATTCACAAAATCATCACATTTTGGTAGACCTGTCAAAAATATTATATTTTTATTGTAATCAAAATCGGTCGGAAGCCAAGTTTATCGTCGTGTCATGATTTAGCTGTCATAACATATTCACGAAATCATCACTTTATGGAAGACCTATCAGAATATTAAAATAAAAAATTGATTAGGATCTACCAAAATAAAAAAACGTCAAATTGTGGTAGACCTGTCAAAAATATTATATTTTCATTTTCATCAAAATTGGTCAAAAACCCAATTTCATCGTCAGATCAAATTGAACTGTCAAAACATATTCATGAAATCGTCACATTGTGGTGAACCTGTCAAAAATATTAAAATGAATAATTTGATATAAATCTACCAAAATACCAGAAAAATCATCAAATCATGATTCAACTATGAAAACAAACTGAAAATCATCTTTTCAACGAAGATCTGTCAAAAATATACGTACAAGCATTTTGTTCAAACCGGACAAATAACCAATATCATCACGTGATTATTATTGAAATGTTAAAACATTTTCATAAAAACGTCACATTGTGGTAGACATGACAAAAATATTATATTTTCAGTTTCATCAAAATTGGTCAAAAACCCATTTTCATCATCAGATCAGTATTGAACTGTTAAAACATAATCACGAAATCGTCACATTGTGGCAGACCTGTCAAAAATATTAAATTTTCATTTCCATCAAAATTGGTCGAAAACCCAATTTCATCGTCTGATCAGTATTGAAATGTCAAAACAAATTCACAAAATCATCACATTGTGGTAGACCTGTCAAAGACATTATATTTTTATTGTAATCAAAATCGGTCGGAAGCCAAGTTTATCGTCGTGTCATGATTTAACTGTCATAACATATTCACGAAATCATCACTTTATGGAAGACCTATTAAAATATTAAAATAAAAAATTGATTAAAATCTGCCAAAGAAACAGAAAAACCGTCAAATCATGATTCAACTATGAAAACAAACTGAAAATCATCTTTTCAATGAAGACCTGTCAAAAATATACGTACAAGCATTTTGATCAAACCGGACAAATAACCAATATCATCACGTGATTATTATTGAAATGTCAAAATACTTTCATTAAAACGTCACATTGTGGTAGACATGTCAAAAATATTATATTTTCAGTTTCATCAAAATTGGTCAAACACCCATTTTCATCATCAGATAAATATTGAACAGTCAAAACATATTCACGAAATCGTCACATTGTGGCAGACCCGTCAAAAATATTAAATTTTCATTTACATCAAAATTGGTCGAAAACCCAATTACATCGTCAGATCAGTATTGAACTGTCAAAACAAATTCACAAAATCATCACATTGTGGTAGACCTGTCAAAAATATTATATTTTTATTGTAATCAAAATCGGTCGAAAACCCAATTTCTTCGTCAGATCAGTATTGAACTGTCAAAACAAATTCACAAAATCATCACATTATGGAAGACCTATCAAAATATTAAAATAAAAAATTGATTAAAATCTACCAAAAAAACAGAAAAATCGTCAAATCATGATTCAACTATGAAAACAAACTGAAAATCATCTTTTCAACGAAGACCGTTCAAAAATATACGTACAAGCATTTTGTTCAAACCGGACAAATAACCAATATCATCACGTGATCATTATTGAAATGTCAAAATATTCATAAATGCGTCACATTGTGTCAAAATATATTTAAAAAAATTGATCAATATCTTCCAACATACCAATAAAATCGTCAAATCATGATATAAGTATAAAAGCAAACTGATAACATCATCTTTTCACAGAAAACCTGTCAAAAATATATGTACATGCAAACATTTTGATCGAAACCTGTCAAATAACCAATATAATCGCGGGATCATGATTGAAATGTCGAAACACATTCATAAAATCGTCATATTACGGTAGACCTGTCAAAAGTATAATATTTTTATTTCGATAAAAATAGGTCGAAAAACCATTTTTATCAGTATTGAACTGTCAAAATATATTCATAAAATCGTCACATTATAGTAGAATTGTCAAAAATATTATATTTTCATTTTGATCAAAATCGGTCGAAAACTCAATTTTATCGTCGTGCCATGATTTTACTGTCATAACATATTCACGAAATCATCACTTTATGGTAGACCTGTCAAAAATATTATATTTTCATTTTCATCAAAATTGGTCGATTTTAAAATAAATTCGATCAAACTCTACCAGTAAAAAATCATCATGATTCAACTATGAAAACAAACCGACAAAATCAACTTTTCAACGAAGACCTGTCAAAAATATAATAAACATTTTGATCAAACCAGACAAATTACCAATATCATCACGTGATCATTATTGAAATGTCAAAACGTTTTCATAAAAACGTCAGATTGTGGTAGACATGTCAAAAATATAGTATTTTCATATTCATCACAATTGATCAAAAACCCAATTTAATCATCAGATCAATATTGAACAGTCAAAACATATTCACGAAATCGTCACATCATGGCAGACCTGTCAAAAATATCATATTTTCATTTTCATCAAAATTGGTCGAAAACCCGATTTCGTCGACAGATCAATATTGAACTGTCAAAACATATTCATGAAATCTTCACATTATGGTAGACCTGTCAAAAATATTATATTTTCATTTCGATAAAAATAGGTCGAAAAACCATTTTTATCTTCAGATCAATATTGAACAGTCAAAACATATTCACGAAATCGTCACATCATGGCAGACCTGTCAAAAATATCATATTTTCATTTTCATCAAAATTGGTCGAAAACCCGATTTCGTCGACAGATCAATATTGAACTGTCAAAACATATTCATGAAATCTTCACATTATGGTAGACCTGTCAAAAATATTATATTTTCATTTCGATAAAAATAGGTCGAAAAACCATTTTTATCTTCAGATCAGTATTGAACTGTCAAAATATATTCATAAAATCGTCACATTATGGTAGATCTGTCAAAAATATTATATTTTCATTTTAATCAAAATCGGTCGAAAACTCAATTTTATCGTCGAACCATGATTTTACTGTCATAACATATTCACGAAATCATCACCTTGTGGTAGACCTGTCAAAATAATTTTAAAATATATTGATCAAAATTTACCAGTAAAATCGTATATCATGATTCAACTATGAAAACAAACCGATAAAATCATCTTTTCAACGAAGACCTGTCAAAAATATAATAAACATTTTGATCAAATCGTACAAATTACCAATATCATCATAAAAATATCAGATTGTGGTAGACCTGTCAAAAATATTATATTTTCATTTTCATCAAAATTGGTCGAAAACCCAATTTCATCGTCAGATCAGTATTGAACTGTCAAAACATATTTTCAAAATTTGTGGTAGACCTGTCAAAAATATTATATTTTCAATTACATCAAAATCGGTCGGATGCCAAGTTTATCGTCGTGTCATGATTTAACTGCCATAACATATTCACGAAATCTTCACTTTATGGTAGACCTATCAAAATAGTAAAATAAAAATTTGACTAAAATCTACCAAAAAGCCAGAAAAATAGTCAAATCATGATTCAACTATGAAAACAAACTGTAATCATCTTTTCAACGAAGACCTGTCAAAATTATACATACAAACATTTTGATCAAACCGGACAAATAACCAATGTCATCACGTGATCATTATTTAAATGTCGAAACATTTTCATGAAAACGTCACATTGTGCTAGACATGTCAAAAATATTATATTTTCATTTTCATCAAAATTGCTCAAAAACCCAATTTCATCATCAGATCAATATTGAACTGTCAAAACATATTCACGAAATTATCACATTGTGACAGACCTGTCAAAAATATTATATTTTCATTTTCATCAAAATTGGTCGAAAACCCAATTTCATCGTCAGATCAGTATTGAACTGTCAAAACATTATTTCCAAATTTGTGGTAGACCTGTCAAAAATATTATATTTTCAATTACATCAAAATCGGTCGGATGCCAAGTTCATCGTCGTGTCATGATTTAACTGCCATAACATATTCACGAAATCATCACTTTATGGAAGACCTATCAAAATATTAAAATAAAAAATTGATTAAAATCTACCAAAAAAACAGAAAAACCGTCAAATCATGATTCAACTATGAAAACAAACTGAAAATCATCTTTTCAATGAAGACCTGTCAAAAACATACGTACAAGCATTTTGTTCAAACCGGACAAATAACCAATATCATCACGTGATTATTATTGAAATAATACATTCATTCATAAAATCGTCATATTACGGTAGACCTGTCAAAAGTATAATATTTTTATTTCGATAAAAATAGGTCGAAAAACCATTTTTATCTTCAGATCAGTATTGAACTGTCAAAATATATTCATAAAATCGTCACATTATAGTAGAATTGTCAAAAATATTATATTTTCATTTTGATCAAAATCGGTCGATACTCAATTTTATCGTCGTGCCATGATTTAACGATCATAACATATTCACGAAATCATCACCTTATGGTATATTATATTCATCAAAATTGGTCGGAAACCCAATTTCATCGTCTTATCAGTGTTGAACTGTCAAAACAAATTCACGAAATTATCACATTGTGGCAAACCTGTCAAAAATATTTCATTTTCATTTTCATCAAAATTGGTCGAAAACCCAATTTCATCGTCTGATCAGTATTGAACTGTCAAAACATATTCACGAAATTATCACATTGTGACAGACCTGTCAAAAATATTATATTTTCAATTACATCAAAATCGGTCGGAAGCCAAGTTTATCGTCGTGTCATGATTTAACTGCCATAACATATTCACGAAATCTTCACTTTATGGTAGACCTATCAAAATAGTAAAATAAAAATTTGACTAAAATCTACCAAAAAGCCAGAAAAATCGTCAAATCATGATTCAACTATGAAAACAAACTGTAATCATCTTTTCAACGAAGACCTGTCAAAATTATACATACAAACATTTTGATCAAACCGGACAAATAACCAATGTCATCACGTGATCATTATTTAAATGTCGAAACATTTTCATGAAAACGTCACATTGTGCTAGACATGTCAAAAATATTATATTTTCATTTTCATCAAAATTGCTCAAAAACCCAATTTCATCATCAGATCAATATTGAACAGTCAAAACATAGTCACGAAATTATCACATTGTGGCAGACCTGTCAAAAATATTATATTTTTAGTGTCATCAAAATTGGTCGAAAACCCAATTTCATCGTCTGATCAGTATTGAACTGTCAAAACATATTCACGAAATTATCACATTGTGACAGACCTGTCAAAAATATTATATTTTCATTTTCATCAAAATTGGTCGAAAACCCAATTTCATCGTCAGATCAGTATTGAACTGTCAAAACATTATTTCCAAATTTGTGGTAGACCTGTCAAAAATATTATATTTTCAATTACATCAAAATCGGTCGGATGCCAAGTTCATCGTCGTGTCATGATTTAACTGCCATAACATATTCACGAAATCATCACTTTATGGAAGACCTATCAAAATATTAAAATAAAAAATTGATTAAAATCTACCAAAAAAACAGAAAAACCGTCAAATCATGATTCAACTATGAAAACAAACTGAAAATCATCTTTTCAATGAAGACCTGTCAAAAACATACGTACAAGCATTTTGTTCAAACCGGACAAATAACCAATATCATCACGTGATTATTATTGAAATAATACATTCATTCATAAAATCGTCATATTACGGTAGACCTGTCAAAAGTATAATATTTTTATTTCGATAAAAATAGGTCGAAAAACCATTTTTATCTTCAGATCAGTATTGAACTGTCAAAATATATTCATAAAATCGTCACATTATAGTAGAATTGTCAAAAATATTATATTTTCATTTTGATCAAAATCGGTCGATACTCAATTTTATCGTCGTGCCATGATTTAACGATCATAACATATTCACGAAATCATCACCTTATGGTATATTATATTCATCAAAATTGGTCGGAAAGCCAATTTCATCGTCTTATCAGTGTTGAACTGTCAAAACAAATTCACGAAATTATCACATTGTGGCAAACCTGTCAAAAATATTTCATTTTCATTTTCATCAAAATTGGTCGAAAACCCAATTTCATCGTCTGATCAGTATTGAACTGTCAAAACATATTCACGAAATTATCACATTGTGACAGACCTGTCAAAAATATTATATTTTCAATTACATCAAAATCGGTCGGAAGCCAAGTTTATCGTCGTGTCATGATTTAACTGTCATAACATATTCACGAAATCATCACCTTATGGTGGACCTGTCAAAATAATTTAAAATAAATTGATCAAAATCTACCTCAATACCAGTTAAATCGTAAATCATGATTCAACTATGAAAACAAACCGATAAAATCATCCATTCACGGAAGACCTGTCAAAAATATATATACAAACATTGTGATCAAAACCGGACAAACAACCAATATAATCGCGAGATCATTATTGAAATGTCGATACATATTCATAAAATCGTTTCATCACGATAGACCTGTCAAAAAATAATATTTTCATTTTGATAGAAATAGGTCGCAAACCCAATTTCATCGTCCAATCAGTATTGAACTGTCAAAACATATTCACAAAATCATCACATTGTGGAAGACCTGTCAAAAATATTATATTTTCATTTTCTTCAAAATTGGTCGAAAACCCAATTTCATCGTCAGATCAGTATTGAACTGTCAAAACATATTCACAAAATTTGTATTTTGTCAATATGTCTGTCAAAAATATTATATTTTCAATTATATCAAAATCGGTCGGACGTCAAGTGTCATGATTTAACTGTCATAACATATTCACGAAATCTTCACTTTATGGTAGACCTATCAAAATATTAAAATAAAAATTTGATTAACATCTACCAAAAAGCCAGAAAAATCGTCAAATCATGATTCAACTATGAAAACAAACTGTAATCATCTTTTCAACGAAGACCTGTCAAAAATATACGTACAAACATTTTGATCAAACCGGACAAATAACCAATGTCATCACGTGATCATTATTGAAATGTCAAAACATTTTCATGAAAACGTCACATTGTGCTAGACATGTCAAAAATATTTTATTTTCATTTTCATCAAAATTTCTCTAAAACCCAATTTCATCATCAGATCAATATTGAACAGTCAAAATTCACGAAATTATCACATTGTGGCAGACCTGTCATAAATATTATATTTTTATTTTCATCAAAATTGGTCGAAAACCCAATTTCATCGTCTGATCAGTATTGAACTGTCAAAACATATTCACGAAATTATCACATTGTGGCAGACCTGTCAAAAATATTATATTTTCATTTTCATCAAAATTGGTCGAAAACCCAATTTCTTCGTCAGATCAGTATTGAATTGTCAAAACAAATTCACAAAATCATCACATTGTGGTAGACCTGTCAAAAATATTATATTTTCATTTTCATCAAAATTTCGTCGCGAGATCTGTATTGAACTTTTTTTTTTTTTTAAAGATATATCTGGGTTTTTGTTACAAACCCAAACCTTATACACCTTTCACAGTAAGCTACTAAAAGCTTGTGTCGTGAAAGGGGAGTTTGCCGGCACCTGGTATCGAACCACCGACCCATTGTTCACGAAGCCGAGACTCTACCTCCGGGCTACCGACGAACTCAAAACATATTCACAAAATCGTCACATTGTGGAAGACCTGTCAAAAATATTATATTTTCATTTTAATCAAAATTTCGTCGCGAGACGCTGTATTGAACTTTCATAACATATTCACGAAATCATCACTTTATGGTAGACCTATCAAAATATTAAAATAAAAATTTGATTAAAATCTGCCAAAAAACCAGAAAATCGTCAAATCATGATTCAACTATGAAAACAAACTGAAATCATCGTTTCAACGAAGACCTGTCAAAAATATACATATAAACATTTCGATCAAACCGGACAAATAACCAATATCATCACGTGATCATTATTGAAATGTCAAAAAAATTTCATAAAAACGTCACATTGTGTCACGTCGTCACGTCAAACGTCACAAACATATCAAAAATATTTTATTTTCATTTTCATCAAAATTGCTCCATAACCCAATTTCATCATCAATCATTGTCATCATCATCATCATCAATATTGATAAGTCAAAACATATTCACGAAATCGTCGCATTGTGGCAGACCTGTCAAAAATATTATATTTTTAATTTCATCAAAATTGGTCGAAAACTCAATTTCATCGTCTGATCAGTATTGAATTGTCAAAACATATTCACGAAATCATCACATTTTGGCAGACCTGTCAAAAATATTATAAGTATTTAAATTTTCATCAAAATTGGTCTAAAACCCAATTTCTTCGTCAGATCAGTATTGAACTGTCTAAACATATTCACGAAATCATCACTTTATGGAAGACCTATCAAAAAATTATAATAAAAATTTGATTAAAATCTACCAAAAAACCAGAAAAATCGTCAAATCATGATTCAACTATGAAAACAAACTGTAAAAATTAGCAACAAACTGATTGAACTGTCAAAGCAGTGTCATAAATGACTGAGAGACATTAACAAATCAAGAATGGAGGGGTTAAAAAGAGTGAGTAGTGTAGTATGAAAGTTGGTAAACCTTCGTATTGTGTATTTATGAAGACATGCATCATTGGATCGTTTGACCACTTTTATTTTACAAATGGATACTCGTGATATATATGTAAATTAGTTTGATAGAAAAAATATAGAGAAAAACATTTGATTGAATCTAGATGAACACATGAAGTTAAACTTGATGGTAACATTATCTGGTCAATAAACTATCCAGCCAATATTCGTTGTTCAATATCCAGATGATAGTGGTATTATTATTTATGAATTTAATTCAATGATCAGAAAAGATATAGCATGGTTATTTTTAAATATTATTTATATTTTAATTAAAATTAAATTTTAATAAAAAAAAAAAGAAAAAAAAGAAAAAAAAAATTAAATATAAATAAATAAATAAACTTTAGTTTATAATTATTTTCAAACATTGGTATTTGTTATATCATTCTATTATTGACTTACTTACTTACTGCTAGCCCTCTTCTCTCCACTGCTGGATATAGGCCTCTTCAAAACTTTTCCACACTTTCCTATCTCGAGCCACACGATACCACTGTTTTCCCATCATCTGGACAATATCGTCAACCCATCTTTTTTGGGGCCTTCCTACGCTACTTTTGTTCTCCCACGGTCTGCATTCGTCTGCCATCCTCTCGTCTTACCACATGACCAGCCCATTGCCATTTCAGCTTGGAGACTTTATCAACAACGTCAACGACTTTTGATTATTACTACTTCTCTTAGGTATCGACTAGTTCTTTTTATTAATTATTTAAAGGTTTTATTTTTCGTTTGCTTATTTCAATGATAAATATCACATCGGCATTTTTGCCTCAACACAGGCCTATGGATAGTGAGGTAAAATATTTTTTTGATTGTTTTAAATATTACTAAGAATGTTATTATAAAATTGTAAAGAGGATGTTATTTAAATAAAGATTATTATTATTATAAACAACTAAGTAGGTACTAACTTAAATTGTGAGCACCCTGACGAAGGAATTATTAGACATTCATAACTAATTTGTAGGCAATAAAATTAAAAGATATATTGAACGAATAAATAAAATATTTATGTATGTGAAATATGAAAGAATGAGTTCGTACATCTAGGAATGAGGCTGCCTGAATTTGGAAAACGAAAAATAAATGCAAAAACAAGTTGACTTGAAATTCTTTATTTTCTGTGGCGATGGAGGGATTGATAAATTAGGTTTATCCGTTCTCTAGTACTCAGAAAAACTATCATCATGTCATATATACTTAAAATATTCGTATAGTTGAATGCTTAGCGAGACGAAGATCCGACATGCGAACGTAAAAACTTGAATAATGAGTAATAATGACTCAACAATGGTGATAGGTTTACTGTGTCTACGTAGCATTAATATTAACGTAAATTGAAGATGGTATGTAAATTTGTGAAAATTTGCATGTTTTTTTACTTCGTTTGTAAAATTTTTATGTGGTGCAATATACTCCTCACTTATGTTTTCATTGCAAACCAGGTACCTGATAAGTAATGTGTAATAATATACTCAAGTCATAAAGATAAACTTGATGAGTATTGAAGGCAATCATTTATCTCTTTCACTATTTGCTTGAAGTAATGACTTCATATTTAAATTTGCTACTTAATCATACAGGGTATAATGTGAGCTGAGAAAAAAACATAATGTTTATTTTGAATTTAATTTTTGTTGGCATTGAGAGGACAATTTGCTTGTTTATAATACGTAGCTTGCCCTGCTTGTTACCCCACTTATGGGATATACCATGATGATATTATTGTAGTTATAACAAAAAAAAAAAAATTGATAAATATATTAGTTAAAAAATAATAATAATTATAAAAAAGCCTGTTCTTGTGTTCTAAGTGTTCACTAAAATGAACTTGTATATGTGCACCACACTGTGTGTATATTGTTATGAAACTCCGGCAAAAAGGCGGGTCTTCAGCTTTTTTAGCTCCCATAAGCTTCCTCTCGCAGGCTGAGTGAGTTTATTCTAATATTTGGGACGCGCAACACTAAACTGATATAGAGTGTTTGGATTTATTTATTATACTTCTATGCCAGTTAGGTCAAAATGTAGAAGACTTGGACATTTATCTTGCACTATCTAATACTGTGAATTTGATTATTTTCATCAAAGTTAGCTTTATGTAGCATTAGGGAAGTATTTCAGTACGTCGTTAAGGTGAAGCTTATTTTCATCTACCACTTGGTGAAATTAGTTTTTGAATCCAAACCTCAATGCTTCACAATTATTTCACTCAATTCATGACAGTTTATAAACATAGTTTTTTTATTTAATTAAAGAATTAGTTAATTATGTACTACAACCACTTTAATTTTTTAAAAACACTACCGGTTTCGATAATCGAAACCGGTAGTGTTTTTAAAAAATTAAAGTGGTTGTAGTACATAATTAACTAATTCTTTAATTAAAAATGTTTCGTGATTACCACATAGTTAGTGCCAACAAAATCAAACAAATTTTTTATTTAATTTTTAAAATGAAACACAATATATATAGTTATTCCACTATTGACTTTATTTATATTTGCGAGCCAGCTTTCAAGAGCTTCCGCTCTCATCGTCAAGCAAAAGTAAAGTTTGTAAAGTTAATTGTGAACGTAAACCTTTACTTTTGGCTGACTATGAGAGCGGAAGTTCTTGAAAGCCGGCTCGTAAAAATAAATAAAGTCAATAGTAGAATAACTATATATATTGTGTTTCATTTTAAAAATTATTAATATGAACTTCCACCAAGAACCGTCGGTCGATAAATTAAACTTTTTTATTTAAGTTGTCAATTTTATTACAATATTGCCAAAAATGTGTTAGTTTTTTAAGGAAAATATATTTTTTTAGATGGATTGAATTAAATTACTTTCAACAGGAAAAAAGAGCAAAACAGACGATAAATTAATATCGGGAGATTGAAATAATTTTACACAAAATTACATAAATATTATTTTAACTTTTCGATTTTCGAAGAGGAAACACTATGAAAGTTCATTTTAATTTAGATAATAAATATTTAAATAAAAAACACTGTTTACTTTCATTTAAAATTGTTATAATATTAAAAGCTTTTCGGACATACGTCCATCTTCAGTAATAATTACTTATAACTAAGTTATAAGTAATTATTACTGAAGATGGACGTATGTCCGAAAAGCTTTTAATATTATAACAATTTTAAATGAAAGTAAACAGTGTTTTTTATTTAAATATTTATTATCTAAAAAAAAAAAAATATTATTTTATATCATTTTCCAAAATTTATTTGATAGCTCTAATATCTCCGCTCAAATATATTATGTCTTAAACAAACTGTTGGTAGACCTCTGTATTATTCCCTTTTGGTTTTTAATCAAATCCCATCCGTGCGTGTAGTTAAAGTAATATTTTAAATTGAATTCTCGATTGGGATCAATGAAACTGCCGAACAATGTCGCATTATATACATAGATACGAGTATTAAAAGTTGATATTGTCAACCGACGGTTCTTGGTAGAAGTTCATGTTGTATTAATTATATGTAAATAAAACACTTTTTATAGTATAGGTATCCACTGTGACTTTTATTGAACGCGAGCGGATTTCAAGAGCTTCCGCTCTCATCATTGATGTAATTTCTTTATTTTACACTAGCCTGATGATGAGAGCGGAAGCTCTTGAAAGCCGGCTCGCGTCCATAAAAAAGTAACAGTGGATATACTATAAAAAAGTTTTTTATTTACATAGGTATTATTAAATAACCATTTAATTAATTTTTTAATTAACCTAGTTATACACATTTCTCTCAAGATTATAATCATAAATACCTAAACTTTCTTTGGTCATTTAATATTGTTCTTATTTATGTAAGGCTTTTACAGTTACCACAAACCCACAAGCAAAATGAATTATGAAATGAGTTGTACAAGTCGTAAAGCCGTATGTATGAAATATAGCGATAACAATAATTAGAAACGCTTTCTCATTTTCATGTTTAATTGAAATATTATTATTCATAACAAATATCAAAGCTGATTACTCGTTTTAAGCATGAAGATATTCTTTACACATCAATGTTAATATGTATTTTGATTTGATTTGTAATGTGTTGTTATGTTTTTATTATTCTTGTATGTTTGTGTATTGATCCAGTATTGGATTGATTGATGGTGATTACTGTTTGTTTTAGGATTAATGCTTTATCTCTAATAATTTTATTATTGTTTGTTCTTTTTTTATATTACATGACAACCTTATGGGCTAATGAAATATATCAAATAGTTAATTTGTATACACTTTTAAATTGGGCAATGCATGGTCTCTTGTAATGATTATAATTGTTTGTATTTATTTGTATGTGTTGTCTGAAGTGTGTAACTGGTTTTGAATAAATAAAAATAAATAAAAAATAAATGTAGAATAGAATACATATTGTGTATACCTAGCATGTGACGTCTCAAAAAAAATGCTTGAGAAATGTTGAATGAGTGAAATGGTCATACGAATAACACAAGTATTAATATACCTACATAAACAAGTGTAAATATAGATAAAGATGAAATAATTTTTTTTTTTAAATATTAACTCTTATTTCCTCACGGATATTGTTTTCTAAAAGTTATTTAATAAAATAGCAAAGTTTAGAAATTCGCTAAGGTAAGTAGGTAGGTATTATTTTGAAATGCAGTATTACATAATATATTAAAGTTCTTTTACTTCAGGTCTCTTAAAACTTTTGAATCGCATTTGAACTTTCATTGTGATTGTTAACAGATAGTTCTTAATGAACTATATACACTTTTATACGCTTTTAGTACGAGTACGAGTACGTTTTTTATTAAACTATTGTGAATATTTTCAATTTTTGTCGGTCTGGAATTTCATTATATTAAATTTATATTAAATACGAATCTGGGTATATGTATTGTCCCAAATGATCCTCAAATATTGTCGGTATAGCAACAAACGTGTGGGAAAGTGGAGTAGATTGGATTGAGGAAAATCGAACTTATAATATTTTATTTGAAAGTTTGAGACAGTATCCTTAGGTTTTTCAGGTCACTTCTATATTAATTTATTAAAATATCTCAAATTCAAAACATCCATGGAAAAGTGATGGAAAAAACCATAATGTTTCTTTGTATTACACATTTTACAAAATAATGCATTACATCAATATTTGACCCATAAAGTCTGCGGAAAATCCGTGTGTTACCAATAATATAAAAATGATATGTACTTGTATGGCGATGCCAAATGATGCACTCAAAATAAATTATTGTTACCGACATGCATGTATCTATTGTATTGTATATCGTCGTTGCATATTCAAAAAGGGGTATGTGAGTTTATAAATATTTTGACATGTTTGTAATAAACTGCTTATAATGACATAATAACCATTTTATAAAGCGATTATTAGTATCAACTTTTAAAATTCAATACTTAAAGATGAATATCACGTGCCTATAAAAAGTCCTAAGAACAATTTTAATACCATAATGAACATTTCTTAAAGAGTATGCCTAAATATGTAAAAGTGTTTGCTCATACCCCATTTTGAATATGCAATGACGATGTATTATAAAGACACCCAGGCTTGCGAATGACTTAACTGAAAGCAGGAATTGTAAAGGGCAACCTAGAGGCATCTATACGCATCAAGAAACAAAGGACATGCATTGTGGCACATACATTATGTAGATTAAAAAGACTAGCAGAAAATAGAGAAGAAGGGAGATGAAGAACCAACTTTGATACAGATCAATCCAATGGATTGTAATCCACTATTTATATTATTACAGTTTATGAAATCTTTTTTGTATTATATTATGTTATTTTAAGAAATCCATATGAATAATATTATCAACTTACAATAAAATTTAAGTGCCACTTAACGTGCGTATGTATATCTATCTAGTTTTCAAAGGGATTTGGAATCACATAGACATAAAGTTAAAAATAGGTACATTCAATTATGCTCGAAAAAATATACAGTTGTACGAATATTCAGCGCACCGTCAAATCGCTCTGCACGTTGACTATTATATCGACATCATTTCACTTGATTCTTCTCACGTTTTGTGCTCAATTCTATCCATATAACGTGTGATTTGACGATAACAAATACAAAGTATTCTATTTGTTTTCTTAATGTTTCTAAAGCACTCACGCTTATACCTACTCGTATATTGTATGTAATAATATTAAGATGGATTTAGTCTCTTGCAAAATAAACATTGATTTTACTATGTATAAAAGCATATTAGAAACGTAAGCTTGAGAATGTGAATGTACTTATACGTAATTATTTGTATCTACCTAGTTGACAATATCAAGCGTAGACAATTGAATGTTGGACTTTTGCGAGGAGAATAGAATAAACCAAAAATCAGTTATACCTAGAAGGCAGAAGCCAATTATTTTTCTCAAATCCAACTAAAAACTTTCATTCAAGACTTAAGTAGGTACATAAAGAGTATCTAAAAGACGATAATTATAATATATTTACATATTATAAGGGGGTCTGCGAAAGCACATTTTGGAATCATATATCATCACCATCATCACGATGAGTGGCATTAAAAGTGGCATTTTTACTTCGTTCTTCTGAAGAATGCATTTAAAGGTGAAAAAGAAAGAAAAAGCATGCTTGATACCAGATACCTATATATTAATTTAATGTTGTGTAAAAGTAAATTTTTAGACACTTTCATTGATGATGTTAACTAAAAATGGTGCCGTCATATTATTGACATTTTAAATCTTTGAAAAATACAACTTATTTATGCATGATGATATTTTTACACTTGTTATAAGTACCTATTGCAATGACAAATTACTGTTCTAAGAATCGCTAACGTAAACACTATACAACGACTCCAAGTCACCTATGTATCTAGTATTTTCATTTTTTTTTTTCAGAACCAATTTGAAATATTTTCTAAAATATTTTATTCGATCAAGGTAGCTATGAAAAAAATTGAATATGATCCGACGCGGAAATAATATTAAATATTTTGACAAGTCGATGGATTCTTGGAAATTGAATACATTAATTTTTAACTTCTACACAGTTTTAACATTAACAAAATAATTTACATCGTAATCGGCAATAAAAAACCATAATAAACTCGGAAACAAAATTCTCGCAAAATATTGAATTCGCAACACTTGGTGCCTAACATCAAATTTTCAGACCTACTCATCACAGAAAGCAAAAATGGTAGAAGCCGACCAAGAGATAGATACCTACATGAATCAAGTGACAAAGGACATGAACTGTGCCACATACGTTGAATTAAAGAGATTAGCAGAAAAAATCCAAAATCGTTGCAGACCAATTAATAATAAAAATAATAACAAAAAAATCAACATTTTTATGCTAGCAATTCAAGATCAGGTAATAAGTACAAAAAAATTATCAAAAATATATCATTAAAAATCAAAATATAATTGATGATTCGTGTAGGAAATGTCTGGCCAAACCGGAAACAATACAACACATAGTTTCGGGTTGTTCTCTTCTCGCTCAAACTGAATATACTAATAGACATAATCATGTCGCAAAAATAATACCTCAAAATTTAGCAATTAAACATAATCTATTAAACTCCAAAAATGTAATTCCTTATTATAAATACAACCCGGAACCGGTCTAAAAAATCAAAATTACTGGTTCTATTATGATAAAACAATAATAACAGATAGACAAATACATGATAATAGACCCGATTTAGTATTACATGATAAACGTAATAAAATAACGTACCTAATAGACATCGCTGTCCCAAATACACATAATATACAAACAACCGTCGCAGAAAAAATACGTAAATATACAGAACTAGCAGGAGAAATAAAAAATATTTGGCATTCTAGGTCTGTTTCTATAAAACGTTTAGTCATGTCAGCTACAGGGGTAACTCCGAAATCTTTAATAAATAATTTACAAAAATTAGATTTACCGGTTAATTTGTATATTAAAATTCAAAAATCTATTATAATAAACACTTGTAATATTGTAAAAAAGTTTCTGAACACAGATATTTCAGGCACAATGCTGGTATTTTGATCCCGCGTTTTGAGCCTAATCCTTTGATATCCGAACTGATTATATGGAGACTTATCTGGTTGTATAATGCTGAGAAGTGTGGATGGCAAATCTGCGGCCGCGCAAAAAAAAAAAAAAAAAAAAAAAAAAAAAAACATGGCAGAATTTAAACTAGACAAATAAATTTGTACAATGGGTGAGTTTATTACAGAAGCGCGATATATTCCAACTAACCAATTCCAATGGATTGAATATGTAAAGACAACATATAGTCTTAATATAATCCTTTGGATACTTTTGAATCCATCATAAATTTTAATTCATTTGTATTTAGCTCAGCCATTCTTGAGTTATAAATAACCTCAGTAATTTAATAAAAACATTCGATTGTTTAAGCTTTTGGAATATTGTATAAGGTTTTGTAAGATGTACTTTGTTCATATTAAGGGCGAAAGATTTATTCGCATACAAGAGAACTTAAAACCCGAAGTGTGAAGTGGGTCTCTGTTCAATGTATGTACATGTTAATCTCTTAAAATACTGTGGAAATACTGTAGAAATACTGTAGAAAGTCAGTAGACTTATTGTATATAATAAATTTATAAACTGTCTTCTTTCTGTCGGTAAAAAAAAATGAGTGGCACACAACTTCGTTGAATTGTAAGAATCAAGAAAATGTTTTTTTGTGATGTTTAACGAAAAAAACTCGTTTACAAATACTCGTACTTTTTTTTTTTTTTTTTTTTTTTTTTTTTTTTTTTTTTTTTTTTTTTTTTTTTTTTTTTTTTTTTTTTAAAACATAACACATATAGACAATTCACACAGACCGAGCAAGTCCCAAACTAAGATATGAATCTTAAAATCTAAAAGTTTCATTGCAATTTGGACCAATGCCAGGCCATTTAATACATGGCTGGGTACCTAAACTGTTATTTATTTAGTGTGGACCGTCCCAATAAACCCCTCCCCTTCTTCAGACCTCCTACCTTCACCACCTCGTCATGATATTACTATTACTTCCAATATACAAACTCCAATATTTATTTCGTTAAAGATATCCTTTATTAAATTTATATATCCCTGCGTTCATTCTACGTTAAATTGTATCATTTTTCAACTGAATGAATTTACTACATACTGCTTATCCGGGAAACCACATATTCTTAGGGATATTTAAACTGATACTAAATTTGAATGACGTCTTAATAAAAATTAATTAAATTGAATTTAAATAAGTAAAAGATACGATCACGATAGATCTACGAAAGATTTTTCAGGCCTCTAGTTAGAGGTTTTTGAATATGTTATAAAATACCAAGTGAAAAATGTTTTAAATATTTTATCCCGGATTACAGGAAATTTAAAAAACCTTGCTTTCATTTCCTGGGATGTGAGAGAGACAATCCTCCTGGTGGACTACTTTCTCGAGAATGATAATGTTGAAAAGAAAAGAAAAGAAGGTAGAAATTAAAGTTAAATGAACAAGCTTTTTTTCTTATCACAAGGCAACTAATTGCTTGGGTTACTCTCACTATCAACTTTTTATTTATTTTGCTTTCAATATCAATCAAATAAAAAGAAAAAAGCACTTGTTGTGTGGAATTCTCTTTTGTATAATAAAACTGATGACGTTTTATATAAAAAAGAACATCCCTTTTTCTCAGTCTCCTCTGGTTCATTATAATCATCGCTGGATATTGAGGAAATTATTTTGAAAATAATACCCAAATAAAAAACATTTTTTTTCAGTAACGAACACTGATTTAACTCGGTGAAGAATGTAACATTTTTAGGGGACAAATCTTGCAAAACATTTTTTTTATTATTGAATTACTGACAACAATGACGCAAATAAAATAAGTCCTCTATATTGAATTACTAAGTTTCTTACTTACAACGAAATTTATTCTTTATTAAATAATCTGTAGCCAAGAGAACTTTCATAATTTAATAACCACAAACCACACAAACCTTTATCGTACGAAACACCAAACATGGAATTGTACCTAAGCAGTTCATTCCTATCAAAATGTAATTTTCAACGAAATAATGTACCTAAGCAGTTCATTCCTATCAAAATGTAGGGGAGACCGGGGTTGGAAGTCACATTTTTTTTCATTTGGATTTTTGATGCATATTTACTTAGTTTACCAATGACATTTAAATACCAATGGATAGTGTATTTATTCTAGTTTCAAATTAAATAAATAGTTTTCTTTCAACGTCACCAATTGACAAAATATCACAATTTTCGTGAAAAATGAGAAGTGTGACTTTTAACCCCGTGTCCGGGATGGTTGTCACAGTGTATGGGGTAGGTTGTCACGAAGTAAATTAAAAAGGAGATATAAAAAGAAATACTAAATTTAATCAAATGTGTACTTTTATTGATGATAAAATATTGGACGTATCTAATTGTACCAAAAGAAATAATAAAAAAATATTATTCACAGTTAAAAAACATTAAACAGTAGATAATAATAATAAAAAAATCTTATACATAATAAGAAACATCAAACAGTAATAAAATTATTTTATTCATAAAAAAAACATTCCAAAACATTAATAAATAAAATCTTATTCATCATACAAAAACATTAAACAATAACAATTTTTTTATAAATATTTAGAATATTTACTAATTTTTTTATTGTTTAACCGGATTTGGGTGCAGATGACAAAACCAATCAGAAACCTCGATTGGAGAACCATGTCTACACAATGCAACATTGTGTAAAATCCTTGGCTCTAGGCTGGCTTAAGTGATTGATAAAAAATTGGCTCTAGGCTGGCTTAAGTGATCACTTTCGGTGTCCGAGATACCAAAAAGATGGTTGCTTCTAAGGTTTGCATAAAGCGTCTCTCGATTGGTGGACCTTAAATCGTGACAGTGAGAATGGTGGAATTGGTGAACGTTGTCCATGGACACCGAAAGTGATCACTTAAGACAGCCTAGAGCCAATTCGTAAGCGTTGGGACACCTTTCTCACTTCTTCCTATTGGATTTTACACAATGTTGCATTGTGTAGACATGGTTCTCCAATCGAGGTTTCTGATTATTTTTTTTATACATAATAAAAAAAAACATCAAGCAATAACAAATAATCTTAGTCATAATTAAACATTAACCAATAATAATAAAATCTTATTTATAATAAAAAAAAACATTAAACATTAATAAAAAATAATCTTATTCATAATAACAAACATTCCACAACAATTTTTTTTATTCAAAATAAAAAAAAACATTAAACAATAACAAAAACATCTTATTCATTCTGGTAACGAAAAAAAAGGT
Organism: Athripsodes cinereus; assembly: GCA_947579605.1. Classification (NCBI taxonomy): domain Eukaryota; kingdom Metazoa; phylum Arthropoda; class Insecta; order Trichoptera; family Leptoceridae; genus Athripsodes; species Athripsodes cinereus. Next base: position 16,341,643 of record OX388310.1, read on the forward strand.
TCATCGTAAAGCTCTTAAGATGCAATATTTTTAAATAAAACTAACAAAATTATATAAGGTCAGTCTAAAAAATCAGTCTGAATAATCAGAATCACAATTTTGACATTGGTAATTCGGTGGTCCAGGTGTGCAAGCTTCATGAGCCAAAACTTACAATCTTGGCACTGAATCCAGACTTCCCTAGACTTGCTAGCAGGGTATGGAGACAAGCAGACCAGGCAAAACTCTTCATCGTCTTTCTCGTTTTCGTCGTCATCAACTGCTTTTCTTTCCTTTAGAAACCTTTTTAGTTTCCTTATTTTTATTGAATATACGTTTTGATATAATCTTTTTTTTCGCTTCTTGTTCCTTTTTTTCTCTTCTAAATAGGTCTTCTACGGTGTATCTGTTAAGATTGCTGATTTACAATGAAAAAAGACAACACACATCCATGGGGCTGGTTGTCACATGTGACAACCAGCCCCAAAAAAACTGAGACAACCTGCCCCATAACACGTTTTAGAAAACAACCTTCCAAAATAAACTAAAATTAATATTTATTTAAAAAAGTGATGAAATATTGTCATAAAACACAAATTAAGCATTATAAATATGTGAAAATATATATTATTATACAAAATTCAAGTATACTTACGAGAGTCGAAACAGATCTTCAAAAAATTACTTTCAATGTACAAAGAAAACAAACGCACATATGTCCGGCGTGGCACTCCAGAGCGGACTGAAGTGAAGTGGGGAGAGAGATATTGATCATGCGATCTTTCTACGCCAATCAATGAACGCATTTGTTTGTTCGTTTTTCTACAATGGCCGCTGTGACAACCTACCCGTGAGACAACCATACCCGGTCTCCCCTAATTTTCAACGAAATAATTTTTGTATTATTTTTTCACCAAGTATAATGTTTGCTTATAGGTATAGGCTAATTCCTTTTCAAAACAACCAGACCATGTTGCTCAATGTCTTAGATTTTTTTTATATATTATTGCCTGTAAGTTGCCTGATATGTTGAGGCTTTCAAACAAGTAGGTATATTTTTTTTACTCTCTAAACTTTTTATTGGCGGCCATTTTTCTAACGTACCACGGCACGTTAGAAAAGTGATTTTTAATGAAAATAGATCTTTAGAAAAATGATTGTATCTTTTTTATTTTTTAAAGGGTGTCATTATTTTAAGGCTATCATTTAAACGATCAACATAATCAAACATATTTTGAACTACTCCAGATTAATCATTCCAATTGATCACACTCATCCATAGTCAACCTATTTGAATAGGTATTAACTAGTTAGGTATGTTGTATATGATACACATACATATATGTGAACTTCCTTAAGGAGTGCACAACACAGAGTTTCGACGCTTGGTCTATTTATCTACTTAGGCTTGGTCAAGAGTACTCTCTAAACCTAGGTAACATTCCCAATTCTTCTGTGTCATGCTTATCACATGACTTGAAATTTTTGAAAGTTGTTTATATGTTACAACTCAATATTTTCCACTATGTTTGACATCTACACTTCTAGTAAGTAAAAAATCCAGTTCCCGACATCCAATTGTGTCAAAAAAATCGTAACATAGATCAGCATAATATTGGTGTTATGTTCAGCAGAAAAATGTATTCTGCCGACAAATATATCATGTTGATATGCTACTTATGCCCAGTTAGAATATTATATTTCTATGGCAAGTTTTGAGGGTCAAATATGTAATAAATGTGTTTTTTTTATTAATAAGGCGTGTATATAATATTGTGAAGTTGTAAATTTTCCTTAAATAAAAAATATTTGAATTTGAATATGATATTGTAAAACTCTAAAGACCGGCATAATGATTATTTGTCCAGCAAAATAAATAAATGAGCAGCAAACCGTGAGCTAATTTTAATTAAACTTGTGAAAGCTAAATTTTTAATCTTGTTCAAATAATAAATCTTTGTATGTAGCATCTTTTTATGTGATTTTATATGTAGCATCTGAATGAACGAAACTAGCGTTTTTCGACATTTCAGTTAGATATTTCGTTAATATAGCAAAGCGAAAACTGATATTATTTTCATATTCATCATTAATTTGGTGAGAAATCACAAAAACTTCATGTGGCTCCGAAAGTAGATCGGTGTGTGAAAAATATTGTTTATCTAATATTTTCTGCCGGTCAAATAATAATTCTGCTGCTCAAATAATAATTCTGCTGCTCAAATAACAATTCTTCTGGTCAATTAATTATTTTGTTGTGCGAGTATTTATTCAGCTCTTAAAATTTGTTAATTTGCCGATATAACCAAGTTAATTTGTAAAACAAGTGATGAGCTTATTTTTTATTTATTGCCGATGAAAACATTGTTTGCTGTGCAAATGACTTAAATGCTGATTTTTTCTTGCCGAACGAAAGGATTAATAGCCGAACAAGTAATTAGTTCCCTTATTTTATTATAGAAAAATTTAGCGCTACTTTTGGACATTTCATATTTCTTTATCTGAGAGTACTATAAAGTATTTATTCTGAGAAAAAATCAATGGTGATTTTTCCTTTTTTTATATTTAAGAATTTCGTGTAAAAATCACCTTTTTTTGTAAAACATATAATGACTTTGAGAAGAAGTTTTGGTATTTATTAAAACATATAATAGAATATCAATATATACTTAAATATAGTTTCATTATCTCTCAATATATTGTTATTTAAATTATTTCGCTACGGTAACAAACAAATAAATATTACGGATTTGTATTCATTTCTTTTTACAAAAGCAGCCCGCGGGAAAAACTCTATATTTCAAAAACCGCTCCGACATCACTCATATAATTCCTGACACTTATAAGAACACGATTAATATTTTGTGAAATTCTCAAGAGAAAACATTTAGGGTCTTTTCAGATATTTGGTTTTAAAATATGCATTTTTTCAAAGTTTGACTGGTTATAGAAAAAGAAGGATTATCATAAATTCATCTGCATTGCTTCTGAGGATAGTGACATAAAATTATCTCTGTAAATAAAAAATACCAATGATGATATTTGTTGTTTTCATTCTGAAATAATGATGCGAAAATGACAAATTTTCAATTTTAGAATTGTAAATTTGAACCATAATTTAGTAATTTCTAGATAGATATCGATGATTAAAAATATTTTTTAAACTGGAAAATTCTATAGGTAGGTACTTAAAGTATATTTTTTTTAATTATTTCGATATGTTCATAAATAAAAATGATACAAACATTTTTCTAAAGATCTATTTTCTTTAAAAATCACCCACGGCACGTTAGAAAAATGGCCGCAAAAAAAAGAGTGTAAAAAAAAATTATACTTGTTTAAAAGTCTCAACATATCAGGCAATTAACAGGTGAGATATAAAAAAAATCAAAAAAATCGAGCAAGGATTTTTCCATTTTTTGGTTGTTTTTGAATGGATTGATACTATAGCTCAGGGGTCGGCAACCTTTTAGATGTAGTGTGCCAAGACACTCTACCAATATGATTCAGGGTGCCGCCTTAATTCTAAATTATATAATGGGGTTCTAGAGGAGAAGAATTTTATACCAAATTTATCTTTTAAACATATTTATTAAAAAAATAACATAAAATTCTAACATAAATTAAATTTTTTTAATGCGAACCTTGTCCCTGATTACTTTGTAGAGTGCCATTCAGAAACCCATCGCGTGCCAAGCCTGGCACGCGTGCCATAGGTTGCCGACGACTGCTATAGCTAAAACATTTATGAATGTACTTTATTTTATAGGACCGTTATCAATAAAACAACATAGTATACATTCTTGATGATAATACCGATACGTGACTTTCAAAATATATTTTAATAGAAAATATTACGAAAAGCCTATTATATTAGCAAATTGCCCATTCACAATATATTGCTTATTTTTGTATCTTCTACATATTTATATTATGAATGAAAAAATTAAATATTTTAAATACTTTCAACATTACATTTCCATAAATATCCAGTAAATATAAAACTTCTGTAAAATAAATAATGCTATACTTAGGTTTTTATATTTTATGTTATGTAGGAGTCAAAACTTCAGAATGTCATCGACAATGAATGAAAATAATCAATGGATAAATTTAGAATACCTTCGCTTCGATTCTAAGATGAGGTATACCCGTCCTGTTTATTTTTCATTTTTTATGGTACAAAGAAAAAAATGTATTCCTATGATTTGTAATTAGTTCGCTGGCTACCCCACTTGTTCATAGGACTTACCGCAGAGGTGAGCGTCTTCCATTTGTAGCTTCTTTATACCAAATGAGTTGTGACTCATGCGATTACCATGCGATTCCAAGTGTTCTGATATACTCGTAGGTGTCATAGATTTTTGTCTGGCAATAGTAGTGAAACTGTAAAAAATGTAGGTATTGATTTATGATATATTTTTTCACTTATTTTCTGTCACATTAAAATTCATTATAAAATGCTTTATTTTTTATTTTGGACCATGCTGTATAAGAAATCAACAAAGTAAATTATAATGGATAGGTATGCCCCCACTTATATATATTTCATTACAATATTTTTTTAAATGTTAGTTGTCAATACATAAGCGTTGTATGGATATTATTAATGTATTTATCTGCATCAAGTATTTCTTACTTATTACTTTTATCCATTACGTCTTTTTTTGTTTTCGATATCCCTACGCATTAAAATGAAATGGTTTTTTACACTTATTTACATTAAATACATATTGCATTTTGTTGTAAAAGCAAGCGACGATGTGGCTGCTGATAATGGAGGTATAAAACTTTTTCGATATTAAATTGTCTTAATACTTTTAAGTTTTTGCCTACATAGCAACCAATTAAACTTTGACAAAAAAATATCTTGCATTATTAAATAACTGTTACCAAATTCATTACATCTAGCAAAACATTTAACATTAATCAGATATTTATGTTGTGTTAACATGATTCTACAATTTCGGCGTACAGATAGCTGGATGCGAACGTCAATCATCAATCAATCATCAAGCAAAAATCTTAAATCTTTCGGCGACAATTCGGAGCATTCTCCGAAGAAATATTCGAATAAATGCCTTCCTTGCGTCTCATGGATGGGTAACGAAGGCATTTATTGGAATATTTCTTCGGAGAACGCTCCGAATTGTCGCCGAAAAATTTAAGATTTTTGCTTGATGATTGATGATTGACGTTCGCATCCAGCTGTCTGTACGCTGCCATTCAGGATTTCTGTTTGTTTTAGTCATTTTTGCATTGTGCCCAAACCCAGTTTTTTTTCTTAAAGATCTGGGGTGATCTGGGGTTTCCCAGTTGAACAATTAAAATTTATTTAACATATTTAAAATTCACTTTTTATGACCGCAATGATTATGTGAAAGTCTTCTAATAGGTATGAAAACATCTGAGATTTATCTCTGCTAGGAGGAAGTTAAATTTATTATTTGAAATATTTATAGTATTGCTTAGTTGCTTTGAATTCTTTAAACTGTGGTAATATAGGGGGACTCTTGTGGTCTATATTTCATTTAATTTTAATTGTTGTAATACTTGTTGTGTTGACTGTTTGTTCTCTTCGAGAAAATAAATAAATAAAAATAAAATAAAAAATGAAAAAAATTGTATTTTATTTATAAGTTGAATCACTTTAATTTATATTTATTGTCACAAGTCAAAACTTGTGTTTTTAAGTATTAAATATAAATAAAAACTAAACATAAAAATATTGTTTTGGGTAAGGTGGGTAGACATTTAGATTGATTTTGATGATTTGTACTATGTTTGTTGTGGAATTTGTTTTTTTTTTCTGTTTTAGGTACGTTTATAGTTAATTTAATATAATCTGCTCCCTTCCTTAACACGAATTAACATTTTAAGTAGGCTTTACTTTACGTAGTGATTTAGTTTTTAACTTTCAATATCATAAGTTAGAAGGTTACTTATGCTATTGAAATAAGGTTATATTTATTATGTGGTTAATAAAAGTGTTGAATGAATGAAAGCAGTGTGAATGAAAACGATTTGATAGACATGTCTGAGATTATGAATGCGTTAAAGAAAGCGAATTGCGGTAAAGCTGTAGGGTATGACTGTGTTGCCGTTGAGCTCATCAAGTCTGGTGGACCGGAGGCTCGCGCGTGGTGCTTGGAGCTTTTCAAAGAAGGCGTTACACCAAAAGACTGGAGGAGGACTATCATCTGCCCCCTGTACAAAGGGAAAGGCTCTAGACTTGAGTGGGGGAGTTATCGGGCTATTAGATTGCTGAGTTCAATAGGGAAACTGTATGGTATAATTTTGATTGAGAGAGTACGAAAGATAACTGAGTATAAGATATGGGATGCACAAGGAGCTTTTTTGAATGGCAGAGGGTGCTCCGATTAGATCTTCTCCCTGCGAATGGTCAAAGAGAAGTTTCTGGGTAAACACCAGAAGCTTTTATGTGCGTTCGTGGATTTGGAGAAAGCATATGATCGAGTGACCGGGAAAGGTTGTGGCGTGAGAATGGGGTGAGCAGCCGGTTGATCCGCGCAATCTCTTCACTTTACGTGGGGAGCTCCGCTTGCGTGAGGGTAAATAACACTCTCTCGGAGTGGTTTGTCCTCACCAAGGGAGTGAAGCAAGGTTGTGTTATGTCTCCGTGGCTGTTCAACCTATTCTTCGACTACTGTACATATGTATGTGACCCGTGAAAGAGATGGATGTTGGTGTCGAGTTGAATGGGTTTCGGGTGAATGCATTGATGTACGCAGATGATTTGGTGTTAATGGCTGAAAGTGAAAGGAACTTACAAGAGATTGTTACGTGTGTGTATGATAGTTGCAATTAGAATGGTTTGAAAATGAATGTTATGAAGACGAAAGCTCTAGTGTTTGAAAGAGAGAATGAAAAAACGATTTGCGAGATCAAAGTTGGTGACGAATGTTTGGAGCAAATAAGTTAGTATGTATATTTGGGAAGTATGTTTGCGAGGGATGGAAAATGCGAAAGGGACATTGAAAGAAGGAAAGTGGCCGGTGCTAGAGTGGCCGGTGCTAGAGATCTTGCACTCCGAGTCTAAGATTAGCAAATTAAATGCCTTGGAGATTCTTGAAATCCATAAAAACAAGAACAATTTGGTGAATATCCAAATACCATATGCATCTCCTTTGTTGATATACCCATCTCCTTCCCTCTTATCAAACACCCTCAACTCCGCTCTTTCTGCCCCACCTTCAAACTCCCCCCCCCACCCCTAGTATAAGTTAGTAATAGAAAACAGACTCACTACATATGAACTTAAACTAATTAGTCCTCCTGATGATGCCAAGTAGAAGCCTTGGCGAAAACGTTTGAGGTGAATGAATTTAATTTGGAAATTATACAGTGTTTTTAAAATCATTTTAATTATAATGAATTTCCGAAGTGTTAACACAAAAACTTTTGATTTATCAAATAAACTCAGATACACCTAGCCCCCTAGTCAAAACACATTTTAGCGTTATGAAGTCGATCGACTACAAACGAAATTACGACAATCTACCTACATGTACCATATAATTATGCGTTATTGTTGCAATTATAGTCGTAATTTCGTTTGTAGTCGAACGACAAGTGACGCTAAAATGTGTTTTGACTAGGGCTGCTAATGTATCATTTACTATCATACCAGCATCCGACGCCACTTTTTAATTGCATCAGTGTTTTTTGGGCAACCCTGAATCTGGAAGCGGTATTTTTGGATCAGCAACTGGATATGGTTTCTCGGTGTTGTTTTTATCCCCATATCTAGCCGTTTGTTGTCTGAAGGTTGGCTATAGCATTAAATTATTATGCAATGTATCATTGGCTTTAGATAAATATATATGAGTTCTGCGATTTAGGTCGATAATTAGGTGGATGCTCTATGTATTTTCGTATACGGAGATGTAGATTATTGATAATTTTCTGGTGTTTATTCTACAACTCTTAGATGTGTGAGTGGTGTATTGAAATCGTATTAAACTTAATAATAATTATCTTCTTGTGATTTATTATTGTTTTCTTGTTAAATGTTTAAGTATTATGCTGTACTCAAATATAATTATAATAAACGCAACTATTTTATTAATAGATTTTAATTTGTATTTTTATACATCTATAACTTTCAAACAACTCGGAATCTATACATGTAAGAGAAATAATAACATAAAATACAGATTAACCACTTTTTAATGCACCTTTTTAGAGTGCTCCGATCCAAATGCTGAAATGGTTCCATGCCCAAATCCATGCCCCGGAAGAACATGTGAAAATCCTGAATTTAGTGAATGCGACGATCCTTGTGATCCCTGGGGATGTCAATGTAAAAACGGATACGTGAAAGACGCTACCGGAAAATGTATTCCTATTACTAGTTGTCGTAAGTTACTGCCAGTCTTTACATTGCAGCTTACGAGTGTTTCATAAAATAACATTTTCATAAAAAAAAAAACAGGAAATAACGGCGCCTAAAAATAAAACTCCTCATCTGTCTAGAATGTTCCGATCCAAATGCTGAAATGGTTCCATGTCCAAATCCATGCCCTGGAAGAACATGTGGAAATCCTGAATTTAGTGAATGCGACGATCCTTGTGATCCCTGGGGATGTCAATGCAAAAATGGTTATGTGAAAAACTCTATTGGAAAGTGTATTCCTATTACAAGTTGCCGTAAGTTACTACCAATCTTTATGTCAAAGCTAATGAGAGTTTTTAAAAAATATAACATTGTCAATTACTCATTGAAATCAATGTTTTGAGAATTTTAATGATCATCAAAATTATTTTGGCGAAGTTTTGAGATTATTACATACTAAGCGAAATTGCGAAAACCAAACTTTTATGATTTAGCGTTATTTCCAGTACAAAATAAGATATTTATGCTTTATGAATGCATATCAATGTACCTGCTTTATATTATAATTAAAGATAATATGAAATACAAACAGATCTCATTATTATATTTAGATATGAATCCATCTAACCGAGTTGTGATATTGCATTATTTCAAAATAATAAAATATAGTGCTCGCGTGACATTCATAAATAGACATACTCATATAAATTTTAAAGTGACATTTTATTGCTTTGGATTTTATATATATAAATATATTTATTAGGCTTATGATGTTTTCGTTAGCCAAAAAAATGCAATAGGTTTATTGTTTTACATTTTATTTACAGGAGTGAAAAACAAGTTGAGGCTGTTGATGAATTCGAGTAAGTAATAAATATATTTAATTTTTATGTAATTATTTGTATAATACAATTAAGTAATTATTATAATATGTTTTTCTTAGCAAACACTTGTAGTCAAAATGAAGTATGGAATCCGTGTCCTAAATATTGTGCATTTGAAGAGACATGTGAATCTCTTATCAATGGATGGGTCCAGGATTGCATAGGACCTCCGATAGACTGGCATTGCACTGGAATATGTGAATGTGCTCCAGGATTCATAAGAATGGATAAAAGTTGTGTAAATCCATCAGAGTGTATGTATTTTCGGGGTTTACTAATCAGTTTTTTTTTTAAATATAGAATTGAATCTGAACGATCATTATAATTTCACAATAAATTAGTGTTAAATATAGTGTACACTTGTACAGTAAAGAATTAATGAATAAGTAAATTAAATAATATTTAATAATAAAAAGCAAAATTGTTATTGATTCAGAAATCTGATTTCTAAGAAATACTTGCCAATAATCATAATTATATTTACCTATACTGTGTCATATTATAATATCTACAAGTTTATTCAGACCAATAATTTACAAATTCTCTGAATGTTTATTGCAGGTTGTATGGATCCAAACTCTGAACTTGTAAAATGTCCAAATCCTTGTCCTGGAGGAACATGTGTTCAACCAGAATTTTCTCCTTGTAAAATAAAATGCGAGCCGTTGGGGTGTCAGTGTAAGAATGATCATGTGTTAGACAAGATTGGAAAGTGTATTCCGCTTACAAATTGTCGTAAGTATGCCTATCAATATAATCTGACGATTTAACAATTGACACAAAAATATTTTAGTTGGTAATATTATATTTGTTATGTCTTAAAAATTAATGGGGCAATCCTGATATCAAATAAGATATATCTATATTGGTATGTACTATACTATACTATACTATACCCTCACGCCGTGTCCCAAGTGGGGTAGGCAGAGAGAACGGAACGCCAAACAGATCTATCTTTACACACTTCCTTCGCTTCCTCCACATTCATACAGTTTCTCATACAAGCACGTCGGTTCCTCTTACTCAACACGCGGCCGTCCTTGAGAATTTGATCCACGTGATCAAGCCACGTGATTCTCGGATGCCCGCGTTTCCTCACACCCTTTCTTTCAGACAAGTATCCTCTTTGTCATTCTTGCCTCGTTCATTCGTTCAACGTTCCCAAACCACCGAAGTTTATTCACGCGCATTCTGTCCACAACATTCTTCTAATATCCTCATTCTTCACTCTATCACGCAGCGTTTTACCAACCATTCTTCTCAACGATCGCATCTCTACTGCATTTATTCCACTTTCGTCCTTTTTCAACCACGTCCATGTCTCGCTTGCATACGTAAGTGACGGTACCAGAATGGTATTGTGCACCAGCATTTTAGCCATGTTCGACACATTGCCATTGCTGACAATGGGTCGAAGTGCACCGTTTACTCTAGCACCGGCCACTTTCCTTCTTTCAATGTCCCTTTCGCATCTTCCATCCCTCGCAAACATACTTCCCAAATATACATACTCACTTACTGGCTCCAAACATTCGTCACCAACTTTGATCTCGCAAATCGTTTTTTCATTCTCTCTTTCAAACACTAGTTTCGTCTTCATAACATTCATTTTCAAACCATTCTAATTGCAACTATCATACACACACGTAACAATCTCTTGTAAGTTCCTTTCACTCTCAGCCATTAACACCAAATCATCTGCGTACATCAATGCATTCACCCGAAACCCATTCAACTCGACACCAAAATCCATCTCTTTCACAGGTCACATACAGTAGTCGAAGAATAGGTTGAACAGCCACGGAGACATAACACAACCTTGCTTTACTCCCTTGGTGAGGACAAACCACTCCGAGAGAGTGTTATTTACCCTCACGCAAGCGGAGCTCCCCACGTAAAGTGAAGAGATTGCGCGGATCAACCGGCTGCTCACCCCATCATACTCCGACAACACGCGCCACAACCTTTCCCGGTCCACTCGATCATATGCTTTCTCCAAATCCACGAACGCACACTGGTGTTTACCCAGAAACTTCTCTTTGACCATTCGCAGGGAGAAGATCTAATCGGAGCACCCTCTGCCATTCAAAAAAGCTCCTTGTGCATCCCATATCTTACACTCAGTTATCTTTCGTACTCTCTCAATCAAAATTATACCATACAGTTTTCCTATTGAACTCAGCAATTTAAGAGCCCGATAACTCCCCCACTCAAGTCTAGAGCCTTTCCCTTTGTACAGGGGACAGATGATAGCCCTCCTCCAGTCCTTAGGTGTAACGCCTTCTCTCCAACAATCGTTGAAAAGCTCCAAGCACCACGCGAGAGCCTCCGGTCCACCAGACTTGATGAGCTCAACGGCAACACAGTCATACCCTACAGCTTTACCGCACTTCGCTTTCTTTAACGCATTCATAATCTCAGACATGTCTATCAAATCGTTTTTATTCACACTGCTTTCATTCATATTGGTATATACACTGAACTTTAAAAATCTAAAAATATCAAAAAAAAAACTTTAACACTTTTACTAACCACAAAATAAATATAACCTTATTTCAATAGCATAAGTAACCTTCTTACTTATGATATTGAAAGTTAAAAACTAAATCATTACGTAAAGTAAAGCCTACTTAAAAAGTTAATTCGTGTTAAGGAAGGGAGCAGATTATATTAAATTAACTATAAACGTACCTACCTAAAACAGAAAAAAAAAACAAATTCCGCAACAAACATAGTACAAATCATCAAAATCAATCTAAATGTCTACCCACCTTACCCAAAACAATATTTTTATGTTTAGTTTTTATTTATATTTAATACTTAATAACACAAGTTTTGACTTGTGACAATAAATATAAATTAATGTGATTCAACTTATAAATAAAATACAATTTTTTTTCTTCAATTCTTATTGCCAGCAAATGAAAATGATGTATAATGAAATTAATGACGCACGTACAAATGATTTATTTCTCTGTTGTTTCATTTTGGTTAATTATTTTTGTAGCTTTTCATCAAGAATGAAATTATTTATTTATTGAGACATTATACGGCATGAGAGCTTATTGCATAACATAAAGTTGACAGAAAATTTACACAATAACCTAAAAAATAATACAAATACATATTAGAAACCAAACAATATGTACAATAATTATTCTGATAATAATATCTCTCATTAAATACTTAAATACAATTGACTATCTTTATGTCCATGTAAATGTCCACGTGCGATGGTAATCATTGGATAAATCAACTATGGAAAATTTACGTTTTATAATAATAATAATAGACAATTTATAATGCGCCGTTTTGTGGAATAAATCCACTTCAATGGCGCGTTTAATTGACAATTATTACAATTGTCACATTCCATTTACTTTTTTTTATATTTATGGTGAAGTATTGTAAATCAAAACATAGATACGTTTTAAATTTTAAAAATCTTATATAATTATTACCATTTTCAATTTAATTAAATTTAGCTAAATGTGGTCCAAACGAAATCTTGGAGTGTAGAACAACAACATGCGACACAGCATGCTCTACATTGGGGAATCCGTGTAAAATTGTTACTAAAGATTGTGTGGAGAAATGTTACTGCAAGGAGGGATTTGCCAGGAATAGAAAAAATGAATGCGTGCCTGTCGAAACCTGTCCACGTAAGTCACAAGAGATATGATATTAAATTGGTATTGTGTTAGATTGCCTGTGCACAATTTTTATGGATTCTTTATGTTCCAGCTCGATTCACCTGTTCAAAGAATGAAAAATATATCGCTTGTCCTTTGTCTTGTCCTCCTGACAGAATGTGTGAAACAGTATTTACAGGAAAAGATCCTTTTTGCATCAACTTATCGCCTAAACCTTGTACGCCAGCTTGCAGATGCAAACATGGATACTATAGAAATGATAAGAAGAAATGTGTCCTTCCACATATATGTAAGTTTCTAGACGAATCCTCCAATATTCTTGACAAATTTTAGTTGTACCGTTAATTTTTATATTAAAAATACGTTTTCAGGTTGCACAGATCCTAATTCTGAATTAGTCGATAATCCTAATTGCTGTGAAGGAGGAACGTGTGCTAATCCATTGTTTTCACCATGTAATGAAACATGTCCAATTAAAGGTTGCCAGTGCAAGTCGGGATTTGTAATGAGAAGTGAAATAGATAATACATGTATTAATATAAAATCATGTCCGGTTAACATTGTAAGAAATAAGTAAAGTTAGTATGCATGGACACAAGCTACATTAGCTTCGCCAGATGAGTAATTTTTTTTTGTAAACTTTTTTTATATTTTGTATGTACCTAATATATATTTTTTATAAAAAAAGTGTATTTTTTCTCATTAAAACTTTCAATACATATCTAGTGGCGGACCGAATTTCGTATTGTATACAAAAGCATATGAGCCATATTGTACTCCATTTCACTACGAATGTACATGAAGATCTTTTTTTGAGTACTCTTAAGTATAATAATTTTTAAAAAAAGACCTTTTAGTTGAGCTTGAGAAAAAGACTTTTTAGATGTTTTGTTCAAGATCCAACTTCACTTCATTCTTGAGGGGAGATGGCAGGCAGTTTCCTGCTCGAAGCGTTAGCCAGAAAATAAGGCCTTTCTCAGGACTGCTGTATGTAGAGAACCCAAAAAAGCAATATGCTCTGCAAAAACACATTTTGTATTTATACACATTACCATAGATTCAGGCAGTCAACTGTCTCGAAATTCAACATATTCAATTTGGCGATGAGATAATATGCCACCAATTAAGAAGGTTTGAAATTTTCGTCAGTACGCAGATGACGAGATGCTTATTTATACTTGCAGGTAGTGCGTTGATTGCTCCGCTTGATTGATATAATAAGGATGAATGAATATTTCTTACAACTTCCATAAAAAAAAAAACAGTTTATAGTTTTGGTGCTCGTTTAAATTTAACCAGAATATTTGCTTCCTGATTTAGTGATGTTTATTATAAAATATAACGACATTGAATGATTAAATACCTACAATATTTTAATAAATTGTGAACTACAGAAATGTTATTAATGGATGTAATAAGCTATATGTAGGTGTTCATAAACCGAGCCCAATTTCATTGAATATATAGTTACCTTGGCATTATTATTCCGCGAATAATTTATTTGGCATAGGTACTCGACGGACAATCCATTATATTTTACAAACAATGTTTATTTATGAAATTAATCGTTATCATTTTAATGTTTTTATTGTAATGGTTCTGCTAATAAGTAAGGCTTTATTTAGGTTCAAATACTAGTTTTATACGCAGTGAAAAACAACAGATATCATTAGCAAGCATCTTTCCTCTAAAATGGTAAAATTTGTGACGAAAACATATGTAATTTTAAACCTTACAATCGTTTTGAAGTATACATAATGTTGGCTGGAATTTATCACGATTTTTCATGTTGTTGCCAATGTTGCAAGTGTAGGAATAATGACGCTTAATTCTTTGTGTATGTAGATTTTTTTGTAAAATGTAAGTTTTTTATAAAGAAGTCATGTTTTATAAGAATTATTAGTATACGATAGATTTTAAATTTTGCGTATAGATTGTGGAGTATCTGTACTGCATACCTGTATTATTACATGATAATTATTTTGAATGTTGTTCTTCGTTGAATCGTTGAACTAGGTACTAGTGCCTGGTGAATACAAGTTCAGCATGTATCGATTGTAGTAGGTATATATTTTGATGTTCTTTATAATATTATTGTCACCAGTTGGGTAGAATTTGTTTTTTTTTTTATCTTTTATCGATTTCAATGGATTTAATATAGTAGCAATGGTACCTAAAGATGCATAATGTTGTTATTGTATGTATACCCGTATGTATGTTTCACTTATGTTGTACAGTGCAATGTAAGATGTATATTAGGGTGCTTCTTATTTGGACCAAAAAATTTTTTTTTGTATTTTGTTGTGTGCCACCCTTTTATTCTGTTCTAAGATACGAAAAACTAATATGTAATTTTTTTCATATTTTTAAATTAATATTTAGAGGTCGCTACCAGGAATTGAAAAATAAAAAAAAAGTATTTTTGAAAATTATTTTATCATTTTCAAAAAAAGACAAGCATGCACAAATTAGATAACTATAGAAATGGAAAAAATGGAAACTTATGCTAATAACGTAGTTTTCTTTGTATCAGGGTACTTTTGTCTGAAATTTTTCACAACCAAAAGAAGGAATTGTTTTTGTTCTTCGTCGGCGGTAATTAGTTTGTTATATTCTTCAATTAATGCTACGCCTCGTTCCGCAATGTCGTTCACCACTCTCATAGAGCGTACAATTTCTCTGGAAGCTTTGTAGTCTTCATCTTCTTCCCAAAAATGAGGTTCTTTTTGCAAAAATGCAGACGAAATTCCCAAGATTTTGAAAAATCTTAAGGTGTTGCTGGACACGAAATCCTCAATATTTTTTTCTTCGATGTGACTTAGATCCAAGGTAATTCGCTTGGGGCTATAATCTGAACCTTCCTCATTCAATGCAATTACCATTTTTTGTTTCCCTTCAAGAGAAACTTCGTCATCAAAAAAAGCAAGCGCAACAAGTTCTTCGGACATATACCACAAATGCCCCAGGAATTTCGTAAGAGCTTTTTTGGACAAAGGTTTGTTTATATTTTCAAATTTTTTGAGATTTTTCAATAGCCACAAGTCATTTCTTGGTGCTGAAATTGCCAAAGGAGCTTGAAACCAGCATCTTAGATAAATCTTAACAATGAAAACGCAAATTTCAGTAATCCCTTTAAGTTCCTTTTTTGTCACTTTAAACTGGTCTCTAAACATAAAAAGCTTAAGGCAATAAATTGCTTTTGCCATCCATCGTGCACGATGAAGACCTGCTGGAGCTCTGAATGATATCCCTTTATTAGGCACACCTCCAAGGAATATTATTGTTAGTTTCAACAGTTCCTTGTAATCGTCCCGTGGCTGAAAATCACATAGCTGTTTCTCAGCGAATGAGATTGTGCTACTTGCAACATTTTCTACGCATCTTAAAGCGTCAGGGTCTGAAAAAACTGTACTAAACTTATTCTGGTCTATGTTAGGCCAAGCAGTTTTAAATCTTTTAAAGATCAATATTTCTGGTCCACTTGACGGACCTAGTGCTTGAACTACGACTGCTTCTAGCATTATTTCCATTATATGGTGACGACAGGCCAACCAAAGAGCATCTTTTTCCATCTTCTGCTCTAATAGAATGCAAGTACCTCCTCTTAAACCAGTGTTGACCGCAGTGGTGTCAAAGCAAAAGCATTTTATTTTGTCGCTTACGTTCCAAGAAAGAATAGTGTCATAAATAGCTGAAGCACACGCCTCCCCAGTTCCACAATTGACTTTGGGAACTGCCAAAAGTTTATCCACACCCAAAATGGGAAGACGATTCCACTGTTTCGTGTCCTGCAATGTCTTCGATTAGTTTGCCGTCCCAGTGAACAGTCAGAGGCATATTAGGATTAAATTCTTTCTTTAAGGACTCCGCTACCCTTTGCCTTTGCTTCATACGTTGGCGACGAACTGAGGATGAATTTATATTGTACTCTGAGGGATCGGTACCTGCACTTTTGAGCGTTGATATCAATACAACAGTTGCTTTTCTGTCACTTAATTTAGCTAAGTCGAGGCTTGCGGATAAGCGTTCATCAAAGATGTTTTTTCTGCCGCATTTACGTTTAGATGGAGGTTCTAAATCTGCCGTTAAAGGTCCTGTCGTCACTAAAGTTTCAGACGTTTCATCACCACTGCTACTCGAAGAGGATAGTATGCACTTTTTTTGCAGGAATTCAGTGTAGTTTTTTTCTCGATCTACATAAAGTTGAAGGCGAGCGTTTTTCTCTTCTTTTTTGCCATTTTTTTAAATTTAATTTATCTACACCACCAATTACACCTGGGCGTCCTCTTGTTCTCTGATTCAGTAAAAAACATTTATCTTCTTCCATGGTGATTTTGCTTAGAGCATCAGCGTGTGCTATGTCAAACAAGTCTTGCAAACTATCTTGCCACTCCTTTTCTTTATTTTGTAGACTTTCAGAGCGTTTGGCTTTATTTTCTTTATTTTTTTTTCAACTTTTGCCATTCACTAAACTTGTTTTCTATCTTCTTTATAACATGTTTTTTCAGTTTAGTTGGAATGCCCGCTCATTACCATAATGCCATGACGTCACAAGCAGTAGAACTAGCCGAAATGTGATTGGTTTGCTTCATTACGATTTTAAAATGAAAAAATAAACTCAACACTTCTTTGGTCGTCAGCAACTTGCTTTGAATAAAGTGGTCAGAGGTTTGTCCAACTAGCCAAACGTCTGTTTTGTTTCTAGTCAACAAAGTCGAATTAGACGAGGAAGCCATGATGTAACAAAACGCGATGCGCGCTAAAACACAATCGAATGTATGTAGACTCTATAACAGCGTATTTGTTACTAATTATTTACTAATTAACCAACGCCAAGGAAAGAGTAACAGGTGTATGCGGAGGGGGGAGAGGGGAAGGATACGGGCATCATTGTATATCACGGTATAATGTTACCATGGATTGAGTTCCGTTCCGTAATTTTATCGCATTTGAATGAATAATATAACTGTTTTATGTACATTGAGCTGGAAGTTATCATAACCATATTTTTTTAAACTTTGATTGGAGGTAGCGACCCCTAAAACCTCTTCTAAAAAATAAATAAAAATCATAGGTTCGTTTTTTAGGTGATAGAACCAAATGGCGGGTTGGCGCAGTAATTTTTCAAAAGTCGAAAAATAAGAAGCACCCTAATGTATATCTTTTTATAATTTGTAATTTTATAGCAGACGTGAAATTTAAATTTTTATTTTATATTGTAATATTATTTTATGTTTTCAAAATGCCACTTGTTCAATGTGTGCACCATCCCAATCCTTCTATATGGCTGTGAGTCTTGGCACTTAACCAAGGCTCAAGAGCGGAAGATACTAAGCTTTGAAAACAAGTGTCTTAGAAGGATTTTGGATGTCAAATAGTATGAACATTAGGGTGGAACACTTTTGTATGAAAAAAATTTTTTTTTCGAATGTCGAATTGGAATACCAGGCAAAAGTTGCCTTATGTGATTGTAAATAACACCCATTAATTTGGAAGTTCTAGCTCAACAGTAAGAGGTCCCGCCATAGACTTAAAATTTCATTTTTTAAGTTTTGACAGACGCTTTTTTTAGTACACCCTATTAACAAATATTAGATAAATACAATATTTTTTGTATATAAATGATAAGATAAAAGTATATTTTAGTAAATAGAATAATTTATTTCAAAAATAAACACAGTTTCAGAAAGTTGTGTCGGTATGAATAACGTCATTTTTTAACAAAAATCCTTTTTCGTCTCAAACTTTGGCATGAGCTTTCGAGATGCTAATTTAGACTTTACGAATCCCTCTCTTCTTGTCTTATCGTACACTAAGAGCTGCTTCAATCACATCTTTAACTGATATTTCCACAGCCCGGGTGTGGCAAGACAGTCTCATTATCTCCAAAACTGTATCTCCTCCATTTTCAATTAGATGTTGTAACTGCTTATCGAAAATGTAAGAACATGCATTTAATCTCTTTTTGGCACCTCAAACATGCGCGAATCTGATTTTTTTTTTCACTTGACGAGCTTTTAAAATGCGTCTTGCAGCTAGTTCTCTAATCTGCTTACGTGTATCTGTTATCGTACTCACGAGCAAAGTAACTGTTCCGAATTTAAACAGGGTCCAAAATCGCTAATAATTCGTTCGACAAATATCTAGTGGTGTTAATTAGCTTCCACAAATGTTTTGAACCATCTTTAATGCTTTACCAATTTGACCTGCAAATGATTTAGATCCTGCAGTAGGGCCATCCAAATAGGAAAACAAACGCCTCAATAGCAACTCATTGGCGTGTAAGTGTAAGCGCGTGTAAGAGACAAATATCCAATGCAATGGTCGAGATAGTCTATTTTCCAAAAGACCAATCACGACTCCCAATTTTCCTGTGTTTGTGGTTGTTCCATCACATCCAACAGCCATTATACTCTATGGTGATATATTTTCAGTCGTCAAAAAGCCGTGGATAGCTCTATTAATATTTCTTGCACTGCCCGCTGTTGGAAACACATACCCAACATAAACAGAACCTGGTTCTTTAATAATCGAAACATGTTCCTTTGGTACAATCACTCTAAATCTTTTCGATCCTTTTAAAACAGTCTTAGCGGTCTGGTTTTTTCCTTCCATCGAAATATAATGCATGAATTTCTCTCACTCTTTCTTATGTTAAAATTTTCTCGTAAACTTTCTGTATTATTCTTCTGAGTTTCATACTGCCCACGACGTTAGTCGACTTAGCCTCAGAGTCGGCGTCAGAAGTAGAATAATAGCAATTTTTTACTCTGGATAAAATCCGTTCTTCCTAAAACCATTAGTCTGTTAGTGCGTTGGTCCTCTAAAAATATTTGTTACTCTTTTGGTACTTTTTTTTCTCTCAAACAATTACAGTTTACAAATTCTTTACATTTACATGCAGCTATGTCAAAAAGTTTTTTACTTTGTACTCTGAATTCTTCTACCTTTCTTTCCTTAAGTTTCTTCAAAGACTTTTCAAATTATAGCATTTTGAGTGATATTTTTTAAGTAACTGTAAAACTCGTTTGTGTGTAACAATTGAAATAGAAGATTTTATCCACAATTCTTCAATTTTTGATCCAACTGTTTCGGCAATTTCCAAAAATGTAGGTTCTTTTGTTGTGTTATTCTTTATTTTTAAGTCTTGTCGAACCCATTCAAAGAATTTCATCACATTCTCATACGTAGGTAGGATATTCTCCTTCAACTCTGCACTTTCACCAAATATCAGACATTTTAACTTTTGTCTTGTAGAAGTCATATTTATACCTACACTTAAAAAACGTACATCAACTAGTACCTACTGTTGAAAATAATTGACGACCTTCCACCTTGAGACAATATTATCGACACTAGTTGAAACAAAACACTGCAAATTCGTAGATCGGAGCGTGTTGCCCCCCGCTTTGTCCCGCACTTTGCTCAACTATTGCAGTGCCAAAGTATATTAAAATGATGAAATATTTGATTACAACAGCTAGTTAACTATATTTGAATATGTTTTTTAATAAAATAAACCCATTTTAATAAGTTCTGTGTTATTTTGTAGGCCGCGCAAATAACCCCTAAATTGTCCTTTTTATTATATATTCGATGTCTTGGCGGGGGCTCTTACCGTTGTCTGATAATATTTGTATTTTTAATGCAGGCAATTGATAGCAAAAAGCAACTAAATACAACTATTCCAAATTAAAATTCGAGAAAAAAAAAATCGTTCCACCCTAATGAACATGTTACAAATGATGCTGTGCGCCGGCGCACCCAGCATAGACCTGTAATCTCCGTAATACAGGAGAGACGATGGTCCTGGCTGGGACATGTTTTGAGAATGCCTAATTATAGTTGGCCAAAAAGAGCACTGTTCTTCCGTCCGCAGGGGTTCCGTCGGCCCGGGCGTCCCTCTTTCACAATAAACCGTTCCTATGACAACGATATCAGAGCGCAAGGAATGTCGTGGAAAGAGGTGACGCAATTGGTACAGAGACGCTCTGAATGGAGGAAGCTGGTTTCTGCCCTGTGCTCCCGAGAGGAGCGTTGAGGGCGATGATGATGATTATTTTTTGTACAAGGCGATTGCCGTATATTTAATAAATAAAAACTGAAGCAATCCCTTCCCATCACATTTAATGAACAAGTTGTGTGACATATCGCACGTGGTGGTGATTGGGTAGTAGTCGTGTACACTTTGTGAGAAGTAATATGGTATTACAGTGTTATTGTTTTGATTTTACATTTAAATATTTACACGTTGCAGTTGGAACTCTTTGTCTTTAATTACAGTATTTATACTTGACGCAAATTATTTTGTAATGCATTGTTTTGTAAAAAAAATCCTAGAGTGGTGCTTTTGTCATATTTTGTTTAAGACTGCTAAAAATATTCTTACCTTAAAAATTTTCTCATCAAGGCAATAATTGTCAAAGTGTTCAAAAGCCTCAGGGTTAATATAATATCAAATCGATTATTCATACAAAACTTGGTATGAGTATCTTAAAATAAAGTGCTTTTATGAAAAAAATATACAAAATTGCTTTTTGTGGCTTTCAATATAGTTAAGATATGACGATATGAAAACCTATTGACATACAGCAGATAGCACTATGTAAAAAGACGTTTATAGTACGTATAACGAATTTCTTTTATTATAATACTAGCTTTTGTAACTCGATATCGCATGTGTTTAAATTAAAGATTTCTGTGCAAATACACGAGGTCGACATAATTTTTTTAGAAAATAAAAAAAACCGCATACGTGAAAAAGTAGTAAAGACCTATTAATGAGAGAAATATTTTTTTTTACACCCCACATGCCCATATTTATCGTTCTGTTGATTTTTGGCACCCATCTTGAATGTCTTGATTTTTTACTGGCACGGAGAGAACAGCTTGCATGTCTATTATATGCAACTGGTCTGCTGGCTACCCCACTTGTGGGATATGCCGTGATGGTACAGAAAAGATCTTTTTATTTAATTTGTCGTGCTCGATATATTTTTGTGTAAATTAAATAAATTATAGGGTTTTTCAACAAGGACTTTGTTTTTTAAAACAAAATAAAACAAAAAAATTTGATGAAGATGATTAAAATTTTTATTGAATTACAAAGAGAAAAGTTTGGCAATTATGCATGAAAAATGATATCTGACAAATGTCCACCACGAGCACGCTGACAGATGTCGATTCTTTCATCAAAGTTTTTAATCACTTTTTGGCAAAATGGCGGGACTATTTCGCTAATCACATCACGGATTTTGAGTTTTAAGGCTGCAATCGATTCGATTGGCTCCGTATAGACTCTGTCCTTAACATAGCCCCACAAAAAATAATCCAGTGGCGTTAAATCACACGATCTGGCTGGCCACTTAACAGCTGAGTTTCGTGAAATCATGCGATCGGGAAATTTGGTTTGCAATAAATTGATCGTTTCATTGGCTGTGTGACATGTGGCACCGTCCTGTTGAAACCACATGTCAGTGATATCCACGTCATCAATAATAGGCCAAAATTGAGTTGTCAACATCTTGCGAAAGCGTGATCCATTGACCGTTACCGCATTTCCAGTCTCATCTTCGAAAAAAAACGGCCCAATCACGCCTCCAGACCACATAGCGCACCATACAGTGACACGCTGAGCATGCAACGGCTTCTCAATAATTGCTCTAGGATTTTCAGAAGCCCAAATGCGGCAATTTTGCTTGTTGACGTACCCTGACAAGTGAAAATGGGCTTCGTCTGAAAAAATGATTTTTTCAGAAAAACCAGCGGGTTGTTCCTGAATGAATTGAGCGAATCTACGGCGATTTGAATGGTCGTTCGGCTTCAATTCCTGCACCAGTTGAACCTTGTAAGGCTTCAAAGCCAAATCCTTACGCAAAATTCGCCATGTGGTGGTTTTGGATAACCCCAATTGTCGAGAACGTCGAGGAATTGACAAATTTGGATCTGCTTCAACACTGTGGCTCACGGCTGCGATGTTTTCAGTTGAACGACCCGGTCGTACACGCGTTGGTGTTAACACATTTTGTATCGAGCCTGTCGACTCAAATTTAGCGACCAAATTCTTAATAGCGGTCTCAGAAGGACGATTATGTTGTCCGAAAATATCACGAATTTGACGAAATGTCACTTTAGCAGAACCACCATTTTCATAATGGATTTTAATTATTTTAATGCGATTTTCAAGCGAAATTGAATTCATTGCAACAATTGCCAATGCATCCACTACGAATACGTCAAAAAATTAAATGTCAAAACTATCATGTTGCTGGTGTTGCCACAATTAAAAAACAAAGTTCTTGTTGAACAACCCGTTTATTTATAAATGTTTTATACGTTAAAAGCTAGCGCCGTATTACAGTTGTGAGAATATAGATAAAAGTTCAGTATTGTTGTATTTACCGTTACATCATTTTAAAATTAATTCGATACAATAAAAAACACAATCAACTATAATATTGCTATTTAGTAAATCATTCATTTGTTTTGCAAATTTGTGACATATTCTCATTAAAACTGTAATATTTTTATCAATGTGTGAGATATAATTATGAAATGTCTTTAGCCTAAGTTCTGTCCAAAGGATGAGACCGCGTATAAAGTGTATTATTTTACTGAAGCGTTTCTTTATTTCAGACTTCTTCTAGGACCTTTTTTTATAATATATTAATCAATAAATACATTAAGTATACTAGTACTTTATTTAATTTACTAGTAGGTACTTTATTTAAGTGACTCGAGTTTCAAAACAAAATGTCATTGAGTTTGATATTTTAAAGTTGATATTTTCAACCGACGGTACTTGGTGGAAATTCATGTTGAATTAATTAAAATAAAACACTTATTTGTAGTATATCCACGGTGACTTTTTATTGGACGCGAGCCGGCTTTCAAGAGCTTCCGCTCTCATCATCAGGCTGGCGAAAAGTAA
This sequence comes from Athripsodes cinereus, assembly GCA_947579605.1. Taxonomy (NCBI): domain Eukaryota; kingdom Metazoa; phylum Arthropoda; class Insecta; order Trichoptera; family Leptoceridae; genus Athripsodes; species Athripsodes cinereus. Next base: position 16,365,445 of record OX388310.1, read on the forward strand.
AGAAATTACAGGTTGGTAACAAATATATATAGTATGTCATTGGGTAGCAAAACAAAAGAGCAAAACTCACATAAAATGTCTGTATTTCACTCCCTCATTCATAGGCTAACAAACATTCCTTTATCAAAAGAAAACTTTACTAAAGAACTTGATTTAATAAAAACCTTAGCTTCAAATAATTCTTACGATCCGGATTTGGTTGACAAACTATTACGCAGAAAAAACTTGAAAATATTCAGAAATTCTGTTGCCCCTGGCTTAGTAAATAAAGTTGATAAAAAATGGGTAAAACTAAACTTCGTTGAAGGTATTAGTAACAAAGTTTCTAAAATAATCACTAAAACTGGTAAAAACGTAGCATTTTATAACAAAAAATCTTTACATAGTTTGCTGGTTAACAACAAAGATAAAATCAAATCTTTAGATAATAGCGGTATTTATCAATTGTCCTGCAATGATTGCCCCAGTGCCTATATTGGACAAACTGGAAGATCCCTCAATACCAGAGTAAAGGAACACTTGGCGTGTCATCGTCTAAAAAACATAGATAAGTCAAATTTTGCTGACCATCTTACGTCTAATAATCACACATTTGACCCTGATACCGGTATCAAATTAATCCATAGAGGGGGGAAAGGTCAACTTTTAAATCGCCTTGAAACTTTGGAAATAAATAGGTAAAAAAATAATCCTGATATTCACATTATTAATGAACAAATTACTCTTAGTTCTTCTCCTTTATTAAAACCTATTATCTAATTCTTATTATTGTGGATTCCCAACTAGCTAATCCTTTCTAAAAACTTGTGTACTGCCGCTCTTTTGTTCTTTTGTTTCAGTCACTACATACTTGCAACATTGATTCATAACCATCGGCCTCCACACCTCCTGACAAGATCAACAATTAATTATCTATTAAATTTATTTTTTACAATTTACTAATTGGTTTACTATTGTATAGACTCATTATAATTTTAAAGATTATTTTTCATATAAAAACATAACATTATATCTAGCAGATTCATATTTATGTATACTAACTATCAGAGGAAGGCTACCTCTTAAAAAAATAATGCTCATCTCTGATATGGGTTTTTGTGGTTTCCCCAATATCGTTAAAAGGCAAATGCTGGAGATGTTTTTCTTAAAATCCGTCCACAACGGTACTCTATTTCAATTGTTTGTTACCACTGTCTTAACTACCTTTTTTGCTACCCAATGACATACTATATATATTTGTTACCAACCTGTAATTTCTTTACTTTTCGCCAGCCTGATGATGAGAGCGGAAGCTCTTGAAAGCCGGCTCGCGTCCAATAAAAAGTCACCGTGGATATACTACAAATAAGTGTTTTATTTTAATTAATTAGTCATTGAGTTTCAGAAATATATTAAATGTCGAAACTCGAGTCACTTTAATAGTACTTTTAAAACTAAATAAGCACACTTAATTTCTTCATTACTATGAAATACTTAACATCATCATCATCATCTCCGTTGGTCCCTCAATCCTGAGGATCGTGACCATCATGCTTCGTTCTGTAGACCATCTGTCTCCATGTTGAGCGATCCTCCGCCATGTGCAAGGCCCCGTGAAGTGAGCTTTGTGTCGCCTCCTTAATTTGGTCGCTCCATCTTATTGGCACTCTGCCCCTTCCCCTCCTCCCTTCTACAACCCCAGTCATAATTACTTTTTCTAGGTTGTCATGTCATTTGTCATTTTTTTTCTAGTTAACATATAAAATTCAATACTTAAATAATATAATTTCTCAGTAAATTTATGTAAAAGATCGGTTTTCATAAATGATAAGGTTCCTTTTTCTTTAAAGTAAAATTTGGGTTTCATTAACTTACTTTGAATTTAAAGAACTTTATAAAATTTTGCAAAACTAGATGTAACTATGTATAATATTATCTTGGTAACCATCACAGCGCAAAAAAATATCCCTCAGGAATTTTAAAAGTTGTAATTTCACATAATTGACATTTTGGATATTATTTTTAAGAAACCCAAGTAAAGAGAAAAATCTATGAAAATTAAAGTGACTTTATCTTTTTCATGGAACCAGCCGTAATTAGGAGTTTTCTTGACTTTTTTTGTTATTTTTACACCAAGTACCTTCTTAAATAAACTAAAAATAAATGTTTCGAATTAATAAGAAAATACAAAGCATAATTAATTATTTTAGAAAGGATTTCGTCCTCCATTCTGAAATGATAGAAGCTAAGCAATGAAATGAGAAAAATATCTCTCTTAGAGTAAGCCTAAGCTTAGGGCTGGTATGTATTTTCAAAGTTATTTTCAAATATGTTATATAAAATTAAATAATGGCATTTCTCATATTAATAAGAAATATAATAAACTTTTAAAAATGTGCCTATAAAATACATAAAAAAAGTGTTTCCACTTAATTCGTTTCCCAGAAAAAAATACCCACTTTTCTACACAAGATTAACAGGATATTGAAGATATTTTGATTTATTCTTATCTTAAGATAATATTGTTCAAGGAAAAAGAAAAATAGATTTTTTTGGTAAAAAATATATTATACGAAGAAAAACGTGCAGTTTATTGAGCAAACACTACTTCAATGTTTATAATTTTGCTACAACTCTGACCTTCTTGATTCAGATAGAATATTTAAATTATAAAGGTTTTAAAGTGATTTGATTAATGAACATTTACAAAACTTTGTATGTTCGAAATTCAGTGACCTGGTGTATGAGTAATGTAGGGGTACTTAATTTTTTTGCTAGGGGTGGGGCATAAACCAAACAAAATTTTACCGTTTCGCTCTCAAAAATGTGTGTGCCTTTTTTAGTCTCAACCATCATTATTTAGTGATTTGTTATACAGGCAAACATCTCCTCTCTCCTGAATTTTGTAATTTGATTTAGGCATTTAAATTTTGATGATATCCGCGTTTATGTAAAAGAATTTTTGAATCAGATTACAATATTTAGTGGAAAACTTTACATTTTGACGCGAATTTTACATATTTTTCCTATACTTAAATAGGTACTTGTACTTAAATTTAAAATAAAAGTAATTTAAAATAAAATAAATTATCTTGTAAATTTTATTCCTAGTAAACAAGTTATAAAAATATTCTGTGAAATGGTGGAATTATATTAAAATTTTACCCAAAAAAACTATTTTAGCTTCAACTACCAGAAACAAAGGCTCTCAAAGAGAATTTTTAATCTTTGTACCATATATGTCTGGCTATTTTGTCTAATAACTTTGCCAACAACTGAAGCAGTGTATATAAGAGTGTTAATTTAATATGTTTGAAATGGTTTTGAAAGTTCGAAAATTAACATCTGATAGTTCATGTTCCAAATATTTTATGAACCCTTAATACTATATAATTGGATGTAAAGGTATAATAAAAGGAGAATTATTATGTATGCATGTATGTACATAAGTATACTTCAGATTCAAGGAAGAGAAAATGTTATTTTGTTGTAACTATATCAATTTAATATTTATAGAAGTACTGTTGCTATATGAACATAGCCATAAAATGAAAGTACAGGGTCTGGTACTAAAAATGAAGTAAAACTTCCTACATTTTCATATTTGTTCCTACGTGCTATGTATTTACATATACATAATTGTTATGATTTTGAAGCTTTTAGAATCACTGGTCCTGTAATATTCATAGTATGTAGGTATTATTTGTACAACAACTATTCCGAAATTATAGGTAGTAGTACTTATTGTATTCAACTATTATATATCGTTTTAAGTCTTAAAGCTCTACTTTAATCCACACACTTTAGAGTTTTCGAATGATAGTGAAGTTAAGCCCACCTGTTCAGAAGACTAGTAACATAGTCGGCAAAACCTCCATGCGGCTTTAAGTCTGTAAACAGCATCTTTGTCAGCAGATCTGACAAATTCGTCTTAATATTTCCTCTTCATTAAGAATGAAATTTTGTTCTTTAAAATTAAATTTCGTACCAGATATTGAAATTTGACTAGAGTCTAAAGATCAACGAACTTACAACATTGTTGTACGTCAATTTTTTTTCACTTAGGTAATCAAACAATAATATCGCGGTACCTACTAAAAAAATCGTGAATTTACGTTTTACTTATTTTATGCTTGAATTTATCAGAAGGGAATTATTCATTAGCAGAATATATTAATATTGATATTACCTATTGTTTACATTCTCAAGCTCGCATGCCTCACATTTAAAACAAAAAAAAATATAATATCGCATTTGCTTTCGTTGCCAAACATCCCGAGTTGTGAAAATGTTGTAATAATAACGTGTTCGAGTATTGAAATTAAATGTAAACTTCAGTTTTGTTTAGTATTTATAAGTACCCATAGCTATGCACTTATCTAAGATCATGATCTTCTTTCAAATACCTAGAGAAACGTTACGAGCTTAACCCATTGTGCCGAGCTGCCTCAGGAAATGGAATCTGAAACTGCGATCCTGGAAGATAAACTATGTTAACATGTTTGATTGTAGTAATAAGTAGTTAATGTTACACCCTTTTGAATATATGTATTTGTATAGAATTGTTACCAGAAAGTCTGTGATTAGTATAATGATGTATAGAAAATAAGACAGTTAATAGTGATTTTGTTGTACATGGGACATGACTTTGATGTTCATTTTTTTTATATTCAAGTCAGCTGTAATATGGACGTATAAATAGTTTTTATGACTTCAATTACAAGTAATCAATTATTATATTTCACTGTCGTGTTTTGTAGGTATTGTCTTTTGTTTTTATTTATTATTAATATAACTCATGCATAGATAAGAAACTTATTAATAAAAAGTACCTAATGGAAAATTACAGAGACGATGGTTCTGGTTGGGAGATGTTTTGAGAATGCCCAATGATAGTTGGCCAAAAAGAGCGCTGTTCTTCCGTCTGCAAGGGTTCCGTCGGCCCGGGCGTCCCGCTTTCACAATACACCGTTCCTATGACAACGATATCAGAGCGCAGGGAATGTCGTGGAAAAGGTGACGCAATTGGTGCAGAGACGCTCTGAATGGAGGAGGCTGGTTTCTGCCCTGTGCTCCCAAGAGGAGCGTTGAGGGCGATGATGATGATGATGATGATGAATGGATAATATTTTATGAATATATGTTCCACTATAAATTATGCCCACTTCTTTCATTCATTGGCATGTATTTCATACCAAACCAATATAGTTTATATATGCAAAGAGAACAAAACACTTGAAAATTAAATTTGTATAAATATGACATAAAATATCATTGTTATGATCAATGATTTTCGAGCTTTCCCCACAGGACTCTATTTCTATGTAAGCTATAGATAATATAATTTATAAAATATAGTCAACTGATATATCAGAGCGATTGAATTGTCGCCTCATCGCGGGAGTGTGTAACTCAATTTATCATTAAGTTATTCTGAATGGATGTTGTCTTTTATTACACTTAATAAATGAGAGGAACATTGATGCAGAATGATCGAACGTTTTAAATGTAAGTAAGTAATATGTAGTGAAGAAAAGTTTACATAAAAAATGCTCAAAGCGTTGATGAAAAAATCTTATTGATATTACAAAATTTAACGAAAGCGTCCGTTATTTGGCGTCGATCTGTAATACACGATTGTATGTATAAAACTATAACATAACATATACGAGTAACAGACAGCTATAACATACTTCATAAATATATTAATCAACCTTTGTGTATGGGTACCTACTGAACTAATGCATTTTTCATTATACGAATATGCTAATAGCAATTATAGTAATGCCAACTTTAACTTTTCTTCAAATCACGTATCTTTTATGATAGCATTAGTTATATGAAACATTATGATTCGTTTAACTAGATACGTTTTTATTTAGGTGTCACGCAGTTGTAGTATTTAATAATAAGTTAGTAATACAGAGTATAATATATTTATTCGAGTTTATTCCTAAATATTTTCAATGTTTAAAAAACGTAAAAATACGTATAAAATATTTCCATTTTTTAATTCAACATTGGGGTTTGGCACCCGTCTCGATATTCGTTTACTTATAACACTTATTATATTCGTTACATATTCTTCAAGAAATAGCATCAGCTTATAAATAGATCTGATAGATTATAATTTTATATTTAAATATGCAAGTTGTAGTACTCTAGGGTGAGTTATTTAACCTTTTAGTTGAGTTGCTGTAGTTATTTATCTTAAACTGGGATATTTAACGAATGCCTTTACAGGGCACTCTTAAAGTAACAGAAAGACCCACCTCACACCCGGATATCTCAAGAGTCGTTAACTCGTTAACTAAAATGTAATCACGGGCGGGCCGTTGGGGAGGCTTGAAGGGCCGGCCGGAAAGTAGTTGAAAATAATTATATTTTATTCCAAATATTCCGTGGAGGTTGATTCAGTCTGTCAAATAATTTATTAAAGAATGAATAAAAACATCGCCGACTATTTTCTACTTTAGAAATTAAGTACTCTTTTAATGTTTTCTAATAAATGTTTATATTTTATTATTATGTGAATGACTGCATATTACATATTTTAATAGGTTGTGTCTTTATACCAGTATTGTTTGTACTTGCGTTGTATCATATGCAGGTTTCCCCAAACTAGTAGAAATAATAATATTGTTCATATTTGTTTAATTGTGTAAACACACAAAAAATGAAGTTATTATGCAATCTATCATTCATATATATAATCTTTATATGGAGTGTAGATGCTATGGAAGATGCATTAAAACCAGGTAAACGATTTTACATACCTGTGGTATTAATATTAAATAGTAAATAACATTTGCAATCGTTATAATTAATTTGAATGTTCATCTCACATGATTGTAAGGTACCTATACCTCTAAGTTTCACCAGATATTATAGTGAATTACAATCCATTAAATTGGTCTGCAACGAGTTTGGATTTTCTGCTCCATTCCTCCCTACTTTCAGCTAGTCTCATAAAGATTATTAGAGAAATTACTAGAAATAAAAGGATATTTGAGGGGATCAGATAATGTTTGTATTCCTAGCAATGAATGCGGTTTGTACCTACATATATTATTTAATTTTAACTATCTACTGTATTCAACTTCTTACCTATGTGTTCTTTTCATCGTATTCTTTATCTTGATTTTCTATTTCTGTTTAACTAAAAATACGTGCATTTATAAATTTTGTTTATATTATCATTAATTCATAATAATTTGGATATGCTTCATTTTTTTTATTGTACTCGTGCAAATCTCCACGTAAACAAAGTCAATTTATTTGTACCTATTATACATACAAACTTGTGACAGCCGCTTCTTTAATATTGTCAAAATGAAACAAGCCTGTATAATATAATGAAAGAAATATTAAAGAAATTTGTCATAATATATTCTCCAGACAAAGACACCTGTTTTCCATTGTACTACCATTTGTTTTAATAATTCATAAGAAAATCTTTTTACGATTATGTTTATGAAAAAGGACAAAATACGTCAAATTTTATTTATGTCCACAATTTAATTTAAATTTTATTTGTTTGGCTTTTCAACGGATTTTAATTAATATAAAATGCAAATAAAATTAATACTTGTTTAATATAACTTCCATCAAGAACTCTAAGTCGATACTTTTTATTAGAAATTAATTATTAAAGTAAAGCTAATACATTAAGAAAACCATTTTCCTGACATTCCTGAGCATATAGAAATTAATTATTAAAGTAAAGATAAAACATTAACAAAACCATTTTCCTGACATTCCTGAGCATATAGAAATTAATTATTAAAGTAAAGATAATACATTAACAAAACCATTTTCCTGACATTCCTGAGCATATAGAAATTAATTATTAAAGTAAAGATAAAACATTAACAAAACCATTTTCCTGACATTCCTGAGCATTTAGAAATTAATTATTAAAGTAAAGATAATACATTAACAAAACCATTTTCCTGACATTCCTGAGCATATAGAAATTAATTATTAAAGTAAAGATAATACATTAACAAAACCATTTTCCTGACATTACTGAGCATATTTACAGTTAGAGAACTACTATTATAAAGTAAACATGTTTTGTAAGTACACCAAGTATGTTTATACATATGTGTAAGCAAATAGTACGATAAAAAAACATACCTGCGTGTAGGCTAGAGAATCACATTTTCTGTTCTATTATTCTCAAGACCACCCATTCGTTACATGTGTTGCATCACATTTTCACATTGATTTACGTAATTAAAAATAATTATAGGTACAATGTTTATTTTTATGCTTCCGTATATGTTTTGCTGCTTATTAGTATCAATGTGTATTTAATAATAATAATAATAATAATAAAATTTATTGCACAATAATTTCTCGGCCTCGTGAACAGGAGGTCAGTGGTTCGATCCCAGGTACCGGCCAACTCCCCCTTCACGACATAAGCTGTTAGCTTACTGTTACTGTGAAAGGTGTATAAGGTTGTATTTGAGTTAATAACAAAAACTCATATAAGTATATCTTTTTTAACAAAAAAAATAGCTAAACGCGGAGAATATGGATTATTTGACTGTGGTTCTGTTTGCAATACAACATGAGCTAGTCTAGAAGAGGTTTTCCCCATTAAGAATATCAATGTACAGTAAAGATGAAAAAAAAATATCAAGTCAAGTGTAACGAGACGTCTTACTGCTTTGAAGGGTATGTGCACGATACTAACAATAAACACATGCCATATCAATAAATCAGTATCTACGTAAGATATCAATAAATCAGTATCTACGTAAGATACGTAGGTACATACATAAATAACTAAACAAATTATAACAAATGGATCATACACTATGTCTTAAAATAATATATATATATACCTTTTTTAGCCAAGGAATGTCCACCTAATCAAGTATGGAATCCTTGTTCAAAACCCTGTCCTCCAGAAACAACCTGCGAAACATACATTTCTGGTATTGTTTACGACTGTGCTCGACCGATTGATGAGGAAGAAAGTTTTAGAAGATGTACACCAGCGTGTCAATGTGATAGTGGTTTTGTAAGAAAAGTCACAGGAGGAGATTGTATCAAACCAGAAACATGTAAGTTTTAATCATTTAAAAATGTTGAATATTCATAATTATCACCATCATCTCGCTGTTTACCTTTCGAGGTAGGCAAAAAGGATTGAACGCCATTTACCCTTATCATTGCATACTCAATTCAGTATACGTCCATCCTGGAGGATCTTTCTCAATGAACTCATTTCAACTGCATTTATACCGTCTTCATCCTTTTCTAGCCACATCAAAGTCTCGCTTGCATACAGTAGTGTTGGGAGTAAGAGCCGAATGCAGCAACGTTTCAACTGCGATAGAAATATTTCTATTCGCATCTTTTGGTCAGATTGCAACACTTACATTGTTGCCAGCAACTTTTCTCTTTTCAGTATTTGCTAACTATTTGTAGTTTATTGCTTGATTGAACTTTTATGTTGTGTACTAATAAAAACTATTATTGGCATCTGTTCCTTTTATTTGTATGAGTACCAACTTGTGAATATTCGATCCAGGATATTTCATCGGCATGGTTCTACACAAATGTAAATTCACATTTATGTTTTGCCATCATATTGCTTTATTGTTTGATATTGTTTATTGTGGTAAACTATTATGTTTGTTTTTCCTTAACAGGACTTCACAGCCAGAATTTAATTTGAAATCGTTCGACTATATGCTAAAATTGATGTAAAATTGCCTAAAAACAGGTGTTTACTCCAAATTTTAACTTTTAAACTACGTACGAACCATTACGAAGCATTAAAAAAATACTGTCTCTCTTTTTGCGGTAAGTGAAAAAGGAGATAAAAAATGCGACGTACGTGATGTATATTTCACTCATTATCTATGACACCAAATGACACGATAATCATTGCGTACAAAGACATAATTTTTAACAAGATTGTGCACTCCATTGAAAAAACGGCATGTATAATGCAATTGATGCACCAGAGGTCACCAAGGCCCACCTGCGAGAGAGCATTCATGCCCCAAGAGTTATAAATTGGCCTACATATACCTATACATAAATATAGCAAACACGTAGGTAGGTAGACTATTATTATTTTTGCTGGATAATGGTAGGTGTTTACTTAATTGGCGTTCCCTTCTCTCTGCTTACTCCACATGGGATGTGGCGTGAGGGTATAGATAGATTCATCAAATCATTGGTCAAAAAAAAGCTTATTAGCTTTACATGTCTACCTTGTTATATGTACATATATGTGGGCGTATAAGTGGGTATATTTCCAATAAAGTACTCAAATAATTTATTTTTTTTAATAATACTCAGTTTTATTCTGCAACAATTATATAATTTATATTATACACCTTAAAAAGTACACTTAAAGTAGGTATATTTGAGTTTATCCATAATTTGTTGCACCATTCTGCATTGAGTTGACCATAATTTATTCTTTCTTCTGGGACGTCAAATTAAGTGACAATGATGGCTCCCTTAAGTGGCACCAGTGCTGCAAAAGTATATAAGAATATTTAATATGTTTTTCCCTTATTTATTATTTTTGACTCCACTATTAAATTGCAAACAACAAAAAGGCGGGGATTTGGAGAGAATGATTCATGCATCTTTAGTATCACAAAAAAAGATTTGAGTCATCATAATCCAAGGATAAATTCACAATCTGTCCATATATTTGCAGAGTATTTTTTCATCATCGAAATAAAACAAAATTATAGCAATAAAGTGATTTAATGTGTAATCATGTCTTATGGCCGGTTGCAATAACCTATCTATCCGCGACTATCGATTGAAATGTATGATTCAAAATATAGAACACAATAGATTTCAATCGACAGGAGCGGATAGATAGATTATTGAAACCGGCCAATAATGCACAGTCTTATTAAAGTACAATGTCTTTGTGCTAAAATTTCACGTGGAAATGGAATGTCAAAATATAAATATTATATGTTTCCATAGTAACCATACATGCAAAGTGGTTTCTGCAAATATGTAAATATTATAATATGCATATTTAGAAAACTTCGATTACTCATAATAATCTAAAAATCAAATGCATGCTGAGATCTATTTTTACATTAAACCATTTTCTCACTATTGATTCACAAACTAATTTTATATTATTACTTAGTACATTTATGGAATACTTAAATCATTCGCAAACTAGTGAATGGCATCATGAATAAATACATAAAATAAAATATTAATAATTGTACCAAAGCTTGTTTTAAGTGTTATATCAATGGTTTTAAAACATACATTATGTATCCGAGATTCAAACATGTTGCGTGTATTCATATATCAGCTTATTTGAAATAGTAACATGAAAATAAGATAATACGTGCTGATTTTACTATATACCTAAATATCAGGATATCAGTTAAGAACTATGTACTTACATTTGCAAATGATAAGTCAAGTCTTAGTAATTCTCCATCACCGTTTTAATGTCACTAATCATCTAATCATCTAATAATCTGGAAAGTATAAAACATAAAGAATTTATTAATTTATTCCATCAGAAACATTGTTTGCTTACACACGCGTATTAAAATATTTTATTTTTAATAATTACTTTAGGAAAGGTTACGTTACAAAAAAAAATATGTCAAAAACAATATAATATAAATCAATCATTATAATATACTCACTCATTTTGATCATGTGAATAATAATAATTTATTTTTTCTTAACATTCGTAATGACTCTTTCGTCATTTTAAATAATGAAAAAATTAAAATAAAACTATAAATCAGTGTATTTAGTATATTTCTGATTTAATACTAATACTCACAAAAATAACAAAATGTTGCTATGACAACAATATTGACATCGGTGAATGTCATTCTGAGGAGTTCATACACAAAGTTACCTACATCAACTCTAGAACATTGAAACTAAGAAAACAGCATACCTAAATAAATTTGGTGAATTCTTTGCAGAGTAGGTACCGGCAGCAATTTAGATCCCTGATACCGGATATATTTCTATGTATTTGTATTATTTTATCATAGTCTTTGTAAGGTATACGAACTGTAATTTAGTGTTAAGAGCATATTTTCTGTATTCATCTTTTAATAATTGGATATTAGCTGGCACTTTGCGTTTATCATTAGAAAAGAAATATGTTGCAACTAATAAGCAAAAAGAGAAATAGGCGGATATGCTGAGGTCAATCTACAGTTTTATTAAGTACACAAACAAGTTCACCAACATTAAATTAAAAATAAAAAAATACTAATTTATTTGAATTAATTATATAAAACACTTATTTGTAGTGACTTATTTACTGTGCCTTTTTATTGATTAAAAGTCACAGTGGATATAATATAAATAAGTGATTTATTTGTAAGTAATTCAATATGAATTTCCACCGAGAACCGTCGGTTGAAAATATCAACTTCACTGATTTATTTTACTTCATTCATAGTTAAATATTTGTGAAAAATGGATCGGTGTGCCTTTACTTGTGAACTCCTCATCTATAGTACTGAACACTCATTCTCGTATTCGTCGATTCGCATTTTGACAGACATGGAAATAAATATTATTTAGGTATATTAAGTTATAATGTTTTTTTTTATGAAAAAAAAAACATTTATATAGGGATTACTTGATGACACATATAAAAATATGTTTCCTTGGTAAAAATCAAGTAATCTAGTGCTGTAATTATGTAGTTTCAAGCATAAAACCATCTCTATTTTTTAGTAATTTTAAATAAATAATCAGACGCAAATTCAACAGCGTGCCGACTCTTTGGCTCGGCTGGCCGAACTAAAGCCGATTTTTGAGTTCTATGGAAAATTTCATAAAAACTTTCCCGCAAGCGGAAAATTTAAAATTAAAATTTCACAATATAAATAACACACCAGACTACTATAATCATATGACAAATTATTCAATTAAAATTGTTTTAAATATGTTTTCCTTATTCGAACTTGACGAACTAAAAATTATATTTTCTTATGTGCACGTCACAAATCCCATTTTTTTCGCATATTAAAAAAAATACGGCTAAATATTACCCAAATTTAAGAAAAATAGGATTTTTCTAAAGCATCCTTGGAGCTAAATTTACTTCATCATTTATGTAACCTCTAAGATGATTGTCTTAAAATACCTCTGCTAGTCGTGATGAAATTTCGGAAGGTGTTTTTCAATCGATAATTTCTACATGAATCTCTCGGTTATTTTTTTTATTATTATTAAAAATACATTAAAATATGTTCAAATTTTGATATTATCAAAAACAAACAGTAAAAATATCATCTCGATCACGAAAATATTGCAATTAATTAATAATCAATGTTGAAAAATGGTTGCGTAAAATCATGTGACAATTTCGAGTTCCCTACCTATCAAGGGCTCCATATTGTCAGAGAAATATATATTATTATGTCTATGATTATTGTATTTTTCTCATTCATTGTATATTTATAAGGATTCCCAATATATAGGTATACTTTAATATACATATATATTAACATCTTCCAAAATTTTAAAAAATTTATCTAGATTGTTGTTAATGTTTGAATATGTGTATGAACTTTTTTTTTTTTTTTTTTTTTTTTTTTTTTTTTTTTTTTTTTTTTTTTTTTTTTTTTTTTTTTTTTTTTTTTTTTTTTTTTTTTTTTTTAAAAAGATATATCTGGGTTTTTGTTATAAACCCAAATACAACCTTATACACCTTTCACAGTAAGCTACTAAAAGCTTGTGTCGTGAAAGGGGAGTTTGCCGGCACCTGGTATCGAACCACGGACCCCATGTTCACGAGGCCGAGACTCTACCTCCAGGCTACCGACGAACTTTTATGTATATTTTAAAGTTTAATTACTGATTTGATTAATGTTTTATTACTGATTTGATTAATGTTCTATTACGGATTTGTTTAAAGTTTTATTACTGATATGTTTAAAGTTTTATTACTGATTGATGAAAGTTTTATTACTGATTGATGAATGTTTTATTACTGATTTGATTAATGTTCTATTACGGATTTGTTTAAAGTTTTATTACTGACTCGATCAATGTTTTATTACTGACTTGTTTAAAGTTTTATTACTGATTTGATAAATGTTTCATTACTGATTTGTTTAAAGTTTCATTACTGATTTGATTGATGTTTTATTATTGATTTGTCTAAAATTTTATTACTGATTTGATTAATGTTTCACTACTGATTTGTTCAAAGTTTTATTACTGATTTGATTAATACTTTAGTACTGATTTGTTTAAATTTTATTACTGATTTGATTAATGTTTCATTCCTGATATGTTTACAGTTTTATCACTAATGACTTGTGTAACGTTTTATTACTGAATTGTATTTGTTTGGAAATTTGTATCTTTGTTCATAATATTATGCAAGTGTTAGGGCTTACGCCGTAAATGAAATAAATAAATAAATAAATAAATAAATAAATAAATAAATAAATAAATAAATAAATAAATAAATAAATAAATAAATAAATAAATAAATAAATAAATAAATAAATAAATAAATAAATAAATAAATAAATAAATAAATAAATAAATAAATATTTAGACACTAATTAGTTAACAATATTTTGTAATACATATATATGGGTATTTTCTCTCTCTCAATTGTTATTTAGCCCATACAAGTTGTAAATTGATAACGAGTTCATTATTGCTATTAACATCTTCTGTCTTGTGGAAACAGTGAATGGCGCAAAGGTGTAATCTGTCGAGTCAGTGAATGATATTTTATCATGTTAAGAAATAAATAAATAAATTATAATGTCAATATTTAATTAATATTTTAGGTTGCGATGATCCAAACGCCGAAGTAGTGGATTGTCCAAACCCTTGTCCAGGTGGCACTTGTGAATCTCCAACCTTTGCTGATTGTAAGGCCCCATGTAAATTTAGAGGTTGTCAGTGTAAGAAAGGTTACGTTAAAGATGCCAATGGCAAGTGTATACTTCTATCAATGTGTCGTAAGTACAACATATTTTCAAATAAATATTCTACATATTCGTCACTCCACGTCAGAGAAAAACGAGTCAACTTTTAAATTAAAATCATTATCTTTAGTGTTGCCTTTACATATACCTACATCGACATTATACTTGGCTAAAATGCAATGCTATTTACGTATATTAATTGCTTACAGAAGTGTCTTGCTTGTTTATGAGGATATTATTACATACATACATACATACCATCACGACGCTTCCCTCGCGGGGTAGGCAGAAAGGATCGAGCGCCACTTCCTTCTATCCTTGCATACATCTTTCGCTTCCGTCACTGTCATACAATTCCTCATGCATGCTCTCCTGTTCAATGTGCTCAACACGTGACCGTCCTGTAGGATTTGATTTAAATGATCTTGCCATTTAATCCTAGGACGTCCACGTCTCCGAGCACCATTCCTCTCAGCCAAATATATCTTCTTAGTCATTCTGTCGTCATTCATTCTTTCCACGTGCCCAAACCATCTTAACTTATTTACATTCATCCTTGTTATTACACCCACTTTCATTCCACATTCCTTTCGTATATCACTGTTACGCACACGATCTCTCAGACTTTTACCACACATCCATCTCAACGATCTCATTTCAACTGCATTAATGCCACTTTCATCCTTCTTTAACCATGTCCACGTCTCACTTGCATACATAAGTGTTGGCACTAAGATAGCAGAGTGCACCAACCTTTTAGCTGTGGTAGATATGTTTCTATTTGCAATTATTGGTCGGATTGCACCATTAACCTTATTGCCAGCAACTTTTCTCCTTTCAATATCGCTTTCACACTTCCCATCTCTCGTGAACAAACTACCTAAGTACACACATTCGTCAACTTGCTCTAACACTTCGTTGTCAATCATTACCTGGCATACTGTTCTCTCACTTCCTCTTTCAAACACCATGATTTTTGTCTTTTTTGCATTCATTCTCAATCCATTAATCGCACAATTTTCATACACACACGACATCATTCGCTGTAGATCACTTTCACTTTCAGCCATCAATTCCAAATCATCGGCAAACATTTTTTTATTTTTTTATTTTTTTATTTATTTATTTCATTTACAAAACAGTTTTTAAAAGATAAGTCACAAAATATCTACCTAACTGGGCATGAGCCCGTACCAAGGTAGACTGATTAACATTAACGCTCTTACATTCATCCCATTCATATCAACACCTAGGATATTATTATTTTCAATTAAATCGATATAATTTACATGTGCTAGACAAATAATAGAGATATAACATAGTATGTATTTGTCATTTGATTTATATGGTAATTATTGCAACAATCGAACATTTGTGCAAATAAATTTGTATTTATTGTTGATAAACATTGTGACACATCATCTTTTCGGTTATTCTTATAAAAAAAATTATAAAATTATATACAAAATAAATGTTATTTTTTTTTCATTTAATCTATTTGGATATAAATTTAAAAACAATATTACATACTACTTAGCTATGTTATCGGTTTATTATTATGTTTCGCTAAATTATTATTAGGCGTGTTTTAAGATGTACCTACCTATGTACATTGATTCCTCCCAATGAACGTAATAACGATTTTTTACGGCGGAAAAATGCGGGATGAACAAAGTCGAGAAACTACGCCTTGGTGCGAAGTCTAGAAACTACGTACTTTTGTTAATATAACTATGCGCAAGATAACTATAGGTACATAACGACTGTGCTCAGGACAAAGGCATCAAACCACATCGGTCAAATTTTATAGGAGAAGCAAAAAACTGTAGGATAAAGAAAATTTCAAATTTTCGTCATTATTATTTTACCATCTTTTTGTAATGTAGTTTTTTTATCATGTCATAAAAATTTAAGAAAAAATATTCAGGAATTATCAAGTTATAAGCAAAAAATCAAAAAAAATGTTGATTAAATCCTTTGTCCTGACAAACTTTAGCAACATGTTAATGAGATATGTATGTCGCATGTTTGGGGTTATGTGGTTTGATGCCTTTTTCCTCGCCGTAAAATTATGTCTGGATGAAATTTTTTGGTGTTAATAATGAAACTTATGCTGTTTGAGTCCTTTGTCCTATTGGGTATTTGCAATTAAGTCCTTGCTAAAAAAAAATATTTTGCTTTTTCTATAAAAACTAGACTTTTGTGGATTGAATCCTTTTACCAGAATGTGTACAAGACACAAATGATTGACTTCAAAACATAAAACAACTTTTGCCAAAATTGTGGTTTGATGCCTTTGTCCTGAGCACAGTCGATAAGCTTCCATGTGTTAAAATTGTGTTTTGCACAATTATAGTGCTAAAAATAACTCTAACTATTACTATTTTTTTAAATTTAAGCTAATGATTGTAAAGACAATGAGGTGTGGAATCCTTGTGTAACATATTGCACATTTGATGACACCTGCGAAATGTTAATGGAAGGAATTGTACCAGACTGTGCGGCTCCCCCAGAAAACTGGCAATGCCCCGCTAAGTGCGAGTGTCCTAAAGGGTTTGTGAGGATCGGTGAAGAGTGTTTAGAAAATTCTGCATGTAAGTTTAGATAATACAAAACGAAAATATTCAAATGTGTAGGTATATTGATAAATTTACTTATATTTAGTGGTTAAGTTTTCGAGTGTCCTGTAAAAGGCAGGTGTTCGAAAAAATTAAGACAATTTACACCTTAAATTAAGCGATGAGGTTTGCCACCCATCCTGAATGTCTTGTTTTTATATTGTCAAAGAGAGGACAGCTTGCATGTTTATTATATGCAGCTGGTATGCCGGCTATCCCATTTGTGGGATAGGCCGCGATGTTATAGTAGTAGTATTTAGTGGTTCCTTCTTCTTGTTCTTAAAGTTCCATGTCAGTTTTCTCCGATGTCGGCTATAACCCTGGCAAAAGCTTCTTTGTCTTGCGCTAGCTAGGAGAGTTTTTCCACCTTCTAGATTTCGGTGGTGAATTTAGTGATTAAAAAAAACACAGAATTAATCACAAGTCAATAGGGAACTTTCACATTTTTTTATTTTAAGCTCAAAAAATAGTACAAAAAATTAGAAAAATTATGGTGTTGTTTTTTTTTCTCAATATGCATTTTTAAGGTTTTTATCACCATTTGAAAAAGCAATTTTCGCCCTACGGCGCAAAACGGTTCACCCACGACGGAATGAATGTGTGACGTCACAATGCGCTAGTACTGCCCGCCGCCCGGATAGCTAGTCGAATTTCGTAGGGGTTGCGTGAAGGAAGCCGGTGTTTGCGTTTAAATTTCAATCATTTGTTATCGATAACATTTATTTAAAATAATTATAATGAATACATCAAGAACTCATCACAAATATTGTTCAGTTCCACGGTGTGTAAACACGTCTGTAACTACTCCAAAAAAAGCGTTTATTTCGATCCCTAAGGCTATGCAAGTGCGTCGTAAATGGTACATAACTATGAAAAAAGACTTCTCAAATAGCAAAATTTCTACAAAATCAACTGTTTTTTTGTTGAAAAGATCACTTCTGTGTAAGTACTTTGTATGATTATGTACTTTTAAGTTAAATTATTTTGTTGTGTGAATCGCTATTTATCTAAAAAAAAAAACACGCCCGGCGTCAGTTAAGATGGTCTGGACATGTTGAGCGTATGTACGATGAAAGGATGACAAAGAGGAAGTGTTTATCTGAAAGAGGGGGTGTGAGGAAGTGTAGACGTCCAAGAACCACGTGGCTTGATCACGTGGATCAAATTCTTAAGTAAGTGTTTAGTAGGAGAAATCGGCGTGCATGTATGAGAAACTGGATGAATGTAGAGGAAGCGAAAGAAGTGTGTAAGGATAGATCTATGTGGCGTTCCGTTCTCTCTGCCTACCCCACCTGGGGCGTAGCGTGAGGGTATAGTATAGTAAGTGACTATTAAAAATTTGACCAAATTATGTGCCTATTAATGGAGGCATTGTCAAACTAACATAGTTCTACCTCCATTTAAACAGACGGCGCTTGTCCTAAGAAACACTATAAATCTAAAGTTGTTTAGAGACACATTCTGCACCAAATGGGTTACCTTTATAGGTATATGTGCTTTTTAGTATTTATTTAACAGAAAACAACAATAGTTTGACACTGAGCACTATTTGTACGTATAATTTTATAAGTCAGGCACAAATTACTCAAATATGAACACAAAGCGTTCCCGTAAGAGGCTAGGTTTGAACACACGTTTTTTAGCACTTATATACATGAAAAAGCAAAGAGGATTCATAAAAAATATAACACATGAGCACATTTGAATAGTTTAAAACTTTAAAATATACAAGTAACTTGCGCGCCTCTATCTCCGATCAACACAGAAAACACCGAGAAATGATAACATAGTAGCTGCGTCGAAGCTAGCACTAGCGCATAATGACGTCACAAGGTGAAGATTCAATAACAGAGCGTTTTAAATTTTGACAGAAAACATGGATTTTTAAATTGAAAATAATGAATGAAAAGTTTAATTTTATGATTTATTATTAGGATATTCGTGATCAGTGTAACTTTATCAATATAAATTGATAACTTTTTTTCATATTCCTCACGCATGCATGTTCCCTATTGTCGAGAATGAGATTTACTTATTCTGCATTCTGAAATATGAGTTATATTATTCTGAGATTTTTTGATTACCTATATCTTGTTTTACTTTCTTATCAAACAGTCTAATTCAGCGAGATTCGCAGTGTTCGCCGAGTATTAGTATATTGTTATTCATTTCCTGATGAGATATCATTTAAGTTATTTTATGTAATCAGCAACTTATCCAACACTTTCTTTTCATTCTAAGGTTGCGAAGATCCATTTGCAGAGTTTGTACCATGTCCAAACCCATGCCCCGGAGGAACCTGTGAACAACCTGAATTTTCTCCTTGTAAAATGATGTGCAAACCATGGGGATGCCAGTGCAAGAAGGGATATGTAAAGGACAGTAACGGCAAATGCATACCTCAGTCATCTTGTGGTATATGTTGTTAGATAATTTAACGAAATGATTCCTTTTTTTTATCTATTTATTTCATATTAAAAAACAAAATTAAATACAAATTACGCCAAATCCATTCATACAGATTTGTCGGCGCGTTCCTTTACATAATATGTATACATAAATAATTTAAACCTAACTATAAGCAACAAACATATTATACAACTATAATTTCAATTATATGCTAATCCACATTTCAGTAGCCATTCCTTGACAAGCCTTTTTGTTGCAATTTTTTTAATATATTCATCCTTCAAAAACTGGTCAAGGACTATCCTTTGCCAAATCACGCCTTAAGCAGATGATTTTTTTTTTTAAATATAATGAAATATTATTACGCGCCGCGGTACATACATTTTGACTTACAATTAATCTTAGGTCGATTTTTGTGTGAGCATTACCCTTTTTAAATTAGTATTACTTCATCAATTTAAACACATATGCACCAGAAATTTTTATTTCTAATATATATAAAACACGGTGTCACAAAGAGACACAAATTGTTTATATCAACAATGATTTAATTATTGATGATCAAAATTTTTTGTTACATAGTATGCTTATGTTATGCATCATTGCTGATAAATTTATGCCTTTTTACATAAGACCATATAATTATTCGCTATAAAGGTACATGCCAAATGTGGTTTTCGCATTCACAGGGTTTTTCATACCTCCATACACAACTAATATAGAACATAGTGAGCTAGCCTAGGAAGCAACACTTTTCCGGTTTCGTCCTGAAAGGCTCTGCTCTGCATGATACGCTTGTTGAGAAAACTTCTTAAAATTCGATTTTAAAATATAAATTTCTAACAACGTTAATTTCTTTAAAATAAATTCATGTTCTAGAGAAAAAATGCAATGAAAATGAAGTATGGAATCCATGTCCTAGGTATTGCACATTTGATGACACATGTGAATCTCTAATGTATGGATATATACGAGATTGTATGCGTCCACCACCAGACTGGAAGTGTACTGGAAGATGTGAATGTCGTCCAGGATTTGTAAAGATAAATGGATATTGCGAAAAACCAATTAAATGTAAATAACTCAAAAAGTTTCATTCATTCCTTTTTTAGGTGATCAAATTTAGCACCATAAATAACTTCATTAATTGATTTTTCAAAAATTCTTGTTGCCTGAATATTCTTTAAATAAATACTTATTTAGGTTGTGCCGATCCAAATGCAGTGTTTGTACAATGTCCAAGCCCATGTCCTGGTGGAACCTGCGACCAACCTGAATTCTCTCCTTGCAAAATCAAATGCAACCCATGGGGATGTCAGTGCAAGAAAGGATATGTTAAAGACAGTAACGGCAAATGTATCCTTAAATCATCTTGTTGTAAGAATGTTTTTCCACAATAATTAATTTATATAAAATACCATTTATTATTCTGTAATTTCTAATCGCTCTCAATCGATAAGTTGAGTTATTCATCAAAGCAAGCTCTCATGATATGCATAAAACTAATTTTAAAAAACTGCAATCGTGATCAAAACACTGCCTTCCTTGAGAATTTGATCAATTTGTTCAAGCCATGTAGTTCTTGGATGTTGCAGACGGCCACTTTTATTCTTTCGATATCCTTGTCGTATCTTCCATCCCTCGCAAACAAACTTCCTTAATAGGTATTTATAATTTTTGCTTATTTTAATTGTCATAGTTTTTCATTAACTTCATACACCTGCAAAAAATGTATTTTTTTTCAACGTCACACTTTATTTTTTCATAAGTCGCTTTATAAGTTCATATTTTGTAGCAAAAAAATGTGGGGAAAACGAAGTATGGAATCCGTGTCCCCAATTTTGTACGTTTGATGACACGTGTGAATCACTAATGTATGGATGGATTCGGGATTGTACAACCCCATCAGAGGACTGGCAGTGTACAGGAAGATGTGAATGTGATGAAGGATTTGTCAGAATTGATGGGAATTGCGTTAATACTGCTGCATGTAAATAATATTTATTTTTTTACCTTAACGCATGAATATAAAATAAGATTCGTCCATTAAGTATTTACAGTGAAAACAGCTATTTAACTTACTAATTTCGGTAATTTCTAGGTTGCACTGATCCAAATGCAGAATTTGTGCAATGTCCAAACCCATGTCCTGGTGGAACCTGCGACCAACCTGAATTCTCTCCTTGCAAAATCAAATGTAACCCATGGGGATGTCAGTGCAAGAAAGGATATGTTAAAGACAGTAACGGCATATGCATCCTTAAATCATCTTGTCGTAAGAATGTTTTTCCACAGTCATAAGTTTATATAAAATATCACTTTTTTTATTCTATAATTTTCATAATACGTTTACAAAACGATGCATACAGTACATTAGACCTAAAAAATTGTGAAATTGATTTATGTAAGTATTCTGACTTCAAATTATAGTCACTCATATGTATATTGGTTGCAATTCTAGGAAAAAAGGGGCAGAGAAAGATAATAAGACTTTTGAGTGCATTAGTACATTTAAATATTATCCTTTAAATTTTTTGACTGTGTTTTTATTTTTGTGATTTTGGATTTTTCAGCGATAGGGTAACGTAAATAAATTCCATATGTAAGCTCCTTTGGAATATTCTACTTGTCGAAAATTCCTCAAAAATCCTAATTGCTCTTAATCATTAGGACGAGTCATTTATTAAAACAAGCTCTCATGATATGATAATTTATAATAAGCTTTCAGCTATCTATAAAATTTACAATTTGTTGATATTTTAAGATTTTACTCATCCAAAAATATAACCTTATTTTTATATATTTTGTGCTCATGGTTTTTTTATAAGCTAATTATTTCTAATTCATGCTATATTTTGTTTTGGATTATCGCGTTTTATACTACAGCCACAACCTTATGCATATTTCCATATGTCGCTTTATTATTTCATATTTTGTAGCAAAAAAATGTGGTGAAAACGAAGTATGGAATCCATGTCCCAAATTTTGCACGTTTGACGACACGTGTGAGTCACTAATGTATGGATGGATTCGGGATTGTACCACCCCATCAGAGGACTGGCAGTGTACAGGAAGATGTGAATGTGATGAAGGATTTGTCAGAATTGATGGGAATTGCGTTAATCCTGCTGCATGTAAATAATATTTATTTTTTTACCTTAACGCATGAATATAAAACAAGATTCGTCCATTTAGTATTTACAGTGAAAACAGCTATTTAACTTAGTTTCGATAATTTCTAGGTTGCACTGATCCAAATGCAGAATTTGTGCAATGTCCAAACCCATGTCCCGGTGGAACCTGCGACCAACCTGAATTCACTCCTTGTAAAATGATGTGTAACCCATGGGGATGTCAGTGCAAGAAAGGATATGTTAAAGACAGTAACGGCATATGCATCCTTAAATCATTTTGTCGTAAGAATGTTTTTCCACAGTCATAAGTTTATATAAAATACCATTTATTATTCTGTAATTTTTAATCGCACTCAATCGTTAGGTTAAGTTATTTCTCAAAGCAAGTTCTCATGATATGCATAAACTAATTAAAAAAACCGCGACTTTTGGTAAAGTTTGGAAGAGGCCTATATCCAGCAGTGGAGAGATGGAAGACTAGTAAGTAAGTAAAGTAATTAAAAAAAACTGCTATCGTGAACGCTATAATTAGCTATGTATTAAATTTTAAATTTTTTGATACCATTACTTTGAAGATTTTATTCATCGAAAAATATTATTTGTTTTTTCATATTTTTTCTATCTATCTATCTTCTCCCTCATGCCGTATCCCAAGTGGGGTAGGCAGAGAGAACGAAACGCCAATTAAATCTGTCCTTACATACTTCTTTCGCCTCCTCCACAGTCATACAATTTCTCATGCACGCACGTCGATTTCTCTTACTCAAAACACGGCCGTCCTTTTGAATTTGATCTATATGTTGAAGCCATATAGTTCTCGGACGCCCACGCTTCTTGAGTATATCCTCCGCAGTATATCCTCTTTGTCATTCTTTCCTCTTCCATTCGTTCCACATGACCAAACCATCTCAATTTATTTACAGGTATTCTATCCACAACACTCCTCTTGCATCCACTCATTCTTCTAATATCCTCATTCCTCACTCTATCACACAACGTTCTACCAACCATTCTCTTCAGCGATCTCATCTCCACGGCATTTATTAAACTTTCATCCCTCTTCAACCATGTCCACGTTTCGCTTACATACATAAGTGTCAGTACCAGGATGGTATTGTGCACTAACAATTTTGCCATGTTCGACACATTGTCATTGCTGGCAATGGGTCGAGGTGCACCGTTA
Organism: Athripsodes cinereus; assembly: GCA_947579605.1. Classification (NCBI taxonomy): domain Eukaryota; kingdom Metazoa; phylum Arthropoda; class Insecta; order Trichoptera; family Leptoceridae; genus Athripsodes; species Athripsodes cinereus. The sequence goes on from OX388310.1 coordinate 16,389,716, forward strand.
ATCCTAGCACCGGCCACTTTTCTTCTTTCGATATCATAGTAATTGTCATAGTTTTTCAAAAAACTTCATACCTGCAAAAAATGAATTTTTTTCAACGTCATACTATATTTTTTCATAAGTCGCTTTATAATTTCATATTTTGTAGCAAAAAAATGTGGGGTAAACGAAGTATGGAATCCGTGTCCCCAATTTTGTACGTTTGATGACACGTGTGAATCACTAATGTATGGATGGATTCGGGATTGTACAACCCCATCAGAGGACTGGCAGTGTACAGGAAGATGTGAATGTGATGAAGGATTTGTCAGAATTGAGGGGAATTGCGTTAATCCTGCTGCATGTAAATAATATTTTTTTTTTACTTTTATGTATGAATATGAAATAAGGTGTGTTCATTATTTACAATGAATAGTAGCTATTTAACTTAGTTTCGATAATTTATAGGTTGTACTGATCCAAACGCAGAGTTTGTGAAATGTCCCAACCCGTGTCCCGGTGGAACCTGTGACCAACCTGAGTTCTCTCCTTGTAAAATGATGTGTAAGCCATGGGGATGTCAGTGCAAGAAAGGATATGTTAAAGACAATAATGGCAAATGCATCCCTATATCATCTTGCTGTAAGAATATATTTCCACAGTAATAAGCTTATTTTATGTATAATGCTTGATTTTGTATCTACTACTACTACACCATCACGGCATACCTCACAAGTGGGATTCCCTTTATTTTTCATATTGTGAAACAGAAAATGTGGTTAAAACGAAGTATGGAATTCATGTCCCCAAATTTGCATATTTGATGATATTATGTGCTAGTCTCTAATTTATGGATGGATTTGGGAATGTACCAACACACCAAAGGCCTGGCAGTGTACCTACAGGGAGATGTGAATTTGATGAAGTATTTGTTATAATTGATGGGAAATGCGTAAATCCTACTGCACGTAAATTATATTTGTTGTGTTTAGATTCTTTATACTTTTATATTTTATTTTTTGTAAATTTTCTGCGAGTAAAAAGCTTGCGCCGTGAGTTGTAAAAAGAATATTTTAAAAATGGCTTTTTCCGTTTTTATCTGCGCACGCGGTCAGAATATAAAATATATAGGTATATCTTTATTTGAAAAAAATTCAAGATGTGAGTATTTTTTTATTTCTTCAAGGTTGTACTGATCCAAATGCAGAGTTTGTTCAATGTCCAAACCCATGTCCTGGAGGAACATGTGAACAACCTGAATTCTCTCCTTGCAAAATGATGTGTATACCATGGGGATGTCAGTGCAAGAAAGGATATGTTAAAGACAATAACGGCAAATGCATCCCTATATCATCTTGTCGTAAGTGTTTCACTTCAGAGTTATAAAAGGAGAATCAATTTTAACTAAAAATCACTCATATTCTTAATAATATGTATGTATGACCTCTGGTTGTCGTAAAATTTTATTGTTAATGTGTTTAAATTTAAATTGTTTTATCGTACAACATGTCACAATCAACAAAAATACATTATGGGTTTTTCCCACCACTTTCCCCTGGATATTTCAAGAGCAAAGCTCCTATATCATCCAGACTCAACGAAACAAAATATTTTTTTTTCAAGGGAGGGCTCAGGGTTTGCCAGAAGGAATCCCCCCAGCAAAGTGCTCCCTAAAATTACAAAAACCCTTAATGTCCCTTGGAGGAGATACTCACTTTAAGGTTCTACTCACTACTACAATATTCTTACAAACTATATTCTTACGGTTACGTATTGCTACGTACTAAAACTCTTAACCCTAGGGACAACACTTTACGACTTATTTACTAGTGTTAGCACAATTAGAAATTTACTTACCACTATACTCACCCTTTCATGTATACAGAATTCTCCTTATAGAAAAGGAAAACAAAGGAAAATGAGAAAAAAAGCAAAAACAAAAAAAAATCGCAACCAAGGCTGAAGGATAGTGGACTGTGATGCAATCTTGAGAGAAAATAAAAAGGAAAATCCTCCAAGGGGCAAAGTTAAAGTTATTTAAAAGCCACCTCCGATAAGAGGAGTGGACATACACAAAACAAAGAAAAAGAGCAGCTCAGCGGCTCAGAAAGTACACCACACATTATTATTATTATTATTTGGATGATTTGTAAAGCGCCGTTTTGTGAAAAAAAATCCACCTCAAGGGTGCTCTTTGCTAACTAAGGTTGTGTCTGGATTATTCCGTGAGATTTCTTGAATAGATAAGTCTTCAGTTGGTTCTTGAAACGAGATATGTCCTGCGTTTCTCTGATCATTTGTGGAAGCCTGTTCCAGACTACAGGTGCAGATATTGCAAAAGCACGCTCCACGTACACTGGTTTCGATACAGTACTGGTCACCTCCAATTTAGTTGTAATATCTTGACAAGACCTCAGTGTTGTCTGTCTATGACTTAACGCCTGTCTACCGCAGAGTTCCATGATATATTCTGGGGCCATAGCATGAAGTGCCTTAAATACTGTCAAACACACTTTAAATTCGACTCTCTCCGGACATCTGAGCCAGTGAAGATATTGAAGGGTGGCAGAAATGTGTGAAGAGCGATTCAGTTGATAAATGAAACGTGCAGCCGCATTAAAAACGGACTGAATCCTCTGGAGTTGATATTGTGGCACATTTGCGAGGATGCCATTACAGTAATCCAATCGTGATACGACGAATGAGTTAATTATGGTTTTAGATCCGTCGGTTGATATATTTTTCCTTATGTACACACATATCACTCACAAATCCGCAGGAGGGAGTCCGGGTCGACAAAAACACACAAAATTGTTATTTAAATGATGTGTCAACTATTGACTAAGTACTTTAATATGTTTTGGCAAATATTAACCCTTACCTCAGTACAAGCGATGCCTAGTGAGGTGGCTTGTTGTGTAGATTTATTTTATTTAAGTATTTCATTGAATAAAGTTTTTATTTAAAAAAAAAATCAATTACTAAAATCGAAGTTTGATTGATATATAAGTTTATTAAAAGACATAAATTACTTGTTTAAGTTGGTATCTGGAGAAAAATATTTTTTATGAAACAAAAAATTTTATGTATTGTTTTTCAGCTAAAAAATGTGGTCCAAACGAGTTCTTTGATTGTGGTTCAGCCTGTGACACTACGTGTGCAACATTGGGAGAACCTTGCAAGATAATTAATAAAAAATGTGTAGATAGATGCTATTGTAATAAAGCATATGCAAGAGATAAAAAGAATGTTTGTATTCCTATCAAAAGCTGTCCACGTAAGTTATTTAATCAAATCAAATATAAAAATAAACTTTTTTATAGTTAGTAGCTCCCGCAAATGAGTATAATGTGTAACATAAATTTTGCAGTATTTTTTGTTCTCTTGACGAACTTTAATAATAATCTAATTCCGTGGCATATACCAACCAAGCTACAAAAAATATTTGCATTGATAAAACTGAAAAAAATACGGGTTTTTAACATCAAAATGTGAAACAGATACCTCTTTTTGTCATTGTCAATCCTCGAGAATAATTTAATTAAATTTTGTACAAATTTTCTGTCTTGTATTCTTTCAGGCAAATTCTCTTGTGGCAAAAATGAAGAGTACGTCGCATGTCCTTCGAATTGTCCACCAGAAAGAACTTGCGACTTTGTATTTTCTGGCATTGAACCGCTTTGTCCAGTTTTATTAAATCCTCCAAATTGCAAGCCACAGTGTAGATGCAAGAGTGGATATGTTAGAAATGCCCAGAAGAAATGTGTTCTTCCAGCTGCGTGTTAGTAAATCGAGCAAATTGATACAACTTAAAAATACACCTTAGTTTTTTTGTATCTCATTCTATTCTATGGTACACCGAGAAAAATACTAACGAAATTTCACAACGAATCATTGGTACGTATGTACTATCAGATTAGGACCAGAGATGGTACAAACGATTCATTAGTACGAATCTATAATATTAACTTAATAAATTTACCAACGATTTGTTTGCGAAAAGTTAATATTATAGATTCGTACTAATGAATCGTTTGTACTATCTCTGGTCCTAAGTTGATAGTACGTACCAATGATTCGTTGTGAAATTTCGTTAGTATTTTTTCTCAGTGTAAGTTTTCTAATGCATTCTGCATATTTTTCCTAAATTTAAGAGACGGAAAACAGTTTTTGAGTGGATCGTCATTTTTATATACGATATTTTATAAAGTAGGTATATAACATTTGCTCCAGGATCAATATTTTCACTGTATTTGAATAATGCACATTTTTACTTTGATAAAGTATTTATAAACACAGAGTTAAGAGTCAATGAAAGACACAGAATAGATGCTTTCGAGATGTGATGTCAGAGAAGGTTGCTAAGCATACCATGGACTGCCCACAGAACGAACGTGTCAATCTTGATTGAGCTCCAGATAAAGACTCGACTGTCTGTAATATGTCAAAGACGTATATTAAGGTTTTTCGGACATATTGTTAGACGTGAGCCAGATAATCTGGAAAAAAATGCTTTGTGAGGAGCTTATCGCTTGGTTGGGGTGGTCACGATCCTCAACATTGAGGGACCGACTTGGAAGAAGAACAGAAACAAAATTGACATGGGAAAGATTAAATCAAACGGAGTCATAAAATTTATATATAAATCTTTCCTTACATCGTAACATGTTCTTGTTTCACAGGTTGCACTGACCCGAACTCTCAACTCGTGGATAATGCCAATTGTTGTCCCGGTGGAACTTGTGCCAATCCGTCTTTTATGCCGTGCAAAATGAAGTGTCCAGCTAAAGGTTGTCAGTGTAAACCAGGATTCTTAAAGAAGAGTGATAAGGATAAAACTTGCATCAACAAAAAACTATGTCCACCAACTCTAAAGCCTGTTGTTTCTTTGAATAATACAAAAGACCCATATACTTCAACTACAAATCAGTAAAATATACATATTGATAATAATTTCTATGTATTCACGTAACTAAAAATTAAATCATTATTAGTTACTCATTTGGTCTAATATGTATATTTATATACTTAGACTACATTATGTGTTTTTTATTGTGTTGTACCTATGTATACCTATCGATTAATATCTGAATGTTAATTTATGGTTAAATTATCTTACTAATATTGAAACAAAGTGTACGTACATATAATGTGTAAATATATCTGTAGGTCTAGTCAAAACACATTTAAGCGTTACGTTTTCGTTCAAACAAGACGAGGTTGCGAGAATGCGTGAATTTTCGGAGCTACTAGTGTATTTTAGCTCCGAAAATTGACGCGTTCTCGCAACGTCGTCCGCGTTGGAACGAAAACGAAACGAAAACGTAACGCTTAAATGTGTTTTGACAAGGCTCACTGGAATGATTTTATCTGAAATATTTTGGAATAAAAAATGGATGTCATAATTTTTTTTAATCTTAATTTTGGTTACAATGTTCATACTTAATAAAAAAATAAGAAAAATGCTTGAGACATGAAGATGAAATTTTAAGTATAACTACTTCTACGACACCATCACGGCATATCCCATTAGTGGGGTAGCCAACAGAACAGCTGCAAATAATCTACATGCAGACCGTTTTCTCCAATGCATTAAAAAATAAATAAATAAAGAAAATTGTAAGTAGAATGCATCACAAAATTGGGTTTTTGATATTTGGTGCGAATAAGTGTCTAAAAAGACGGTGAAAGTGTATTTCTAATGGTTGAATTGGTTAAATTGGTTTTGTATGCAATTTTATCTAATATGTGAATAATATTAAGCTATATCTGGTTCAATTTGTGATTTACCAATCACGTTTAAAAATACATTTTAATTGAATAATGGTAAATGAATGACGACTCGGTTTCGCGAGTTATAATGAAGTTTAGCGAGTTATAATTAGATTGAATAGTTTTTTTTTTGTTATTTATTTATTAATTTATTCTGTACTGTATATTGATTAAAAGCAAATTCACACAAAAATACATTTAAAACAAATACAATCATACAATCAATATATAGAGGGCAAGTTTATCGCAGAGGCGCGATTTCTTCCAACTAACCCAATTTCATGTAAAGAAAATCTTAAAGGAAGGAAAGAGGAGGTAAAAAAGAAGAAGAATAGGTAGGAAAAGGGACTAGGATACAGATGCCATATTTTGTGTGATAAAGTGGTCCTTGAACGCCAGCTTGAAAGCGTGAAGAGTAGAGAGCAACCTTATTCATTCTTTACTGTACATTACTATTATAAAATTTTGTTTTTTATGACACGAAGTGGATGACTTGTATGTTAATTATGTACCGTCATTCCGTTCGTTACCTTACTTGTGTAATATTTTATGGTGATATAAATAGAGAGACAGAGCTATTATATTTTTTTATATATTATATTAAATCTACTACTACTACTACTATACCATCACGGCACATCTCACAATTGGGGTAGCCAGCAGACCAGCTGCATATAATAAACATGCAAGCTGTCCTCTCCGTGCCAATATAAAATCAAGATATTCAGGATGGGTGGCAAGCCTCATCGCTGAATTTAAGATGTAAAATGTCTTATTTTTCGAACACCTGCCTTTTACAGGACACTATATTAAATGCCTACTTTTATCCTTCGTGTTTTTTTTTCACGGTAACGCATCTGAAATCGAGTGAATTATGTTTAGAATTCATTATAAAATGTATTTCACAAAACATAATTAGGTCGCAATACAATTTCATCATAACACTCAGTACACATGGTATTTACCATTTATTATAATCGTCACAAAAACAAGTAAACAAACCAAGTCAAAAACAATGTGACGGTGAATAGGTAGGTACATTCAACAGTGACCGGAGCAGGACAGAACTATACAAAATAGGAATCAATAATAATTCACTTTCACCGTATTGTTGTGTTGTTTATAATAACAATCTGGGAGCTGAGTACAGTAGGTAATCGTTAATTATGTTTCTTTTTCGCATAACAGAATGCAATTATTTACTATATCGGTATATTACATATATGCAAAGATTATGCAATTATTCTCAGTACCTCATGTATCATTTATACGATCTTGTTGTTTTTCTTTATTTTATTTTCTAGATTCATGAAAGTTCGATTGATAATTTGTGAATTTTAAGCGAAAAGGAATGAACTGATATCGGTAATGTCAAGTAGAATCTTAAAAATAAATTCTTATGGTATGAAGTAAACACTTAACTTTTTTATAAATACACACTATATTTTATAAATGAGTAGACAATTGTTTCGTCTTTTACCAAGACATTATCAATACTAAATTTAGAAAGAATACTAAGAGTATTCTTTCTAAATTTAGTATTGATAATGTCTTGGTAAAAGACGAAACAATTGTCTACTCATTTATAAAATATAGTGTGTATTTATAAAAAAGTTAAGTGTTTACTTCATACCATAATGGATAATACGCAAAAAGTTACGGATTGTATTAAAAATAATATAATAAATTCTTAATTTGGCAAAGGAGGCAACGGTGTCTATGACGGATTTCCCCCCTTATATTATTAAAAATAATGAAGAATGAAATACAAATGCTGCGTCAATCAGCGCTAGCCAATAAAATAGTAAATTATGAATTTCTTTTTATACCTAGAACATGACTTTCATGCATTTTTTTTTATTGAAGTCAGTTATAATATGAGCATACAAATAATTTTCATGACTTCAATTATTAGTATTTAATAATTATATTTTATTATTTTATTTGTTATCTCATTTTTTTTAGTATTATTATTACCCATGCATAGATAACATACTCGTTAATTAAAAAAGTACATAATAATAGATAATATTTTATGAATATATTATTTATACTCCACCACAAAGTATAATATCTACCTCATTGTTTCATTGAAATAATATGTATATGCCTTTGCAAATGTGTAGGTACCTTGCATGTGTACTTTGCATAATATGAGAACCAAATATGTACCTACTTAAAGACCTGGACCATAAACCATAGCCTGGACCATAGAATGCATAGTAAATTTATCCAATCTAATAGTGATGAGACTTCTTAAGCTGAACACAGCTAAAACAAAATTCTTCGTCATCTTTTCAACATTTTAAATTTAACAGTAAGATTTGGCAACCAACCTAACTGTCCTTTTTCCTAGGGCATGGCGAAGAATATAATTATATTCAAATTAAAATATTTTTATTAGGTTTTATTTAATTATTATATTTTACAATAATAAAAATAATTATTTTATAAATATGTCGTAGAAACGTAAGTAATTCTCTCAAATTTGAGTAGAGCCCGCGCTTTGAGGGATAGTTTTATTACAATGCACACGTACACTTGCTCATGACAAAATAAATATTCAATTTAGGTAGGTATGTACATTATATTCACTTGTAAGAGTTGCCGTCATCTTATATGTAGATAGATTGTTAATATTTTGATTTAAATCTACAAAATAATATACTGTAGAAGCAGTATAAAATGTAATGATCATGTTGGGCGACATTTTAGTTGTTGTTGTTAGTTATTTATACTTGCGAGTGTGATATTTTACGAAAGCCTTTACACTTAGAGCAACAAAAAAAATTAATTTATTCCGAACACTCCATGAAGATTAACTTAATCCGTAATTTATTTCCGGATAAATATAACATCGTCAGCTTTTTTCTACGTTGGGAATTTTTGTACTCGAATAATGTTTTATAATAAATATGTACCTACTTATACCTCCGAGTATTTTATTATTACCTATACTCGTATTATTCTGTGAATGACTGCATGTTATATATTTTAATACGTCGTATCTTTATATCAGTATTGTTTGTACTGGCGTTGGGATTACACAGTTCTTAACGTGAATTTAATAACCGAAAATCATCTGCGGGTTTTCCCAAACCCGAATATTCAATAGAAATAATAATAAAGGTCATAATTTGTTTAATAGTGTAAACATATAAAAAATGAAGTTGTTATTTAATCTATCATTCATATATATAATCTTTATATGGAGTGTAGACGCTATGGAAGATGCATTAAAACCAGGTAAAACGTTTTTACATACCTGTGGTATTAATTTCAAATAGGTAGTATTTATAATTATATTTGCAATCGTTATAATTTATTTAAATGTTCATCTTATATGCAACACATGTTAGATACTTATACTTAAGTTTCAAAAGATATTTCTAGATATTACATGAAATTGATTTTTTAAGATATTATTGAATGTCCCGTAAACGAGGTTCCTTCTAAATGTGGTGCTAATATGTGCCAAAATACATGCGAAGATCCAAAAAAAGAAACGATATGTAAAGGAACGTGTGTTTCTGGTTGTGTTTGTATAGAAGGATATTTGAGGGGTCCAGATAATGTTTGTGTTCCTAGCTATGAATGCGGTTTGTACCTATATTATTTAACTTTTGCCTACTGTACCTACCTATTCAACTTTCTCGTAAAATTTCTATGTGTTGTTTTCTTCGTTTTATAATATATATTTTATCTTGATATTCTTCTGTTTAACTAAGAATATATAAAATATTTTGTGTTTATATCTTTAACTAATCAAAATGCTTTTTTTATCATACGCATGCATAAGTCCACCTCTATACGTTCAAAAACCTGCTTTATAAATATATATTAGTTGCGTTTATATCATGTATAAGCTAATACGACGTATTACAATAAAAATTATAGCGTAGGCTATAGAATCACATTTTCTGTTCTATTATTCTGAAAGCCACTGATTTAGTATTGCCTCACTTTTGTTTTTTGTTTTGTTTAATAACATGTTTACGCTGATTATTTTTTTTATTTTTTGTTGACAATTTGGGATTGTATGTAGGTACATAATTTCGATGTTACGGTTTTTATTTAAAAAACATAATTCGTACTATTCGTCGTGTCTATTTCGAATTTTATTTGTAAATTTAAAGAATACAAAAGTTTTTTTTTTATAAAACTTCAAGATTATGAAACACCAGAAGGTTGTGGAGGAGATCCAAATGCAGTATTTAATCCTTGCGGAGATCCATGTCCAAAGACGTGTAAAGACAAAACGATAATGTGTAAGGCTTCGTGTATACCTGGAGGAGGATGCAAATGTAAAGATGGATACGTGAGGAACTACCAAAATAAATGCATTCCTATATCTAAATGTCGTAAGTTATACAAATCGTGATTCATATACCTTTAACGCTATTGATGAGAATTATTTTTTAAATATTTATTATAGATTACAAAAGGTATAAAAGTGGATTTCTATTATGTAAAAGGCAAGTTACTAAAATATCTACCTGCTTCTGGTGTCGGTATTCTATTCTTTGATTAAAAAAATTCTGTTGATATGCATGCATGGACTTTGTTCTTTGAAATCAAAAGTGCTTTCAAAAGGTAACAATGTGCTGACAAATATTATAATATAACGTTTAAAAGTTGTTTTTTTCATTTTTGATACTTGACTATAAATTTTTTGGTATATGTACTTAACAAGCATTCTTTTCTTAAGAGTTATTTATATCATCCAGAAAAATACTAGGTACTGTGAAATATATATAAGTATTTATTTTTTAACATAAATGTGTATGCGTGTAGTTTATATTTTATTTTATTTATAGCAAAATGCGGAGAAAATGAAGTCTTTGCCTGTGGTTCTGCTTGCGATACTACTTGCGCTACTCTAGGAGAGATTTGTCCCATTGTGAATATCAAGTGTAACGAGATGTGTTACTGTATAGATGGGTATGCTCGTAATGCTAACAATAAATGTATACCAATAAAACAGTGTCCACGTACGTAAAAAACTAAATAACAGATTATCATAAATGGGTTGCATACCAAGTTAATTATTGTTAAATAATCTTTCTCTTTTTGTAGCTAAGAAATGTCCAGCTAATCAAGTATGGAATCCTTGTCCACAGCCCTGTCCTCCAGAAACAACCTGCGAAACATACATTTCTGGTATTGTTTACGCTTGTGCTCGACCAATTGATGAGGAAGATAGCCTCAGAACATGTACACCAGCATGTCAATGTGATAGTGGTTTTGTTAGAAAAGTCACGGGAGGAGATTGTATTAAACCAGAGACTTGTAAGTTTGAATCATTTTAAAATGTTGAATTTTCACAATTATCACCATCACGCCGTTTACCTTTCGAGGTAGGCAGAAAGGATCGAACGCCATTTACCCTTATCATTGTATACACTATTCAATACACATCGGTCCTGGAGGATTTGGTTTGTATAGTCTTGCCGTTTAATTCTCGGAGAACTACCTTACCTAGTATCATTTCTCTCAGCCATATTCATATTATTTGTCATTCTGCCCTCATCCATTTTTTTCACGTGCCCTTATTACAGCAGTTAATTTCTTCTCAATCACCTCATTTCAACTGCATTTATACCGTTTTCATCCTTTTTAAACCACATCAAAGTCTCGCTTGTATACATTAGTGTTGGAAGTAGTAGGATAGCCACATGCAGTAATGTTTTAGCTATAGAAATATTTCTAGTTGAATCATTGAAGATATTGACTTCAACACAGTAAAGATTTCCTATAAAGAGTCGATTCATTGACGAGTAATAACAGCTATAGTTGGACATATTGTTTTATTGATTGATATTGTATTTTGTAGTATGTACATTATTATGCTTGTTGTTCCTGCATATACTCTGTTGCTAATTAGTTCACAGAAATTTTGTTATATGATTTTTTTTATCTCTCTCTCTCTCTCAACTTTATTTTAATTTTTCGCCTAGGTACTACAAGTCGTGAATTGATAACAAGTTCACATTCCTTTGACATCTCCTGTCTTGAGGAAATAGTGAATGCCACATGTGTTGAGACATTAACTGATATTTTACGTGTAAATAAATAAATTACAATTTCAATATTTAATTAATATTTTAGGTTGTAGTGATCCAAACGCCGAAGTAGTGGATTGTCCAAACCCTTGTCCAGGTGGCACTTGTGAATCTCCGACATTTGCTGATTGTAAGGCCCCATGTAAAATTAGAGGTTGTCAATGTAAGAAAGGTTACGTTAAAGATGCCAATGGCAAATGTATACTTCTATCAAAGTGTCGTAAGTACAACATTTATTTTCAAATAAATATTCAACATATCCGTAACACCACGTCAGAGGAAAAAAGTTGATTTATAATATTAATCATTATATCGTCATTGTATTTAGCTGAATAGCCTGATTGCACAAGTGTTTAGTTACCTAGTGTAAGAGGACACATTATCATTTTCAATGAAACCTATTAAATTGACGTGGGCTAGACATAGTTATATTATGTGCAAGATAAATAATAGAGAAATAATGTAACATTTGTAATAAGAAATACGCTCGATTTGATTAATAGGGTATGATTATTAATATAAGTTGATTATAACATTCGAACATTTGTTCAAATAAATTAATACGAGTATGCTTAAATAATATTATAGTAATATGTCATCGTTTTAGTTACTGGATTCATTATTTGAAGTTTCCAATAAATTATATGAACATATACAAAAGAATACATAAATATCACTACTTTTTTTTTCATTAAATAATCCATTAGGATATATAATACCTATTGATATGTTACGTATTTCCATATTAAATCACTGCGTTACTGTTTAATTAGGTATATTGTTTAATTGTCAAATATTATATTTAACACTTGATCAGTTACATGTCATTTATTAATCTTTCTTTCATTTCTAATTGTCTGTTCTCCTTCCAAGAAATGAAATGTTGAAGGACCTTGTTTTTACAGCTAAAAAATGCGGAAAGAACGAAGTCTGGAATACCTGTCCCGGTTATTGTACTTTTGATAACACATGTGCAAGATTACTTTATGGTATAATACCAGATTGCGCTGCTCCTCCTAAGAATTGGAAGTGTACAGGAAGATGCGAGTGTGCTACAGGATTTGTAAGAATTGGAGGAAAATGTGTCAGCCCCTCAGAATGTAGTATGTAAATTTTACTAACTGAAGGTGTATTAAATGGTTTTTATTTACACGATTACATTAGGGATTTATTAGACTATCATCTTATTTAAAATACTTACTATATGCAATAAAAATTGAAGAATAGATTCGCTTCTATAACAGTAATTTAATTCGTCTTATGAACCTATTCACTTTTTTATTTCATGTTAATTATCTTCGAAATAATATAAATTCATATAATCATGAGATGTGGTTTTGATAGAATGATAGAGCTTAAACCTACTGATTTAATTAAATTGAATCAAATCTTTGTATTCTTTCATAAAATATACACTTAATTATAATTATAGGTTCACATGATCCATACCATAAATGATCGCGTTTGAACATAAATATATATTGCGTGTCTTAATTTTTTGTTGGCATGGAGATGACAGTTTGCATGTTTATTGCATGCGACTGGTCTGATCGTTACTCCACTTGTGGGATAAGCCGTGATAGGATAGTAGTAATAGTAGTTAGCATATCACATGTTTAAGATATCTATTAGATAGATAACTATTCCGAAAGATCATTTAACACGTATTTAATGTCACCAATTTCAGGTTGTTCCGATTCAAATGCCGAAGTTGTCAATTGTCCTAACCCATGTCCAGGTGGAACATGTGAAAGTCCCGATTTTGTACCTTGTAAAGTCGCTTGTAAAGAGTGGGGATGTCAATGTAAAACAGGAAACGTTAAGAGTGCTAACGGAACTTGCATACCGCTCTCCAGTTGTCGTAAGTTCTATGATCTCCAAATTAATTTCGTTTCAATTAATGATAATATAATTATTTTTTTACTTTGAAACATTTTTAATCGTTATTCAAAAAATTTAAGCCAAACTTTGTAAGGAGAATGAAGTATGGAATCCGTGTGCATCTTATTGTTCATTCGATGACAACTGTGAGTGGTTAATGGAAGGGATTGTACCAGATTGCGCGCCTCCCCCAGATGACTGGCAATGTCCAGCAAGGTGCGAATGCCCCTCAGGATTTGTGAGGATCGGTGAAAAATGTTTGGAAAATTCTGCATGTACGTTTTTCACATATTTTTTTATTTTACCTTAAAAATAGTTTAATGCTCCACAAATACTTTAATACCAAATCAATTGAATAGAGTTACAAAAAATTAGAAAACTCTGAGACGCGTGGAATTACTATTTGATGTCAGTATATGAACAGTCTCTCATAATACACCGTTTCTATGACAATGACATCAGAGCGCAGGGAATGTCGTGACGTCAGAAGAGGTGACTTGATTGGCGCAGAGACGTTCTGAATGGAGGAGGCTGGTTTCTGTCCTGTGCTCCAAAGAGGATCGTTGAGGGCGATGGAATGGAATATGAATACTAAAATTATGTTTCCATTTCGTTTTTTAATCTTGAAATAAAAAAAAAGTTTTACTTGATTTATTTTTATTAAGAGAGACGCCTTTCGTCTTTAATGAACATTGTCAGTTTCAACCCTTGAAAAAATAAAGATGTCATCATAACAGAAAAAAAATTATAGAACTCCATTACCTAAATTCCGATACTGTGAATATTTTTTATCTCTTTTTAAAACAATGGCAACATATTTATTTGATCATTTATATACTTATAATTATTTCTTATTTATGTATAATTAATTCTCCTACTACGAGTATTCTTTGTCAGGCTGTGAAGATCCAAATGCAGAGTTCGTGCAGTGTCCAAATCCATGCCCTGGAGGAACCTGTGAACAACCTGAATTTTCTCCTTGTGATATGATGTGCAAACCATGGGGATGCCAGTGCAAGAAGGGATTTGTAAAGGATAGTAACGGGAAATGCATACCTCAGTCATCTTGTGGTACGTGTTTTCCGATAATTTACACTTAATTTTTGCTTACCAATACTTAAATCTGTACTTGTGCTTTTTTATTTTACGTGTTTTGACATACTTAAGATTTGAGATCGAAAGTGGACAAATTCATTATGTTTTATCTAAATATCTACAATTATTTACTATGTCAGTTATAAGAAACTACATTTTCCAAAACAGTCGAATCTTGAGAAATTTAGATTAAAAATAAGAAAAAAATTCAAAGTTTTTATTGTGAAAAATAAGTAAGATAAACTCGTCCTCTATACATTGAATTGCATAACTGATATTTTTATGATTCTTTTTTATTTTGTAATATTGTAACCAATGTATGTACAGTGAAGAATAAAATAAATAAATAATAAATAATAGAAATTCAGTTACTTTACTGGCTTATTTTATATTCTTAAGACAAATGGATACATCTGATTCCGATACCAAAACACTCATATAGACACAAATACAATATTTTAACGAGAAAAGCTATCGAATAACCCATTTTACTACTAACATGCTGATGAAATCATATAGAATAATAATAGAGCATCGCTGATAATATTATGCCTTTTTCACACGAGATTAATACCTACTAACCATAACAATCATTCGCTATTCAATAATAGAATGTATACGTTAAATATTTATTTATTTATTGCATTGGAATAAATATTGAAGGTACACTTGTTTACTCAACGATTTAAAACAGAATTTGGTGGAATTGGTTAACACATCATGGTTAAAGTGCGATTGGTGAGAATCCAAATAGGTACCTGTCCCGTTTCGCCCTAAGATGCAAATTTGCAGTCTTATAAAAACTCGCCATTTTGAATTTCACTTCTAACAATACCTACTTATTTCATGAAAAAATCATGTTCTAGAGAAAAAATGTAATCAAAACGAAGTATGGAATCAATGTCCTAGGTATTGCACATTTGATGACACATGTGAATCTCTAATGTATGGATATATACGAGACTGTATGCGTCCACCACCAGACTGGAAGTGTACTGGAAGATGCGAATGCCGTCCAGGATTCGTAAGGATAAATGGATATTGCGAAAAACCAATTAAATGTAAATAACATAAAAAGCTTATTTCATTACTTTTTGCATGTGATTTCAAATTAATGACCGTAAATAGCTTAGTTATATTGTTTATTAAATTCGTTATAAGCTTCAGTCGTAATTATTTTTGCGTATAAGTTACTCTGTCTATGAATTATATATATGACGTCATGGTGTGTTACGAAATATCCAAAATAAATTACTTCTAACTTCATTATTTTCACTTAGCTAGGTATTCATTTTTTCATTCGCTACGCTTTATCCATAACTGATCAATGATTTTAGTTAATGCCTTGAAGATAATATTTCAATTTGTGCTTATATAACCAATAATTGAATATTTCTCAGGCTATGAAATAAAAAGAAATCTCTGGTTTGTGCCGATCCGAATGCAGAGTTTGTGCAATGTCCAAACCCATGCCCCGGTGGAATTTGCGACCAACCTGAATTATCTCCTTGTTAAATAATGTGTAAAGCCAGTGCAAGAAAGGATATGTTATAATATTATATTATTATAGGAAAATAATGTGGTGAAAAGAAAGTCCCTAATTTTGCACGATTGATGATACGTGTGAGTTTCTATTGTATGGATGGATTCGAGATTGTACAACCCCATCTAAAGACTAATAGTCATTAGATGGGGTTAGGATCTATTTCACGATCACATCACCTACAAGGAGATGTGAACTAGAACTAGAGCGTTAACTAGATCCTAAGATATGTCAGAATTATTAAAACATTATGTATTATTAAGACAAAAATTAAAAATATGTAATTCATTCATTCAAGGTTGCACTGATCCAAATGCAGAGTTTGTGCAATGTCCAAACCCATGTCCTGGAGGAACCTGTGAACAACCTGAATTTTCTCCATGTAAAATGATGTGTAAACCATGGGGATGTCAGTGTAAGAAAGGATATGTTAAAAACAGTAATGGTAAATGCATCCTGAAGGCATCTTGTCGTAAGTATTTTTATTTTACAATTATAAAAAAGAAAATATATTTCAATAATAATAATAATAATAAATCTTTATTTCAGTTATAATATGTATACATATAAGTTTTATAGGAATATGTTTCGATGTTTCGATATTTTAACTTATATACCTACGTTTTGGTATATATAATATTATTACTGTTTATTAACAATGTGTTCGACATGCACTCTGGTGATTCGCGGGATCTTGATTAGTTTATTTATCGATGAAATTTGTAAGGTAATATTTATTTGTATTTTACTGTTTGTGTTACAAACACTGTAAATAAATAAATAGGAATGGCTGAAAGGGAATCTTAGAGGCGTTCACGCCAAGAATAACAAGACGATCTATGGAGTTATTTTATAATATATAATTATGAGCTGTGTTTCATGCGATGAACTAAAAAAAGTCGCACAGGAGAGAAAGTAATTGAAAAAAATGCAGGACTTTGCTGCAAACCAAATAAAAGAATTGAAACCAGATAGAGAAATTAAAGACAATTAATGTACATAGGGAGAGTTTTATCGCGCAGTATAGTGATTTTTTTCCAACTTACCAATTTCGATAGTGTCAGTCCATGTACCGAATACCTGATACTGGTGAACGATCGCCATAGATCTCTTATCATATTGGAAGAGAACCGCAATCCTTCTGAACGTTTGCTAATTTATCGTAACATAAAATTAACTTGACCTAAACATACTATCCCAACATAAAACTTGATTTGAGTTCACGCGATTGGAATTATGAGTTTCTTGGCTTGGACACTAAGAAAACAAATGTTCAATATACCCCTGGTTCTTATTCTGAGAGCATATATACACCCCCTCCTTAGGAGTTAATCATTCCTTGTGTATGCTTGCAAGGACGTATTCTTATTTATTTACTTTATTCTTCTTGCACGTTATCATTCACATAACAAAATCAAAAAATCTGTTTACATTAGAAAAAATGTGATGACATATGCACTAGCAAGTGTATGTCTGTAATAATGATTTCTTTCATCTAACCACGTATTCATTTCATATTAAGTGACACTTTTTGATTTTTCCTTTATTGTTTTTAACACAATTGATGCATGAATTAGCTCAACGAGAGTATTTTGTTTTAATTTCTTTGGGTTTATTTTGAGACATTTTTGAGAACATAATTTGGTAATGTGTTGTAAAATATTTTAATAAACATCACTCACTTGTAAACCTTACTTTAAACACATAATCTGTAATAGCTGTTTGCTTATATCATTTAAATAAAATAAGAAAAATAGTACATATTATAAGACTATACAAGTTTATACTAAAATGATCTAGAGTTTGTGTGTTCACATTGTGAAAAGACATTTTAAACATATTTGATATCAATAAAACACTGTAGGTGTTTTATTGATATCAAATATGTTCAAGTTTATCCTCTATTTCATTCCGTACAGTCGGACAGAGACTTTACTCATGTATAAACAAGTGTTGAACTCGAGCCGTCGCCAATGTAGGTACCTATATTATATGCAATTAGATTTGGCACAGAAGGTGTGGAATGGAGTAAAGATTTTCATCTCATAATATTAACTCCGTGAAAAATCGTGAAAACTGTTGTTGGATTTAATAAAATTTTAGTAATGGTTTATTTATACTTTTTTTTCAAAGAGAAAAAAATTCGTCAAGAGAGTTTTTATTGCCGACAAAAAACACATGTCACAATCAACAAAACCACTCAGGGTTGTCATCTGAGTAATCATGTGTCAAATATAAGTGTTTTTATGTGTTTTAACAAAATTTTTAGTTACTAATATCAAACACAGGTTTATTTAAAAAGAGAAATACAAAGGAAAATTCTCGTTATCAAACTTTAAATTTAATACATTTTTTCAGCTAAAAAATGTGGTCCAAACGAGTTCTTTGATTGTGGCTCAGCCTGCGACACTATGTGTGCAACATTGGGAGAACCTTGCAAGATAATTAATATAAAATGTGTAGATAGATGCTATTGTAATAAAGGATATGCAAGAGATAAAAATAATGTCTGTATTCCAATCAAAAGCTGTCCACGTAAGTTATTTAATCAAATCAAATATAATAATAATAATAATAATAATAATAAACTTTATTGTGCCTTAAAAAAACATACATATATACAGATTATAAATACAAATAATTATCATGCACAATGGGCGAGTTTATCGCGTGCAAGCGATATCTTCCAACTAACCCAAAAATCATAAAAAAAAAAAAGAAAATAAAGAAAATAATATATACATACATAAAAAGTTAAATAAATATACCTACAAACAGGCAAACACCTGCGCACACAATGAGGGAAAGTCTGGATATCGAGGGAAGGGAAGAGAAGGAATGCTCGCCGTGTATATATACAACACGTGAAGAAAACGTTTCCTCAGGGTTTACAAAGTGAAAGTATTAAAATTCTGAAGACTAGCGACCACCGAGCTGCTTTCTAAACAATTGATATGTGGGACAGGTACGGATACTAGACGGAAGTTGATTCCATAACCTAGCACCGAGAACTGTGAAGGAGTCTGTATAAAAACCAGATTGGTGTGAAGGAATTGCCAGAAGATTGTTATTGGCTGATCGAAGAGGGAGTCCATGTGAATGCAAGAAATGAAACCTTTCTTTTAGGTAAGGCGGGGTGTTGGGATCAAAAAGTATTTTGTATAGAAGACAAAGGGTGTGGAAGTCTCTGCGTTGGGAAACGGTCTTCCAACCGAGTCGAAGACGGTACTCAGAAATGTGATCAAATTTTCTAAGGTCATATACATAACGTATGCAAACATTTTGTAATCGCTCCAGCTTATTCAAACCCTCCACAGAGACGTCTAAATAGCTGATGTCTGCGTAATCTATAATTGGAAAGATGAGTGATTGAATAAGAAGCTTCTTTGTATCAACTGTGAGAAAATTCCGGAGCCGTCTAAGCGAATGTAGCGAAGCGAAAACCTTTCGACTAACCTCGCCGATTTGTTTGCGCCATGAGACCTGACTATCGAAGTAAACACCCAGATTTTTGACATTATCAGAGAAAGGGATCGTTGTACCGTTTAACTCCAATGAAGGTAGCGGTGTAAGATTTAATGAAGACAACAATCTGGGACTACCCATTATTATAGCCTGTGATTTAGATGGATTCACCAGAAGACCGTGACTTTCGCACCAAGATCCAATGTACTGAAGATTAAAGTTCATGTTATTAAAAGCTTCATCAACTGTTGTCCCATCGAAATGAATATAAAGTTGGAGGTCATCGGCATACAGATGGTAAGATCCACGGAGCCGCTCAGTGATTGGATTAATAAAAATAGAAAACAGAAGAGGAGAAAGTATGCCACCCTGAGGGACGCCAGCTCGAAGACATATCCAATCTGATGTTTTATTTGAAACTGAAACCCTCTGCTTTCGATCCCTAAGATAAGAGTTCATCCAGCAAAGAGCAGGCCCCGTGATATTGAGCGCCTCCATCCGCGCAAGTAGAAGATCAAAATCTACACAATTAAATGCACTACTAAAATCCAGGAGAGTCAGCAGTGTGAGTTGCCTTCCCTCCATGGCAAACCTAATGTCATCAGAAATTTTCAACAAGGTTGTTGTGGTACTATGACCCCTCCTAAAACCTGACTGAAAAGAGTTGAGGTAGTTATGCGCTACAAGATAGTCGTTCAGTTGTCGATGAACAATTTTTTCAATAACTTTGGAAAGAAATGGGAGAATTGAAATTGGTCTGAAATCTTTCAGCGAAGAGGGAGAGCTTACCTTTGCGAGTGGAATAATATTGGCAACCTTCCATTCAGAGGGGAAAATCCCAAAGGACAGTGAAGAGTTTATGATATACGTCAAAATAGGAATAACGGAATCAAGGATGAGTTCCAGCATCCTCAAACTCAGTCCATCGCATCCCACCGCCGTGGACTTGACAGACAAAAAAGACTTTCGAACATCAGACATGGAAACTAACTGAAAACTAAAAGGTTCGTTATCACTATTTCTACAATTCCTAATAATGTCCAATGTTGACTGTTTCGCCTGAGGATTTATCGTCACCGGCAGAGAGGAGAAATGATTGTTCAAGTCATTAAGATCAAGGGAAGCAAAATCAGTAGCGTTGTTCGGCTTACCCACACCGTGGCGTTTTAAAAACTTCCAGGTTTCTCTAGAAGAGTAGGAAATATTGGTCAAAAAGTATTCTTTTTTCGCTCGACGGCATAGCTGGGAACATCTCCGTCTAATATTTTTATAATTTTCCCATCTGACAGGACATCTTGAGCTTTTGAATTTTGTTTTAATTCTATCTCGCTTAGCCATTAGCTTACGAATATCATCCGTCAGCCATGGTGCAGGAGGACGTTTTAACGGGACAGTTTTAATAGGGGCGTGCCTATCAAATAGTTCGGTTATGGAATTGTTGAAATCCGCAACCATTGCATTCACATCATTTGTTGAATAAATGCTACTCCAATTAATTGTCTCAGAATCAGATTGTAGAGTATCCCTATTAATTCGCTTGAAATCTCTAAAAGAGTACAACCTAGGTTTTTCCTTAGGCATCTTAACTTTGTATGAAAGGTAAATTAAATCGTGGTTAGAAAAACCAGATGCCGTCAACTGGCCGTGCCCTCTCACTTGGTTAGTCAAAGAAGTTATAACTAAATCCAGGAGTGTTTCTGAATCTTTTAAATGATGAGTTGGTCGCAGGGGTAGTACATGCAAATTCAATGCGTGTAATAAATTTAGCAGCCTTGCAGCACGATTATCATTTTTAATAATACATGTATTAAAATCTCCCATTAAAATACTATGGGCGAAGTTGTGTGTCAGAGGTTCTAATAGTGTTTCGATTTCATGGAAATAGTTACAGTTGGGTGGGCAATAAAATGCCCCTAGTAATATTTTGGAGTGTAAAGCGGAAATCTCAATTAACAAGTACTCCATACCCCCCACAGCCAGAGACTCAGATGACGCTACGACCCTGTATCCAATATCCTCACGGAGATAGATGGCAACGCCACCACCAACACGATTGGCACGATCACAACGGATAAGCTTATAACCCGGAATAGGAAATATTGAAGAAGAGAGTATCGGCTTAAACCAGGTTTCACTTACAAGCAGCGCGTGAAATGGGACATCCGTGAAAGAAGCCAGGAGTTCATCGTAATGTGCTGGGATGCTTTGAGCATTTATGTGACAGATATTTAGAATTGAATGTGAAGAAATCAACGAACCCCGTAAGAGGTCAGAGAGATTAGGCAGTGTGCTAGTTGAAGAATTGTAAGCCGAGTTAAACGAGTCTGTTGAAGAGTTTAGAGCATGGGAGGTGGAGAGGGAGGAGGAGGGGAGAGAGTAGAAGGAGTCATTTGAATGGGAAGAGTTAGACATGTCAAAGTGTGCACAGGATATTAAATATAAATAAAAATAATATGAACAATTATAGTATAAAAATAAATAAAAATAATATAAAACAGTAAATACCTACTCAAATAAACGACTTGTTCCATGAACCCAAAATATCCCACAGACAAGAGCAATAAACAAGTATGTTAAAATCCGCTCCTCAAATCCAACAGCTCATATGAACAACATATAAAATATATCATAATAAAAGGTAAATCTGATAAGCGCAGTACATACATTCCAAGAATTCATGCAACGGCGCGATTTTGTATGTTAAAAACTGCTCAATTAAATGTTAATTATGCAATGTTGTCATGTTATATATATTGTAGATGAGTTAAATAAAATGTGAGTAAGAATCACATATATGCAATCTTAATAAAAACTTAAAACTTGGAAAAAATAAGAAACATTACGACATTTTGTAATAAAATATGATCAAATTAAACACGAAAATATACAAGTGCGAAGGCAGAGAACAAATGTGCGTTAGAAGGTGAGTGCAATAAATAATAAAGGGTTAAAATGTGTCAAAAATAAAAACATGTAAGAAAAAATAATTAGTGGTGAGCTAGCAGAAAGGAAAAACATTTCAATATATCATGCATAGGATAAGTATGGGAGAAGCAGTGAGCATTAATTGTATTTAAATACGCTCTTAATCGCATGCAAGTACCACGCACACGTTACTCAACCTCTCAAACAAACGCTGCATAAAGTGTGGTGCGCGACGCAATTGATAGTAATTCAAAAACATTATGGACGTTTACGAACACTCGTGTGTGTTACGAACATGCGGGAAGCGCAGCCAACTTCACGGTTGTTTATTCTGTGTCGGGGCACCAATAAACAGAAAGTTTAAGTGATTGTGGAATACAATACGAGCAAAAATTAGACACATAAACCAAAAAAAGTGATATGTAATGATGTGAAAATAAATTATTAATAGAAAATAGTCAATACTTTTTAGTGTATTTAGTGCAATGTGTGTAAATAGCGGAGTAATACTACTCGTTTGTACGTGGCCTCAACTGTCTGCAATCCGTCGGTATATCATCAAGGTCAGCCATTTTAGATATTATTTTCTTTGAATTGTTCGGTAGTTTTATGAATATGTTTCCATTCATCGACCAGCAGTTACCGGTTCCCAACTTCTTCTTAGCTTCAGTCAGGAGTTCGAGTGCTTTCCGCGTTAAAGATTCTGTTATTAGCCATTTAGATCCATTCAAGCAAGATTTCTTCTTCCAGACATCATCCTTGTGCAGGAAAGAGGTGAATTTTATTAGTATAGGCCTTGGCCTGTCACCTTTCTTGCCGAAACGCCGCATGTCCTTGATTGAAGAGGGATTGACTGCGAGAGGTGTCTCCTTGAGTGCCGCATCCAAAGTCAAGTTCTCTGGTGCACCATGTAGAATTAACAATTTTTTCCGTCGAGATCTCTCAATCTCCTCAATTCGGTCCTCCTGCTGTTCCACTCTTGCCTCCAGGCTGTCCAGTTTTCCGATGACAGCGTTTTTGAAAACTACAAAGTCTTCCATTGAGCTGGCAGCGGTCGCCTCACATTTGCACGCAGTTAGTTTGGACTCCAGAGCAGCCAATTGTTGAGTAAAATATGCTTTGAAAGATTTAAAATCCTTGGCGTCCAGTTTACCTTCCATATTAACCCTTACTGTGAGAATATTGGGCTCAAAATTTAATTAAAAAGCGTTTTCATACGCGGCGGAAAAAAATACGTGTTGTTGCCGCGAAAAAATGACAGCCAGAAATATATGTAAATATGAACATTTTTCATAGTTAGTACCTAGTTATCGCAAAATAGTACAATGTGTAACTTCAATATTACAGTCCTTTTTGTTTTCTAGACGAACTTAACTAATCATCTAATGCCTTGGTATAAACCAAACTATTAAAAAATGGCTACATTATTAATAAAATTGAAATAAAAATAGGGTTTTTAACATCGAAATGTGAGACAAAAATATCTTTTAATTTTTTGGGCATTGTCAATCCTCGAGAATAATTTATTTAAATTTTTTATAAAACTTTTGTCTTGCATTCTTTCAGCCAAATTCTCTTGTGCCACAAATGAAGAGTATGTCGCATGTCCTTCGAACTGTCCACCAGAAAGAACTTGCGACTTTGTGTTTTCTGGCATCGAACCGCTTTGCCCAGTTTTATTGAATCCTCCAAATTGCAAGCCACAGTGTAGATGCAAGAGTGGATATGTTAGAAATACCCAGAAGAAATGTGTTCTTCCAGCCGCGTGTAAGTAAATCGAACAAATTGATACAACTTAAAAATACACCTTTATTTTTTGTATCTCATTTTATTTTATAGTAAGTTCTCCAATGTATTCTGTATGTTTTTTTTTTCTAAATTTAAGAGACAGTCATAAAATTGATATATAATACTTTCCTTACATTTTAACATGTTCTTGTTTCACAGGTTGCACTGACCCCAATTCTCAACTAGTGGATAATGCCAATTGTTGTCCCGGTGGAACTTGTGCCAATCCGTCTTTTATGCCGTGCAAAATGAAGTGTCCAGCTAAAGGTTGTCAATGTAAACCAGGATTCTTAAAGAAGAGCGATAAGGATAAAACTTGCATCAACAAAAAACTATGTCCACTAACTCTAAAGCCTATTGTTCCTTTGGATAATACAAAAGACCCATATACTTCAACTACAAAATAATATAATATACATATTGATAATCGTCAAAGTGTTATAAATTTGATTATGTATGTAATAAGTTTTTACACAGAGATACATACTTATACATACATGATGCGTTTTTGTGTTGTATGTTTATCGATTAATACTTAGATAAAAAATATTTATGATTTTTTAATAATCCTACTAATATTGAAACAATGTGCACGTAGATATTTGCATGTTCATGTAAATATACGCATCTGTAGTCATTCGAAACATTTTGAATAAAAAAATGGATGTAATCATATTTATTATTTCAATCAATTAGCCTAAATTTTGGTATATAATGTTTATAAAGACAAACAAAAAAAGCAAAATGCGTGTGCCATAAATATGAATTCTGGAACAAGAGGGGGTTTAAAATCCAGGTGTGAATGTTGTGAGTACAATTTAGTGCGTCATAAAATTGAGTTATTATGGTTCAGATATTTGGAGCGAATAAATAACAAAAACGATTAATGTATTTTGAAAACGTGAACGTCCAAGAATCACGTAAATAAATTAGAAGTAAAATTTCGCGTAAAAAAATAGAACAATTGTTTTGTTTTATTTGATAATTCATTACTTTCTTTTGTTGAAATTCACGTTTTTTATGTAACTTAAATCTTTATTTGAAAAATATTGACTCACATAACATTATTTCATGCTCTATTGTATTTTACTAATCGCGTTAGATTTTGAAAACAAATAACGACTCGTTTGAGTTACACGACGTAGGTATATTGAAAATAGCTTGATTTATTATCGATAATTATAATATATTATTGTTTTATATTATTAACTTTTCATGGCACAAAGAAGACGACCCGTATGTTAATTTTCATTCTGTCACTCCGCTGACTACCTTACTTATGGGAGATACCATGGTCGTATAGATAGAGTTAATATACTTACCTTTTCCACAGACAACTAAAGCCCGAGGATGCAAACAGTGTTGCTATAGAAAGAAAGAACTGTATAGGGTTACTCTTGAATAAATCTTAACATGATCTTAATCCAGTCTTGATCTTGATCATACAACGCACGAAGTGACTGTTGGCCAAAAATACGCGCATACCGATCACTTGGTAGCGGTAATGCGGTGTATTTGAAAATAGTCCCTTCGTGCGTCGTTTGATCAAGATCAAGACTAGATTAAGATCATATTTAGATTGTGTCAATAGTAGCCCTGCTGGTCAGAATTGGTACAAGACTCACGGGGGGCACCCACTGCCGCATATAGGCTCCGTCCACGTGCACGACCTTAAGCAGCAAGGCTCCATAAGAAGAAGAAGAAGAATATACTATTATATTATTTACTTTTCTTCTTTTTGTTTTACTGCACGGCAATGCACCCGCAATCAGGTGAATTATGTCTTGATTTCATAATAAATTGTATTCCACAATACATAATTAAGTTGGGATACAAATTTCATTATAACACTTAGTAGGTACACATGATATTAATTTGCCATTTATTATAATCGTCACAAAACAAGTCAAAAATAATGTGACGGTGAATATAGGTATGTACCTATGTACATTCAACAGTGACCGGAGCGGGACAAAGCTTTACAAAATAGGAATATATATTGTTTCGCTTTCTCATATGAATCCCGTCTACCAGCAAAATATTATTATTGTGTTGTTTACGATGACAAACTGGGAATAGTTTTTCAAAATATGTTTAAGTGAACGTTGGAGACTGAGGAAAGTAAACTTTAATTATGTTTCTTTTTTGCATAACAGAATGCAATTAAATAAAATATCGATATATTATCATAATATAATATTTATTTATTTCTATCATCAACGGCTTGCATACATTAGAGTGTGCGGGATATCTCGGATAAAATACAAGAGAGCCAATTGCGATGGTATGGCCATGTGGTCAGGAGACCACCTGAGTGTGTAGGCAATAAAGCTCAATGTATCGAAGTTACCAACAAGAGACCAAAAGGAAGGCCAAAGCGCAAATGGCGTGAAGTAGTGAGACAAGACATGCGGAGCTGCGATGTTTCCCATGCGTTTGACAGAACCAAGTGGCGTAACCAAACAAGAAAGGGAGACCCCACCACCATGTGGGACTAATAATAATTGCCCAAGGAGAAGAAGATAGCACGTTCAGGGTATGAATACTTTGGATAACATAATAAATTGTCAGACATTAATCACAGTTTTTTATTTTTCTGTTTACAATCACTGATTGAAATACATGTGTCATTACCACTTTTAACAAAACCATCCTTGCACATGCATCCTTTATCCGTGCAAGGTATATCGCATGTACTAAATTCCGGTTGGGCACAAGTTCCACCGGGACATGGATTAGGACAATCAACCAATATCGCATTTGGGTCCTCGCAACCTAAAATTCAACAGAAAATAAAATGTTGAATTACTCAATTTGTTTTATGATCAACACATCCAGGCATAAATAGGATGTCCTGTATGTTATTCATATTATGCATTTGCGTATTTCCTTTTCGTGGGAGATGCTGCTATGGCATGGATAGATGGATTTAATCGTCAAATTCTTTCTTAGATTTAATAGAGTGCAATTTTTAAATACCTACACATGTTTTCTGGTTGGCAAGTTCCATTGATCCTTAAAAGTCCTTGCTTGCACTCACATCTTCCATAACACCGCCAAAATAGGGGTGGTGCAGCACAATCAGGGAATATGTGAAACATTAACATCTCACATGACATCTCGAAAGAACAATACTGAACACAGTCGTTCCATACTTCATTTTTACCACATGTTTCATCTAGAAATAACATCATTTCAATGGGTATGGATTTATGTACGAGGTTAAAATAATAAAAATATTCAATTATGTATATAATTAAGAATATCAAATTTCGTCACTCATAGTTGGTCTTCAGCGTCGTAAGAGGAAACCATTTCCGAATAAACTGATTGATAATCTACTACAAGCTGAAAAATACGAAGATTTTCTTCTCGAGATCTGCTATATTCATTACAACAAGCACAAAGTACTCAAATACACTCCTAAAGTATGTAATAAGTATGTTTTGTTTGAATGGAGTAAGTCAGTAGTTAATGGGAAGATTCCTTCTGTGAATGAAAAGAAATAATTGAAAAAAGTAAACTCCCGATTTCGTGGATTACTATTTATGAGAATACACTTACTACATTGTGATAATTCTATACAATTTCCATCTCTATTTTTAACGAAGCCTTCTTTACATTGACAACCCCAAGGCCGACATTTCCGTTCACAAGGTAAAAACTTTGGTGTCATGCACGTTCCTCCGGGACAAGGATTGGGGCACTGTACCATTTCAGTGTTTGGTTGCGTACAACCTATAAAAATAAGCATATAATTACGTATCAATGAATTGATAAGCACAAGATACTCATAATATTTGCAATATATTTGCTAATCTACATTTTTTCTGAACATGTTGATTTTCACTTTTTAATAATGAATACTAATTAGAAAAGACAGACTCAACTATATTCGTAATATAACGTACATTCATTGCGATGAGCACATTTTCCAAAAGGATTCCTGACATATGGTGGCACACATTCACATCTTGGTTCTCCGCATGTTGTCATTAAATCGGGATCACACAAAGGACGCTCGAAATCTTCAAATAGGAAATCTTGAAAAGAATTACAGCTACTCTCTGGCTCACACACATTGGGACATGGATTATATTTTTCATTTTCTCCACACACTAAAAGAGGTTCTGAAAGAATTCGCAAGTTCAATTTGAAGTTCAACATTATTAAGCTGCAACTAGTTTTTCATTAACCATACCCACCACAATCACTAATTGGTATACATGTGCCATTATCGCTTTTTACAAAGCCGTCTTTGCACATGCATCCTTTTTCCGTGCAAGCTATATTACATCCGCTAAATTGTGGTTGAGCACATGTACCACCAGGACATGGGTTTGGACAACTTACTAATTTTGAGTTTGGATCCGGACAACCTAAAATTCAACAAATTTCTATATATTTGGATTAAATATATAGAATTTCAAATATTATATTATTCCATCATGTCAATATGTTCACTGTTCCAGTTTTAAGGTACCAGAAGAATTCCACAATGAATTCAAATATAACATTTTTTTCTGTTTTATTGAGCTCACTTCACGGGGCCTTACACATGGCAGAGGATCGCTCGACATGGAGACAGATGGTCTACAGAACGAGGCATGATGGTCACGATCCTCAGGATTGAGGGACCGACAGAAATGATGATGATGATGATTGATTCTTATTGAGTGAGACGTCTTTCACGACATTTTCAATCTGAGCAGATTGACAATGTACTTGAAAAAACAAGAGTCTCTCTATAAATCAATATGACAGAAAAAAATATATTTGTATTTAATTTTATTACATCGATACAATTTCGACGTTTTACGTTTACTGGATTGCTTCAATGCAATATGAACGCTTTCGTACAAATTAATTTTTATTTAAATAACATAATACTGTCCTGTTAATACTTACAGCTATTTTCTGTTTGACACGTTCCATTAATCCTTATAAATCCATCAATGCACCTGCATCCTCCACTGCATCGCCAAAAGGGTGGAGGCGGGACACACATAGGCATAATATTATAGAATAAAGTGAAGCAATCCTTTTCAAATGAACAATACGGCACGCAGTCTTTCCATACTTCATTTAGACCACATGTTTCATCTTAATCAAATACATAAAAAAAAATTATACAAAAGATTCTCAAAATAGAAAATTTCATTTTACTAATCGAAATCAGTCATCGAAATAGAAAACCATACATAATTATTATGGTTTCTCATTGAAACTTTTCTGAGTCAAACTTGCATTACGTGCAATGTTCTAAATGTACTAATATCTCATTATATTATAGCACTCAAATGCATAGGTATAACATCGTACAAACATAAAATATCAAAAAATATTCATAGTTTTACTTACTGCACGTGGAAAGTTTGACACACTTTCGATCTTTATTCTTTACGTAGCCTTTTTTACACTGACATCCCCAGGGTGCACATTCCTGGCCACAAGGCAAAAAGTTTGGTGTGAAACATGTTCCTCCGGGACATGGATTTGGACAACTTACTACTTCTTCATTTGGATCAGAACAGCCTGCAATTTTTAAAATACTTTGAAAGTTATCCGATAATGTAAAATTACAATTTTGTATGTGAATGGATACAATCAAAATTACATAACCAAACAAAATGTGTACGTGTATCGTCGTGTCAGTACTCATAGTACAAGATTTATATTGTAATTTGGGACTAGCTCGGTCTGTGTGAATTGTCTATACAAAAAAAATATGTAATACTAGATACATTACTTGTACAACAATATTTTTAATAAAGTTTAGCCAATATTGACTATACTACATAATCCAGTACTAAATTAAGTGTCTTGTTTTTCACATCTACATTTTTTATGATAAAGCTGGATTTAGAAAAAATAAATTTGGCTTTAAAAAAATTCAAAACTCATCCAGACACCCTAACAGTAAGCAATATTCTTGTATCGTGAAGGTGGAGTTGATCGTCAGCGGTGGAATCGAACCCGGGTCTCTCGGCTGAATGTCTGAAACTCTTTCATTGGGCTATCGATGATAGAGATACTCAGAATGTAATTTTAAAATATCCTTAAATTGTGTCAAATAAAAATAGTTTTTGGTGACAATCTTGACATTTTCATTTAACAGTTTTTTTTTTTAATATTTTATTTATCATTTAATATTGCTTTATTATTAACGTTAAGCTAAATAACAAATGGTTGTGATGTTATATAAAGGATGTGTGGCAGGTGCCGGCAAACTCCTCTTTCACGACACAAGCTTTTAGCTTACTGTGAAAGGTGAATTTAGGTTTATAAGAAAACCCAAATACGTCTTTAAAAAATTAAAAAATAAATTGTAATTAATTCCACACCAGTGTGCCGCTGCTATAGTGTAACCTATCTATGTATTGTCACGTATTTTAGTTAAGTATGTACTGTTTAGCCTTCTGGTAAGTAAATATCCATTTTATATGTAAGATAAAAAAATATGTGCTATGTACAATGATCATTAATATAGACTGTAAATTCAAAGACAAAATGAGCAATGTGACTAATATCTTTTCATATCAACTTAGTTTAATATGAGCGTCGAATCTAATGGAAACATTTAAATCTCTGACTCTCTCGTAATAAGTACATTTATAAAAGTACATAAATTCTGTGTTGATTCAGAGTGGACCGAAAAAAATTGTGACGCGTGCTGTCAGAAGTATGTGATGAGCAGCCGGTTGCTCTGTACAATTTCTTTTAAATGGGGAGTGAAAGTAAACAACACTCTTTTGGAATAGTTTACCCCCACTAAGGGAGTGAAGCAAGGTTGTGTCATGTCTCCGCGGCTGTTTAATTTTATTCTATTATTCTCTGACAACTGCATGCGACCTTTGAAAGTGATGGACTGTATAGGTGTTGAACTGTATAATGTACGCAGACGATTTGGCATTAATGGCTGATAGTGACAGTGACATAAAAAATATTTTAACGGTTTTATATGATACTTGTAGTATGAATGGGATGAAAATTAATATTACGAAGAAGAAAAAGCTGGTATGTGATTGGGAGATCGATAGAACAATGTGTTAAATAAAAGTTGAAAGAATGTTCGGAACAACTTAACGAATATGTATGTTTGGACATCGAAAGAAGAAAGTAGCCAGTGCAAAAATGAATGGTTCACTTCGACCCATTGTCAGCAATGGCAATGTGCTCATTGCAAAAATGATGATGCAAAATACCATAATGGTACCAGCTCAAGCGAAACTCGGAAATGGTTGAGGAGGGACGGAAATTGAATAAATGCTATGGAGATGTTTGGTAAAACGTTGCGCGTTAGAGTTATAAATGAGGATATTAGAAGAGCGAGTGGATACAAGTAATGAGTTATGGATGAAAAACGTGTTAATAAGTTGCGATGATTTCGACATGTGGAACGAATGGGTTAGAACAGGATAACAAAGAGGATATAGTTGTCTGAAAGATGGGTTGTTACGTTGTGAGGGATATGAGAAGAAAAAAGAACATTACCGTCTAAATGTTATGGAGTGAAACATCATAACTTTATTATTATTATTATTAGTACTATTAATTTTGGAACATAGTTTCTAAGAATATTTTGTACTACGCTACCAGTTTCTTTGATATACGAAGCAATTTCCATTAGATGCACTAAATATGAGTCATTATTTCTAGTGTTCAAATACTTGTTATTTTAATTATGTATGATACATGATGTATTTGTTTATAATTTATTTACAATTTAAAAAGTAGCAGAGTATAAATATGAAATTTTACAAAATAGACATCAATGAATATAATCGTAAATTCTTGAATATATTATAAAATATATAATAAATATATTTATTAAAAATGTTTAACTTTACATTCATCTCGATGAATACATTCTCCATTTGAATTCCTGACATATGGTGTCTCACATTCACATCGGGGCTTACTGCAACTAAACATCATATTAGGGCTACATGAAGGACGGGCGATGTGCATATTATTATATAGGTAATCATCACAAGTCATTTCTGGACTGCACTCATTGGGACAATGATTGTATTTCTCATTTTTCGTACATTGAAATAAGGGTTCTGAAAATAATATTCGATTAATTTTGTAGCTCGTAGTACCTAATCTAGAAAATTATTTTTCAAAACATCATACTCACCGCAATCGTTAATTGGGATACATGTGCCATTATAACTTTTCACGTAACCTTTCTTGCATATGCAACCTTTTTGTCTACAAGGTATATCACAATCGCTATAATGTGGCTGGGCGCAAGTTCCACCCGGACAAGGATTAGGACAATTTACCATTATTGAATTTGGATCCGAACAACCTGAAATTCATCAGAATATTAAAAGTCTCAATAAATGTTGTTCCTGGACTTTTTTTGTATTGTTTTTTTTTTAACCTTCATACCTACCGTCATGATATGCTTCTAATCGTATAATAACAAATAAAAATACGTACACTTTTCTTCTGGTTGGCAAAGTCCATCAATCCTTACAAATCCTTTGTCACACTCGCATCTCCCGGAACATCGCCAGAAGGGAGGAGGTGGAGTACAATCAGGAACTATATCGTATAATAACATTTCACAGAACATGTCAAATGAACAATACGGGGCACAGTCATTCCATACTTCATTTTTACCGCATGATTCATCTAGAAGAAATTAAAAGTGTTATTTTAAATATATTTTTTCGAACTCGTAGACACATACAGATACACTCAAAACCTTCAGCCACAGGTTCCAATATCATGAGCAATGAAATAGTTATGTCAAAAAGCACCTCAATTTTTATCAAATCGCTCATTATCAAAAATACTTGTTTACTATTAAAATTTTTTTAAAGAGATTCAGAGCAAAAGAAAAATAATAATTAAAAATTCATTTACTGCATTCTGAGAGTTTTACACATCTGCCTTGTTTATTTTTGACAAATTCGTTATCACATTGACACCCCCATGGACTGCATTCTTCATTACAAGGTAAAAAATGTGGCGTGTGACAAGTTCCTCCGGGACATGGATTGGGGCATCTAACTAGTTGTGTATTTGGTTCAGAGCAGCCTAAAAAATGATAATTTTTCAGATAATATGAACAATGCCACCATTGTTTAGTTGTTTTTAATAATGTGAACAAAAAATAAAAGAATAATGCACGGATACTGAAAGAAATATTAAATATACCTATAGTGAATTTTGTTTGAAAAGTATTGAATGGATGTGAATAAATATGATGTGAAAAACATTGCATAGACGGTAAATATTATGTACAAAATATCGCATTAATAGCAAATAAAATATGAATGCTGAAGATTCGTTGGTCGGAACACGTTGAAAACGAAGAAGTGTTAACCAGAGTTAAAAGGCAACTCCTTAAAAGAATCACCCAATAACGAGCTAACTGGATTGGCCACAACATCAGGCACCCAGGACTGCTAACCGCCATCGTGGAGGGTAGGATCGATGGCACAAATGGCAGAGGCTGACCAAGAAACGCTTATATTTATCAACTGAAGAGGGACATGAACTATGGTTCATACGTAGAGCTGAAGAAACTGGCTGAGAATAGGGAGGAACGGAAAAGAAAATCCAAACTTGTTGCAGACCAATCAAATGGATTGTAACCCATTATGTATAAAATATGAAAAAAATTTAGGATGTTGCATGGATAGTAAGATGTCAAATATATTACATGAATTATAAATATGATATGAAAGATGTTACATGGATACTAAATGAAATGCGAACAATGTTTATGGATAATAAATAAGATGTGGAAATATTTGCACAGATAATACCTAAATGAAATATAAACAAATTTGCGGGACTTTGCTTCAAATTCAAGAAATGAAATGATGACACACACACACACCGCTACTAATACTTCAACCCTTTCTACTTCCAATAACACACTTCACATCACACCTTCCTATAAATTCACATTCACCAACACGAAACACTCTCTCCTTTTCTACAACTTCACTCCCACCAACACTAAACACACTACTAAGTACTAGACTTGCGCACCGTAAAAAAAACAGCATACACTGATTCGTTATTCGTGACGTACGTGTCTACTGCAGAACCTGAAGATGGAGTTCCAAGTAACTCCGAAAGCTTGTTCGAAAAATAAATTACGCGATGTAGAAGTATCGCTTTTGGGAACTCTACGTACAGTAGCCTTGATAAAGGCTTTTTTAGTCTTGAGAAATCCCGTTGGCTTCTAACCGACGTTTCGTACAGGATTCAACCTGACATCAGCTGGGGCGTTGGCAGGCTTCGGCGGCACGGGTGTCGTGAAAGCAGCAGGCGTCGATGAGCAAGGGAGAACGGAGATTTTGTCGACGTACACCTACTACGATTCACGGCCGCAGCGTGAAACGGTCGGTGTAGTGAGAGAGCGTACAGCGAGGCGGGTACTACGTCGCGCAGGCTGGGAAGAGGCTATGTTAGGATGTCGAGTACGGGTGTGGGTCGTTGCGTTCGGGGATGTTCGAGTGACGTCGATCGGTGGTGTTTGGTTGACGGCTGTGCGAGAGGGAGCGATTGAGCGTGAAGAAGAGTGATGCGTTTTTTCGATTACCGTTTGTCAGGCGAACGGTAATCGCTTACTGTCATCACGTGAATTCATGCTGTGGTCCCGTTTGTGTATCTCAATCGCCTCGCGGTATACGCGCGAAGACTCGTTGTTGAGTATGGCAATTGTTCGAGCTTAATTGAAATCGATACAGTGTCCTTCTGTCATACTATGTATCGCTAGGGTAGAAGATGTTTTTTTACCCTTCACATCTACTCTGTGGTCAGCCACTCGAGCAGATGTGCGGCGGTTAGTTTTGCCTGTATAGACTTTAGGACAGTCTTTACACGGGACCTCGTATACACCGTGTGATTCGTTTGGAATGTGATCTTTAACACACACACACACACACATATATATACATACATAAAATAATATATACGAGTATTTATCTTAAAAATTGATCTTTCTTGAGAGGGAAAAATTGTATTTGACTTATTAAAGAATAATTTTTTGAGTTTTATTTATTATCTATTTTTTATAAACTAAAGCATGTTTATTTCCTTCCTTATCGATATGGACAAGGGCTAAAATTACCCCAGTACTTACATTCAGAACTTGAAACACATTTTCCATTTATTCTCACAAATCCATTGGCACACTCGCATCTTCCATGACAAACTCCATTTTGATTTTCTGGGCATCGTTGAATGCCCATAAACAGTGATTCGCATGTTTCATCAAAATAACACGTTGAACAAAAATTGTACACTTCATTTGGACCACAGAATTCGGCTAAAAAATTAACAAATGCATATTTTGTTATTTTATTTCAATAGTGTACTGACATTCATTCCAGTGAAAAATTGATTTTTAAGAGCAAGATTTTTATGAAGTATTTTTGATATTTGCAATATTGCTTTTGTATATTATGCTTATATTGCTTGTACTATTTACGTTCATGAAACCACTAATTCTTAAATTTATTATGTACATACAAATAATTATAATAATCTTTATTGCGCAAAATTAGTAAACAAAGAAAAAAAACATGGTATCATAACAACAGAACACATAATTTTGTGCAATGGGCGAGTTTATCGCTGAAGCGCGATATCTTCCAACTAATCCATCGATATCTACAAAATATTATGCTGGATCCTTTATTTTAATTATTGTTTTTACTGACAATTTCGAGTTCGTCGGTAGCCTGGAGGTAGAGTCTCAGCCTCGTGAACAAGGGGTCCGTGGTTCGATTTCAGGTGTCGGCAAACTCCCCTTTTATGACATAAGCTTTTAGCTTACTGCTAAAGGTGTATAAGGTTGTATTTGGGTTTGTTACAAAACCCAGATAAAACTTGTTTTTTTTTTGTTTTTTATCATTTTGCCATCGATATTTTTCGTTTCAAGTCATTTATAATTAATAAACTTGTAATAATGCATTATTATTCATTTATGTATTTAGTAATTCTCTTATTATGCTTACTAAAGCTCTAAATGTTTTTTCAAGTGTTGACCAAAAATCAATAGGGAGAGATTATAGAAAATCTTTACCGTGGAGCACCCGGTAAAGAATTGGTCTCCCACTCTTCTGCGTAAGTTTTCGAGTGTCCTGTAAAAGGCTGGTGTTCGAAAAAATTGAGACATTTTACATCTTAAATTCAGCGATGAGGTTTGCCACCCATCCTGAATGTCTTGATTTTATATTGGCACGGAGAGGACAGTTTGCATGTTTCTTACATGCAGCTGATTTGCTGGCTACCCCACTTGTGGGATGTGCCGTGATGGTATAAAAAAAAAAATCAATGCACGGTTATTCAAAGAATATAATAACAGACATAAACACTTCTCGGGCAATGAAATATTGGACACATTAATTGAGGATAATTTAAATATAAATATTTTTACATGCGTTTTGTTATTAAGTTCTTTCAATATAATGAGCACGTATAATACTACCTTTTCGATAATATGAGCTCCAAATTATTATTTTTCTTTATTATTGAGAACTTCATTTTACGTGTATTGTCTATGATATTAATCGCCATGACTCTTTAAATATCAGTTATAAAAAAAAAACTAATCGCCATGACTCTTTAAATATCAGTTATAAAAAACCACATTAAATTTGTTTAGAAATTATACGTACGTATTTCCAATTGGATGATGATTTTCATATTGGTCAGATTAATTATAATTACCAAAGTAGGTACCTACCTCTTATTGAGGACTTTTTTAGTTAGATAAAAACAAGAACGATATGAAAATTTTGAAAATCTCGACACAATGATTTTTGAAATATTTGGAATTAAAATTTTCAAAATTGAAAATACAATTTGCTGTAAAAATATACATTTATTTCAATAAGTACAGTATCCACTATTTTATTTGAAAAATAATTTTTCAATTATTGTATTATGTCTTATTATTACACATTTGAATTATTTTGGCAAGAAACCATAAGCAGAAGTACATTTAGTTTATAGATATATAGATAATTCCATGTCTTGATTGATCAAGGAGCTAAAAAATATAAAATTAAAAATTAGTTAGAATATTTGCATTATTTCTGGCACTAAAAGTGAGATAGCTAGATTTTATTTTAAGGTAGATATATGTTGCATCTGTCCATGTTATGTTTATTGTTTTGGTGCACAAGTAATAGAGTCCCATGAATAGATAAAATATTTAAAAAGGTTTTATTAACTATGTACATATATATTTAAACGAAGAGAGACGTTTTTGGGCTTGATTTATCCGTATACCTAGTGTATTTAAAGTTTCAGGCAGCCAGTTATCAATCGGCATGTCTGATTCAATGCTTATCTACTTGTTTCGTATGTGAGGAATGTGCCCATACTAGACAAGCACATTCTTCAGTAGAATAACACAATGCCAAAGCTGTTGTGCAAAGAGTATGTGGTTTTGCACCCCAAATACTTCCAGTCATGGTTTGCAAGGGGTTATTGCAAGCATTCGTTTTGATTTTGACATTGTGGCAGTGTTCCTTATATGTACGTAAGTGTGCGATCTAGTGTAACTCCGAGATAGATTGGGTTATTCGTATGTTTAGCTCCATTCCCTCCCAACTGACAATTAGTGATCTGTTTATCGATGTATTTTTATAATTAACCATTGTTTGAGGTTATAATTATATGTAAATTTAGCACATCGAGTTTATAAGAGAGAATATCGGAGCTTTCGGCAAGTCGCCCGGTAGCTTCATTGGACAAAGAACTCCTCCCGACAAAGTTAAGGGATGCAGATTCATGTTGCGTCCGGGGCACTACCGAATAAGGTGACGTTGTCTTTTCTAAGCCTTATATGGTAGTTTCATGTATTAAATTTACAAATAAGTAATCTGTTTGCTTTGCGATTCCTGAGATAAAATGCACTAATTTGCATTTTGGTCGGGTTTGGTTTGAGGTGGCTCTGTAGTATTTAGTGAGTGTATCCAAGGTGAAGGCGTGTCTTAATTCTACGTCCTCAAAAATCCTTGCCTGAGCTGTTACTGCAAGACTATCTGCATATGCGAAGTGCTTAGTGTACGGTGGAATCGGTTGATCATTGGTGTAAATATTGAACAACAATGGGGACAAAACGCTTCCCTGTGGATTTTGCCAGCAAAGTGAGACGTAGACTCTAAGACCATGTAGCAAGGAAGCAGTAATTCTTGTTAATTTGCCATCCAGTGACAGAGCACACACCTTTTTCAGAAGAAGAGAGTGGCTCACCGTATCATAGATGGCAGTTAGATCGAAGCCACCTTCAATATGTTGTGTGAGGTTTAATGTTGGACGAAAACTTTTGGTGTCGTTCTGTTGCTTTCCTGGTTTGAGGATTGCTACAACATTGGTTTTTCTCCATAGTTTAGGTATGTGTTCTCGTTGGCGGTATTCATTCAACAACTTAAATTCAGGGTTATTGGACTAAAGTGTTTTATTTGTTCCTTAGATATATCATTCATACCTGCCGCCTTACCGTTTTTAGGCTCTGTATCGCTGGCTTCAGTTCCAGTTCCGTTAAGCATCAAGAAGCTCTTCTGTGTGTGTATGGTTTGGTTTTCAATTGCATCTGCATCAATAAGTCTTTTTATCATAGACAGGGTCTTTGGCTGTTTCTTTTCATGTCAATACCCTCAATTTTTTCACTCCATTTCTTCTTTCTGTCCTCCTCAATGGAAGCCATGAGAAGGCGGTTGTTCGTTACGGAACGATGGGTCTCCTGGATACATAGGATGTCACATTCAGTTTCCTTGCACAGGTTTGATAGTATGTCTTCTTTATTGATAGATGTACTTTCGATGTTTATAGAAATCAGCGTCAGCGTGTTACTTTGCAGTTGAAATTCAGTTTACATTCGAGTATAAGATTCAGTCACCTTCCAGGAGCACCACATGGAGGTTCCTTCCTTGCCCGCTATACTATTCCCTATTCGAATATCTATTTCTATTTCCTATTCGCTCGCACTGAACAAGTGTGAGATACAATATATTACAAAAAAATTACAATCTAACATATAATTAGGCAAATATAATATTCTTGTGGAATTACCATGAGAATAGAGAATTATGGGGTTTCACATAGAAAGAATCCAGAGCATATCACAGCAGTGCAGCTCTGACCATGCCATACTTGTTGGATTGTCCATTGTGCCCTGTCGCATGCACTATGGATGATTTTTTGACACATCACCACGTGTTGTGCGTTTTATATAGTACTTGAGATCAGTTACATTGGTATTTTTGATTTCGACACGAAAAATAAGTAAATATTCATGGTATTGCATACTTATCTATTTTATTATTAAATATTCTTTCATACTTACGACAGTCAGATGTTGCAATACAGATATTATTTTGATTTTTGACATAGCCTTCAATACACTGACAACCTTTTGAAGGGCAGGGTGCATCGCATGGGGAAAATTCAGGCTGTTCACAAGTACCACCAGGACATTGATTTGGGCAACTGACAACTTCTTGATTGGGACCATCGCAACCTATAAATTATTAATATTGATAATAAAATAATATGAAACTTAGCATAAAATGTGATGGATATTTTTTTGATATTCAAGGTCTGGATGAAGTTATTAATACAAGTCAACCAACCAATGTAATTACTATTGCATTTATATTAAAATCTCAAACCACATACTTTATATTGCAACAAAACCCAAATCGGCAGAACACCAAAGAAAGAAGGTGATATATGTTAAGAATATTTATAATTTTTTTATTGTTTAACCAGATTTGGGTGCAGACGATATAACCAATCAGGTATCTCGATTGGAGAACCATGTTTACACAATGTAACATTTTGCCAAGTGTAATCGGAAGAGAGGCGTCCCAACGCTTACGAATTGGCTTTAGGCTGACTTAAGTGATCACTTTCGGTGTCCCTATTCTCACTTTTTCCGATTACATTTTGCACAATGCTACATTGTGTAAACATGGTTCTCCAATCGAGATATCTGAAGGTGATATATATTTTTTGCATTTAAAGTACCTATTCATATACCCACACCAACAATACCAAGATTCTAAAAAAATATCAAGTGGCATGAATTTCATCTGGATATTTACATAATACTTATGTATATGTCTATCTTTATTTTTTGGTCAAAAGTTGGTATTTAGTCGATTCAAATAAATGAAAGGTAAAACAAATAAAATCGATGAATTTTTCTCTAACTGAGCAGCTCAAATTTAATTAAAGTAGTTTTTTTTTTAAATAGCATCGCGTTGGTATTTTTTTTTATTATTTTAATCAAAATATGTAAAATAAAATACATACATGAGTTTTGCGGCAGACAGGTTTGATTGATTCTCACATAGCCTGGTATGCATCGACATTTTCCGGTACATTGCCAACCTGGAGGAGGCGGAGGACAATCTGGGAGAATATTGTACAGCAGTCGCTCACATGTCATGTCAAATGTACAGTAACCAGGACAATTATTCCATACTTCATTTGTACTGCAATTTTTTCCAGCTGCACACAATTAGAAATATAATATATGTTTTAGTCGTTATATCATTGGGATTTGCATGTACATCTTCTTAGAGGTACGGCCCTTACACGAGGATATTATATTTATTAATCTTATGCGTCCTGTCTCTCTTATCATCAATTTCGTCATTTATTATCCATGAAATGAAAAAAAAATCACAATACTTCGATAGATTAAGATGAACGTCGAGTATAGCGCTGTAGAACCCTATTAAGTATTATTGAAGAGAAAATATTTTAGACAATATCACGTGTGCTTTTTCAATAATTAAGTAATAAAATGCTTTATTAATACCAGAGATGTGACGTATTTGAAATAAAAGTATTTAAAATACAAATACAAAATATAAAATACGTATTTGTATTTTGTATTTCAAATACCTTTTTGTAAAAAGTATTTTGTATTTTATTTGAAATACTTTTTTTGGGTATTTTGTATTTTACACAAAATACTTTTACAAAATACCTTTTTATTGTTTGAAACAAAATTCTGCCATTAATTGATATGCGCGTACGCAAGCTTTTTTTTTTACGCAAGTTTCCATTAGAGTACTCCATGTTTGAGATATACACACATAATAATGATGATTGAACAAATTATACATGACGCCGTTTAATGTTTCATGGCCATCTCAAGGGCGCTGTGATTTCTCCTGAATGGTAGCATTTTCAATTTTGTCTGAAGGCAATCTATTCCAGACAGATGACGCTGCGACTCTGTTTCTTCTTTCTGCAAATTTAGAGGTATTTGCCCTTTTGAGTTCAACGAGTTTAAGAAGCTGATCACAGCCTTCGCCACACATTTTCGTCAGCGGAACAGCTCAGTGGGTGGTGTGCTGCCTTGTGGACAGTGAGACACAGTTTAAACACCACTATCTCTAGGACTCACAGTTAGTGTAGACTTCTTAGTAGTGAAATTATGTGGCAGCTCTTATTCTCTCTGTAAATGATCCGGAGGCAACATTAAAAA
Source organism: Athripsodes cinereus (assembly GCA_947579605.1). Taxonomy (NCBI): domain Eukaryota; kingdom Metazoa; phylum Arthropoda; class Insecta; order Trichoptera; family Leptoceridae; genus Athripsodes; species Athripsodes cinereus. Next base: position 16,431,714 of record OX388310.1, read on the forward strand.
CCATCTGAAGACGATAAGGAAGAGTCTGGAGCAGTCCTGTATATAATATGATGTTACAGTAGTCTATACGATTTCAGATTTGGATTATCCATTCTGATTTATTTTGCAGCCCAAGTCAGGAATTCTCTTACCTGCTTGATGATAATACTCAATCCATTTATGACAATTTTCGGCTTATCTCTTCTAACAACGGTACATTTTGTCATGACTTAATTAATTTTTTTTTCTATTTTGACAGTTCTTCCTAAGGCTCATCCTCATTGTCTGCAAGCAATGATATATCGAATCATGTAAACCCTTTCTCGATTTATGTATACTCTTGTCCAGTTTTTCATTCATCAATGGTATTCATCAACTGCAAGCAATGCTATATCTAATCATGTCAACCCTTTCTCCATTTATGTATACTTTTGTCTTACACCTTGTTCGACTATTTGTAAAAAGTATTTTAAAAAGGTATTTTAAAAAAGTATTTTGCAAATACGTATTTTGTATTTTGTATTTAAATACCATTTTGAAAAAGTATTTAGTATTTTGTATTTGAAATACAAAAAATCAAAAGTATTTGTATTTTGTATTTAAATACTTTTTTGGAAGTATTTTGCACATCTCTGATTAATACACTGTTATTTAGAATCGTGGCATAAATTTATACCATGGTTTATACCACGGAATAGTGTAAATCTTATTTAGAAACGTGGTATAACCGTTATCTGTGGTATTAACCATAGAATAACGTTATACCACACTCGGGGGTAGTTTAACTATAGCGCAGTTTGACATTTGTAATTTTTGCATTGTGAGTGTGGAGCTGAACGTTTTTATATGTGTAGAGATGGAGATTTTGATTAAATATATGTATACCTATTATATATTGTTAAATACATTGATAAATTATGCTTGCTTGTTATTTTTTTGGGTCTTTGTTAGTTCATTGTTAAGTTTCTTTATTTATTGTGTTTGATTCGTTTATGATTGCATTTTATCCTCCTAAGAGAGGCATCGAAGACATAAATGTAGCATGAAAGATTCCCACGAGGCGGTATTGGCCGGCCAGCCCTTCAGACTACCCAATAGAGCCCGCCCGTGAGGACAAAAGTTTTGCTTAGAAGAGCGGATAAATAGAAGACCCCCGACTTCTGAGATATCTGGGTATGGGAGGGAGTCTTCAATATGTATATATCAATTTTATCACCGATTCTATCAATACAAACAAATCCAACTTCAAAACTAACGCGCCAAAACGTCATCTAAACGTCAAATGTCTATAGAAAACACGGCGTTGTACCAACATAGCGCCGCTAAAAATAGTGTTACCATATAAAAACCGTGGTACAACCATGGTATAATAAAACTGCAGTTTATTTTTTTTTCTAAATAACAATAAGTTATACCAGGCATAACAAATTATACCTGCCATAACTATACCATAGTTTATACCTAGAATAGCGTGTTTTTCTAAATAACAGTGTTATGTACATATATATATTACGTAGTGCTTTATTTACCAAAAGAATTGCATTTATTCATACGTGATACAAATTATTGATAGTTTCCCATGGGGTAAACGGTTGAAGGAGGTTTGAAATAATATCCTAAGAGGTGCTTGAGAAATATATTATATTAATCTACAAACGAGAATAAAATCAGGGAACCTCTTAAAACCTTTTCAGGTTAGTAAATCCTTACAAAAGCTAGATGTAAAAATATTACATCAGCATAAAACATCATTAGTCGACATTTCGTAAAGATGAAGTTTATAGAATATCAAGACTTAATCAGGTTTAGTTAATAATGGTACAGTCGTATGACAATTTATTATGGCCACCCTAAATATTCCTGTAAAACAGTAGGAAATAATGTTTTGTTTATATTTTTTAGCATTCTTTTTACTCAAAAATTATTAAAATTGAAGGTATAAGTATTCCTTTAATTAATAAAGCACATTTTACTTTGATAATACAATTTATTGATAAAATATTTCGAATATTTAGGTGTAGTGTGTCAATATTTTGTCACTCCACCTTTTACCTCTATCACTGCATGTACTCTTTTTGGCATGCTTTTAATGCAATTTTCTGCCATTTCCTTAAGTCTAGCGTTGTGATTCCAATGATATATGATTCTTTCAATTAAATAAACTTTATTCGTGATATTCTCCTTCGCCACTTCCTTTTTCAGCAGTTCCCAAACATTCTCTATTGGATTAAGGTCCGGAGAGTTTCCTGGCCAATCCAACAATGGAACATTCTGTTCCATTAGATATTTTTTAATTGATTTGGCCGCATGGCATGGTGCCCCATCTTGCATAAAGATTCTTTTATCTTCCGGACCAAACCATTCTGCCAATTGTGGCAACAATCTTTGTTCAAGGACATTTTTATATTGACCCTGATTCATCATCCCATCAACAATATAAAGTCTTCCCATCCCTTTCCCAGAAATAACTGACCAAATCATCACCGATGTTGGATGTTTGACTGTTTCAATAATGCAGCTGGATAAATATTTCTCTCCAACCTTTCTCTTGACATATTGAGCCTTTTTTGTCAAGACTTGAAAAGTACTTTCGTCACTAAAGCAAACCTGAAAATGTAAGGTGATATTTCATTTAGTTGAACTATTAAAGCTTTTTCATGCTTTATGTAAAAATGATTTTTTGTATTACTATTTTTAATAATAATTACCGATTTCCAGTCATCTTCAGTAAAATTCTTGTGTTTTTTCGCCCAATCCAACATTTTTTGCATCATTTTTGGTGTCAATTTTGGTTTCCTTGCTGGGCGTCTCGAATTGTAACCGAGATCGTGCAGTCGCCTTTGAACTGTTCTCTTAGACATACGAATACCAGATTGCTCCAATTTTTCAGTTATTGCATCGTTTGATGCTTGTCTGTTTTCCAGAACAATCTTCGTCAGTATTCTTTCGCCACGTGGTGTGAGAATTTTTTATTTACCACATTTACCAACCCTCTTTGGAGTCAAGTTCTCCATACGTGATATTTTTTTTTGTATATTTTGAACAGATACTCGAGAAACATCACACCTTTTAGCTATTTCTCTTTGAGAATAACTTGTATTCGTTAGTAGCGTTCGAATCTCTGCCACTTTTTGTGGTGTTAAATCTTTTTTCTTACCCATAACTAAAATAAATGAACAAATTTTAACACCCACAGTTTAGTATTTGCTTTAATACACATAATTTATAAAATATTGTATAAAACATAAATATTTTAACATACAAATATAAAAAAATGTTAAATAAATAATATTTTCATTGATTTGAATACTTACTTTAAAGATATCTTCCTAAAATTTATCAGAAACACCAAAAGAAAATTCGACACGTGTATCGTGAGACCATCAGTAACAATATGGCATTGTACAAAATGGCTGCCAGGAATAACAGTGTTGCCAACAACACAAAAAATGCACTGATTATTTTAAGATCAAACCATATTATACAATTTCAAGTAAACTAAATAGATACTTTTATTACTTATAGCTAAAAAAACCCAAGTATTTTCAAATATGATCAAATTCTATAGGTGGCCATAATAAATTGTCATACGACTGTAGATAGAATTTTTTATACTTACGGCATTGTGACAGTGGAATACATTTCTTATTTTCATCTCTAACATATCCTTTTTTACACTGACAGCCCATTGGACGACAGGCTTTACGACATGGTGCAAAATTTGGCTGGTCACATGTTCCACCAGGACAAGGATTCGGACATTTGACTAATTCTTCATTAGGGTCGGAGCAGCCTTTGAACATTACGGAATCAAAAATAATTTTTATAATTGACGACCACATGTCAAAATTGTATTATTCATTATAGATATACGCATCCCCTATATACTAAGTTAGTGATTGGTTGTTAGAAATTGCCTACAGGCAATAAACCCGCCATTTGTTCAATGTGAAAATGTACATTAAAGATTATTTTATTTTATTACTTAGTTGATACTTACATTTTGAAGGTGGTCTGCATACACCATCGATTCTTACGTATCCTGGTTTACAGTAGCAGGTTGGTTTACATTTGTAAAATGGTGGTGGTGGAGGACAGTCTCTTATGTATCCAAACAATTCCCCGCATGTTTTGTCAAAAGTACAATAACGTGGACAACGATTAAGTAATTCATCTTTTTTGCAAACTAAACCTAAAAAGAAAATGAAAATTAGGAACTTATCTATTTGTAAAAACATCATAACATTTTTTCAAAAGAGGTTAGCCTTATGACCAATTCCGTGGCAATAAAAATACGCCATTCAGGATAGGTGACATACCCATTCACAATGTTTCATCTGCCTCTTACAGGATATTCGAAAATCTACATAGAAAAGTGTTAGATCTATTCTTTTCCTCAGGACTGCACGTAATGTGTCTGTATTATATCCCCAAATAAATAAAAAATATTATTCGCATTTTAAATATTATTTCGGTAAACCTTTACCATTGACGAGCGAGATAATACTAATACAACGAGAAACAATAAAAAAACATAATTTTTCATTTTATCTTACCTATAGTTTTGCCTCAACTTGCCTAATGGTCGGTTTCAATAACCTATCTATCTGTGACTGTCGATTGAAATATATGATTTAAAATATAGAACACAATAGATTTCAATCGAAAGTAGCGGATAGATAGATTATATTGAAACCGGCCATAAATCATTCTTTATTTATTTCTCGGGCATGCATTTTAAACTCGTGTATTTTATATACTTAATATTGATGTGATATTTTAAAATAACAATAACATATGTAACGCAAAAAAACCTTTATAAACCATATTATTTAGGAAGCAAATTAATTGTTAAGTGTTCATATCGTGCATTTTAAAACGTGTGTCTACCAATATTATGTTGTAACTGTGTTTGTTGTTGATCTTATTTTATCCTTTAAAAATTATGTATCCAATCTGCATTCAAAAAAGAAAGTTATAAAAAGGTATGAATCTAACTAATCTAGGTATTAATAACTACATCAAATGAAATGATTATTTTTTTTACTGTACCTTACATTATATTTGAAATATCGAATAATTTAAGATGTTTACGTGGGAATGTTGGAAATTAGTTGGAAAGCAAATTGGGATAGTTTGAAATAAAAAAAGTAGCAATGGTTATGGGTGTCATGGTTAATTTTTTTTTAATTTTTTGCCACATGCACTAAAAATATTATTGGGCACACTATATCCTCACTCTTTTCCGAAGCAGTTATAGGATCTTCTTTTCCTAATTGCAACTGTTAGATGTTACATAATTATTTCCTATGCATTACTGAAACATATTGGTGATTTTTTTTAGAAAGTGGAATAAAACAATATGGGCTGTAACAGAAAAAATAGCTGAAATCTGAATTTTTACTATGCTGCCTTAGGTACGGGTCCGGTCTAATTTTTTTCACTCCAATAGCCCCAATATAGGTGCATTGTACCTAGTGGCCCTAGTGGGTTTACAACACCAACGCATTGTTAATTGTTACATAAATAATGTATTTTTATTAACATACGTATGTTGGAAATGTTTTATGTTTTTTTAATGTTTTATAATAGGTAACGACAAGCATAGACATGTGAAGATTATTTATTAATATCGAATGGCCCGTTTGACAGTAGGTATTAACAGCATTATTGCTATATATCAAAAAACCAAACATATCACAAACCATTAAGTAATAAATTATAACAAACATATTATTATACTATCAAAACCATCGTGAAAAAATTAGTTATAAAAGCATGTTTTTATTGTTAAATGTTACTTACATATATGTAGGTAAGTTGTTTTTAAATTAGTTGAATATTTTTTTTTATCAAATACGTCGTAGATGTCTGTATACAATACGAATCGTGTAAATTTTAATCTATCTATCTATTACCCCAGGCCGTGTCCCAAGTGGGGCAGGCAGAGAGAACGAAAAAAATATTAACCTATCCTTAAGTACTTCTTTCCCTTCTTCCATATTTATGTAATTTCTGATGGCCATCCATGAGAATTTGGTTTTCGTGTCTCAGCTACTTAGTTCCTACATGTTTGCGTTTTCAGATATAGGTACATATACATTATCTTCGTCATCTTATATTAATCAATTCGCTCCAAATATCCAAACCATCACAACTTATTAACACGTATTCTATACACAATGCTCCTCTTGCATCCGCTCATTCTCCTATTTTCTTTATAAGTAAGTTTAAAGTTTGAATCTTAGCAAGTTTCAATCTGTAACTTTCATCTTTAAATTTAAATATTTTAAAATAATCTGTAAGCGACAATCTTCCTACAATTGAGAATCTGTGATATTTCAAATTACATTAAAAATTACCTACTAGATTGTAATTTCTTTTGATTAGTTTCATGAAAATGACCGTGGATTATCTAAAATAGAAACAACATTAAGAATTGATATGATCTCCCTACAGGCAGGTTTACCTTAATTGTTTATCCTTTTTTTTTTTACGCGGCGGCAGAATTGCCATCCACACTTCTCAGCATTATACAACCTGAACATTAATATGGAAAGAATATTGGAAAATATTATTGTACATCAGTACATATTTCGAAGTGTACATTTATTTTCGAAGTGTATATTTATTTTTGTTTATTTATTTACTCGTTCAAATGGCTCAGAAGCCTATAACAATAGTATACATTTTGAACATATTACAACGTACAATATACACACATGCATTTTAACATGTACACTTGTATGTAAATAATTATCATATATACCTACCTACTCCATTCCATTATCTTATTCAACTTTTGAATAATCTATTAAATAAAACAATAAAGTTCTATGAAACTACAAAAAAACATTCTCACCACATTCGTTTTTCGAAACACATTTGCCTTTGTCATTTAGTAGAAATCCGTCCTTGCACACGCAGCCTGGTATACAGGGACCTTTGCATCTTTCCGCAAATGTAGGATCTTTGCAAGTGTTTCGACATCCATTGTTACCACATTTGGAATAAACTTCATTTTTTCCACAAGATGGTTTTACTAATAAAAACAAATACATTTCAAATGAGTCACTAGAAAAACATAATAATTATGTACCTACTTATCAAAGGAAAAACTATTAAGGATATTATAATACTTGATTTTTTCCACAAGATTTATTTATTTCACAGTATTGAAAACAACCTGACTGGAATTATGAGATTGGAGACTATACGAAAATAAAATCTGCTATTGGAAAATATACAAGTATTTTTCACGTAATAAACATGCAAATTGTCCTTTACGTGTCAACAAAAAATCAAGATACCTATTCAGAATAGGTGGTAAATTTCATGTGAAAAATTTCTTCATTTTTCGAGCTCCTGTCTTCTACAGGACACTCGAAAATTTACAGAAAATATTAGGAGACCAAAATTTTGCCGGGTGCTCCATTGAGTAATAACATGACAATTTATGTAGTGACGAATTGTGATAATATTCAAGGACTTGTTTTTGAATTGAAGAATTTGAATAATTTTGATATTATTTTTGATAAAACAACTTCATTATAAAAAATACTCATTTTCACACCATAAATAAAGATAATTTGATGTATTTTTTTAATGTATACCTAATTCTTAATCATGGGTATGGTTTACTTGAATGATAAATGAGCGAGATTAGTTATGGCATATGTTATGAAATGAGCGTTGTAGTATCAATTTGTTTTATAATTAATTCTGGCCCATGTTACCTATTGGATAAAAAAAGACATTTGAATTGACTTACATACAATTTCACTTTTTTTATAAACACATTAAATGGCACCTACCAACCGCCCAAGTATTGTAGAAGAATGGGGACTTCCATTTATCCGATTCTACACTCTCTTGTCTACTACGGATGCGTCATAAAGGACAGTCTGGTCTGCTAAATAACTCTCGAGTGTGGATAAACAATGTTTCGTAAGTTTGAATGTTGTTAGTTATTAGATAATATGCTCTGAAACTTAATAAAAAAATACTAAATATTGACTTACCCGATGTCGTTTCTTTGCTGTAGACACAATAGTTGCCATTCGTAAAATAAACTAAAAACCAACAAGCGATATAAAGTGGTAAAATTTTACTATACATTTTTGTATGAAATGATAGTGAACTGCAGCGCTATCAAATGAAGAGTACATAGAAAGTAGGAAATCTGCTCTATAAATAGGCATCAATATATGCACGTTCAAAACTTTATTATTGACATTTCAAAAATAAATGGCTCATTACGACATTTTGCAACTATTGGTATCAAATAGGTATATATTTATTTTATTTTTTACAGAATTGTATTCATTTTTTTATATTAATTTGTAGGCAATGTAATATTATTTAGATTATCGTGTATTGTAATTAGACAAATGCCGTGTATTGTCGGAATAAATAAATACTGCATCAATATTTTAGCAACAATATCACACAGCAGTAGAAATTTTGAACAATTATTTTAATGACGTAATGAACAGGTTTTTAAATCATGCCGAAAACCAAAATTAAAAGATTGGCGCAAACATTATTTTAAATATTCATTGACAAAATTTGTCATTTAATTTATTTACATTATACATTTAATGTTATTTACGGGGTAATGTTATGAGTTTCATTGTAATTTAAAAGAATCTAACCATTTGGCTGCAGTATACATTTAATAGAAGTATAAAATAATACGTATATTCACTGCTAGCTTTCATATCTCTTCTACTGGATAAATCTTTTAAAAATTCTTCCATAGTTTTAGTTTTGAGTATCATTAAACTTCTATTATCCCATAATCTAGACTAGCTAGATCATTATCCCATCTTTTGTGCATTCCAGAATTTGAAGCGTCCGCCTTCTGTTCTCTCGTCTTCGTCTTGCCACATAACCAATCCATTGCCCATTGCATTGTTGTTGGTATATAGCAGTGGCGTCTTCTCTGTGCAAGCTGAAAATATTAAAAAAATGGTGAAATTCGACGCACAATCGCCCATCATGTTTGACCTATTTCAAAGCATTCTATTTTTTATAAGTTAATGGAAAAAAAACATTGTGAGACAGTTGCCACGTGCAATCCATTCTTTTGTTTCTGCGTACTAGCTTGTCTTTACGGCGGGAAGATCTGTTGAATCTAATCTACTAGAGTTTCTTGATTTCAACCTCAGCTTTATGGGTCACAAGGCTCAGATTGATGCCGTTAATACGGATTACTACAAGGCATAAGATCAATCATAGAATTTTCTCGTTAGTAGGCCTCTTAAATCATCACTCACCTATATTATACCATCGTTAGGAGTCAAATGGAGTTCTGTTCGGTTGTTTGGAACCTTCAGTAGATGGCTCACGTCAAAAGTATTGAGAAATTACACAGCAAATTTGTTGAATATCTAAATTTTCCATCCAAAATCAGTTTGATGGCTATAGGACTGTATAGCAAGTTTTCATCATGTTTTGACCCTTGAAAATCGAAGAACCGTATTTGGTTTGATGTACCTACCTGTTTGTTGTTACTGTAAGCTGTTGAAAAATACAGTCGATTGAGTGAGCTTATTCCAGACTACAATATACACATATTTAACTATCACTTAAAAAGAACTTGTACGAATCATCTGTTTAGGATTTTACAGTGCGTTGTTCTCTATGAATGGGTACTTTTCTGGTTTGTTCGTTGATAATATTTCTTTTTATTTAGATGTTGCGGCGTTCTATGAATGGTAAAGAGTGGGTACTTTTCTAGTTTGTTCGTTAATAATATTTATTTTTATTAACCTGTTGCGTTCTATTAAATGGGTACTTTTCTGGTTTGTTCGTTTATAACATTTATTTTTATTTAGATGTTGCATTCTATGAATGGGTTCTTTTCTGGTTTGTTCGATGATAATATTTTTTCTGATAAATGTTATTCAATTTGAGTGTGTGTACAATACTACATAAGAGCGGAAGTTTTGAAAATAAATTGATGTTGATTGGTATACGCACATCACAAATGATACTGTGCTTGTGCAACAGGACATTAAGCAAATATCAGTCTTTATAATACAGAAGAAACGTGGTCCTGGTTGGGCCATGTTTTGAGAATTACTACTTCTACAATTAGGTACATTATCACGGCATTTCTCAGAAGTAGAATAGCCAACAGACCAGTTTTATAAACTTAATGAACATGCAAACTGTCTTCTCTGTACCTATACAAATAATTATAGGTACAGAGAAGACAGAATCAAATATTCAAATCAAATATTCAGGAAGTGTGGCAAACCTTATCAGTGAATTAACATGTAAATTGTCTTAATTTTTTCGAAGACCTGCATTTTGCAAGGCGCTCGAAAACTTTATGCCCTCATTCCATTCCCCAAGTGGAATAGGTAGAGAAGAAAACCAATTAGGCACCTTGACAATTTATAATTGTGTAGCTATTTTATGTTGAAGGTATTTTTAACAAATAAAATTTAGTAGAAAGAACAGCCAAAATTAAAATAATATGTTTTACGAGTAGGTAGGTATACAATTCTATAAGTAGGTATGTATAATAATTCGCCTATATAGATTTTTTTGTATGAGTTATAATTATTTATTATCTTATATTTTTTTTTCTGTACATTAGTTATTCGACTATTACGAAGCATCCTTAAATTACCTATCAGCTATACAATTTATGTAATATACAGAAGAAGAATGTTTACCATTTCATGTATTTAACGAACCCTTAGATTAGAGTGGGATGAATTTTAGTTAAATGTTATGTGAAATAAATAAAACAAATGTTTTATTCTACTATTTGTTTATTTGGCGAGAGAGACGTCTTTCGTCTTGTTAGGACAAGTCAATGTTTAGGTAGTAGAATTCCATAGCGAAACACCGACACAGTGAATAAATTTTATGTGTAGTAGGTCCATGTCTATATGTATCTTTATATATCTTTAGCATTTATCGCGATGAACACACTCTCCATTTTGATGCCTGGCATATGGTTCCACACATTCACATTTAGGCATTCCACTGCACTGTTCCATAGCGACAGTAGGACGGATCGGGTGATCAAGTTTATCAACGCAATTGGGTTCTGGATTATACTTACTGGGACAGTGATTATATTTTTCATTTATTCCACATTCAAACAGTGGTTCTGAAAAAGTTATCGTCTTTTGAGTAAAAAGGTATTTATATTTAAAAATAAGTAAAAGGCGGTGATTATCTTAACAAGGGTTCATTACCAATATAATAATAAAAATATATAATCCGTACCGCATTCATTTAGAGGGACACAAGTATCGTTGTCATGACTACGTTTCACAAAACCTTCTTGGCATTCGCAACTGTGCATCCAGCAAGCTTCATTACAATCACCAAGAAATGGCATATCACATGTGCCACCATTACACCAGCGATGACACTTAAACAAAACCGTGTTAGGCTTGCTACAACCTGGAATTACAACAATAGTTTATACGTTTTTCACATCAATTCTTTTTGAATGTGTACCTAAGAGAAATGAAAAAAAAACGTAGCTGCATACAATTGTTTTCCGGTTGGCAAATACCATCAATCCTTATAAATCCACTCACGCACATGCATCTGCCTTTACATTGCCAAAACGAAGGAGGTGGAGGACAGTATGGCGGCATCAGGTGAATAAATAAACTTCCGCAAGTTCTCTCATGAAAACAATATGGAATACAGTCTACCCATTTTTCATTTTTACCGCAGCTTTCATCTGAAATTAGAAATAGATAATCAAAAAATTATAAAATAACAATTAATTATAAATAAAACACTTATTTATAGTATATCCACGGCTTGCATGCAGTTGGTCTGCTCGCTACCTCACTTATGATATATGTATGCTGTGATGATGTTATTTATTGTAGTCGTAGTAGTAATTCTCAAGACATGACCCAACCAAGACCACCGTTTTTACTGCATTACAAAGGCTGATCTTGTTAAATGTCCTGGTGCACAGTATCATTAATGATGTGCTCATCCAATCCAGACTAACATACAAAATCCTTCTGAGACATTTATTTTCATAAATTAGTAGGTATCTTACTATTCTATACTATTTTTTGATTTGACTAAAATTATTGATATTTTGTATTGATTCCCATCTGTGTTTTTGTTTTTCGACAGTTTTTTTGTTCTTATCTTGCTCCAGCAGTGTTTGTTGATGAGAAATTTGATTTGTATGTTTTTTTGTATATTTTTAAACATGTAAAAGGCTCACGCCGTGGATTTGTAAATAAATAATAAAAATCTTGCGTTTTTGAGCAGTAGCATTTCGATACAACCAAAGCAAAATAATTTTATAGTTTAATTAGGTATAAACATACATATTATAATGTATACTAACTGCATTCAGATAGTTTTATGCATTTCCCTTCTTTATTCTTTACGTAGCCTTCTTTACATTGACAACCCCAAGGTTCACATTGCTGATCACAAGACAAAAACTTTGGCGTCATGCATGTTCCTCCTGGACATGGGTTTGGGCAACTTACCATTTCAGTATTTTGTTCAGTACAGCCTATAAACAAAAATATACATTTATTATTTTTTTTTAATTAAAAAACACAGTAAATGACAATTTAGTTTAAACTAGGGTAAAAATATAAAAAGGGTTTGAAATAAGCTTGGAAACATCACCATATTGTCTCAGTAACAAACACTTTACTTACAACATGAAGGCAGAATTATTTGTACATTATTAGACATACAGAAGATACTCACAGTCTGAAGAAGGTCTGCATACGCCGTCAATCCTCACGTATCCTGGTTTGCAGAAACAGGTTGGCTTACATTTGTAAAAGGGTGGTGGTCGAGGACAGTCTCTTATGTATCCAAACAATAATTCCTCACATGTTTTGTCAAAAGTGCAGTATTGTGGACAACGGTTTAGTATTTCATTTTCTTTGCAAACTGAACCTGAGAAAAAGAATAAAATAAAATGGTTCGTTTTGGTTCCAAACAATATTCATACAGCGTATGTTTTTATACCCACCAGATAGACCACCACCACCAGACATTGACGTGAAGCTGTTTTGGGTCTTTTACACTCAAAATAGCTTTGATGAAATGAAATTCCTTAATCAGTTTATCATTTTTTTTTCTTTTCTTTTATTTTTTTTTCTTGTCTATGATCATTGTGAAGTGTTTGATATTATGGTGAAGTAACAAACTATTGAAAATTGTTTGTGATTGTTATAGAATAGCAAATTATTTGTATTATTTGACGATTCCAAGTGCTAAATATATGACCTACGGATGATAGGAAAAATAAATAAATAAATAGTTGAACAAACATAATCCCAAATTCTCGGTCGGCAAAGCTATATAATTATTTAATGATTTGTCAAAAGCTGTTACGGTCTCAGTGCAGTGTAACATTTTTACGATAATAATATTATTAATAATGATACTACTTTTATTATCTACAAAGTGGTCTCATCGTACTTAATATAACATTACATGAATAGACAATTTGCACAGATCAAACTAGTCCCAAATTAAGATATGACTTTCGTATTATGGGTACTAACGCGACGATACACATATTATATACATTAAACTAAACACGTACCTAAACATGTAACACCCAGATCCAGGACAATTTGAAAAAGGACAATTTTTTTGAATCAGCACGAGGAAAATATTGGAATCAATCTGGACCAAAAGAGAAATTCATTTGAAGACATTCTTTATAATCATATCATTTACATCACAACTACAGACTAAACTGCATGTCAAAAATATGAAAGGCGTCGTCTTTGCGTCAATATGTTACTTGGAGATTTCGGATGGGTTGCATATTTATTTATTTTTTATTTATTTATTCTTTAATGTATTTTATTTTTATTTATTTATTTATTCTTCTTGCACATCATCATTACATTACAGTGTTAACATAATAATATAAAAAATTTAAAAACTAGGACGATGTGCAGTGGCGAGATTATCACTATAAAGTGATTTCTTCCATCTAACCATAATGTACATTGATTACAACTTACAAGCAAATTCACACAAAAATACATTTAAAACTAATACAATCATGAATAAAACAAGTGTTTTATTCTACTATTGATTTATTCGACGAGAGAGACGTCTTTCGTCTTATTAGGACATTGTCAATCCAATGTCCCAATAAGACGAAAGACGTCTCTCTGGTCGAATAAATCAATAGTAGAATAAAACACTTGTTTTATTTATTTCACTATGGAATTCTACTACCTAAACACCGACACATTGAATAAATACAATCAATAAACAGAGGGCGAGTTTATCGCAGAGGAGCGATTTCTTCCAACTAATCCAATCTCCAAATAATAAAAAAAAAATTATTATTGTCATAAAAAAAATGTTTTAATTGTAATAAAAAATAGTTTAAAATTGTTTTCTACATACGTGCAATATATTTGACATGCATGTATTTTAACAACGTGTACCCATTATATGCAATTTATATGATTAATAAATAAAAATAATTATTTTCGTGACTATAAAAACCTTCGTCATAGTATTCTAAGCTCTTAATAAGGCAATTAGAATAAAAATGTTTTATGTTCGACCAATAAACGGCCTAAGTCTTTTACATAAAAAATAATGGGTCTAGTAATATAACATTGTGAATGTATTTATTTTTGTTTGTCACATGGCAAAATCGTGTGTCAATGAGATGTTAAAAATCCGTTACCTTTTCTTCTTCGTGTAGGTTTGTAAATTTTTATGGACCTGTTATGTGTATTTTTGCTGAAAGAAAACTATTATCAACTAAATCAAATTAATTTAGGTAATAATAGTTCATATACTTACTGCATTCAGATTTTGAAACACATTTGCCTTTGTCATTTAGTAGAAATCCCTCCTTGCACACGCAACCTGGTATACATGGACCTTTGCATCTTTCCGCAAATGTAGGATCTTTGCAAGTGTTTTGACATCCATTGTTACCACATTTAGAATATGCTTCATTTTTTCCACAAGATGGTTTTACTAATACAAACAAATAGATTTCATACACGGAAAACATCATATAAATGTACATAATTCAAGAGTTTTTATGTTTACACTGTGGAAATCCATTTTTAATTTTATTAAATAAAATATAAAAATTTATTATTGAGCACTGTTTAATCTCCACATTGTTTGGTTAGATACCGAACGTTTTCGCCTATACTAGTAAGCATCTTCAGGGAAACTTCAGGGAAAATGTTTCCCTACAAGTATAGGCGAAAACGTTCGGTATCTAGCCTAACAAAGTAGAGATTAAACAGTGCTCAATAACGTATTTTTATATTTTATTTAATGAAGTATATATGTACTTTTCAAAGGAAACAATAGGAAATTATATGTTGTAGTTATGATTCGGTGTAGCAAAATAAACAATACTCATTTTTTTGAGGTTTACGTGATGTTTTTTCGCAACATTTTCTCCTTCGTGTTAGCAGCCTAGTAAATATAAGGTAGGTACTCAACTGACGTTTCGATAAACCATTTACGGCAATATTACCCATCTAAAAATGTAGACAAGAAGAAGAAATAGAAGACGTAGCATTAAATAATTCCTGATGATGATTCCGGAATTTTGTGAACAGAACCGTCGCGTCGGATGAATGTGAAAAATTATGCGGCTGCGTAGTTGAATAGAGAAGAAGGCATTACTGCAATTTCTTATAGGCAAACATATCAGAATTTACCTTTAAATATTTAATAAAAATGCTTTGAACGATAATATCATCAAAAACGATCGAAATTGGAATTGCAAATGTCAACAGCGATTGTAAGCTTTTTTTATAATCGGTATGTGTTGCGCCAGATGGTTTTCGAAATAAAGGTAGAGCATTTTTGATTATTTTTAATTAAATCAATTACCTGTTGTTATTATTTGATTGTAGCTACAAAAGCTTATATTGGCGAACAAACTGAGAACCACAATAGCAATATACAATAATATTGATTTACTCGACATTGTAATATGAAGCGATAGTGCTGCGTTATCATATGAAAAATAAATTGAAAATCTGTCATATAAATACCCTTATGGTGCATTGTCACGCTTCGCAAAAAACGTCGTTAAGTGGAAAGTTTTTCATCAAAATAGTTATTTTTCCCGAAGCTTTATGTCCGTGAAGCGAGATTTATGAGATATGTTTATTTGAGAATGAGGAAAGTTTTTGGAACATGTTAATTTTAGAATGGGGAAAACATTAATATTTAATCATAAATAAAACACTTATTTAAAGTATATACTTTAAATACAGTGACTTTTGATTGGACGCGAGCCGGATTTCAAGAGCTGCCGCGAAAAACCTTTTCGCTAGTCTGATGATGAGAGCGGAAGCTGTTGAAAGCCGGCTCGCGTCCAATCAAAAGTCACTATGGATTGATACGTCTTTCTTCACGTACCACCCCAATTGCTACATCCAACGGACGAGCAAACAATATTGATACGATATCGTCCCACCAGGACGATCGCATCATATCATTACATATTTATTATCAAGAATATTATCGAAATGAAATCTATTATCAAATATTTAAAGAGATGAATTTACATGAATTAATGGTACATAAGGTAAGTATATAAATTGGCTCGTAACCCCCAGCCCTCTATGTACAAAGCACATAGAGGACACATAGAATAGAAATTATATTATATAGAGAAAGTATATGAAGAAAAGTTACAGTTATATTTATTTGCAATTAAAACAGATTTATATATTGGCTCAAGTTCATGTCTAGGGAATGATTCTTACTTAGTATATAGAGAGAAATGCATTGTGTGGGTGTGTACATACTTCAATTATATATTTATACTTACATAAGGTTCAGTAATTCTCATTCCATTGTTTTCATCAGTTCTCATGGTCCTCAGATTATTCTACATATTATACGGATATCATAAGCAATTGACTTCTATAATTATTCTTCAGTTAGTATATTTCTCGGTGGATTAACTAATCCAGGTCTAAACCACATAAGTAACTCCCCAGTTAAACATTATTACAGATTGTTATTCATTTCATATTATATTCCTGTACTCATGTCCTTTATAGGTTCTCATACAAAAGTTCGTTACATACAGTTTCACTCAGGGTTCGAACCCAAGGGTATCATAATATATAATGGAATATTTATATGCTCAGCTTATTCCGGAATTGAACCTGGAATAACTCCTTTTCCGAGTACATTAATACATATCCAATAGCAGTTACAAGTTTGGTACAATATCAATATCCAGCAATATCCACTTTTGGTATCAGTTTGTACGGAAGGTACATTTTATTAATAAAGGAAAGGTGATTATGTAAAAGCAATAAAATTCGTAAATGGAGATAAAACAAGACAGTATGTATTGAATAAAAACAGGGATGATACATAACAATGGTTCATAGATATCTAACTCAATTATTAGAACATTACACAGACAACATTTATATAGTGGATTATACATAAAATTATGAAAGCAATGGTTATACCATTAATTCCATACAGACATTTAAACAAAGTGGCAGGTACATAGATACTCAAATATTCAATACATAAAGTGGCATTTACTATGGTTCTCTGATCATAATTAAACTTATAGCTTGTCGGGTACTTACAGATTAAATTACACGTTAATTACGATTGGTTCCTGATTATCGGGCGATTCAGATATATACGTTGACAAACGCGTAGATGACTTCCTATGTTGTTCTGCTATACCGTCTATATAGACAGTGGGTGGATCCTCTAAGTAGGTCTTGTCTATTACCAACAGACAATTACAAATGGCCTGGTGTCACACGCTGGTCCAGCCTACGGTACATTCGTTCAGGAAGGGATTTCTTAAAGACAACTACATGTTCCTCTGTATATGTTGACGAATGTCTCTATTTATTCGATATTAAGTACAACGTCGCGTATTTCCTGTTACGATCTACTAAGATGTATATTTATTATTACATCACACAACGTTGGCATTATACAGATCAGACATTATGCCTCACTCCAATACGCGGTTATTTAAGAACAGTTTATTTACTTTTACTATACACATACTCCATTTCTATTCACATGATACGTTACACTTTTGGTGGGAAACAAGGTCGACTGGCGAGAGTTATTTTATCGATTAATTATCATTATCACGTACTATTTTCTACATATTTTCACTATTTTCACCATATCAGGATCAGAAATATACAATCCATACATTATGGTATTTAAGAAACTACATTATTTTGCGTCGCGAACTATTATTATTAAGAAATTTACTAATGGCGGGAACACATTACATGTTTATACAAGTTCCACATTACCAGCAATATTATGAGGCATACACTACTCAAATTACTATATTATTTTGTACATAATATTTAGACAATCTCTGCAATAACTAGTTATAATATATTTATTATTATTACGAATGAAATACTGTCTTATTGAGTTTCGCGGGTACCCACGGAGACAAGCTCCGTGGGGGATGTTGATTTCTCCAATGCGACAGGCGAACTGACTTGCTTGCGAGCGACGCTTTCTATATTCAAAAAGAACGTTGGTTTTAACGAATTCCGGGCCGTGTGCAACTACGGGGTTCACACAGATGCCTTTGAGAAGTCACGTGACATCGGATGATTTCCATAACGTTCGATTATTATTATTATTATGGATGACTCATGGACAACAAATGACTGTAGGAACATTAGCCAGTACGAACTTCTTACACCGCGATTATTTAATGCGTAGCATTCTCCCTTTCGGCCCCTCTTGAAAATTTGAAGAGAAGCGACAAATTTTCAAGTTCCTCAATTATACAAAAAAAGTTGAGAACCACTTCAAAAAACAGTTGAGAGCCACTGGTTACATGAAAAAGTTGAGTACCACTGGTTAAAAGAAGTTGAGAACCACTGGATACATAAGCAATTACATAGGTACACAAACAATTACAGACAGACAATTCAAAATGGTGGCTTATATACTATTACAATTGTTTCTTACACCTATAGCCCATTCAATTATTATTATTAAACACTCGCGGTAAATTGCCCATAGTCAAAATTGATGCGAACTGTTTTCATATTTTGACTTACACTTTTTTAATAATAACACAAAATTCACTTTGGTTGTTTTAGTACGGGGCTCCTATCAAAAGTTTGAGAGCTACAATCATAACAATACAAAAGTATACAGAGATGAGTACATATATATATAGACATGTGCATGTATACGAAAAACACAGGTTATGAAAACAACAACTTTAAACATTTTACAATACAATTCTATAGAAACTCAGGATCGTTATTACGTTACAATATACGGTTCGTTCTATATTGGTGATAAAATTTTTCCTTTCATTTTATCAATATACGTACGTTTCATTGATGGATTCATTTACTACGATCGACGACAAGTTAACATTTTAAACATGACAAACATATAAAACAAAAGTTACATACTTAAGAAGTTAGTTTACATCATTTTCGATTCCGGTTACATGTATCCGGCAAGCCATTGGAAAAGTAACATAAAGGGATCTAAATAATTATAAACAATTTTGTATAGATGGAATTAGAGATACTACATTACGCTTCATTTAACCCATTAAGCTTAATAGCACTCATATACAAGCGATTTCATGTACCACGTACCATACAAAGATATTGGCAAAGCACAGAAAGAAATCATAGACATAATAAGGACATATACATATTAGAAAAACAATTTACACGCAGACATGACATAATGGTAAATCACGACGACTGCAATCACATTTACAGTAACCGATATTCATTATTGGCGTCAAATCCTTCTACGCATATCACATAGTCACAATTCTCACACAGAGACAGATTTCTCACATAGAGATAATCTCAGAGGGAGCTACCCTCACACAGGCTTAATACATGACAAATACATTGAACAACTTTCGATCTTTGCTACACAATATACAAGTTACAAGTTCAATAAATTCTAATATACATCATTATTCAAATTCAACATTTACTTCTTCATACAGGGCTCACCTTTCATAAACAGATTCATACATCATCTTTATTCACTAACATACAATTAATTAAAATTATCCCATTGAATATCTGCAGCCAACATTCCACTACAGGTTTTATTCTGTGTCTTTCATAAGCCATTCCCGTTCAATGTCAAAATGTTCTATCACATTTTCCAATGTATTCAAGCAACATAACAATTTTTTACACAAGGTCACAAAAGTATTTAATTCAACAAGGATATACTACATCCAAACATTTCCAATTACAATTCATAAGAGATTACTACGTGTCCTACGCGGAATTAAACGTCATATAAACTCAAACTTCAAAATAATAGGTATGAACGATTAGCAATCACATTGTCTACATTCATCAAAAAGAGCTTCACGATTTATCTTTCACACATCCAGATAACATCTTCTCTATATTGATTACACAAAAGTCACAAAAAAAAGTATTTAAACACATCTCTCCTACCACGGCTTTACATATTACATAAACATAACTCATTTTTATCAAAGAGCGTTCGCTAGCTTACCTTAACGGGACAATTCACTAAACGGACTCGATTCTCAAATAAACAAGGCATAGGTTACTTCAATATATTACGATGATAATAAGCCGCAAAAGTCACATTATTACATTTCAAGAAAATTAATTACTTCACAAAGATAACAAATTCCGAACACAAAGGGTTAATATTCAACAGCAAAAAGATTCTACATTGTTACATGGTTACTTCTTTAATTTCCAAAAAAATTTTACAAAACATCATTCTACTATTTACGTTAATGTCAAAATTTTCAACGATGGTCATCAAAGGGTTAACTGTTTCTTAACTAAATTCAAAAATTCAGTTACAGTTCACATATACTTGACATTAAAAAAATTCAATTATTATTCACAAAGGGTTAACAAATTCGGTCATGTTAAGGGTTAAGTGTATTTATTTTTCAAATTTCGTGAACGGTCGTGAAGGGTTAACATTATTCATTTCGATTTATTTTTTAACTTTAATTTTCTCAAAACAAAAATATTTATTTAATATTATTCATCATTATTATTTCGTCACATCACTACGTACGCACATAATAATTATATTCTTATCAAAATTCTACTACGCATATATTTATCACAACAACGCTCATTTAATATTATTTCTCCAAGAGTTCAATAAAGATATTTCTTCCAAATGCAACATTTTACTGTTTCAAAAAATTTAATTCAATTTTAATATTTACATCGATTTTTTTCCTTCCATCGTTTGAAAATGAATTTATTATCAAAATAACATAACAACAAAATTATGTTTACCGGCAAAGTTCTTTGTACAATTTGGTTTACTATAGGTTGTATACTGTCCTTTTCTCTCTTGCGACGTATAGGTACATACTATACGCTGAATAGTTAGGTATACTGCTGTTCGCACACCGCTCGCTTCTCGCGATGTATAGATACACACTATATTATAATGTTCATTATGTTATGTAGGTCGGTTTTACGATGTTTTGTTTACGGCCTATAACGATACTTTTACAACAGAATATTTTCACCATACAATTCTTTCTATACGGCATCGATTTTTTACTCCACATTATAACAATACTCGCGACAAACGTTTGCGCTATACACCAATACATTTATTTTTTAAATACGAATATTTAAATTATCTATTTTACGATTCCTGTTTCATTTTTAAAATTGTTTTCATATACATACACACATTAAAATTATTACATTTTCAATTAATATCAATACACATTATTACACATTATAGATGAGAACTCTGAACCTTAAAATCATATGTATTCACCACACAATACATTTAAAATTCCGGGTCAACAATTATACGAACTGTTAAATCCAGGACATAGCCCACAAATTGATACGTCCACAGTCCCTTATATACTACGTATATAAGGACACATAACAAAGAAATTAATATAGAAAGTATATAAAGAAAGTTACAGTTATATTTATTTGCAATTAAAACAGATTTATATATTGGCTCAAGTTCATGTCTAGGGAATGATTCTTACTTAGTATATAGAGAGAAATGCATTGTGTGGGTGTGTACATACTTCAATTATATATTTATACTTACATAAGGTTCAGTAATTCTCATTCCATTGTTTTCATCAGTTCTCATGGTCCTCAGATTATTCTACATATTATACGGATATCATAAGCAATTGACTTCTATAATTATTCTTCAGTTAGTATATTTCTCGGTGGATTAACTAATCCAGGTCTAAACCACATAAGTAACTCCCCAGTTAAACATTATTACAGATTGTTATTCATTTCATATTATATTCCTGTACTCATGTCCTTTATAGGTTCTCATACAAAAGTTCGTTACATACAGTTTCACTCAGGGTTCGAACCCAAGGGTATCATAATATATAATGGAATATTTATATGCTCAGCTTATTCCGGAATTGAACCTGGAATAACTCCTTTTCCGAGTACATTAATACATATCCAATAGCAGTTACAAGTTTGGTACAATATCAATATCCAGCAATATCCACTTTTGGTATCAGTTTGTACGGAAGGTACATTTTATTAATAAAGGAAAGGTGATTATGTAAAAGCAATAAAATTCGTAAATGGAGATAAAACAAGACAGTATGTATTGAATAAAAACAGGGATGATACATAACAATGGTTCATAGATATCTAACTCAATTATTAGAACATTACACAGACAACATTTATATAGTGGATTATACATAAAATTATGAAAGCAATGGTTATACCATTAATTCCATACAGACATTTAAACAAAGTGGCAGGTACATAGATACTCAAATATTCAATACATAAAGTGGCATTTACTATGGTTCTCTGATCATAATTAAACTTATAGCTTGTCGGGTACTTACAGATTAAATTACACGTTAATTACGATTGGTTCCTGATTATCGGGCGATTCAGATATATACGTTGACAAACGCGTAGATGACTTCCTATGTTGTTCTGCTATACCGTCTATATAGACAGTGGGTGGATCCTCTAAGTAGGTCTTGTCTATTACCAACAGACAATTACAAATGGCCTGGTGTCACACGCTGGTCCAGCCTACGGTACATTCGTTCAGGAAGGGATTTCTTAAAGACAACTACATGTTCCTCTGTATATGTTGACGAATGTCTCTATTTATTCGATATTAAGTACAACGTCGCGTATTTCCTGTTACGATCTACTAAGATGTATATTTATTATTACATCACACAACGTTGGCATTATACAGATCAGACATTATGCCTCACTCCAATACGCGGTTATTTAAGAACAGTTTATTTACTTTTACTATACACATACTCCATTTCTATTCACATGATACGTTACACTTTTGGTGGGAAACAAGGTCGACTGGCGAGAGTTATTTTATCGATTAATTATCATTATCACGTACTATTTTCTACATATTTTCACTATTTTCACCATATCAGGATCAGAAATATACAATCCATACATTATGGTATTTAAGAAACTACATTATTTTGCGTCGCGAACTATTATTATTAAGAAATTTACTAATGGCGGGAACACATTACATGTTTATACAAGTTCCACATTACCAGCAATATTATGAGGCATACACTACTCAAATTACTATATTATTTTGTACATAATATTTAGACAATCTCTGCAATAACTAGTTATAATATATTTATTATTATTACGAATGAAATACTGTCTTATTGAGTTTCGCGGGTACCCACGGAGACAAGCTCCGTGGGGGATGTTGATTTCTCCAATGCGACAGGCGAACTGACTTGCTTGCGAGCGACGCTTTCTATATTCAAAAAGAACGTTGGTTTTAACGAATTCCGGGCCGTGTGCAACTACGGGGTTCACACAGATGCCTTTGAGAAGTCACGTGACATCGGATGATTTCCATAACGTTCGATTATTATTATTATTATGGATGACTCATGGACAACAAATGACTGTAGGAACATTAGCCAGTACGAACTTCTTACACCGCGATTATTTAATGCGTAGCAGGATATACTATAAATAAGTGTTTTATTTATAATTAATTCAACATGAATTTCCACCAAGTACCGTCGGTTGAAAATATCAACTTTTTTAAACATAAATAACATATTTTGCTAAATTCTTAGAATCTCTCGAAATTATGGGAAGAAAGAACATATAGGACTCGATTTTATAATAACAACTGATTAGTGGTCATGTTTACTGCATTGATGTTATATAAAATCTCGTTTAACTTTCACAAAACAAGCTCTATCTTTTTATATAGAAGATTATTCTACCGGTTAAAGAGCTAACTTAGATCTTAATAGGCACCATAATTTAGGAAATAGGTTTGCTGTTGAAACGGATTTGTATTGGCCCAACCTGTACAGTCTACACTAATAAGTCTTTAAAAAGGCACTAGTTGTATCTCAGAACTTGTAGTGGTATTTGTGTCAATTTAATATGTTTTTAAGCTAAAAAGGTGCAAATAATATTATGTTTTGAGCCGTGGAGCATCCGGTAAAGAATCAGTCTCCCACTCTTTTCCATAAGTTTTCGAGTGTCCCATGAAAGGCAAGTGTTCGAAAAAATATGTATAGACATTATACATTTCAAATTTAGCGACGAGGTTTTCCACCCATCCTGATTGTCTTGATTTTTAATTTGTACAAAGAAAACGGCTTGCATGTTTATAACATGAAGTTGGTCTGCTGGCTACCCCACTTGTAGGATATGCTGTTGTGATGGTGTGGTAGTAGAAATAGTAGTAATAGTCGTACGGTTTTATCCTTGCAAATCCATCCACAGGCATTCACTTTTGTATCGCCAAAAAAATCTCAAAATGCATGTGTGATAAATATGAAAACAATAATTCACAAGCCACTACGCCAGATATACGACTACAGCGGCAGCTTACTCATGTTTCATTTGCACCGCAACTAAGATCTCAAATTTATATTTTTGGTAAAAACAATTAAAAAAATTAAGTCTAAATCTATCTAAAGTGATGGTACCTAAAAAGTTGATAAATAAAGGTACCTACAGTAATACCAATCAGAAACCTCGATTGGAGAACCATGTCTACTCTACACAATGCAACATTGTGTAGAATCTAATCGGAAGAAGTGAGAAAGGTGTTCCAACGCACGCTTACGAATTGGCTCAAGGCTGGCTTAAGTGATCACTTTCGGTGTCCATGGACAACGTTCACCAATTCCACCATTCTCACTGTCACAATGTAAGGTCCACCAATCGAGAGACGCTTTATGCAAACCTTAGAAGCAACCATCTTTTTGGGATCTCATTTTTCAGATCTCAAATAGATCGCGATCTCCCGTCTAAATGGCGCCGGAACAATTAAGTTTAATACTTTATCGGCTGCTAGTTCGACTAGTCAGCAACAAATGTTTTACATTTAAATATATATATTTTTTTCATTATCTCGAGGAAATTGATCTTGGTTGTTGTGAGATCTGCGTATTTTGACATCAATTGTTGTGGACATGGAGAGATCATCTAGATTCTAGATTCGAATAGAGTAACGGGTAGTGTAGCAAAGAAAATATGATACATATCAACAAATTTAATTTCCTCTGTTTCTTGAAATTTTGTACACATTCCAATTCTTATAAGTTCGGTAGTGTTTCTTTTGATTGTACAGATTTTCACGATGTTGGAAAATTGGCATTAGGTACTTAATCGGTCATCAACCCAGATTTGTGATGTTTTTTGAGGGAAGAAAAATAAATGTAACTCATGAGTTAATCGTCATATCAAAGAAAATGTAATATTATTTACATAATATTTTTTTTTTATAATATTTGTCATATTTATTGTAATAACATGACTATAAAATTTATATTGGGTAAATGTGTGACCTTTCTTTATATTCAGATTCAGTTTTATTTATTATAAATAGGTACTTATTACAAATATAATCATCAATAGTGTTAAAATAATTTTATTTGTTTATTCTTAACTCCACGTGAATTACAAGAAATTTTACGTAAATATACATTTTTATACTAAGTACAACTTAAATACAGAGGATAAGTTTATCGCAAAGGCGTGATTTAAAAAAAAACTGTTAAATGGAAAAAATATAAATATGTATAAGATGTGTCAGTTGTCAAGGACGCCATTACATTCACTTAAAGGGATGCATGTCACATTCTCATAACTACGCATTACATAGCCTGGCTTGCACACGCACCCTTTAGTCATAGTGCATTTGTTTTCACATTCTTCATATTCTGGTTGAGCACATGTGCCACCCGGACACTGATTCGGACAATCCACCACTATTTCATTGGGGCCTTCGCAACCTGTAATTCAACAACACATTGTCACGAATAGGATACTTTAATGGGAAAAAAATATTTTTGGTAAACAAATTTTGTTTTAACTCCTTCGGTCATATATAAATATTACATTAAAATTAAAATAAAAATTCTAACGCCATCTAACAATTTTCAACAATAATTCTTCAAAACTCCTGTAGATTAATCTTTTTGTAACACATTGCTTATGGCACAAATAGCGAATTGTTTTAAAAATGTGACAATTTTTTTAAAAATGGCGGACAAAGTGACGTGTAAGGCGGCTTTCTCTCTGCAGGCATATAAGTTATCTTTTTATATTAGAGTAATCAATGAATTTTTCTTTAATATTTTATTCGGATTACATTTTATAATCATTGATTTATTCCATGGTGATGTTTTTTAGATGTTTTGTGTTTTTTTTGTTACAAAATATTATGTTTCATATTTTTATGTAATATACTTATTACGTCAGGTTCTAATGTCTAGGTAGAGTTTTTTTAATGTCATACTGATATTACAAGAGGTCCCTATAGGTATCATCGAAATTTCATCTTTGATTTTTTTTAGTATCAGAATCTGTCTTTAAATTTCCATTTATTTATAAATTTGAGCAAGGAAGATAATTTAAATGCTTTAGAAGAGTCTGATATTGAATTATCTGATGAAAATCGTGATTTTAATATAACTACTGTATCTGTACGTGACAATTGTTCTTCGTCCAGTTCATTTGATAGGTCCACAGAAGGCATGGAATCCACAAACTTGTGTTTAACTGCGTGTCTGTTATAAATACTATAAGGAGGTTTATTCGAGGTAAAACCTGCGTGCGCTTTAGAGTTGCAACGAGGGAACATAAAAACGTGAGACCTGTTCAAACTCAAATCAACATGTGGAATGGAGATTTCGTCCCCGCTCCTATAAATTTTCTTATTTTTGAGTTTCTCTTATTCTTTATTATAATAAAATGTTTCAATATAATATAAATTTCACTTTGTAAAGTAATATATAGAAATACGACATATTTTTTTTTTATCTGCACTGAGACCTTTTGTCATATATATATGACATAAAGAAAATTCAGAATTTTCCACGAGGATTTTTTTAAACATTTTTTAAATGTATTTTAAGTTATTTTAGACTCATATGTCACAAAAAAATTAAAAAATTGATCAAAAAATGTCTCAGGACTCAGGAGGTTAAGTTGATAATTAAACACAGAAACAAGTAATTTATATTAAGGTAGGTACATACAACTGTCGTAGGGTTTACACACTCCATTTATTCTTGCAAATCCATCTTTACACAGGCATTCACCTTTGCATCGCCAAAAAGGGGGCTGAGGACCACACATGTGTGGTGGGTATGGATATGAAAACATTAATTCACAAGTCATATCGGAGTCGCAGTATTCAACACAGTCTACCCATACTTCATTTGGCCCGCAAGTATCATCTATAATTAAAAAATTAAATTTATAAAAAAAAATACCTACCAAATATTTTTCATTTGGCATATCTTACAGGTCAGCTACCCTTCACCGCTATGTCAAAAGTTGTTTCAAAGCAGATTAAAATAGTGTCGATGTACTAAAAAGTACCTTAGAATAAGAATTTATGGAAACTCTGTATATATACATATATACATTTAGAGATTCGGGTAATCCGTTCTTGGAAAAAAGTTTTAACTTTTCCAAAGGGCAATGTAAAATTTTGCAGGAAATATTTGATCATAATTAACCATAAACTTGACCACACACTCGTGCTCATAGAAGATGTGTAAATGAAACATGTATGTGAAAATATTTTTACGATAATTTACGTTTCTGTTAGGTATTTCTGGTGAAATGCGTACTTAATTATATTATATGTGATAAATAAAAAAAAATTAATTAGGTATATATGATAAATAAAAAAAAAACTTCCAAAAACTAGTAGAATCCACATAAAAAATAAATTTGTGAATAGAAAAAATAAGTGTTTTATAAACTTACTGCATTCAGAAAGTTTAATACATTTTCCGGCTTTATTCTCAACGTAGCCTTTTTTACATTGGCATCCCCAAGGTGGAATGAGTGGACATACTTCGTAACAATGCAAAGTATTTGGCGTCATACACGTTCTTCCGGGGCATGCATTGGGACAACTTACCATTTCAGTGTTTGGTTCAAGACATGCACCTGAAATATTATTCTTTATAATTTTTGCAAGCATACTTATAAATAGAAAGGATTTGTTGAAAATATTAACAATATTAATTAGCTTTACATGTGTGTGCAAAAAAACCATACGTACGACATTGAGATTCATGGATGCATCTGTTGTTTGCATCTCTGAGATATCCTTCCTTACATTTACAGCCACGTGGGGGATTACATTCAGCTTGACAGATAGTTTTGGAAAGAGGCTTTTCACAAGTTCCCGCGTGACACTTATTAGGACACGCTGTTAATTCCTCATTGTCTATTGTAGAACAACCTGAAATATTTAACTGGGAAATTTAAAATAAACTCAGATTGAATACAAAACTTATCTGCATCGTTGGTAGACGTAGAGTAAGATATAAACTGGACTGCAAAAAAGAGACTTAAGGCTGAATGCCCACAGCGGATTTACCTGTTGTCCACAAAAAATATACACTCCCAAACATCTCCACCTCCACAGTATGCAACATACATACTCTTGAGTATTAGAATTAGGGATCCCCCCATTGAAAGTTTATGATTTTACCTTGCATATCAACTATTTCTTAAGGTCAACAGTACAATTTGAACCAAAAATAAATTTATATTTTTTTTGAAAATGAGTTAAATTTGTGTCATATTTTAAGTACATTCTTGTTTCTGAGAAATTAAAAATTATTCAAAAAAAATTCACATAATCTTTACATGTTGTTAAAAATTATGTGAAATTTCGATAAAAGTACTTTAATAATAATTATAATTTATTGAACAACCTAAAAAACGAAACAGATATAACAATATATACAGACTAATTAAAACTATTAATGAAACTTATCCCCCTTATAGATAAAAAGTCTCGTGTATAGAAATTTGATTATAATAATTCTATACCGTCACGGCATACCCCACACCACAAGTGGGATGGCCAGATGCATGTAACAACATACAAGTTTCCAAGCCAACAAAACATTCAGGATGGATGATAAACCACATTGCAAAATTTAAGATAAGTAAGATATCTCCTGCCTTTTACGGGATACTTAAAAACTTACGGAAAAGAGTAGGAGTCAAATTGATTGCCAGGTGCTACACGGTATTTAATATTACTCTTAGTACAAAATTGTATTAATTGGAAATTCGCAAATAAAATACTGTAATACAAATAACTTCATTCAAAATTTGTAACCTAGCAAAAAATATCTGAAAATAGGATTAAAAGTGTATACAAACATTGTTGAATAGGTACGCACACTCCGTTTTTCCTTACGTGTAACCCTTGACATAGACATGTTGGTTTACACTTGTAAGACGGTGGTTGAGGAGGGTATTCCCTTTTAGTTGTGTTAAATAATTCCTCGCATGTTAAGTCACCAATGCCGTATGGAGGACAAAGATCTAGTCTTTCATTTTTTCCACATTTCACTAAAATCGATTAAAAACATTGCATGAAAACATTATTCATTATCAAACATATTTTGAACTACTACAGATTAATCATTCCAACTGATCACACTCATCCATAGTCAACCTATTGAAGGTTTAATACCTGTCAACCATAGGTTTAATACCTATTCAATAGGTTGATTATGGATGAGTGTGATCAGTTGGAATGATTAATCTGTAGTAGTTCAAAATATGTTTGACATCTACACTTCTAGTAAGTAAAAATTCCAGTCCCCGACATCCAATTGTGTCAAAAAAATTCATAACATAAATTATTCATTATCTTATTATCCTGTACGTATAAAAAATATGTTTATAAGATTTCTTACTACAGTCACTCTGAGAAACGCATTTGCCATCGTGATCTAGTAGAAATCCCTCCTGACACACGCAACCAGGTATACAAGGACCTTTGCATCTCTCAATAAGCTTTGGATCTTGGCAAGTGTTTCGACATTCATTGTTACCACATTTAGAATACACTTCATTTTTTCCACAGGTCTGTATGGCTGAAAACATCAAAATCTTTATCTATTAAAAAAATCTATACAATAGTAACGATATCATTCGGTAATAACATTTAAAGTTTTCATAAATACCTGTGAAACCATGAAAACTAGATCAAAAGTAATGCTTATAAAATATATACCTATTATCTACTAAATAATTAATATACCTACCTGTCTAATATTTCAATGGGAGAAAGCAATTTGACTGTGTTCCAGAGTAAAATTAAAACAGTGAGCAGAATATTACAAAAATAGAGAAGTACTTTAATACTTACGGCAATCTGATAGAAGAATACATTTAAAGTTTCCATCTCTATTTCTAACATATCCAGGTTTACACCGGCATCTAATCTGACAATCTGTTAAGCAGAGCTGAATTTTAGGTTCATCGCAGAACCCTCCAGAGCAAATGTTTTCGCATTCGTCAAATTCTTCGTTTGGACCGCAACCTTATTTGATTGAAAAAAATTATTACCTTTTAGGATATCTAGTGAATTTCTGTCTCGAGCTAATTATAGTATTATTTTAATTATTAAAATGTATTCTTCTAAATTCTTATTACTATTGATTTTGGCATTTAAACAATACTTACATAATGGTGCTTGCTAAATTAATTTTTAATTTTGTTTTTAAAACATTTTATAATCAGATTTTATTTCAATTATATTTACCTACATATATCACATTCAATAAATACATTACTTAAATACTCATTGACTAGACTTTTTACAGTTGTATTTTCGATGTTTTTGGCATTAACTATGTGATAATTATGCGACATGATTAGATAATGAGTTATACTAATACTAATGAGTTATACTAATACTAAATCATAAGTGATAATTTAAATTAAGACTTTTGACTATCACATGAACGAACAAAAACTCGAAAGAATATCACAAGTTAAGGACCTAGGCATTATTTTTCAACACGATTTAAATTTTCGAACGCACGTGGAAGAGATAGTGAAAAGGTCATATCGAATGCTGGGTTTTATCGTGAGAAACTCTAAATTCTTCAAAAACCCAAACACACTGAAAGTCTTGTACGAGTCTCTTGTGAGAACAATATTGGAATCAGGTTCGATAATCTGGAGTCCTCACGAAACAGTTTACAAAAATTTGGTTGAAAAAGTTCAAAAACGATTTCTCAGGCACGTTTACAGATTAGAGTATGGATATTATCCATACTTATACCCTTCATTATTTGTTATGGGTTGCCTGGGCTACACGACGCTGGAATGTCGACGCAACGAATACCTCTGTCGTCATTTTTTTAAATTGATCCACGGTATAATTCATAACCCTTGCATCTTGTATGAAATTAGCTTCTTTGTCCCGGATTCATATAATCGATCCAGGCGACATAAACTGTTTTATGAGCCAATTGGTAGAACCAATATCATACGTAACTCGCCCGTCGCCAAAGCACTGGCTCTTTTGAATGAAGTTTCGGTACACATCGATATATTTAACACAACTTATAATAACTTTACGATAGTCTTACATCTGTTGATGAATATTAGAACTTTATAATTTTGAAGTATTGATTTTGAATTTTATGTAATAGATTTAAGCTTTAAATTTTGTAATGTTTTCTCTGATAAAAATATTTGTTTGCATGTATGTATCATTGTGAAACCGTTTGGTATATCATGAACTTTGAGTGACGCAAAGGTAACAACTGTCATGTCACTCATTGTTACTTATATATATTATAAAATAAAATAAAATACATAGAGAATAAAACTCATTATCTAATCATTTTTACAGTTGATCAAATGTACAACGATTTGTTCAAAACACGAATAAAATCATCACGCTTCACTGAGAAAAATACTAATGAAATTTCACAACGAATCATTGGTATCTACGTACTATCAGATTAGGACCAGAGATAGTACAAACGATTCATTAGTACAAATCTATAATAGATCTTTAATAGATTTGTACTAATGAATCGTTTGTACTATCTCTGGTCCTAATCTAATAGTACGTACCAATGATTCGTTGTGAAATTTCATTAATATTTTTCTCAGTGTTTCGTTAATTTAATAATAATAATAATTTATTTCCCAAAATATTGTTACAGTACAAAGTATAAAATTCTTCACAATTTAAATTCACATTTATGCACTAAATACTATCTCACTGGATTTGCACCCGTATTGAGGTTAATTAGAACACATGTGCCGATAGTGTAATAGCCACACAATTTATTTCACTATTTAAATGTTAAGATGTTTAGTTAAATTTTGTAAAATAAAATAAATACATACATTTGTCTGGATGCACGCAGGTTCCATTGACTCTCACATATCCTGGTAAACACATACATCTCCCAGAACATTTCCAGCCACGTGGTGATGGTAAACAATCAGGGATATTGTTCTGGATCAACTGTGGGCATGTCATGTCAGTTTCACAAAAGCGTGGACAGCTATGCCATTTTTCGTTTTCACCACAAATATTAACTTAAAAAGAAAGCATTCAATATGTCATTGGTAAATTTGTAAATATTTATAACACTTGTTGTAAGTATCAAGTATTTTCAAACGAAAATTATACCTGTACTAGTTGCAAGAGTTGTAGTAGTCGAAGAAGTTGTAGTACTTGAAGAAGTTGTACTTGATGAAATTGTAGTACTTGAAGGAATTGTAGTCCTTGAAGTAGTTGTAGAACTTGAACTAGCTGTATTACTTGATCGAGTTGTAATACTCGAAGTTCTCGAAATTGTTTTAGTACTTTTTTTAAATTTAGTTGGTACATTAATGCCATAACTAGAATAGCAGGAGTGAACGAAGAAAATTAATAACAAATTCACGCACCACATTGCCAGTGATGTTCTCAACATTGTTGGATAATTATATATTGTATAACTATTGAATTATAGGATTAAGAGTTGGTATATAAATACGTGTTCACTTCATACTTTCGTCCCTATACCGTACCTGCTTGTTGTATATATATGTATTAGTGATGTAACGAATGTCTGATTTTGGATATTCGCGAATGCGAATGCGAATGCGAATATTTCATGCCGACATTCGCGAATGCGAATGCGAATGCGAATATTGACTTGAAAATGGTATAGGAATTTGAAATATTCCAAAACTCCTCGGTTTTCTTAAAGAATATTTTCTTGCAGTACCTTTTTCCACAATGTACCGGGTAAGTATCCGGTACTTTCACCGAATTACTGATTTGTTTCTTCATTTACATGGTACACAACAGATGAAAGACATATAAATATAAACATGTAAGCGACAAAAACATTCCAATAGTCTTACATCGAAACAGTGCATACTTCAGCAATAACACACAAAACAATTATAGAAAATCTTACACACAATATAGGTATTAATTCACAATACATCCAATCACCCATTCCTATTTCAAATCGCTGCTCACCCAATTTCGCACACATACCTAATACATTCATTCGCACAAACACATTCACACTTCACTAATGTATGCAATAACAATACAAAAAAACTCTTAAAAAAGAAAAATCAAAAATTTAAAAATTTAAAAAACAGTCTAAAAATTAATACTATCCCAAACACTTCACATTTTATCAAACATGTACATTTTTTTTTATATTTATTTCATCTTATTCTACCCTCAACTCTCCTTTCTCACAAACCTGACGTAATTGGCACTTTAAAATTCTATAAACAGGGTTTCTTGAGTCTGCAATCGTTTTTATTTTTTTTTTTAATGTAGAACGGAAAACAAGATCTTGTTAAAGGAAGCATTCTAAAGTTAATCCTATCTAAAATATTAGGCACATCGTATTCGGACAAGCATATTTTTCTCAGGTTGCATGCATCCAGCAAAACTCTTCACAATTCCAATTTAGGCAAATCTTTAATAAATACAGGATAATGCAATCTCTTCCTAACCAAACGAATGAATTTAGACTGAGTTCTCTCAACTTGATCGACATATTTTTTAAAATGTGGATTCCATACAGAGGAACAGTCCTCCAGCTTGGAGCGAAACAACGGTAAGTACAAGTACAAATACGATTCATATAACCTAAATGACTTTGTAGATCTCAGAATAAATCCCAGTATTTTATTGCTCTCTTCGATAATTTTGTTCACGTGATCATCAAAGTGAAGCTCAGAGTCAAACACCACACCTAAATCTCTAATCTTATTTACTTCTTTTAAATCATGATTATGGATATTGTAAATTTATCGAATTTTGTTTCTATTTTTGGTAAAAGAGATCAGATTACACTTCTCCAGATTCAAGTGCAAGTTATTTCTTTTACAGTACTCGTGTAGTCTTTCCAAGTCCTCGTTAAGCATTTCATAGTCAAACAATAATTGAATTTGACAGTATATTTTTAAATCGTCCGCAAATAATAGAAGCTCTGAGTGGTCAAAGCACTTTTTTATGTTGTTTATGAAAGACCCCTGAGGGACACCAGATGTAACACTGACACTGCCAGATGAGTAACCGTTAAGTTTAACTGTCATCAATCTATCAGAAATATATGAGTCAATCCACCTTAGTTGAAAAAAGTCGATGTTCTACTTTATCAAATGCCTTTTGAAAGCCGATATAAATGGCATCCAACTGTATACAATTGTCCATAGCTGAGAAAAAAAATCAGATTTGTTACTGTCGATCTTCCACTCATGAATCCATGCTGCTCTACAAGAAGATACGGCTTCAGGAAAAAAGTAATTTGTTCACGAACCATACCCTCAAATATTTTTGAAATAGGTGATAGAATTAAAATTGGTCTGTAGTTACGAACGTCCGATTTGCTGCCGGATTTATGCAAAGGAATAATACTAGCCATCTTCCATTTGCATGGAAAGCATCCTTCTTGTAAACTCCTAATTTATTTATCGTGTCGAAACCCAGAGAAAAAACCCGTCAAACTGATTTCCAGTACTGCGCAAAACGCGCAGCAGGTGGAGATGCGTCAAAAATATCCTCCATAGTGCAAGTGACAGGGCACAATGGACACTCCAACAAGTGTGGCATAGTCTGTGCTGCACCACAGTCACACGCTCCGGATTCGTCCTGTAGGAAGCCCAATCGTTCTCTATTGTCGCGGCAGTTTCCTACACCAGATCTCAGTCGATTTAGGGTTTTCCATGTCCCATAGTCTAGATTGCCTCCTGCAGCAAGGTGTTCTAATAAATGTCAGATACAATGGTTTGGTTAAATATATTGGTTCTCTTTAATATATTGGTGCTAGACCATCAGGGCCAACTCCTTTTGTCTCATCTATACCTAATAAACGTTTATGAATATCAGATTTCAAGATATTAACCATGGATAAACATGAGTTAGTTAAAATATTTTCCAATTCTTTAGTATTAGAATCATGCAAATTATTCAGTGAAAATACAGAACCAAAAAACGTCGAAAACAAGTTTGCAATCCCCTCTGGATCGCTCGAAGTCTGGTCACCGTCACCCATAACCCTTGGATAGCCTCTAGATTCTTTAAGGGAATTCACGAATGAAAAGAAAGACTTGACATTGCCCTTAAGTGACTTCTCAGTGTTATTAATAAAAGACCTATAATCGTGATTCTGCGACAACTTCAACTGAGCTCTTAGTTGAAAAAATAAATTGTAGTCAGAATCATTACGGTTCATCTTCAACTTACGCCAAGCCTTAGACTTCTCTTAAACAATAACAGAATTCTATTAGAGAACCATTTGGGAAAATTATTAGGTCACACCCTCTTCATATGTAGGTGTATGCTTCTCAATTATTGGCAAAACATAACCATAAAAAGATTCAATCATCTTATTCACCGGTCCGTTTCCCAAAACACTGACCCAATCAACACTTTGTAGTTCAAAATTTATTTCCGAAAAGTTTGACTTAAAGTATATTAATTTCTGGATCATATTTTGAGACAAATCCTCAGCAATTTCAAACTCATAATCTATCAACAGTGAAGGATAGTGTGAATCCTTACCAACCAGTGGAGAGTCACATCTGGTAACAGAACACGGAATAGTTGAAAGAACTAAATCCAAGATAACTTGATTGCTGTTATAAACTCCGTTAGACTGAAACATATTGAGAAAAGATATAGATTCTATCAAATACTGCGCAACAGGACACGAATAAGAATACGGAACAAAGATTGAATCAACATCGGGGTCTTTTTTCCATTGGATTGTTGGGATATTGGAATCTCCAATAAGACAAATATCCGTTTTGCCGTAATAGCTGATTAAACGTTCAGATATACTAAATAAAAAGATGTTTTAAGTATCTAAGGATGTGGAAGGCGGTATATACATATACTACACCCAGTAGCGGTGATCATTTTTTCATGCGTTACCGATGAAAAACGAATACTGGTAAAAAAAACTTTCACCAGTATCATCCCAAACAAGAGTGGATGAATATCCTAGTGTCCGATCCACAGCAATTAAGACCCCACCTCCATCCCTTTTACCACTCAACATGAAATCCCTATCCTTGCGGTAAACTGTATATTCGTTTTGAAAAAGTTCGCTGTCAAATATGCCACAATTTAGCCAAGCTTCCGTCAGAACAATTATATCATAACTATTTGCAAATAAGTTTGCTCTAAACTCCTCGATCTTAGTCTTCAAGCCCCGAAAATTCTGAGAGAATACTTTAGTGTGGTTCACCTTGTAGTATGATATAAATATTCCTTAAATAGAATATAAAATTATTGTAGGGCCCTATACTCATAGCAGTTGTAATACTTAAAACAAACATATAAATTAAATCTCCACAAATGCATATTTCTCCTAATAATAATAACATCATCAAGCAAACGAACACAGGAAACAATACAACAAATGTGGCCAACACGGAACAGACCAGATACTTTATTACTAAAATAATATTCGCAAAACATTCGCATATTTTTTTGCGAATGCGAATGCG
Source organism: Athripsodes cinereus (assembly GCA_947579605.1). Taxonomy (NCBI): domain Eukaryota; kingdom Metazoa; phylum Arthropoda; class Insecta; order Trichoptera; family Leptoceridae; genus Athripsodes; species Athripsodes cinereus. The sequence continues at coordinate 16,469,036 of OX388310.1, forward strand.
AATACTTTGAAATATGCGAATATTCGCGAATGCGAATGCGAATGCGAATATTCGTTACATCACTAATATGTATGTATATAATGGGTACAGGGACGAAAGTATGAAGTGAACACGTATTTTAGTTAATAGGGCATAGAATTATACATAAGGAACTTTATACCAACAGTTTGTTTCATTAATTGTTAATATCATAATGCTTTGATTTACAAATTATTTTTACGGATTATATGTCATGGAAATATTGAAGGAGACCCACCGTCTACCCGGATAGCTCAGAAGTCTTGGGACTTCCATTTTTCCGATTAAATTTCTACACTAACAAATTCGTCCACACAAAAGGTGCCATGATGGGCAGTCTAAAAGACTGGCCGGCCAAAACCCCCACGTGCAGAATCTTTTGACTACGCTTCTTCGATGTCCCTTTAGCCGATAGAAGCATATATTATACATACGTAAAATAAATTAACATTAAAATATTTCCAGCAGGGTTACTCTTGACAAAATCTAAACACGATCTTAATCTAGTCTTGATCTTGATCATACGACGTACGAAGGGACTATGGTCAAAAACACCGGTAGCGCGATCGGTAGCCTGTATTTTTGCCCTAAAGTCACTTCGTGCGTCGTATGATCAAGATCAAGACTAGATTAAGATCGTATTTAGATTGTGTCAAGAGTAGCCCTGCAGATCAACAAATAAGCATAAAAAAACAATATAAAATATGTAGGTATACACATTCAAATTCATATATACACATTGTCATGCTGCTTAGGGTTCCGGGTTTTAACAGGAAATTCGTGAACGTCAAGGAATACTAATTTATTGCTAAAAAAAATACAACTGTGCAATTCACCGTCTAGAGGCGCTTGAAGCATGTTTGAGTCCGTAGAATGTAAACAGTAATTTGGACTAATATGGTGAATACTAAAGATCATAAATACCATAGAAGTAGTAGGTAAATATAATGAACATCAAAAGGCTATTATTTTATTATTTAATTCAAAAGCTTCGTTTAACATAATATATTGGGCATGGATAGTAATCAACAGTGACGGAAGCCAAAAGTGTATACTAAAATAGGAGTAAGTGGAGCTCGATCGTTTCTGCCTACCCCGAAAGGGAAGGGGTGTGATGATGATGACGATAATGAGACATTGGTATGTAGTACTGCAGCTAATCATAAAAAGGAAGATCCAAAATAAATAAATAAGGAATGTTTATACATTGTTATACTGTTCACATAATATTTAAAATTATTGCTTAGTTATAAAATTAATTGCTATTGAACGTGACCAAGATAATTGTTTTTTTTTTATAAATATTTAATTAGTAGATGTCAGTCACGTCGCTTTACACGTTGATCTATTGAAAAAAAAACACAATCTACACCAAGTAATGAACATCTTATTGTTTGCAAAAAATTAATAAAAATAGAAGTTTTATTTAATGTTCTAGAATAAAATGGAAATTCGAAGGTTACATTTTCAGCGCAATCCTTATATTTATCGTTATATGACACTGACCATCTTTATAACTCGACGAATAATCGGATTAAGATAATATCATATTTTATCAAATTTTCAATAAAAATATATAATTTTATTGCTGTAGAGTCATACAGTTTATCTCTGAATGTATAGCACATAAACATCAAGATACAAAAAAGCTATAAAACATAAGTAGAATAAAAACATTTACAAAATATCACATTTTTTTCAACAATATAGTTATATTTAGATAAGAGTTGTTACGATATTGTGCTACTATTTGATTTTGGATGATATATTTATGTTGATTTTGACAACCTTGTTTTCACTTAAAATATGTATGTAGGACTGTAGGTATTATTTTATGAAGTGAGCTATTATTTATTTATTAGATTACGGCCTCCCGTCCCTTGTGGGACGATTTGTGCCAATGTAGTGAGTTGATAAATAATCAAGTGGTACCTATATTTCAGGAAATACCTCCTATTCTTAAGAACACTCCTAATATTTTATGTAGAGAGTTATCATTTATTTATAAGATTACGGCACCCTTTCCTTGTGGGAGGATGTGTGTCAATGTAGTGAGTTGATAAATAATCAAGTGGTACCTATATTTCAGGAAATACCTCCTATTCTTAAGAACACTCCTAATATTTTATGTAGAGAGTTATCATTTATTTATAAGATTACGGCACCCTTTCCTTGTGGGAGGATGTGTGTCAATGTAGTGAGTTGATAAATAATCAAGTGGTACCTATATTTCAGGAAATACCTCCCATTCTTAAGAACACTCCTATAATACTCCTAATATTTTATGTAGAGAGTTATCATTTATTTATAAGATTACGGCACCCTTTCCTTGTGGGTTGGATTTGTGCCAATTTAGTGAGTTGATGAATAATCTAGTGGTATATTTCAGGAAATACCTCATATTCTTAAGAACAGTTCGATAAGATTCTTAATATTTTATGTAGTGAGTTATAAAACTCTTAATATTTTATGAGGATATACATAAGGAGAACAAGCGGATGCGGGAGGAGAGGACATAATACGAGTATTTGAATTACGATGGTTGGGAAGTATGGGACGAATAGATACTGAAAGGATGATGAAGAGGGTGTATTTATGTAATGGAGAAGGTTCAAGAACGCTTTTCCAAGAATTACGTTGTTTGAATACTTGGATCAAATTCTCAAAGAATCATAAAAAATCTTTATTGTACAAAAAATCATCATTATAAATAAACATGGCAGAATTTTTACTAGAAAATTTTGTGCAATGGGCGAGTTTATCGCAGAAGTGTGATATCTTTTAACTAATCCATAACTAAGAATCGACGTGCACGTATGTGAAATTGCATGCATGCACAGGAAGCGGAAGAATTATTTAAGAATAGAGCAATTAAGATTTCCGCTTTCTCTGCCTGCTTCACTTGGGACACGGCCTGAGGATATAGATAGATAGATATTGGAATTTTATGTAAGTAAAATAAACATATTACAATGGAATAAATTATTTTTTATTGATCCAAGCATTTCTGTGTTAGCATTGTGAAACAATATTTTAAAATAATTTAAAATATTACAGGTCTACAAAATAATATACCACAAATACGCCTAACGCTTTCACCAACGGTTTTCACCAAATCAGGACTTGTATAAAACTGATGACTGCAATTCGTTGATGAAAGCACTAGACGTGTTTGTGGTAAACTTTGTATACATCATATTTGAAATATTTTTTCTTACTTAGAATTACCTATCAACTAGTGAATTAAATTCAAATTCAATAAACATACATTAAGATTTATTTCCAACTCGGATTTATCTTTTCTTTTTTTTTAAAAAAAAAAACAGATTTTCTATAGAGTAAATTTGATAAAAATACATATACATGGATAAACTTAGGTTTTTATGAGAGGCTCTGTAGGTACTCTTGGTTGATGAACTGCGTTCTGCCATTTTATTTTGCTAAAATATTGAGAAGTTTTACATATTAATCAAACATATTATATAATAAGACATTTATATTCATCATATCGCTAATAATCTCATAACTTACATACATTAAAATAGGGGATAGTAATGGGATGACAGGAATCGAGATTTTTTATTGATGGATTAAAAAAGTAGATTTGATAACAACACCAAAAGCATTGGTTTTAGAGGGATCAAGAATGAGAAGAGGGATCAATCTTTAAATCTCTAAACATAAATATTCTTGAATAACATTTGTCGACTATTAAACGAATCGTATGAATATGATGGAAAGAAAAATGTGCGTAAGATTATAATTATTTAGTGGTCGGTCCTCCTCTGCTATGATTAAGAGTAACGTAGTCTAAAAAATGTATTATATGTACTTACGACATTCAGACCGAGGTATACATTTATTGTCTTGATTTCTCAAATACCCATATTTGCATTGACAACCATTTGGTGGACACACAGAGAGGCACGTTTGGAATTCTGGTTGTTCGCAAGTCCCACCAGGACATGGGTTTGGACATTCGATCAAATCTTCATTGGTTTCACAACCTGGTTTGTAACAAGTAATGAAAAATTCATAATCATATCAAAGAAAAATACGAAAAAGATATCAAAGTAAAATTATTTTATTATTTGACAATTACACTATACTATAATTGTATCTCACATAAATTGTAGAGTCAGTGGACTAATAGACATACAAATTGTCATCTTCTTTCAAATAAACAGTAAGATATTCAGGGTAGGTGGCATTCCTCGTCGCCGAGTTTTAAAATGAAATGTCTCTTACAAATATTTGCCTTTTATAAGACACTTAAAAACTTATAAAGAGTTAAAGACCTATTCTTTGCAAGAGGACTTCACGGAGAAAATTATGAATACTGGTTTTAAAATTCAATATTAGCAATTTGACAAACAAATACGGTTCTAAAAATTAAATACATTGTACGTACATGCAGATCGAGGAAGGCAGGTTCCATTAACTCTAACATATCCTTGTTTACATTCGCATCTTCCAGTGCACTCCCAGTCAGGAGGTTGTTCAAAGCAGTCGATAACAACGCTAAATAGTAACCATTCACATCTCATGTCAAATGTACAGAATTCGGGACAATCATTCCAGACTTCGTTCAGACCGCATTTTTTAACTGCAAAACAAAAAATAGTCACTAATGATAATTATGTATTTATCTTAAAAGTGAGCTAAACGGTATATTGCTTATAGTGTTGCCACTATTACTACTCCATCACGGCATAAAATGTTGTACCTACTTAGTTCTTAGTTCGGCAAACTTCTTATAGTTATTTGGATCATGTGTTTCTTTGTGTGTTCTGTGAGCGGTCTTCTTTTCCTATCATCTATCTTAATTCTCGAGTAAATTATTTCAGGACACTGCTGCTTTTGTTTTTCTCATATGCTACGTATTTATTAATTATCGTGTCGCATAAAATTCTATATAACGCGGCGACAACTAATTCGATATATTACCATTTTGTAAAAAAAAAGACTTATCGTAGTCTAGTCTAAAACATACGCACCTGCACAATGCACTACCTTTGTGGTAGTTTAGTGACCATATTGTTTTATTTAAGAAGTTTCAAACTGTTAGTTGATTTAAAATTAAAAAAAAAATATCAAACAGCAATTTCTAAAATACAGTTAACTATTTCGAGTATATGGCCACAAATCACCCGAATCGGGTGAATTGCCGTAACCGATTAATAATATTTTTTTTTTTTTAAAGATATATCTGGGTTTTGTTATAAACCCAAATACAACCTTATACACCTTTCACAGTAAGCTACTAAAAGCTTGTGTCGTGAAAAGGGAGTTTAACGACACATGGTATCGAAACACGGACCCCTTGTTCACGAGGCCGAGACTCTACCTCCAGGCTACCGACGAACTCTTATTATATAACACTTTTACCTTTTATAGTTGTTGTTCCTTTAGTTTTGTAATCATAATTGCAATAAGAAATATGCACAAACATATATAGAAGCAACCCTGAGGTCAGTAGTGTTCTCAACATTGTTTCAATAATTAATACCGAACTATCGTACAATTAGTAAAGATGGAAGTTATATAAACATGTCTAAACATTTTATAAACATTATCACTTGTATGTTACAGGGGGTTTACTAATATTTACTACTACTACTATACCATCACGGCATATCCCACGAGTGGGGTATCCAGCAGACCAGCTGCATAAAAAACATGCAAGCTGTCTTCTCCGTGCCAATATAAAATTAAGACATTCAGGATGTCAAGTGGGTGGCAATATTTACTGTTTACTTAAATACATGGGATAGGTACGACGTAGCCTCGGGTGAATTAATTTGTGCGCCACCGTTAACAAATTTATCATTCGCTAGCTTTCACATTAATTGTTAAAATATTCACTGTTTACTCTGTCGAAATAAAATTAAGGTAATTTTATTAGGTATTTATTTATCCATTTTCTATTTACATACATTGATCACAATAAACTCGCAACAGCGTGATCTGTTCCAACTCAAGAGGTATCGACTTGAACACTGAAAAAAAGTTGAGTTACTCTTTTATCTAGACAAATATATTGGTATTTCGGGAACCCGTAAGACCGGAGACCATAGGCACAGGCCCCGTGTACTAATGGTAAAGAATCTTTGAAGATTGGTTATAACCTTAAAAGTCAAAAGACGTTTCACTCAATTCAAATCCACAATAGAAAGAACGTTTGATTGAAAAATTGAAAAACGTTTGTTTTTACTAATCCAATATTATGGAATACGACTAGTTTACGACTAGTTTACGACAACAAAATAAAAAAAAAAACATGTGGTGTTGTCCATTATGTAAAGTTAATTTATACGATCATTCATTGGTGTCTCTTTTGGACATTGTAAAAATAATTCTCTTTATTTTTATCCCTATAAAAAATATCAAAATACACCATTTATAATAAGTTATATCTACATTTAGTACGTGAACATAATAAAATACATGAATAATTAATGACGAAAACAAAATATTTACTGAAATTAATATTATTACAGCTATCGGTGTCAAGAGACAAGAGACAAAAGATTTGTATAAATGTCGTGACGGTAATATTTGCATAATCGTGAAATGTTAATATGTACTATTTTTTTTCTGTTAATCCACCCGTAATATTGTCTATAAATTTTTAATTTACCTAAAACTTTCATTCCTACTTTGTTGCTTTGGAATGACTTATAAATTAAATTATTCACAAAATTTCACAACAAGTACCTACTAGTATTTCATGAGTTTCTTTGATAGGCTGACTTGTCCAAACTAGAAAACGAGTCTTACCATTTAAACCCATATTACAAATGCAGCTTATATAAGATATGTTCAAAATCTATAAATCAGCCAGAGTTACAGAAACTTTAAGCAATGACTGCCTGCACACTTTTGTAAACATGTTTTTCAGCTATAATAATACACAAAAAACATACTGTATCACTCTAAATAATATTCTTCTTAATCATATTAATATTCCCCCCCTTAACCTTCTCTCTTCTTCACAAAGGTATGTATTCAATTGGATATATTATTTATTCGATATTGTTTTTTATCATACCTACATTATGTATTATTTTTGGTTATTGATTCGTGTAGGTATATAATGTATAAAAATAATAAATAAAATAAATAACGGAGAGTATTTAAAGCGCCATCTTTGTGCCATAGCACCTCGAGGACGCTGTACATGATAATGTTCTATCTTCAACAATGTTGTCTGTGTCAAGAATTCAAATTATAAGTATAAACCATAAGGTATGGATATGTATAATTTGCAAGGTATATAAGAACAACATTATTCCCTACCTAAGTAAATTAAATGTTTTCCCTTTCTATATCTAAGTGGTGATAGACTTTATAATACACTTTCACATACAGTTAAGTGTAATGATGCGTTGGACTTCCGAAGAATGGTGAAATCGTATCTAGTTGATAAATCCCTCTATACAATTGACGAAATCTTTAATGAATAGAATATTAGGTAGGTACCTATCTTTTTTAAATTAATTGTGGCGCATGGTATTGGATGATAGCTGATCTCTGAAAGATTAACCTTTTTTCTAACTTTATATATGTAGTTATTGTCTGTTTTGTGCTTCTAATATTTATAAAATAAAATAAAAATAAATTATTGTTTGATATATTTTTTGTGTAAATATTTGACGTCGTAGATCTGGGCTTTTCACATGCACGACTACAAAAATACTAAGATTTATCTTGAATTGTTTTATAGACTGTTATTTTTTAAATATGTATGAAATATGAAGTTATGTACATTATTATGTATGGCGTATCCAAGTGCCTGTATAGTAAGGGCCTACGGACAATGAAAATAAATATACATTTGCTTACTAAAGGAGACAGAGAGGTTGAATTCTTCAAATAAGAAGTAAAATACATTCAATATTAAATTAAATTAACTGTGTAACCTCTTTTGTGAAATTGAAAAATAAAATAAATACGATTCGTTCGATAAATTTTACTTCGATTCTATTCAATTTACCAAACATTCGTTGAATGTAGTTATTTGCGAATGAATGAATCGTTCTAAAATCAATGCATTTTACGTCTCATAAGTTAGCAAATGGCGCATCAGAAAATATATCCAAAGCAATCCTTTTGCTTTATATTGCAGGTTGTAGATATTGAGAAAGTAAACTAGAATAATGTATCCATTGTAAAAATCCATCGAATGTTTGAGTAATAACAATCAAAAGAAAAAGATTTTTATCTATGGCAAAAATAAATTAAAAAAGTACCAATGATTTGTTACATTATGAGAATAATTATAAAGTTTAAAAGGTCACTAAATTGTTTCTTCACGTTAGTATCATTAATATCATATATTATCATTATACCATTCTGGTACCGTCACTTACGTATGCAAGCGAGACATGGACGTGGTTGAAGAAGGACGAAAGTGGAATAAATGGAGTAGAGATGCGATCGTTGAGAAGAATGGTTGGTAAAACGCTGCGTGATAGAGTGAAGAATGAGGATATTAGAAGAATGAGCGGATGCAAGAAGACTGTTGTGGACAGAATGCGTGTAAATAAATTGAGATGGTTTGGTCATGTGGAACGAATGAAAGAGGAAAGAATGACAAAGAGGATATACTTATCTGAAAGAAAGGGTGTGAGGAAACGCGGGCGTCCGAGAACCACGTGGCTTGATCACGTGGATCAAATTCTCAAGGACGGCCGCGTGTTGAGTAAGAGGAACCGACGTGCGTGTATGAGGAACTGTATGAATGTGGAGGAAGCGAAGGAAGTGTGTAAAGATAGATCTGTTTGGCGTTCCGTTCTCTCTGCCTACCCCACTTGGGACACGGCGTGAGGGTATAGTATAGTATAGTATAGTAGTATCATTAACGAGCAAATTAAATACTGGAGTGCAAATATTGAAATAAAAAGCATGAGTCAAAGAAAAAGAAGATTAAAAGCAATTTTGATTTTAATGGTTCTTTTATTTCATTTACTTAATCATATCCTAAATTCATTACTTTATAAATAAGTATGTCTAATATTATCTATAGGTATTTATGTTTGAATTACTATAAGTTGCGTTATTTCTCTTCTATAAATGTTCTATGAGTAGGTATTTATGTTTCTATTACTAAAAGTTGCGTTGTTTCTCTTATATATTATGTATGTTCTATTTTTTTTTTATTACGCGGCGGCAGAATTGCCATCCACACTTCTCAGCATTATACAACCAGATAAGTCTCCATATGATCAGTCATGGTCACACAAAAACTTAACAGTCTAATGCCGGGAAAATTCACCTATCCAGATATACAGGATATCAAAGGATTAGGCTCAAAACGCGGGATCAAAATACCAGCATTGTGCCTGAAATATCTGTGTTCAAAAACTTTTTTACAATATTACAAGTGTTTATTATAATAGATTTTTGAATTTTAATATACAAATTAACCGGTAAATCTAATTTTTGTAAATTATTTATTAAAGATTTCGGAGTTACCCCTGTAGCTGGCATGACTAAAGGTATTATATAAACGGACCTAGAATGCCAAATATTTTTTATTTCTCCTGCTAGTTCTGTATATTCACGTATTTTTTCTGCGACGGTTGTTTGTATATTATGTGTATTTGGGACAGCGATGTCTATTAGGTACGTTATTTTATTACGTTTATCATGTAATACTAAATCGGGTATATTATGATGTATTTGTCTATCTGTTATTATGGTTTTATCATAATAGAGCCTGTAATTTTGATTTTCTAAAACCGGTTCCGGGTTGTATTTATAATAAGGTATTACTATTTGTGAGTTTAAAAGATTATGTTTAATTGCTAAATTTTGATGAATTATTTTTGCGACATGATTATGTCTATTGGTATACTCAGTTTGAGCGAGAGTGGAACAACCCGAAACTATGTGTTGAATTGTTTCCGGTTTGGCTAGACATTTCCTACACGAATCATCAATTATATTTTGATTTTTTATGATATATTTTTGATAATTTTTTGTATTTATTACCTGATCTTGAATTGCTAGCATAAAACCCTCGGTTTCCCCATACAATTCCCCAATGGTCAACCACCTGTTTGACGCATATTTGTCAACATAAGATTGGTTGAGATCATTGAGGTGTCTAGCATGAAGTTCCTTCCTACCCCAAGATTCTAACAAAATATTTAAATAGTTTAATCGCGGACCTACTGTTTCGTCATTTAAATTTAAAGGTGTATGATTTTTATCGGCATGTATTATAATTTTATGTAGTATAGAATTATTTTGTTTGTTTTTAAAAAATGTTTTAAGGGATTCTATTTGATTATTATGTAAAGAGGAAATGTTAACAATTCCTCTTCCTCCTATACTCCTAGGCAGAACCAACCTTTCTTTCGCGGAATTTGGATGGTGATATCAATAAATAAGTATTAATGTTTGTATTACTAAAAGTTGCGTTGTTTCTCTAATAATTACATACATATTAAGTATGTACTATTGGGTGATTGGCAAATTCCGAATAAAAAAGGCAAATGGTTTAAAGAAAACATCTCCAACATTTGCATTTGTGCGATATCGGGAAAACCAGAAAAAAACTCATATTAGACATGAACAATATTTTTTGAAGAGGCTGCCAAGTGTAGGTACATATATGCGTACCCTACGATCTCAATAATATCGAGGAACCACACAAAATCATTATTAAAGCATGGAAACAGTATGAAAAATTGACATGGAAGCAATGACTTAGATACCTTGTGAATTGTAAAATGTAAGTAATTCATTAGTTGAGTCGACGTTCATTTTGTAAAACTCCATGTTTAAATATGGAGAAAACACAATTGGTTTTAATTTTACTTAATATTTAATTGAATAGTAATTAGTGACCTGTTATTATTTGTTTTAAATTGGAATACTTTTATTAGAAAAACGCATTGTTTCTAGAATATTTAAGTATGTAGGTACATTTATTAGATTCCAATATGTCTTTTTTACATTTTATAAATATTTCAGTTAGTTGTTAAGTGATATGAGTTCTATAATAATAACTCCTGACTTCAGTGGCTTAAAACTATGATAAAATTATCTTCCACCGTATTCACCATTCGCTGAAACATAAAGAAAAATATTGTGTTATTTGCTCCCTTCATCTATTTCATATATTGTACATTATTTATTTATATATCATATATTATGAAGATATGTATAATAATAATATGACTATTTATATAGCGCCGTACTGTGATAATATCACTTCAGGGGGCGCTTTACATTATTTAGGATCAACATCCACGTCCATTTTATAATAAACTACATAATACCAATTAAAAAATGGTCGTCAGAAAGATTAAAATCATAATAATAAAATTTAAAAAAAATCATAATATGTATATTATGAAGAATTACTTACGGCATTCTTCCAGAGGAATACATTCTGCATTTTCATTTCTGACATATCCTGGCTTACATTGACAACCTATTATTGGACATTTTAAATCACAAGGAAGAAATTCAGGAATTTTACATGTTCCTCCTGGGCAATAATTTGGACAAAGAACTAGATTTTGGTTCTTGTCGCAACCTGTAACAAAATTACATTAAGCTCTTTTACAAAACGTTAATATCCAATTGTAATTGAAAAAAAATCCGCGAAGTTCCCGGCAAAGAATGGACCTCTGACTCTTATATCCATCAAATACTTATATATTTTGTAATTTTATGAATATTCACCAAAAGCTCCTTGAATTAATCAAATTTCATATCCCTGACCGTCCCACTAGGCAAAGGATATTACTCAGTGAATCAAATGCACGTACCAACTACCAGAGACATTCAGTCATGAACCGTCTGCATGTGCTCGGTAATAGGTATGCTGAGACAATAAACTTATTTTTCGATGGAGATGGCTCTGTGAGGAGGAAAATGATAGAATGTTTTAATCAGATTTATTCTGAAATTACAAATTTCATTTAATTTTTATCAAGATTATTGTAGTCATTATGTTTTCATTGTTTTGTATTTTGTAAAATTGTCCACTTTATATTTTTTGTAATCAAAGGCATTTTTTGTAATCATTTTATTCATTTATTTATTTATGCCGTAAATAAATAAATAAATGAATAAAATATAGGTAGGTACCTATTAATAAAGTAAATAGCATTAGGTGTGTCACACATCCTGCATGTTTCATTTGCTGTTGGCACGGAGAGAGGTCATGTCTGATTTTACATACAGTTAGTCATCCATACTGCGAATAGTCCATTTGTGAATGATACATTGATGGTGATTTTAAAAATGTATGTAATTCTGTAAAATGATGGTTTTCAATGCTGCGAATGACCAACTCTACATAATGACATAATGTAGGTGCCTCTCAATCATATTGCTTATGGTGAATGTGATTACAAATTGTTGCAAGACCAAATTTATTGGAGATAAATTTAAAATAAATACAGTTGCCAGAATTCCTGAAATCAACTGGGCTCGTAGTCTAGAGTAAAATAAATGCTTCCTCTGTTTAAATAATAGGTAGCTACTTATTTATTTTCGAAAGGAACAAACAGTCAATACAATGAATATTACAAAAATCAACATTAAATGCAATATAAACCACAAAAGGCCCATCATATTACCACAATATAAATAATTTGAAGCAACTAAGACAAAATTAGGTAAGCACATTTTGAACTTCTGAGTTATCATTATACCTACTGAATTATAATGTTGAGTGGCTTGGGGCAATACCATGGTGGTGTTACTTAGGGTTGGAATCTGACGTACCTATCCATAGAGTAGTAGAATATCAGTAGAGCCCATCTTGACTGTGTCCAATACAAACTTTTGACTTTCCATTAAGAATATCTAACCTATTGTTAGAACAAATTTGATACGAATTGTATGTTTTCGAAAATGCAGATTTATAGAACTCGATAAAAAAAATCTACAGAAAACATTTTTAAATTTGTTCCATTACTTGTTGTGAAGAAATGAAAATTTTCATATTATACTGATCACATAAAAAAATTAATAATTAATTAGATCAAGAGAAAACTATTTACTCACCAGTTATAGTTTCCTCAGTGCTACGACACTCATACAAAAATAATGTCAAAATTATAAAACCTAGCCACAATGATTTATTCCTCATTTTTTATGATGAAGATGACTGAAAACAAAATGTAGAACTGAAAATAAATTACGAAAGATCAGAACGCTAAATATTATTGAGGATTAATAGCATTCATACTTAGTTTTCTTTTTATGATATAAACCGAATAAATTTAATAGGTAGATATGTGAGCGATTATTGCTATAGGTGGTTTCACTGTAAAATATTTTACTTTGTGTTTATGTAGTCAGGCTTTAGTGATATAGGCACACTTGGGATTTTTTTCCAAAGGAGGAGGCAGCCAATTATACATGATCGATCTTTCCCTTTTAACAGTGTATGTACTTATATCATGTTGAGTTTTGCCTCTAGGGGTGAAGGAAGGGGAGCTGCATACCTTGATGTCTTTTTTCTATAGTTACTCTCTCTCTGGTTCGGAGCAAAATCTTGTACTCTTGTTTCCATAGTGAATTTTTCACACATTTGCACTATTTTCTTATAATTCGTAAAATATGGTGCATCTAAATATGTAAGAATCACCTCTTATGTATTGCAAATAAACTCAATTACAATAAAATAAATACGCCGAGAAATTGATTGATAAGGACATCAACCTTCAAGCTGTATTTTTCTTTGTTGAGAATGATTTACATTTTGTTGATCGTAAATAATAATTAGGTACATTACAAAATAATATTAAACTGTTTTGAGTAAGTACAACCACAACCTCTATGGAATTGATGAATTACATATGTGTTCGGTTAGCAATGACAAATAAGCAGTATTTTATTCCCATACAATCTCCTCCTGAAGTTTTCTTTTTTATTTATTTATTCATTCTCTACTGTACATTGATTACATACAATTTCATAGCAAGTATAATTCAATAATTGAATACAATCAATATACAGAGGGCGACCTTCCCTTCTTTCCAATATAAATTTTGAAAATGACAAACTGGGCCCTTGCATATATTCAATGATTTCTAACGGCTTTAATAATACATATCTACCTACTTCTGATATTCGCAAAAGCAAATTTCAATCTTGAATTCTAAAAACTATGATCCAACTGAAATACCCTTTTTCTTCTTCTTCTTTCTTTCATTAGACCCAGAGGTCTGTTCATGCAGGAGGGTCCTCTTGCCTTGTGGATGCCCAGCTGTCCTTCCATCGTTTAGGGGTCTTCCGGGTAGGCGCCGTCCATCAGGTAGTCCATGTAGAGCAATATTTGGGATTCTGGTGCTACCCATCCTCTGGACATGTTCGTACCAAATACCCTTCACCCTTTTTGAAAAAACAAAATTCATTTAGAGATGTCCTCGTATTTAATGAAGCTATTATGCTTTTGTAGGATATTTAATTTGTTTTATTCTATTACTATTGTTGTTTTATTCAAATTACTACTATTTTTGTTACATCTTAATGTTTATACATTTGTACCAACTCATTTTTTATTATTGTTGTCTGTCAAATTGTTTTTTTTTTACTTTGTTATATGTTTAACGTGTAGAAGGCTCACGCCGTGTACAAGTGATAAATAAATAAATATTGCAGCTAGGAACAAATTTAATTACATCTTTCTTTATTGCTCTTGATTTTTGCAATACCTAAGAACTGTTTTTGTAGGTGGCACTCTTTGTGACTTTCTGACATTTCTCGTGTTGGGATGATTTATGAAGGAAAATATTTGGAATTCTAGTGTTATTCACCCTTAACAAAATAAAAACTTGTAAAATTTGTATTCTTTTATTATTATTAATTTCATTTATTTATCTTCATAAACAATATAAAAATCCCATCAGCATTGGCTACTCATATTATGAAAAACAGATGCAAATTTTTTGCTTAAGTTTTAAAAACAATTATCCATATGAGTCATCAAGATACAAAACAAGCACTGGAAACAAATGACCATTGTTTTTAAATTTCAAGCAATAAAATATTACATCTGACATAATGCAATTATTTAAAAGCGAGGTGCATAAAACATATGTTTTATTTATTTCGCTTTGGAATTTTACTACCTAAACACTGACACAGTGAACAATTATTTAAAGTTTATGAGAGACTGATCCTTGAATTCTTTAGATGTATTATTAGAAGTATTTACACTCCACCTCCTATTAATAATTCTAATTTATCACAGATGGTGAATATGGTAATAACTTATTGATTGTTATTTAAATTGTGATGTCTTAAAATAATCCAATTTCTGTTATTTAACCCTTTTAGTGCCATTATGTTTTTTTCTCACGTATACTTAAAAATGCCAAAGAAAACCGTAGTTTTTGATGTCATTTACCCTTATCTCGAAAAAGAAATGTATCTTTTCGGAAAATTACCCGATTTTCAAAATTTTTTCAGTGTTTCCTTCAAGAAACCTCAAAGATGGATATTCAAAGTAAAAAAAAAATGATGGAAAAAAATATTGTGGAAGAAAATTATTACGAAAATAGAAATAAAAAAAAAAAATGTGCATATGTGCTTTTCCGCACAGACCCCATGGGGCCCTTTTTTGCAGAGGGCACAAATTAAGTCACTCTCACTCAAAAGTAGCATCATGCGATTTGACAGGACCACAATGTCGCTTCTACCATCACTTTCTTCACAACTTGAACTATGAGCAGTCTTATTTGAACTATTTTCAAGTTCTGACATTTTGGGTTAAATTTTTTTTTTTTTACCCGGAATCTTTTTTAAACTTTATTTAGCTTTTACCCATGTTGAACTTTATATATACAATATGAAATAAGTGAAAAATTTTTTTTTGCGTGCATGTGACCTTCCCCGCTGCACGCCTATCACATATTGATATCGGGAGCGCCATCGCGCTCCTGGCACTTTTGGCATGTATACACAGGAGCGCGATGGCGCTCTTTGGCACTAAAAGGGTTAAATCATGCTAGCTTGATTTTTTTACAAAGTCACTGATGCTGTTAATGAATTGTTTGCTATGAACAGTCTTTTTAAGTCAGCCAGGCAAGAACTTACCCAGGACGTTGTCTAGGGGAGGGGCAGCTGCATAGAACAATTTGATTGTTCTTATAAATATTGCAGCTGCCCCCTTCCCCCCTCCCTCTCGGGACAGTTCTATTTGGGAGAGGAAAGGTACTGTCTGAGAAAAAAATACAAATACGGTTCAAAATACCATGCACATAAGTAACTATATCTAAGTAATGTAGTGTAAATTTTTTAGCCAATCATGGAAAGGCATGTTGCTTTACTATGAAAAAAATATCTTATATAGGTGCCAGTTATAGGTACATTCGTGTAAGTATATATTTGTGCTTTTTGTGAACCTATCACAATTTCACACAAATCAGACACAGTTTATCGGTATAGTAAATGCATGAGAGTATGAACTAAAAAATAATTTTACAACTTTTAAATGATGCTCCAAAGGGAGCCTATTAAGATCATAAAAACCTATAAAAACATTTAACAATAAAGACTTTTTTAACGTAAACATAAGATTCTTTTGTCACTTATCAATATGAATCATTAAATTATCTAAGTATTGTCATGAATATTGAAAAAAACATATATTGTACTAAAAACTCACAATAAACAACACTTTATATAATAGTTAAAATACTACTGCATTGCACAATGTTCATATATTATATGGACAACTTGAAAAGCGACATTAACTCAAAACATGACCTCAAGGGCACCATATTGTTTCCATCATCCAAAGCTCCTAGCAAAAAGTTATGCCTTAAAAAAAATTCTGAAGCCCTCTCTATTTGCCATCTCTCATAAACCTAGAGGCAGCTTACTGCAATATCTGGAACCCGCATATTATTACACATCAAACTATTTATGAAGAAAAATATGAGGAAATTTGTGTTGAATATAATAAAAAAATACTAATATTTAGTACTGGCTTCATTAATCACGATCCGATTTTCAAGATGTGGTTAAGAGCCGATTCCAAGGGCCAATTCAAGAATTTTAGTAGGAAAGGTTGTTCAGCTTACTCGGATGGTCCATGAAAAAAGACGTGTTTCAAAAAAAAACCAAACGGCAGAAAGCATCACCATTTTTATGAATATCGGTTTTTAATGTGCTATTAGCCGGTTTGTCCTTTTTACTCCATGATCTCTTTCATTTGACATTGTTATAAATAATCCACTTCTCGAACCCCATAATGATGTGCTTAAAAATGGATAATTTTCTTGATGTTGGAGAAGCAAGTGAAAAACTTTAAAGCAACTTCATAAATATCTTGCAATTAATTAAACCTGGGTATGTCAAATGATCATGAACAATCAAATTCGATAAATTTAATCTCTGAGCAATCTCACGACTTGTTAATTGCCCGTTTGCATCATTTAATGTTTTGATTGTGTCTCCAACAACTACATCTCACCTTCCAGAAAGTGGTCAATCTTTAACATCAAAATAGCCGGGCAAAAAATTGTAAATCAGTGATGAAACTGGCATTCTGTCAATTCATACATCTTTTCCATACCAATCATATAATTTTTTTCATGCTTGAATAGTGTTTCTACCTTTTTTACAGTAACAAATTGAGATATGCCAAAAGTGACACTTTTTACTTTCAATACTTAAGACGGCACCAAGCAAAAACAAGTGAGTAGAATCAATCAATTTGTTTCAAAAGCAAGCCTTGCTATATCGACTCTCAAAATATATAATGTTTAAGCGACTTAAGTATGAAGTAGGCTGAGAAAATTGCAGTATTGTTACAAATTGGAAAAAATTAAATTACTTTTCGAACAACTCAATAGGTTTCCATCAACACCAGAGGAGCCTAAAGACCACCATATCAAAAATAAGAATACAAGCATTATTTCTCAAGTACATATATACATTTAAAATAAAGATCTTGTATGCACACCCCTTCCTGATTGGATGTAATATAAATACGTTCCAACACCTAAGCAATATCTTGTTTATTTTACAGTGGACTGGGTATATTTTAATAAGTATTCTAAAATATTTGCAACAGAATAACCTTACACGCTACTATGCACAGTTTTTAAGACAATATGAAACAAATTATAAATCAACACTTATATTATACATAATCATCATAAATAAATAAATAAATAAATAAATAAATCTTTATTGACCATAATTTTACACAAATACATAAACAACAAAATTACAAAACGTGACAACCAACAAAATTAGGCCAAAAGGCGGACTTGTTGCTAGGCAACGTCTTCCAGTCAACCCTAAAACATTAACATAAAAAATAAAAATAAAATAAAAAATAGGTCTATGCCTACCTAATAATAAAAATAGTAAAAAAAAATAAAAAATAAATACAGGAACCCAAAGAGAAAAAGTTTTAAATATATATATAAATAATTTATACATATACATAAATAATACATGCATACAATAAATAATAATAATACATACATAAGATAAAATAAAATACTATAATAAAAACAAATTAAACGTATGTGATACATGTGCAAAAAATTGATATCTTTGCACTCCTGGTGAGGACAAGGGAGAGGGGGGAGGGGGGGGGGGAAAGAGCTCTTTATCAAGTGTCAACAAGTTACATAAAATATCATCTAGAGACCAATCTATTTTTAAAAGAAGAAAACGATGAGCTGGTACGAATTGTTGGAGGAAGCTGGTTCCAGAGTCTAGCGCCGTGAATGCTGAAAGATGAAGAATAATAATCGGAATGATGTGAAGGAATTAAAAGCAGCCTATTATTCCCAGATCTGAGTGGAAGTCCATGCTCTGCGGCAAACTGGAATCTGTCTCTGAGATATACCGGATAGTTAGGATCTGATAATACCTTAAATAGGAAACAGAGGATGTGTATGTCTCTTCTCTGACCAATAGTTTTCCAATTTAACTGGTGTCTGTAAGATGATATGTGATCATATTTGCGCAAATTGAAAATATATCTGATGCACACATTCTGAAGACGTTCCAATTTGTTTAGCAACTCAACAGTGAGATCCAAATAACATATATCAGCATAGTCGAGCATGGGAAGGATGAGCGATTGCACCAGCAGGGTTTTGGTTTTGGTAGAGAGTAAGTTTTGAAATCGTTTGAGAGTGTGCAATGTACCGAAAACCTTACGGCTCACTTCACTCACCTGCTTCCACCACGACAGCCTTGAGTCCAAATAGATACCCAAGTCCTTCACATGATCGACAAGTTCAATAGAAGACTTGTTTAACAGTAACAATGGAATAGTGGAAGTATCCACCCGGGATAAAAGCCTTGAGCTACCTAATAAAATTGCTTGCGACTTAGTTGGATTTATGAGTAGACCGTTGTGCTCACACCAACGCCCAATGCGATCTAAGTTCTGGTTCATAGAGTTTACAGCTGAGAAAACACAATCGGTTTTAAAATGAGAATATAACTGTAAGTCGTCGGCATATACATGGTATGAACACGAAAGATCACGAGTCATTGAAGCGATAAAAATAGAAAAAAGTAAAGGAGATAAAATACCTCCTTGAGGAACCCCCGCTTCAAGACCTACCCAGTCAGAAACACCCTCCGATGTAACAACTTTTTGAGAGCGATGAGTGAGATATGATTGAAACCACTGGAGAGGTAATCCAGAAATGTTAAAAGACTTCAGTCTGGCCAAGAGCAGATCGAAGTCAACACTATTGAAAGCGCTACTGAAGTCCAATAAAACTAAAAAGGAAAGTTGACCATTCTCCATCGCCAATCTAACATCCTCGGTAACTTTTAACAGAGCGGAAGCAGTGCTATGCCCTTTCTTAAATCCCGATTGGAGTGGATCCAACAGTTTGTGTGCATTGAGAAAATCTGTTAATTGAGCATGAACCGCCTTTTCCGCAACTTTGGATAATGTTGGGAGAATTGATATAGGCCTAAAATCCTTGACAGTACCTGGAGTGCTTACCTTAGGAAGAGGAATAACATGAGCAGCCTTCCACTGAGTAGGGTAACAGCCTACTGAAAGCGAGTGATTAATTAAATGAGTAATGACTGGCAAAATATGATCCAAGATAAGTGTAAGTATTCTTCTACTGATACCGTCACTACCAACCGCAGATGTTTTGATCGACAATATCAGTTTGCGGACGTCACTTAGTGATACCGGGGAAAACTTAAAAGTCTCGAAGTTAGGAACCTGATTCATGGCCATAGAGTTAAGTGTGGCATCTTTTAAAACGGGATCTATGTCTACCGGTTTAGAGGCAAAGTGGTTGTTCATTATATTAAGATCGATGTGGCAATTGGTGCAAGTTTTACCATTTGAAACAATGCCCTGTTGTCGTAGAAACTTCCATGATTCGTTTGTAGTTGCATTGGATAAAACGGTTTCAAAATAGTTCTTTTTTGCGGCTCTGCACAATCCTGAACACATATTTCTAAGAAGCTTATACTTCTCCCAGTAATGAGAAGAACGATGTTGTTTGAATTTAGACTTTGCCCTGTCGCGCCTTGCCATGACCTTACGAATGTCAGACGAGAGCCAGGGAGATGGTGGGTGCTTCATAGTGACAGTTACTAAAGGTGCATGCCTCTCAAAAAGCTCAATAATATGACTATTGAAAGTGCTCAATTTTATGTCCACATCCTCCGACTGATACACATCACTCCAATTAATGTTTCCAGCATCCTCATTGAGACGTTCAGTATTAATTC
The DNA here is from genome assembly GCA_947579605.1 of Athripsodes cinereus. Taxonomy (NCBI): domain Eukaryota; kingdom Metazoa; phylum Arthropoda; class Insecta; order Trichoptera; family Leptoceridae; genus Athripsodes; species Athripsodes cinereus. The sequence continues at coordinate 16,489,769 of OX388310.1, forward strand.
TTCGGAAATTTCTAAATGAATGTTTTTTCTTTTGTAATTTTGGTGCTTTCAATTTTAAAGATACATAAATTAAATCGTGATTTGAGAAACCCGACGCAGTGTGCTGACCAAATGATCTGACGAAATCTGTTGAAGAGGTGATAATGAGGTCCAGCAGAGTATGTGATGTTTCTGTGTTATGAGTCGGAGATAATGGGAGTACATGCAAGTTCAGCGAGTTTAATAAAGTTTTGAGCCTATGAGAACGACTGTCATTCTTCAACAGGCAAGTATTCAAGTCACCCATCAACAAAATCCTGCAATAGTTTGGGACGAGCGACTCAAGGCACGATTCCAACTTAGCAAAATAATCACTATTAGGAGGACAATACGCCACACCAAGCAAAGCCTTAGACCCCCCAATGCCAACCTCCAGAAACAAAAACTCAGCATCCCGAATAGCAGCGCCATCTGATGAACCTACAATTTTGTACTTAAGATCTTCACGCAAGTATATCGCCACACCACCACCAACACGTGAAATTCTATCATGACGAATTAATTTGAAACCAGGTAATGGAAAGAGAGAACTAGGTAGTGTCGGCTTCAACCAAGATTCGCTAACAAGAAGAGCATGAAGTGGCAGATTGGAGAAGGTGTCCAAAAGTTCTGTGTGATGAGCTGGAATGCTTTGTGCATTAATATGACATGCATTGAAGACAGAACCCGTGAGTGGAAGTGATTGGCGAAGCATATCAGAAAGATTCAAAAGAGACGAGTCACCAGAAGAATTAATGGCATCAAAGTAATTGGAGTTGTCTAAAAGAGCATAGGGTGGAGGAGAAGAGGAGGGGGATGGTAAGGAGTAGAAGGAGTCAATAGATGTATCGAGCACAGACATAGCTTGTACAGTAAACCCTTGCTAATTCGAACCCCGATATTTCGAAATTCGCCGTAATTCGAAATATTCTTCCTAAAAATGTCCCCACAATGAAATTTTCATACAAAAGACATTTGTAATTCGAAATCCCCGCTAATACGTAATTCGTAATAATATTTGGTCCTTTCAAAACAAAACAATAGAAATTTGTATGTTGTAATTCGAAAACAATGTGTTGTCATAAAAAAAATACCCATGTTTTCTCCCAAAGCTCTAGAAGGGGCAATAAAACTTATTATGTGAAGATTGTGAAGTTTGTATTCACACTAATACAAATAAACGACCTACCCAGCTATATAATAATTATTTAACACCGGGATTTCCAAATTTCCAAGTAGATCTCCTACCTTGTATGTAAACACCGTAAATATATTATTGTATTTTAATATGTACCATCTACAGCTGTATTAAGTACATGCGTACCTATATACTAGCTTATTATGTCTCAGCGGGATCGATGTACATTATGTACCTCCTATGTACATCCGTGTTGTTCATAGGCGTCTCGTCATACGTACCTATACCTACCCAAAATATTTTGTTTTAGTATTTTTATTTTCTAATATAAATAATTTCCATTTCAAATAAATAAATATTTTATATCCGAACTTTTATTCACGTTTTAAATACAAATTTGGTCAAAAATATTTTTCCCAGTTTTTTTTTTAATATCTATTGTGAAGTGAAGCATTAAAATAAATATGATTTATTTTTAAATATTCAACCGTGTTTAAGGTACATACATACATTTGTGTATTGTTAAGGTACATACATGTTTAGATTTACATGTGTGTGTGTAGTTTAGTTATGTCAAAAAGTGTTAGTTTCATCAATATTTTGTTACCTACGTTGTGCAAAATGCAAGGATTGGACAAAAACGAGGTATGCGATAGTAGCTTTACATTTGTGATAAACCACGATACGCCCATGTTTTTATTATGTTTTACTACAAACTATTCCGTTCTCGTACAAAGGGTCGCCTGTTTATTAGTAATGCGTATAACAGTAGTAAAAATTGTTAGCGCTTTCTATGCGGCTCTTTCATCAGCTTTACAATTTGTTTTTTTTTACAATTTGTCTGAACGCGCGAAATTTAAAAAACCCATCGACTATACGAAAGTGCCGATTGCACTACATTATTTGATCCGTGGAAGGGAAATATAAATGGTTTAAATCTTTTTATGAGTTAACGTCGTGTGGTATTCATTTCAGTACGACATTCATAAATTCTATACTTGCAATAATGCTAAAACGTCAATATAAGTGATACTACTATTTTAACACGCAAATTATTTTTTAAGTTTAGTCCAAATCAGCTGTTACTATGACGTATGGTCGGTATGGCTATATATACTGCGTATATCAAAATTATTTCGAAAATTTCGATAAAATATCTTATATAGGTGCCAGTTATAGGTACATTCGTGTAAGTATATATTTGTGCTTTTTGTGAACCTATCACAATTTCACACAAATCAGACACAGTTTATCGGTATAGTAAATGCATGAGAGTATGAACTAAAAAATAATTTTACAACTTTTAAATGATGCTCCAAAGGGAGCCTATTAAGATCATAAAAACCTATAAAAACATTTAACAATAAAGACTTTTTTAACGTAAACATAAGATTCTTTTGTCACTTATCAATATGAATCATTAAATTATCTAAGTATTGTCATGAATATTGAAAAAAACATATATTGTACTAAAAACTCACAATAAACAACACTTTATATAATAGTTAAAATACTACTGCATTGCACAATGTTCATATATTATATGGACAACTTGAAAAGCGACATTAACTCAAAACATGACCTCAAGGGCACCATATTGTTTCCATCATCCAAAGCTCCTAGCAAAAAGTTATGCCTTAAAAAAAATTCTGAAGCCCTCTCTATTTGCCATCTCTCATAAACCTAGAGGCAGCTTACTGCAATATCTGGAACCCGCATATTATTACACATCAAACTATTTATGAAGAAAAATATGAGGAAATTTGTGTTGAATATAATAAAAAAATACTAATATTTAGTACTGGCTTCATTAATCACGATCCGATTTTCAAGATGTGGTTAAGAGCCGATTCCAAGGGCCAATTCAAGAATTTTAGTAGGAAAGGTTGTTCAGCTTACTCGGATGGTCCATGAAAAAAGACGTGTTTCAAAAAAAAACCAAACGGCAGAAAGCATCACCATTTTTATGAATATCGGTTTTTAATGTGCTATTAGCCGGTTTGTCCTTTTTACTCCATGATCTCTTTCATTTGACATTGTTATAAATAATCCACTTCTCGAACCCCATAATGATGTGCTTAAAAATGGATAATTTTCTTGATGTTGGAGAAGCAAGTGAAAAACTTTAAAGCAACTTCATAAATATCTTGCAATTAATTAAACCTGGGTATGTCAAATGATCATGAACAATCAAATTCGATAAATTTAATCTCTGAGCAATCTCACGACTTGTTAATTGCCCGTTTGCATCATTTAATGTTTTGATTGTGTCTCCAACAACTACATCTCACCTTCCAGAAAGTGGTCAATCTTTAACATCAAAATAGCCGGGCAAAAAATTGTAAATCAGTGATGAAACTGGCATTCTGTCAATTCATACATCTTTTCCATACCAATCATATAATTTTTTTCATGCTTGAATAGTGTTTCTACCTTTTTTACAGTAACAAATTGAGATATGCCAAAAGTGACACTTTTTACTTTCAATACTTAAGACGGCACCAAGCAAAAACAAGTGAGTAGAATCAATCAATTTGTTTCAAAAGCAAGCCTTGCTATATCGACTCTCAAAATATATAATGTTTAAGCGACTTAAGTATGAAGTAGGCTGAGAAAATTGCAGTATTGTTACAAATTGGAAAAAATTAAATTACTTTTCGAACAACTCAATAGGTTTCCATCAACACCAGAGGAGCCTAAAGACCACCATATCAAAAATAAGAATACAAGCATTATTTCTCAAGTACATATATACATTTAAAATAAAGATCTTGTATGCACACCCCTTCCTGATTGGATGTAATATAAATACGTTCCAACACCTAAGCAATATCTTGTTTATTTTACAGTGGACTGGGTATATTTTAATAAGTATTCTAAAATATTTGCAACAGAATAACCTTACACGCTACTATGCACAGTTTTTAAGACAATATGAAACAAATTATAAATCAACACTTATATTATACATAATCATCATAAATAAATAAATAAATAAATAAATAAATCTTTATTGACCATAATTTTACACAAATACATAAACAACAAAATTACAAAACGTGACAACCAACAAAATTAGGCCAAAAGGCGGACTTGTTGCTAGGCAACGTCTTCCAGTCAACCCTAAAACATTAACATAAAAAATAAAAATAAAATAAAAAATAGGTCTATGCCTACCTAATAATAAAAATAGTAAAAAAAAATAAAAAATAAATACAGGAACCCAAAGAGAAAAAGTTTTAAATATATATATAAATAATTTATACATATACATAAATAATACATGCATACAATAAATAATAATAATACATACATAAGATAAAATAAAATACTATAATAAAAACAAATTAAACGTATGTGATACATGTGCAAAAAATTGATATCTTTGCACTCCTGGTGAGGACAAGGGAGAGGGGGGAGGGGGGGGGGGAAAGAGCTCTTTATCAAGTGTCAACAAGTTACATAAAATATCATCTAGAGACCAATCTATTTTTAAAAGAAGAAAACGATGAGCTGGTACGAATTGTTGGAGGAAGCTGGTTCCAGAGTCTAGCGCCGTGAATGCTGAAAGATGAAGAATAATAATCGGAATGATGTGAAGGAATTAAAAGCAGCCTATTATTCCCAGATCTGAGTGGAAGTCCATGCTCTGCGGCAAACTGGAATCTGTCTCTGAGATATACCGGATAGTTAGGATCTGATAATACCTTAAATAGGAAACAGAGGATGTGTATGTCTCTTCTCTGACCAATAGTTTTCCAATTTAACTGGTGTCTGTAAGATGATATGTGATCATATTTGCGCAAATTGAAAATATATCTGATGCACACATTCTGAAGACGTTCCAATTTGTTTAGCAACTCAACAGTGAGATCCAAATAACATATATCAGCATAGTCGAGCATGGGAAGGATGAGCGATTGCACCAGCAGGGTTTTGGTTTTGGTAGAGAGTAAGTTTTGAAATCGTTTGAGAGTGTGCAATGTACCGAAAACCTTACGGCTCACTTCACTCACCTGCTTCCACCACGACAGCCTTGAGTCCAAATAGATACCCAAGTCCTTCACATGATCGACAAGTTCAATAGAAGACTTGTTTAACAGTAACAATGGAATAGTGGAAGTATCCACCCGGGATAAAAGCCTTGAGCTACCTAATAAAATTGCTTGCGACTTAGTTGGATTTATGAGTAGACCGTTGTGCTCACACCAACGCCCAATGCGATCTAAGTTCTGGTTCATAGAGTTTACAGCTGAGAAAACACAATCGGTTTTAAAATGAGAATATAACTGTAAGTCGTCGGCATATACATGGTATGAACACGAAAGATCACGAGTCATTGAAGCGATAAAAATAGAAAAAAGTAAAGGAGATAAAATACCTCCTTGAGGAACCCCCGCTTCAAGACCTACCCAGTCAGAAACACCCTCCGATGTAACAACTTTTTGAGAGCGATGAGTGAGATATGATTGAAACCACTGGAGAGGTAATCCAGAAATGTTAAAAGACTTCAGTCTGGCCAAGAGCAGATCGAAGTCAACACTATTGAAAGCGCTACTGAAGTCCAATAAAACTAAAAAGGAAAGTTGACCATTCTCCATCGCCAATCTAACATCCTCGGTAACTTTTAACAGAGCGGAAGCAGTGCTATGCCCTTTCTTAAATCCCGATTGGAGTGGATCCAACAGTTTGTGTGCATTGAGAAAATCTGTTAATTGAGCATGAACCGCCTTTTCCGCAACTTTGGATAATGTTGGGAGAATTGATATAGGCCTAAAATCCTTGACAGTACCTGGAGTGCTTACCTTAGGAAGAGGAATAACATGAGCAGCCTTCCACTGAGTAGGGTAACAGCCTACTGAAAGCGAGTGATTAATTAAATGAGTAATGACTGGCAAAATATGATCCAAGATAAGTGTAAGTATTCTTCTACTGATACCGTCACTACCAACCGCAGATGTTTTGATCGACAATATCAGTTTGCGGACGTCACTTAGTGATACCGGGGAAAACTTAAAAGTCTCGAAGTTAGGAACCTGATTCATGGCCATAGAGTTAAGTGTGGCATCTTTTAAAACGGGATCTATGTCTACCGGTTTAGAGGCAAAGTGGTTGTTCATTATATTAAGATCGATGTGGCAATTGGTGCAAGTTTTACCATTTGAAACAATGCCCTGTTGTCGTAGAAACTTCCATGATTCGTTTGTAGTTGCATTGGATAAAACGGTTTCAAAATAGTTCTTTTTTGCGGCTCTGCACAATCCTGAACACATATTTCTAAGAAGCTTATACTTCTCCCAGTAATGAGAAGAACGATGTTGTTTGAATTTAGACTTTGCCCTGTCGCGCCTTGCCATGACCTTACGAATGTCAGACGAGAGCCAGGGAGATGGTGGGTGCTTCATAGTGACAGTTACTAAAGGTGCATGCCTCTCAAAAAGCTCAATAATATGACTATTGAAAGTGCTCAATTTTATGTCCACATCCTCCGACTGATACACATCACTCCAATTAATGTTTCCAGCATCCTCATTGAGACGTTCAGTATTAATTCTTCGGAAATTTCTAAATGAATGTTTTTTCTTTTGTAATTTTGGTGCTTTCAATTTTAAAGATACATAAATTAAATCGTGATTTGAGAAACCCGACGCAGTGTGCTGACCAAATGATCTGACGAAATCTGTTGAAGAGGTGATAATGAGGTCCAGCAGAGTATGTGATGTTTCTGTGTTATGAGTCGGAGATAATGGGAGTACATGCAAGTTCAGCGAGTTTAATAAAGTTTTGAGCCTATGAGAACGACTGTCATTCTTCAACAGGCAAGTATTCAAGTCACCCATCAACAAAATCCTGCAATAGTTTGGGACGAGCGACTCAAGGCACGATTCCAACTTAGCAAAATAATCACTATTAGGAGGACAATACGCCACACCAAGCAAAGCCTTAGACCCCCCAATGCCAACCTCCAGAAACAAAAACTCAGCATCCCGAATAGCAGCGCCATCTGATGAACCTACAATTTTGTACTTAAGATCTTCACGCAAGTATATCGCCACACCACCACCAACACGTGAAATTCTATCATGACGAATTAATTTGAAACCAGGTAATGGAAAGAGAGAACTAGGTAGTGTCGGCTTCAACCAAGATTCGCTAACAAGAAGAGCATGAAGTGGCAGATTGGAGAAGGTGTCCAAAAGTTCTGTGTGATGAGCTGGAATGCTTTGTGCATTAATATGACATGCATTGAAGACAGAACCCGTGAGTGGAAGTGATTGGCGAAGCATATCAGAAAGATTCAAAAGAGACGAGTCACCAGAAGAATTAATGGCATCAAAGTAATTGGAGTTGTCTAAAAGAGCATAGGGTGGAGGAGAAGAGGAGGGGGATGGTAAGGAGTAGAAGGAGTCAATAGATGTATCGAGCACAGACATAGCTTGTATGTACAAAATAAATGAAATAATATAAATATAAAAAGAAATTATATAAATAATAATAATAATAAAAAAAAAAAAAAAAAAAAATAATATATGTATATATATGTATATATATAAAAATAATAGATAAATAGTAAACAATGATAATACTATAACTCAATGTCCTTAACCACCAATAAATAGGAAAAGTATTAAAAGTAGGTATGTGAGCTGTATGTATATGTACGTTCATGCAACCATTCACAAATTATGCCAAGATAGTTAGATAGAGATGAAGCATATAATAATAAATAAGTCAACATGACACTCATCATCCTCAACTAAGAGGTACTTGTGCTTGCTCTGGCCATTTGAGAAAAGCAGTCACACTCTGTGCAACAGAAAATATTTTATGTGAGATATATATGAAAAACAAATGTAGGTAATTATATTATGTGGATTATTAAAACCAGAGAAATATGCATAATGGTGGCAAATACCCACTTGAGTGAATCATTCTACACAATGCTATACGACCTAGCCTCATCTCCATCAATTAGGTATGAATCAGATACAGCGAAGCCAATGAAACAAATACACATAAAAACACAATATAACATGTCTCAAAGCAATAAAAATCATAAAAGAGTAATTCTCCCATGAATATTAAAAAATTGCAGATATAAGCGCACTTAGACATTACCAAAACAATAATCTGCACCCTGTAAATAAAAACTATAATACAATAAAGAAGAAAAAATAATAATAACATTATAAAGAAACATCATGCGACCTCACAAAAATACCTAGTTAAGTAATTTGATACAATTCAATAGTCATTTCCAAGTTAAAATTTTAACATCCCCTCATGCTGCTAATTAACTACAACTTCCATCGAAATAATAATCTAAACAATAGAAACGACTCAGTAGCTAGTTATCGTTCATGAAACCTATTCATGGATCAAATCATAGACTCAACAGTAAAAGAATCATAGATTAATCATCGTGAAATTTTATTCAATTAAATTACATAGAAAGTAAACATTGCAGTGACAGGTAGGTACCTTACACTCACCTACATAGCTATAAAAATATGCAACAAATCATGAGAACCCATGAGCGTCGTGTGGGTAGCGCATAAAACTGTCACTGAAATCAAAACAAACCGAGAGTGATCGTAATATCGAGATAATAATTTAACCATTTAAGTAAAATGTACTATGAAATCAGTGTGCAATCCATAAACAAGTATCTCAATTAATAATACATTAAAAATAGAGAATATATATCAAGAGTAAAAACACAGTTAAAATAATACAATATAAGTAAACGAAAGCAAAATGGGCGCTGCATATTGATGATCTCTGAAATAAAAACAATACAAGTGTAATATTATGTCGTTGTTATAACTTTATCATTCCATATAAGTGTAAAATAATATTTTACTTGTTAAACCACTACGTTATTCGTTATGTTATTTGATAATTTAAAACACAGTTAAAATAGTATAATGTAAGCAAACAAAAGCAAAATGGGCGCTGCATATTGATGATCTCTGGAATAAAAACAATACAAGTGCAATATCATGTCGTTGTTATTATAACCTTATCATGCCATATAAGTGTAAATTAATATTTTATTTGGGTGCACGAGGTCTTAACTTCTTTTTTGAGACGTCCTTGCCGGTGCTTTGTGTTGTATCTTGTGCAATTGCCTGATGAGACCGCTTGAAGGAATCTAAGTCCCGCCTCGATGTCAAGGTAATTGTTTTATCCTTTGTTTTGATGAAAATTTTTCCAGAAGAAACCCAGGTATCAGTTCCCACGAGTTTTCTGCAGTCTTTAAATATTTGCAGGCGTTTTTTGGTTAGAAATTCCGTGATAAGAAGCGATGTGCCCTTTAGTTTCCGCCTGTTAGATATTACTTTATTTCGTGTATTGAAAGAGTCGAAGAAAACGACGACCGGTCTAGTTCTTGAAGAGATCTGCCTTCCCAAACGGAAAACATTGAATAAACAGTCTTTCAAAAGCTCAACACCAACCTTTGATGCGATGACTTCCACTACTCTTGTTCGTAGTTCTTCGCCATCGTCCTCTGTCAAACCGTGAATCAACAGTGCTGATCTTCTATTTGTGGTTTCCAGTGCATCCGTTTGATCCTCCAGCTCCTGTATTTCTTTTTTAAGAGTAGCCAGTGAATCATCTGTCATCTTTCTATATGCCGAAAACTCCCTCACCAGTTGGTTTAGTTTGTCATCAACACAGGTAGATTGCATGTCATCTAGTCTTCTGTTAAAGGCCTCCATCGTTCTCTGAATATTCTCTTCCATTTTCGCGATCTGTTCCATTTTATTGTTTTTAATGCGAATAGTTTAGTCGCGAGAAAAATTCACCGACCCGCCATGAACAACCATAGACAAAATGATTATACAACAAAATAATCTTAAAGAATCTCCAGATCACAGTGTCTTAAGAATGGAAATCGTTTCTGAAACAAACAAAGATAATATTATTAATATTAGTGACATTTACAATGCGAAAATTTCGTGACATGATTTAAAGAAACGAGTTTTCTTACTTTGTTTAAATTATCACTATTAATTTTAATTTTGCCATCGATCATTCAAATTCATTCAACCCCACCCTACCACCCTCCAACCATACATAAATTTCATGTTAGGAAGTAAAAATATTTGCTCTCAGTTTTCAAATTGCTTGTCAATGACACTTACGTGTCGAAACCGGTCGCAAAATTAAAATTAATAGTGATAATTTAAAGAAAGTAAGAAAACCCCTTTATTTACATCATATGAAAATAATTTAAATAATGTAATCAAACATTGTTCTACATAAATTGATCATGTACCTAGAGTCTGAAAAATTACATCACTAACATTCAACTAGAGTAAAATTATACAGGTGTGCTCTGAAATATACTTGTTGAGTGAATTTTCTGAACATAATGTGTGATGAGTATTGAAAGCAATTTCCAAATTTATAGAATCAAAACATGTACCTAACTGAAAAAAATCATTCTAATGGAAAGACATATTGTTTTGTCATCTTTAATGTATAGTAAAAAATAAATAAACAAAAATACCACATACCCTTAACTTCAATTCTATCCTATCAATTTCACCTCCGAGCATATCCACAATATTTTCTCCATGCTTTAACATGAAGCCCTCTAATTCATCAATGGTTTGTAGCTTTTTCACTTCCTGAAATACAAAAATAATGATTCAACAGTACAAATTATTTAAATAAACAGAATTCGTCGGTAGCCTGGAGGTAGAGTCTCGGCCTCATGAACAAGGGGTCCGTGATTCGATCCCAGGTGCTGGCAAACTCCCCTTTCACAACACAAGCTCTTAGCTTACCGTAAAAGGTGTATAAGGTTGTATTTGGGTTTATAACAAAGCCTAGATATATCTTTAAAAAAAAAACAGTGGAAATGAAAAGAGAGATCTCTGATATGTGTTGTTTAAGAATAGACAAATAATAAAATTGGTAAATAAATTACAAAAAAAATCTCACCTCTAGCATCATATTAAGATCTTGTTTATCAAGGTAAGATCTAGCTAGTTCTCTGCCGTCAAAATCTATTTCTGCCTGAAAATAAAAATACAGAAAGTTAATTGTTAGGATACGTATACTTAAGGTCGCCGGCACCGTGCGACCTTAAGTGGTGCATTAAGTTTCTGATCACCTACTGTGAGATATTTGATAAACTGTATTGTACTCCGAGACATAAAACTTTGTTAATTATGATTCCTAGTATTAAAACATTTTTAATAATCTTAATTAATTCTTTTACGTCTATGATCCCAACGGAACAAAATTAGAAAAACAGTAAACAGATCAGTGGCTTGTCACACAATTTGTGAAACTGAAGAGATGTTTACTAAATTTGTACCTCTATTTCAATATTTTTTTGTTAATCTAACATAAAAGTACAACATTAAAGTGTCTTACCTTATATCTAACCAAATTACTTCCCATATCTATTCCCTTTACATCATGTATAGCTCTGATCATAACATCAGATTCCAGATCTGAATTTATTTTATCTAATTGTTCCTGCGGAATGGACCTGAAAAATATTGACAAAACTATGTAAAATTTTTCATTTTTAACTAATAATAATAATATGATAATAATATATATTATATAGAGCCTTGTGATAAATCACTTCAAGGGCGCTTTGCAACATCTAGGATCAATATCCACATCCCTTTTTAAACTACATGGTATCAATTTATCACTTCACATTGACATATACAAAAAAATATTTTTTTTTATCTTTAGTTGATATTGTAAAAGAATGCAAGCTTCCCTCTCTGTACCAAAAAAATTGTAATTTTTTAATGGAAGATTATTGTTTAAGCATAACCAACAAAATAAGAAAATTCTATACATGATTCACCAAATTAGCACCCAACATTTAGATTTTATTTATTTATGTATATAACAGTATTTAAATCATAACTAATTGGGTAAATTGATATCAAATTGGTAAGTTATATTGATGAATGTATAGCAAATTAATGTCAGATTGTACATTTCGACGGTCTAATCCGCAAACAAGATAACTCCTTTTTTTGTCAAATTGATTTTATTGCGCTAACAGATTTTATTAGATGTAACACATAATCCTGTAAAATGATAACTCCCAAATATTTTTTAAAACTAACAAAAAATGCTACACAAAAATAAGATAACTCCATGCAAACATCTGGCAATTTGGTAAAAACGCTAACTCCGTCATTTTACCGCCATTTGTATGACGGCTGTCAGTGTGCGGTGACGTTTTTGTTAGAAAACATGCACCCATGAAACTGAAATAACGCTAACTCCATTGAAATTGTATGAAAATATGGTTAGCAAAAATGCTAACTCCTCTTTTAGAAGAAATTTTGAAAAATTATGTTATTAATTCTACATTATTATTATTTATTACTGATTTTGAACTTAAAAACAATAAAAAACAGCAATGAAAAATCATTTTAATGTATTTATTGATATATGATAATGTTTTATGTTGCTCCTGAAAAGTTTGGTTTAAGGGAGTTATCTTGTTTGCGGATTAAGCCGTCGATTTTTAAGGTTATTTTTTTTTCATATAAGCACTTGTATTAAGTGTTACTGTACAATTTTTTTGACAACTTTATTGTTACAAAATAGGCTCTCGTGTATCAATAAATAAATAAATATTTTATGGATGTATATATTAAAAATGTGTAATATTTACCTTCCAACTAATGCTCCAACATTGGTAAGTATTATAAAGGAGGCAACACATCCCAATATGGTTCCCACCACTAAACTCCCGCATGCGTCCCACTGACCATTCCCCGTGTAGGAAGACAGGCCCATGAAACCAGCCGCAACTGCTACTCCTGTCACAGCAGCTGTGTCTTCAAAAAGTACAACATTCACTGATGGATCTATGCCACGCAAAACTGAAAAACAAAAATAGACAAATTTATGAAATCCAACAAAAATCAAATAGTAACTATCAACTTTATACTTAGATTAGTTAGAAGAACATTACGGTAGTATGAACATAATCACAAATGATGCTGTGCACCAGTACGAACTTAGCAAAAACCTCTAGTCTTTGTAATACAGGAGAGATGATGGTCAGGAGTAGTCATGTTTTGAAAATGTACATTTATCGACCACAAATTTCCGACACCCTAGGTAACCATTTTTCACAATACACCGTTCTTATGAATATGACATCTAATTATTTAGAAGAAATGTGTTATAAAGTTTTGCTATAGGTAAATTTAAAATAAGGTTAAATAAAAAATTCCAATAACTATTGTGATGATGGTTTTTTGGGATTCTGTCTTCAAATTGCCAGTGAGAGGGGCTTTTTATGCAGATGATGAGATTTTGCTTCCGAACCTTGATGACTTGCATTGAGGTAACTTTGTAATATATATATTGTACCACTACTACTACAATTACTGCAGCAGAACAACTGCATGCAGATAGCCTTCTTGTATCACTAAAACTTAACACTACAAGATATATTGTAAAACAGAAATGAATAAAATATTTACCATATTCCTTGAAAGACAAATCAGCCTCCTTAGCACCTTTTCTAATGGCATGGATGGCAACCAGTAATGTTGCCCCTTCAGACACTAAAGCACCTCCAAGAATGAAGTAAGCCTAAAAAGTAATTATTAAATATTTAAAAACTTACAAAAAAACATCAGGGACAATATTTATATAATTTGTCTGACAAGATTCTTACACGTCAAGGTGTTACAAGGAGTGGTCACACTCCAGCGCATAGTAGTGAAAAACGCAAAGGAGCACTATAGCACTGTGTTAGATACGAGTTTGTTACCCTGTGGGTAAGTACGCATATTGATTTGTAGAAGAATGGTATAAGAAGATGTAAGTATTTAAAAAAAAGTATATTTGTGAATATACTAAAAAAGCTTCTTAATCACAAAAAATGGTTGCCTACGTAAAGTGTCTGTGAAATAGTTAAATTAATAATTGCAAATCACATAATTTATTCTGTATACCATGTTACCTAAACTACGATACATTATGATACAACTGAATTATAATCATTATCAAGTAATGTTAATTCACATTGCATTTGCGACCGCGTAAATTTCATAAAAATGTTTAAAGATTTAAAATAAATTATTTAATTTACCCAATAAAATGAAGACATTGGTTCTGGATGGAGCAAACCTGTGACACCGTGGTAGTATGAGAGACCAGTACCAACACAGAAAATACCTACACCAGATATGAGAGAGGCAACATAACGCATGTTTGTGTAGCCATAGGGATGTGCCGTATCTGCAATCTAGAAAATAAATGTTTCATTAAGTTTGTAGACAAAAATACATTATTTATATTGCAATTTTCAATCATAAGTCGATAATTCTATCTAACATACAAATTAAAAATTTGAAAGGTATCTCTCATAAGTGAAGTGAATTGACTGCATATATGATATAATAAACATACTTCTTTTATTTTGTACTATACAAAAACAAGTGGATGAAGATGGGCGGTATATTTTATCAAAGGCGATGTTTTACATATACTTAAATGTTTTTTAATTATTAATTTAAAAATAAAAGAAACTTCGTATTTTCCACTAAAATAACTTTATTTAGTTAAAACGTTTTCGGAACTACTTGTTCCATCATCGGTAACAATACTAAACATAAATGAATTTCAAGGACAGTCATGTTGTTTTTTAATAGTTAAGTGAGATGTAGATGTAGAAAATAACAAGGATTTCAAATTAAATAATATTAAAAATATCAAAATTGGATTATACCTGTCCAGACTTGTGAATGCCATACGCAAGTATAAGTTGGTTAATTGTGTCAGCTAATGAATGAATACATTCGGAAAACATACTGTGTGATCCAGTGTAGACCCAAGCAAATAACTTAAAGAGGAAATTGCTTCCGTTGCTGAAAATAACATACATTGTTTATTTATTTACTCATAAAATAAGACAAACAATTGTTATTGTAAATCAGTTTTCATTAAAAATTGTACCTAGTATTAAAAAATTAACTCCATCACAAAACTTAATAAATTTGCTTGGCATGTACAGCCTATAGCTATACTTTTTTTTTAAATAACCTGGGATGGTGAAAGTTCTAAGACAATTGTTTATGATAAATCTTCACTTACGAAATCACCTAAAACCTGAGATCATTGGTTGATATCTAACATTCTAAATTACTCGCAAATGAGTGGATGATCTTGAGAAGAATAGAACAAAATAGATAATTATCGTTAAAACTGCATATTATGTAAGCAGGCACTTTCTTTCTATCAGAAAAGAAAAAATGACAAAAAAATAACAACTCTCATAATTAAAAAAAAATAGATATGAAAGTAATAAAGAGTTGCATGAAAACTCGAAACTTACATAGCGACTGCAGTGAGTACTACTCTACCGGAGCGACCTTTCAACCCTTCACTTTCCTGAGGAACATTGGACCCCATCTCTCTACGAAAATCGCGAAGCCTTCGTTTAACTGTGAAAACATCTACAAAAAAATACGAAATGAATCCAAATTGAGCTTAAAGAGTATTCAAGCAGTTTATTAAAAGTGAATGGGACAGGTTATTTTTCTTACTTTGTTGGTAGCGTCTTCGTTCTATTTCTTTCCTTAATAATTCTTTCTTGAGATTCTCTCTAGATCCCCACACCTACAAAACAATTGCCGTGTGCATTTTTTATTTTATATAACTTTACTCATGTGAGATGTGCTCGACGCTACCTTCTTTATTAGTTAGATGCGTCATTATAAAATCAAATTTCATTCACTAAAACTCTCCAAATATACTTATAAAATAAAAATATAACATTTGGAATCTATTCAATGAAATGAAAATAGCGAGTAATCTCAAAATTTATTTAGACAACAATTTCCAAACAAAATCTTTAATTAAGCACTATTTCTGAATGCAATATTATAATAAAAAATAAAATGTTGGATAGCCTGAAAAATATTATAATAGAGTGGAAGAATAATAACTACCTATTATAAAATCAATGGAACAAAAATCAAATAAAATCAATCTCGAGCTTCATACAACTTTATTATAAAATCTATTGTATAATAGGTACCTATTATAAAATCAATGGAACAAAAATCAAATAAAAGCAATCTCGAGCTTCATACAAAAATCTTTATTATCAAATTGCACAATAATTACATAGCAATATTCTTAATATCCAATGTGATAAATAATGGGAGATGCCGAGATGGTATAGTAGTATAGAAGTAGTAGTAAATAAGTATTCATTACAAGAATTTACATTAGAGAATATTAATTGTATCCCTAGTATTAGCAATCTTTATTGTACCAGTACCTGATACAGCTATAATATATTATTATAACATGAAGTTAGTTCACTGGTTCCCGCATGTGGAAGACTATGTGATATAGCATATAAATAAATCTTAAAATAAATAATTTAATACTTACTTCATATGCCTTGGCTTCCACATCACGCCTCCAGAACACAGTGATGGGAGGCTCTAATTCATATGGAGACCTTCGTTTTATTTTTGGTAGTGCTTCCAAGTCTGACGGTTTTAATAAGAAATCTGACATTGCTCTAACAGGTGTGATAAAATTACGTTCTAATGATGTAGCAGTCAAATCCACTCTTAAACGTTTTACAACTGGAATTGAATAAAAAAACAAAATGAATATTATTTTTACTAACTATTTATTCTTAATACATTCACTAAGCTAAACTGAAAAGTGACACTGTTTGAGACAAAGTATATATTACAAGGTCATACCTAAGATATTTTAGAGGGAAGGGTTAGTTTCTGAAATGTTGTTTAATCCAGTGTGTGTGTTACGTCTGGCTAGTAGAGAGGGGATAAACATCCATTTCAATTTCAACATTTCCCATATCAAAGTATTATTTTTACTTTTTTCATACTAGTTAGGAACTTCTAGTAGAGGAGGGGAGGGGGCATATTATTGGCCAAAATATCATATTTTTTTATGTAAAACTACAACTTTCTCGTAATCTAACAAATTACAATTAATATTAGTTCCCTATTTAAGCTACTCGCTACACATCCTAATCTAAGGTAAAGAGCTTGTGTGATCTGGGCAAAATATATTCAAACAATAAGTAATACCTTTGGGCTTTTCTACGGGAGCCTCCAATAACTTGACAGGGTCTTTCTTTGTAAATGTAATTGTGTTAATGTTATTATCAGGACCCAGTGATACTTCAGCAACAAGCTTCACACCTTTGGTTTTCATTTCCAATTCTTTCTTTATTTTATTATCTTGTATTACAATTCTATCCATGTCATTCATCTCACTGACATCAGCTACATCATCAACCTTTTTCTCAATTTTGACCTTTTCGTTAACATTCTGAACACTTTTTAGATCATCATTTTGTGATGATTTACTAAGATATAGCACCCTATTTGTAGACAAGGTACGTGTTTCACATTTTCCGCCATAAAAGGCTCTGTCATAGGCTTTATTTGAATTGTTTCCGCCACTAATTGTGTTTACATGACATTTTACATAGCGGGCCAGTAAACAGGGAGTACGGTTTGAATTTATGTTTCTAACATTACATCTAAAATACTTAGCAACTAAAACAGACCGAGGCAACATTATTACAGAAATAATAATTGTGTATAATATTCACTGGAAAATAGCACCCATAAGATGAATATTATTTGGAGAATAATGCAATTTAATATATTTATGAAATTTTACTACATAGTCTTATTGCACATTGAAAAATCTGTTGCCTATTAAAATAATATTTCGCACATAAAAATATTAAAACTGAATACTTAATTCCGGCCAACCGAAAATGACAGCAGCTTGGCTATGGCTAATCAAGATCACAGATTCACACTCACAGATTATATTATTATAGTGATGTTGATTCGCTATCTACCCGCTACTTTTGAAAACCGGTATTTTGTTCGGTTAAAAAAATATTAACGGTACTTGTACCCGTTACTTGTTAAAATTGGTAAATTATATTGTTTGTAGCAACACCCTCTATGGATATAAGGCCTCTTCTGGAGAACATTTAACGAATGACGTCATCAATCTGCGGCCATAGATGATGCGTGCTCTGGCGTCGTTGCTTGTCGTCGAAGGCGTGTTGTGTTGTTTTGCTTGTAGGTAAATACGTATTTATTTTTTTTATCAAAAAATGGTGAATAAGTGCTCAGTGCCTAATTGTCGAGGTAATTATCATGGGGAGAAGAAATCTCGTGTGTTTTCTTTTCCTAAGGATGAGGATCTTTGAAAGAAATGGATTAATGCCATACACCGTGATAATTTTCAACCAACGCCATTTTCAAGGGTAAGTTTTCGTGTTTATTTTTATGTTGATATTACCTACTTTACATTTGTTGTATTCTGATATCGTCGTATTACATATTTAATAATTATATTCTATCAGAAATAATTTAAATACAGAATATCAGCGTCCCGAATGTTGACAATATTAACCTTTCCATAACCGCAAACATAATGGCGGCTGTTTCTTTACAAAGCATTTGTATTTTAATACTGTTCTCAATATGGAGCATTTTTATAATTAAATATCTATATAAATATACATAAATTGTTATAAATAAAACTGTGAGTTCATAATTTTGTGTTTATTACAGGTATGTGAACATCATTTCTGCGAAAGTGATTTTCAATACGAAGAGGAGGTTTGGGATTCGCTAAACAACAAAATAGTCAAGTCATTTTTGAGGCTTCCGAGACTCAAAGAGGGCGTAGTGCCTTCTATATTACCTAACTGCCCATCATACTTGTCGAAAACGCCAACGTCAAGAGAGAGTGCAGATGAACGAAGATGTCGCTTGGAGAGACAACACTTGATGGAGGCAATTAGAAATAGCAAGGAATCTCAGGCAAATTATGAACAGGAGAATACTTTTCATTCGTGGGATCAGTTTTTAAACTGGTTTAAAAAGGCGAAAGTACCCGAGTGTTGGACTGTTGTGACAAAAGATTCTGTCGTCCTTTTCCTCAATTTGGATGTTGACAAAGTGCCAGTGATTAAGTGTAGTGTTCTTGTAAATAAAGATTTGAAAGTGAAAATATTTAGAGATAATGTAGAAATAAAACACATTGGTAAGGTGCATGTATCAAGTCGATACCTTAATTCGCAGATTGGGTAACTCCATTTTTTGACAAAATGACTTAATGATGCCATAATGTTGACTGTATTCCAACACACATGCTAGGTAAATTTGAAGAATCCAACGTTATTACAAATGCCCTAAAAAACACCTCAAGAAAATTGGGTAACTCCAATGTTAGTATTTACAACGCTGCAAATTGGGTAACTCCACCATTCTGTATGGAGACTTGCGAGAGATAGGTTGTGTATTAGGAATATTTTACAAAAAAGTGGTTTTGGATATCTTATCCTGTAAAAAAATGTTAGGTAACTGTAACCATAAGTGTCAGCTTTATTTTCTTAAATTTTTTAAAGTTTTTTTTTTATAATTAGCTCCTTATGTGATGTAGTTAATATGTAAGGAACTCACATTTTAAATAATGTAACTATTGCAGGAGTTACTACGTGGAATTTAATTATTACTGGATATGTTTGCGCACAAATTTTGAAGCTGATTTACTAATATTGTTTTGTTTTTTAACATTTTTTAATAATATTATTATGTTATTATTTTTTAGTCAAATAAAAAATCTAGGTTTTAATACTTAAATAAACGACCTAATTTTTTGATATATTAGGATTTGTTGAATCATGATTAATTTTAAATAAGCTCAAATTCCGAAGAACTGAACGTGTATCTACATACATTACCTACTTATCATAAGTTTAATTTCTCGACCGACGGTTCTTGGTGGAAGTTCATATTAATAATTTTTAAAATGAAACATGATATATAGTTATTCCACTATTGACATTATTTATTTTGCGAGCCGGCTTTCAAGAGCTTCCGCTCTCATCGTCAGGCAAAAGTGAAATGTTTACTTATCATTTTATAGATGAATAGCAGACTAAAGACTTTGGTTAAATTAGTAACTGAAAATTGAAGGAGTGAAGAAAATCGTATGAGTGAAACAAATCCCAGAAATCATGATTTTCTACAAATTTATCAAAGACAATTCGAACTTTTATAATGGAATTGGCCCATCATATTACTTGGTAGTGGTAATCTTGTAGAAATCCAAAATATAAATACCTACTGATGATAATAATTTAGATAATAATGCGACACAAGGGATATTGTTAGATGCACAGGCTAATGCTATTGATCATAATATTGAAACAGAGAAGGGCAGCATATGAGTCAACATCTCGTTAGTCCCATATTCAGAACATTCAGATTCTGATGAAAACTCTGAGACTTCTCTTGGAAAAAGGATGAATCATGGAGTAATAAAAATTTAAAAAATCAAAAAGAGGTGTGATAAACTCGCCCTCTGTATATTATTATTATTATTTATAAGATTACGGCTACCCGTCCCTTGTGGGACGATTTGTGCCAATTACAATATTTTTAGAATATAACATGTAATATTAATGCATTTACTTATAAAATAATAAAATTTCTTTTGGCGGATTTTAAAATCTTGAGATATACAGAGAGGGTATCAGTGTGCAAGAGGCAAGACACTTTGATCGGATACTGGACTTCAGCTATCTCATAATACAAGTCGTAAGAGTCTCTTATTGGGCAACCGACCTCTGTACATTGATCACACCTAATTTGAATGCATTTTTTTTATAAAATTGTATATATTGTGATCAATGTACAGTAAAGAATGAATGAATAAATAAATAAATTGCCTCAAAGGAAGAAAAGCCTTGGCCCAAAAAATATTGTCTGCTTAAATAATCTAAACGAGACTGAAAATATCTTCACGAAAATGGACTCAGGACTACCACGATTTCTAAAATAATGCTCCACACGAATTATTATTTTCACATTTTGTCACTCTTCATTATTTTTGTCTAGCTATCAACGAGTATATCTCTAAAGGTGCAACTTTTTTGTTCAACTATGTTCAACTCCGTGATACAGGATAGACGATGTTCCAGGCTGGGTAATATCCTGAAAAGGCTAATTGGCCAAAAAGAGCACCGGTCTTCCGTCCACAAGGATTCGTCAGCCCGTGATTTCCCTCTTTCACAATACACCGTTCTTATAACGACAACAGCAGAGCGCAGGAAATATCGTAGAAAGAGGTGACGCAATTGGCGCAGAGTCGCACTGAATGGAGGAGGCTGGTTTCTGCCCTGTCCTGCCGAGATGAGCGTTGATGATGATGATGATGTTGAAGTATTTATCCTATATATATATGTATTACTTCAATTTAATTTGATTTTCATATTAAACACTTTAAAAATAACATTATTATGAGACCAAACAGTATACACTACTTATAGGCAAATTGGGTAACTCCATCAATTATAGCATTTATTTTACAAAATCTATCACAGAAAATTAGGTAACTCCAAAAAAAGGCTACAAAACCATTATAAACATAATTATGTCATGGTTATTGTGTTACGAACATGTATCTACACCATGTAGATATTTTAGAATAAGGAAAATAATAATAATAATATGCATAACAAAAATATTTAGTTTTTTGTCCGCCCTGTAAAGTAGCTATTTTGGAGTTACCCAATCTGCGAATTAAGGTATCGAAGTGCGAGTATTATTTGGATAATTTGTCTTTATTGTGTGCAGATAGTAATACATCATCTGATTGTTCATCATCGAATGATATTGTTTTAACGATACAACATTTCTTGCAACAGTTGACAGATAGAATGACAATGAACGTACAAAAGTTTTAGAATTTATTAAAGAACAATTAAATCTTTTAATTTGTGATCAAGCAAGGTATAGGTTTTCATCCCATTTCATGATTTTTTGTAGTTTATTGTATACAATATCTCCTCACAGTTACACATTTTTGAGGAATTCTAATTATGTCAATTTACCACATCCGCAAACAATTTCTAAGGTTTGCTCTCGCCACGACACCGGTCCGATAAATGAAAATATTTATCAAAATTTTTTGTCGTATATAAAAAAACAATATCCATTTTTAAAGTCTTCTGATCATACTGTCTCTTTAATGATTGATGAAATTTATTTAAAACCAGCCTTATTTTTTTTTGTATCTTCATTGTATTTAAACAACATCAGTCTATCATTTTGTTGCTCGTTAATTTTGTTATTTTTTGCATTGCATTGATACAACTTATACGTATAGACAATTCATAGAAACCGAGCTAGTCCCAAACTAAAATATGAATCTTGTATTTTGGGTACTAATACGACGATACACATTTATACAATGCACTGAACACATATACATGTAACACCCAGACGCAAGACAATTGAAAAAGGTCATTCTTCATTTTGCCCTGGACGGGAATCGAACCCGGGACCTCGTGACTCAAAGGAACGCGTTAGCCTCCGCGCCACACCGGTCGTCGTACTTATTTCGTGTTATGATACTGGCACTATATTGGCACGAAGAGGACAGTTTGCATGTTTCTTACATGCAGCTGATCTGCTGGCTACCCCACTTGTGGAACATGCCGTGATGGTATAGTAGTAGTAGCAGTAGATGATACTGGTTTGTATTTATGTAACGCAACATAAATACGAAATAATATCAACTGGTTAATTTATATGTACCTATATTTTTTTTATAAAAATAAAACTATTCAACAAGTTATTGTAATCATATATTCTGTTGAAGTATGTACATAAAGGTGGAAAATGTTGTATAAATAAATTCTGTATTTTTCTTATAGGTACCCACTACAATATTATGTTACTATTTGTCTTTTATTATGTTATATTGGTATTTATATGCCTATGATATACACAATTTTGTATAAAATTTTGATTTAATAAATGGCTATTGCCCCCCATAGTTGTTTTATTTTATATTATCCTTATATAATCACATTATTATGACAAAAGGTAAGTACCTACATACTAAGCCTCAGGATTGTGACGTCACAGAACAGCGCGGCGGCCTATATATCTATAGAGGGTGTTGGTATTATCTACGCGCGGATCCTGAGCATTACCCGCACGGTATACTGAAGAAACAAAGTAACGAGTAGATAATAACGGATATATGCCAAATTGACATCACTAATGGCTCATAATCACAATAGAGCAAACGTCAAATGAAAAGACAGTGGCGTTACTATATAAAAATATATTTTATTAGACTTAATTCAAATGATTCGAGGCGCGCATGTAAACACGCATTCATATTTATCTTTATGAATGTAATATTTTTTATATTTATCTTTATAAATCATAGTATAAATGCTACGTATTACGATAGATATGGTTCAATCTCAAGATATGTATCATTTGCAGGGTAGAGAAGAGAGTATTAAGTGTTCCGACGCTGTCGAATGGGCGCAGGTTGGTATATACTATGCAAATAATTATGTCTATAGTAGCATTCAAATTGTTTTACTTTGGATGATCATGTAGTGTCAGGGTTATAGACCTAATCTTGTGTATAATCATAGACTATTTACAATTTATTTTTCCACATCTCAGATATTCTATTTTTGCTGCCTTCTATATATAATTATTTAAAATGTGCGAGTAAGAAATAAGACATTCAGGATGGGTGGCATGCCTCATCGCAGATATTATTTGTCTTATGCCTGAGGCTCTAGGAACACCTGCCGTTAACAGGACACTCAAAAACTTGGGAGAAAAGAGTGGGAGACGTTCATTCTTCTTTGCGGTCTCGCTGGTAGCTGTTATATATTTATTTTTCAGTAATTTTACAAAAACTTGAAATTTAATTTTTGATAAAAATACTGGGAATAAGGTCTATATTCCTATGAAAAAAATAAAAGCCCACGATTTGATATAGGAACTCATAAACAGCTGTTTTTTTATTTATGTAATGCAACAACAATCATCTCGGAGCACACAGTTTATCAAGGAAGTGTATAGTCTCGTTATTTATTAGTAAGCGTGTTTTTGCATAGAACTCTATTTTTAAAAATCTACGAACTCTAGTTCCCAGATCTGCGAATTTTGACCTTCTTTTGCAAATCTAGGTATTTTCGTCCTTGATTAGCAGTTGAATAAAAAAAAAATGTAAAATAAAAAATAACATTTATTTGAAATATAGAAATTACATAAATTACCTGTCTGATACAACAGACACATTAATATAGACCAGAAACTACAATGATTTTTTTTAATGTCCAATTGAATTTTAATTCCAAAATAATTTCATATCAGTCCTAAACTACTCGAAGGACATATTTTGTTGTTTTAAGGGTACTTTCCTGACTTTTTCAAGTAGATTTGTAAGATGAGCAATAACTGTAATGTCTAAGTACAACTGTGAATGAGACCCTTAGCATTTTAATGCTATGAAGTGAAATAACAGTAGTTTATTAACTTGATGTTAATTTTGGAAGAATAAGAATTTTGGAACATGTTTTATGAATTAATTTGTACTTTGTTACTAGTCAATATTAATTTGTCTAAGTCTGACACCTACAAAAATTAAGTATATGATAAAAAAAAAACAGAGCAGCCCTTGTAAATAAATTACACTTCATTAACTAAAAAGTACAATAATTCCATCGGTAGGATTCAGTGTCCTATCATGTCCCAAATTGCTGTTGCACAACCACATACTAATGTTAAAAGTGAAAAGATAATTATTAAAATGTTCTTCCAGAGGATATATCTCATTTTACCCAGATTTCTGTCCCATCGATATATGATCTGTATGAATGCTGGTCCAAATAATCCAAGAGTTGAAAAGAATATGGCTCCAACCAAACCAATGATTGCATCTAGTTTGGGAATTATAACACCAATAAGCACTGAAATTTTATTATTTATTCAATTAATCTAAATGTACACAAGAGTAACATATTTGTCATAATTTTTTTACGATGCTGGATTAATCAAGTTTTTACAAGTTTGAAATTTAATATCTATCCATCTAATTTTACCATCACGCCAACTTTTACGAGATGTGTCAGGGGTATATAGTGAATTAGCTGCAAATTAAAAAAAATGTGCAGGTTTTCATCTTCGTGCCATAAAAGTAGACATTCTGGACAGAATTGAAAAGGTAAAATAGTATGTTTGATGAACATTATTAGTGTGACGTAAATACTCCATAATTACCTGTCAATGCAACAAGTCCAGCCCTCACACCTAATTCTCCCCAGAATGGATACTTTTCTAGTTTGAGTTTTGCATATTTCCACACAATCCCAACAGTTACATAAAACTGAATAGCATATGTGAAAAATATTGCAATTATAATCATAACTTTTGCAATCTGAGCAGCTCTAAAAAATAAAAGATATTAAATTTACATACAGATGCATGATTTAAAGCCTTGCAGGTGGAAGAAACCATTTTTCCACGTGAATCATAGTTTACAGTGTTTTGTCTTCAACTTTTCCTTATGGCTTTGTCAAAACCAAATTATACCACTGAAATAGTGTATTTTACATAGTATTTCATAGGTAGTCATATGTCAACAATTAGAAAATAGTTTACAAAATATCACTGTTACCAGTATGAATGCAATAATTATTGCCTCAGAACAGACTGAAGTCTATCGAGGCTGTAATTTCCATTGTAAAAATTATTTTAAAATTTGTGTAGCTGTATATAAGATGTTAAGTTAATAAATTTTTTTAAGTAGTTAAGTTTTATATTAAAAATTCGGGTTTTTTATTAAAACAGAAATTATAATAATTATAGTGCTGAATGAATCGGTAGCAGGAATCTAAGAAAATGTTTATTTTTATGAGAAAATATTTTTAGTTTGTCAATATTAAATAAACATTATTCAACTTACACATGTTCATTATCCAGGTTTAATGTTATTGTAGCTTTTATGTCATCACCATATCTCCAGTAGCCCATGAATCCCAAGGAGCCATACATCATGATGATAATGCACATTGAGACATATAACACTCCGGGACATCCCAAGAAATGAGATGGTTTCACCATGCTCATCTCTATGTACAACACTATACCGATTCCTTCCATTGCAAATATGACTGTACTGCAAAATAAATATAAGAGATTTTACACAATAATGCCTCCGATATGACTCATACATTGAGAATGATTATTCTTCTTTGTTTTGCCGTTCAATATTCCTCTGCGGAACCTGGGGATTGATCAGTAGCTCTTTTTTACTAATTAAAAGATTATGTATCATCATCATCATAGTCGCCCTCAACGCTGTTCTCGGGAGCACAGGGGGGAAACCAGCTCAACGCTCCTTCATTCAGAGCGTCTCTATACAAATTGCGTCACCTCTTCCCACGACATTCCCTGTGCTCTTATGTTGTTGTCATAGGAATGGTGTATAGCAGTGATTCCCAAACTATGGTACGCGTACCACCAGTGGTACGCGACAATTATTCAGGTGGTACGTAAGCAACCATGGCCATAGGACATACACAGTAAATAATTAGATAAAACTTTTTAAATTCAGTTCAGTGGTACGCTACTGATTTATAATTTCGTGTGTGGTACGCAAAATTAAAAGTTTGGGAACCACTGGTGTATAGTGAAAGAGGGACGCCTGGGCCGACAGAATCCTTGCAAACGGAAGAACAGTGCTCTTTTTGGCCAATTATCATTAGGCATTCTCATAAATTGACCCAGCCAAGACCATCATCTCTCCTGTATCATGGATTATTACAGGTCTCTGCTGAGTACCTATGACATGAATAAGAAACTCTACCAATGTTTTCATACAAATTTGCAATCATTATAGGTTCTATAATTTACTAAATGTCTTATGTTCCATATATTACAAGTATGATTTATAAAGAATATTTAATATTCTATGATAAATTGTGATAAATGAATCTTCATTATTTTCTAAAGGTATGCACTCCTGCAAAAAAAATTAGACATATATTCTTTTTTGCATACCTTAAAAATGATGGAAATGTAGTAACACTTGCAAATGGTTTTCTATTTGATATGGATCCTAAATCTATAAAGATGAAGTAGAAAGAAATGCCACATATTGCAATAAACAAGATGTTGGATAACACAGAGAATGGAGCTAAATGTTTTAGATTTTTAATTTGTACAAGAAGTATTAGAGCTGGCATGAGAATGATCGCATAGATTCCAATATGTAGTTCAGCCCCTCCGTACAATTCCACAAGCTGAAAAAATTAAATAAATTTTATGTTTATGTTTTACGGTCGATTCCCATAATATATTAATATATTACTATCAGATAAAATCTATTGTGCTACATTTTTTATCATAGATTGTAACTGACAGTAATGTGTAGACAGATGATTGAAAATGGACATTAGTTTATTATTTTCGTTTGGTATTAACCGCATAAGCAAATCATCCCTGTACTAAATCTTTCATAGAGTAAACTAATCATTCCAGTGTTGCATGTGACATTTATGAAAAAGAGTTGTTTTTATAGCTTTAAAATAATCAATTATTTAACCAATTTACTTCTCAAAAATATTAATTGAAAATTTTAATATTTATAATCTCATAATTGAAGCTTATTTCAAGTAGAATAATATTTTTTTGTTCACATGACCTATTATAAACATGTAATGACAGCATATTTAATTTGTAAAGAGTGTGTGGTTAATATGATTGCAGCATACTTGCTTCAACGAAGTTGTCATTAAAACTATATATACACAGCAAGATCCCAAATATGTAAAAGCCATAGCAACATCAGTGCAGTACCTAAAACAAAATATTATGTGAAACTTTTAAACACAAAAATGAAGATTCAGCTCATCATGTAAATAAATATACATTACTAGGAGCAACAATGGTACAATAGTTTACTAAATGTACTTGTTGAAATCCATCATCTTATCATGCCACTTCCCTTGCGGTATAGGGAGAAAGTGTTTATCCCTGTCTTTGTGTTGTACTCAGCATGTGTCTATTCTATAGGATCTGGTACACGTGAGATAGTCATTTGATTTTCTAGCGACTACATCTCCGAGCACCTTGAAGTGTATATTTTTACTCATTCTTTCCTCCCACATATTCTCTTCACATTTCCAGGTAGTGAATTCTTCTTTTATTTTTTTGGAGATGCTCAGGAGGTATAAGCAGAAATAAAGTACCTAAATCAAAAGTATTTTACCGAACAGCTGTTGAAAATTTCCTTAAATGTGAGGGGCCTAGCAGGAATGCTTGTTCACATGTTTCCCCATATCCAATTGTTGGGACTTTAAGTTCTTTGCAGATCTCAAATGCTGTCACAACCTGCAAATCGTATAAGTTTCAGTAAAATATTTTCGAGTTTGGTGGAAAACACCAGATGAGCAGAGAAGGAAGAGTACAATAGATTTTATAGGTCGCAGTGCACAACACACCTCGTTGAATAATCTATAACGAAACATGCAAATTAATAATGTGTCAGGAATAGTCTGTCGACCCACTGATATTAGCAAACATGATATATATGGTTCTATTTTCTTACTTTTGACATTGGTACCTGTAATATATTTTGTAACATATTATAAGGAATACAAACCATGCCGTATTCAGTTGTTAAATTCGCATTTGACAGGGCCATAAGGGAATGGTAAAGATAAAAAATAATTACAGTATGTACGTCTTATAAAATACTCTTAATGAAGCATTATGTTTAATATTTATGAAGTTATTACCAGAATTTCTGCACAATGATTGCAAATATAGCCAACGATTATTGTTCCCAAAGATCCCATGACTAATCCTGCATTTTTAAATGCCAATGGCATAGCCAATATTCCAGTTCCTAGTGATGATTTGAGAAGGTTTGCTAAGGCTTGAAAATCTCTGTCAAACAGAAGATTATATCAACATTAAATATTATCATATAATTTAAATTCATTGTGTTAAAATTCTTTTTATAGTCACATTGTTTGTAGTTGTGTGACTATATTAATATATTTAAATGTGTAATAAGTAATATAGCTACCAAATCTTAACATATTGTAAGAAGCACAAAAGATTATGAAAATATCATTTTGTTGTTATTTTAGGCATAACAAAAACTAAACATTGGAATGTATTTCTTACTTACGTTTGTGGCAATGCAACTTCTCTGTGATCATGTGGATTATAATCGCTTTCATCCCTGAAATTCGCAAGATTTTTTCAGTAATATGTCAATTTTTTTTTTGCATAAACAGAATTTGTGCTATTTGTCTCCTTCACAATACACCATTTCTATTATAACAACACCAGAGTGTCAAGAATATGCGCACAAGATTAACGAGTATTTTGCAATCCTTCAACTTGTAATCCATTTTGCTAAAGGCTGCTCAGTTATATTCCTTAGTACTAAAACAAAATAAGAATTTGCTTACCATTTTGGTTTTTCTATCTCTGGTGGTGGTGCACCACCACCCGCACCCGCAGGTTGTGAAGGGGGAGGAGCAGAGGGAGGGGATGTTGATTCTGAAGGTGTTTCAGTGGTCTCACTAAAAAGTAATGTATGTACCTATCTACAATTAATGTATTTATAACAAGTGCATTTTATTACATGGGTCAAATCAATAAATATTCAAATAACGAGCTAGTGTTATAATTTAGACCTAAAAATGGAGTTCATGATTTGCTTAAATTTTTGAGTAGCTAATGAACCCCCATTATTATTATCCCATCACATCATATCCCACAAGTGGGGTAGCCAGAAGACCGGCTGCATGCAATAAAAATGCAAGCTGTCCTCTCATGACAACAAAATTTAAAACAATTAGGTTGAGTGGCAAACCTTATCACCTAATTTAAGATGTAAAATATCTATATTTTTTAACACCTGCCTTTAACAGGACACTTGAAAACTTATAGAAAGTTTTACAATTAGTGGTTTTCAACACAAAATATTAATTATCTCGGTTTGAGGTTGGTGTACCTTGGCCGGTTTCAACAATGAAGTGTGGCACCCATTCTAAATATTTTATAGATATAAAGAGGACACATTGTAAATTTACTACTCTCCACTAGTCGAGAGATGTCGTGATGGTAAAGATAGACATAGCTTGGCATATTGTTGCATAACACTATCCAATTATGAATTTATTATTCAATACATTTTTTAATACTGAATATTAGCTTTCCCTGAAAAGATTGAAAAGAAAAGCCTTACTCTTGCAGTTTTTCAGGCTCTGCTTGTGGAGGAGGAGGAGAAGAAATGTTAGGAGATGGGGGGCGAGGACGGGGTCTTCGATCCCTAAAAAGAAACAAATCATTAAAAACTTGTAAATATACATTATGTATCAAGTCAAACATATTAGATTGCTAGTGTTTGAAGTTTTAAACCTACCCCATGATCAAAAATACTTAAAAAAAGTATATATACAACTTTAATTTGTGAAAGAATTTGTAATCTTTATAGATATTATACTCATTTTTCATGCCAACATTCTATTACAGTAACAAATGACAGAACCATGCACAAATTATATTTAAACAAAACACCTAAATTCAAATATTATTAATTTTTACAGAAACATATGCAGGCACCTACTAGGTACTGAATTAATATTATTCAAAATCTATTCATATTTCAGGCATCTGTCTTTATTCAAACCTAAAGATTTTAGCAACTAAAATGAATTTGTGTTAAGTATGATATTATTATAGACGTTTTACAAAGTATTTTTTATATATTTATTTATTAAACATATTTTCATAAGTAAATTTTTTTTTCATTTACACAAGTATACAACATAAAAACACTATTTATAGATTAGCCACACTAGCCTCATGGCTGTATTGTGGCCGCAAAAAAACATACAAAAAACAATTATAATTATAAAATCTTTAAAAAGAACTATCAATAATCTCTAAAAAGATATCTATTATTCATATTGTTTTGTTATTTTTTGTTTATGTTCGTTAATATAGTTTTATTATTATTATTAAAGCAATTTACAGAATGTTCTTAGTATTGAGCTATTTTCCACAAGTTAATAAACCAGTGTGGCATTATTAAACACAAAGATCATTCTTTTTATGTCATAAAAAATAAAGCATTGAGGATTGATGACAGACCTGCCTTATTGCTAAATTTTTAATGTTAAATTATTTTTATAGACAATGATGATTCAATGACTGGTGTAGCGCTTAGGTGACACTCTTGCATTTGAGAGACAAGGTCCCAGGTTCGGTTCAAATTGTTCTGGGTTTGAGATTTACATAATGTGTATATTATAGTGCTTAGTGTATTGCATGGACGATTTGCAGCGGAGGTAACATTGTTGCCTTTGAGTCACCAGGTTTAGTAGTTCTCGGCTGGGGCAAAATAAATAATGACTTCAAATTGTTACGGATCTGGGTGTTACGTGTGTATGACGTGTTTAGTACCTACCTACCTATATCTGTATTTTCATGCCACTACCCAAAATACAAGATTCATAATTATCTTGGCATGAGATTTATTTGATCTATGTGAATTATTTATGCATGTTATATTATTTTTTTAATTGTTTCTAGATATCACTTATTTGCTGCATACTTATACCTATTAGAATCTGGTTGCGAAAGACTTAGTTAATCAATTTTCAGTCTACATCCTGGTATTATGTTATGATACCAGAGTATTGATGTTTACAGAAATTTTGAAAAATAGAGGAATATAACAATTGAGAAAAGGGAAAAAACAAACTAGAAATTATTACAAATCTATTTATTTCTTAAGGATAATGTTATACTCATATCATAAAATATATTATGTATAACATTATACTCAAATAATCTACTTACTATAGTATATTATATGTATATAAAAATAAAAGTTTGCCTTTAAGGCTGATAAAACTAAGCATGTAGTGTAATACTATTTATCCTTATTTTATTAGTATCTACCTTTTTTACCAAATTTTACCAAATTTGTTTAAAGTTTCCTTTTAATTGAGTCACAGTATACTTTTCCTACATATCAATTCTAAGTTCCCACATTCTTTATTTTTAATAGTTATGTCAATAAATTTACACCTACTTCATTAAACATTGTATATACATACTTAAAATTAAATCGCTTTATATATTACAGGATGTTTGTATCAGCAACATAATTTCCAGTAGTAGGTATATAAATTGCAGGTATTATATTTTTAAATATTATTTATTTCAAAATACATTAAATTTATTGAACATTGGTAACTTCAATAGAAATGATTAAAAATTGTAGCTTTATTATGAGATATTGAATATTCTTCCATAATTTTTGTTTTGAAAACAGTTTGAGATTAAAGAATTAACAAGTTCGAATGAATAAAAACTATTATGAAAATAAAAAATGTAATGCTCCTACACCTAATAAAAAAAAACTACTTGGAGAGTGTTTTTCTGAATGGCTATTTTGTATGAATAAGAAATGGTGAAATTGGTTCTACACAATACGGATATCATCATTTAGAATGTATTAGTTGTGGTTGCACCATATCAATTATAGTAACTGTCACACCGCAAACCAATGTGATAAGAGAAAAGATTATTAACAATATATTCTTCCATAATAGCCAATTGAATCTACCAAGATTTCTGTTCCAACGATAAACTATTTGTACAAATGCCGGCACAAATAATCCCAGTGTTGAATAGAATATTGCTCCAACTAAACTAATGATTGAGTCCAGCTTCGGAATGAGAGCTCCTACGACAACTGAAAACACAAAGAAATTATTAGTCTCAAAGAAGTTTACTAATAGACAATTATATTTTTTTATCAAATTTTGTTTACTTAGATACATACTAGTTAGAATTACAAGTGATATCCTTAATCCAATGTTTGATAATGTTTGATGTTTTGGAAATTGATTAACACAATATTTCCATATGCTTCCCATAGATATGTAGAACTGCAGTCCATATGTAAAGAATATAGCAATAATGATCATGATTTTTGCTACCTGAGCAGATCTAGAAACATAAATAAAAATATATTTTGATATAAATTGTATAAAGGTGTAAACTGGATATTATTTGAATAAAGATTATTATTATTATTATTTATAAGATTACGGATACCCGTCCCTTGAGGGACGATTTGTGCTAAGAAAAATATTTTTAGAAGGTAGTTTTGATATAAATCAGCTGCGATATTTTTTAAAAGAAAAACTTGTTTATTTCAATAGAATGGTGGAATTAGCGTACTATATAAAATATACAAAATATTTCTTTATAAAACAAAATTAACTCACACATATTCATTATTTAAATTCAGTGTTATACTGGCTTTTACATCATCACCATATTTCCAATATCCCATAAACCCGAGGAATCCATAGAGAAGAATGATGATCACCATGGACATATTTAGTACTCCGGGACATCCCAGAAAGTGTGAAGGCTTTGACATAGAATTTTCCAGATGCATTACAATACCAATACCTTCCATAGCAAATATGACAGTGCTGGAAAAATAAAGAATATATACATACCTGGATAATCTATATCACACCATCTCCCACGTGTGCTCCGACTCAAAGTATGTAATAATATACATCTAGCATATCATAAAAATTTCATTTTAAGAAGGTTTGTGTCAAATTGATGAGCCTTATAAACTTTATACTAAGCAATCGTACCCAGGTATCACAAAGATAGAATGGGTCAATATCAAGATTCAGTCTATGGATCTTGTGCTTGGAAATTCGAGACTCTATGATTAATTATAGGCTTTTATTGAATACAAGGACTAGGTCTGCAGTTCGCTGCTAATCTATTTTGCCTTCACAAAATAACCTTAATGTGATGATGTTTCAGACGTTTATAAGATTTACATTTTTGTCTAGATGTTTTTACTAAATTCCCTCACCTTAGAAAAGATGGTAAAGTGGTAACAGTAGTAAACATGTCTCGTTCTTCAATTGATGGTAATTCGTCGACTGTGTAGAAAATCACAATAGCCACAATTGTGACATACAAAATGTTGGATATGAAGGAGAAAGGTGCCAAATGTTGTAAATTCTTTACTTGAACAAGTAGCATGAGCGGCAAGGAGATGATGACTGCGTAGAGGGGAAGATCTATTTCAGGACCACCGTAATATTCAACCAACTGAAACAATATATTTTTTATATTATTATCAAGGTTTAGATCTACAAGAATTCACCTAGAATTTTGTTAGCTAAATCCAATTTCATTCACAAAAAGTTAGTTTTAACCTTGAGGGGGAGGGAGCAGACCCCAACTTCGGTGGTATTGTTTTTTCCATTCTTAAATATTTTACTCTCTTTGCATACTTTGATACTATTTTACAAAGTTTCATATTATTTTTGAACAGCCACAACTTCACCCCTCTACTATTCAGATCTATGTATCTTAACAGTCATGGCATCACCCAATAGATTAACTATAGGGATATTTTTGATAAACATACAGATTACAGGTCGTTGTCTCCGTACTTTTATAGAAAAACTATTCTATTCTATATCCTCACGCTGTGCCATAGATGGGGTGGGCAGAGAGCTCTTTCAGATAAATGCGACCTCTTCGTCATTCTTTCATAAACCATTCGATCTACTTGTCCAAACCTGCATTTAGATTATTGCAACCATGTCAATGGTTGTGTTATTAGTTGAAAAATAGTACCAGAGAAACTACCCGTGTATATCCATTGTACCTACTATATTTTCATCATTTGAATAATTTATTTGGTGTCTGTTTTTAAGAAGGTTATGTATCAATTACAAACTTACCTGTTTTATAGAATTGGTCATGAATACAACGTAGACACAACACCCTCCTATGTATGTGAAAGCCATGGCGAAATCTGTTGTATATCTGAAAATTAATAGATATAGATAACATGTGTACCTATATGTAGGTAATTATAAATAGAGGTAGGTACATAATACAAAGCTTATTCAGTAGAACATTTGTGTATAACATACTTATTATCAAAAGACATTAAGACACTGCGTTTGTTAAGATTTTTTTGCGCATTATTTGATGAGATAATAACGATTGTGCTTTTTGACTTTTTAGAGAGGACGGAAGTGTCCGTCCGCGAATAGTTTTTAAAATTTCCAAATATCTAGTCTTCATCCTTTGTATTAGTCTAAGCAAACAACTAGTACGTAGATAATACGTAATGTAAGCTAATTCTAAGTCATATTGTAAAGTAAAGAGTCGGTGGACATTAACGGTTGTATTTAATTTCAGGAAGGATTTTGTCAGGGGGAGTCCTTCAGGCGAACCTTGAGCCCTTCCTTAGAAAGAATTTGCTTGAAGAGTATGGATGACACAGGAACTGACATACCTGTAACATTCATGGGGAGGGAGGGTGCAACCCTTAATGTGTTGTCCGTCCGCGAGCATAACTTTGGTTTAAATATGCGTATAAATGCTATAACTTTTGAGATAAATATCTGTGAGGTGAGTCTCATTTTAAAGTCTATACGGCTATTTTTTTCATACGAAAATATTTTGTTCAATTGATCGACGGCTCCCGACCCTGCAGGGTTACTCTTGACAAAACTAAACACGATCTTAATCTAGTCTTGATCTTGATCATACGACGCACAAAGGGACTATGGTCAAAAACACCGCGCTACCGCTAACGCGCGATCAAGTCACTTCGTGCGTCGTATGATTAAGATCAAGACTAGATTAAGATCGTGTTTAGTTTTGTCAAGAGTAGCCCTGCTGTATTTTAAATATTGTGTATATAGCTATAGACTAGTTCGCTTTGCTTCCCTTTCTTATTTTTTAGGGAATATGAATAAAAATAATTAGGTTGTTACCTAATAGCTTTAGCATATTTTCTAATCCTTTTTGGTCCGTTTAAGAAAGCCTCTTCACAAGTTTCTGCATAACCTAGAGACGGAGTTTTTGTTTCTACGCATATTTCTCGAGATGTTTCAACCTGAAATACAAAAAGTGTTGTCATAGATAAGTTGACAATAAATATTGTTATACGTGAATAAATATTACGTAGATTAGGTAGCGTATATGTCCGAGTTTATATTTTATTATTTGCAGAGAAATTAGCATATTAACACATATATCAAACATTGAATAATTGAGGTATCTATGTAGAGAAGATTGTGATAAGAATTATATTGGGTTACCTTTTCAGTTTTTATCATCGTCATTATTTCTGAAGTGTTTATATAGAACATGATTGTAATGGTTTTAAATTATATTACTATATTATTATTTTTGGACACACTTAACCTATAATATTATTTATAGGTAAATGATATTTATTATAGTAGGTAATATATGTATCTATATATCGTTGACCTAAATGGTATGGACTGGTAACGAAGTTCTATTTTTCTCAGAAAACATGTTTCAAAATTATCAATAATAATTATGATGTTATTTCACTTCAGATGTAAATAGGCTCTTTTCTACTTAGACTTGAAGATAATGTGAAAAGAGCCACCATGCCAATGTCCTTTAAGTCTAACGACACCAATGAGGTTTATCCAAAATTTTGTTTGGTCACTATGTATTGATTATCACTGGGAAAATTTTATACGTATCTACTTATTTAAAACTATATGTATCTGTCAATTAAAATAATAATAATTAAAGCTTACCAGAATTTGAGCACAGTGTGTACACATGTATCCAACGAATATTGTACCCAATGTTCCCAGGACAATGCCAGCATTTTTGAATGCTAATGGCATAGCTAATATTCCAGACCCTAGAGATGATTTCAATAAATTTACCAAGGCTTGAAAGTCACTGTAAAAGAAGTAATGTGAAGAGATACGGCACTTGATATTTGAAATAAATTAATTTTTTTTCGATAAAGAGGTAAAACAATCAATACACATTTATACATGCTCTGATATAATATTTTTTCTTGAATGTAATAATTAATATTATTTATTGATTTGGCGGCAACACTCGTAATTATGTAATAATTAAAATAAGAAAACTCACTTGTTAGGATATTCAACATTCCTGTGTTCAAATGGATTGTACGTGGTATCATTTTGACGCTCTTTGGAGTCATTATCACCACTAAAAACAATCTTAATAAATATAAACCTCGTTACATATTTAAAACGACGCATGCGAATATATTTTTTAGGGATTTCTTAAATCACCTGCTTTTAAAATGTTATTATTAAATCATTGTTCAAATTGGTTCTTAGCATCATATATTAAAATTTAATATTTTAAGAACAGTGTCCCACAGAAATAAAAATCCTACAAAAATAGAAGGCTCCAATGAAGAGTTCATTAGTTAGAGTAGGTATGACTTAATGAAAATATTCGTACATGTGTCATATTAATTATGCAACAAAGATATAATGGCAGGTCATAAGTTACTTGTTAAATACGGCGATGAGGTTTGCCACTCATCCTGCTTAGTTCCTTCTTTACTTTACAAACTAAAAAAAAAATGTATGTACTTATGTATAAAGTGAAATTTACTGTATTTGCTTACCTTTCAGGCATGATTGTTTTATTTATGTGTGCAATCACTTGTACCGAATGTGTCTAAACCAAGGTATCAGAATTTTGTAAAACTGAAAGAAACATAAATGTGAATCTGGTCTGTAATCAAAGTTTATAAATGCTTACTACTCACACATAAAATGTCATTATAATCTATTAATTGATTGAATGATTGTATTAAATGTATGTTTGTGTAAATTTGCTTGTAATCAATATACAATAAACTGTAAATAAATAAATAAAAATACATATTATGAAATGTTCAGTAAAAAGACAGCAAGATCCAAATAAATTAACGACGCTGTTGTCACAAACTTGTTTTTTTCTTTGAGTACATAGATGCATGTATGAGAAACTGGATGAATGTAGAGGAAGCGAAAGAAGTATTTAAGGATAGAGCAACATGCCTACCCCAACTCTGCCTACCCCATCTGGGACACGACGTGAGGGTATAGTATAGTTTAGTAAATAGATGCTCATTTTACAATTCAATCAATTTGATTTTACGTATTTTTTACCCACAAATGAATTTAATTAAAATGTTCTATAGCAAAATCGTTCGTGAATCGTAGATTCCTTCATATGTACAAATAATATGCATTCGAAAAGTTTTTGTCTTATGATCTATGAGCAAATAGAAAAAACACTCATCAAAGAATTTAAAAAGTGCGGATTTGCAGTGATCAATTATCATTAACAGAATATGTAATTGATAATAAGAGTATGATAAATTTTATTTCAAAATAACTTATATTATTTTTAATGCAAATAAAATTAGTGCCCTTTAATGTGCGATCATTTTTTCTATTTTTTTTTCGTCAAAAAATAATTCTAAATAACTTACGTATTGGTTTTTGTTTATCACAATGTTTGACTTGTTGATATTAAATGGATTGTATTCCATTTATTATTATTTAACTGAAACCTTATAGTTTTTCACTTGCACGTATTCCAAATGTCGACTGAATAGTGTGGATTTTACAACAAAAATAGTATTGTTACTTTTTAGAATTACATTTAACAATTTAATATGTACATACATAGGACACGTACAAACAGTTTAAACATTAGGTGTATACCAACTACAAAATATTGTGATGTTAAATCGGATCATTTGGATCAAATAAAAAAAAACGGATTTGGGTTATTTATGTAGAAGATATCGTACCCTGCTATAAATTTGCCTTCTGTAAATTGGATTGTATTATTGATTTGAATATTTGTAATTAATGTCTGTTAAATTCTTTGTAATCTTGTAATCAATGTACAGTAAAGATCGAATAAATAAATATAAAATCGAATGGACCTAGAGTTGCTGTAGAAGAGAGAAGAAAATTAAGATCTGTCATTTTCAAAAACCAAACCGAATCTTTAGGATAAATAATTGGTATTTTTAATTATTATACAGTCATAACCGTTCGAATGAAATTGAAATTATGTACTTAAAAAAATAGATTAAATTGGCAAGTACCCGAAATCTAGTTGTTACGCATTATGTAGAAAACTGGTATTCAAAACCGATAACAGATGGCAGCTATATATTAGTTACATCACAATTAATTTGGATTATTTTTAGTAAATTACAATATACATATTATATTATATACCTTCTATGTCTTCTGCATTAACGTAAATAAATAAAAGAGAAGCATATTTCTTAACACATTTTTAGCGCGGACACAAATATTAATAACCTCTGATGTAGAAAAGTAAAATGTGACAAAAAATCTTTAGTTTACGAGAAAATTTTTGTCTACGAATTTTTTCCAAAATAATACATTAAGATTTTTACTGAAGATATAATTACCAAAATGTACCTATATATTATCTAATATTTTATTGACACATTATTTAACATTTGAGGTGTATAAGGGCAATGTCACATCCATTTATATTACATAAATATTTGACCATGAATGAAGAAATGTTCCTATTTTCACTGGCTAAACTGAAATAAAGAATAAAATATAATGTTTTAGGACCGATGTGATTTTGCTTCTACACCCCTTATTTATTTTGACTTCTTTTATCACAATCCCCTGAAGATAGGTGAATACAATAATTACATTTTTGTTCTCTACGTAAATATACTAAAACTTTATTGCTGTATACCTACTGTATATTAATGTATTTACATATTAAATCTTTTTTGCATAGTGTTCGAGGACAATATATTAGGCCACAAAAACGGTAGAAGTGAGCTAGTGTCATAAATAAATAAATAGTATGGTTATATTATTATCTCGTATTATATCTTTCGCTAGAGCAGAAAAAGAAGACGGTTCTGGCAGGACCATGTGAACTGCGAACGATACTCCACTGGGCGAAGATGGAAGGATAGTTGGTCTTCAGCGTTGCAAGAGGAAACAAATTCCAAACAAACAGATCAATGATCTACTACAAACAGAAGAGGAAGAATTAAGGTTTATTGTCTGTTATACTTTAAATACTTTAAATAACACACAGTTTTCTTTTCACTAAGATTTATTCTAACCTTTCTCAGTTTCAAGAGTTCTCTTGAAACTGTCAATTCATTAACATTGACGAAAGCGCTCGAGGTTAGAATAAATCTTAGTGAAAAGAAAACTGTGTGTTATTTAAAGTATAATATCATCATAATGAATTTTCACTCTGTGAATGTACAAACTTTAGAGTTATTTTTTATTGTCTGTATTTATATCTATCTCTGTTTGAATGGCCGTTTTAGAGGCCATTCAGACTTGGAGATAATAAGAAAATTTCGATTTGTGCAGATCTATATTTAAGGTATTGGAAGCATAATTTGCAACCCTCAAAGTGTTGTCCGAACTAAACCTCTTCATACCTGAATTCTGTATCAAATTGCGCCAGAATGTCTCATTATATCCATCACATAAATTGTTCCAAACTTCCCCATAGGCAAAACCATTCATCTCTTAAAATAAATAATGCTTCCCAACACATTATTCGAATAAGTTGTTGTCTTACAAATTACAAGAATATTATATCTAAATGTCAACTTCCACTATAACTTTTTCTATTATAGGTAATCTTGCTTTGTTGCTTATTAAACAGCTGGAGACACTTTTTAATTTTTGTTAATTTCTCATAGATTCAAGCGTTAGTGTTGACTCAATACAAAATATCGATTATCTCATTTTGATGTTGATGTGGTTTGATACATTGTTCATAACGACATCCAGATAGATACCTACATACACCTATACAAACTCTTATTTAGCGAGAACGAGAAGGTAGCACTGATAGTCGAAAAAAATAATCTGAATTGCTTTGAAAATACTTAACAAATAATGTTCCTCAAAGTATGTAGCATGACTTGGATCAAATCATAAATCATGAATATAATGGAAGCAATGACAAGTTTTTGTGACTTTCAAGAAATATAGCGAACAGATAGATATTTTCATTTATTATCTTAATTTTAGCCGTGGAGCATCCGGTGAAAAAATTGGTCTACCACTATTTTTCGTAAGTTTTCGAGTGTCCTGTAAAAGGCAAATATTCGTAAGAGACATTTATTTCAAAAAGTCGGCGATGAGAAATGCCACATACCCTGAATATCTTACTGTTTATTTGCTAGAATATGAAAACTTGTAAAAATAGAGACATTTTATGTACATCTTAAATTTAGCAATGAGATTTGCCAGTCGTCTATGTCTCAATTTTTGTTAACACATAGAGGACAACTTACAAGTTTATTACATGCAGCTGGTTTGCTGACTACCCTTTTGTGAAAAAATGGATTTTAATAAAAAAAAAAATCCTCCATGGTTTTGAAGCCTCATATTTAAATACATTATAGGTACGTCTTGCGTGTATCGTGCATCACAGAATGCGATGACATTTTGTTCAGTAATATTTTAAAACATATTACATTTCCTAATAGTTACTCAGTGTAATACTCTTGTAGTTAGTGTAACTTTCAAATGTAACTATATGTTATGTAATATAACTACAAGGTACCTGCGCTATCTACTTATAACTTATAATATAATAAACATCAGTTAATTTTAGTACCTACTCAGTTGGATTTAATGAGTTTATAGTATAAATTTCTGCCATAGATTAAAATAATATAATATCAACTGTTGATTATTAGCAATTGCTGTATAATATTATATCATATACACTAACCCAATTATCTTGCAGTGTATTTATGAATAATTAGTTTAAATGTGAAATATGTTTTCAAGCTGTGAAAGATACTATAAAACACGATACTAGATATGCCCTCACGACATATCCAAAGTGGAGTAGGCAGAGAGGGTGGAGCGCCATAATTGTACATCCATTCTAACATGCTTCTTTTGCGTTTTTTACTCAACATACGGCTGTCTTTGAAAATTTGATCCACGTGATCAAGTCACATGGTTCTCTGACGCTCGCGCTTTCTCAGATCTCGTGAAAAATTCCAAGATTCAAAGAGACCAAGTTGTTTATTTTTTTTTATTCTGATGTTCTTTGCATACTTTCAAATAAGCATTCTGAATTAAATATTTTAGATAATATGTCCCAGAAATTTAAGACACGTTTGTATATAAAATTATATATTTTATCTAGACTATCGATTTTGAAATGCTGCATTTTGTGGGAAATCACTACATGGTGGCATTGAGGAGTCATAACATCTAGTAATGGGATCTTTTTTATGTCTTGAAAATCTTCGCACCGTCTAGGGTGCGCAAATCACGTGAAATTTCTTTCCAATGGTCCATCTTCTAGAAGCAGGGTACCATTGCCGTGGA
This sequence comes from Athripsodes cinereus, assembly GCA_947579605.1. Taxonomy (NCBI): domain Eukaryota; kingdom Metazoa; phylum Arthropoda; class Insecta; order Trichoptera; family Leptoceridae; genus Athripsodes; species Athripsodes cinereus. The sequence goes on from OX388310.1 coordinate 16,532,077, forward strand.
TGTAAATTACAACAGCATTATTTCTAAATTTCAACAATTTGCTTTATTTTCTAGATAATAATATTTATGTACAAAAGGTATTAAAATAAAATTACAGTTAACAATAATTCATAGAAATTTGGATAATTGATATTGAAAGTTCAACAATATTTTTATATGTAGGTAGGTACACAAATCCTATGTGAGGTATTTTTTTTCAGTTCAGTATTAGAGTACGTCTACAAATACCTAGTATCTTGACAAAAAATAAAGCCCTTTTATTCAACCAATTGCTTATAAATACTTTTTACATAAATATTGAAACAATGAACATTCAACATTAATTTATGGGAACAAAATATAAGGAATTATTCAATTATTGGCCATGGAATTATTTCCTATATTAATATTTAAGCAATACGTTGGAATATCCATCCTCGAAGACTTGGTAATGTTGTCTTGGCCAGTATTGACGGTTATGGCTAATTTTTTGTGGCACTTGATGGTGGAATGATACAGGCACTTGATTAACGTACACGGGCCTGTAACTTGCTTTTGGTTTTGTGTAACTTCTTGCATCTTCACACACAGTTCCTGCTACGACTTGACTAACTGGAGCAGAGAATATTCTGAAGTTTACATCAGTGTAGTCAAGTTCAGCTTCTAAGAATACTGGCATTCTATCAGATATCACCCACAAATTTCCGCTGTTATCGAACTTTACGTCACTCGGAAATACGAGGGTCACGTCATCTCTGTCAGCAATGCCATGGTTTTCGGGTGAATACGGAAGCCTGGAATTCCAGCATCCAATCGAATTTTGATCAATCAAGTTGAAGAACATCAAACCATCATCATTCACTGCTTTTGAAGTAAGATGTCCCTTATCTCCACGTTTACCAATTATCTGGAAGTCACGGTATGCATCTTCTACTTTGCTACTGTTTTTCAATATCTCAGTTGATACACCAAATTCGGTATGACTAGCAAGAGGACTGAAGTAAAGAGTTCTGAATCCATCTCGTTGAGTTGGAGAAAGAGCTATTCCAAATATACCTTCTTGGAACCATTGGAAATCTAAGCCAGCAATATTGAATTCTCCAAGGAGGGGATCTGGATGCATGAATCCATGTTCAAACCTCCATGATTTATCTTGTTCCCAGGAGTACACAATGAGTCCATAGCCCAGTTCATCAGAGAAATAAGCGTGAGCATCTTCACATGTGGCTCCCACATCAACAGCAATGTTGGCAATGAAGGTCATGGCATTTGTATCTGATGGAGCGAATACGTATTTTCTGATTATCCTATCAGTATTCAAGTCGAACACATTCAGAGTGTATGGGCATGGGTTGGTTGTAGTGTTACCTAGATATTAAAAAAATGAAAAAATATTTTAGTTTGACGCTACTGCATTAATTATAAAAGGAAAAAGAATATCTATAACGAATTATTTCAAAATTGAACTAGTTTAAACAAATATTTGGATAAGATGTCTTCATAATGTATGAGCAATAATATGATTTTCGTCACCCGTAAAATTATTAATAGCGTTCTGACGACACATCCGTGTAACAACATATTTTTATAATTCTCATGAATAAAATAATAGTTTAGTACTACCTTTCTACTCTTACACATTCCATTTAGTAAAAATATTATTTATATTAAATTTCGACTGAAAGTAATGTTTAGACAGATTATTGGGAGTGATTATTAGTTGCTTACCAATTCCGAAAGTTCCTGTGTCCAATACCCAGAGTCTTCCACAAGCATCTGCTTTGATTCTGTAGACGTTTGTAAGACCAGTTTGACAGTTTCCAAGTTCATTTCCTTCCCAACTAGGATAAGGAATGAGTTTTGGGTTTGATCCTTGAACTACATCAGTTCTGATGTAGTTAAGGGTAGCTGGAACACCTGTTAAGAAAAAAATATTTTAAAATTATTGCCAATGAATGAATTTCTTAATATGAACAAAAATAAAACTCAACGAATTTGTAAAACATGCTTAGATATTGACAAAACTTTTATTATTGTTTGTTTTGTGTTTTGTTCACTTATATGAAATATTTTTTAAGCAATACTTGTTGAGGTCAATAATACTTAACAATTTCACGAATTTTTATATTAGAAATAGAACGTTAAGACGGTATATCAGTTATCGTCCCTAAAATGTTAAGACTATATCTATATTTTTGTTCCGTTCTCTCTGCCTACCCCACTTGGGACACGGCGTGAGGGAATAGTATAGTATAGTATATATTTTTCTAAAATTGTATCAAATTTATAAAATTGATTACCTAATAACACCTATATATATCACCTTAGGTACCTTCACATAAGTATTCACTAGACGGGTACCTATTTAACGTATTGCCAAATTAAGTACCTACCTTATTCAATTAAATTATTCATGCTTTAATATCGCGTGGTTAGGACATGCTCCACCCACATCGGACATTCAGTAAAATTTGTAAAGTAGCTGCGTGTTTACCCACGTAAAATGTAGATATGTCATTTTGATACGGTGCAATTGGTGCAATGCTAATATTATTTTTAATTATTAAACATTTTAACTCGACCGCACTCAGTGAATAAATATCGAATTAAACAGTGGAGATAAGATAAAATTAGTTTATTCACATAAATTATAGATTTTCTGTCCACTTTCAGTCACCAAAATCTATTGCGTATCCAGGGTTTGTCCAAAAGTTTTATAATTGATGCAGTACATAGCTTAGCAAAGTAGTCGTAATTTATCCCTCAAGGCACAAGCATTGCTCAAATTTGAGGGAATTAATATGTTTACTGTGCATTTATAAAGAAATTATTATTGTTGTTAAAAATGTATATTCAAAAAATGTAGATTATAAAGTATGTCATAGTGTCCTCGTAAAATTAAGGGGTTTCATATACAACCATCATAAACTTGATATCAAAAAGAAAAATCAGTAGAAATCCCTAATACCTACCTAAATCTGTGTTGCCAATCAACAAATGGGTACAAAAGTCTTTTCATAGAAAACGTTAATTTATGTATTTTATTGCACGGATATTTATGAATATCAACTATCTATTTAAATGGGTCCGATGGATTTGTGATGTTATTCGACCTTATATTATTATTAATATTGTGCAACAACATGTTTTGCCATTCCGTAGGTATGTATAATAGTAAAATAATCTCGCTCGTTAGTGAGAAAGCACTTTATATTAAACCTGTAATAATAGATTAAATAGATACACGTAACTGATAAATATAATGCTATGCAATTATTTAAATCTTAGCAAAACTAATGCAAACCAATATTGTTTATTTGATTTGCAGTATCAACGCTGCTTAAAAGGAATTTTGTAGGTATATATAAATATATAATTTAACCAGTATAATATTATGTATATTAATATCACGTGGCTATAAATTACTAATAACCTGTAATGCTACATAAATCATAGGCATTTTGTTTACCTGCTTATTACATCAATAATAGTAACTGTGTTGATTTATTATGGTTAATCCTGTGGAGTTCCCGGTGACGAACAGACAGTATTTCGAGTGTCTTGTTAAAGGCAGGATTTCGCGGGGCCTCGCGTATAAGACAATTAACATCTACAACTCAGCGATGAAGCATACCACATTGCCACCCATTGTGAATATACTTATATTAAAATATATTTATTACAAATTTTATAATCTGTAAGTACATATGTCACAGGTCATTCCACTGATAAATTATGTAAAGTTTTGTAGTAGGTACTTTTTATAAGAAGTATACGAAGTTCCCGGCTTGATAAGTTTCTGATGACTTGGAGTGTAACATTTTTACAAAACACCATTCTTATAAAAAGGGAGTAAGGGGCTCTGTAGGTATATCGCAACTGGTTCAAAACAGTATTAAATATAAAAAAGCTTTATATAGATAATCATATTATATAACCTGGTGATCCAAGGACAAGGATCAAATTATGTATGAAGATCTGTAGGTAATGTTTATAATGCAATATGAAAATTTTACCCAAAAAGGAATACTTTATTCACAAAATATAGGTATTTTCCTCTTTAATTGAAAGAAATTCAAAATGTAAGAAATCCAACTCTTAGTATCTACTTTTGTGCTTACATACAAGTACATTTTTCTTCATTTCGACTTTTATTCATTTTATATAATGCATTTTCAATTAAACGTTATTTTATATTAGATGAAAATATTCATTTCTTTATAATTTTATTTATATAATGAAGTTGTAGTAAATAATTTATAAACTGTTTATTAGCAAGTGTTTAATTTTATTATTTTCCTGACATAAATCGTTGTGTTTAGACATTAATGTATTCATTATTCGCGTGGCAAAAGTAAATAATGTAATTGATAATTTTATGCACATCGTAATAGTTCAAACGTAACAAAATATTATAAATATGTAATATTATGGTGTATCGATTTATTACATAATTTATTGATGAGTCTAATTATTTCACTTTACCTATTTTCTTTCTAAATTAAAAATGCGATGAGTGTTTTGTTTATTTATGAATTTACCAACAGTTTCTCAGTCATTCAATTTTTTTTATGAACAACTTTTATTTATTTTTTCATCAGATACACAAAAAGAACTAAATGATCATTTATTTGTCTCTTCTCAAATCGATGAAGGCCAATTTTATTATTCTGTGATGACTATCTGCTTGACGATTTAATTACGTTTGACGACTGTTTTTGGCACAAATGATCCTTGTAGGATGCTATGCCATAAGTGAAAAAAATTATCATATTTATTTATTTATTTTTACATAACTCGCGGTACAAGCTTTTAACATGTAGCTTATTTAATGTACCAACAGTGATTTACATCAGAATAATAATAAAAATACACTTATTGTGGTGGATATAAAAAATAAATTCAATGTTGGTTCTTGCCAAATGAATGAATTTTATAAAAAATAAATATACCTTTAATACAAAAATATAAATTTACAAGAAAAGGAAATCAAAATGATTTCTTCAAAAGATTTTGTAAAAATAATTATATTCAAAGTCAACGGAGTTAGTGTCATTGTATAAAATAATAATAAACAATTTGAAAATAAATACGTTGAATTGTACATGGGGTATTTATTGTCAATAATTTAAAAAAGAATGTAACAATTTACAATGTCGACGTTATCAATAATTTTTACATTGAATTAATACATGATGGAATTTACTGAAAAATTTCAGTGGTTGGCTTATTGAACTGGGTCATTGATATCTAGTTAATCAATGAAAATCATACTTATTCTAGATTAGGAACATTGATTATTCTCAATACACGTTACATATATATATTATTGAGAAGCTCATGCAAAAACAATAAAGGAAACAATTATTATCGTTTACAAATAACAACTTTTCGAGTATTTAAATACTTTGAAAATCAATTTGAAATAAAATAATATTTTATACGAATATGATAGTTTCTACGCGAGCTTCATTCATAATATAGAAAATATTTTTGATCGACGTAAAGTCATGGAATAATAATTATTCCAATTATTGATGCTCTCTTTACGCTAGCTTGACAGTGTAAAGACAGCATCAGTGCTATGCCATAACAGCAATACGTCTCGAAAGTTGGCTTGTGACCAATGAAGTCTCGTAGAAGTACAATAAAAAGCGTTTAATTCTTACTAATTTTATATTCATTATCCTTCTTTTGACTGATCATGAAATTTCATTTAGATCATTTTCATTTCCTATTGATTGTACATACTAAGTACATGCCTGTATTATTATGATTATATCATTTCGTTAAAAATGAACATAGATCTCTTTTTCGTTTGCATTTCATCTTTTTCCTACATACACTCTACATAATATCTGTTAGTATTATTTTCAAAAAAAAAACACGATTAACATGAATTGTGCGTGCGATTTTCATAATTATTTAACGATGTGATACAAGTCGTTTTTTAAACAATATTATTATTAGTAGAAGTTTAACATGTTTTATTGATACCTTTACAACAATAATTGTTCAGTGTTGTATATTTAATAAAGTTAGGCTACGAGCCAGTTTTATAACAGATGGATGATCGCCTCAGTTACGGTTTTGATTTTTATGTGTAACTAGGAAATCCTATGTTTTTTTACGTGTAACAACTGTATAATAACACGGTAGGTACCTACTCCATTTTTTTGTGAGCGATGATCCGAGAAATCATTTTAATTGGTAACTTTATAACACATGATTTAATATTTTAACGCATCATCGCTTTAAATTTCCTCCTAAATAAAATGCATAATAATGTTGGGTTTTTTAGTGTATAATTATTTTCACCAAACCTAGAAATTTTTCAATAAGAAGTAGAAAGTAGAACTTATGTAATTTTTATATACTTTTCCCGCACCAAAACATCTTACCTACGTTTCAAAATAGATGTTAATGGTTACCTTAATCTCTTTACTGGCATACCTAATACATTTATTAAATTTTTCATACCACAATATCTTGACAACTAGATCTATTTTCTCAAAAATAATATTGTAAAATTCGATCTATTTGTATTATACGAGTAAGTTTTATATACCGAATAACTTGCAGGCTTGTAAATTTTTGTGATCCGTTTACTGCTATAGGTACGCATATTTCTGAAAAGTGATTATTGCGTGCATCATTTTAAAAAGTACACAAATGTTTATTTATAAGTGTGATCAAAAACTTGATATTGATTTGATTAAAGATAAAATTTATGTTTCCAGCAGCTCTATTATTCTCCCTCGTTTTATAAACATACATAATTGTATAAAGTTCCAATCCCATTTCAGGTTATACCATTTCCTTTACTTTTGTAAGTACTACGTAATGATCTGACTCAATAGTCAGAGAGAAAAGGGCTAGGAGGGTTACGTGTGCTCTTCTCGGCAACATAATTCCATGTTCAAAAAAAATACATAATGCAACGCGTTCGGTTTGAACATGTTTAGCGAAGCACCTCACCATTTCACGTATGTATTGATGTTAAGAATAGTAAAAACTTAGATTTCTACATGAACTTCTACTGTTAACGTGTTATATAGGTTGGAACATTGCGGGTTACGACATAGCAACGAGGAAATCTGTCAAATGTCGTCAAGAGCGATTTAGGATTTAGGCGACGTCAAGGATTATTTATCAATGTAATTAATATGATTGTCAAGTAAAAATTAAAATATTGAATAGAACCAGTCAAAGACAGCACGTGGTACTATATTTCTATTGTATAGGTACATACGTAATACTTTGATTGATGTAGGTAGGTATTGTCATAATGACAATAATGTACAAAATAATATGATTATAATAAGTCAATGATGAAATTAGCATAAACCATTAATCTTTATTTGAAAATTGTTTTAATATATGACTCTATACTTCCGGAATTTAATTAAACTTTATCTAAATAACAAGTGTAGGTATGTATCTGTAGTGATTTGAAATTATAATTATATTATAATAATCCCATATTTATGAAACTTAAATAGCAATCAATGTAGTTTTTTAAGGACAGTAAAAATATAGCTTAAACACTACATAAGATATTCAAATAAAAAAATAATTTACAATTCATTCATTTTACTCGGAGGAGAATTATGGGTACCTATAATACAGTGTTAATTTATTTAAAATATATCATAAAACTAACAAAAAGTTCAGATAAAAGTAAAGATATGTAATTTTAAAAGCAGTACCTACTTGTATAGAAAATGACCTGAATAATATTATTTTTTTCATGAATTATTAAGGATAATTTAACTGTCATTTCATAGAAACTCATAATAGTATAATTTATATCAATGGAACGCTCATTTATAAAATACCGATAGATATCATATTCATTTAATATTTTTGTATAATTAATTTTAATGTTTTCTTATAATGATATTTGACATATGGATTAAATAAAAGACATAGCCATGGGCTGAACGTGTGGCAATACAGAATGTATTCGTGTATAATATCATGAAAAGTAGGTAAATAATGATCTCTATAATAATTTGTTATTTTATATCAGATACCTATAATATGGCAGATAACTTTTTGTTTTTCTGCACGACTTATAGTTTTTTAACAAATGTTATGTCCCCACTGACGGCGGAATTCATACCATGCTATAAACCTAAGTAAATCTAAAAATAAACAAGTAGCTACGTTAATATACATTAATCAATATTATATTATATTATATTCAAACGTTTTCTAGTGCCATTTCGATTAGTTATTGTAGATTTTCATATTTCATCGTTTTTTAATTACTTATGACAAATATTTCCTAATTTTTTTTATTGTTTAACCGGATTTGGGTGCAGATGACAAAACCAATCAGAAACCCCGATTGGAGAACCATGTCTACACAATGCAACATTGCGTAGAATCTAATCGGAAGAAATGAGAAAGGTGTCCCAACGCTTACGAATTGGCTCAAGGCTGGCTTAAGTGATCACTTTCGGTGTCCATGGACAACGTTCACCAATTCCACCATTCTCACTGTCACGATGTAAGGTCCACCAATCGAGAACGCTTTATGCAAACCTTATGGTTGCTTCTAAGACAAGAACAGCTCAATATCTATAGGTATATTTATGTTCATCTATTGTACTACCTGACTAAAATACTGAAAGAGAATGTTACATGATTAATGAGTAGATGGATTCATTTAATCGTATCTGTTTATAGGAAAATAATATTTATGAACCAGTATATTACCATTTATAGTAGAGCAACAAAATAACATGTAGGTTTTGAAGAAAACCAGAACTTGTTAAAATAGTATCCGCAACGCGTATGTACGCAAACTTATGTAGTTTATTTACATAATTAAAACGTAGATATCTAAATGCAACGAAAACCAAAATTTCAGAAAGAAAACGTTCTTATTATGTTGGAAGCATAGTAAGAAAATGTTGTACAATATATAATATATATTCACATAGTTCCTACTTTTAATGAACGATTGTGTATTTCTATGTGCGTAAATATTTTTTGTTCAGTTACACAAAAAATAATTAATTAATTATCATGTTACATAAATTAGGAGAGTATAGATAAAATTGATTTGGAGGACGTAATCGTATTATTTAAGAAAATGATTTCCCAGGCTCAAGGGAATCGGTTTTTCAGTTTTTTTGAAAAATATATTTGGAGAACTGAAAACCTTGCTATAAATATTTTATATATACCTACTCTATTCATTGAAACAAAAAAATAATAATGATTGGTTTTTGCGATACGATATCGTGGTCTTGAGAATTGTGAAAAAAAAACAATTGTTTATTCTATTTAGCATCAACCAAATTTATAACTCTCCGATACCCACTTCTTTTGTACAGAGGTCATTATCGCTTCGGTTTTGGAGTAAAAAATGTGAAGTAAAACTACTGGCATTTGCTCTAAATAAATATTCCATACTCTTGCTAAGGTCGCACAGTATAATTCACAACTGAGTTAAGGAATGAATAGTACAAGTAATTTAGATTAGAATTTAAAATATTGAAATTATAATATATATAGGTAATTATTCTCTACGAATATAGAATAGAAGTAAATAATATATTCTGATTATGTAATTAATTAAAGTATAAGCAATTTTAATTACACGTTTGCTAGTTATTACCTACTGCTGTACAAGTAGGTAGTAGGTTTGCATGTAAGATTGTATCTATGTTATCATAATATTCTGCAGGTAAATACACCATGTTCACAGTTTGTTGACTGTGCGTGTAATACCTAATATGTGTATCAAGGACATATGTATTATAATAAAAAAACTATTTTATAATATTACGACGATTCGTAGAATATAGGTAATTATCAACACTACCCAATTAGCGAACATTTTTTTTACCAAATATTGATTAACTATCCATTTATCTCATTACGATAGCCAACAATGAATGACACATACTTCATCACTGAATCATGATCATGAGAGCGGAAGCTCTTGAAAGTCAGATCGGATTGTTAGCTGCGTGTGATTTTACCATTTTAAGTCACAGGGGTTCACTCTAGTTTTTCTGCTTTTATAGAAAACACGCAGTTGGAGACCATGCTTTCCTGGGGATTTCACGGGATTGAGTATCTATTATTTTTTTGTATGCTAAGACTAAGAACAAACTCAATTTATGTATGGAAATACATGTTTGTGAGAATTAAAGAATTCTAAAAACTTACTGTCACAGTTTATACAGAAGGATATTATTTCAATTCTTAGAAGATTATCAAAATTTTAATAATTTAAACTTATTATTTGTACCTACATCATTACATGCTATATATTATTCATTTACTCAAGATAATAATTACCTTGTTCATTATCTATTGATTGTGGGTACCAACTTATATGGTGACTTATTAGCGAATTGATTTTTATTACAATCAGTAAACTATTAATTGGTTTCTACCTAGTTATTTCTTAATAAAAAAAAACATTTTATTTCAATTCTGATCAACATAATATATATATATATTTATACAGAATTAGGTTATTTTAATGCCCATTAATAATATCATTAAACACATGGAAAAACAGTATATTAATATTCAATTATTTGCCTTTATGGTGCCATGTGTGATCATAGCGGTCTATTACTGAATGGAAAAAAATGAAGTGCTACGTGTTTTTCATGGGAGAAACTGAATTTTAATTACAAATTGAAATATTATTTCAGTAAATAGAGGACCTCAGTATTAGTTTTGATAAAATACTGAATTTTATAAGCCACTTTTTGACGATTGCATACAAGGAATAACCAAAAAGGAGTTTCTTATTAAGAATTTTTCAAAACTTCAAAATAATTTATACATATAGAATAGTTCTGTTTATTATGCATTGACCCACCAGTATTTGAAAATCAAACAATTTTTTTTTGATGAGCATAATTATCAGGTTATTTAATTGAATTTGCAAATTTTACACTTATATCTTAATTTTTTTATGACAACATTAAAATTAGTTGTTTTATACGTTCTATAGTGTCATCTAGACTTTCATACGCGAGTAGAATGTACATCCTTATACCTAAGAAATATAGACAGTGCAAATCTAATTTTGTAAGATTATGGAAAAAAGACTGTTTATATATATGTATAACTAACTATATTACCCTCTTATTACTAACTATATATCCTCCTTTACACGAGACTTGTCTCTATAAGGAGGATGTTTAGATTTAAGTTTTATCAAATAGTCTGTGTATTGTCATGTCTGTATAATTGTTGTTAATAAAATAAAGCATTTATTTTATTTATAAATGCAGTGAACTCGATGAACAAATCTCTCATAGGTACGTAACAAAAATGAAATTGATTTTAAAACTATGTATTATGGTTCTAAAATCTTACTAGTTTCGTAATAAAAATGATTTATACGATTATGAAAACAAATTATTAAGAATTTACCGACATAATTAATACAAATTTGGTTGAAAAATTATGCATTTAATAGATTTACACAACGTCACGTCAATGTCTTTAACATAATATTATACAATATCTAATAATGTAAATAAAATGTATTTTTTAATGTGACAGAATGTGATATTAATCAAATGAGATTAAAACTTATGTGGGCGACTAGAATCAACTTGCATAATTTAATAATTATGAAATCACATAAAGAGTTGCAATATATGTTTTCTATAGCAGGATTGGCTCACGTGCAGATTAGAAGGTAGAGAGTTGATAGTGAATATAAACAGATTTCCATTCACTTGATCCATCTATTCTGACTTTGAATGTCGGTGTCTACCTGCTACATAAGATAATATAGAAATACATAATTGTATGCCTTACCTTCCATCCATCTAGGAACAGAGATGAACAGTTTATTTCTCCATACTTCAATACCAACTGGGAGATTGTTTCTTGGAACAAATTCTCTAGTGAGTAATGCTCTTTGACGTGAGAAGTCATCAGGATATGCGTAGTCTATCGCGTTCCAAGAATAGCGTTCTTGTAACTTGAAAGTTGCGTTCACTGCAAGAACGCATCCAAACAGCACCAAAACTATCGACTTCATTTTCTGAAAAAAAAAAAAAAAAATATTTTAAGATTTACACATACACACAAAGCTTGTTGCATGGTGCCTCGCACATGGTGGAGGATCGCTCGAAATGGAGATGGAGAAGGATTGGTATAGAACGAGGCATGACAGTAGGTAACTACCTTCAGCCGACCAAAGGAGACCATGATACCTATCTTTTACTCCTGAATGCCTCACTTTTAATTAAATTGAAGAGAAATTGTTGGAGACACGTGTTAAGGGAAATGCTACAAGATATAGAAATTATTAGGTTTAAAGCATTTTTCGTAAGTTTTCGAGTGTGCTGTGAACAGCAACTGTTACAAAAATTAAGATATTTAACATTTGAATTTAAGATTTGAGGTTTGCAACACATACTGAGAGTCTATTTCTTTGCCACGGAGAGGACAGCACACATATTTATTACCTATATGTAGTCTGTCTGCTGGCTGCCCTACTTGCCCTGCTATACCGTGATATAGTAGTACAATTTAATGTAGGTATTTATTAAATTTATCTCACATAAAGCATATCTTAAATAAATCAGAATTTAATCTAAACTTAATGATGTTTTGCTTTCGGCTCCTTGATGTCTATGGCTATATAATTCTTGCGGATAGTAAATGTAAATTGCATTAATTTTGTTTAACCATTAACAGTTTTAATAATTCAATAATCATGATAAGTTTTGTATTACCGTATTTGGTATGCGTACTAATTATTTATCGTTTAAAGGAGTCAAAGGACACAGTCATGAAACCAATTTCTTCTAAATGTTAAGTTGGTCAATCTTGTTTCATAATTTAATCACGTACCTAATTACTTTGATTAGGTTTTACTTGCTTAGGTACCTACATATTATATGTACGAGTAGGTAAATCAAAGTATGTTTATAGGCTAACGCAGAGGGCACTCCAGTTTTAAATTAGATTAATTATGTTACATCAAACTTATTTATCATACGAAATTTTTAGCATGCTTATTTATTAAAATTATATTTCTAGGAAAGAAGCTATTAGATATAATTATTAACTTTACGTTGAATATCTTAAACTAACACTGGTGCAGAAATTTTGTAGGTAGGTAACTATGTAGGTATATCGAACCACTCGTGGGATATGCCGTGACGAAATAGTGTTTGATTTTACTATGGAATTGTAGCACCTAAACACCGACACAAAGAATACTTAATTGGGAGTGTTTTATTTATAATAATTTTACATGAATATCCACCAAGTAGTTACCATCGTGGAAAGAGGTGACGCAATCGGCGCAGAGACGTTCTGAATGGAGGAGGTTAGTTTCTGCCCTGTGCTCCCGAGAGGAGCGTTGAGGACGATGATGATGATGAGGTACCATCGGTTCACATCATTGACTAGATTGGACATTTAGTAGCCAGCAGACCAGCCAAAAGTAAGAAATGAGCAAACTGTTCTCTCTGTGCCCAGAAGAAAAATAAGACATTCAAGATGAGTGGCAAATCTCATCGTTAATTTAAAGATGTAAAATGTCTTTTATTTTTGAACACCCGTTTTTCTCAGAACACTGGAAAAGTAATAAAAAAGAGTAGGAGAGTTTTTCAATTCTTTGCCGGATACTCCACGGAAAAAAACATCCATGGAATTAAAACAACTTATTTTCTACTATGTTGATTTTTTAATGAGTGAGGCATCTTTCATCCTCAAAGAACATTGTCAATGGATTGACAAAATATGTCTCTCTCAATTAAAAATCATCAAATTAGCAAAATATATGTTTTCATTTCATTGCATTTAGTATTTTCACAGTGACTCTATTGATCACGAACCGGCTTTAAAGAGCTTTTATATGTCGTTAAATAAATAATTATGGCTAAGCGGTAATCAAAAACTAAGGATTACTTACATTATTCATACTACTATTTTTCAATAACAAATTGTATTTGAATGCAATTTCTTCACATTATGCTAGTCTCATGATTAGAGTGGAAGCTCCCGAAAGCTGGTTTACAATGAATAAAGTTGTGGCAAAAGTACTAAATATAAAAGTGTTTAATTTGTAATTATGATCAAATCTATTTATCAACACCATTGTGGCATCCTTCACAAATGGAGTAGCCATTGTATGAAATACACACATACGTTGTCCTGAAACTAAAACGGAACGAGAAGGTATTATAATATGTTATAGATTTAAATTCATTCATCGCCCTCAACGCTCCTCTCGGGAGAACAGGTCAGAAACCAACCTCCTACATTCAGAGCGTCTCTGCGCCACGACACCTCTTTCCACGACATTCCCTGCGCTCTGATGTCATTGTTATAGGAACGGTGTATTGTGAAAGAGGGACGCCCGTGCCGACGGAACCCTGGCGGATGGTAGAACAGCGCTTTTTTTGGCCAACTATCATTGGACATTCTCAGAACATGTCCCAGCCACGACCGACGTCTCTCCTGTATTACGGAGATTACAGATCTCTGCCGGGTGCACCGGCGCACAGCATCATTTGTGACATGTTTATACCATTTGACATCCAAAATCCAATTAAATGAGGTGATACAATTAAAATACTTTTCAGTATAAATATTATGTTACACAAATACATGTTTACAAATAATAATATGGAAAACGGATATTAGTCACATAATAATATGTACTAGGTATGTATAATTATATAAAACATGTGTAAATACAAGATACAGGTATGAAGAAGCACAATGTAATGTTTCCATATATGGAGATGCATTTACATTGTTATTACAATTAAACAAAACTTGTTATATGAACAAAATGAATATTTAGTTTTGAGATCACATGGAAAGAAAAAAGAGTTCGGGTAAATTATTTTATTCTATATCATGTTTTTGTTTTTTTTTTTACATACCTAGGTATTTTATTTTAGATCAATAGATGAAGAAGGCCGAATATCATAAGGGAGGTTGTTCCAGATTCCGATAGCATGTACAGTGAAAGATGCACTATGAGGTGGGAATTTAAGAATCCGATTATTTCGATTGACCATGGGAAGAACGGGTAACCACCGGTCGAAGAGATATCGAGGAGTTTCATACTTGATGTAAAGAAAGCACAGAATGTGAAAGTTACGGGATTCCTCGTATAATGGCTATTTTGCCACATTTTTTGACCACAGAAAGACAAGGTTTTTTTTATATTTATTTTGAAGGCCTGTTTACGATAACAAACAAACACTTCTAAGCAAACCTTCGACCTAATCATTCGGCAAACTCCCCTTTCACGACACAAGCTTTTAGCTTACTGGAAAGGTGTATAAGGTTGTATTTGGGTTTATAACAAAACCCAGATATATCTTTTTTTTTAAAAAAAAAATTAGAAAACCGTAAGAAAGTTAATACATGAAGGAAAAGGTGAGTGAGATTCAATTATTATCTCTCCGGTTATTTTGTAAAAGATTTATAAAATGTGATGGTATCAAATATTTACAGAATGGAGTTTTCCTATAATGTTTTTGAACTATCACTTTCGATTTCAATTTTGCGATCGGTTTCGACCATTTTCAAAGTGCACGTCAATGATACTAACGTGTCGAAACCGGTTGCAGAATAAAAATTAATAGTGATAATTTAAAAACATAGTAAGAAAACTAGTTTTTATTAACTTTTCTATTTTTGAAGAGGTAACACTATGAATGCTCATTTTTAAATTTAGGTAATAAAATAAAAATAAAACACTGTATAACTTTCACGAATTAATATTTTGCTTAAAAGCTTTTCGGACATACGTCCATCTTCAGTAATAAATATCTTATAACTAATGATAAAAGACAAAAAGGAACCAAACGTTAAACATTATAAATAATTGAGGGTAGGGGGGTGGGCGGGGTTAGTGGGATTATAATAAGTACTTACTTTTTTTCATAGTCAAATCGTATAGTATCCTTTTAACTAATGAATGATCGTTTCAAATAGATGGGATTTGCCAAGGGAAATGGCTGAACCCTGAACTGACTGCCTACCAAATTGAGTCGTCAGTGGCGGACCAGTTTGAATAAGTAGAAGTCCTCGAATCTCTGAATTGTTTGGATTTCAGATAATTGTTACACGGTAGTATTTCTAATATTTTACTACTACTACTACTATACCATCACGGCATATCCCACAAGTGGGGTAGCCAGCAGATCAGCTGCATGTAAGAAACATGCAAACTGTCCTCTTCGTGCCAATATAAAATCAAGACATTCAGGATGGGTGGCAAGCCTCATCGCTGAATTTAAGAAGTAAAATGTCTTAATTTTTTCGAACACCTGCCTTTTAAAGGACACTCGAAAACTTACGCAGAAGAGTGGGAGACCAATTCTTTACCGGGTGCTCCACGGGATAATATTTTAATTTCTCCAAATAAGGAATCTGGATTTGAATTAACCCAAATACAAATGAAAATTCAAGACAAACCACCTCTTTTTTACACCAAAGAAATCGATCTTATTTTTTTTTATTTATTACGTTTTCCAAATCACAATATATTCCATAAGTGGTACATATATAATATTCAAAATGTCACTCTTCTATGAAAACAGATCACAATTATCATTGACGTAATTCACAAAACATAAATAATAAGTTATATGTTAGACTAGAATAATGGATATATATTTTTGTTATCTTTTCGGTATAATTCGATACCAAATAGAACACTTGCCTGATTTTTATTGCACCAATGTTTTCTTTGATAATACACTTCAGCAGGAAAAACCGAACTAATATTTTGTTAGTAAAATAATCCCTATATATATAGTTAACCCTTCCTTAGTGAACGTACCTATGTGATTATTCACAATTACCAAATGAACGCGCGGTGTAAAAATGTCAATAAACTCAACATGTGCGAACCATATAGCACGATACATATGAAAAAGATTGCTCATTAAAATCCAGCACAAATGATTTTTGCAGACAACGCGAAGTATGTAATTGATATCTATAAAATTTTGTATTGGCTTCATTTTTATTAAATACTAGCTGGCCCGGCGAACTTCGTACCGCCTAAGAATCAATGAACGATTTCATACATACATCTTCTTCCCCTTGTCCTAGTTCGGTCGGGGGCCCATTGCCCCTAAGTATCTCCTCCAGAGATAACTGTCCACCGCTGCTTCCAGGACCTCTGGCCACTCCAAACCAAGCCTTTCAACACACATGTTCGACACCTGCCCTATCTTCTGCCCTCTCCCACTGACTTTATGAATGATTAATGTTATTAATCTCTTTACAAACTCCCGTAATTGTCAAAGTGTGTCATCGAAGGTACTTTCGCAGTTTAGCGGCCCCACCCAAAGTAATATTTTCGAAACATGAGGAAATTGTTGCCATATGGTGAATTATTTTTTGGTCACCAAATTTTTGGAAAATTCTTTTATAGGAAAAAAAATTCGCAATTATGAAACTTGAGCGGCCCCACCCGTTGTCGAGAAATATGTACGGAATTTTAGGAAATTAATTTTCGAAGTGGATTTTTTTTTGCCGGCAAATTAAAATAATTCTACTATGGCAACAATTTCCTCAAGTTTCAAAAATATTACCTTTTCTATGGAAAAAAAGTACTCGACAGCGGGTGGGGCCGCTAAACTGCGAAAGTTACATTCATTTTTTTTTACATGGACAATTCACACACATCGAGCTAGTCCCAAACTTAGATGAATCTTGATTATGGGTACTAACGCGACGATACACACATATACAATGCACTATATACATATACTAGCTGGCCCGGCGAACTTCGTACCGCCTAAGAATCAATGAACGATTTCATACATACATCTTCTTCCCCTTGTCCTAGTTCGGTCGGGGGCCCATTGCCCCTAAGTATCTCCTCCAGAGATAACTGTCCACCGCTGCTTCCAGGACCTCTGGCCACTCCAAACCAAGCCTTTCAACACACATGTTCGACACCTGCCCTATCTTCTGCCCTCTCCCACTGACTTTATGAATGATTAATGTTATTAATCTCTTTACAAACTCCCGTAATTGTCAAAGTGTGTCATCGAAGGTACTTTCGCAGTTTAGCGGCCCCACCCAAAGTAATATTTTCGAAACATGAGGAAATTGTTGCCATATGGTGAATTATTTTTTGGTCACCAAATTTTTGGAAAATTCTTTTATAGGAAAAAAAATTCGCAATTATGAAACTTGAGCGGCCCCACCCGTTGTCGAGAAATATGTACGGAATTTTAGGAAATTAATTTTCGAAGTGGATTTTTTTTTGCCGGCAAATTAAAATAATTCTACTATGGCAACAATTTCCTCAAGTTTCAAAAATATTACCTTTTCTATGGAAAAAAAGTACTCGACAGCGGGTGGGGCCGCTAAACTGCGAAAGTTACATTCATTTTTTTTTACATGGACAATTCACACACATCGAGCTAGTCCCAAACTTAGATGAATCTTGATTATGGGTACTAACGCGACGATACACACATATACAATGCACTATATACATATATATGTAACACCCAGACCCAGGACAATTTGAAAAAGGTCATTCTTCACTTTGCCCTGTCCGGGAATCGAACCCGGGACCTCGTGACTCAAAGGAAAGAGCTCCGCGCCACACCGGCCGACATGAACAATTAATGTTGAACAATTATACTTAACTCAGATTTGTTTATAAATAATCTGCAGTACGTAATATAATTATGTAGGTACTACTTTTTTTTTCAGGTAGATTTTACCTATTCATTTAAAATTTATAAAAATTCTTTCCATGATTTTTTAAAAATTGAAATATCAGAACTACAGATGTTAAATTGTATGGATAACGATACTAATTTGAGAATGTATAGAAAAATTATCATATAAATAGGCCAATCTATAAAAAAAATTCATTGTTGATTTTGTATAATTCTCCATATTGCATTTTTTTTTGAAATTAAAAATGTATGGCGTAAATAATTTTCTTCGTTATTTTTCTTCTCTGTCTGCAAATTTCACTACACAATCTTGCATCAGAACTACCTACATGAACACATTCTTATTTTCATCTTCAATAGCATAATTTTTGGTTCAATAATAATTTTCCATCTGCAAAAATAAAATACAATTTCAAATATGATCTGGGCACGTCCACATTTATGTGACAGAAGATCTATCGATACATAAATATAAGTCGAATAATTCGGTAGTTACATGGCAATAGGTTGTATCTCGCATTTTTTGCGTTTTCAAGTTTGTTCCATAAAATGCTCAAAATAGTGTAATATTTGATGTGGCAAAAGGATATGTCTCTTTATAGTCAGAATAAAGAGAGAAAAGACGTAACTTATTGACATGTAGAAAGATTGTTTTCATCAACATGGCAAAAAAACTCAAATATTTTTAAACTGCAAGAAATTATTTAGTGAATGTTACATACATCTTGTAGAAGAAATTATTAAGAGAATGTTACATCTATCTTGTAGAAGAAATTATTAAGAGAATGTTACATCTATCTTGTAGAAATAATAATTACCTTCATTTTGATATATAATGCTCGAAATTTGGCTGAAATATCTCTTTTGCAAACTTTGTTTTTGCTCTCCTGTAAAATTATGTTTTAGTGAGATACAACCTATTGCCATGTAACTACCGAATTATAATAAACAAATATTAGTACACATTTCGTTCATATTAGTTATAGTAATTTGGTTCTTAATATAGCAGAACCTACGGATTATTTTAGCACAATGCAACAGGCGACGTGGGGGCGCTAATAGCGCCATAACTCTCCATATTGTTTTTATTTTTGAAATTAAAAATGTATGGCGTAAATAATTTTCTTCATATTGTTTCTTCCCGTGAATTTGTAAGATGTTTTAATAGCCTATAGTTTATTCCGGGCGGAGAAGAATCCAACAAATCAGAGATCATTCAAATCGGTACAGCCATTCTTGAGTTATAAGTGTTGTAACACACACGACTTCCTTTTATATATTAGATTTTACAACAGCCTCACAAATAAACGGCACGTAATACACAAATAAAGTTAGTTACATATTATCATAGGGACATGTTAAACTCGTAAATGATTATGCCATTTGTTTAAGTGGCCCATTTACTGACATAAGTATTTCATTTATGCTGTATAAATTAATTTAATGCACAATTTTACTGAAGATGACCGAAAGTGATCTAAATTGAATGACATAAAAACAAAATGTGATTTATGTCCTTTGAGTCAGAAAATATATGAATCAATTTTTATCATTAGGTAGGTCAACATGACACAGAAGAGTTAAAAACAAACATGCTGTGCATTTGTTTAGCTGTTTCAAAGGCAAATTTATACTTATCTGAAACACCACGACATCATCTCAAGTGAAGTGGCCAATGAACTAATTAAATATGATGGAAATGCAAGTAATCTCAATGTCATAAAATAAGACATTTAAGAATGAGTGCACACTTCATTGATGAATTGAAGACATTAAATATCTTATAAACACGGGCTTTTAGAGAACAGCCGAATATTTCAGCAAAAGATTGGAAGTTTTATTGTTTGCCGGGAACTAAATGTTTTTTTTTACTTTTTTCTTTTTAAAAAGATATATCTGGGTTTTTATTATAAACCCAAATACAACCTTGTACAACTTTCACAGTGAGCTAAAAGGTTGTGTCGTGAAAGGGAAGTTTGCCGGCACCTGGGATCGAACCACGGACCTCATGTGCACGAGGCCGAGACATTACCTCCAGGCTACCGACGAACTCAACTTTGACAAACTTATATTATATTATTTATTTATTTTTATTTATACATCATAAACGGCACACTGATCATTGACATTAATTAAGGTTAGCAAAATAAATATCATTTACACAATTATATAATTATGTATACACATACATAAAACCTAAAAATATAAACATTAACACAGTGAAAATTAATAAAATCGAAACAATCATATGTAATAACACCATTGTTTGAACGCATAACGGTATTTGTCACAAGTGGGGTGAACAATGGCTCAAATATGAGTTCGTCGGTAGCCTGGAGGCAGTCTTGACCTCGTGCACAGATGGTGCGTGGTTCAATCCCAGGTTCCGACAAATTCCCCTTTCAAGACAAAAGCTTTGTGAAAGTGTATAAGGTTGTATTTCAGTTTATAACAAAAACCCAGATACATTTTTTAAAGGTTGTCTTTTTCTCGTCATAAAATAGACATTTAGAACGTGACAACGAATATACCTCTTCGCTGAACTTAATGAAAAAAAACTACATTTGGGATTACGTAACTTACAAAAAATTGTTTTTTATGACACATATTTTCGGAAAAAATGTGAAATATTTCTTAAGGCTTTTTCCGAAAATTTGACTAATGTTGTCTTACTATTACAATTCAGAAACGTGATTCTATAAAGGATATTAAAAGAAAAAGTTAAATTTTCATATTTATTGTTATATATTAAACACCTACCAATAAATAAAAAAAAGTTATTAATTGTCTCCCCATAAAAATAAAGTCATATACTGAGTTATATAAAAAATAATATTTTTAGTAATAGTTTTGACCTTACGAATAGAACAAAATCGGATACGATAAAATTTGTTTTGTACCTAATATTGTGTATGGTGATTTATTTTCACGACAGAGGAAATCATATCGTTTATATAGTATTGATCACGACTTTTATATTAAGATATTGGAAACACTAACATTACTAATATATTATTATGTATAGGTATGTAGGTAACGTATCACATATGTTTTACATGAGACTACTCAAATATTCTTAGTTGACAATAACGTTTTATGAGATTTGAATTAATAAATTGGAAATCCTGTTTCAACGTTATATATTTCAATTTAATAAAGGTATTAATTACATTTTATATAAATATATATATTTTTTATTAATTTATTTATTTTATTGAACATTAAAAATACAAAAAAAAGAACAGAGGAAATATAAATACAAAAATACATAGACTATTTTATAAAAACTGAAATATAAACATCCTCCTTATAGAGACAAGTCTTGTGTAAAGGAGGATTAAAATAATGAGAATACAAACACACACTTATTCACTGTCTCTCACACACAGACATACACACATAATTTTATTTATTAATAAATTAAAAGGTACAAACTCATTTTGTCATTTTTTTCTGATTATTGTACTAATATAGATATTTTTACACAATTATATTCAAAGGTAGGTATTCGTCAAATATCATGAAAAACTAAATACATAAAAAAATGTGTTATGGGTTTGTTGGAAGATTTATGGGTTAGTTGGAAGATATCGCGCTTCTGCGATAAACTCGCCCATTGCGCAAAATTTATTTGTGTAGGTTAAATTGTTTATTTAATTTTGTTGATTTTTTTGTGCAATAAAGGTTTTTATTATTATTATGTATTTATCAGTACCTATTCTAGTCCCGATGTGTGTGAATCTACACAGGTATTGAAAGTTTATCAGATAAGAAAATCATATTTTAATGATATATTGTATAACTACTACTACCCATCATGGCATATCCCAAAAGTAGTGTAGCCATCAAATCAGCCGCATGAAATAAATATGCAAGCTATGCGTATATTGTAATTGTGTTGTAAAGAAATGTTTATAATTTTCATATACAGTTCTGATATAACATATAATATCTATAAAAGTACAGAGTACCTGGACGATGTACTGGAGGCCAACTGTTTGATTGTGACCATAGTACGATGAATAACATAAAAAATATAGCAATACCTCGATTACGTCGCTAAAGAAACCAACATTTTGAACACAGAGGATATTTTCAGTATACTCGTAAATCTCTCAATTTTTTTTTTAAGAAATACAACTTTATACACCTTTCACAGAAACCTAAAAGCCTAAAAGCTTACTAGCGTGTGCCATAAAAATCTTCCGGCACCTGGAATCAAACCGCACACCTCTTGTGCAGGAAGCCGATAATCTACCTCCATGCTACCAATGAACACTCTATAATCTAAATATATCTCTATAATTCATTCTGTACCTGAGAGCCATTTAGCCTTAACTCTTAAGTACTAAAATGCCATTTTCAAATTCAATTTTTTAATCGAAAAAATCTCAACCTTTTACTAGTTATAAGCTGTATGTAGTATATACAGCTTCTTACATAGACCCTATAGTATAGACCCTAAGCATTTCTGTACTTTAGACTCACGACTGGTGTGTTATTTTCGCTTTTTTCGTAGCTTTGGCATTTTTGTCAAAAATGCACATAAGTCCTAATGGCTCTCAGGTACAGCATTGATACTTCAATATCCTTCAAATAGATGTAATTTTAGTGGATGCGTTGGTGCGTATATTTGCTTGTTAAGCGAAAGGAAAAAAGAAAGTTATTCTTTTCATACCGTTCATTCATACCATCACGGCATCTCCCACAGAAGAGGTAGCCACTAGCCAGTTAACTAGCCGTGTGTAACATGTATGTCGGCCTTTCCATAATAAAATTAAATCGCTGAAATTAAGTTGTTTATGTCTTGTACGTGGGAGATGATTTACCTGATGAATTGAAAAAAAAACACTATTTAGTTTATTTCCATCTTCAGTCGATTAGAAGGAATGAGAAATAAGATAAAATTACAAGCAGTATTTATAAAATATGAACAAAAAAATACTGGAAGAAGCCCTTATTGATAATGAAACAAATAAAAGTCATCGATTAATAAACTATTGGAAAGTGATTCACTGTGGACGTATTCAAATGATTTTGAAAATTTTATAAATTCCACATTGCTTTGTATCTTATTTCACTTATCTTCCAACCGCATGAAGATGAAGTCAAAAGTCTCCGAATGCTAGTAAGCGTAGGTACATAATAAAGTCACTCGGTAGTTATGTAACTAATTAGTGATTTATTCCAATTCACCTAGAAATGGACTTTCGACAAGTAGGAACCTTCGGTCAGTAACATCAATATTTCATACCAACCTGCTTAATACAGGACAAACGATATACTGAAAAAGTGAGTCCTTTGACAGGGACTCCACGGTTCAAATCCCTTATACTTAGATATTATTAATAATAAATCAATTAATTGCAAAGTTTTGTAGCTATCCGGAAAACATAATTTTTAAAATGGTTCGTAATAGTTACTTGGTTAGCAATAAAATAATTCATTAGTATGTACATAGATATATGTATGTATAGAACTATAACTTATGTACATAATCATTGGAAGGTAGGTAGGTAGGTATAGTATCATGGGTAGGAGAATTACCTAAAACACAACAGGTAGGCTTAACACATAACTGGTAGTAAATATTAATCAGCATAATTAATCAATAATTTCATTGTATAATCGATCAGTATAGTCAAAGATTAATAAATCCAAGTTTAAAACAGAACCTTACATAACAATAATCTGACATTGTAGTCAATAGAAACACTTAATCGGTTTCATTGAAAGTGAAAGTAAAACACCGCGGAAACAAAATAATAAGGATTTTTAAAGTTTCATTTTGCAGGAAGAGCAATAATATATGTAGCACTTTTTCAGTATATATGTAGTATCGCACAAATTCGTAATACCTACATTTTTATTTTCATTAAATAATAGGTATTACATCGATATGGGTGCGAACCCAGTGAGGTAGTATTGAATTGTATAAATAAAAATGAATTTAAATTGTGAAAATGTTATATTTAGTGTTGTAAAATATTTCTGAGAAACAAATAAATGAAAATAAAAGCTTGGTGGAATATTGTGTTTTAATGGATTCAAACTTGGGCAAATATTTATGACATACAGAATGCTCTGGGCAACATTAATTATAATATTATTCATACATTTTTATGCGATGTATGGAAAAGTATTGTGGTGAATATTCACTATAAATATCTGTATTAATATCTACTATCCACGGTGAGGTAACATATTCATTTGCTCATTCCTTCATGTTTGTTTAGTGTTCTTTGTTGTTTTTGACACTAATTTAAATAAAATTCCTGAAAATCACACAATCGAGTTGAAGGAAACATGATATTTACACATTATATTCTAAGTAAGTGTACAAAAATCATGCTTAATCACATTACGCCTTATTAACTACTACCTCACCATTACGACGTCTTCCGCAAGTGGGGTACCCATCAGACCAGCTGTATGTATTAATCATTTATGAATTCTTCACTATACGTTGGATAAAATATTCAAAATCAATCCAATGTATCATAGAATTGTCAGTTATATCTACGATTGAATGTACAGAGGTCGAGTTTGTCACTAAAAATTAAAGAATTCTGGATGCTTGGCGAACCTCTTGGCTGGATTCAAGATGTAAAATGTCTTTTTTTTTCGGAAACCTGCTTTTTACATAACACTTAAAAAATACGGGAAAGAGTGGGAGGCCTATTATTTCCGGTCTCCGCCTAATCAACTTTTATAGAATCGGGAAAATTAATGATTTTTACAACCAACATTCATTAGATGTATCATACAAAAGTAATTTGACTACAAAGTGAGACGTTTGTGTTAGTGATGTAACGAATGTTTGATTTTGGATATACGCGAATAGCGAATATTGACTTGCTTAAATTTCTACAATTGCTCAAACATTAAAATTTCTACCCCCCCGTCGCCGAATTTTCAAAATGGTATTAGTATCGATCCAAACAAAAACAAGCAAAAAATGGAAAAATCGTTGCTCGAAGTTTTTGATTTTTTTTTATAATTTGCCTGTTAATTGCCTGATATTTTATTTTACTCTCAAAAATTTTTTTTGGCGGCCATTTTTGTAACGTGCCGTGGGTGATTTTTAATGAAAATAGATCATTAGAAAAATTATTGTATCTTTTTTATTTATTAACATATCGAGATAATTAAAAAAAATATATTTTAAGTACAAAATTTTCTAGTTTCAAAATATTTTTGATCATCGATATCTATCGAAAAATTTACTAAATTTTGTTTCAAATTTTCAAATTTTCCTAAAAAAAATTAACCCTTTTTTAGATATATAGTCTTAAAATATGGATTTTTGAGTCGAAGGGGTGTGATTGTTTTAATTATAAAAAATTTGCGTTTCTTTTGGACATTCCATATTTCTTTGTCTGACGGGCTGTTTCACCACCTCTGGATAAAGTGCCAGATAGACAATCCAACACAAATCTAACGGATAAAACGAAAAACGCGTTTCACGACTCCCTGACAGCGCTATCCTATAGATTAAGTTCCAGATAAGTTATCCGGCCGATAAGTCTTAGATAGTGTTAAACTGTCAAAATTTGTTTACATATGCGTTGCCTAGATATATTCCTAGGCAACGAACGATATATTCCTACCTACGTGCATACATTCATGCAAAAAACTCATGAAATTACAACGTTGCCACTGCTATCTGGCGGATAGCAATCCGTAAGAAATCTGTAGGTGGTGAAACGCTCGCTTCAGTTTACCTTGTAGATTAATTTATCCTAAGGATTGTTATCTAGAACTTTATCCAGAGGTGGTGAAACAGCCCGTGAGAGTACTATAAAGTATTTATTCAGACTAACAAACTTGTTTGAAAGTCTCAACATATCAGGCAATCAATAGGCAAAGTATAAAAAAAATCTAAGACATTGAGCAACATGGTCTGGTTGTTTTGAACAGGAATTAATTAGCCTATAGGAATTTAAAATATTTCAAAACTCCTCGGTTTTCATAAGGAATATTTTCTTGCAGTACCTATTTCTACAATGTACCGGGTAAGTATCCGGTATTTTTACTGAATATCCGATACTTTATTTCCAAAATAATATTCGCAAAACATTCGCATATTTTTTCGCGAATACGAATGCGAATGCGACTACTTGGAAATCTGCGAAAATTCGCGAATGCGAATACGAATATTCGTTACATCACTAGTTTGTATAAATTTATGACATTTTGAGGGGTCGTAAAACCCTTTTCACGATTTACTTTTACCATAAACACGATATTATCAGATTTTTTTATTATTATGAAAAATTAGGGTTCATTAAAAATGTGCTCTCAATTTAAGACGTTTCCTTCCTTCCAGTACCTTCGAGAGGATGATGATATTAGTTATCTATTTAGGTCGAGAAAATCATCATTCGGTCGTCTTACGGTCACAGGGGAGGATTTTTATAAATATATTGTATTGTCCTAAATTTAGGAAATATTATTTTCACTGCAGATCAGTTGACCACAACTCCACATATTATGTAGGTAACAATAGTTTGTAACATTTTTGTTTTCCAAATGTTAATATTTATTTTCTCGGAAATATTCATACTAAATCATTAAATTAATGTTTTAAATTAGTACTTACATAGGTATTATTGATATTATTAATTGTCATTCATTTTTCACCTAGTGCAGCCAATTAATCATAAATTATTTATACTCAACTAGTTATTTAATATATGTACAATAAACACGCAGTAAATATTTCACATTTCGTTAAAGAAATATTGTTTAGTAATAATATTAACGCGTTTACATCATTAACCAATTAACATAAATATCAATGACTATCAGGCGCAATGTTAATTCTTCGGTAAATTATTTCAATACAGTAACATGTATGTATGTTCGTGTATGTATCCATTACAAAATATTTAATTATTTATTTTATCGTAAATATCAGAAAAATCAATGATTTTATTTTATTCATTTTATAAATACATTTTATTAAAAAGAGACGCCTTTTGTCTTATTAGGAAATTGTCAATCAATGAGATTCTTCATGGAATGTTTCTTCTTTTGTATCAATGTAATTTTGATTAGTTTTTTTTTTATTATTGTATAACATGTAAAGGACTCACACCTTGGATGTATTGATTAAAAAATTAATATTTTTTCAGTAAGAAACAGAGAAGGTAAGCTTTAGGAACAGTTTTACCCAGGATCTAAAGATTTAAAAGACCGAGTTTCTTCAATGAATGTCGATGCCCACTATTTTCTGAGCGAAACTAAGTTTAATACTAGTGAACCTAATATGAATCTCATAACTAAGTTATATATTATTATTAAGATACTTATTACGTTGTTTCAAGGACTTGTCATGGAAAATTAATAAGATATCAAAATAATGACATTCAAATTAATGCTGCTAAATTGCTTTCTTATTTGCTGCGGTAAATCCACGGGATTACTTAAAACATTTCCACGGGATTATTTAACATCAGGCACCCAGGACTGCTCATCGCAATCGCAGAGGGTAGGACCGAAGGCACAAATTGCAGAGGCCGACCGTGAGACGCTTATATGGACCAACTGGAGAGGGACATGAGCTGTGGCTCATACGTGGAATTGAAGAGACTGGCTGAGAATAGGGAAGAATGGAGAAGAAAGTCCAAACTCGTTGCAGACCAATCTAATGGATTGTAACTCATTATAATATACTTAATATAATCGGAAATTATTTTGTCTTTGGATTAAAAAATATTAACAGGTATATATTGTGCTACGAACACATAATATGTACAGAAAAAGAGATATTAACAGGTATATATTGTGCTACGAACACATAATATGTACAGAAAAAGAGATCACCATATTTTGCATCGACAAGACATCTAAAAATGAAGTTGATTTTTGATTGGAATGTGCAGTTTTTGTTTATACTTAATTTGCGTTACGTAAATAATATGAATTATGCCTCCGGCCCTAATGGTTTATCTCTTTTCAAAAGAAGAGGCCGATTTATATGAAATATTTTTCTTTCCATCGATCAATAATTTGAAACATTAGTTAGAAACAAGAGATCTTAAAAAACCGCCAGATCAAGTAGTCTTAACCCAGAAAATAACTCATCTTTTTATTAAATTATAGGTAGGTACATATATATATCCACCGAGTAAAACATATTAAAATATTAGATACATATTAAAAAATACATTTTAATGACTTGGTACAAATTATATCGTTTTACAACATTTCAGCATTAATAATTTGTTTTAAAATTTATTTCTCTAAATACTAAAATATTTTCAATGTTAACATAGAGGTATTTCCATACATACCACAATATTATGTAATGTTGTTTTTTTTTCATATAAGATATTTTGTTACTAGATAATAAAGTAGGTATGTATTAGTTAGTAACGATTCACACAATATAGCGTACTCGGCCTTTGATAAAAAAGGAGATTTGTATTATTTTGTTGCGGTGTGGGAAAGCGGTAGATGACCTGGCTAAGAAATATTCGAAAGTGGAAGAGCGAATATCAGAAAGTGGAAGAGCTTTTCCGGCTAGCGCAAACTAGAGAACCTTACGCCAGGATCATAGCCGACGTCGGGGGACCTGATATGGTACTTTAAGAAGAAGTAATGGTGTGATATATCTATAAAATAATAAAATTAATGTATAACAGAACACTGTTTTACTTCCACTTCACTTTATTCAAATGTCAGAACGTTTTCGAACATTAACTGCTCATTATCGATGACAATGCAATACTGAGCTCACTTCAATAAACTAACAACTAAAATTTTTGTTCTGACGTTTGAAAACGTTCTGACATTTGAATAAAGTGAAGTGGAAGTAAAACAGTGTTCTGTAATACATTAATTTTAATATTTTATAAAATGACGTTCCACAAAGTTTCTCTCGCAAATTTCGAAAATTGATAAATCTTTTTTTATTTATTTGTCTTGATAGAAAAAAAGAAAATTTATGATTTTAAAGTTTCTGTAAAATATTAATATTTTAAGAATTTATATTTAATTAGTTTAACGTTTTCGAAACTTACCGTTTCATCTACAAAACTTAACTAAACCTTTAAGTTCTGAAGAAGGGTAATTTTTGAAAACTCATTACAAAATAAAAGTGGAAAATACAGTGTTTAACCTTTTTTAATTCATAAAATATAAATACTTCACAGTTGAAATAGATTTCTACGACATAAATCACACAATATTTCAAAAGTTATAAGAACAACTTTATAACATCATCGTCGTCACGCCGCTTTCCTTACGGGGAAGGCAATCTAGTGTTATTACATATTTGTATATTCTTTATTACACAGGAAACAATATATTGTCACCGCAAAAAGACATTTCGCAATTTCCCGATTAAACGGAACTTGTTTTAATACTCGCATAACACTTGTTAACATATGATACTGAAAGTGAAACAAGAAATTGTCTATAATAAGTAATGAATAATTGAGATAACACAAAGTAACACAAAATAGTGAGTTGTGCTTATTAAATCCATCTTTAGATATAAATTTAAAACTATTCTTCGTGACATTATTCATTGTTATTTGATTATGTAATTTAATAAAGTAGGTTTATATAATACCAATAGCTTCACTACTGCATGCAGATTTCAATCTTATCAGTGTTTTAAATGATGACTCATTAGGAATAGCTCTCATCCCATATTATTTGATTTTCCAGAAACCATATCTGATTACTTGAAATCTCTATTTCACGACAAATTTAACTATTCACGAATCACACTCATACCTATCTCTTTCTTTTTTATATTACGTGTCGGGAGATCTGACGTTGACTATCCCTTTCGAGAATGAACCTTTATCTTAGGCAAGAGTTTCTTGACGCTCTGCGTTTCCGTATGTACATACGTGTATATTGTGGATCCAGTAGATTTGCTCTCTTCCTTCATCTCTTCAACTTTCATTTTGCCTTTGATGATCAGTTGCATCAACCTGTATAAGAACTCTTTTTCTCTGAGCTCATACCCTTAATATGATATATTCCGGGTTTTGACATTATTTTCAAATTCATTCTGACACTTTGGAGAACTCTTACATTACTGATCTACATTACAAATGTATCTAGCCGGTTAGTGGTAGGTACTCCTTTTCATGGTCTACGTTTTAATCCCATACAACAACATCGACCATATGTGGTTTTTAACCAACAGATGTCTAAGTTTCAATTAGTATAATATGATAAGTCATTCATAACAAAAAAATATTGTGAATTTTTCGTCATATAGACTTCGATATACACCTAGCTAATAAATTAATTATTGTTAGGCAAATTTTGAATACACGTGAATAGCCGAGGGTCAAGCTCTAGAATCAAGGCTAGACAACTCTATGTAGACACAACCTTTTGATAGGTGGGTGATATGGCACTTTAGACAAACAATAGATTTAGATAAACAGTAACAAGGTCAATTTAACATTCATATTATGCAGACAGTGCAAAAGAAAGTGTCTACCACAAGTACCTACCCATGCTTATCAAATAAAAAAATATTCGTACAATAATGAAAATTATTTCAAGGTTTATGCAGATAAAATATATCAATTGAGTTTGTCGGTAGGCTGGAGGTAGAGTCTCAGCCTCATGCATATGAGGTTCGCGGTTCGATCCCAGGTGCTGGAATACCCCCCTATCATGACCCAATTAGGTATCCAGACCTTCAAGCTTTAATATTTAACAGGATTCAAAGACTGGGATGTTTTCAAGTATTATTTAGCCGTGTACAGAAATATTTCTATATGGATATTTGTAGATTCTTACACAAAAAATATAAAATCAATCAGATGCTTCAATCTAAATGTATGATTGATTTTGTCATACATATGTGCGTTGTACTCGTCTAAAACACATTACGTAAAACTGGAAGGTTAATAATTCAGCATTGTTATGTCTAAATATGTATTATTCGGGTGTATAAATAAAATAATAACTAATATTTTATTGCCATGTCAATTTACAAGAAATGTTTTATAGGCTCAATTGAAAAAAATATTTTAACATCTAATATTAATCATATTGCTATTATGTACATTCTTTGTATTTATATTTGCTATCATAAAATTTGGTAATTTAAATCGGTGTACTGTAAAAAAGTATAATAATTGTATTGTATGCAATGAATAATGAGCAAACGCGTAAACGATAATTTATTAATTTGTCGTAATAGAATATGTATTACTTCTTATGATAATTAGTATATAATTTCATACATTTTTTGTACTAAACCAAAACATTCTTTGTTGAGAAATGGCACATTCTGGAAAACACATATCTCATATGTCGTTATTTTATTTTTATATGATTTCAACGATTACAATTATTATATTTATTTGATTAAATTAATTTGATAATGAGAGTACGCGGATGTTACAATTTCTTCAACAATTGCACTAAATTTTATTTAACAATTTACCAAAAGTGTAATGTGAAGTATTCATGATATTACGTGAGTGATTTTTTAGTTAGATAGCAAACCTTGAAATTATAATGATTTAATTCTGGGTTAATGTACGATATATATTAAGCGTATTTATATTTAAATAATTACTAATTTAATATATTCCTACATATTTTTTTGATCGCTTAATGAAAACTGTCAATTATTTTATTTTTGAAGATAAATATTTCGCCATATACTAACTTTTGCTGGTGAGAAATAGCAAAAACTCAATACAATTCATATTATCTATATATTCATATCTAAAAACAATTCAATGTGGTGGTGTTTAGGTACCAGGTACCTAGTGGAATTCCACAAGGAATTTTAAAACATTGATTTTTTATTGAGATAAATCAATCCTTGAAAGACGTCCATGAAAGAAGTCTCTTACAATAAACATTTATTTTTTATTTTGATATCTAAAGGCATGGTTGAAAAAAAGCCTCAAAACTTTTCTCACAAGCAGAATGACTTTGAAGCCGAAAGTACAAAAGTTTGGATAATAAATAAGCCTCGAAACAACAAAAGATTTTCAGCCATACACGGATAGTATATTAGATACTACTGTCTCTATTTAAATTAATATACCTCTAATTCATACTTTTATGTAACACATTAACCCTCTGCAACTGACGTGAGGTCTGTCAGACACCGCGAATTTTTTTTTTGTAACAACGTTGCCATTTTGAGTCCTATCTTTCCGTTTCGCTCAGTAGCTTCCTAATTTCTGTTCCTTTAATCTTCAGTACAGTAACGACGGCCGTCGTGAGTACATGTGTGGATCTATAGCTGATGGGTGTCTGTCATACCTAACGTCAGTAATAAATGATGGGTCTATTAGACCTAACGTCAGTAATAAAGTAATATTTTCATAGTGTCTCACATACATCAGCTCAGTAAATTCATAGAATCTACCTAACATCACTTCAATAAAACTTTTTTTTTCAATAAATTGAGAGCAGATTTCATTTGAGGCCTTTCTAGGAAACTTGTTCTTCCTATTATGACACAGCGGGTGTATAATAAAAAATTGCCTAGGTAGAGAATTGTGCAATCATGTCTTAGGACGAGATTTGCCAACTGCCCCTGAACAAAACGAATCTGGGACATCGTGTGAAAGAATATTTTGCAGAATTTTTACGAGTGAATTGAACAGAAAGATTAAAGAGTGCGATTCAATTGAAAGGAAGACAAAATTTACTCGTTATGCATGTAAAAAACATATCTGCCTACAATACTCGGCCCAAATTTGCCAGGACTGAGAGGATGCACTTTGAAACCGATTTTTAGAGAAACCGCGCTAACGATTTTTTTTATTATTTTTTTACATTTTAACAAAAGTTAACAGAAAACAAATTTCTGCCTATTTCTTTTATTTTATGTGTTTTTTTTCATATTATTAATTTATGTAAATTGTTCTTAAAAAAATGGTGATTTTTTATTAGTATTAATAAATTTCTTGTAATTTCTAACATCTGTTTATTTTTAACCATATTTTTTCAAATGATGTCAGCATACATGTCAAATACTAACAAAAAACTAAAAAAATAATCAAAACTTTTTAAATAATGGCAATAATGTAACATAAAATGAGTGTCTGTCAGACCACTCCTCAGCAGAATAATAACTAAAAAGCCACCTCAGTTGCAGAGGGTTAACGTTCCATCTTTTTTATTACCTTTCTCCACTTCTAACTCGTGTGGTAAGGATATTTTATTTCTCAGAACATTGTTATTTCTAATCTGATACCTACTGGTATTTTTATTAAAAAAAGATTAAAGTAAACATAGAAATACTTATGGAAAATAATTTTATTATTCTGTACCCTGAGGACATACACAAGGTATGATGTTGATCCCATACCGATTTAATGTTACAGGCACGCTTCTTACTAATTAAATTCTAATATTTTGTGATTTATCCAAAATAGTACACGTGCCTAGTGAGGTGATTACAGTCAGCGCTTCCTTGAAACTATCATAATCATCATCATCATCATCATCATCATGTCAGCCTCCCTGCGTCCATTGTTGAACATAGGCCTCCCCCATTGATCTCCACAGCTCTCTATCCTGGGCAGACCGCATCCAGCCGACCCCTGCAACCCATAATAATTATGTAAAATTAAATTAGTATTATTTGAGTTTTTATTTAGAAAAGTATTTAATGAAAAGCGTTGGCAGGGTGTTCAGGTCTAGAATAAATTTATTAAGGTATGCTTAAGTAAAATAAACCACTTAGGTATAATTCTGATTATTAATATAAATAGATATAGATAGAGATTTGTTTAGTATCTAATATTTTACTTCTTATTTTATTCTGAACGATTTTCTAGAAAACACGTTATGCAAAAAGCGTCCTTCATTCCGAGCGAAGTTGTGTAGTTACAAAGACCTACAAGTCATAAATGTGGCTAGATGGATACGTGGTTAGATGGAAGAAATCACTATATAGTGATAATCTCGCCACTGCACATCATCACATTTTTTCCTGTGTATATTGCCCTATTTTATTTGTTATATGAATGATGATGTGCAAGAAGAATAAAATAAATAAATAAATAAATAAAATAAATTCTGAAAAGCGCAATAAAACCACTTCTAAATATGCAAGCATTGATTACTTACAGAATATTAAATGTTTGAAAATTTTCTCGGTACCTAATGATATTGTTGATAATGTATCTAAGTATTTATATGGAAGAAATCATTTCATAGTGATAATCTCACCATAATTTATATCGTCCTAGTATTTTAAAGTGTGTATTGTTTTGTTAACACTCTAACATAATGAAATAAATAGATAATTCAGTGGCTACCCTTCTTGTGGTAGATTCCTTGATGGTGAGCCATCGAAGCAATAAACGCACTGTCTTGTATTGAAAAAATATTAGATTTTTTAGTAGCATCCCTTATATTTTTTTATATCATATTATAAAATACCGTCTTTATATGTTGACTTTGATTGATCACAGTATTGTTTTTATTTTATCATTATTTACTCAAAATTATACATTTCTCCACTAATGCCCGCATCATAATATAAAATTATACATTTCTCCACTAATACCCGCTTCATAGTATTAAATCACTAAACGCCTTCGGGTATTCCAGAATTACAACAAAAAAATCAATTTGATTTTAAAACATGTAGGTAGTGAAATACTCACTATACTTATGATATAATATTATTATGTTCTTGTCTAATACGAGAGAATGAAATAGATTATTTGAAATAAAGTGTGTGGAAATGAGACGAATTCAAATCACAAAAATATTAAATATGGGATCATTGCATAGATACTGGGACTGTATTATTTAATTTATGATTTGATGTGTGATGATAGCCATTATACGGGACACTCTAAAGAGTGCCGACCTCTAATTTAAAACAATATACGAGTATTGTTATTTCCGACATAACTACTAATTATAGTTATCATTATTTATCATATTTTACTCACTAATTAATTTCATGTAATTTATAAAATTTATATAAAAAATACTACTACTAGGTATATTATACCCTCACGTCGTGTCCCAAGTTGGATAGACAGAGAGAAAAGAATACCATATAGATCTATACATACATACTTCTTTCGAATCTTCTACATTTATACAGTCTCATACACGCTGGTACATTTTTTTTTATTTAACACACGACCATACTTGATTTTGAATTTAATCCACGTGGTTATCGGACGCCCGCGTTTCCTTACACCTCTTCATGCTTTCCTCTTCCATTAGTTCTATATGTCCAAACCATCTTAACTTATTTACACGCATTTTATCCACAACACTCCTCTTGCATCCGCTCATTCTTTAAATATCCTTATTTTTCACTTTATCACTAGCCATTTACTAGCCATTATCCTTAGTGATCGCATGTTCATTGCATTTATTCGCCTTTCATCCTTCTTCAACCCCGTCCATGTTTTGCTTTCATACGTAAAATATCTTTTTTACATGTTCTATATCAAACATGATCGTATATCTATCTATAGGTATAACAACAACTATTACTTCTACTAGTACTACTATCCCATCACGGCATATCCCACAAGCGGAGTAGCTAGAAGACCAGGTGCATGTAATAAACATGCAAGCTGTCTTATTTTTTTCGAACATCTGCCTTTTACAGGACACCTGAAAGGTTACGGAAAAGAGTGGGAGACCAATTTATTGCCGGTTGCTTTACGGAACAATATGGGATATATGCAAACTCACATTGGAATGTAAGCAACTACAGTAGGTAGGTATGCATTATTTTTAACTTTACTGATATTTTACAAGTATCTGAAAATCATTGGCACGTGCCAACAAGCTAACCACTACTATATAGTAATACTATAGTAATTATGTGCAGTATACATTACTAAGGATAATTTACCTAATAGATAACTATACCTACATAAGAGGCAATTTTCTTTATAAAATTACTACTATCAGTTGTTAGATAAATTATTATTGTTATTGTCGCATTTTGAATGATGTGTATTTATGTAGGTAGGTACTATTTCTCTATCAATATTTTTGTCGTGAAATGTCTCGGCACTATTGAAACCATCTTCGACACTTGATGATAGCATTCACCTTTATAATAATATAATTAAGGCAGTAATGTATCATAAATCACGTAATTTTGCGTATCTTGACATTAAATAAAACAGCAACGTGAATGAGAAAAATGGTTATAAAGAGATCTCCTGTCGAACATTTCGTTTTGTCAACCTTCACGTCAACAGCATGTATGTATGTAAGGGTGTTCAGTGGTGTATGTGGGTTTATTACAAACTCGTAGTTAAAAAAGTTTTCATAAAAACACATCTCAAAAAAAAATCTGTTTACCTTCATGTGTTATAATTATGAACGTTATAATATGAGATACCGGCAAAGTGCATAAAATTATGTTTATGATATTAAGATCTTATGTATTATAGGATTTGCTATACCTACAATATTATCGATACCTCCTACGTAAACTATCGTATGTTGGAAAACTACAATTCTCAGTAGAGCTGTTTAAAGTTAGTAAAGTTAGTAATAGCTGCTATACTTACATTTACTGTTGGATATTCTTCAAATTACGTATTATTATTATAATATTGTTATTTTAATCTGAAATAATCATTTTAAAGATTTTTTACATAGATTTTATGGAAATACTCTTACGATGATTTTCTGTGTGAAAATACTAGCGACAATATTGTCGTATGTGGTAGTTACAACTCTTGTTACCCATTGTTACCCAACGTAAAACATCATATGTTACATATACGATAGCAATTTTTTTTAGAGAAAGTATTGTATCTAACACTTACGATAGTTTACTTCGTTTTACTTAAAATATAAATAATTAAATTACTTAAAATATGTAGACATTTAAATTGAAACATTGAAATTATTTGCATTAATAATATATAAAATAGCTACAATTTTTTGTTAAAAACCTGGACCGCTGGTCATACATTGATCTAATTTTGAAGGTTGCACATCATGCAATATTTATTTATTTAAAACCAATAAACACGTGTATTTTCCTCTGTGCAACATTTTAAATTAATTATGCATAATATTTCCAAAACTCAAAAAGGCGAAAGGTGTGCAAATAGGTAGGTATTTAAGAAATAAAAACACGCGAAGTGTTACTAAATTGCAATGAAAAATTACATTTGGTCAAGACTTACGCAGACGTAAAATGCACTCGTGACTGTTCCAGCGAATAGTATCGTAATTGAACTTACTATAGCTTACGTCGTAAAATAATTATAAAAATTGAAGTAACGATATTTTATGTGTGAAAAAATGGTACTTCCAGAGGGAATTTTGAGATTTCAATTTTAGGGATGATAGTTTTCACTAAAATATAGCAAAATATTCAAAAAAAGTCAAAATCGACATTTTGTGGAATACGATAGTTTACGTAGGAGGTATCGTTATGTCTATGATCATTATAATGATAACATAGCTACTCGTATATCTACTTCGGTACATAATTTAATTGGTCTGGTACTACCGTTTGTGAACACGCCACTGACTTTTTTTATATTTTATAATAGTAGTATCTATTATATATACAAATTTTCACATGATTGTTGTAAATAATTAAGTATTTCATTGTGTTCCTATAATTTGGCCCCTTGGGGAACATTATTTCTCTCAACGAAGATATCTACCATCCTTAGTATTAGGCAAGTAGTTTACCAATTACGGTAGCTAATATGATACCTACTTTTAATATTTATCATCATCGTCATCATCATCGCCCTCAACGCTCCTCTCAGAAACACAGGGCAGAAACCAGCCTCCTCCATTCAGAACATCTCTGCGCCAATTGCGTCACCTCTGTCCACGACATTTCTTGCGCTCTGATGTCGTTGTCATAGGAACGGTGTATTCTGAAAGAGAAACGCCCGGGCCGACGGAGCGTTTGCGGACGGAACGGTTAATTTACTATATATCTACTTAAGTATAATTATTAAAACGATTTATTATTATTCTACTTATGGACATAGTAGCAGCATTTTTTTGGACAGGGGCAGCAGCTACTTAGCAATTTAGCAAATTTTCATTTAACTTTCAAATGTGAGCACCTGTTTTTTAGTCTCATTAACAACGATTTAGTAATTTAAGTATAGAAAAGGGGGAGAAGAGGTAAAGGGAGTAGAAAGTGGGAGGAAAAGGAACTCGGAAGCAGACGCCAAATATTGACTGCTAAAGTAATCCTTGCCCGATCGCTTCAAGGCGTGAACACTGGGAAGTTATCTAGTTCTGGAAGGTAGACTATTCCAACAGAGAGCACCATGAATAGAAAATGAATTTGTAAAAAAGCTGCTATGAGTTGGTATCGCCAGAAGGCGCTCACTGTTGGATCGTAAGGTAAGTTATAATAGATTCCAGATTACGTAGGTAATTTACTATAGCCAGGTAGATAGGTAGGTATGGTAGGTATATACAGATAATGTTTGTCAAATTCAGTATAATTTTAAGGTAAATTTGTACATAATATTATTGCGATCGCAATGCCCTGCAGCTGTAATGATCTTACGAAGAATTGTTTTATTGTCAATTAGAGGTACTACCACTACTATGTGTAAGTTACTCCCTCACGATATATCCCACAAAACAGGTAGCCAGCGGACCAGTCGCATGCAACAAAAATGCAAGCTGTCTCCTCCGTGCCAACAAAAAAATAAGACATTCAGAGTAGGTGGCAAATCTCATCGCTGAATTTATGTAAAGGTGTAAAATGTCTTAATTTTTTACGAACATAAACATTTTAGAGGACACTATAATTTTTAATTTTTCTTTTCTGGCTGCTTCACGGGATTGTGACAATTTATGAATTGGAAATTTGTCTTAATAGAATATTATTTAATGATAAATGTAAATACATAACTCATTTTATTACAAAAATAAGTTATTAAAAAAATATACCTTTAAAACCACATCTGTTGAATTACGAATGAAATAAAACAAGGCAGTGATGAAACGTAAACCTAAGAAGGTCGGTCGGTTAATCATACTTGGATGGTTCATAAATGTACAATAT
Organism: Athripsodes cinereus; assembly: GCA_947579605.1. NCBI lineage: Eukaryota > Metazoa > Arthropoda > Insecta > Trichoptera > Leptoceridae > Athripsodes > Athripsodes cinereus. Next base: position 16,571,743 of record OX388310.1, read on the forward strand.
CGATTATAAAAAAGCTTTGCGATTATGTCCACAGATGTCTATTTTCTTTGTGTGAATTATTAATTATTATAACCAATGCATTCCACTGTCTACGGATGTAAGTATTTACGTACATAAAACAGTTTTTACGTACATAAAACATCTACTTTCATTTTTTTTTGCGTTTTTGCTTATGCAAAATAAATATTTTATTATACGTAAGAACCTCAAGCAAACTTATATCAATATAAAAAAATGTAGTAATGCAATGCCACCCATCCTGAATGTCTTGATTTTATATTGGCACGGAGAAGACAGCTTGCATGTTTTATATGCAGTTGGTCTGCTGGCTGCCCCACTTGTGGGATATGCCGTGATGGTATAGTAGTAATGCATTAGCTAGATACAAATTATTTCCCTTTGTTTTATTAATTTCATTTTATTTGATTAATAGCACCCATCAGCAACCGCAGGCCTAATTTAGGGAGTGGTTTTCAAATCCTAGGTAAGTAACTATCTAATTATTACAAAATTCAATTTCCCCACACGTTCAGCTCACTAATTTCTTAGATACGAACCTTCTTTCTATAACTGCGTGATGTTCAAGCGCATTAACTTTTTTTGTGCCAAATTACCTTTAAATTAAAAGCCTTTTTGGGGGCGTTGTTTGTCTATTTAGGTAATTATCCAGGGATATACTCTCTACTAAAATTTCAAAGAAAAATTATTTCTTTAATTTTTTCAGTGGTTTGTTTATTGAGCGGTGTTTTATTATTGTAAATCATTGACCTTTTGGCTTCGGAAGTTGTTCCAATTACTCGACAACGGGTGGATAACCGAAAATAAAAAAAAAATGAAGTGAAACTAACGACTAGCTATTCTTACATCTTTTTGGTGCCCTCCCAAGTATTGTTTCTGCTGCATCGATAATTGAAGATGATCCTGGTCCCTTCAGAATCATTTTCCTACTTCATCTCCACGATGCCGTCCTTGCCGCTTAATTTTTCTGATCTCGATGTATTGAATCCCGTTTCCTGCTTTTTAAATATCAAATTTTGTTCAGTAAATTTTTCATTTATCAAGGAAGTTTCTCTTATATAGTTAAGACATTAAGTTTATATAGATTAGTGTAGTAGTATAAATTCTTAAAATACGTACTTAATAGACATTTGTAGCTTAGAAAATACTTTTTGGACACAAACATGTAAGACATATATCTATTTTACCTACTTGTGAAGAATACCTATGATAATATCTAGTAGATAGACTGGTGTTTGATAATATTAGTAGGTATGTACGTATCAAAGTTTAATACTTACATTTTTATTGTTTCTGTCTCCAGTTACATATTTATTATTTTATAAATAAGTACGTGATTATAAATTTCTTATAAAAGCATCCTGCTATGATATGGATGATTATGGGTATTGTCAGTGTTGCCTACTGTGAATAATATCATTTATTATGGGCTTCTTAATGAAGACATAATACAATTTTATATCAATGATCTGAGTTCTCATGTTCAGACAAAGGAAGAAAATCGTTATTTGTTTCGATCAGATGCAATAATTCTGTTATGATTAATTGTGTGAATTAAAGTAAAATCTGGATCAATCATTCTTCACATTATATTAAGGAGAATCGATTTATTTGTAAGGCAATGATAGTTGATCGCTCAGGCAGGCTCGCAGACACGGAACATTATCTTCCAGGAATTGACTTTGTCAACGAATTTATATATCTAGGTTCTCTCATAAATAATAGAGGCACAAGCGACCAAGAAGTGAACCACCGCACACAGATGGCAAAGAACGCAATGGGTCGTCTTGATAAAATTTGGAAAAGCCGTGAAATTATGAGAAACACAAAGATAAGACTGGTCAAGACGTTGGTATTCAGCATATTTTTATACGGAGCTGAAACGTGGACGCTGCGAGCTAGCGAACGCGCGAGGATCGATGCGTTTGAGATGTGGTGCTGGAGGAAATTGCTCCGAGTGCATTGGACCGAACACAGGACCAATGAGTCCATCCTCAGGGAGCTTAACATTTCGGTGCGACTCTCAACGATTTGCAGTCAGCACGCTTTGCGATATTTCGGGCACATTGCAAGAAGAGAGCATGACAACCTGGAAAAAGTAATAATGACTGGGGTTGTAGAAGGGAGGAGGGGAAGGGGCAGAGTGCCAATAAGATGGAGCGACCAAATTAAGGAGGCCAAACAGAGCTCACTTCACGGGGCCTTGCACATGGCGGAGGATCGCTCAACATGGAGACAGATGGTTTACAGAACGAGGCATGATGGTCACGATCCTCAGGATTGAGGGACCGACAGAGATGATGATGATGATACAAGTTTGTTGAACATTGTTCAAGTTTATGAAGTGAGTTGTCAATTTTGATATGTTCAGTGTTCTAGTAACAAGTATCATGTAAAAATAGGCTTGATTGATATCAAAAGCTACTTGATTTTTTTGTTCACATGCTATCTATAAAAATATAAAAATACAATCATACCTTTCTAGAAGTCGAATATAAGTAAGTATGTATTTGTGATTTTTTTTTTATCTATTCCAAAGTTAGCCACTAAAAAATCTATCACCAACTCTTCTGATCTCATGCTGTGGATCAGCAGACGCGTCTCTCGTCTCCAGGTCCTATTGATCTTATTCAAGAATCAAAAAGTAAAGTTAAAATGATAATATAGTAATATTATTCCAAACAAAATATTCTAGGATATTATGAGTATAATAATATTAAATGTAATTTCTCGAATGTAGGCTTCTGTTGTAGTAGGTACCGCTGTATTAGATATCTATATGTATAGCGTGACAGAATGTTTCCATTGCAAATTAATGTTAAATGAATTGATCTTGTATGTATAAGATAATAATATTGACGTGGAAAGTAAAATACGGTACGCGTGTCAAACAAAGTGAGAAAATAATGTCAGCTTCCTATAGATTGTTAATTACTTTTACCTACTACTTGACTAATGATGAATGAATAATCTTAACAATGATCTGAACACTGCAAACAAAAGGTACCGACAACTTTGATTGACCGACAGATGAAATAAGGACGCTCTGAAAAAGTCGGTTAAATTCATCATCTGGATAATTAATCACTAATGAGAACACAACATAATTAAACGGTAACATCTACCTATTGTAAGTATTTGTATATCGTTAATAACATTACACGGATCCTTAATTTATTATAAATTTTATATTAATCTTAGAATGAATTAGTTCAGGTCGAATATCCATGAAAACTTTCGATATTTATGGGTTATTTTAAGAATAATTATATACCTATATAATAAATAGATAATTTGTAAAGCACCGTTTACTTAAAATATGAACTCGAGGGAGCGCTAATGTTGATTTTATTCTGCGAGTAGCTTATCCTTATAGGTCGATTAATAAATTAGAGCAGTGACATATTGATGTATTACATTGTTTTCATTATTTTGATTTCGTAATTTAGTTAATCGTCTTAATAATTATTGCATTTTGAGTTATCGCAAAAGTTAATTAATTATTAAATTTACACATCTAGGTTAAGGCTATCAGATATAGTAATATTTATTTTTTTACAAGAAGGTAGGATGATTTTATAAAATTTGTATCCATAGGTTCATACTATAATATGATTGATGGATACGTATAGTCTAGTATGCACAAGTAAGAGCGCATGAATAAATTTTGTCAATCTAAATGTTTACGTAGTTAAATGTAATTCCAAACATCTAGATCATGGGTGGCTAGCCTTTTCAGCAGCCGGGCCAAATTTCAGAATGAGATTTCCTACAGGGCCGCACAACATAATATACCTACTCCATATTATGGAACATTTGATAATATTACTTCACCTTAAAATTTCTACCCCTCCGTCTCCAAATTTTCAACATGGTATAAGAATTTAAAAAGTTTCAATACTCCTCGGTTTTCCTTAAGAATGTTTTCTCAAAATAGCTCTTTCAAAAAAGTAACGGGTGCTTGGAACGACTATTATTAAAAACAAATGTGCATAAATGCTTCGGGGGCCGTACGTACACACCAAACGGGCCGCATGTGGCCCGCGGGCCGCGGGTTGGCCACCCTTGATCTAGGTGAATATTATTGTTCAGTCGCAGTTCACAGTGTATTGTATCCCTGTCAAAGGATTGTAATATGATGTAAAATTATGTTGGTACCAATTTCTTCTCCATAATTATATTTCGTGAGAACTTGCTTGACGCTTACTTCAAACTTGACACTGTTTATATACTTTTAAAACTAGACTAGAGTGTTTGCTAAGATATTAAATGACAATCATTGGCCCACTACTATTTGTGTTTAACTTAAATAATAATGGGAAATTTATCCAGGAAGCAATCTCATCTGTATCGTATTACAGTTTATGGCATCGGAAACAAAGGGACAATATTGTTATCATTATTTTGATATATTTGATAGGTTCGTCGGTAGCCTGGAGGTAAGAGTCTCGGCCTCGTGAATAAGGGGTCCGTGGCTCAATACCAGGTGCCGGCAAACTCCCCTTTCACGACACAAGATTTTAGTAGCTTACTGTGAAAGGTGTATAAGGTTGTATTTGGGTTTATAACAAAACCCAGATATATCTTTTTTTTAAAAAAATGTCTTGGTACTGGAGATAAGTAATATTTATTCCTCTTTTTTACCTTTTGTTTTATAGAAAAAGTAAGAAAACTGATAAATTCAAGGTAAATTCGGACCATTGAGTAGGTAATTTAATTCGGACCATCGTATATAAAAAAAATGGTGTCCTGATATAAATATAGTGTACTGCAGATAATATTTTGAGAAAATCTGCTAACTTCTTGCTAAGTAAGTTATTATTGAACATTATTAGGGGAGAATAATAAAACAAGAACTCTCTATAATAAGAATGAAATTAAGTTTTAAACTACTATAGATGACTCATACACATTGAATTAGCTCAGAAAATGGACATTAATATTTTTGCCTAGTCTGAGGATCGAACCCACGACCCCTCGCTTGCAAGGCGAGTATGTTAACCACTAGTCCAACCTAATGAATTAGGTACATACTAGTTAGGTATATTATATATACCGTGTGTACGTGGTAGATACATCAATGTGCCTATAATATACCTAACTAGTATGTACCTAATTCATTAGGTTGGACTAGTGGTTAACATACTCGCCTTGCAAGCGAGGGGTCGTGGGTTCGATCCTCAGACTAGGCAAAAATATTAATGTCCATTTTCTGAGCTAATTCAATGTGTACGAGTCATCTATAGTAGTTTAAAACTTCATTTAATTGACATCCACACTTCTGAGCAAGTGAAATCCAGTTTACAACACAACATACTGTGTTACATAAATAATCAAGAATGAAATTGTTAATTTTCTAGAACAAAACTCCACTTCACATTGGTAGTAGGCTAAAATAGAATACGAATTCGTTTGGTTTTATAAAAAAAATTCAAACCATCGCTTAAATTAATAAAAAATCTTGGTTAATTAGAAAGTAGGTAGCATTAAAATAATCAGTCCGACCAGAATCAACCCTCTCATAAAAATTATTAATGTTTCGTATACAACAATCTTGTTTTAGTATATATTGTATAAATGGTAAATCTGGATAGAATATCTTACGGATAAGGGCTATTTTGAAAATCACCCGTCCAATTTGGAATTTAATAGAACAAAGGCCAAGTGGGTGGGGTTTTCTGAGGAGTAAGTAACTATTTTTGACCCTTATCAAATCCCGTTGCTTTGGCGGTATCTAGTAGCGATGAAAGTATTAGAAGGCTTTAATAACAGGTTGTAGTTTTGAAATCAGTAATTCATTTTAATAGTATCAAAAATAATATTATTTCCTATCAAAAATAACAGCAAAAACACCTTTGATATTGTGTCGTGATTAGAACAACTAATAAAAATAAACGTGGCATTTTGTTGAAGATTTTTGATAAACTTTATTAATTGGCTAAGATCTAACAGATAGTGAAGGTGTGAACTAATTTAAAAAAGGTGTCAAAATTACCGTTTTGTTAAACATGAATTTCCTAATCCTTTCAAAACATCCTGTTGAAATAAAAAAATATGCTAACAAATTTCATTATAACTTATGAAATATCTGGATGTTAGTATTTTTTAAATGCTAAATCAATTCTGATAATGTTTTGGTTAGTTGGAAAATATATATTAATAGGCGTAGGCTCAAAAAATATTATTAAATATTTATTTTATTATTGATTATTTACCTATCTGCATTAAAAAATAAAACAATTAGAAATCGGTTAGTTATTCTCATTAACAAGACAAGATTGAGGGTTAACAAAGAGTTAAAGAAGGCAGATTCTGATTTGGACTAGATTACGTGGAGAAAAAGAATTGTTCCGAGAGGCACAAGAGAGGCCTTCTCCATGATGATCGTCAACATCAGTGTTCAACATGAAATGGTACTCGAAGAACAAGGAATATTCATGAAAATTAGATTTTTGAGCTTATTGTTCATCAGAACAGTTTATTTAAAAATGTATCCAAGGAATAAAGTAGGTACATACCTTCTTAGCTAGTTTCAAAGATTTACAGCCGGTATATAGACTTTAGAGTGGGCTGTGCATGCAATTGTTAACTTTGAACCTGCCTGTTGAAAGCTTAATATTTTTTATTTGATATGTCCGTAGTTATTCGTATATTTTAATAGTTAAATTAAATTCATAAAATACATTAAAATTTGATAAATAGCAATAAATAAATTTAAAAAAAACTGAAAATGCGCCCTTGCGGTGGTTTGTACCACAAAACGGCGCTCAATAAATTGTCCAGATTATTATTATTATTCAGGCCATTACATATAACTTAGACGTTTCCTAACGAATCTATTATTAAAGTAAGATATATACTACTTGCAATAGGTTGATAATTAGCACAGTCGTAATGATAGCGAAGATTTTGGGATCTAGTTGACCTTCAATCTAATAGAAGGATGCTTGTAATATATATTCAGGTAACACGACGCGCCTAGACTTCTGGGTTTGGATTTATAAAAATAGATATTATTAAATCAAAGTTTTACAGTGGTAAATAAATAAAATCATATTCAATAAAATAAATTGAAGATAAATTAGATCTTAATTATTTACCGAGAAATATTTAGGTAATTATGTAAGTAGATACCTTTTTAGTGTTACCTATATGAGTGATAAAAAATATATTTCGAGTGTTTATATTTATTATTTAACAAGGTAAGTGATGTTCATTCTATGTTATATAAAAATTTGCTGTCATTGTGGGCAAATGTTTTAAAGGAGTTTTTTTACACCTCGTCGTTTTCGACTTATCTCTACCAATGTTTAATTTATCGACAGAGGGTCCTTGGTGGAAATACATATTGTTAATAAATTAGTAAAACACGATATTATAGGCTGTTGTACTACGCTTGACTTTATTATTTTTTTTAATGAAATAATTATAAATCGTGTTTTATTAATAAATTATCAATGTAACAAAACCCAGATATATCTTTTCAAAACAAAAACAAAAAAAAAAATCTTCAACATGCGTCTGTAGGACCACATATCCAAGACAGCGAAATGTCCCCTCTCACTCTTGCCGATGGTCCATGTCTCACTATCATACAGCAGAACACTCTAAACAAAGGTTTTTAGGACCTCCAATATTAAAGATTTTTTTTGTTAAAAGCAATTGTCTGGCACATGTTTTCCTTACAGAATGTATATTACTGTAAGAACTATCGATGGAGTAAATGTATACTCAAAGTATGTAATTAAACTGTACCTGAGAGCCATTAAGACTTAAGTGCATTTTTGACAAAAATGCCAAAGTTACGAAAAAAGCTAAAAAAACACATTAGTCATGAGTCTTAAGTACAGAAATGCTTAGGGTCTATACTATAGGGTCTATGTAATAAGCTGTGTATACTATATACAGCTTATTACTAGTAAAATATTGAGATTTTTTCTATTAAAAAATTGAATTTGAAAATGGCATTTTAGTACTTAAGACTAAATGGCTCTCAGGTACATAATTCTAAATGTATGTATTTGATTTTAGAATGTAGATCCTTGTGTATTAAGTTCACCCTTATAGTTAATAGTAGCGTTTATTTTAATAATTATTATCGGTTTCATCCCCAGCATCCGTTTGAACGGTTTAATATTCTGTAATTTCCTCAAATAAAGTGTGAAATTTTAATTGTCCACAAAAAGTTAAAACCACAAGCTCCCTCCTTTTTGTAATTATTGACGCTACCAATTTTTTAGATTTATTGCCATTATTTATTTTTAAGGGGAGTCGATCTTAATTATAATATAATACGAACTGGAAATATAGGTATTAGACCAATTATTGCTAGAAAATTACGGAAATAATATCCATAGAAAGGGCGTATATTTTAATTAATGTTTAACTTTTAATATTCCAGTAATACATTTATATAATAAATATTTATTCATACACCCCATCACGGTTTGCTAGTAAAAACATACTAGTCATCCTCTTCGTACCTATCAACTAAAGTTAAAATACGGATGACATACCTACCTACATATTATTTCATCGTAAGAAGCTATTTTTTAAAAAAACTTTGTATATTGTGTATAATTGCCGTTTACAGAACACTCAAACACTTGCAGAAAAGATTGGGAGACCTGTTCTTTACCGGAAACTCCACGGGAATAAATATACAAATATTTTTCTAATTTTATTTATTTTATGTACTTATTTTATTTATTTTATTTACATTATTTATTTTATTTTATTCATTTTATTTATTTTATTTATTTTATTTATTTTATTTATTTTATTTATTTATTTTATTTATTTTATTTATTTTATTTATTTTATTTATTTTATTTATTTTATTTATTTTATTTATTTTATTTATTTTATTTATTTTATTTATTTTATTTATTTTATTTATTTTATTTATTTTATTTATTTTATTTATTTTATTTATTTTATTTATTTTATTTATTTTATTTATTTTATTTATTTTATTTATTTTATTTATTTTATTTATTTTATTTATTTTATTTATTTTATTTATTTTATTTATTTTATTTATTTTATTTATTTTATTTATTTTATTTATTTTATTTATTTTATTTATTTTATTTATTTTATTTATTTTATTTATTTTATTTATTTTATTTATTTTATTTATTTTATTTATTTTATTTATTTTATTTATTTTATTTATTTTATTTATTTACTGCTTTCGCTTTATGTTTATTTTGCACAGTAAATATGTTTAACGTTATTTCTCTGTCAAAATAATTCGGAAAACTTTATGACCTTTTACATGCAAAGTAGGTAAAGATTGAATAGGTCAGTAAGGCTATTTGAATCTGGATTTCTAGGCTGGCAGACCGAAATCTTTTTATCGTATTGCCGACCACTTGATGTGTAGTGAAAAAGATTGTTATTATTGTTGTTTTAATAAAATGTTATACGAAATATGTATACATAATGTATAATATGTACTTCGCGGGCCAATCACAGGGCGGCGCTCAGCAGCTGTTTGATCCACTTCCGGAATATGAATCTTGAACACATAGTTTACCGTATTCCCAAAATATGGGACGTTCTTGAAAAAAAGTATGTAAACATTAAAATTCGGTTTAATCAATCAATGCATTAGCTCTGCCAATTATCAAATACACTTTACGAAAGTTTTTATAGTAATATTTCGCTTTTACCTTATACAGAATCTTACATAAAAAAAAAAATTGTATACACGTAGAGGAGGGCTTTGAGATAAATAAGTAGGAGTGAGATAAGAAGAAAAAATAGTCACTATTAACTGTATAAAATAAATTATTTTGAAATAATCTATCAATGCGGTTCGATCCCAGGTGCCGGCAAACTCCCCTTTCACGACACAAGCTTTTAGCTTACTGTGGAAGGTGTATAAAGTTGTATTTGGGTTTATAACAAAACCCAGATATATCTTTTTTTTTTTTTTAAAAAAAATGCTTTTTCAGTTGATAAATTAGTTTATTGTGAATGGTAACATTTTTATACTATTTTTAATGCACATTTTGAAGAGGAGCGTTAAAATGTTTGATATTCCCTGCTTATATTTTTTGGTGATGATATGTAAATTTAAATGTTTTTTTAATGCAGGTAGTTACAATATACATTAGTAGTGGCAGGTTCCTAACCCAGATAAATAATATTACATTCTCAATGGCTCGTGTTCCATAGTACCTAATCAAGAAATTGGTGTATTTTGTATTACATAATGAAATATACATATTAATTACCACATCAGTGTGATATATTTCGTGTGTCCAAATACTAATAATATTGTTCAAAAATTAATCATTATCATGGAATAACATTCAAATATAGCTTTCTTGTAGATTTAGAAGAATTCAAATACCTATACCCCTCACACCCTCACAATAAAGAAAGTATGTTTTGTGAAAGGTGCTGCAGTTCAGCATTGGAATTTAAACCATAGAACTATAGTCAAAATATTTTATACTACGTGTTTTTAAAGTATGGTTATATTATGAAAAGTCTTAAAAAGAAAATGAAAGAATACTACTCAACTGATATCTGGGCTTCAAACTTAATATGAATTTTTAATTTGTGTGCACTTATAAATAGGGCAATATATTGATACTATTTTTTGTCTGCATTGTTTGTTTTTTATGCATATATATTGTCTGTAGTATACTGCTGATGTGAAATAAATAAATATCAGAACGAATAAAATGGCTAATCTTTCAATATAATATACTGTTAATATCCAAGAAAAAAAGCATACCTATACAGATAAGTTTGATTTGGTTAAAATTTGTTTTTCAATCAAAATTCATAAATCTAATCAATTATTAATATAAGCAGAAATTCTTAATGTTGTACAAGAAACAATTATTCCTCTTCAAGTCTAAATTTGACAAGTCTCTATTGGATATTCTCAGAACCATTAACGAAATTCACTCTTAATTAATTGCTAATCTAATTATAAAAAGCATACTTAAAAACAAAGACGTAAATCATCGCTGTCTTAATTGGTCCATATCGAATGGAAGGACGAAGCGACACTGTGAGCATTATTGTGCTAGAAATTCGTATCTGATTACAAAAAATACTTAGCTTTGTAATCAAAAATGCCGATGAGATCTTTAAATGAAGCTAGATAAATTATGACAAGGATTAGTATTTTTTTAAAGAACATTTGACCTTTTTTGGAAATGAAATGTAGATGGACATATAATCAAATCTTGGTATGAATATTCAATACAAATGAATCATGGTGGAATTTATTCAAAGAATTTGAATTATAAAGTCACAGAAGTTTTGATAAATTTATATGTTAGTCAATAAACATTATGAAAAGTCAAAAGTAACAAAAAATAATCTTCGTATATAACAATTTATGTATTCTTTAACGCTGTACACTTTGCTTTCAGATGAAAATGGATACTTTTTTTTTTTTTTTTACATAATTTGTCTTTGTAAACACTATAGGTTATTTATTTATAGCATAAATATATTAACAGGTAGAAATTTGACAAATAAATTGCAAAGAAACAATGTTGCACCCCATTATAGAAATTTAAACCATCCCAAGCCCACCACCAGAGTATGCACAAAGGATCTAGAGGAAGAGGACGTAAAGGTCCCTGTAAACACAACTAGAACATTATTTTATTCTTTTATGTTCGGCATATTAATTAACCCATGATGATATGTTTCTATAGGAAAACAAATTTATATATTTATCTCTTTTGTTAATCTCAAGAGAACATTCTCGTCTTTTCTAGATGTACAATTGTTAGCACTTTTGCCGAGTGCATTGGGTCTACTGGCATTCAGGAATAATATTATTATGTACCTATATTAAACATCAACCCTCAGTGACTCGAGCTGTATCAGGATTGGTGGTTACAAAATCACCTGCCCTTACACGGACCAATGGACATGGCTAATTATCTCAATAATAATAATGAAATATTAAAGTTTATGTATTGTTTATACTATGGAGACTTAATAAAATAAATTTTATATAAAATTATAATATTTATACCTATTTTGATCAATCAATAGAGTGGGATGTACAGAACACATATATTTTATAGGTACAATTTATAATCCAATATTGTGTTTCTGCAGCACAACATGCACTACCTGTATATCTATCGTATCACGGCATCTCCCACAAGTGGGATAACCAGTAGACTGACTGCATGTAATAAGCACGGAAACTTTTCTTTTCATGCCAACAACGCTCAATTTTACAATTGTTCCAACTTCCAACTATATATAAAAAAACTGTTTATTTATTTAAGCTAGATTGTATGGTGGTGTTTGTATATGTAGTGTATCCTTGCTTCATAAAATGTAATATGCATATCAGCAGAGAGGTTAAAACTTCGAATTCTTAATCTACTAATATTTATAACAACATATAAATCATTTTAAACCATTATTATGATTAGTCTTCACTACAGATATCAACTTAAATATAAATTTAAAGCAATTAAATTTACATCAACTAAATACATTGTGTGTAATCACTAAAGTAGATAATGTTTTCAACGTTGTAATTTTCAGTAATAACAAGTTCTGAAATAATTACTGTTACAGGGTCGTAGCTTTATACGGAAGTCTAGAATATATTATACTAACAGTTGCAGTCAAAACACATGAATAGTATTATGACCTGCTCGTATGCATCTATGTTAGTGTATATGTGAGAAAGCAAATTCATTTAGAAATTAATGTACGTATGTAAATATCAAAATGATAAGTACTTTTCCAAAAGTGTCATAATGTTAGGAAAGACTAACGAAATAAATGGTTAATCCTTCCACCTTTTTAATAATGTACTTTTTGATGTAAAAAATAATTCATATTATGAAATGTGATGATTAGAAATTTACACTCTATGTGAAATATAAATGTGATATATGAATTTGAAGATATTTACTCATTATTTTAGAGAGTTGATTTGAAATACGCATGATAAAAATATTCTCATTAAATGCTGCCGTTACAAAAACATAAATGTAGTGCAAAGGAAATAAAAAGGAAATTTAATAATCTTAGAAAATACATTTATTTTTCCATATATTCTGCAATATGATATCGAAGAGTTCAACGTGTTTTACATGCTTGTAATAATATATTGTATTCACATTACAATGCCGGGTAAGAAAAGCTAGTGAGCAGTAATTTAACATAATTCGATATAAAATATTAAATTGTAATTAATACTTTAGATTGCAGCAAGGTCATACTGAATACGTTGATGTCGCTTTGCTGGATGAGGTTATATTATAATATTGTTGTTATGTGGAATGCATAATTTAGTAAGAATTTAATAACTAGATCCTTAATCAGATATACGCGGGAGTTAAGACACACGTTTCCATTTTAAAGGGCGCTCATGTTTTTGTTTCTTCGATCATATCTTTGATTGTAATTAATACTATGTAAGTAACCACACATCGTTAATTTTTATGAGCATTCCTAAATGATTTAAGTATTCAAAAAGCAATTGATTATGCCATCCATCCTGAATGATTTTTTTAGTAGCGCCATGAGGACAACAAATTACATGTTTGTTACATATATTTAGTTCATTGACCATCTGATTTGTGGAAAATTTTGTAAAAGTTTAGAAAAGTTGACTCGCTCATTAATTAGTTTGAAAAAGAAAATAATTTATTTTTATTATTTAGTTTTATTTATTTAAATACATGGCAGCACGGATCTTACTTAATTTGCTTACCATAAAAATATAAATCATAAAATTATGATTTTTTCAAAATGGGTGGATTAATTCAAATCGAGTTTGAAATTTTCACAGACACACATCAAATATAAAGTTTTATTTGCATGTTTTTTTGTAGTCTTCTTTATAAAATACATCAATCTAATAAATATTTAATGCTTATGATAATGCGATATTATTTACTGATTACATTTCGATAAGACAACATAATGTCTTCATCCAAAGCATTGGACAAAAACACATCTTAGTTTTTTATCCTCTTTGGTGTATCGAGATTTTAATATTTTTGGCAAAATTATTTAAAGATTACGAATATTGATATGCGAAATATAAGTATCTTAAAATAGGCCTTAATTATAGAACCTAATGTTTATATTACAAAATATGGTAACCAAGCTATCTAACGTATTAAATTAATATGCACATTTTAGTCCGTTTTTTCATGCATACATTAAATGCTGAGACTTTTTAATGAAATGAATATATGCAAAGCTGAAAATGGAATAAAATGTCGTAATTTTTAATAGAGTATTGGTGCATAAATTTCTGTATAAAAATACACAAAACTTGTGTAGAATTAAGTATTTTTAGCTTTGGTAAAATTTTCATCTAGAATTTGTCAACATATTTATTTATTTGATATTGTAATCATGGGAATACTAATATTTTTTTTATTTACATACATGAATTAGAATAAATGACACGTAAACAAAAAAGGAAAAAAAAATGCCAGGATAAAAATAGTTTTAGCTGATTGATCGACTTACTACTGCACTCAATCAACATCAAATAGAATATGCAAAATAAATGTCTTTCTTGATGTTCATTTTAATGATTTAATTTTTATATATTGATAAAATGGTTACCTCAGCGAGTATTTAGTAACCAAACAATATACATAAAATCCCGAAGAGCTTCTAAAAAAAGGCCTCTTCCTTCCGGATATTTGAATAGGCGTCTAATCTTTCGCTGTTACCTATACTTAGCGCAACTTATTTGCTAACGATAACACATTATATTTGCATAATAATATTGCGGTTTGTGGCATTAAAAAAAAATCTCCGTCTATATAGCTGTACACTCTGAAGCGTTGAAAACCGATTTTATTTTGTAAGAATCTAAATTTTTAGACTTTTTGAAAATATTAAAAAAATTTCACATCACTCCAATATTCCCACTTGATGCATTTTATTTACCTATAAATTTTCAAAAGGTAATATTATCAGCTCTTTAGTTAATCGATATTTTTAGTTACTAGATACACAAGTAATATATTATACATGTAGTAAGTTATTGAAACTAAAATTAATATGTAGGTACCTATGGTTTCAACTAAATTTTATGGCACAGAGACGACGATCAGCCAGCAGACTAATTCCTTGTAATGTATGTTAATTACAAGGAATTAGTGTGCTGGCTACCCCACTTGTGGGTGAATGCATTATAAGGTGAATGCATTATGAAGGTGAATGCGTCTTTTGGGCTACAAGGCTATTAACTATGGTTTCAATTTACGCTATTAGAGTATAAATATGATTGTGTATAATATAAAATAATTTTGCGTACAACAATAAATAGCTTTCCATCTTATTTAACTTTCGAATTTCTCCCAGTTCGTATAATATTGTGTTGTATAATTTATTTCATTATACACATGAATAAAAAACAATTAAAGCTATTTATTAATTCATTACATAGTCTTGTCGATACAGATATGGAAGATCATGTACACAAAACTTGCCGATTACATGTTTCGTTGACTGACAATGTGTTGACGATGAAAAACGACAGTTAACAAGAAATGTCCCACCGAAAATTTTATTGACAATGGTATTATTACATATTATGTTAACATCCCCGTCTTACTAAATCTGGAAAACTGAAGGCATTATTGATCAATGAGTCAGTTACAATTAAATAATAATATTTATTAATGGTTTTATTTTCTCATTAACTGTAAAAAAAATATAATATTAATAGGCGAAAAGAGTATGTTTCAAAAGGAGAATAAAAATCTCATATATGTACTTAAGAGCTGATGGATTACATTATGATGCAAACAAAGTATTACAAGTAAATCGTCAATATCACAATACTTTATAGCATATGTACATTAATATTAATTATAAGTACTACATACCTATCTTATTACAATATACCGTAACAAAAAATAATACCAATAATAATTGCAAAAAAATTAAAACATAGCTTATAGTAATATTTCATACTTACACCCGAATTCATAGTCGTTTACTTGAGTAATACTTGGCCGAGGAGCACTCAAGTAAAAAGCAATACTCAAGATGTGGATGCATTCTATAGACAAACACTGCTCCTTTACTTCGCTAAGTTAACGCTTGAGTCGTGGGGAAAATAATTATTGTGGCGAAAAGTATTGCCACTAAACAAAATGTATTTTTAATTATGTTTTAAAGCATAAAAAACACGGTTTAACTCTTTATTATTGTGTAATTCTTCGATTAGTACTATTTAAATATTGTTTTGTAACATTTTATAGTAAATTTAAACATAAAATGATAGTAAAATGTACAACCTCGCACTATTGTTATATTATAGAAAACGAAGTACACATCACTACGTCTGCCATTTAACATAACCTCAAAAATCACAAACGACAAACCGTCGTCGTTCCCCGTACTTAAGTTTATTGTTCTATGCTTCCCTGTCGTCGGTCCCGTTGTCTTGTTTTGTTTTGCGTTTCAGATTATAATATAAGAAATTTGTTTAAAATAAATTACGGATTTATTCATATTTAGCCATTGATCTAATATGTTAACATGTTAGATCAATGTATTTAGCAAATTAATCATTAAATATTAAAAAAATAGTGTCGAATATCTGGACAAAATGTAATATCTGCATTGTTATCTGACATGACGATCATGTTATGTATAAAAATTTATAAATAATGTAAGTATTTATTACTTATTTAGCAAATAATTTTATTTATAAATAGGATCTTTGCATACTATATACCTTATTAAAGGTAAATTACTAGAAAAAGGCAAAATAAAATACATCAACGGCGTTTGACATTTCTAAGTAACGCTCAAGTCGTGTCCGACGACGACTTGGGATTCACAGGTACTTGAGTACTACTTGGGTTAGTTTTATAGGACTATGAAATGAAAACCGCTACTTGGCTAGCACTCAAGTATCAAGGAATACTCAAGTTACGACTATGAATTCGGGTGTTAGTTATCTAGGTTTATTAAATATTTGAACTATCCGTCGTTTCTGCGCTGTGCTTCCGAGAGGAGCATTGAAGGGCGAGATGATGGTTAGATTTTATTTAATTTTGCATGGATTATTAAGATATGAATAAATAAAAATCAGTAAAAGAAATTAGTTTACTTCTGATGATTCGGGAAGGAAGGTCAGTAATCTGGTACACAGTTTGTAAGTACTAGTCTACATATATTAAAATAAAATTTCACTCTTAACGATTCAGTTGATATAATTTTACATGTCATAGTATAATTTAACAAGCTATTGTGACACAAAATTCAGTCGTAAATTGCATTGTATTATTAATGTTAAATAAATATCAACGTGTTTTTTAGTAATGGGTTTGTCGCTTACACGTTGAAGTTTTTACATGGCAACAATAACATTGTACTCTCGAATATTTACAATAATCTGCTCGCAACAACTTGTACATTATTTTCGATAAACACTTTTGATAAATTTACTTTTATTTTTATGGTCTTGTAATCTCTTATGTCGACACATTTTTTGGCGAGATACATAGAATTTATTCACATGAAAATTATTGCGTTATATTTTTTCTCTTGCACCTACCTGCAGTATGCCATACTGATCAATTTCATCTCTATTTGCAAAATTTTATTATAATAATTTTGATTATAAAATAATAATAACCTTTTTTGTACAAAATACTTACTACTACATACATAGTTAGACAACAATAATAGGATTATTACAATATGGTATACGGCTATACAAATAATTTTGCACTATGGGTGAGTTTATCACAGAGACGTGATATTTTTATAACTAACCCAATATGGTGAAAAGGGCGAAATAATTAAATTTATTATGGTCTGCATAATAAACGTCCATCACAATTTGTTTAAAACCATTCATAACCTTTTAGCTAAAGGAGGTTCTAAATTGAGACGTCAAAGCTCAGCCAAAATCAGAGAACACAATGCTAAGATCATCAGTCATCAATTTTTCAAAGCCTCCATGGGAATGCAACTCTGAGAAACGATTGTAAGGGGAACAATTTATCAGATTTATAAGCGTATGCTATTTGTTACACGTAAGCGATTCAGAAAGGAACTCCGAGAGAAAACGCCGAGATATTTGAACCAAATATGAAATAAGCGTTATTCTTTTTATTTGATGTAATAAAACATAAGATTATTAAATTTTGAATCACTTTCGTAATTTCATGAATATATTTTCGTGAGCCAATAGATTTTATTTTGGTTTAGTATTTAATATCATACGATTATATTGATATAGTATCATATATATATGGAGTAGGAAAAGGAGACGATTCTGGAGAGACATTATGAACAGGATGGCTGAAAACAGAATCCTACACATAGCTGCAAAGGAAACACCAGTCTGTTCACAGCCCCGAAGAAGACTACCAAAAATATGGAAAGACAGCATCACAAGAGACATCAACTTCCGAAATAACAGATTGATGATTAACAATACGAAAAAGAAGAAGTTTACTATTTCAATTCAAATTTATTACTTGATAGACGCTTATATAATATACAATGTAAACTTTTTTTCAAAATAGCTCAATGACGCCGTAATGTTTGGTAATTTTTTTATGTATTTTTGTTTTCATGCTATGTTACATTTTAGTAAAATAGGTAGACCGGGTCAAATGTCCATCGTATATTATTCTTACAAACCGTATAAATGTTAAAGTCATATGAAAATATTATTAGAAAAAAAATTCAAAAGGTTCTTAAAACGATATTATTTTTAGCGCCATCGTTAATTTCATACTACGACCATTCTACGAGTAATCTAGAGAGAAAAAGGTACATACCTAACATATCGAAAAAAATATAAAAAAATTAAATAGATCACAACTCATTTGGTAGAACAATAATTTGTATTCTATACTTATTACACGCAAGTCGTTTTTTCAAGGCGTTTCGACGTTTGCATCCTGTAACATCTTCTAGTGAGAAGATAATCATAAGCCAGCAGTCCATTAAGTGTTATACAGTAGTCATTTGTAAGCCACCTTGTGTGGTGACAAGTGCACATTAAGTCTTTTATCACGTGATATATGGTCTTTATGAATCATCTTGGCACTGTACCACTCATCACATTGTCTGGAGGTAATAATTTATACTCGTTGTGGTGTATTATAATAATATTTGGATGTCATCAACGAATTATTATAATAAGAAATTTATTCGATTTACGTAGATTTTGTACAATAAAAAACAATGTTTTCTTTCACTATGAATAGAAATAGGTTAAGTATTTTTTTATAATACAATGTAGGCAGATATCATGTATCTCGTGTATAATTTTATTACTAAAACATAGATAGTAAAAACATAATTTTGAATATCTGGGAATAATTACTAAATGTACTTATGTGATTCAAATTTTTTACTCTATCGATGTGAAACGAAGAAGATTTTTTTGTTTCATTTTGAAACAATAAGTATTCATTTAATAATTATTTTTCATTATTTGGTTTAATTCCTATCCAGTTTCATTCCAGTGTTTGCTGTAAGCTTTCGAGAATCCTGTAAAATGCAGGTGTTCTATAAACTTCCCTTATAAGATGTTATTATTAATCTCACTTATAAGATGATACACATCTACAACTCAGTGATGAGACATGCCACGCTTTTGGAATAATTACTACACCACCCTACGGCTACCCCACTTGAGGGATATGCCGTGATGTATAGTGGTAGTTTTTGTGATATCTCTCCAATAGCTTATTGTTGGACGAGTTACCATAGTGGAAATTAATTAATTCACGTCTGCCTTCAGTAAATACGTGATGAATATTACGCAGACATATTATTATGTCATATTAAATACTTCACATATTTTCATCGACGATTCGCTTAAAATATTCCCATATTAAATAACGATAACGGTCCTTTTACGAGAAATTGAAATTTCATCACAATTAATAATCATTGTATTGCAAACTAGCATCAACCTAGTATAATTATTGATTGGTAATTTCTCAGAATTGATGTACGTATATTTTGTATTTACAATTCATCTGCTCGGCTAGTTACGCGTTTATGCACCTATATAAATGCATGTCTCGTATGTGAGACTATGTAGGAACACGCGTACGGCACGCGTGTTTTGGTTTAAGGCACCCGTTCGTCTTAAAAGACAGGTGTTTTTATACATTAATACGATTTTGTGACTTCAATATCCATAAATTTACTTGTTTGCAGCTTGGTATCAATCAATACTATTTATTTCATTATTAAGGATATTCAGCAGAAGTAATATAAACAATGACATAAGATCGCCTATTTAACGTCTTGAAAATATAAGGAAAAATAATGTGAGTCTTACAGACATAAAATGTTCTAGTTTTTCTTTTTAGAGTTAATAAAATATTTTTTTCTTTACTGTGATGTACTTTATTGAATTAATAAGTGAAAGTTGTGTTCATATTTTTATTGAGAATTTGTCATCAGGCAAACATAGAATAACATTTATAGTAAATAATTATATTTTATGAAATTCTATTATGTAATATATCTCGCGATAAAATACTTCATATTTTTAATTAAAAACATAAGATTGTAAGCAGTGTAAAATAGCGCCTATGATGGTTCTCCGGATGCCTAAAAAACGCCCGACCATTCTTGATATGCAAATTTTGACATAAAGATTATGTAAGACTATAATTGGTCTGGTTACATCTCTATACCTAGTCTAGACTATACGATCTACTGACACATTCTAGCTTCTACATATATTACCTACTGGCGTACCGCAAGGCCTACTATTGAATCTAATGAAATTAAAAGTATTATTACTGATACACCTGTTCGTACAACTAAAACCATAACCGCCATACATTATTGAGCATAGTTATTCAGAAAGAAACCAACTACAAAAAAATATAATGGAGATGGCTGCTAAGGTATATCCATATCAAGGGCTATTTTCCCGAATTAATTGTTGTGGGTTAGCTTTATTCTGCGTAAATTTACTCAATTCTACATACGTAACACATAATATTAGGTATGCGTTGCCTACTAGGCTACAGGTGCAATTTTGACGTGATGTCGAACCACCTTATAACAAACTACAAAACAAACAAAACAAAAAATGAAACGATAAAAAAGAAACAAGTCAAACAAGGATGAAAGATCGAAAATTGTGAAAAGCAAAAAGAGACATAACTATAAAGTCGAACTGGTTCAAGTATTTCCTATTTTGATCGCTGTGGGATACCTATTTTGTCTTTATATAGCAAATGTATGAGTTTTCTTTAATAACTTGCCCATTAATTAAGAGAAACCGTTTTGATATTAAAATAATTGATTAAAATAACGAATTTACTTACTACTTTTTATGAAAAAGTAGTTAAAATCGGTAGTTATTTATAACTCATTTTGTGTTATACAGGTTACGTGAAGACATCTGTCATTTTTTGCGACATTTTCTCACTTTCGTTGATATTTACTTAACTATTGTGACTATATTGCATTGAACGTAGTGAGCTGTACTCATCATCATCATCATCATCATCGCCCTCAAAGCTCCTCTCGGGAGCACAGGGCAGAAACCAGCCTCCTCCATTCAGAGCGTCTCTGTGCCAATTGCGTCACCTCTTCCCACGACATTCCTTGCGCTCTGATATCGTTGTCATAGGAACGGTGTATTGTGAAAGAGGGACGCCCGGGCCTACGGAACCCCTGCGGACGGAAGAACAGTGCTCTTTTTGGCCAACTATCATTGGGCATTCTCAAAACATGTCCCAGCCAGGACCATCGTCTCTCTTGTATTACGGAGATTACAGGTCTCTGCTGGGTGCGCCGGCGCACAGCATCATTTGTAACATGTTCATACCATCTGACATCCAAAATCCTTCTAAGACACTTGTTTTCAAAGCTTAGTATCTTCCGCTCTTGAGCCTTGGTTAAGTGCCAAGACTCGCAGCCATATAGAAGGATTGGGATGATGCACGCATTGAACAAGCGACATTTTGTCCTGATGCTGAGTCCAGACGCCTTCCAAACTTTGTTCATGTTGTTGAAAGCCCCGCTAGCTGCTCCTATGCGGATTGGTAATTCCGACCGGAGATCACCCTCTGGCGTTATGGTTGCTCCCAGCAGTCGCGTGCCTGCCATACATGCAAAAAAGTTCTCCAGCCATCAAAAGATTAGTTTTTTGATCAAATTTTCTACTTTGTTGAAGAATAATTTCTTTAAAATAAGTTTTTCTAACTTATTGCGTTCAACTTTAAATTGATCATTTCCATTAATTGAGAGATAGTCAGACTGTCACCAGTTTCAAAAACAAATTAAAAACTGAACACTTCACTGGCGCCCTTGAGACGGTCTAGGGACTGTTAAACGGCGTCAAAAATAAAATCATCCAAAATCATCATCATCATCAATGGTAAAATATTTGAGTCACAAAAATAATTATAAAAAACCAAAATTCATACTTTTAATACACTTAAGAAATTACGAATTAATATCTAAACTATTATCAAATAAACATTTTAATGTACAAAATTCAATTTTCTATACCTGAAATACATTTTGAACAAAATTTTAATTCGCTTAGGCTTAGCAATTAAATTAAATAGCTGTGAACATTTTGTATATCTTTTGTGAATGCATGAAAAGTATGATGAAGATTGCAAAACATTATCAAAATGAATTCTATATTGAAATAATAATATTCACGTCATTTTTAAATGTAATACCAAATTGATATCTGTCATTCAACGAATTTCTGAAATGAGTTCGTTTACCAAATTAGGTATATTCAATATCATTAGTTAAGAGAGAAAGTGAAGGACCGCAAGTGCATATTATACAAGAAATAGCACTCAAGATTTCAAGAATTAAATTATAATTACATTAAGTTGACACGATCAAAAGTATGGATTCTTAATGATTAATAAATTTTGTACATTCTTAATATGTAACTAATTATTTTACAAAAAGGTTATTTATATAAAAGTTGATGGTTCTCATTTTTTGTTACTTAACAATATTAATAATATTTTTATGAGATCTGAATTTTAAATACTTGCGAATTGATTTTATAATATACACATTTAAAAAAATGCATCCTATATTTACTATAAATCACGCATTTATTTATTGTTTTGATATAAAAGCTCCATTATGGTAAATAAATAAAAAATAGAGGCATATGTAGAAACTACACGGCGTATTGAATGGATTGTTTTAATTCAATTTCGTTTATTTACTGATGTAAAAAATAAGTCTTAAAAATATTTATAAATTTTGGTTATTCACGACTTACAAAAAATCATTCATTGTCAATCTAAATTTGATATTTTATGAACCTTTTCAAAATATAATGAAGGTTCGATTTATAAATTACAATATAGATGAGAAGGATTGCAAATATCGGCAAAAGACATTAGGAAATTCATCGGTTTTGGGCATCGACGTATTATTATTTGATCAAACACATTAACTTATTTGCGGTTTGCCGCAAACACACCTATTGTGAAGGACGCGTGTCGTGTATATTAGGAAACAGTCTAGCCCATGGGTGGCCAACCTTTTCAGCAGCCGGGCCAAATTTCAGAACGAGATTTCCTACCGGGCCGCACAACAATATTCTCCATATATGAATCATTTGATAATTTTACTTCACCTTAAAATTTCTACCCCCCCCCCCCCCCCGTCGCCAAATTTTCAAAATGGTATAGGATTTTTTTTAGCAACGAACATGATAGATCTAAGTATAAAAATGTACCTATGTATAGTTATATTATAGTTGTGTATGTATGTATATTTGTATGTGCGCAGGTGTTTCAATTTTTTGGTTTATTTTTTTGATATTTGTAAATGGCGTAAGCCGTATGTTTGGTTGAATAAATAAATAAATAAATTTGAAATGTTTCAAAACTCGTCAGTTTTCATTGAGAATATTTTCTCAAAATAACTCTTTCAAAAATGTAACGGGTACTTGTACCGACTATTATAAAAAGTGTGCATATGCTTCGCGGGCCACAAGCAAGCACCCCGCGCGCCGCATGTGGCCCGCGGGCCGCGGGTTGGCCACCCTTGGTCTAGCCCTTTTTAAATTTTCTTCGTAGTCACTCACTGTTTGTTTTTGTATTTTTAAGATTAAATGAAAAAAGAAAACGAATATAAATTAGATTTAATTATCTGTTGGTATTTCTAAAAAAAACATACATTAAAATTTCTGTGTTTAGTTGTTATTTAAATATCCATTTTATTTTAATCTTCCCCTCATATTATATTATTTGATGAATAACACATTTTATCTCTGCTGTAGAACTACACGTTTTAGTTTTGTCAGTGAAGATTAAAATTGTATTGTGTTTGTGTAACTGCAAGACATTGCACCACAATGAAACTAAACATTTTTGAATGAGGAACTGAAAAATACTAAATACTTTGTATTTCCAAAAACAAGATATATATGTGCATAGGTACTTCAATTATTATGTGACCCAGCAATGTCGTCAATCTGTTGAGCCATCAATCTTTGTTCCGATAATTTGTTCGACACTTCTGAGGTTTCTTATCTGAGTTGTATCTACATGGTGAAGTCTTACAAAGCGTAGGAGTATTCCTTGTAACGATCTGTTTTTGGTTGTTGATTGGTGACAAAACAAGCCTTTGGATTAAACCTGTGACAGTGATGTAATGTTTAACAATTTCGGGATGAATTTCGTGTTGTTTTAAGTTTAATTGTAAAAAAGTAATCGGTAGACAATGGAGAGAAATTATACCGAACATACAAATTTCATTTGAGTACCTAATTGTAATCGTGAATTAGCTCAAAAGTTCATTTTTATTTTTTAAATCATAAGTAGGTATCTCGATTTCATAAATGAAGATGATGAAATACACACCTATCTTACACATTATTTTTATCATCCTCCGTACTCATATAATTTATCATCTTTCGCGTGACGTATGCGGAGTTTGTCAGGAAGATTGAGAGTGTGTTGTGATTGTTGTGTTGTTGTCTAGATGTTGTTGATTTTCTTCTGGGATCGCATTGGCCTTCCGCTGTAATGATCCCTGTAAGAATCGTCTATTTGTCAGTAATAATAATAATAATAATAATAATAAATTGATTCATAGAAATACTTAGATAATATCTATATTATAAGACTATTTTCTCTTTTATTTTTTCTTTTTTATATACCTACGTAAGTGTACAAAACATGCATGTTATAAAACAATTTCATAGAAACAATATTGAAATATGTTTAATGCAATATAAATTATCCTATCCCACCACCTTACATCTGGTAGAGAGGATGGGATACCAATTTGATTCAGCCTTGAACAGTTATTTCGCTTCCTTCACATTCCTGCAGTTTCTCATGCACGCACATCAGTACTAGCTTTTATTTATCATAATATATTTTTTTTGTAATATTAACTCTTCCAGAAATACAATATTGCTCTAAGTGAGTAAAAAAAAAAGAAAAAAATATTACTTATGATGATATTTTTTGTTTTATTTGACCTGGTCTACAAAGCCATTAAAATTCATTGACCATGTCTAGGACTACAAATTTAAGAATGAGACCATTTTTTATTTGGTTCCGTAAAATATTTCATAATTATATCTTTGGTTGATAGTCTGAGGAGTTGAATCTATATTTTCATTAATAAATAGTACGGACACAGTGTCATTTAAAATACATAGATGGTACACTTTGAAACCAATTAGGGAACAATAAATCTATGGGACATGTCAAACATTTGGGTCGACATATAAGATTAATATGATATTAATGTTTTATTCGAGTAACAAAATTGAGACCTTCGGTCCTTTTAAACCATCTAGATATTGTTCACTTTTCAATTCAAAGAAATCATGAGGCTCGGTGCTTTAATTAAATTACATGTTTAAATTATAACGGAATCTTATAATCGCTGTACAGTTGATAGTTTAAAAAATGATAATTTTGTGAAATCATCTCTTTAATTGACTAAATTAAACGACGTGTTGAAAACATTTAACACTGTGTTGTTGATTTTTAATTGTAATAATTATGTTTATTTATAATAAAAAAGTAACGAATAAAGAATATCCAAACATTTTATAAGTCCTACTCATTGATAAGCATAAATACGTATTTTGCTATTTTTTTTTATTTCAGGTCATGATTTTAGTTTTGAAATACATATTGATAATAATACTTTTAGATATTTTTAAGACATGCAGTTATGGTAAATGAAAAACGACACATTTATGTACTCACTTTTCAGGTTTTAAAACAAATATTTAACTAGAATATTTTTGCAATTTGAGAATTTAATATTAAAATTTATTGATCCATTAAAAAAAATTTAGTCGATGGTCTTAAAAAGATTTCCCCTTATTGTATGTAGGTATATTCCAACCGACCGCCTTGACTTTTTTATTAAAAACATTTGATTAGGTGACCACATAAACACAGTTGTTACCCAGGATTTTTTGTACAGGTGAGGAACATAGGTGATATAGTATGTTATGTAAGAGTGGAGGGAGATGTGTGATTATGAATGAATGAGTAGGTATAGATTTCTAAGAAATTTTAGTGTATATATGTTGAGTGCAAAAACCTGAATTAACTCTTATTATACACGGGTTCACAAAGTCACCATTATCGTCATTATAAACTAAATTTGGTAATATACATTTAATATACTATATTTTTATTGGTATATGAATGAATGGATATTAATCGACATAATAAATATTATATGTGGAGATTTATTTTGGTTTAATACATCATTTTTTATTCAATCAATTTATTTTTCTTTAAATATGTAGTCACAAGCTAATTATAACATTTGTTCAAATATGTGCAAATGGATTATCACAATACCTACCGATAACTTACATACTTTACTTACTTAAGCAGCTATTCCTTTCCACTGCTGAACATAATCCTCCCCCATATGTCTCCAGGCATCTTTGTCCTGAGCTTTCTGCAATTAGTCACCAGCGATTCTTCTAATGTCGTCTGACCAACGTGTTGGAGGTCTTCTTCTACTCCTTTTATTTTCACGAGGTCTCTACTCCACAACCCTTTTTGTCCATCTTTGATGTTTAAGTCAAGGAACATGCCCTGCTCACGACCACTTCAACTTTACCACTCTTTCAACAACATCCGCAACTCCCGATCTTCTACGTATCTCCGTGTTTCTAATGCGATGAGAGAGTTTTGTCTCTACTGATAACACTATATCCTTAATACATTTTGTGAAACAGATTTTTTTTTCGAAAATGAATTATGTAGAATCTCGTTACACTAGAAATAAAATGTTTAAGCAGGCTTAGTTAAAAAACTTATAAAAACACAATACCTTCTTTATATAATAAAAAATACGATTTCAGAATCGACATTATTTTGCAAATGGTATCTAAGTTATGAATATTTGTATGATAATAGTACTGGTATATTTCAGGGCATTTGCATATTCACCTCGCATATGTATTATGACAAAGCGATTATTTAGTTATGAAAGTTCAAAATCACAAAGACAAATAATGGAAAGGGTAGGTATAGGTTTGTTATAAACAAGAGAAGATGTGTGACACTTCATAAAAAACAAACTAAAATGAATATTATCGCAAAATAAAAGATAAGTAGGTATAATTAAATATCTTATTACCTATTACCACCTAAATAAAACTACGTAAGTATGACCATCTGCTCATTTTTTATTGTCATGTATTTTTACTTAGAATAAGATTCATTCTTAGAACTGTTTAAAATATTGAAATAAATCTCAATTGGACCTTCTAGTTGGCCGTAATAATTATATGAATCTATGTGCCAATCTCTATAAATCGTCTTTACCTAGGTACATAATATTAATATTTCCTGTGTTTAATTGCTTAGACTTTCAAGGAATCCTTTATATAGTGGAAAAATAGTTTTTTTTTTTAATTTTATGTTTATTAGGATATCAAAAAGATGTTACATAATATTGCAAACTGGTTCAATAAATGGATTACATCCTTATTGTGTTCAAATTTATTAAGCTCCTGGCAAATGTTATTTATTGAGTTTTCCTAGAATTTCTTATTAGGGTCCATATCTTTAAGTAATCTATTATGAATTACATCCTCTCAATGAGTTTAATATTCGATTCGGTTTTTGATATACACATTTTAATTATTTTTGTTTTATCTATGGTGATTCTTATTCTGTATGATTTGATTATGGCGCCATTTAACATGCTTGTAATTATTTCAAGTTCGTTTGCTGATAATTTATGTTTATATTGAAAATTAATTCTGTTTGTTTATTATATGAATGAATAAACAATTAATGTTAACATTGATCCAAATTTCAAATAAATCAAAAAATAATTAAACCTTAAGTACCTATTATACATCCATAGATGCAATTTTAAATACCCTCAAAGAAAGCCATGTATTTATTTATACGTGAAATAGGATAGCTCAGCAAAAAACTTATGATTTGTAAGTTCACTAGTTTAACTAAATCATTGAAAGTTTGCCTCAATTGGTTGGAAGATATCGCGCTTCCGCGATAAATTCGCCCATTGCTTAAATTTATTTGATCAGTAATAATGTTGTTATGTTTTTATCCTACTGGTAATTTTTTGTGCAATAAATTAATTATTTTAAATTATTTTTGTTATTTACATATTATATATATATATATATATATATATATATATATATATATATTTTTATCCACGTACATTTACTCTCAGAGTCCCAAAAATAATAAAACTCCCGCTATTGTCGATTTATGAGTAAGTTCCTACTTAGAATTGCAGTTAGACCTATAAGTAGGTAAACAAAAATGTTAACACTTATGCATTTAACAGCAAGTAAAACCAACATGCTGATTAAAGTGTTTTTGATACAGAAAGGATATTCTTTGCATTCAAGCATTTATTTTTGAGTCTAGAAGGCACTAGGCGTTTTGAAATAAAGGTGGTTGAAAACAAGTAGTAGTGCCAATGTTCATATCAGAAATGATATAAAACCTTTCTAAATAAGTAGCTTGAATATGTATAAAAAATTAGACACCTATTATTAATTTAAACATAAAAAACAAAGCATTACGAAATACCAGCTAACCGCAGTAATGAATTGCGATTTCATTTGATATATTTTTAACCGTATTATTATATTAGAAACAAATATATAAAATAGCATTATAAATGTATATAATTGCGGGTCAGTCAGAGGATTGCTTTTCGAATGATAGGCTTTACACAGAACATAATATAAAAATAAACCACTACAAAGTTTTTAATACACAATTATCAGAAACAAACTGCGTATTTTTATTTTAATATTAGGATATCCACCCCTTACTACATTTTATTATTTTACATTGTCATTTAATTTATATTTAAGTTTCTGTATTTATTTTTTTGTAAATCTAAGTGTTTATTTTGATATCTTATTTGCCAATTTTGACGCTTAGGCTTTTATTCATTGATGATGGAACACCACGAACAGAATTTCATTATAATTATAGACGCGTGTGTCTACAGTGTTTTTTAAGGTTCACAAAAATTTATTAGTTTTTATACTCTTTCATACAAATTATAGCTCTTCTTAGAAAAATACGGCGACTATTTGTGTAGTAAAAGATTGCCACACATTTATTGAATCTCATGTTAATTTTACATGTAGATTCTTAAGGTAGGTAACTATCCAAATACGAATGTGTGATGTATTTATAAGAGCAAAGACACTTTAAAAATTAAATACTTCTTGCTTGAAGTTGACTAGTTCAAACAGTCTATTTACAGTACACCAACATCCGTTAATCAATGTTCATATATGTCATTATTTTAATTATCTGTCACCTACTTTATTCCTGTCTATACTCTAATAATATTTGACTAGTAGAAAATAATTTAACTCCCTTACTCGTCGCATAATTTATTTTTTTATTATTGAACAAATGCAATAAATTGTTCTGTCAATTAAGCCAAAAGAAGAAAATTGATAATAACATAATTCATTATCATCATCATCGCCCTCAACGCTCCTCTCGGGAGCACAGGGCAGAAACCAGCCTCCTCCATTCAGAGCGTCTCTGTGCCAATAGCGTCACCTCTTTCCACGACATTCCTTGCGCTCTGATATCGTTGTCATAGGAACGGTGTATTGTGAAAGAGGGACGCCCGGGCCGACGGAACCCCTGCGGACGGAAGAACAGTGTTCTTTTTGGCCAACTATCATTAGGCATTCTCAAAACATGTCCCAGCCAGGACCCAATAACATAATTACTTTACAATAAATAAAGCAAATTTATATTATTTGATGACATGGATTTAAATATTATGGTGTACATAGTATACATATATGTGTTATTTATTAATTGCTTTAGCGCAGACACTAACAGGATAGAGCGGAAACATCGGAGTAATGAGATAAATTAGGTACCTATGTTTGTAAGATTTATATTATTATTTCAACTACTTAGCTGGAGTGCGCGAATAATGTCATGTTTTCAAGAAGACACGATTCATTCAACATACTCTAAAGCTCTGCACTGTATACAGGAGAAGCGCCGTGTTTAATTATTAAAGCGGATTCACATAAAGGCGAAACTGTATTTTGTGTTCACAATTTGTTAAAAGGACGTACGCAAATTAATATCGGCGACTGAGATAAGGGAAATGATCTTCTGTGAGCACAAATCAGTAACTTGTTTACGATGTTTAATTTGGTATCATGCGACAAATAATAAGAATGATCCAAATTCAAGCCAAGTAAAAAAATATATTATGTTATGTGTGAACGAGGATTATAAGGTAAGTTTTAGATCACTTTGCCAGAACCACGGCTTTTGAAATAAACTTTACATACATATAATTACTTAAAAATAATTGAAAAGAGAAGATCACGGTAGAATAATTTTAGTTGAAGAGTCAAATGAGAGTGGTTTTTATTATATTGGACTGAGGAAGAGCTGTTTTCTTTTTAAATCCGTTTTATCAAAAGTCATGGTAGAAAATATTTCATAACTTACGGAGCTTTTTAGTTTTGCTTTGAAACTTGCTTTCATGACTAAATCAGATAGAGAAAAATTTAATATAATTATTGCAGTTAATTACTTTAGAAACTACAAGAACTAGAAAACCAAATAATATTCAGAAATATATAGATTTCTAGTATGTAACAAATATTACTACGTCGAAAGTCTTATGCCATTCTTTGATATTTCCTCTATTGGTGTCATACGAAAGATTTGATTATATATTTATTTAATTCGTGTTTTATGCTATGAATTGTAGGTTCATTATGTCAAAGTAATGGAGAATAGAATAATTGTTGGAAAGGAAGCGACTTATTAACATCGAGGCGTTTGAGATTTATCACATTTTGCTGTAGGTGGTATGAAACAGGAAGTTCATACAATAATCAATTGTAATAAATGTACACGAATATTATATGCCGAAGAGTGATAGAGAAATTCATTAAATCATTACATTGGTATTAGATATATAATATTCTGTATATAGTAATAAAATTTAATAAATCATTTTAAGGCGAAAGAAAAAAAATATAATAAATGGTAAAATCACTTTGTTTACTCATTGCTACAAGTATAAAAAAGTGACTCCAATAAAAACAAATATATTGTGGTGTTAGTGGTTGTAATACCACCTTATTATTGGTTTAAAATGAGTTTTTTGAAAATAATAGTTCTTCGTAAAATTATAGTTTTAAACTTATCATTATTATACTATATTAATAAATATGAATAGTAGGTAGGTTGATAATACATTAACGACAATTTTTTATCGAATTCTTAAAGTTACACAGTTTTATTCATAACCTTAACTGATTATTTATAAGGAAACAAACTATAAAGGTGGATAGATATTCATTCTTTGTTATACAATAAGAAATTATATTCTATGAATTGTAACAATGTTGTGTTTATTTTCTTATAATGAATTACAATATAATGAAAAAATTCTAAAGATCTGGTATGATTTATTTATTTTTAAAACATTTGATATAAATCGCTAAAGTTTTCTCAATGTTCATATCAAAACAAACAATCACACTTACCTTCTACGTATTTCTTATTTGGTATAAATATCTTAGCTAAAGTTGAGGTAATACAAAATATTGTACCATTCAAATAATACTTTGTTTCACCCAATAAATAAAGAAGACACATCGACGATGGTATATTGAAAATGAATTAATTTTGTGCCCTATTATGGAATTTCGTTAATATGAGTGGTTTACACATATCTATAGCAGTAGAGAAGAGTTAAGTTAAACCACGCATAATCAATGTATTAATGTTACTACATACATAAATGATAATATACATAGATATATGGTTTTGATAAACATTTGAAGATTTTGTCTGAGCAAATTATACAATCCTAAAACACCCATCAACCTATTAAGATGTAGGTTTTATTTAGTGAGGGTGGAAGTAGAGAAAAGGAATTTATAAAAAACAACATTTAATAAATGAGGGTTACTTGATTAAATAGCAAACATTTGTGACAAGAGAGATCGGAGCTTCTGATAGTGGTCTGATAAAAAGTGTTATAAAACTTTTGTACAATGCATGAATAACAGAGTAAAAAACATAATGTATCAAAAATAAGATTTAATTGTTTTTTCATTCGCTGTAAAGATGATTCATATCATGTTAAAGAAACGCTTGTATAGGAGTATTATTTAAACAGAACTGAAAGGATTATTGTAAATTATTCAATAAAACTTTGAAGAAAAAAAACGGATAAGTAAACACTTATTTTTAAAAAACTGCATTGTGTCATTATTCTAAACTGAATAAATAAAATTTAACAATAAACCGTTTCCAAAACATCAATGAAACAGCATTATAAGTGTCGTTACTTATACAATCGTTAGAAAATCCTTCCGGATGCCTTGATATCTATTTTTCAGGTTTTCAAGTAAAATTTTATAGAACAAAAGTTGGAGTAATATTCTTAGTGTTTTTATATTGGTAAGAGTAAAGACACATAGGTACATACATTCCTTCGATGCAAGTAAATATAACGATTATATTATATTTTAAATTTGTATCTGTTATTTCACCTTCATTAACTTATCATAAAACTCACTAGTTAGTTTTTAATTACCTCTGACTCGATTTAACAATCCCATGGTGTCTGATACCACACTCTTCCGTTCAATACTGTTAAGTAATAATAAACCATAAAACAACAATATAAACCATTACATTGTGGTATAATAAAATAATGGAGCAGAACGATCTAAATTTAAATTCTTCTGCTATATCTTACATAAAAAATCACTGGTCCTAATAGACAAGCAAAAATATGCAATTTTTTTTTTTAATATTTACGTTTGAAAATGTATGGCAAAAATTGGTAGATGTATAGTTAATACGAGTGCAAATGGATAAGGTTTATATATTTATAGAAGCATCATGCGTTGATGTTCTTAATACGACGATAGATAGACGACACCCCAAGCATATCCTTAAATAATATTGTCCGTCCGTGAGATTATAACTCTTTGAAAAAATATTTTTAATGTTGATCTGATAATTAGTTTTTTTTTATCACACGAGAATGTAATAATTTAAGATTTTTCAAATTAAATGACGAGGCAACTAGTTAATTGAACATAATATTTTCCATTAGTAACTAGTGAAGCAATTTATTTTTCATGTATTAAAATGTTTTTGCAGATTAATACTAGATTTTTTTTTTATTATTTTAACAGTAGATATTGAGATTCATTAAGCATAATTATGTAGCAGTGATTTTGACCTATAGCTTACAATATTATTTCGAGCGATAGTGTATCGAATCCACTTAGCACAGAGGTTAATCGTTAATGAGTAATTCCTGGGGCAAACTATGACATGAAGAGAAGGCAACGAACAACAACAACAAGAGGAGAGTTGAATCCATTTTCTTTTTTAATACAGCAATAAAATAATACCTACCATAACATGATAAATAACCCGCTCAATAATTCACTGCAGTGAGTCGCTTTGGGCCTAATTACAATGGGATATATGGTAAAATGGTCCACCGGCCATTTTGGTCATATATCAATTTAGCTAACTATGTATCGATGGATGAGAAGACATCAAAACGCTGGATCAAATATTTAAGCTGGCGTTGTTCTATTTTTATTTCACAAAATGGATATAATATTATAATAAATTTTATGATTTACATTCATTGTGAAATTAATCGATATTCATTTAACGCTTCGTTGGAACATTTTCCATATTGTATCATTTTTATGTTATATATCAATTTATATAGGTATCAATTTATACAACTCACATAATATTGCATTAGACTTCAAGCACTTAAATTATTGTATTAAAGTATTTGTTCTTTTCATACATTTATCCGCTGCTGCCTTACCTAACTATGAAAACTAGATTCATAGTATAAATCTACAATTACTATTTAACCATTGTGCCATAATATGGCATATTATGGTATATA
Organism: Athripsodes cinereus; assembly: GCA_947579605.1. Taxonomy (NCBI): domain Eukaryota; kingdom Metazoa; phylum Arthropoda; class Insecta; order Trichoptera; family Leptoceridae; genus Athripsodes; species Athripsodes cinereus. The sequence goes on from OX388310.1 coordinate 16,606,189, forward strand.
GGATATTATCCTACAAGAAGAAAGTCAGTAGGCCAATTGAATGTAGGTAATAATTAAAAAATATAACATTCAGGTAGGATGGCAAACCGCATCACTGAGTTTAAAATGTCTTTATTTTTTCGAACACTTGCCTTTTACAGGACACTCGTAAACTTAAAGAAAAGAGTGGGAGACTATTGTATAAAAGAATATGAAATTTTTGAAAAAGTACATCGAAAATGAATCTCCGTGATTGAGGTAGACACTAAAAAAGATATATCCATTTTCAATTAACTCTCCAGCCTCACAAAATGTAGATTGTGATGAGTTATTTCAAAATGAAAAATAGGAGGCAAGATATAATGAGGTACTTTAAAGGTAATTTGGAATAATTAATAGGTGAATACCTTATTTCTATTGAAGAGTTCATCTTTCTAAATAATCTTGCTTGCCACCAAGATTGCTCAATACATAATTATTACGATAAAATATAATACACTATGTCAAACATGATTGATATAAAAACTTATTATTGTTTTAGTTATCATTTACTATCTACATAATTAGTTTTACTTATTGATAAATAAATAACAATATTAGTTTCGATTAATAATTTGTAATAGACATATCTACTTGAGAAATAGACATATCTACAGTATACTTAGAGGAATATTGTTATTATTCAATAAGTATTCAAATTTACCTTGAGTACCTACCACATTTAATTATCTACATCTTTATATATTTTGAATTAAAAAAAAAGAGATATATCTGGGTTTGTTATAAACCCAAATAGGTACAACCTTATACAGCTTTCACACTAAGCTAAAAGCTTGTGCCGTGAAAGGGGAGTTTGCCGGCACCTGGAATCGAACCACGGACCCCTTGTTCTGAAGGCCGAGACTACCTCCAGGCTACCGACGAACTTTTTAATTATTTGATTAAATTTTTAAATTAAGCAGAAAGAAAATAACAACAAAGTATAAATACATAAAGATGATTTACCAGATTCATAAAAAAATACTTCTCTTTATTCATAAAGAATTTTTATCAATTGTTGAAAATACTTCAAACAGAGACATCAGTACCTATAACTACTAGTATATTTTTTTTTTCTTAAAAGGTCAAGGGACCTTATATCCCTTGTGTCACTGCGACCATAACAGATCTATTGTGACATCCTTCTGTGTCATATCTCACTCTCAAGACCTAGGTGCGTCATGTAGCTCACTATTTGTCTTGGTGTGAGAAGTCTCACTTTCTCAGAGTCCAGCAGTGGACCTCCGAGGATGTGACTTCGGTTGCGAGCGAGTGCGTCACAGTTACAGAGGATGTGGATGGGCGTTTCATTATCCTCTGAACAAAATCTGCAGATTGGGGTGTCTGACAATGCAATTTTCGTCATATGTTTCCTTAGTCTGCAGTGTCCTGTCAAGGTTCTGGTTAGAATCCTTATTTGGTTTTTATTAAGTTTTAGAACTTCTGTGGTGAATTTCCGCGAGTACCCTGTCATCAGTTCCTTCGCGTGCTTCAACCCTATGCTGTTGGACCAAATTTTAGGCTTTGGTCCATGGCCCAGTTTTTTAAGCTAAGCCTGATAGTGCTAGACGGTAATCCGTATATAGGCTCAGGACCTATTGGTAGTCTCTCAGCGCCAGTTCTAGCAAGTTCATCGGCAGCTTCGTTGCCCATGACTCCACAATGTCCCGGTACCCAAACCAGCCTTACGGCGTTTTTCCCGCCCAAGCGATTTAGGACCTGTATACACTCAAAGGTTAGTTTAGATCTCACCTCTACGGAACCTAGGGCTTTAAGCGCCGCCTGGCTATCCGAAAGGATATAGATCTTTTTGTTGTGGTATGATCGGTGAAGGTTCATATGAGCACACTTCAAAATGGCGCTCATTTCTGCCTGGAAGACAGTGGCGTATTCTCCTAAGCAAACTGATTTGCTCAATTTAGGTTGGGCGCCAAAGATTATGTTTTTGTTTTTTTAACTTTTGTGGTTAAGGTACGCATGTATTTGTTTATCAAAATCTATATAGGTTTTATATGTTTTTTCCTTATTGTTCTACTAGTACTATACTACTAGTATATACTCGTACATGTAATATTAATTGCTGGACAATTGTTTAATATTTGTGATAATTACAAGTGCATTCGAATTTATTTTAGTCATGATAAAATATTTAATTTAAATAAAAACAATACAGTATACTAAACTTGGATGATAACAATAAAATAAAATAAAAAACTCTAAATGCGCCTTTGCAGTGGTGCGTATCAACAAATGACGCTAAAAATAAATCGTCTAGTTTATTATTATTAATACATTTGATTTCTTTAATATCTCTATTATGTTATATGAATAGATTCAAAAATAAATATATCGAATTGTGTAAGGGAGAAATATAGACATACAATTTATTTAATGCAAGACATCGCTGTTCTTTACAGCGAGTTTATAATATATATAGGTATAAACTTTGTATTTTATCGATGAATACCTACATTTTAATTTATAATAATGCGTTTAATAATTTTTTATTCAGATTAAGAATTATATCATCGATAAGTGTGTCAATTATAATCTTAAAAGGCTTTCTTTAATAACTCCTCTTATCAGAGATCAAGATAACAAATATCAGCAATTATTATCTTGTGCTTAATAAGCTTCTCAAAAATTGTGTAATTTATTAATAAAACTTGTTTATCATATTAAATAACAAGTATCCTGTAGTAGTATAAAATACCTAGGTATATATATTTTTTTTAAATTTATATGAGCACAATCATTGTCATCCTAAAAAAGCTCGGCAGTCAGTTGAATTGGAGCGATATTGCATGAACATAATATTATTATTTTCATTTACTTATCATGCATTTACTGTATCATGGTTATTAAGTAAATTCTATAACTTTTTTGACATAATTCAAATCAATTTGTCAAAAAAATTAACAATTTTTTCTCAGCATTCAGATACATACATCATTGAAATTGTTTTATGGATTGGGAAAAAACTTCTTAAAATTTTGAGATTGTCGATATGATTTCTCTGGAAATAGTAAGGAAAATTTCTGTATAGATAATATCAAATGTCATAGTGAACTCTTCTTCAAAACTGATTTTTATAAATTCTATAGTATTGAAAGCTAGTTAAAATATAAAAAACCAAGTAAATAATATTTTTTACTTCTATAAAAAATGGTTTCATTATTATGTCGTAAAATTGTAATGGAAATTTATCGAATTACTATACGTCAGTAAAATACTTTAAAAAAAGTTTTTATTGCGATTGACTCATTCCTTTGAAACCATAAAACCATAATATTATTTCACAAATAATATAAATTGAAATAAATCAAAACTAAATGTAGATGAGCTTTATCGTGTGCTACCCCTAGAGGCTAAAACGTTTACATCGAAACAGAAAAGGTCAAATTTTATAACAAAACTATAAAAAGGGAAGATCGTTTGGATTGTTACACATTGTATACATTTCATCTAAATCAACCTTTTGAAAAAGGTAATTTAATTTTATAAGAGTTCCAAGCCACTTTTTAACTCTTTTCCTAGGAATTCCTATATAAATCCACACCCTTATATTTTTATATTGAGGTTCTATTGACATATCGTGCCCCTTGGCACTGATCTAACAAACCCTGCGTGTCGATAAATTAAAAGTAACAAGACATTTTTATTTTTTTGTAATTTTCTATTTTGCTTGTAGCGGCTCTATGTCTATGAACAAAAAATATCCCTCAGGACTGTGGTTATGAATGGAATTATACAGGTAGATATATCTATTTAATGTAGAGACATTACTTGTTGTGAAATTTCGTATTACTTGAATACTATTTTATACTTGTATTATTGGCTTATCAAATTTTAATACCAAAAATACAGTGAGTAATTTCTTAAAGTAAATCCAACACGCAAACTCGTACTACATTCTTCAATAAATAAATCTTTTATTTTGCTGTAAATAAAGGCATTTATGAGTAAAAATCAACGCTCTTAGTACATTATTATATAATTTTGAAATATAATAAAATAGTAACTGAAATTTCATGAAAACAAGCTGAGATTCTATTTGGTCTGAGGAATCTATCTATAGAGTCAATAATTTTAAGGAAAACAGAATATGGTAGTATGTTATTTTTATACAGGATGAATTTTGAACAAATGACTGTGAGCCTTAGTCCATAAAAATTCTTCTAACTATCGTCAGACGTTATTACATAAATAAACAAATAAAAGCATCATTCTCTAATATAACATTGTTTTTATTTTATTATTTAGCCTTATATTTACCTCTCAATCTTTGCTTTGGGAGGTGCTTACTTATACAAATAAATTTAACTTACAATTCTATAATAATACGGTATTGCAGCTTTTAAAAATTAATGAAAAATATTTTATACGAAATATACAATTTACAAGTTCAGAGATCAATATCATCATTGTTGAAGCATATGTGTAATTAAAATAAAACAATAGTTTACTTTTTATCTTCCTCAACGATCGGCTTTAAGATCCTGTTAATAGATTCATATTGTAAAAAAAGATGTGTTTTATTTTTCGGTGCCACAAACAGTGGTGAGATGGCTTGGTGGCTAATGGCACGCGTAACAAGGCGAGAATGTACACGGTAATTCTAAATGCGAAGGTTCGATACCTGCAGGGGACGGCCACCTCTACAGAATGTACCTCCATATAGATGAATTCATTTGCACCTATCATTAGATACGACCCATATCTGGTACAAAATTGTAAAGATTTTATCGTTATTATTTTTGTTTCATACCAATCGTTGATCAAGTCAATAGGTAGCTTAACAATATATGTTTTTGAAATAAGGATAATATAATAAATTTACCACGAGTACACAAAAAACAGAGATTCTAGAATACGAGAAAGTTGAAGATGATGTCTGATTACTTGATTTTTATTTTTCAGGTAAATGGTTTTAGATATCAACGAAGTAAATCGAGATTTTGAATAATATGAATTTGGGTTTGGGCTACGAGCCACCTAACTAGATTTCTTGTAATAAGCAACACAACAGAATTATTAGTCTTATGTATGTAAATAAATCTGTTAGGTTATTTTAAGTATTGCATTGATTTTACACCGTCTTGATCATTATTTTTTATGTATTCCTAAGAAGTTTCGTGATATATGGGCTAAATATAATCTTTGGTGTTAGTAGGCCCTCAATATTATATTTGATAGTTCATTTTCGATGCAAAGTGAATAATATAGTAAAAATAGTCCCAACTGATCCTCCTATTTCGAAATGCGAGTCCTTAGGTCATGTTAAATGCTGTTATTATGTATATTTTCAATGATTTATATGAATTTTTAATGAAAATACCCTAAAATAATGAAACGAAAAATAAAAATGTTTGTAATATGTGCCAAAGAGCCTTGAGGACATAACGTGGTACAACCTTTTTTTCTATAATAAATAAATATCCAACCTAATCCTTTCATCCTAAAAAGCGTTAGTATTATTTTAAATGTTAAATAGATATAATAACTTATTTATCTATTACTTTATTCCTAACAATTTTGCCTATAGGCTATATCTTCTTTCTTCTTCTTCTTCTTTTTCTTTTCGGCAAGGCACCCGACATCGAGTGAATTATGCCTATATACTCACTGCTGTGAGTACAATGTCTTAACGTAGTGGGTATTCATTAGTACATAGCTACATAGTAACTACCGTTTCAGTCGCCACGTGCGGCAAGTACATCTCAAGGGCATTGGGATCAATGAACTCCCCGCCCGAGTAACCAATACATGCACACCGCTTGTGTGGCGACATCGTTGCAATCACAGGGCCGTTTTCAGGAATATATTTGATGTTAAACACATCGTAGTCTTACAGAAAAAAATCTTTGTCAAAATTTATTATTATTTTTATAATAATAATTTGTTTCAAAAACATTTACTATAAAACAATTTATCATTAGGTATAATTTATTATTGAAATTTATTCTTATTAAAATTAATAATTTAGATGTTCTTATTAACTTTTTTAAGGTGATTTATTAAGGCTAGGTTCACTTTATTACAATTTTGGGCCAAAAGAGAATGGACAGAAATGGGAAAATTAAAACCCAACTTCCTAATCGTCTGAGAAAATTCTTGATTAGGTAGGAGTGGGCAACCAAAGAAAACGTGGTCCAGAGTTTCCGTGTCCTCCCCGCATTCGCACATAGGGGAATCCAGAATATTGATTCTGGCCAAATGAGAGGCAATAACACAATGTCCTATCCTCATTCTACAGAGAAGCGAAATGTTTAATTTTGGCCATTTTGTTTCTTGAAACCAAGGTTGCGAGGGGATTGAAGGCTGAATTCCTTTATAATGAGACCCAGATACAGACCCGATAAATGAATAATTCCACTTCTCATAAATTTTATCTCTTACAACACCCAGACAATCTCCTATAGGAAGTACAAATGCATTTGGCAATATACCACAAGAACATGCTTCCTTAGCCAGAATATCTACTTTCTCGTTTCCAGCAATACCCACATGAGAAGGGATCCAAGCAATCACCAACTCAATATTTTTACTTGATGCCTCGAACATCAATCTTAAAATATCGTGGATTATACAATTATTTGATGACAAACTACCCTTTCGCCCTAGAAGAGATACGAGGCTAAGGGAATCAGTAAAGACAATTGCCCGTGAAAGTAATCTTTCGACAATTACCCCTAACGCCTCTCTGAGAGCTAAACATTCTGCTGTAAAAACAGATGCAGAAGATGGGAGTTGAAATTGAAGTTCGACTTGAAGAGAAGGAGAGTAAACAGCCGATCCACATTCATTTGTATGAGATTTAGACCCATCCGTAAAGAAGATCGTATGGGCAGGCCATTCACTATTCACTCTATGAAGGAAAAGGATATTCACGACCTGCGGGCTCAATGTAAAAACTGATTTATCCAAACCTATCGAATCAACAATATTGCATGCCTGCAATGAACAATTGAATGGAATAGAATGATGAGTTGAAGGTGTAAGGTGAATTGAAGAAGAGAAACTTTGGGTCACATACTCCCAAGAGGAGCACAAAAGAGGGTACTTTCTATTACGCCAATAAGGAGAATTTAAGCAAAGCTCCAACAATGTTTGTAATTTGAGGAGCAACATATGAGGACCCATGCTCAATCTCCTCAAAACGAATTTGTGAGATAGAAAAACTCGCCTTAGGCAAAGGGGCATCTCTACACACTCTGCCTGCAAGGCTATTATTGGAGACGATCTCATGGCTCCCAGTATCAGTCTCAGGCATTTATTCTGAACTCTTTCTAGTTTTGCGCTTAAATAATTTGGAAGGGGATCCATTAGGAAGCATGCATAGTCGATGAGGCTTCGGATGAGGGATGAGTAAAGCATTCTCATAGTAGTCGGGTGGGCCCCCCACCAGACTCTAGAAACCGCTCTGAGGATGTTTATATTTTTTTCGCACTTGGCTATTATATTGTCAATATGAAGGTTCCAAGAGAGTTTTCTGTGCAAAGTGACCCCCAAAAACTTTACTGATTCACAACTTGAAATAGTGGAATTGTTGCACTTTAAAGATATATTGGAGGGTTTATGTTTGTTTGAGAAAACAACGAGTTGGCTTTTGGAAGGTGAAAGAGTCATACCATTGGCACTAAACCATTCACCTAAGAGATTAAGGGATGCTTCAAGTTTCTCACCCGCAGTGAGCGTGGAACCAGCAGAACAATAGATAACGAAGTCATCTGCGTATTGTAGTATATTGACTTCAGGAGGCAGAGCGTTTCCAATGTCGTGAGTGTATAGATTAAAAAGAATTGGGCTAAGCGCCGATCCTTGTGGGAGTCCTTTATACACTTTTCTTTCGACAAGCCCATGGAAGGAGTTAATTAGCATACTCCTTTCGCACATTATGTTAAAAATAAGACAACATAATGAATTGGGTAAGCCCACAGATGACATTTTCTGAAACAATACAGGTAAGAGAACGCTATCATATGCCCCACAAATATCTAGGAAACAGGCCGCTAGATCACTCTTATTAGATCTTGCAATGTGTATATCAGTTACTAGAATACTCAAGTTATCCATACAAGATCTTCCCTTTCTAAATCCAAATTGAAAGGAGGGAAATGTACCAGAGTTTTCAAAAAAATATTCCAGTCTTTTTTTTAACATGCGTTCTAGGATCTTCAAAAAGCAACAAGACAATGCGATTGGGCGATATGATGAAGGTAGAGAAGGGTTTTTTCCGGGCTTAAGGATTGGAACAATGGATTGCCTTTTCTAGGAAGAAGGAATGTTTCCACTCCTCAGTATTAAATTATATAATTCCAATAGTTTTATTAAAAGAAGTTTAGGAGCATGTCGGAAAAAAGAGTATGGTATGAGATCAGGTCCGGGAGAAGAATCCCCTGCAGAGTGAACGGCGGAAGACAGTTCATCAAATGAGAAAGGAGATGAAAGTACATTAGATTGCTCCTGAGATGTAGGACTTCTTTGAAGTTCCAGCATTTCAGGTGCGTATGCTGGGGACAAGTTATCTATAAAGTTTTCAATCCATGGACCTATCTTGGTTTGTCTTTGGTTTGGGGAGAAAGAACCTCTAAATCGTCGAATGGATTCCCACACATCCGATGAAGGTGTGTCAGGGGATAAAGAAGTGCAAAAATCTTGCCAAACTTTTCTTTTCTTTTTCCTGAGAAATTTTTTGGTACGAGCTTGCACATTCCGAACGAGTAAAAAGTTTTCCCAAGACATATTGTTTTTAAAAGATTTAATCACTGCCTTTCTTTGTTCGACTGCCTCCGAACATTCCTTGTCCCACCAAGGAGGGGATGTTTTGCGGGGCTTTCGATTAGAGGACATTGGTATAGAGGCTGTTGCAGCACGTAAAATCACATCATGGATTCCGTTCGCAAATTCGTCGACCCCCTGATGCTCACCCTGCACACCAGCGACATCCAATAGAATGTGATTCTGAAATTCATCCCAATTAGCTTTCTTTGTAATAAATTTACTCCTAAATGGGCCATTTGAGGTGCTTTTGGAGGTTACTTTTAAATCAATGATTATGGGAAAGTGGTCACTGGAGAGCGGGTCCTCAAGGATTTCCCATGTTGACATAGGAGCAATGTCCGCAGTGCAGATTGATATATCTACCGCACTTTGTCTCTGATTTGGATTTGAGAAGCGAGTGGGATCTCCACTATTAAGGATACAGAGATTAAAGTCATCTGTCCAGGTCAGAATAGACTTTCCTGGAGAGTCCAGGGACTGGCTTCCCCAGGAGGGAGCATGAGCATTGAGATCTCCCAGGATCATGTAAGATGGGGAAAGTTCTGAAATGATTTCAGACCAGAAGCTCCTGTCGAAATTAGTTCTGGGAGGAGCGTATACGGACACTACAGATATATTATTGATTTTCGCTGCCACCAACTGTATATTTGATGGAATATTCAGAGAAATCCTGTTGAACTCAAGAGAGTCCCTTACTAAAAGAGCTGCTCCTCCCCAACCATCCAAGCGATCATCTCTAAAACAGGAATAACCTGGGAAAGATACAAACGAATCGTGCGAAAACCATGTCTCTGATAAAGCAGCTACATCAATGTTATGAGTTTTGAGCAAAAACAGAATGTCATCTCTGTTGGAAACTGCACTACGGCAGTTCCACTGAAGGATGGATAAATTAGAAAGCTTACTTTTCGAGATGCTGGTTATGTTCGTTGCGTTGGCCATTTTCGATGAGGAGTGCGTTTAGTGCAGGAATTAAGGAAGCAGCGTTTGGCGATGTCAAATTTTTTCGTGAAAGTATTTCAATAAGCATTGTTAATAGTGAGTAAAGAAAATTATTGTTATCAAGTGTCAAAGTTTCTTTGAGATTTTCAACTACATCTTGGTCAGGTACGAGTACTCTTTGTGAAATTGCGCAACCATTAGAACTCTGAGAAGGAGATCCATTGGTATATGAGAGGGACGAATTGTGCTTTTCTTTGTCATACCCACCATTTGTTGATATTTTATGGGGCTTACCAACTACACTTCTACTATGACGTGTGGAAAAATTTCGAGAGTTGACAGATATTGTTGGGGGATCTGGAGGGGTAGCAAGAACTTCAGCGTATGAAGATTTAATTGAAGGGTGCAGTTTTGCTGCTTGAATATATGAAATATTAGAAACAGTCATAGAATTCTTTATAGCTCTTTGCCTGGAATATTCAGGACACGAAGTACTTATCGCTTTGTGTGCTCCTTTACACTGAAAACATTTAATTTCTGCCGTCTTACACTCTTCTGAGGAGTGGTTATCCCCACAATTAAAACATTTTGGCGGCGAACGACATCCAGCTTTTGCGTGACCATACTTACAGCAATTAAAGCACTGAATTGTTGGGAAATTATATTTTTCAACATTGAAAGAGTTGTAGAGAATGTAAATATGGGATGGTAGAAATTGGCCTTCGAATGTTATTACTATACTCCTGGATGGTTTCCATTCGACAGAACCAGATGTTCTGTCTTTGTAATTCAGTCGTCTTATTTTTATTACGTTTTCCACTTCTGGATTCGATTCTAGAATGGACGATATCAATTCGTCATTTGTGATATCTAGTGGGATACCTCTTATTAAGCCCATTCTTGTGACGTTAAACGAGGGAATATATGCTCTAAAATTAGAGTTCGAAGAAATAAATATATTTTTTATAAAAGTATTGGCCATAATTCCCGACGTGAACTCGAGAGAGATTTTAAATTTCCCTTCAGCTTTTAAAGAACCGTTTACGACGCCTTGAGTTTTTCTAGTATAAAGAAATTTACCGAACTGCAAGGGGGAAATAGATTTACCCTGTTCAGCATTTTGCACGAACACGATATAGGGCCCACATGATTTGTTTGAGTAAAAATACTCCCTGACGGGTGTATTAGAAGCAGAGTAAGAAGATATAGGTGTAGCTGAGGTCTTATCAGTAGGTGCGAGATTAGCAAAATCAAAATCCATGTTAAGTGTATGGTCTGTTTCTAAGTTTTGATGTGTTCTCTTTCTCTTTGGATCGGGGGGATCCGGAGGAGGAGGAGCTGGTGGAAGAGTGTGAGGTGGATCGCCATCCATCTCTATTAAAATAAAATTAAAATGTTAAAAATAACCAAAGATAGTCTTACCAGAGCTGCAACAAAAAACAAGAAAAAAAATTGAAAAATTAAACTAAAAAAAATCAACTGAAGCCGGCCCTCAACCGGAATGTAGAAAAAATAATAATTAAATTATTATAAATTTTAAATAACACCGCACAGCAATAGACACAACCGAATGATCAAAGGTATTGTCACAGAATCATAGGCTATATCGAACTGTTAAATTACTAGTAACACATAGTAAAACATAATATCTAAATATATACCTACTGAGGCAAGTGAAAGTCATGTTTGTGCGATTATAAAAAGAAAACTATGGAATAAAACTTTTTTTTTTATTTAAGTCGGTATTATTTTTTCGATAATTTTAATTATTCACACCCTTGTATATTTTTGATTAGGTTTGTTATTTATTTATTTATGAAATAAACGGCTTGCACCTTTTTACAAATGACATGAACAAAAAAAAAAAAAATATACAGTCTTCAATTAAAAACAATAAAATTACTCATATAAAAAACAAGCAAACACAACTAGGTAACATTAGGACTCTATTAACAAATACATTGATATAGGCATACATTTATCTTTTGTTATTTTAACTTTTTCAGTAGGTATCTAATGTATGTTTACATATTTATGTTAACATTTTTATATAGATGAATCTGGGTTGGTATATATATATAATGAGTTACAATCCATTGGATTGGTCTGCAACGTGTTTGGTTTTTCTTCTCCATTCGTCTCTATTCTCAGCCAGTCTTTTTAGCTCTACGTATGAGCCACAGTTCATGTCTCTCTTCAGTTGGTCCATATACGCGTCTCTTGGTCGGCCTCTGCCATTTGTCCCCTCGGTGTTACCCTCTGCGATGGCGATGAGTAGTCCTGGGTGCCTGATGTTGGGGCCAATCCAGTTAGCTCGTTGTTGGCTGATTCTCTTAAGGAGTTGCGTCTTAAGGGTTGGTAATAAAACCATAAACTCCCTCATAGAAAACAATATGATTGAATCGTGAAGGTATAGTTGAGTGAGTTGGAACAGAGATGATTCGAACCTTACTTGCTTCAGGAGAGTATTCCTTGATGAATATAAATAAAAACATGATAATCAATTCCGCGGAGCACCCGACAAAAAATTGGTCTCCCACTCTTCCGTAAATTTTCGAGTGTTCTGTAAAAGGCAAAAGTGTTCGGAAAAATTAAGAAATTTTACATCTTAAATTCTGCAATGATGTTTGCCACCCATCCTGAATGTCTTGAGTGGATATTGGCACGGAGAGGATAGCTTGCATGTTTATTATATGCAACTTTGTGTACCGAGTTCGTCGGTAGCCTGGAGGTAGAGTCTCGGCCTTCAGAACAAGGGGTCCGTGGTTCTATCCCAGGTGCCGGCAAACTCCCCTTTCACGGCACAAGCTTTTAACTTAGTGTGAAAGGTGTATTAGGTTGTATTTGGGTTTATAACAAACCCAGATATATCTTTAAAAAAAAAAAACTGGTCTGCTGGTTACCCCACTTGTGGGGTATGCCGTGATGGTATAGGAGTAGTAATCTATTACTATGTATATTTTGATAACTTCAAAATTTTGAGAAGTTACGGGTTAATCAAAAAACTTTGTTTCTTCCAATAATTATTATCTCATTATGCAGTTTTTACTTTTATGCATGATAAGAAAATCTCTTCAAATTCAAAAATTCTCTAGTGTTCACAATTATATAAGTACGTTAGGAATACCTAAAGATGAATAAATTATAAGTGGAAAAAAATTGCCTAGATATTCGTCGGTTATTATAATAATAATATGTACATATATTATATGTGATATGAATGGCATGTTAATTATTGATTTCGGCAGTGATGCCTCACCACTGATTAATTACTCCCGAATTTTTAAATTGACGTTTTATAGAGGATCGATGACTTAAAGAGTACGTACCGTTTGATGATTAATATCATAACAGTATCGTGTTACAAATATACACCTTTATAATATGTACCTCAAATTAATATAAATTAAACTTTTAATTTACCTACTACGCACGCGTGTAATAAATGCGTATATATATGTGGTAAAAATTATATTTTGTTTTATTACAAAAATTCCGAGGCAAAAAAATAACTTTTCATAATGCCTATGGTGATCCGAAGTTCAGGATTTTTTGCGGATAGAATAGGATGATAGTGAGTAATGCACATTTTTTTCATAACGCAATAATAAGTATAAAACAATATCAATAAAATATACTCCTTTATTGACATTATTTGCATGATGCTCACATGGATGTTCACAATTGCCAGGGACCTGAAGGAGGCAGAGTTGCGCTCGGAGGATGCAGGGGACCGGAAAACATGGAAGATGAGGACTAGGAGAGCCGACATCAAGTAAATGAGATAAAGGCGAAGAAGAAGATTAACATTATTTGCATAATGAAATAATATACAGTTTATTTTAAGAATTCTGATATATATTATTCTCAGACCGCGAAACTTTTATCGTGATGATCGTCAACTTCAGGGCGACGTTACTAGAAATTCAAAAAGAGGATGTCTGGAGAGGATTTATACTGGCACACTGACGATAAACCTTAAGAATTTATTTATCGACGCGTTCTACGCCTAGTCAGTCTTTTTGTATAGAATATTACACGATAACAGTTTTAAAATAAATATTTAAAAAAATGTGAAAGTGTAACACTAAAAACAGATTGAAATAATTATTAATAGTAACTATTAATCACCAATTCAATTCATTGTTTGCAGATAGAACACCAACTGTTTTTATTGTTTGTGTACATAATATTTTATGTATGTATTTACTCGAATAACTATATGTATGTAGGTATGTATATATTTTATAAAATTATGTATGATTCCACTATATTCTATTTATTGTTTACTTTTTGTTTTTGCTTGATAGGATAATTGGAAATTACTAATATTGTAACATCATGCATCTAGTTCAATAGATAATTGGATAGTCTATTTATGTGATATGTCTTGATCATCATCATCATCATCTCTAGCCATCTCTCCACTGCTGGATGTAGGCCTCTTCCATATTCTTCCATCTTTTTCTCTCCTGCGCGACTGCTGTCCACCTCCTACCCGCGACATGGATGATATCGTCAACCCATCTTTTCTGCGGTCGACCCACTCCCCTTTTTTGATCCCACGGTCTCCAGTTCACGATTCTAGGTGTCCATCTTTCAGTTCCCTGTCTAGCCACATGACCCGCCCACTGCCATTTCAATTTTGTGACACGGTCCACCACATCACCACCTGAGATTTGCGGACGATATTGTGCTTATCAGTTGCGATCTAGAAGAGTTAAATAATTTGATAAAGGAACCCTATGATGCTTCCCTGAAAGTTGGTTTAGAGATGAACATTGGAAAAACAAAAATTATGAGCCCTTCCAACAGCGGTCTCACCATAGACAATAAAACAATAGAACCTGTTGAAGAATACATTTATCTCAGACATAAAATCAAATTGGGGAAAGCAAACCAGACAGCAGAGATACCAAGAAGAATTGGATTGGGTTGGGCCGCCTTTGGTAAATTAGGTCACATTCTCAAAAACAAAGAAGTTCCCATTAACCTGAAAAGGAAGGTCTATGACACATGTATCCTCCCTGTAATGACATATGGTCTTGAAACAATGATATTTTATTTTTATTTTTTATTTTATTTAACAATAATTATACAGACATTACAATACATAGACTATTTGATAAAACTTAAATCTAAACATCCTCCTTATAGAGACAAGTCTCGTGTAAAGGAGGGTATATCTTGATATGTCTTGATAATATAGATAAAATAAATATATCTGATAAACATAGATCTGAAATTCATGAAGTATATATAATTACAATATTGATGATATTATGAATATGTATTGTAACATATCTAGGTACCTACCGCAAAACATCAATAGTTTCATTGAAAACCTACTGATGAGTAAATGACACCGCAGGAGTTGTCACTGCACGCCATAACATTTCATCGACTGTAATGTATAATAATATTTGTAGGTATATTAAAAAGTTCATTCAGAAATTTTATATAAAACTCTTAATTGAATATTAATAATAATACATAATAATAATTATTATTTGAGAAGTGATTTTGCCGAAAATAAAACATCACAACGGATATAATTTCTCACTGATAATTTCATATTACAGTATATATAATCCAACATGTCGTAATTATTTTGAAGGAGATGCTCGCATTTCCATATAAAATGACTTGTAAGTCAAAAGATGAGAACCTCCGCGTCCAATGAATGCCAAATGTAGAGAAAAACTTACGTAAAATGGTTATTAAATTATGACGGGGATTAACTTTCTACAATATTCTATATTTATTTCTTTAAAAAATTATAAATATTATAGTACTTTCGAACTCTTTTTGAATAAAACAACTCCTATTTAATATTTTCAATAAAATTGCTATATCATATTGAGAATATCAAATTTCATTATTTTTTTAAATCTGTTTGTAATATGAAACAAATTAATTGCATCCGGTACTCCATTGTCTGTTATATTTTTTTGAGACACTATAAAAAATAATCATTGCATCTGTTTAGCTAACTAAAAAGAGTTGAGAGAATGCGTAGGTAAATAATTTTTATTTGAGTTTCAGAGCGCAAGGAATGTCGTGGGAAGAGGTGACGCAATTGGCACAGAGACGCTCTGAATGGAGGAGGCTGGTTTCTGCCCTGTGCTCCCGATAGGAGCGTTGAGGGCGATGATGATGATGATGATTTGAGTTTCAAAATATGTAAAGTGAAATCTAAAATTATTTATTTGTATGTCTTTAGTCATCAGTGTTTTGAATTTTCAGGACTCCCCGATATGTGATGATGTCATTTGTGGGAGTGGCATGAATCCACATGTTTTATCCGAACGCAACACAGGTTGAGAGCATGCGAATACAGGTGCTATGTCCATCAAATAACTTATTCACCCTCAGCACGCAATTAAAATATTCGTCGCAAAATATCAAACGGTCTATCCCGTCTCTTTGGCATGGAGGCAAGCCTTTAATAAAATTATTTATTACACAAATTGAAAATTGATTCCTGTGCTAAATTATTTTATATTAAAAGAATAACATTATTAATTGGCGGCTGGGAAAGTGTTAATTAAAATCACAAACAGTTGGCTTTTGATCATATCCACTTATCGACTTGCAAGGATGAATGAAGTTTGGTACCTATCTTATGAGGCACCGCATTAAACTACGTACGTTTATATAGGCAACTCTCAATGAAGAGAATCGTTCTGGGTTCATTTATTATTCATAGCTTCTTAATTTTTTAATGGACGTCAATTTTCAGCATATTCGTTCATGAGAAAGTATAAATTTGTTTCACTAAAAAATATGTTACGTGTAATAGGTACCTACCCATTTTTATTATGGTTTTGGATTATTTGTAAAATATAATGAATTCAGTAACCGTATATCATATTTTCTAAAGCAAGTGTATTAGTGCTAGTCGGATGCATACTTCATAATATTTTTATCATCATCATCATCATCGCCCTCAACGCTCCTCTCGGGAGCACAGGGCAGAAACCAGCCTCCTCCATTCAGAGCGTCTCTGTGCCAATTGCGTCACCTCTTTCCACGACATTCCCTGCGCTCTGATATCGTTGTCATAGGAACGGTGTATTGTGAAAGAGGGACGCCCGGGCCGACGGAACCCCTGCGGATATATTATTATAGCGATAATATTTTTATAGCGACTAAGTAATGTCAAGAATTATATTCGTGATATTTTTTATATATGAAATTTTTTAGAAAAGAAATGCATATTTTTTTTGCTAATTTAATCATAATAAATAATCAATCAAATAAAGTTTATTATTATTTAAAAAAAATATGGGTATAAAGAACATTCATTCTAAATCGCCTAAAAGGTACGAGTGATATTATTCCTACAAAATGTAATTGTCAAAAGTAAAAACTGTATTTGCGAAATGAATAATTTTCGTTTGTATTACGAGATTTAAATTGTTATCTTAAATAACGAAGGGAAATATTCAGGGACGGATTTAGAAAACTTTTTTCTTTATTTATTTCAAAAATAAGTTTTACGATATTTAAGAATCATATGAGTATCCATCACACCTTTGTGAAATGTACAATATTTTAATTTAATATATACGATTCAGCGATGAGATTATACGATTCAGCGACCTACCACCCATCCTGAATATCCTAAACTTTATTGGCACTTAGAGGACGAACTGCATGTATCTTACATCTAGATCAGTGTTTCCCAAACTATGGTAGGTACGCGTACCACTGGTGGTACGCGGCAATTATTAAGGTGGTACGCAAGCAGCCATGCCCATTAAATTGTTCAGTGATTCAAGATGATGATCGAAATCCTTTACCATCGAGTTCTAGTTTAGTGGTACGCTACTTATTTATAATTTCGTGTGTGGTACGAGAAATTAAAAGTTTGGGAACCACTGATCTAGATAGTTTGTTTGATCTTCTCAGTGAAATTATTAAAAATTTTCCTAAAGTATAGTTAATAATAAATAATATGAAACCAGTTTGGACATTGATTCTTTTTTTATGATGGAAAATTATTCATAAACACTAGTAAGTAGTGCCGGATTTCTACCGGATAAAAAAATCATTTTTCTTTGCATCACCGAATAAATTATCTATAAATTTTAATCGAGAAAATGCTTATACTAAAGATTTTGATCGAAGAAGACGTTTTTCGACTTAATATATAGTTTATCCTTAAGGAAATAAAAGACGTCTCTTTTGATTCAAATGCTTGTTTTTAATTTATCTTATTGTGAAATTCTATCGAAGTTCACGAACAAAAGTAGGTATATTACATTAATTTTCAACCAGTATTATTAAAATCATAGGTTTCCATACTTGTTAGTTACGTCAGGTAGGTATTTCTTCACGTGGGTTTTTATCAGTCTAATATACCTAAATCTAAAAAAACATACCTATTCATTTTTATACTGCTATCCACTTCTAATACATTATTTAGTTTAAGAAAAAATATCTAAATCCTTAGTTGTGCCCTGGTACTTTAAAATAATAAATTGCATATTTTGTTCTCAGGGGCGTGATGAAGACCTCATTTTAGTGGCTGCAGCTGAGTTATCCGATATCAAGAGATGGATGATGGGAAAGGATCCGCTAACCCACAACTTCCAAGAGGAACATTAATCACTAAACCACCATGTTCGAATCAAGACCACCGCTTTTTTTGAAATGATTGCTTCAAAAATAAAAATGTTTTATGTTGATTCAATTGATGATTTAGACATTGAACTTAATTAATTTTAATTTTGTATATTATATCTATGTGTTTCTTTATTTTCTCGTATAATTATTTATCGGAGATGCAAGTCAAATATTTTTGAAATGGAATTCTGCACGATTTAGTAAAACAAAATGCAATAATTTGGTATGACTCTGTTAATTTTTTCACACGTTTATCTTATCTTTTTTTCAAATGAATAATTGAAGTGATACCCACCTCACACCCGGATATCTCAGGATTCGTAGACTATTATTAATCCGCACATTCAAACCAAAGTTGTCCTCACGGGTTGGCCCTATGGGCAGTCCTGAAGAGCCGGCTGACCTATCTATCATGGAAATATTTTATACTCTCTCTCATTTTAATATTCTTCTTCTAGAGGTCTTGTGTTTTATTACGAATTTTAAGAAACGTTTAATAAGTAGGATTAATTTATTTTTTTAACTCAATTTTGTTCATAACTTTAAAAAAATGACAATCTATTATAAATGCTCTTAGAATACCATTAATGTTCTTTAAGTGTACAAACTACAAACCTTAAATCAATTACGATGAATATAAATAAATATTATGATTGTACGGTTAAGGTATTATGCGTGTTTTCTTTCATTATTTTAAACATATTGGTGGTTAAATAATTTCGTATTGTTCTTATTTGGATGCTTCTTAATATAGATAATACATAATTTACCAAAATTACAATGTAGTCTCGTAATAATAAGGTAACTTAAGTCATCAGGATTAAGTATATACCTAGTATCCCACACTATGGGTAGTACTTGAGAAAATAACACCACACTTATGTATGTAGGTGCCGAAAGACAAGACAAATGTTTGCAAGAAGTAATTTGTTCCTAAATATTTTTCGACAAAGATAATTCATGTGTCGGTTAGTGGTAGTTAGTGGAGTTCGCATACAAAATATTCCTTAGTAAGGTTAATTATTGACCATTGGATAAATTGGACGTTGACAAAGATGTGGTGTGTTTTGTAACACGGTTTCTTCGCTGTTTCTTGATATTATTAAGTTGGCCTTTCCATAACATGTACATCGCTTCTAAAATAAATGACCATGTGGTGTATTGGTAACGACCGCAAAGTTACCAGTGGATAATCAAGATCAATGTCTGTAGGTATATTTTATATACAGTAAATTATTTGTATTTCCATGCTCGACAGTATTAAACGGTAGATGTAAATATATATATATAATGAGTTACAATCCACTGGATTGGTCTGCAACGAGTTTGGTTTTTCTTCTCCATTCGTCTCTATTCTCAGCCAGTCTTTTTAGCCCTACGTATGAGCCACAGTTCATGTCTCTCTTCAGTTGGTCCATATATGCGTCTCTTGGACGGCCTCTGCCATTTGTCCCCTCGGTCTTACCCTCTGCGATGGCGATGAGTAGTCCTGGATGCCTGATGTTGTGGCCAATCCAGTTAGCTCGTTGTTGGCTGATTCTCTTAAGGAGTTGCCTTTTTTCGCCTACCCTGTTTAATACTTCTTCATTTTCGACGTGCTCCGACCAATGGATCTTGAGCATGCGTCTGTAGCACCACATCTCAAAGGCCGCCAACCGTCCGCTTTCACTCTTGCTGATGGTCCATGTCTCACAACCATAAAGCAGAATGCTCCATACAAAGGCTTTAGTAAGATTCTTCCTTACGCTTAAGTCAATATTTGGGGATTCCAATATCTTTGATTTTTTGTTAAAGGCAATCCTTGCCTGGTTTATTCTGCTTACAATTTCCGATTTGGAGCGTCCATCCTGGTTTATTCTGCTGCCCAGGTACACGAACTCACTTACTTGTTTGATGCTCACTCCATTTATGGCAATGTTCGCAGTCGCTTCCTCTCTTCCGACGACCATACATTTTGTTTTTTCTTTATTTATTTTCATGTTGTACTTTGACAACAGAATGCTTTCCATTTTTCCTAAGGCTTCGTTCAGCTCCATCTCGGAGTCTGCGAGCAGTGCTATGTCGTCAGCATATCTGATCATGTCGACCTTTTTCCCATTTATTTTGACTCCTGTCCAGTTCTTCATTTCTTCTCTCAGGTCATCAATGGCTCGCTGTATATAGCAGTTAAAGAGAGCTGGCGACATTGAGCATCCTTGTCTTACGCCTTGTTCGACCCTTGCTTCTGCGCAGCTCTCTCCGCTTTTGATCACAGCCATTTCGTTCTTGTATAAGCTCCAGATTGCTCTTCTGTCTTTATAACTCATTCCTATCTGGTTTAGAGTGTTAAAAAGTTGTTCCCATTCTACTTTATCGAATGCTTTTTCAAGGTCGATGAATGCTATATATGTGTTTTTATTAATTGTTATTCTCTTTTCTAGAATAAGTCTGAGACTCAGGATTGCATCTCTTGTACCAGTCTCCTTGCGGAATCCAAATTGATCTTCTGAAAGTGTTTCGTTTATTTTATTTTCCGCCCTTTTCATTATAATATCCAATCAGCATGTGTATGCTGTAAATATAGTAATGTAAATATAGAAAACATAAATTGTAAAAATTGCTTTAATACTAACGTACTTCAAGTAAAATATAAAATTCAATACGAATAAGAAAGATTCTCATGCCAGATAATTATATCAGTAGAACATACTATGAGATATGTAATTATCATACTGAAATATTTCATACGCAAAGTAACTAGGCTCATCGCTTATGTTCATAAGTCATTAAATTTGATCCTGTTGCTGGATTCTCGTATAGAATGTGAAACTAATAAAAGCCTTTTAATTAGAGGAGCGAAGGTAATCATGAGATTGTTACTGTATCTGATGCGGGAGTATTGATGGCCACATGCTGATTGGATATAATTACTCTAGCCGTGTTGCGCTGGCTGTGCTGTGCTACATGGAGAATGATGAACTGGTTCTGCTGTATGGTTCACGCCTTACTGAAAGTGATATACCACCCAATAAATCGAGAACATTGGCGAAGTCAAAACAAACAAACAAAAATAAACTAAAATCTTGGATTCCCTCTGGAAATGTAGAGACCCAAGGACTTAATCCAGTTATTTTGTGCCAGCGGTATTGAATCCACAAATAATTATTACATTTTGTCGTAAAACAAGTGAATCGATAGTAAGAAAGCCTGAATTTCTTGATTAAATTACATAAATGCTACATAAAGCCACCAAATAAATAAATATTTCATTCAAAAGATTCAACCTTATTCACTTAAGACAGATTTCTTATTAATTGATTTATCTAATTCTAGGTTTGTTTCGATCTTTTTACCACAAAATTTATTGTACATCCTTTGCACATTACGAAAAATATATAACCATACCACTGTTCTGAATAAGGCAGTAGGATTACCGTCTGGACTAATAATTACCTTTACCACTGTGTACCAACAGAAAGTGTTAAATTACTTTTAACTTTTTCAATATATATATATATATATATACACCTAGCATCCATGATAATACCAATAATAATAATAATCCATACAGTTAGTTAAACATTACCGTTTTCTTTATACAATTTTAATAACACACTACTGGACTCATCTGGATGTCTACTACTTGTTCGGTGTTCGAGACCGTCATAATTTTTGTAGCGTGCAAAGTACAAATTGTTTAATAAAGTAATGTATAAAAATAATTATTGTAGCTCTGAAAAAAAAGGTTCCAATCCCAAAAATATTCAAGATGAAAAATAATATAATTATATTCTGACTTGGATAGGAAAACTTTAATTGAAATCAACATCAAAGTAAAGGAAAACACCAATATTTTGTCACAATACCTACTTGATTATTGAAATTAATTGTTATTTCTTACTTTTACATGATTTTTAAACTATATGTAAGATTATTATTTAGCTAGCAAATTGACGACAATCGAGACTTTGAGTAGATTAAGAATACCTATGCATGTATACTAATTAGTTTTTCACTCACGAATGAGTGATACAAATATTGCAATCTTTTTAACCGTAGTATTTTTAAGTGAATTTTTAGCTACTACATATTTCTTATGACATACTTAAAAATGGTGATACATCTTTTTGTATCACACAGTTCAACGTATACATTTTTTATCAATAGCAAAGGTACATTACTTATCGTGTATTATGGGGAGACAGAAGATTTATTGAGTCTTGTTCCATATACTTTTATGTAGGTATAGACATAATATTTATTTAATCAGAGCAATCTCACGTGGTGAAATATAATATATAAATTTAAGTGTATAATACTGATTATAATTCCCCTTAACGTATTTGTATAAATGATTTCTTTCAGCTATTATTCGATATCTTAATGTGAGAATTTTCTAATTTTGATTATCCTTTTGTGGTAGCTTTGAATCGCAACCAATTAACAGTCATTAAGCTCCTACAATAAGACAAGCTTAAATGTTAACTTACTTCATTATACTTGAATCTGGTGATGGTTTAAATGCATCACAAAGTTTCCAATCTCTGCTTATCTCAAAAATTCTGTTATAGAATGTTTGACTCGAAGTCGCCTATTTCATTATTATATTCTTATGATAGGTAGCAAAGTTTTCTTCTATCGAATATGTTACATACATTGATAATAGTGGTAATGTAATTATATGATATAAAAAAATATGGTTCGTATGAGAGTAAGTATTTGGATTATTTCATTAATTTCAAGTGTCTACTCATTTGGAATCAGGTAATTTATACTGAAAATTAATAAAAGTATATTTGGAGAAATTTTAATTTAGAATAATTCAATCGTAAAAGGGAAAATCAAATGACTTCTAGATCCTTAGATCTTCCAATTGAGGTAATAAAATATTTAGATCAGAGCTGTGATTATATTATTAGGTATATACCTGAAAAAACTAACAACATAATTTGTTTATTTATCATTCATACGCTGCGTGAACCTTTTACACGTTAAAAATATAATTTAAAATAATAGTTCATAGATATGACATTTCTGAAATAATTTATATTTAATTTTAAATCGTGCTTCGATAAAATAAAACATTTCGTCGTCAACAGAATAAATTGAGATATATGTTGGTACTTTAGATACCTATCTAGTCCTAGTACGAGTATACTGCCTATATAAATTGATGTCTTTTTTACATAGATTGTGCTATCATTGATTAGTAATTTATTGTTCGAGTTCATAGACAAATGTTTAGATTTATTGTCTTGTTATATGATAATACTGTCACTTTTTCTTATTTATGTTATTTGATCGCACCATTTCGGGAATTAA
Source organism: Athripsodes cinereus (assembly GCA_947579605.1). Taxonomy (NCBI): domain Eukaryota; kingdom Metazoa; phylum Arthropoda; class Insecta; order Trichoptera; family Leptoceridae; genus Athripsodes; species Athripsodes cinereus. Next base: position 16,629,865 of record OX388310.1, read on the forward strand.
TGAACGCGTTAATTTGTATTTCACCACCTACACGAATAATAGAGTGAATTGTTAAGTATTTTATTGTTTTATTTTCTGTCTTGATATGCTAACGATGAATGGATTAAAGAGCAGGCATATATATATTTTCCAATTATGTACCTCCTATGAAGAAGATTACCAATGGGTGGGTTCCTCCACGTCTTTTAAGATAAGAGCAAAAATTTCTCGATGTCATTAATTGAAATATGGTAGTATACATTTTATAATCCAACATATTACCTATTTGTGCTTTGTGTAATAAGTATTGAATATGTATTGATAAAAGTTAATCTTAGTGTTCCGATCAATAAATTACATATACTAGAAATGTAAAGGAGTTAAATATTATCAGACATAAAATATTCTTTATTTGTTTATTGTTGTAAAAGATAGCACTTTCAAAATTACTGTAATAAATTAATTTCCAATGGAAAACAAAATAAAAAGAAAGGCATAATAATTAGCTTAAAAAAGTTTTTTTCGTGTAGATATACCTATATTTTTATTAAAATAATTATTATCTACTGATATTTTTATGAATGTTTACGCAGAGAGTACCTAATCTAAAAATATTTAAAACAAAACGTTTTGGATATTGCCACTGAAATATAGAAATTAATGAATTTCAAATTAGTTATCCGAATTGTGTATTACGACTAATTATTATGAAATCTGTGCCATAAAATTTCATATTCTCGAACATCGTTAAAAAATACAACTCTAATAATAATGCATTTGTAATGAAATTATCACATTTGCATGAAATGTTACTGCAGGAGCTAATTTTAAATTTAATTTATTTTTATATACCTATATGCCAATGTGTAATATTAAAGCACAGTAGTTCATTATTTTCTTGACTTCTAATGATATATTTATATTATTAACACCTATTTTCATGCATGTTTATTACTTGCATCTTACAAATACCTTCTTAAATCTTATTAAAAATTATGACAGATTTGATTTATAGTATTTTTACACTTCAACAGGTAATAAATATATAATTATTTCAACAGGTATTTTATTCATTATATACGTGTGAAAATTGATCATAAAATAAAATAGGTATTTTGTATCCACACCAAACACTTATGCAAGGCTATTTGTTGAGTTTCCAGCCTTTATAAAGTAGAAACACATATGTTGAAGCGAATGAAAATATTTGTTCATTCGAGAATGTGTATACCTACTAGGGACACAATGTTTGGCCATTGTAAATGAAACAAAAGTTTCACTGTATACAGTCCAGCAATTTTTTATTCGCTGAGTATATTGACAATTTAAATGAAAGAATTTTTCACTAGATGCTATTAAATTTTCTCCATTCTTAAAAGTCAATGTCTGCTTACAACTTTTGAAAAGTGTAATAGTTCATAAATAAATATGGTTAATATTTATATTATTGGCTCTCCAGTTCCATATACCAACAACTTGAAATTCTAATACCTATTCCGAAACATGTCACGTTTAAATTTCGCAAACTCAAAACCAATATGTGGTCCATTTAGAAATTAATCAAATCTTAGAAAATTTTGTTTATGGAATTGAAAATAAAGCACTACCTACATGTAATAAGCCGAAAAACTCGATTTACTCGTATGTTGGGATAATCGTTATGTCAAGACCATCAAATGGACGGTGATATATCTCTACAGTTACATATTATTTTAAGCCAATGAGGCTGGAAGGTTTTCAAATAGCCATCAGAATTATTGACAAATAATTGCAGTACCTATATATCTAACTAACCATGTTGTATTACTGTCTGCTCTCTAACAAATTATAATTAGATTTTACAAATGTCGAAGTAGTGTTAATAATATCATAAAACGGCAGCTTTTTTCGATCATCTGAAAATTTAGCAAAGTTCACACGACCTACTTTACTAATTAATGCAATGAGACGAATTGCAAACTGATTGTTTACTTTTTTTATTGAATGAAATCCAGAGAAGGTAGGTAATAATAATATAATCATTGCCATATTCGAATGATATATCAAAAGTCCATCAAATGGCGGGTGGGCGGTGTGTTTGCTTATATTTAAAGCATTGAAAAAATAAAATCAAATGGGATTCATCACATTAGGTATATCAAAATAAGATTAACTACCAACCAACTTTCATACAGAGAGACCTCGGTACAGGACATGCATACAGAGAAGGTATTCAATGATATTGCGTTGTCTAGATTAAAACATTGTCAAGATATTTTAAAAATATTTTATATGGTAGTATTTATTTTCATTACAAAACACAGCTAATTTTTCACTTTAATTTAGTTGAAACCTCAAGTACTTTCGTCAATATATAATATATACGAGTATCGTTAACATTTGAACAGAGTTCTCTTGAAAATTCACGCCTTATGAGTCTACCGAACTGGCATGATGCGAGGGTGAACGTGATCTATGGGGATGGATAGATACAGATTCGAAAAATTCTTATACGATTCATGTTTGACAAATACTATATCTCGTTTTGTAAGTCAGCTAGAATCCAAAAGGATTCGGGTGGGAAACGTAATTGACTGCTTTCTCAATATATAATAATTATGAGGATTGTCGCATCAGAAACGCATTAGTGTCCTGGGGATCCGAAATCGGGAGGGCTGAGACAAAAAAGTATTTATTTTATCTTCATAAATGAAATTCACTCATGCGATCAATTAATTCAACCTCTACATAATAAATTAATCAAAATGCATTGCATGAAATGAACTCAAATAATTTGAAGGTATCACTCATGAAATGTTTCGTCTTCGAAATTTTACCCCTATCCATTTAGTTACTTATTGAATTCTATTAAACAAAATAGAGTTTAAAATATTTTTACATAAATTACATGGATTTAATGTACCTACCTACATGTGGCTGGTTTCGTGGGATAAGGCACAAATTTTCTTACGTTTTAAGGCATAATAACTACTAACGATACCTACTCTAACGATAATCGTAGTAAGTTTATGATTATATGACTGTAAGATATCTGCCGTTCCTTCAACTGTTCGAAGTTTGATGCAGGATGTATAAAAACGCAAATACAAAATCATGTTTTAGTTTCTTTAAATACATTGTAACATGATAATGAGATTAAATCGATGAAGGTATTACGAAAATGATTGGACTTAATCATGTCTTAGAAGCGAATTAATTGATGTAATACATTTAACAATCAACGCTCTTTGTCTCACGAATAAATTAAAAATGTCAGAACTGGAAATAGTCAGTTGACATGAAATACTTCGAATGATCAAGTTTCTTATTCATTGAAGTCGTTCTCTGTGTGACAATAATAGTTAAGACATTTAGAATGGGAGGCATACCACTCATCGATTGTATTCCTATACGAATGCTTTCACAGGACACTCGATAACTTACTGAGAGGCATGTGAGACCTATTCTTCGCTAGAAATTCCACAGATAGTAATAAAAAAGTAGGATGTTATTTGACTCATATCTGGATTCAAGAGTTCAGGCTAATTATTTAAATAATAACCATATATGAAAGCAATACCTACATCAAATCTCAGCTAATACCGCTATAAACAAGAGATATAAAAGACATTCTCAAAATCCATTATTCGTTATGCAAGGTAATAACTTGTTATTTTTTTGCATAATGAATCAAGAATTCACTTATTTTTGCAATACCTACAGGTACTCATAGATTACCTTAACTTCAAGGAATTTTTAAGTGCCCCAAGCTAAAACAAAAAATCATCAAATTCGAATTTAGAAAAAGCATATCAAAATGCCTGAAATTGGTTAAATTTTGCTAAAAATTAATTAGCTATAGTTCGCATTCTTAATACATCTTGAGTGGGTAAGGTCAGGTTCTGGTATTAAAAAAATTATGATTAACGATATTTACATAGCCGCTAAGAACAATGATGTGTTTGATTCATGATTAAGTATCTGCCACAGGATATGAAGGAGACTATTAGTTTTTTCTTGATAACTAATGAAAACGTGCAACGTCACACCTTCCCGTTATCTTATTAAAACCAGAAACCTTCAAAAAGTTTTTTTAGGTGAACATGATAAGTTTTATTTTTTGCATATTCCAATACAGAATTTGTAATATGATGATATAATAGAAAGAAAGTACAAATATTTTTACCCATAGAAAATCTTCTTTGTGCTGCCAAAACAAAGACATCACGACTAGATGGTTCTATTTTTGAAAATAACTGAATTCTGATAAACTATTGAAAACAAATTAATTCAATTTTTTTAATAAAAACTCACTGATGATGGTTGCCTACCCGAAAGGCCTTCGAGTTTAGTAATATTCATAGTGAAAGTAATAGTTTTTATTTTTTGAGATAGTTTTTTTTTAAATAACATCAATGTTTTCTGTTCCGGTTTTTATTTTTATTTTATTAAAGATACTTATAGTAATTACCTATAGTAATTTTAGTAATATTAATTGTATGCAGTCATTTAAACAGATAAATATTTTCATGAGTTATAAGGTGTAATAACTGTGGCAAAGTGTGCCGGTGTGGCGAGCGATTCATTTTACAAAATGAATCGTAAATTTTAAAAATTACAAGGGAACAGTTAAAAAACTGTCGTATGGCAGATGCATAATATTATATCTGACAAACTACATATTTAAAATGTTTTTATATACCTACATATGTGTATAGATTTGAGAGGTTTGTATTATAAACTTCATGCGTGAAGTTGATCATAATATATTTGAGAACCAGTTGATTAATCATTTCAGTAGCTTTAATAGAACATCCTTATCATTAATGACTTCCTAATCGTCATCAGGCGTCGGACATAATTGAAAAATTATCTTGATGGTGTAACTAAGTAGGAAAACGGTGATGTACTATATCGTGTTGGGTAGATCTCAGGCCTTAAATGTTTTTCAATGTCTTGTAGCGGGATTTTGAGATACTGTTAATAATGCTTTTTATACTCTATTGTCTCGCAAGTTTTATGATTAATAAAATCGATACAGGGTGAGATTGACAGGAAGTATTTATCGATATACAGGAACTTGGGTAAGAGAAAATGTGTTAGTCGATCATGGATATATCCGATTTAATCCACTTTGTACACACACCTACTGTGAATCTATAATAAGAATGACCTTTTACATAATATGCATTAAATAATGTCGATGAATAATTGCTGATCAATTATTCATATATTATATGGCCTCAGAAAACTTCATTTCTATAATTCACATGCCATTCAATTCTTTATTCATATATATTAGTTGTCTTTTTGGGTCTCTCTACATCTCAATGCCTTTTTTTCCCTTATATTTTTGACACTAATTCATGTTTTTTCTGTGGTAGGTGGGTTAGGTTACTTTAGTTAATGACAGTTAATCTGGATTGTTTATAAAAATTTACTAACTAATTATTACTATTGTAAGAACAGATAACTGTTATTCTTCTTTATATTGCTTTTTTTTATATATTATTGTCTAATGTGGTAGCTTTTTTTTATCATTTTACTATTCTTTTATTTAAATCTGACAACCTTATGGGCTTCAAACTTAATATGAATTTTTAATTTGTGTGCACTTATAAATAGGGCGATATATTGATTCCATTTTTTTGTTTGCATTGTTTGTTTTTATGCATAGGTATATATTGTCTGTAGTGTGCTGTTGATGTGAAATAAATAAATAATTAACGAGTGAACAATCTGAAGTAGATGTTTTTAGGGATCAAGTGGTAAATTACACGAAAAGAGAAAACTTAATCAGGATTATGTTCATATTACCCATTTTCAATTTTCATAATAAAAGGCAAAATAAGAATAATATATAGTTGTTGGTATTTTTGAAACATAGAAAATGTTCACTTTATTATCGTTGCAGGCATTCACTAACTACCCTGATTGTGGAAGATATCGTGATAGAACAGATAAATATCTAAAATTTCTTAAATGTTGATAATTTTTTTTAGATAAGTTTTATGCTACAATTAAAGGGACCACAAAACTAATTCACCCAATTCCATTATACTCCGCTATTGTCACATCATCTCTAATATTTCCGTCGCATCAAACAACGTTTGTTATTCCAACATCTAATCTTATAATCCTTTTATCCGATAATACTATTTTTCTCTGGAGTATTTCCAAACAAACTTCCAAACAGTGTTCTTTATTAACCGTGACAGCGGGAGCGCTTTCAAGTTTTCATTCACGTCCATACTCCTTTCCTAATCCATGTAATTTACGTGAACAATATATCACAATTATTATCTTGGTTGGAACTTCTACTGTTTGGTAAATGGGAGCTTCCGAATTTCGAAGAATCAACAGTACATTATTTTTTTGCATGTTTGAAAACAACCTGTAATATCCTACATCTTATTCTTTGAAATAAGTGCATTGTTGTTATGGGAGTGATACAAAATACAGATACAGATAGGTAAATTGTCATTGTACCTCTATACAAGCTTTTTTATACGTATTTTGTGCCCCAAGTAATGAATTAATCATTTGTTTTAGTCATATTTAATTAAATAATAATAACAAGATTTTGTAAAAAAACATTTGATATTTTTATTAATTTAAATACATATTTGATCAGTTTCCACTATCAGCTTGCTGAGTTTAATATGAACATTTTATGATAGAATTTTAATTGGGAGATATCAAAAGACAATTGAGTATAAGACATAGGATTCACAAAGAGGTTTTTTCTTTGAAGGGCAGAGGGTCTACCGATCAAATCTTCTGCTTGAAATAGGTCGAAGAGAAGTTTCTGGGTAGAAGACACCAGAAGCTTTTCCGTACCTTCGGTGCTTGCTGTTGGAGTATGAGGTGAACAGCCAGTTGACGTATACGATCTGTGAAAGAGATGGATGTAGGTGTTGAACTGAATGGAACTCGAACGAATGCATTGATATATGAACATCAAATGTGAACGGTACACTCGGACCTATTGTCAGAAATTATAGAACAACGTCATGAACATGAAATACATAAATACTGGTGCACTTGTACTGATAAAATTTGAACATGGCTGAAGAAGGACGAAAGTTTAATTAATGATCTCGAGAATTGTTGAGAAAAATGGTTGATAAAACGTTGCATGATAGAGTGAGGAATACAGATATTAATAAAATGAGTGGATGCGAGAGGTGTGTTGTAGATAGAATGCGTGTAATGATGTTGCCATGGTTTGGATCGTGGAGCAAATGGATAATGAAGAGAATGTATCTCTCTGAAAGAGGTATGTGAGAAAGCGTGGACGTCTGAGAACTACATGACATGACCACGTAGATCAAGTTCTCATGGACAGCTTAGTGTTAAGTAAGATAAATCAGCGTGCGTATATGGGACATTGTATGAAATGTGGAGGAAGCGAAATATTCGTAAGTATGTGGGGTTGATGTATATGGCGTCGCGTACCACTTGGGATACGGCTTGAGGATATAGTATAGTATGTTACAAGTATTCCTAGGTTCCTAAATCTCTAAGGTCATTCCGATCAAAATGACATTAGAGTGCAAGGAATGTCGTGGGAAGAGTACATCAATCGGCGCAGAGACGCTCTGAAGGAAGGAGGCGGGGTGCTGCACTGTACTTCCGAGAGAAGAGTTAAAGAGCGTGATGAGGTGAACATATTATAAGTATTCAGAATCATTTAGAGTATAATGAATGATAAAAAAAAATCTTTTGTGTTTTTGTTTGTTGTTTGCGAATTTTGCATATCAAGTATTAATTATTTGTTATTGAAAATGTTTATTAAAAATTAGGTTACATTCTTATTTCATCATAAATGAAAATTTATTCATTTATATGCTGGTACACTGTTTATGTGTGCAAGTATAACATTTTTTTTTATTAAAGATATAAAATTTTATAAAAATATTTCTCCTACATCTCCTACTATCTTGATATCGATAAGAAATATTATGAAAGATAAAAATTACTGTAAATTCTTTTGAATAAAGAGTTAAATAAAGTATGAATCCGAAGCACGCTTCATATTTGTCATAGTTTGTTGTAATTCTACAATAGAGTCATTATCACAAATCAAAGATCCCTTATCGCGAGGAACAGTTGGACAATTGAGATTGATAACGAGTCTTTTATATAGTGGAATCTCGTGCAAGGATCTGTACCAAGTTTGGATATTGATCTCAAGTTTATTTTGTAAGAAAGCCTTTATGTTGGTATTTTTTCTTTTTATTTGATGTCAAGTGTATTGAGTTTAAACATAATAGAATAGTAAATACATTTCAATGTCCCTTCTTTGTCTAATATGCACCCTTTATAGAACATAGGTGTATTCTAGTTTTTTTATGATTTTCATATTAAAAATAAATAAATATTTTTTTAAGAACGAAGAACGCATGAGAAGATATTTTAATCTCAATCACCTGTAGAATTTTATGATTTTATGAAAAAGGCAGCAAAATCTCAAAATACAGACTTATATATAAAGAGTTACAATCCATTGGATTGGTCTGCAACGAGTTTTGACTTATTTCTCCACTCCTCCCTATTCTCAGCCAGTCTCTTCAACTCCATATATGAGCCACAGCTCATGTCCCTCTTCAGTTGGTCCATATAGGCGTCTCTCGGTCGACCTCTGCCATTTGTGCCTTCGGTCCTGCCCTCTGCGATTGCGATGAGCAGTCCTGGGTGCCTGATGTTGTGGCCAATCCAATTAGCTCGTTGTTGGCAGATTCTTTTGAGGAGTTGCCTTTTTTCGCCAACCCTGGTTAACACTTCTTCGTTTTCGACGTGTTCCGACCAATGAATCTTCAGCATGCGTCTATAACACCACATTTCAAATGCCGCTAACCGTCCGCTTTCCCTCTTACTGATGGTCCACGTCATAAAGAAAAATTTAACAAAATTAAACAAAATACATTAGAAAAATTAAACAAAATACATTGCCAATAGAAGAAAGATGGCTTAAGAATACGTGTGTTATTATTTTTCGCTTCGATTTAATTAATCGCGCCTTTGCGATAAACTCGCCCTCTGTATATCAGTAAATTGATTGTATTTAATTTGAATGTATATCTTTTATGTAATTGTTTGTTATCAATGTACAGTAAAGAATGAATAAATAAATAAAATAAATTACTTTAAGGAAGTAATTAGGTAGATTTAAGACTACATTTTATACAGCAAAAAATTACAGCTCGAATTTTCGAAATTACTACATATTTTCTCATTTGGAATATTTTTTAATGTAACTTTTATAAATAAAAACTGTTCATATTTCAATTTTTTGATTCACTTTAGATTCCACTTAAAAAGAGAATATCGTTTCTTTTCATTTAATGTATTCACAATAAATTATTATTTTCTGCTTCCAGTCTTGTAATCTTTTATAGTTTTTGGTCAAATCAACCAATTTTTAATATCTGTGCATCAACAATAAGAGCAGAGAGACTTATACGATTCTATTTATCTTACCATAAAGAAGAATATAATATGAACACATGAAATATCTGGTTCACAGTATTGTGTTCATTGTCAGTAGAAAAATGGCCAAGAAGAAAAGGGTTGAATGAGTGAATAGAAACGAATTTATTTATCAAAAATATCCTTTTCGTGGGAATAACAATATTTTTCATATAAATAAAAGCCCCACACAATAGAGTTGAATAGATACGCAGATACCTATTATTATTATTTTAATATTTTTTTGCTTATTTTTTCTGCGTGAATTTGTAAATCTTTTGTTGATATCGTCTTATTCTGCCAATAGTGACATGTCAATTTTTTCTTCGATATTTTTGGTGCGTTTTCATAGTTTTTTGATATTATATTTTAATTCCGGGAAGTGAAAATTGACAGATTCGCACGTGAATATTATATGCACGTCGTATCATGTAGGTATTATTATATTATTATTTGGAGCAGATGCGGTTTCTTGGTACCTACAACCGGAAATGTAATGTTTGTTTATTTAAATATTACATACTTCCCTACTTCATATTGCACTAATATTGCCGTTTTTATTTTTTTAATGATTTGATTAGGATGTTTGATTTTAGGATCAGGCAATTATTTATTATGTATCTGCCCATGCTTCAAAGACTTGTAGCGTTAATTCAAACCGGGAAAAATAATACAGTGGTGCTGCTGGATCATGTTTGCTAATATCTATATTGAAAGTTGATTGAAAAAGTGCCACTATTTTTCATATACTAAGCTTCTAACGCAATGACTTGGAAGATTTTTCTAACACCAAATTGCTGTTATTATGAGATCGACATCTCAGTATTAAAAAATTATGTTGTTGGTCTCTTTTCATCTTGTGCCCCCGAGAGTTGCGTCTAAAGATGAAGAAGAAGATTTGTATGATATAAAAATATCAGAAGTATTAGAACAATAAAAAGTAGGTATATTGAAATTGTGGTCACATAAAACTCAATTTGAATGTAGGTGCACAAAAATATTTGCATCTGCATATTATATTTACATACCTACTTACATTGTTTCGGCGAATTCTTGAATCACATTTCGGGTTTATATTTTTTAGGGGCATTGGTAACAGCATTCTGAAGATGAGACTTTAATGTTTAAATAATTATTGTCATTATCACATTGTCGATGAATTTGCAATAAAATTAAGTAGAAAGCAGTAGCCGTGTTAATTATATTGTGATATAAGTAAATTATAAAGGTTTTTAAATGAGTATCAAAAAAATGATGATAACTTCACAGAGACGTAAATCTATCATCAAGATCGTTTTTAAATATTTGTGGAGAAAGTATATTAATAGAGTCATTACATGACGTGTAATGGAGACATATTCAAGGCTTCTGTTTACATAAATATTGGTGTTAGTAGTACGCTTGTGATAATTAAATATCGAAAGATAAGAAAACCACTCATCGTCGAATACAAGATGACTAATAGATTTTCTGTATTAAATACATAAGATATGTACCCCTTAGATATTTAAAAATAAATTAATATGAATAAAGTTTTAAATACCTAAAAAATATTTCATGTTCTTTCTCGTAAAGATTAAGATGGGTTTTGATTTACAAATCTACCGTGAAGTTTATTCACAGCTACTCCATTTTGAAATGACATGTCCATCATTTTTTCATGAAACAAATCAAAAGTACATCTTACTTTCTTATGCAATTATTCTTGTCCACTGCTGAACATACGCCTCCCCCATATGTCTCCAGGCATTTCTGTCCTGAGCTTTCTGCAACCAGTCACCAGCGATTCTTCTAATGTCATCTGACCATTTTGTGGGAGGTGTCCCTCTACTCCTTTTGTCTTCACGAGGTCTCTACTCCACTAAAAAACAAATGAATTTGCATATGAATAAATTGATTATTTTCTTATCAAATTTATTTCTTACAGGGATATCAATATGATGAGGATAAGCTAGGACTCTTTATTGCATACTTATATTTTAAATTATTAGACCATCAATGAAGAACCATAAATAATTATTAATAAATATTTTCTATTGACATTGTTCCAGCAAGAGAAGTTTGTGCCCTTCATAAACAAGTAGCAAAAATTTTCAGGTTCTCAGGTTGTGAAAAATACTTATTTACTTTATTTTTTTATGGCTTGGGCCTGTGTTGATTTTTTTAGCTAGATTACTGCGTCCAATAATCATTTCAAATCAAATCCTTGGTTACCGTCCAGAAAACCATTGCACCACCTCTGGGGTTAACCTATGGATGTTCGTCCAGTCTCCCTCATAATTTCTTCCTGGACACTCCACCACCGGCTGTTGGGTTGCTTGAAAAATACTTTAGTGTAATAAATGATGAACCATAGAAAAATTCTATAAAACCACCTCTTTAAATAACAGTGAAAAAATAATCACTAGAGAATTTTTGAATCAAAAGCAATTTAAGTTATCAACCTAAGTAGGTCACCATTTCATAAAAAAGCTGGTCTAATAGTTTTGTCTTTGATATGCATTTTCTGTCACAGTTTAATCCAACATTAGTAGTTCTAATCCCTCTCAGTTGATTGATATCGCTCCCACGCCAAGTGCATAATCTGACAGCTTTGAAATTGAGATGACGGATATCGAATAAATTAAAGATTTGTACATCAAAGTTTAAGTAAGAATACCTCAGTCGGTGATCTAATCGTTTGAGGTAGTAATACTTACGTATTATCAGTGGTAGGTTCTACATAAAAATTATGTAAGTATACTTACTTAAATATTTTAAGTTCAAATTCTTTATACAATGAATGCCAACCTACTGGGGGATAAGATTTTTTACATTATGCGTGGTGTTATTAATGTATTTTTTTTAAAGATATATCTGAGTTTTGTTATAAGCCCAAATACAACCTTATACACCTTTCACACTAATCTAAAAGCTTGTACCGTGAAAGGGGAGTTTGCCGGCACATATATAGGTAAACTATATAATTACCTATATATATCTTCTTGGATCGCCCGGTAAATAAATAATTGGTCTCCTGAGTGTCCTGTAAAAAGCAGGTGTTTGGAAAAATATACAATTTCACTTTTGATTCCGCTATGAGGTATGCCACCCACCCTGAATGACGTTTTTGTTGGCACGGAGAAGACAAGCTTGCATATTTATTACACGAATGATCTGTTGTCATGCCGTGATGGTATAGTACTCGTAGTATATAATATCCTACTTCTATTTTGTAGTTGTACATGCTCGATACTGATTTGCTTGTATGAATATATTATGTATGTAATTGCTGTATGGTCTTTGGAGTTCTGTACAAAACACAATATTTTGTTTAAGTTAAAATAAGCATGCTAATCGTTCACTTCTGTATTGATAGATATTATACACATACTCGTATATTCCTACAGACTGAATTATCTTCCAAAATTATAAAATGTGGTATTTATAACTAAGTACTTACTAAGGTAGAAATAGGTCCTATTCATTATATTAAATTATGTATTTGATTACTATTTCGTCGGCAAGATAAAAGTTTTCTATAAAAGAGAGCTGGTAACTTAAGACTAATTAATATATAATACTTGTTTAATTGAAACTATAGTTAATACGTGGTAAAAATAATTCAATGCTAACGTATTCCCGCAGCGCCACAAATGTGAGGTCGTCCATCTTGTCAGAGATCGAGCCGTCATAACATTTTGACATGATTATGATGCTGTTATCAGGAAAACATATCTGATGCGATGCTATCTGGGAACATTCAATTCTAACTTTATAGCTATACGGGTTACATATTTACACGTCACAAATTTGTCATATATCCCATAAGGTTCACCGCGGGTGATACAAAATTTATTTTATATTATACAACCAATATTAAAATAATAACTCTAGAAATATCACTTTAATCCCTTAAACAGTTGCCCATTTCAAAACATACTACGACCAACATGAAAACATCTTGATATTTATTACATTTTTTTAATTAAAAAGAACCTAAATCATAGCTTTCTTTCGCCTTATTATCTACAGTTTTCGGTAATTATTTTCTGATAAAATAATATGAGAGGTTTATTACTTTTAAAAACATTTTCATCCTAAGCTAAAGTACCACTAAATGAATTCATTTTTACTCACAATGTTTTCCACAACCGACGTGGTCCATTTTCTTGCACAATACGCCTTCCCTATTACTGTTATATATCACATAATATTGGAAATATTATGATAGGTGATGACTTTATTGAAATGAATGATGCTTAATTCCACTCCGTGTTTCCAAAAGGAATATTAATGGTCGTATATTTGTAACATTAATTTTGTTAATAATAAGAGAAACGCAATAAATATTTGGCTTAGTATGCAAAATAGGTAAGTAGGGTAGATGACCCGGTTGTGGACACTGCCCCGGTTTTGGACATTTTGAGATTTGATGTCCCAGAAATAAGGATGTGAACAATTTTAAGATGTTTAATTTATGCATAACATATCTTCCGAGTATGGTCATATTTGTAAATTAACAGATAAGCTGACATTGTGTCAAATGTCGTGATGGTTGAAGCTTTTAGTAAAACGTGTGTAAATTTCCAGATTTGTTAACAAAATCGATAAGGACCCTTTGGTTAGTAATCTGAAAATATTTGAGCAATCCATAATGTTTTTGCTAATGTAACCATTTAAACTATTAGGTAGAAGTCTTAAGAATATATTTTTAACAATATTTCTTTACTTCACTTATTTGTTTTATCACAATCTTTCATGTCTACAACTAGTGCAGCAATTTAACAATTGTTCTAGTTTTGGACACAGACGTGTCCACAACCGGCTCACATAGTGTTTCAGTTTTGGACACCTTAATAAAAATATAGGAAAATGAATATTTTTACATTGTAACGAGAAAAAAACATTATAATGGTGCTACCGTAACCTTAATTTTACACAAGAGACAGAGAGACTAATTTCTATTTTGTCAATTGAAATTGATCTCTTTGAATACAATTTGGCATGATTCAATGGCTTAAATATGATTATAGTGTTCAATATGTTTGTTTTTTATTTTAATTTTGATAAAATCTTTTACTCTTATTGTTCTGTGGAGCACCCGACAAAAATTGATCTCCCACTCTTTTTCGCAAGTTTTCAAGTGACCTGTAAAAGTCGGATGGGTGTTAGCACAAAGATATATTTTATTTTAAATTCAGCGATGATGTTTGCCACCCATCCTAAATGTCTTAATTTTTTGTAGGCATGGAGAGGACATCTTCATAATTATTCCATGAGGCCCGTCTGCTGGCTACCTCACTTGTGGGATATGTCGTGATGGAATAATAGATGAAGTTTATTTTTTTTCTAAATTTTGTACAAAAAACCTTTTTCCTTAGCATTATTATAGTTATAGAGTTAATTCATACCCTTTGTTTATAATTTTAATAATACACGGTATAAAAAACCCATTTCTTTCATTTTATATTAATTTAAAAGATTAAAAACCTAAGTGTGATAAAGTGTCCAAAACTGGTACAACGTATGTCCAAAACCGGGGGTAAAGTGTCCAAAACCGGTGTTTTTCGACCTTGTCGAACTTTTTATTTTTTTATTAAGCGATTGTCAAATACTGTTTTTGTACTTTTCTAGTAGAATAATGATTGGACTATAAGAGAAAAAAATAAAAGTGTATCCCACTCTTTTTACAACTTTGTACTGCTTTGTGTAAGGACGAAAATTTCTTAAAGTGTCCAAAACCGGGTCATCTACCCTATAATATATTTCATTTTATTAATTTCCTATTTTTGTTTGGTGCTAGAATCATTTCTAAATTTGATTTATGTTTGCTACTTCATTTTGCAAATTTAATTTATTTAAATGGAATGAGGAAGTGAAGTCTAGGTTCTGGAGAGAGCGAATAAACATCAACAAAGATAATCCAAGGAAGCTTTGGCAAGACCTACAAGGAATCATGGAGACGGAAAAATCTACGACGCCTACAAACTTGAGAGCTGATCAGTTTAAGACTGCATTCCAGACGAAGCTCGACGAGATTTCTGCATCCCTTCCAAAGCACAACACCGTGGTCACACTTCCAACAACGTTCTCCAATAATCTAAGTACTTTCACACCTGCATCTGAAACAGAGCTCAGAAAAGCCATAGGAAATTCTCCCAACAAGCAATGTCAGCTTGATCCTGTACCCACACAATTGTTAAAGAAAAATCTTGACCTCCTCTTGCCACTAATTTTACGTATATTCAATCTTTCTTTGACGCGCGGAACTGTGCCGTCACTTTGGAAAGTGTCGCATGTCATTCCTTTACTCAAAAAAAGAACACTTGATGCCGACGACGCAACCAACTACCGACCAATCTCTAATCTTCCATTTCTATCCAAGGTGCTTGAGCGAGTCATAGCGTCCCAGCTTACAGCCTACCTTGAGAGTAACGATTTGTATCAAAAGCACCAATTCGCATACAGAAAACACCACTCCACCGAATCCGCCCTCACAAGACTGACATCTGACTTGATTGCGGGCGTCGCATCAGGAAACATCGGTCTGGTAACGGTCCTTGACATGAGCGCCGCCTTCGACACCGTAGAACATGAAATGCTCCTTCAATGTCTGGAGATCGAATACAATCTTAACGGCACCGTCTTAGAATGGCTACGCTCCTACCTGACCAATAGAAGGTGGTCTGTAAGAGTCGAATCTGGCTCAACTGATGAAGATATCGTAACTCAAGGAGTTCCACAAGGATCGGTTCTGGGTCCAGTACTTTTCATATTATACATAGGATGCATTGATCGCCTGCTGGAAGAGTGTGGCCTGCGAAACTATGCATACGCTGACGATCGTGTCCTCGTAGGCTTCTGTAGCCCGGATCAAAGAGACAACTTGGTAGCTACCACTGTCCAGTGTGTGGCAAAACTCTCGAACTTAATGGCCCAGAGACGTCTTAAATTGAATCCAACTAAGACGGAATTTATGTGGGTCGCCTCTCCTGGACGGCAACATCTCTTAGACACCAAACCGATCTCTGTCTCCGGCACTGATATAACACCATCGCGCACCATATCTGTTCTCGGCGTCCTACTGGATGGAGCACTCTCTATGGAGGCTCAAGTGTCAAAGACAGTGAGCACAGCTTTCTTTCATATTCGCCAACTGTACCTAGTATCAAGACACTTATCTGTAGACGCGGTTAAGAGTCTAGTCGCCGCCTTCGTCGTCTCCCGTCTAGACTATTGTAACATCATATGTACAGGACTGCCCCAGATCCTTCTGAATCGTCTCCAAATGGCCTTTAATGCTGCTGCCAGGACCATCTATAGAGAGAACAAGCGCTGCCACATCACACCACTGCTTAAGGAGCTACACTGGCTTAGAGTCCCAGAGAGAGTAGAGTTCAAGCTGTGCCTCACGGTCCACAAAGCCTTGAACGGCACAGCACCTCTATGCCTCGCTGAGCTATGTCCCCTCGACGAAACTCTGAGGCGACCACTGCGATCAGCTTCCACCGCTGTAAACAAGCTTGTGGAGCCCAACAGGGCAAACACTTCCAAATTCGCAGAGAGGAGCTTTAGCGTTGCGGGGCCAGCTGCCTGGAACCGATTACCAGCGGATTTAAGAAAGAACCAGCCCACTGCAACGTTCAGGAGTAAGCTGAAAACACTGCTTTTCAAGAAAAGTCATGGCGCCCTTGAGATGGTCACGGATCATTAAACGGCGCCAAATATAAATTGTCTTTATTATTATTATTATTATTATGTGGTTATAACTTTTGTAGAGAACATGATAATCATTCGCTGTTAATTTATTGAATATTGTTCGATATCAGTAGTAAAAACAGCAGCTAAAGTAGTTAGTATTAATTCGCTATACGCATATTTTACACCACCTGTGGTACTCTAACAAAAGACACACACCGTCTTGAGTATTGACATTGATAAATGGAATATTCCCCATAAATTACACTGTCCACGTACAAACACGTGTATCTACCGCTTATCTCTGAAGATCAAAATATCACAATGCGACAAAGGTGAGATATAATGGAGATATTATACATTGAATATTTTATTAACTCTAACAAGTGTTTTAACTCGTTTTGTCACGAGTATAAACAATATTACAAAAAAATATTTATTATTATTATATGTTATAAACTTTCTACGATAACTTATTCTAAACACAAGCAATGTCAAAACTTTACGCATATTTAGAATCATTTATTGTTCTCATTATTAAGAAGAGTATGAAAAACTATTTCACGGATGGACCTAATATTCTAGTAAAAAAGTTACATATTCATAATGTAGGTATATATTAATCATTAGTTATTAGTTCTTATTGATTGACTGAGTAAAATATTTATTATTTAATTAGCATTTTAATTTTTAGGATATCGTGTTTAAATTAGTATAATTATGTAGTTTTAAATTATGCTCAAATTGGAAGGTATTCAAATAAAAAAATGCGGGCGTCGGAGAACCACGTGGTCTGATCACGTGGATCAAATTCTCAAGGACGGCCGCGTGTGGAGTAAGAGGAACCGACGTGCGTGTATGAGAAACTGTATGAATGTGGAGGAAGCGAAGGAAGTGTGTAAAGATAGATCTGTTTGGCGTTCCGTTCTCTCTGCCTACCCCACTTGGGACACTGCGTGAGGGTATAGTATAGTATAGTATAGGTATTCAAATTGAAAAAATGTACAGATTTATATCTCTTTGCGCATTCTACAATATTTGTTAATTTACATATAAGGGATAAAACAAAAAAAATAAACAATAAAGTCAGTTTTCATGGGTCTGTTTAATTCTTAAATAAACGGTATTAATTTTGAAGTCACTAATTCACATACAATAATGCGTAAGTATGTTAAATAATTCAGGTTTATGTGGTATAAAAAATTGTTATTCAAATGCTTCTTCGTCTGTCAAATTCAATATTCCTCGAGTTGGTATAATACGAGACGTGCGCGGTAGTTTTGTGACGTCCACCGCCGTCCACCGCAGTACAAGAAACCATACAATGCGACACTTAACCCACCCCCCGCCGTTTGATGTCTTTATTACGACCACCCCCCTGAGCGGAGTTCTTTAGCCGTGGGATATTTTCGCGGAGAAGATTTATAATAAAATATATAAATATATTCTTAAAACACAGAACAGAATTCCAAACAAATAACATCTTGATAGCGGATAAAAAGCTCTCACTCGTTGTTATTGAGACGCTAAGAATTTATTGGTGTATCACCGTTTAAAGAATGTGTTTATATTATTATAGACACTACGTAGGTACCTACATATTTACTTCTTCAGAAGGATTTTGTTATTCATGTATATCCTTATCTACAGAAATATAATTTTCATACTAAGTAGGTATATGTTTTACGAGAAGGCTTCAGAATAGGATTACAAATTAAACTTATTGGCAAAATTGTTCGAAACATTTCTTCAATTTTTTTTTGCAATTACAATGTGGTGGCGAGAGAGTGGAGGAGAACGTGAAACTAGCCTACGATTGTCTTACTAGTTTATTATCCAGATCAGATTTGTCTTGCTCAAAAAAATAAACAGTGAAAATAATTGAAAAAAATATATATAAGTACTTGTTGTTATTTTTAGTAAATAATTATATATCAATAAATATGAAAAATATTACATAACTAATTTATTATTGTTTTACCGGATTTGGACACAACGTGCAGATGACAAAACCAATCAGTCAATAATAGGTATGAAACTTTTTAAAAATACTTTTAACACCAAATTAATGGCTATAGTTAAAGATCTGTATTTTTACGTATTTGTGGTTTCCCTTTATAATAAAAATAATATTTCAAGTTCTTTCTTCCTTCACATCCAATAATCTATCTATTTTCGGTAATTTGAAAAGTATACAGGAGCTTTATCGGATTAAAACGGAAATCCTTGAGTACTGCTTTGTGTGTAGATTACGCAAGAAGATACAATGCCTTAATACAAATCGCTTACATTTTTGTTGTTGGTCTGACGATAAGATCTATGTTTTGTATTGCTTGAGCATATTGGTACCTACTTATCCGATTATTGAAGTTTTTTGATTAAAAATTATGTTGTTGAGGTACATAAAGATCAGCAAAATTCATCAAGTACCTACATAAATGTATTGTAGGTATATTTTTTAGATTATTGTGCTAACCACCTACAAACTAATTACTTGCGGGTAATTTCTCTAAATTATTTTTCAACTTTTATCACTATCCTTGTGGAACAAATCCATATTTTTAGTCCTTAGAAATCTTTCTACTTTTTTATTATTATTGAATATTGTTGATATTATTTATGTAAAATAGTTTTGCTATAAGGCTGTTAAGGCTTTTTAAGACATGCTTAAAATTGTTCTATCATAGTTCAGTACTCATGTCTAGTTTTGCTATTCTAGTAGTAAAGTAGACGGATAATGAATATGTACTGAGCGCCTACATTTTCACACAATAGTGCGTGTATCTTTTTGCAATTCCATTGTAAACGAATAAGAATAGATTGGTACTTGAGTTTTTATGTTAACATTTTTTATACCTGTTCTTTTAATGTCCAGAAATTGGTTTCGTGTTTAGTTGCCGCATCTTTACGCAAACATGACAGATAAGATCTAAAATAAACCACAGATAATTCACTAGACGTGTCTTCATTGTGGTGAAACTGGCCGTATGTGAAGATATTAAATACATACCCAGCCTATTTAAACCGTATTATTTTTCTATATAAAGAATAAATTATTGTTGGTGCTTGTAAGTGTATAGTGCTTACCAGGTTTTGCACAATAGTATATTATGAATTATCCAAATTTAATATTACTTCTGTATTGAGATATTTTGTTACAAGGTGAATAAAAAACTACTACCACAGGAACTACTAAAATTGGAGTAACTAGAAGATTAACAGTTCTTAATTAATACGCAAATTATCTTCTCTGTGTCAATAAAAATATAGTTAAGAAAGCTTGCCATACCTCATCTCTGAATTCAGTATTTGCAGTCTTATTTTTTTATGATCGCCTGCCAAAATTTTTATAAAAGAGTATTTATTTCTTCGAATAAATTATGTCAGGTACATTTTTGAATTAACTTTTCCTATAACATATATAATATATCATCACCCTTAAAACCATAAAATAAATAAAAATAAATGTTCTAAATATATTATGTAATATTTTAATCACACTATACTTCCTATGGAAACAATAAAAAATAAACAAGTATCGTTTTACTTACTCCGCAAATCTTATCGGTCAGTTGAACAACAATTCTTCAGAAATATTAAATAAATATGATACAGTTTGAAATATGAAGTGAAATGATTCTAAAAATATGATATTAGTTAGGTATATTAAATTAATTTTTACAACAATGAAATCATTGATATTTGATTCTATGCTCTATATAATGTAAAATAAATATTAGGTGAGTATCTAAATTTGTTTGATTAAATTATATTTTAAATTCTGTATGAATGAAAAATGTTTTGTAATGGTTTGGTTTTGATGTAAAAATATCATGTGAAATTAAATATTTTTTTTGTTCAAATTATTTGAAAAAATAATATAAAGCATGCGGTTAGCTAGCAATTAAAGTCTCATTCACTATAAATAAATATGTTTAAAAAAATGCTAGTTAATTAATAAAGTGATTAAAATATGTTTAAGTTACTTAAACCATCTGAGAGAGAAATTATAATATTGTTTACTAATAACGATAACAAAAAAAAATATTTTGATTTGTTGGTAGGCATACGTATTACTTACAATAATGCAAAACATTTCTTTTTTGAAGAAAAAAACATTATTTTTACTTTGACATGAATACCTATAACATAAAACCAGTGAGTTAACCAGTAGGTTGTGTTACAGAAATACTAGTACAATATTTACAAACAATGCAAAATTGATATTAAATCAATAGATCAGTCTAAGTTAATCATTCTACTTAGTTTAAAAAAACACTTATCAAATCTGCATTATTAAGGGATCAAACATTTTTTTTTTTTTATTACAAGCGACTATAAAGCGTAAGGAAACTCGTAAAATGTCGAATGGATTACGAAAATGTATCGATTTTTAATCCCTTGAATTATAGACGTGACCATCTACTCAAAATCAAGATTAGGTTTTACACATGTAATCCCATAGATTTTTATATATAATACCTAGATGGCGTACTCGTATGTATTTGCATTGTACTAAAGTGAGGCACCATTTTTCGGCACTTTTGACAGATCGGTTGGCGAAAAAAAGTGTAGTAAATCACTTAAAACGTCGACAAGAACTTCCAAAAATGTCCAATTACGTTTTTATAAATGTAAAAATGATATATTTTTATAAAAATGCGAGAAATACTTCATAAAATGTAGGAAACACCACACGCTTTCGCCAACCGTTCTGTCAAAAATTCATAGATTTTTTGCCTCACTTTTGTAAATGAGTTAAGGTTCTAGGTTTTGTATGGAATTCTGTGTGTAATCCTAATGTTTTTATAAAAATATAATACATGTGTTGCGGAGTATACCTATTAATGCAGTTATATTTTTTTACGATTATTTTTATGTATTAAAAAAAAATGCTAGCTCGTGCCAAAGTCGTGGATCCCTGTCCTCGTAGACATATCTACTTTTAAATAAATAATGTAATTTTCTGCTGTCGTCTTTATGTGTATAATCTGTAAGTAGAATATAATTACACACATGGCATCTGATGATGATAAAAATAGTCCATAATCTGATAGTAATATATTTGAAATTTACAATAGTGTATACTGTATAGAGTAGGTTGATAAGGAATAAAAAAAAAAAAAAATGGCTCAAATAAAACATACCTATTGCATTGATATATCTTAATTTGAAATTACATTCACTATATAGTGATAATGTCGCCACTGCATATACCTAATCACATTTTTTCTTATGTAAACTTCATGTTGTGAATAAGAAAAGATAAATAAATTTTAGTGTAGTCTCTAAGAAAAATATTCATTCAACTATTCTTATATTATTAATTTCTGACAGTTTTACAAGAACATCGGCATTAATCTTGTACGATCATTAATAAATTTAATGATTCTAGCATCATACCCATTTAAAAGTATGAGTATTAATGCGTTTTGATAATACCTATGTTTTCGATATTCACATTATTTGATAAAAATACAAAAGGCGCAAATCTTTGTCAATATTTTATGTCATTTCATGTTCCTATTATTTTTTGTTGGAATTAATGTGCGCTTTAAAAGTTTAAATATTATATTTGTCACGCACATCGATTGGTGCGATAATAGGAAAGAAATCATAAAAATGTTCTATTATCAAGTTGTTAGTTAGCTTTTATTTGCAAGTTTTATTACATACTCTGCACTGTATGCGATTTATCTATTTTAAATTGAATATCCAGCTTCGTTAGGAATAAATTTATTGTTGGCCGGATAAAAAATATTTATTAGTATTTTGGTACAAGTTGATGTGGATGAACAAAAATTTTATTTGAATATACATCATCATTTGCCTAATATATATGCCTATTACTACTTATTATTTGAATTTTAATATTTTGTGCTTTAAATAAAAATTAAGTATTTATGCAGTTTGTCCATGTTGTAAAGTAATAACAATAATAAGTTCTTATAAAATATTTCATTTGATCCAATGCATAAGATTAGTAGGTACTAAACAATTTCAAATGTTCATTCATTAGGTATCTTAATAACTCCTTATACAGTAGTTGAGTTTGAATAATTTAAATTAGAAACACATCACAGTGTAATGAAGAAGCATAATATTATAATAATACCTACATATTTAACTCGTATCAGATGGTGCATATTATATTATGATAGAAATGTGTAGTGTAATATAATATTGTTGAATATTATTATAATTACATATATTGTTGTTCGTATTGTTGTGAATTGCATGCAGAATTATGGTACGAAATGTGTTTTGAAAAAAATTGCCAAGAGCTATGATGGATTAATTTTTTGATTAAAATTACGCATTACTAATTTCAATTTAAATGCAAAATGCGCATCTTCAAGAATGTTTTTAGTGCAGCATGTAATATACTTGTATTGTTGTGATGTTCACAGAACAGTATGGCAAGGGTGCCGGTGCAGTAAGTACTCGGTAATTCTGGCCTAGGGCGCGAATACAACCGGTGATACAAATTCAGACAAAATTCAACAGCACAGATATTATCATTTTTAGCTACAATACTTTATTGACAATGCGTTACTTTATTCATTGAAAATTAAGCAAGTTATTTAACATAATTGTTGAAAAAAATAAAAAATTGTAATATTGTAACCAATGTAGGTACGTGTACAGTGAAGAATAAAATAAATAAATTAATTAATATAATACACATGTCTAAAGTAATAATTGTTTTTTTTTCACCCTTTCATATTATCATATTTTTTGCGAAGTCAAATTCAATAATTTTTAGTAAATTTTTCAGTTTGTTGTGTATCCCATTTTTGAGAAATATTATTAAGACTAAAATAAATCATTTGAAAAAAATATGTAGGTACCTACCATGTTCTAGGAAATATTTTATAATGCTTTTATTCAGACATTGGTTAGGTTCGTTTCAGTATTCGGTTCTGTCACGCGTTGACAGCAATACATTTTGTTTCACATGACAATGTACTCTGTTTTGATATGAAAGAGTATCTGTTTCATATTATTATCAGCACAACACTACTGGAGGCTTTCTCTGCCTGCTCCTGCAGGGACTTCCATATTGCACACCCAACGATTCTACTGAGAAGCACGTCAAACTCTTGACTTGCAGTTGAAATCTCACTTTTCTGAGTTATATACTTAAGTTAGTTTTATTTTTGTTTTGTATAATATCCTCTCTCATTGAATATTTTATTATCTGCCCATTGTTATTTATTTCTGCCAATTTTGAAGCAGGTTATTAAACGCATTTTTAAGATAAGTATACTTTTGATTTTGTGCTTACTTGAAGAAAAGTAGCAAAATTATAGTTATAAAATAAATACTCCGACAATTTTTAGTCTCGTATGAGAAAAAATAAAATTCCATCAAAATCACGAGAAGTAATTTCAAAATTCACTAGAATCGAATAAAAATCTATTAAACATCATCTACGTATCTACAATAACAGATTATTTTATTTAGTTAAATAACTGATATGGAAGCTAGGTAGGCATATCGAGATTTTTTCACTTATATTTTCAAAGATTCAAGCTACAGAAGATACAGTAATTTATGGGTTCGTTGGAAGATATCACTTCTGCGATAAACTCACCCATTGTACAATATCATTTATTTGTATCAAATTATTTTATAACTTTGTAAATTTGTATTGTGCAAAAAAGTTTATTATTATTAATTTATTGGAAATTATATTTATTTATTTATTATCTCATTTTTATATCGAACATCTCAGAGATAGTCGGCACCAAAATTCTAGACCACCTGTGATTGTGTATTTTAAGGTGTTCGATCTTACTTATAATTTAATATTACATTTCCATGGTAATGTGTTGTTGGTAAACCCATAAATCGTATCGCGTACAAATTATTTATGGTAAATTTTCACACGGTTCCGGATTCCACTCAATTGAATCCATGTACAATATTGAAATATTAATCCTGAACGCTTGTGTGGAAATAACGGAATATAACGTACACTATATGGTACGAATACAATGCGTATATTATTAATATATGGTAAGTCAAGCTCGAGGCCAAATGGAAGAGATGATATGAATTTTTAATTTTCTATATCTCAGTAAATTTTGAAATGATTTTTTTCTCCAATGTCGGCGTAGAATATGAAAAGTTTGGAAAACCGCTCGTTCGTTCAACCGTTTAAAAAGCGTACAACAATTTAAATATCAAATTTTATTATAATTAAATTTGGACTAGGAATGTATAGAAGGAAACATATAGAAACAACATCAACGATGGTTAAACACGGAACTTAAACAAAAAAATAATGGGTAGGTTCTCGTTGCTAAGAATACTGATGAGGGAAATGTGTACATATTAAAAGTTAATAGAATCCAATAATATCTAACTGCATTATTACCTACTGTATTTTTTCGGCAAATCTAATTTCACGGTTGATTAATATTCCGAAATAAAATATATACAATAATTCATCTCTCATACAGCTCACATCTCGTATTATTATCATATCCATATCATTAAACAACGTATATTATACGAGCTCGACGAACATAGTTTGAATCATTCACATTGGTGATTGCCACAGGGGACAGACAAATCGCTTACCACTACTACTACAAACATACATATCAGTACGAATATATTATGTGAGTATGTTTTACAGTAGATGCGCAATGTGCTCTTATAATATTGATCTTTAGATGGTATTATCACAGAAGTAATGATCGTCAAATGATGACGAGATATACCGAAAATGTAAGAAAAATGAATTAAAACCACTTAAACAAAGAAAATATATATATATATATAATCGTATGGCATGTCAGGCGCTATAAATCATAAAAATCACCAAAAACAAAAATCACAAAATAAAAATGTCAGAGATAAAATTGTAAAAAAAAATGACAAAAAGATAAAATTGTAAAAAAAAATGTCAGAAAGATAAAATTGTAAAATAAAATACAATCGCAAAATATTTAAAATTTATAAAATGACTCTTGTATCCCTCAGCCAAATTCTCGCTTCGGTTGTCAGATTACTAAGACCTTCCATCACACAGTGGAACCTATAAATAGGGCAATCAGCAACAATATGTTGCGTGGTTTGTGATGTTGCCCCGCAATCGCAGCTAGGGTCGGCAATGTACCCCCATTTATGGCGCTCCGCTGCGCTTCTGCTGCAGTCCGTTCTAATGCGGAAAACAATAAATATGACGCAATTGGCACAGAGACGCTCTGAATGGAGGAGGCTGGTTTCTGCCCTGTGCTCCCGAGCGGAGCGTTGAAGGCGATGATGATGATGATGATTTCAATCTTCTTAAATATTTTAATAATTGTAACAAAGAAAATGTAATGTGACAATTGTTTTAACTAGATTACAAATCAATAGATGTAAAATTAATAAATATAAAGATATACATTTTACTAATTCATTTTATTTATTTATTGGTTTAGCAATACATGGTATTTGTATACATACCAAACGAGTTAAAAAAAATTTACGATTTTTTTTATTTATACCTCCCGCTTACAGAACATTTGAAATTTAAAAACTTGCGGAAAAGAGTGGCCGACCTTTTCTTTGCCGGAGCCTCCGCAGAGCTAATTAAAATATACCTACTTAATTCCTGAATAATTATGGGTATTGAATGTAGGTGCATATATATATCTAATGAACAAATTATCTGCAAATAACTAAAAAGGTGATTTGTTAAGCCTACAATAGATATTTTGTTAGAGGATATGTACCTTATTGTTTTTAACTAGAGTATATTTTTGAACATCACCTTAATATTATTTAAATCAGTTACATAATTAATGTTTGAATACATAGAGTAAACTTTAATGAGTTCTTTGTTTTGAATTCCTAAATAACTTTTTGTACTTAGAGCTTTGAACATTTACATACAAATGATTGATGATCATTCATCGTCATTTCTTACGGAACGGTAGTAAATACGTGTCTGGTGCCAATTATATTTACACGGCGGAAAAACCTTCAATAAAAATTAGTTCAATAGATAAGGTACTCTAGTGTCTAGTGTGAATGTACTTGGAGTTTGAAATTGAAAAAATAATTAGAGATATTATAAGTAAACCTACTTAGCTTTTAAAATATTTAAGTAGATTGATATCATCATCATCATCATCGCCCTCAACGCTCCTCTCGGGAGCACAGGGCAGAAAACAGCCTCCTCCATTCAGAGCGTCTCTGTGCCAATTGCGTCATCTCTTTCCACGACATTCCTTGCGCTCTGATATCGTTGTCATAGGAACGGTGTATTGTGAAAGTGGGACGCCCGGGCCGACGGAACCCCTGCGGACGGAAGAACAGTGCTCTTTTTGGCCAACTATCATTAGGCATTCTCAAAACATGTCCCAGCCAGGACCATCATCTCTCCTCCAAGATTGAAATACTCTGCAGAAATAATATGTCGATGATACAAAAATATATGTGATGAAGACGAATTATTTTTTTCAGTATTTTGTATGATATCGCACATTGGAGTGTATCTTCTTGTTTCATGGAGCCCATTTGTAAAAAACTCACATCTTCAATTTGTTTGTAAATGGAATAGTATTTAATATTATTTTTCCTTTTTCCTTTAGTCATTATGTTGAGTAAATTATTTGGAAAATATTCTATTGTATCAACGTTCCCATTGAGAATAAGTAGTATTTACTGTTATGTATGTTTTATTTTTCATTAGCATGGAATGGACGACCTACATATTTATTACCTTAAGTAAGTCTATCGACTGCCACACTTATAGGAGTTGCTGTGATGGTATAGACATAGACAGATTACATCCTTCTTCTTTCTCTCTACATAAGTGATGTAATATGAAGATATAGGTAGTTGATTGTTATAATAAAAAACTACATAGAACATAATTCCATTTCCATTACACATTGAGTCTATGTAGGTATTCTCACATGTATTTTAAATTTCAATACACCTAATATAAACAATATTTCTCTGTATGCGTAGGTGGCCAGTAATAATATATGGATCCTACCTAATAAATTACACATTTTGAACACTGGCAATTTACATACATTCGATTTAAATTTAATTTATCTATGATTTACAACGGAATTGAATGTAAATAAGTTAACAATACATAAATCTTCTATTAGGAATCTGTTCAATATTCTTAATTTGAAGAGCGATTCGTCATTTAAATTTATTACTTGAAAAAAAATCTAACCAAAAATTTGAATTATGATATGTAATAATTTTATACTAAGACGACTAGCTTGTTTATTACAAAACTATCTCTGTATACATTATCACCTTCATATATTTTATCTATTTCAAATGATTTTTCTATATATTGTACAATTAATCTTATACCCTCATCGTATACCCCGGAACTACGATTTTCAGCGGACAATTTGCAATTAATAAACGTACAAATTCTCCTATCCGTGCACATAAAAATATGAGGCTTAGTATGGGTAATATGCATCATCGCTGAATTGCAGATTTCATTTTACAAACATCTGCTTTTTATAGGACTCCTAAAACTTACAAACTGTACCATCTCTTTAACAAGGTGTGGAATGAGGAGCTCTGCCCGAAAGATTGGAGAAATGGATCCATCGTGACACTTTTCAAGAAGGGAAACCCACTGGAATGCGGAAATTACCGTGGCATCACACTACTTAGTGTGCCCGGTAAAGTTCTCTCACAAATCATATTGAGTCGCATTCAAAAACCAGTGTTGGCATCTCTGAGAAAGCAACAATGCGGGTTTGTACCTGGCAAGTCCTGTTCGGACGCAATTTTTTGTGCCAGATGTGTACTCCAACAGTCGCAAGAGTTCAACTCACCGCTTGCATGTTGCTTCATTGACTACGAAAAAGCTTTTGACAGCCCCCACAGACCAACCATATGGAAAATACTGGCCGCGTATGGCATCCCGCCCAAGGTGGTAACCATGATCAAAGCCCTGCATATGGACTCTGAATGTTCTGTCAGAACATCAAGTGGTCCAACTGACACCTTCAGGATCACCACTGGAGTCCGGCAGGGCTGTATATTGGCACCTTTTATCTTTGCCATAATTATGGACTACCTGCTCAGAAAATCTATTCTGGGCCCTGGCGGTGTGCCTTTATCACAGCGTGAAAACAGTGAGACGTCTGTGGGAGTGCTGCACGATCTTGAATATGCGGATGATCTAGCCCTTTTTGATACATCTGTGGACGGATTACAGTGCAACGCTAATGCTCTTTATGAAAATTCCTTGCGCCTTGGCCTTCGTATCAACGCTGGTAAAACGGAGTACATATGTAATAGTACATGCACGAGTACTCACACCCCACTAATGGTTGGTAATTCCCAAATATCTCAGGTTAGTAAATTCAGGTACCTGGGAGCAACCATAACGCCAGAGGGTGATCTCCGGTCGGAATTACCAATCCGCATAGGAGCAGCTAGCGGGGCTTTCAACAACATGAACAAAGTTTGGAAGGCGTCTGGACTCAGCATCAGGACAAAATGTCGCTTGTTCAATGCGTGCATCATCCCAATCCTTCTATATGGCTGCGAGTCTTGGCACTTAACCAAGGCTCAAGAGCGGAAGATACTAAGCTTTGAAAACAAGTGTCTTAGAAGGATTTTGGATGTCAGATGGTATGAACATGTTACAAATGATGCTGTGCGCCGGCGCACCCAGCAGAGACCTGTAATCTCCGTAATACAAGAGAGACGATGGTCCTGGCTGGGACATGTTTTGAGAATGCCCAATGATAGTTGGCCAAAAAGAGCACTGTTTTTCCGTCCGCAGGGGTTCCGTCGGCCCGGGCGTCCCTCTTTCACAATACACCGTTCCTATGACAACGATATCAGAGCGCAAGGAATGTCGTGGGAAGAGGTGACGCAATTGGCACAGAGACGCTCTGAATGGAGGAGGCTGGTTTCTGCCCTGTGCTCCCGAGAGGAGCGTTGAGGGCGATGATGATGATGATGATGAAAACTTACAAAAAAGAGTGAGAGGCCTATTCTTTACCGGGAACTCCACGGGGTCATACTTTATAATTATACATACTTAAGTCAGATATAAGAATAAAAAAATGTATAAAGTTAGAACGAGTCTGTAATACATGGATGTTAATTATCTAATACAAATATTTAAACATAAACTATGTAGAATAGTATAGTGCCAACGTAAGAAGTTGAGATCAACAAGTAGTACATATTATTTTGTAAGGGATTGTAATAAAATGAAGTTGATATTTTAACCGACGGTTCTTGGTGTAAATTCATGTTGAATTAATTATAAATAAAACTCAAAAGTTTTTGTGTTTACGCTGTGGAAATCCATTTTTAATTTTATTAAATAAAATATAAAAATATATTATTGAGCACTGTTTAAGTTTCCCTGAAGATGCCTACAAGTATAGGCGAAAACGTTCGGTATCTAACCTATCAAAGTAGAGATTAAACAGTGCTCAATAATATATTTTTATATTTTATTTAATAAAATTATAAATAAAACATTTATTTATAGTATATACACTGTGAATTTTTATTGGAGACGAGCCGGCTTTCAAGAGCTTCGGCTCTCATCATCAGGCTAACGAAAAGTCACAGTGTTTTATTTACAATTCATGTAACAAAATGATCTTAAAATAAACTCACATTTACAATATAATATTATATAATTAATGTAAGCTTTGAATACTGCATTAATTGAAAATATTACCTAATTATGATTTACGTATAAATTTGTCTAGTGAAGCTATATTTTTTTTATTTAGTACCCATTTTTCAGATAACATCTGCTTCATACAATATACTTACGTACCTAAATGCATATCAATATTAAAGTAATGCGTAGCTATCGTATATGCTATCATTATTGCAAATGTATGTATTGAAAACAGATCGATTTTTTATATCTTGTTTCTGCCTTTTATTCACAGAATAGGCCTAACGCAGGATTGTGCAATTTTAGGAAGGAAACATAATACTCGCATATTGAGTTTAAACAAAAAGTCAGTAGCAAAAGGTGCCCCAGTTTTTGGATTAGAATAATTGATGAAGACTGCGGTAGGAGTT
Organism: Athripsodes cinereus; assembly: GCA_947579605.1. Classification (NCBI taxonomy): domain Eukaryota; kingdom Metazoa; phylum Arthropoda; class Insecta; order Trichoptera; family Leptoceridae; genus Athripsodes; species Athripsodes cinereus. Next base: position 16,661,026 of record OX388310.1, read on the forward strand.
GGAAACAATTTTAATTCGTACATTATCTATTACTGGCTCATGTTTTGAGAACATCTTAAGACGTTTGACTAAAAATAGTGTGTTTTTTTGTAGGTGCTTAAATTAGTTATGTGCTGAATAAAAATTGTATTGAGATTAAAAATTAAAATACTCTAGTTTACAAAATTTTACATTACAGTTATATAAATGATAGTACATTAATACAATCATCATCATCATCATCGCCCTCAACGCTCCTCTCGGGAGCACAGGGCAGAAACCAGCCTCCTCCATTCAGAGCGTCTCTGTGCCAGGTAGGATGGAGCCGTCCTTTCCCCGGGCCTCGGTATCGTTGGGCTTGTCTCCCAACATACTTAAAGTGACCGACTGCAAACAGAAACATTAATACAAATCCATGCATAAAATAGTGAAGGTCCCTCAAATAACCAAAGCATCATTGGTACAAGCAGTGGTAGGACTAGACTTTAAATATTTGTCGTGTTTTCGTAATAAAAATATTTATTGATTCCACAATTTGAAATCACGATCCCAACATTTTTATATATCAATTTCAGATAAAACACAGTTTTTTTATAGGATATAATGTATACACACACATATTTTTATATATTTATATTTGTGTTCTTGTTTTTAAAAATATATAATAAAATATTCTATGGACTTATAACGAACAAACTTTCAAGAAAAACATATTTTAAAAATATATAACATTATTTCGAAATTTGTTGACGATATCTGATGAAATCGCAACACGATACCGTGCTACGATTTTATTATTTGGGACACGCTCCAAACTTCTATAAAACTATAGAACCTATAAAAAGCACACACGTATATATATTATAACTGCATACAAGTAGTCAGTAGGAGGGTGCTCGTGCCTAGAAAGGTGCAACTTTAGATATTATTCAATAATAGTTCTTCCAAACCCGAAACCTCTTCACAATAAAATGTATAAAAAACGAATTGATTGGTCTTTCTTTAAGTATTGAAACTATCAGCTTTTAACATTATTGATACAATATCACATCCTATAGGAACTTCCGTATTTTTTTTTTGTAGATTTCAAAGACAACTGCATTTTTTATAAACAATCATAACAATTTTTACTTGTTTAATAGAGGGGTGAAAAATTATTGTGAATATTTGCAGCTTACATACCTGCATCTTTGTTGATCAAATCGTAGGAAATAAAACGGATACTTCATACCTCTCTTACGAATAAAAAATAGTTTTTGTTCTTTTAAATATTTCATTTATAAATGTTTGAAATCTATTCCTCTTAAACCCTTTGAGTATTGATTACTAAGGAAATATACCATGTGAAAATAAATTTTTCATATGAGAAAACGAATTTAATTACTAACTCAAAAAAATAAAAACAAATAATATAATTGTGTGTTTAAGTCATTGATTTAATGAGACATATGTACTTTTTTAAACGTGGTGTCAGAAGTGCTATACACGCTTTTCAGCATTATACAAGTACAACCAGGTAAGTCTCCATTTGATCAGTCATGATCACAAAAAAACTCAACAAACTAATGCTAGGAAAAAAATAACCTATCCAAATATCCAGGATATTGGCGACCGGTGTGACATAGAGGCTAACGCAGTTGCCTTTGAGTCACTAGGTCCCGGGTTCGATTACCGGCCAGGGCAAAATGAAGAATGACCTTTTTCAGATTGTCCTGGGTCTGGGTGTTACATGTATAATATACATATTATGTGTGTAGTGCATTGTATATATGTGTATCGTCGTGTTAGTACCCATAATACAAGATTCACATCTGAGTTTGGGACTAGCTCGCTCTGTGTGAATCGTCTATACATGTTATGTTATGTTATTATTATAAGACTCAAAAGGAAAGATCGAAATGCCAGCATTGTGTCTGAAAAATCTGTATTCAATTTTATTTTTAACAATATTACAAGTAGGTATTTATAATAATAATAAACTATTTAATTTTGTTGTAGGTACGCATAACCGGTATCTTTTTTAAATAAATATTCATAACTATTAAAATTAAATCTTGAAAATAATATTGCCGGCTTTGATTTCATATAAATGCAATAATAATAGTAATAAGGTGCAGGGGAGGGTTGGGCAAGACGGGGCCTTTAAGCTAAAATGTTAAATAAACACGTTTTTCTCTATAAATTCATAAAAAAAAGTTTATTGACACAAACTTTGTTCTTTAATCTAGCAAATGAATCACATAAATGTAAAAATAAACATTAAAAAATAATAAATATGTTCAATTTAAAAAATAAGCTTAATTATCCCGTCTTGCCCCACGGGTTGGGGCAAGACGGGGTAGTTAAGAATATTAATCAATTAATTAATTATTTAAGTAATTAATCACATTTCTATCCAGTTATTAATCGAATATCTTTTCTTAGAATTCAATATTTAAATCTTGTTTATCAAATGTCAAACAATCTGAATCACGATATTCTTCCTTCAATGACACTATCAACAAAATTAAGTAAAATAACGTGAAATATGCGAAAAATACGTTTCACGGACACAGCATCACGGAGCGAGCAGCCACTGCTGATGTAACTTTGTTAATAGTGGGGGGTCCGAAGAGAGCATCTAATGTCAGCCAGCGTTCAGGGCTACTCGGCACGGTTCGACTTTTATCCCAATACCCCATCTTACCTCACTACCCCGTCTTGCCCCACCTTCCCCTATATTGTTTTCATTATAGGAAAACAGTTGTTGACCCGGAGTAATTTACCGGTACAGTACAGTGTTACTGCAGTATCACCTATCAGTAATACCCATAAGCATAATATGTATACGATAACAGTCATTATGAACACTGTGCTGTATGTCCACTGAAGGAAGGAGGTAAGAAGCATATTCGTTCTTGCAAATGGGAGGTGTCTTAGTATTATTATTATTTACCACGTCCGCATGCTTATTATATCTCCTGAAATGTGTACCTACTCAGGTATGAACTTATTTGTGTTCTCAAAATGTGGAGAAATGGAACTAGAGATGCCCTTTTTTAAAAATACATGTTTTCCTGAACAAATAAAACTTTTTCATTTGACCAAAAATTGTATATCATTATTTGAATTATCAGCACAATAAATCAGAAAAAATATGAACGTATTTTAAATACTATGTTATTATTTAAGTAATTAATACGTAGTTCATTATTCATCGTTTACTTCATTATTGTATCATTTATTGAAAATTTACCATATTGAAACTCAACGTGTCCTTACAAATCTCTACAAAAACACTTCTGATGTGATATTTAAATCAAACTATTTTGTTCTCTTTTTATTTACACAACATATTTATTACAGGAAAACACGTGATATCACATTATTTTTTTTTATTTATTTCATAGTTTGATGACCTTAATAAGCACTATCTACTTAAAACATAATATTTGAAGCTCAGCGGAAATTTTCAATATCGGATGGTGTGGTGGGTAGGTAATGTTACGGTTGTTTGAGAATAATGGTAGGAGATAGTAGGAGCAAGAAGCCATAGCCTGCGGAAGCTGTTGGATAAGTCAAGAGTTGAAAGCTTCCCATATGAAGCACGTAAGGCGTGAAGGATTAAAAAGCTGTCCATCCGAACATATCATTATAATAATATGTAATACAATCTTTTCTTTGCACACGTTATATTGACGATGCCAAAAATGTTAATTTTAATTCGTTTCATTATACAATAGAATATTTAAAAAAATATGTAGATAAAGTATTGTCAAACACACGACTAATAAATGTGTCTAGTAGTACTCATTATCAAAAGATCAATAAAATGGAGTTAATACATGCATTATATTTTTTACACTATTATTATATAATTAAATTTTTGGTTAATAAAAATTAAAATACTTTTGTATTTTTGTACGAAAACTATCCCAGAACATGACATGTTTCAAACTGCTATGTTTTTCCTTTTTCAGTTTAGAACTTACACTATGTAAAATATATATTCTAATTAATATACGTGTAAATTCAAGTTTGTCTTGAAAACAAAAAGTTCAACTACTTTATGGCCAGCTCCATGACAATTCATGATATGGTACAATCTCATATCAATGAAAAGGATTGAAACATACAGACAAAGAAACTACAATACTGCTACGTTGAAAACGGAATACCAACATATTAAAAATTATAATTTCTTCTTCATCATGAGAGTGTTGTAAGTACTTACTATTTATGCGGTACTGATTCGGAGCCTGCGGCACTTTTTAGTAGTTACCTATTATTGTAGTACTTTCTCAAACAATATTAGCAAGTACTCCTGTATTATAATTATTGTTATTATTATTATGATTCAAAAATCATAAATGAAAGCTATTTGAACGGGAGTTGAAACGTGATTCTTACTAAGGTGCTGAGTTAGAATATTATTTATAATTGGCTTTTAAGTACGTTGTAAAATTTAGGTATATTTTATACCTATGCACAAATATATGGAATTTTTTTCTGGATATTTTTTTTTGTTTTTCTCAGCAATCCACCCGTTATCGAGTAACTAGGCTTCTTGATATATTGTTTGTTAAAATAAATTTTATACCTTAATTATTTATGTAAAATTGTCACCTACGCACTGAGAAAAATACTAACGAAATTTCTCAACGAATCATTGGTACGTACTATCAGTTTAGGACCAGATATAGTTCAAACGATTCATTAGTACGAATCTATAATATTAACTTTTTGCAAACAAGTCGTTGGTAAATTTACCAATGATTTGTTTGAAAAAGTTAATATTTATAGATTCGTACTAACGAATCGTTTGTACAATCTCTGGTCATAATCTGATAGTACGTAGGTACCAGTGATTCGTTGTGAGTATTTTTCTCAGTGCGGTAAGTACTCGTAGTTGAAATTACCATACTATCTTCACGATGAGAGTAAATTCTATATCACTTTTGGTCTTTTGTCTTTCTTAAATTCAAAAATATTGCCTATGCTAATTTTGAAACTGATGTTTTATACATAATCCCGAATATAATTTCTTTCCATAATAGTACCTACCTACGATCAATAAGTTACCTAACTAACTGTAAATGAAATACAAATTATTTTTGCTGAAACGATGTTTAATTCTATAATATTTAAATGAAATAGGTATCATATTCACAACTGAAGGGTATGCAATATAGTTAAGATTATTTTGATCTTTATGATACGACACAAAATGCAATCATGAGAATGGCTATAGGTACTAACAACCACAAGTCGTTTCATTCATTGCCCAGTATGGTGGGTGATGCAGTGATTTAATATAAATGTTTACTCTGCTACGAGTTTATTACTTCTCATCTGATTGATGCGTGATTCCTTGATTCAATATCCCCAAGCAAATCGTGATTAATCATAATATTATTATTGTTATTACAATAAAATAAGTTGTGTGGATAAGAAATTGCTATAAAATAAAATTCATTCTTTATATCACATATTCACACAGCCCTTCACAGTATTATTTTGAATTGGAGTGAAAATTTAGTATTGTTTATTGTATGTAGCTAGTAATTATTTACAAATTTACTTACACCAACATTTTATTATAACTATTTTTCTAGTAACATTATTTAGAATAGGAACAACGACTGGTATTCTCAAATGAGATATTTTAAATGATTGAGAAGTTCCTCAAGTATTTGCGGTATGATAAAAAGTAGCCGTGGGTTGTTTGTAGTATTGCCTACTCTTAGAATGTTATTACTTTTAAATTACTTATCTTATATGTGTTAATTGGTATTTATGTCAATATGAAGGTAAAAAATATTGTAATCGAAGAACGTACCCACAATACCAATACAATAATTAATACTTTAATGTTTATGGTTTATAAATTGTTTGTATCTAAACAATAATTAAAATAGGTAACTATGTTTTTTATTGTACCTATGACAAAAGTAATTTGAGATAATGATTACACTGAGACAAGGTGAAGTAAAAAACTGACTCAGTCTGCCTTGGTACGGGCTCATGCTCAGCTAGGTAGATTTTATGACATATTATGTTCTTAAAATATTGTTAAATAAACATGTTCATAATAATACACTTTTGTAGAAAAATGAAAGATATTTTTTACTTTGATAAATGATATATAGATTAAGTTTCAATAATTCTAGAACGTTTTGGAAACGTTCAAACATTCATCTAACAAATCAGTTTTTTCTTGAATAAATACACATACATATTTTACTACCTATAAGCTGAATTATAAAACCATAGAGTTGGTGAATTTTAAAAATAAATTATTTATTCAGCAATAATTATTCGAGTACTTTATTAAGAAAGTGTATCTATCAATCTGATATATTTTTGTAAACTGCGCGTCATTTATTAAATTGGATAAGTAAACTAAAGATTTTGCGAAAAAAATGGCCCTTTTTGAGCATCTTATAGTGACATCAACTTGTGATATTATTCTTTTGTCAATAAATTGTATTGAATAAGTGTTCCAAGCGCCGATATCATATTACATCGATAAATAAATAGATTGTTTGCGATATAAAGTTTTCTTTTAAGTATAGATAACAAAAAAAAGCCTTCGTATTGATGGCTCACTTAATTCTAGTTTAAATGGCTCAAAGATATTATGATATTGGTGTCTTCGTATTATTCATTTTAATAGTATTGTTTTTCTAACTAATATTTCCATAGACTACCCCATTTAAAGATACCCTGTAATGATAATAAAGGGAGGCAGTGTTTTTTTTTAAACAGTAACCAGTGACAATAACATAATCGGATATTTAATTTACAAAAGCAAAAAACAACCTATATTAAAAAGTATGTAAAGTAGAAAGTGCGATACCTACTTATTGTTCCATAATTTAAATTGCATTTGAAATTATGTGTCTGTTTCATAGATTAACAGATATGTTTTCTGAAAGTTTGTATCCACATATAATTATTGTAATTCAATATTCTGTTTCATAGTGGGTGATAGTTGTGGCTGTAAGCCTTTTAAAATCACATCTGCTCGTTTTGGCATAGGTACATATAATGTCATCCAGGTCTATGTATTTTGATATTTCGTTATACATAATATTATAAGCCATGGTCTGGAAGTTTTGGTATAAAAACAAGGATGGCATACATCAAAGGATTGCAGCTACATCCGATTGAAGCACCAAAATATTGGCGGGTGCCAATATCTCAGATGTATTCAACTTTTATCCCTAGGCTCAAGAAGTACTCTTGGTTAGGTAGGTATTTATTGTAAAATATATTGATAGGTACGTAAGTACTTACTGTTCAATGATTTAATTATTTATTAAATCTCGCCCCGGATATTGTTGATAAATTAATAATTTGTGATATCTACTTTAAGTAGGGTGTATTGTTTTAACAAGCCTGTAAAAAAATCTTTTTCTTTCCAATTTTTTTTTGGTATTTTTACAGTTATTGTGCTTTTAAGTCTCGATAAATAAATTTGTAACAAAGAATATTCTTCTGAATAAAAAATACGTTTAACAATTTTACGTTCCTTAATTTTAAATACCTGCATCTTAAATATCGATACTATAATTATAGAATATACACATAAGTACTGTATAGACATCTGCATAATATTGTAATAATGTGGCATGTGCTCTGATTCTATTGTATCCCGTGCCATATCAATAAAGGGTTCAACAGTACACCTTGCACCACCGATATATCTACCAAGATAATATAAAATATATAACATCAGATCAGCTTCTTCTCTTTTCCAATCACATTATATATTTATAATATGTTATAATACACCTACGTGTTGCAGAATGATTGGTATGATCAGTTTTTTTGCCAGAATCCTTAATTTTTTACAAAACATCAACTAATATGGAAAAATCGGTGCAAATTATATATCATGGGTGCTTACTCTTGACAGGTAAAAGAGGAAATATAATTTAATCATGCTGGTTGACTTCCTAGCAAATGATAATTTCTAAGCATTGGAATCATGGCGTTTAAAAAATTAAAGCTATTTTTTTGTATAAATTTTTTAGCAAACCATTATTTTTTCTAAGTTTTAAATTTGATATTAGAAGGATCGAAATAGCAAGAGCCACTTTTAATAAGATGAAAGCACTATTCTGCAATGACAACCTTAATTTGAAGCTCCGTCAGAGAATGATAAAGTGTTATATCTGGTCTGTGCTGTTGTATGGTTGCGAAACTTGGACACTTAAGGTTAACACAATGAATCGGTTAGAGGCATTCGAGATGTGGATTCATCGAAGAATGCTTCGAATACCATGGACAGACTTGGTGTCCAATACAGAAGTACTACGCAGAGCACATACAAATAGAGAGCTCCTGACAAATATTAACGTTCGTAAAGTCTCATATTTGGGCCACATCCTGCGAGGCGATAAGTATCGGCTTCTGCAGTTGATAATAGAAGGCAAGATTGAGGGACGTCGTGGAGTGGGACGGAGGCAGATGTCGAGGCTGCGGAATATACGGCAATGGACCGGAATAACACGGATGGGAGAGCTGGTCCGCACAGCGCGATACAGGGAGGCATTCTCCAGAGTGATCGCCAACGTCGGGGGGACCTGATATGGCACTGATAGAAGAAGAAGATTAGATGGATAACTTTTAATAATAAATTTTAATATTTAAACTTTTAAACACGGTTAAGTTTTAAATAACGTACGTCGATACTGTTACCTGATAATTAGACATTCAAATTAACTAATTTACCATGTTCGAATACCAAATTATTTCGCACTTTTTTTTTTAAATATTGCCGAGTTTTTTTTTTATAAAATGTATCAATTTTCCCTGTCCCACATGGGATAGAGCAAATTGATATGGATTCCAGGAAATGCCATGAAAGTATATAGTGATTAAAAAACTCTTTTTATCTACGTATTTTATGACGACATATCCCACAAGTGGAATGGGCAGTGGACTTACTGAACGTGTTTAATTTAAATACAGCTCGTCATTTGAAACGTATGTTTCATTAACCAGTCATCTTTTTGGGGTAAAGGTATATTGTATGGATAAGCCTATAACATAACATATAAAATATATATCTACTCCTTTCCTTTCCAAACATCTGATCACCAATAATGAATATGTAGGTAGGTAGGTAATTCATATATGTTTCTACTGCGCATTTTGTATTGATACACCTTTCTTTTGCATTGATACAATATTTTGGAAAGGTGATAAGCGATTTTGCACCTTTCCATAATATTTCAATTTCAGTGGCACACAATCGTCGGATTTTCAAAAATAATAAATTATCATACTCAGTTGTGCAGTGGAAATGATACATAGTATTCTTGATACGAAATATTCTTGAATAGGACATGCATATTATTTGTTTATTTCATTATTTTTGCATATCATCATTTAGATAACAAAATCAACAAATCAATTTACACAGGGTGGCGTAATGTGGCGAGTAGTGATATTATACTATGAAGGTAACACTATTTTAGGTTAGTTTGGAAGAAATCACGACTTTGCGACGAATTCTCCCTCCATATATTGATTATTTTTTTATTGTATTTAAAAAAACATGAAAAAGTTTCTTAAATAAAAAAACTAAGGAATAATAATAATAGTATACTCAGTTCAAGTACCTACTTCGTACAATATATGAAATTTGGAATGGAATTATTATCTTTTTACCCCTATACAAACAAAGAAAAACGCGATTATAGAACTTGATTTATTATTATTTAGATAAATATAAATAAACCTTAGATCTTCGCATGCTCGTAATTGTACTTGTGTTGATTTGAATTTGTGTTTATTTAACTTAAAACTTCTTTTATAATTAAAAAAAATATATTTCTTTTTATTTGTATTTAATGTTATAATCATCTGATATGAACAGAAAAGGGTATGTAGGTACAATGATTTGATTTTATAAAAATGTTTCCAATTCCTGCATTATCATATGATCGATTCGCTAATCTAAAGCCATCAATATTTTTACTGTCACTTGATTCATACCTATTATTATAAATTTTGTATGAAGGTTAGGTACACGGTACACAGTGAAGGGTTCAGGTAAACTATGAATACAATACAGAGGATGTTATTAATTTCGCCACATAAGGAACATTGGTTTTTGAGGATATTATTAGGTTATGAATGAATTGACATTTTCATATCTGTGAATAATAAGCAGATGCAAATACGTTGCAATTTAAAGTACAATATGACTCTAGAAAAATAATGTAAGTACCTATAGTATGTAATATTGAATTGGGTAATCTTTTCGTACAAAAGTTTGAAATATTTTATGGCTACTTCATTCATCAACTGTCTTGCGAATTTGTAAGACTTAGTTTTAGTTTATGAAATCGAAATTAGAAGATTAAGTTTTGAAATTAAAATCAAACAAATTTGTTACTGTATTTGTCTAATGAAGTAGAAGATTATTTTTTTTATTTTCGTTATAGAGTTCTACTACCTTAACACGGCACAGTGAATTGATTGAGTTTTGTTCGTGTTTTTCATCAAAGCTATTATCAATGCCAAAAATATTTTTATAGATAGGCTTATCAGGGAGGTTTAATCATTCAGCATATTTAAAGTATTTTTTTTTTTGAGATTTAATTAGTGTTGTGGAATTCTCAAGAAATAATTTTTCGAGAAATTTACTGAGAAATTTCTCGAAGTAGAGAATTTTCGGATAATTTTTTTTTATTTTTTATTTAACAGTAGGTATAATAATAATAAATACTTTATTCAATCAATCAATAACAATGTACAAATGTTGAGACAATTTACCACCAATATGGTTACAATTAATTATGGAAACAAAAAAAATGTTGAAATGAAAAATCTTGATTTTTGACACCCCACATGCCCATTATTTAAGTTAAGAAAAAAATTGCAGGTACGTACATGGAAAAAAGTGTTAATAACCTCTGATTTGGGCCTTAATCAGCCCCACAAATTTTTGGATCAATCAGGTTGACTGCGAAGTGTACTGGGCGAAATAATACCATTAAGAAAAATTATGGAGAGAAATTTCTCTTCCATCAGAGGAGAAATTCTCGGAGAAATTTCTCGTTCTCGAGAAATTACCTACTAATATTATATAGCGATAATACCTACTAATATCATATTTTTAATTATTATAAAGATTATAGCTACTTTAAAAAATGGTAATAAAATAGACATGACACATGTAAAAAAAAACAATGATTTTTGAAATTTAGACTTTACAACTAATTCTACGGTAACTAAGACGGTACTTTTTGCTTGGAGATAAGCATCATTTGTATAAAGGTATCAATATCCATGTTTTCTCGACTCCAAAGCTCTAGGTACCGTCTTTTCACTACCGAGTCTTTTCGGAAATAATAAGTAAAGCGTATCACATTTCAATACAAATTAAGCCGCTCAATTTAGCGTGTAATTTTTAAACGATGTCTATGCAATTGAATCTAATGAATATTTATATCTTTTTGCAGACTATTCTTATATGTAAGAGTGTATTATTCCGATTATGCAACTACCTATATAAAAAATGTCTAGACGAAAATATAATTATATTTTAAACTTTAAAAAAATAATACAATCCAATTACGTGGTTAAAATGTTAATATTGAATATGTATAGTCATTTTATAATCCGCTTATAACCAAACAAAATACTATGCATGAAATAATTAAAAAGGCTAGTTCTTATATCAAACAATATAAGGAGAGTATTACTCGATATAATTTTTATTTCGAGCATCTGGTAAAGAATTGGTCTTTCTGTCTTTTCCTTAAGTTTTCGACTGTCCTGTAAAAGGCAATTGCTTGAAAAATAAAGACATTTTACATCTTAAAATCTACGATGAGATTTGCTATCCATCCTTAATGTCTTAATATTATGTTCGCACGGAGAGGGCATCTCGCATGTTTATAAAATGCAGCTGGTCTGCTGGACGGTGGCGATGTCCAAGGATGCAAAAACTTCCAATTTTTTAAGGTAGGTAATAATTATCTCTAAATGAAAACAAGTAGGTATGTTAGTATCATGACAAAATTAATATTTTTATTGAAGTGTAATGAGACTTAGAATATGAATTAATATTTTAATGTCTTAGTACGATTTCAAAACAAAATAAAAGGAGTTATAGTTTATGAGTTATATGTATTCTCAGATGATTCGTTGAGAACGGTAATACATAACATACATAGGTACCAATGATTAATTTATTTGAAAACCAAACTTTTTTGAAATAACCAAATTGTACAATTATTTCAAAGGCTTTTATTGACCATAGAAAATACTCGTGTTAAGTAAAATATGGTAAAAATTTGTATGATGTATTTGGGGTGTGCCGTATTGTATAACATGTTTACCACGTTCCAAAAATATCCTTTGTGTTTACACGCAATACACAAAATGATGATGCAAATTTTTTCTAGTCTGTTGAAGGGTTGTTATGTTTTGATGTATTGTTTGCTAATCTATTGAGTGGGCAGTGCACCTTGCAATCTCTTATGTATGGTTACATAATGATGATAATAATAATAAAATATATCTTGTCTATGGTTACACAATGTTACGACAATAATGCAAATAGTATAATATCATATGTTATTATATTTGCAGTCAATGTGAACAATATTTGGTTTATATTTGATGATACAGTCAGTAGAAGAGTTAGACGATTTGATTTCATAAGATGCAATTTCAATTTGAAGGGTTAAATTAATGCCTTCGAGTCTTCCCCCTGTAAAGTTCCCCCTGATGCCTCCTTTACCTGGTAGTTGTATCACGTTTCCATAGCTCTGCTTTCCTGTACACTTCCGTTCAGAAAAAAAACCTCTCCAGATTATCTAGCCTTTTAAAATGTAATTACATCTATGAAAAATTAAAGATCATGTTTTGGCCATCATTATGTAATATATTAACTATTCATTTCAACTGAATCATCATCTCAATATGAGTTAAGAAACTTTAAATAGTGGCCTTTAAAGAGAACAGGATTTATTATCACAAAATAAAAATGTAGAAATGCTTTTTATTTTGGAATGATTAAGATTCAAATCGGAATTGAATCTGGTACTAGATGAATCCAAGTTAAAACTTATATATGAAAATAGATAATGAATATAAAATATATCTATTAGAACACGTTCATTGATTATTATTTTAATAGTTCAAATACTTAGTTATATAATATAAGAAATGGGAGTTATAAAGAACGCCTCACTGAGATAACGACCAGTAATATCAATTCAATATTAAGATCCTAGAATATTTTCAATTTCATGTTTGGGACATTAATTGTTTTTCGAACACACTCACCGTTTGATTTTATTTATTTATTTATTTATTTTATTCTTCTTGCACATCATCATTCATATAACAAATAAAATAGGGCAATATACACAGGAAAAAATGTGATGATGTGCAGTGGCGAGATTATCACTATATAGTGATTTCTTCCATCTAACCACGTTTTAAGTATGGAATGAAATTTATTTCTCACGCCGCCGCCGTCAACCAATGAATTTATATCGATTGATTTTGTTTTTCGAATTTAGAATGGTTTTGAACCTTACGTGTTCATTCAATACACGTCGTTTCATGGTCGTTTCCATATTGAAATTTATTTGAAGAACTGTATCGTAAATTCGAATGTTTCGAACACTTTCTTAATTTTTTATTCGAAACTCACTCAGTAATCGAACCGTTCAATATTTAAATTTACTATTATTTCAACACTAATTAGATACGTATTGCTTGATGTCAATTGTATTATGGTTATAGCATATTTTTATTTTGTAATTATAACATACATACATTAATGGCACAGTTTTTCTTTGGTTGTTGAATTCATAAAAGAGACATTGAAATTAATTAAGTCGATTTTAAATTATTAGTTTATTTCAAATTTTCATTTGGTTTGACTATGACAGCAAATGTTTTTTTTTTATTTTATCGATAACTTCCACAATTTTCTCATAATTATATCATTCAAAAACCCTTGCGGTGGTTTTTCCACAAAACGGCGCATCATAAATAAGTTGTCTAGTTATTATTATTATTAATAATATACATTGAATATTAAAAGATATACCTATGAGAAAAATATAAAATAGATTACATAGTACGGACGTTATATAGTACGGACACATACATAGTATCTGGACCACAAACAGGATGATTGAATGTTCCCATAATGTAGTGGATAGCGGCTTATACAGAACTATTACATATGTAATTTTAAACAAGTGTTTCTTTCCACTATTGATAATTAATTCCCAGAGAGACGTCTTTCGTCTTATCAGGTCATTACTAATAACCTTATAAGTCGAAAGACGTCTCTCTGGGAATTCATAATCAATAGTAGAAAGAAACACTTGGTTCAAATAACATAATTATGGAATTCCACTACGTGTGCACCGACACAATTAATAAATTATACAGAACTAGTCCATTTCTAACCAATTGAATTTTTGCCGGTTGTATTCTCCGAAGCACTTCAGGTATGTAGTGCTAAGCAGACATTTACTAACCCTTCTGAGTCAATTGTCTAGTCATACAATCCACTTATCCGTGATGTATGGGTTAAATTTCAAGAAAAATCTCATTATTTGCACAAAAGCTCATCCATCTCTTTCACTCTGAGAAAAGAAAATTAAAATATTTGAATTTTAATACCAGTTTAACAAATAAACTTTTGCAAAATGAAAATAAACATGAACTTATACAGTACGTTTTTGTGAGAATATTGTACAATTTTTGGGGTTTTAAAAGTACGTTTATACATAAAACTTATCTTTAGACATTCCTTATTGATTTAAAATGTTGTGAACAAAAATTAATTTTATACATTTATTTTACAGACAAAATTTAATACCAGAAAGTTGCTTTAAATTAACTTAAATACATTCAGGCGTATTTTACTGGTACATAAATAATTGAATTGTACTTTGATAATATTTAATTAATATGAGATGAAAACGAGCAGCTAGTTACTGTCTTTCAAAATTGATACATAATTTCAATCATGAATAATAAGAGCAAATCGTTTTAAATATTCTAGTCGATATTAAAATTTTCAAAATATTTATTAACTTATACATTTATAAATACATCATCACAATATCAAAATATGATTGAATGTTTTAACTCGTTTACGCCCAGAAGAAAAATATCTTTCAAAAAAAAACTCAATAGTATGACATCATAACAATGAATTATTTTCGGCGGTACTTGTACAATATTATTATAACAAAATATTGTAGTCCGTATCTATTATTATTTATGCGACGCATTTGACCGGAATATATTAGAAAATCAGCAAATACTTGAATTTATATTCATACACAGTGTGTATTGATACGCCCAAATAGTGCAATGATAAAAGAATTTGTCGTGTTATTGCTAACAATATTAATACATTTATCTTATTCGCTTTGCATTGATGACAATCACGATAGTATTATATAGACTATAACAATAATATCTAACCCTTTTTAAAATGCCGATATCATCGGCTTTTCTGTAACAGAATTTGATAAAGTGCTCGAACAACAATAGGTTAAAAAAGCAGAAGAGAAATATCAGAAAATATTATACACTATGTAAAATAATATACACATTATCCATCATAAACAATAATCATCAGCATCAGAACGTTATTTACTCTTACCCTTGTATATGATTTTTGCTTCCGTCACCGTCATAAAACAATACGTTTTTTTATAATATAATATTGAACCACACACAAAACATAATAGTTAATCATTGTTTTTTTTTTCATATTTTGTTCACAAAATCAAACAGTTAATTACAGAATATTATTAACAACATATACATTCAATATGTTAACCAGCAAAAATTCCAAATTTTCCAGAGATGTTTTAATATCTTTTAAAAAAATGAAATGAAATTTTATCATCATACTCGTACTGACTATTAGCCCACTTCTCCCTACTGCTGGATAAAGCCAATTTTAAACTTAATTTTCTTTTATCCCGACCAACACGAACCCTAGCAAAAAAATTATTATATTAGGTAAAAGTTTTGCTGCATTCCATTGCATATAGTCGGGCAGAGACTTGGCTAATGCCTTTGTGTGTGGTACGAGACTCGGCCTGTCGCACGAATATGCGGTTCGGATTCGTCGAAAAGATGTTTCGACATTGGCGTTTGTGTCTCGTCAGAACCATCTCACATAGTAGCCGACATAACGTCTAATTCTGTAAACGAGGAGTGTATGTATGCTTAACATTTATAATAATATGTTTTTTACAGGTTTGTACTTTATAGGTAACCTCTAATTGCATGTCGTCACCATACCTACTGGCAGAATACTTACCATGACGTTTCGATGATATACTCTTCATCATCTTCAGGTGGCAGACATTTCAAAATGCCAGGAGAAGTCTTTCAGAAGAAATATATAATAGAGGTGTCCAGACATGATTGTGTTAATAATTTATTAGCATAAATTTGGATTAGGAACTAAAATAGTATCTATAACAATAAACGTGTTTTACTGTTACTAATATGTATCAGTTAATAAATTTCTGTTAACAACATCTAAAACAAAAGAAAAACAAAGCTCTAATAAAAGTCTCATGCCGTGTGTTAACCCGTACATACCATATTTATATTTTGATAATAATATTTTTTGTGCAGTGACTAATCGAAAAACAGGGCAGTATTTAAAATAATCTTTTCATATAAATAATTCAAAGCAGGTAAAAACAATTGGGTCAAAAATGGCGATAAAAGGTCGCATAAAAATGTTCGTATACCACACCTGCGATGAAGAGACAACCTCGTGACTTTGTTTTTTATTTTAACAATTTACAGCATTCACGTTAAAAGTATCATATAATACAAGTTAATGTATACAACAGGGTTAAAAAAAGACAACGCTATTCGATCAAATATAGAAAAAACAGTGCAAAACCAATTACAGTGACAAATATGTCAATAAATTGAAATTTCGGTCAATAGTAATAAATGTGTGGAAGATGACCAATAACCAGATCATTGAAACGTCAGGTAAAACAATTTCACAAAATTTAACGAAAAGTGTCTCAAATAGATGCTGACGACCCACGATCAGAAAACATAGGGAGAAACTGAGGCATTCTTTCAGGAATGGGCTGAGAAGAAATAGAATAATAAAATAAGATAAAAAATAAAAATTCGTACTAATTGGATAATCTTCTACATCTCTTATGAGTTTTTTTAGTCTTTCATAATTTCAAAATACACAATATCATTACCAGAATATAATATGTTCTTGTGTAGATTTTCTAAGCTAGATGATATGTAAAAAGAATATGTTATGTAAAAAATAGAATTCCAGCTTTGTTTTTTAATGTTAGGGTGTGGAAGGGTTAAAACGGAATATTATCTACACTTTATTATAACACATTGGTCGTTAAATAAATCACATATTAGGTAACAATAAAACAGATAAAACAAAATAATAAACACTTCAAAAGGAATCATTTCACTACAAAGAAGACTTTAGAATTGTAATTTAATATGTAATAACCTTTTTACCAATAGATCACAAACTATTCGATCGCGTTCCGAAATTTAAAAAATGAATCGATTCGAATGTCAGCGTGAAATTATGGTTAATTTCATTTGTAAACAGTAAATCAAATGTATGTTTTTTATAGTATGTTATAAACGTCATAACATACTGAGTTATGAAATGATATACTAGATCATGATTTACATAGCTAAGCCGCTTATATGGTATAGATCGTTCTTTATTTGATGTGTAACCACTCAAAATGGAAAGTCTCACAAAAACAATACATACATATTTTAACTTTTGTGGTTAAGGTACGCATGTATTTGTTTATCAAAATCTATATAGGTTTTATATATTTTTTCCTTATTGTTCTCCGCTCGTCGTTCAAAGTTCCTCCTAGGAGCACAGGACAAAAAACAACTCCATCCATTCAGAATTCTTCCTATGTCATTTTTGGCGTACTGATGTTTTTATCATAGGATCAGTATATTGTGAAAGAAAATCTAACAGAGTTTCCGAAATCTTCTGGTTAAAATATATATTAATATTAAAGGATACGAAATGTTTCTCTTTATGTACTCGTAGTTATGATGTTCGTTTGTAGGAAGTACCTACCTACAGCATATGAGTATATTTTTATGTACTTATATTATAAATTTTCTTTTAACAGTCTTAAATTTAAAATAAACACAAAAAAGGTGAAAGGAAAATTTGAACACCGAAATTATCGAATTACTGTTTTTTCGGAAGGAAAAATTACATTTTGGATTTATGCTCTTCAACGAATGGCTAAGCCGCTCGTGTTATGAGCATGTTAACGTTTTTATGATACCTATGATTTACAGGTTCGGTGTCCGAGGCATTTATGATGATTCAATATTGTTAAGTAAATAATTTTATTGAGGAAACCAATAATATCAGTAATCAAATTACTTTTATATACATAATTTTAAATGCAGTGTATTAATAAAACATTGATTCTTTTTAATTTCGAGAAACGGAATTTTTTTATTTACACTTTAAAAACGTGCCATTAATTAAGTTGGTATTTCTTCAGATAAAAGGAATGGTTTGTTTATTTAAAGAAATTCAAATTGAGTGGTTTTAATGAGGTTTTCAAAAAATTAAATCAACATTCAATAAAAAATAAGGATTGGTCACAACAAACATATGATAATCATTCAATGTCTCATCAAACACGGACTATTTGTCTATCTATACAATTACGGCATATCCCAAAAGCGAGGTAGTCAGTAGACTAACTGTATGTACGAGTAATAAGCTTTCAGGATGAGTTTATCCACCCAATAAAAATCAAGACGTTTCGATTCAGCACATTGGGTTTCAACATTTCAATTGAATTATGTACTAGTCATCCAACTATTAGGTAGGTTTTGTATATTTGGTGTATGGTGAAATGTTCGTGATGTACCTATCTAATAAAAATATTCAAAATAAATTAAAGACATACCTAGCTATTACCTGTTTGAAGAGATGTTCCGGTTCTAGCGTCAATATTTTGATATTTAACACATATTATTTATGATATAAAATATATCAAAAATGACCCGCTGAGAGTGTTCAAAGAGTTGTCTACCTTTTGAAAATGTCACCACGGTTAATATTTAAATTAACACATTCTCGTAAAACAAGTGTTTTTAAGAAAATAGGACAATACAAATATTTTCCTTATGACATATTTTTTTATATGATAACCTACTGCTGTTTATGTTCTTACATAAATTATGCAAAAGGGTGAATTCAAACTGTCGTGACAATTATTTTTTATAAAAATGCACGTTGTATATAAAATTAAATAAGATGACGTGAATATATGAATAAATTTCTTTAGGTTTATACAGAAAATTGAAAATAATGTGTTGTTGAAATCATAACGATAAGTCAACCATTTAGTCACTCGATTAGATTTTGTGACAACGGTTGTTCCCAGTCTCAATAGATCAAAAAATGGAAACGAAATATTATAATCGCATATAATATAGTGAAATGCATTGTTTTTTCTAAATTCCTCTTTGTATGCTGCCAATCTCTTCAAGATTTTAACTATTATGACAAAAACTACCAACAAATATTCTTTGTTATTTCAGACAATATCTTTAGTTAGTGTTTTGACTAAACTACTTCAATCAATATACCAAGAAATAAAATAACACCACATTAATACCTGCTGAGAATTTATCAACACTTCAATTCTGAGCTTGCAGATTCTGCTTCCTTCCAATTTCCAACTATCTTCTTTAAATCATCAGGCCATCTAGCTGAAGGCCTTTGAATGTTCTTCTCCCTGATGTCGGTTAACGCTAGAGAATTTTTCTGTCGATCTTTACTCCCAAAATTAGATATATTTGACATTTCATTGGATGACATAGGAACTGAGACATACATGGCTGAGGGAGGGTGCCACCCTTAGTGTATGACATCTTTTCACTACTTTTCATGTTAGATAGCATTATCTTTTTTTTCATCATGCTAACTAACATAGTTGTGCTAGCCAGAAACTCGCACATATCATAATCAATGTGGATGCAGGTATTAAAATATTTATTTAGAACAGTTAGCGGGGATTATTGCCAAATTAAAAAAAAAGTAAGAATATTGGATCTAAAACAGGTTGTTGACTATTAAAAAAATATTCTCAAAACGTTGAATAGGTACAAAAAAATATTAATGTATAATTATTATTTTGGAAGTAAAGTGCAGTTGTGCAGTGTCTAGCCCCCTACCCAGGACTCCCTACAGCGGTAATGGGTTTGATATTACTCTTTTTGAAACCGATTCCCGCAGATCTGTGAATATTAAAATTTGGATTTGAATATTTAAATACAAATTGATGACGGCGCTTCTTGAGAAAAATAAAAAAAGAACCATATGGTGTTTAATTTAGAATACATATTTGAAACGTTACGAAATGGCTATAATAATGTCTATAACATAAAAGTATATGAAAAATTGCTATTAAACTTTAGAGCTTTCTGAAATATTCTTGGTATTTTTTTATGATAATTTTATTATATATTCATTTTCGTAATATTTATTATGCACGTATACTTTTTAAATAAAAGCCAATTAATAAATCCTTATTAATTTTTTAATAATGAATCGTTCTCTTGAAGAAACCTCGCTTCATAATGTAGAAAAATGATAATATCTATTAAATTCATTATTTAATTATGTAAGTAAATAAATGTAATATAAATAATTAAAATATAACATCTCATTCAGTTATAAGTATTGATTTCTTCATAAGGTGTATTAATACCTACAGATTAATCTTATTGAAGTTATTCGTGTAATTATAACACTAAGTTCTTAGTCAGATTAAATATCATTTTATATCCTTTCTTTGACACTTCGTGTAATTAACAGATATGTCTTTAGGATACTATTCTACACAACTTTAAAAATATATCAGAAAATGGTTTAAGCAAAACCTAACTTAAATAATAAGCCCCGCCATTTTTAGAAGAGTCACTGGTATTTTCTTTTATAGATAACCGCAGTATTACGAACGATAATATCTATTAGAACATGGCGAATTTTAATAACATGTCAAAAGATACGGTATTTTTTTCGTTTTAAATTTGGATGACCCAGAAACTTTGGAAGTTGGGTCATTAAAAAAACTTCTAGTTATCGACTCAAAAACATCTAAGCAAAAATGTTGTCCTTATCAACAGATCATGAGGGGAGCCTATAGGGCAGAATTAACTGTCACTATTTCAAAAATTAAATCTTAGCACTCTCCTGTTATAAACATGTTACATTGATATAAAAATAATGAGCTTACAAAGGGAACCGCACCATTGATTACATCGATTTATCAAAGACATCGGATGCGATAAACGTAATTAAAAATCCGAAAATTGACAACTCAATGTTACTTGCAATCGTGAACTTCATTATAATTCTAACCTTTCATACCGAAAATTAGAGTTTTTGTCGAATATTTTGATTTAAATATTATATTGTAAACAATTGAAGAAGAAACCGTATTTCTTTCCTGATTGCATTTCTTCCAATAGTAATATGTTCGTTTTTGAAAAGCTTAGAGATGAAATATAATATTCAAAGAGTGTTATACAATTACCAGTGATGGTATCCTTAGTAACTTTACGTGAACCGTGAATATGAAAGGGACTATATTTTTTTATGCAGCTATTCCTGTCCACTGCAAAATATAAGCCATATGTCTCCAGGCATATCTGTTCTGAGCTTTTTGCAATCAGTCACCAGCTATTCTTCTAATGTCGTCTGACCATCGTACCTATAGAAGGTCTTCCTCTTCTTCTTTTATCTTCATGACGTCTCCGCTTCACTCCCGTTTTTGTTCATATCTGATTGTTGGGCTAGCAACATGCCCTCCCCATAACTACTTCAACCTCGCCACTCCTTCGACAACATCCGTTACTCCCGATCTTCTACACATCTCTATGCGATCAGAGAGTTTTATTTGTAGCATCGTTCTTTCGTGCTTCCTTTGTGCTATTTAAAGTTTCTTGGTGGTCGACTTGGTTAACGTCAAAGTTTCTGTCCCTAGAGGTATAGGCATTTCCATGAAAGGGAATATATACATACCCAAAACATCAGCAATCTAACATGATAAATAAAGTGTAGCGTATTTCCTCTCCTGTCTCGGCTAGCTCACTGCATGTATCTTCAGAGGTCGTGGATTGGTTGGTTAGGGCACAAGGCTGATGAATACACAGGATGTTCAGATACAAACGTTTTCCTTTTATTGGATCTTTGTTGCATTACATTGCGGACGGGGTAGCCTCCATCGACGGCCGTCCATACTATCAAACCATCCGATCTTTCGTCACGGGTGCCAGGCGCTCACGATCCCCTTCTGTAAGGTTCCGTCGATACGGATAAGCAGGCGACTCGTCCAGCTCAATTTGCGACCCGGGAACTAGAACCGCCTCTGTTGGCAATTATCATCATAATTATTAGACACTGACAGAACACTTTTCATCTGTATTGAATTTAAGTTAATATTGTGATTTATCTAAAATATAGCCTTAAGAGACTTACCACGATATCTGCGGTTATATACGAGTGTCCGGGTCCCACAATTTATATAATTTTCACTGCCTTTATTTACACGTAATCATCTCCATCCTCCTTTGAGGTTATTCCCGATCAGATGTTCTAATTACAAGACATTGGTTCACTTATATTTGGTCGCCACGAGGTGACACCAAAGAAAATTTCCTAACTGAAGACGTATGTCTTCCAACTGTCCCGGAGTCCTCTTAAAAAGTGAACTCTTCACATGTTTTCTGCCGGTCAGTATTTTATTTCTCCGACTTTGTAACAATAACGCGTTTGACTTCTGACAACTCATTGCGGTGTTGCCATAAGGCGAAATGTGGCTGATAAGAAAAATTAAACCACCAATAATAATATCATGCTACAAAAGATGCACAATTTTGACCCTCCACCTGAATCATTTCGGTGATCCAATACTTTAAAGGCATTGATTTGTTGCACTATTATTTTAAGTTTACCTACATACTTATTCTTCATTGCCCTCAACGCTCCTCTCGGGAGCACGGGGTAGAAACCAGCCTCCTCCATTCAGTTCTTATTGTTCCTATGACAACGACATCAGAGCGCAGGGAATATCGTGGAAAGCTCTGAATGGAACGAGTGGAACGCTCTGAATGGAGGAGACCTACATACTATTATTTATATATTTATTATTTTTTTTACTGTACATTGATTTTCTTCAATCTTATAGTGAAAAGCATTCAAATTCAAGGAAACAATATACAGATCGCAAGTTTATCGCAAAGTCTTTCCTTGACTGTACTTTATCACTGTATTTTGCAAATAAAATCTTCTTGTTATTATTTTTGTATGGAGTTTGATATATTTATTGTCAACCAATCGAAAAAATTAAATTATATTATTAATTTTATCAATTTCGTATCAGTGTAACTACGTAACTATTTCAGAGGAAACCCTTTATCATTATAGGACTCATAAATGTATTAAATGTTTTCCTTTAGATAACACACAAGTTTGCAGTGTGCATTCTCGAGTAGGTATGTATGTTTACATGAGTATTAATAATTTTACTTTGAATATGAAATCGTTAAGATTATAAATATATTGATCAAAGTGTGTGATAAAATCAGCAGTAAATTATTTTAATGTAAATCTTGATTATAAATACTTGACCACCGGAAAGGGGACAAGTGTCTGGTCTGGATGAGAAGGCTCAAAACAGGAGATTATTCAATCGAAAATAATACAATTTAATTAAAGCGAACAGGAGTGCAGAATTAATCGGTGGAAATCGTCAATTTCATACTACGGAAGATATAAATAATTATATCAATGTAATCTTTTATTAATAATCATATACTTGTACACGCAACACGTTTGATATCCAATCATACATTTAAATGCATTTTATAAATATATAATTACTATGTAATTTTATTGACTGGTTTTAAGCGTATATTTTTATAAACATAAGCACAGTGATAAGTTTATAAATTATACTGAATCTGTGTGGTAAATATATTTTACTACATTTTGTATTATCTTAAATATATTTTGCAATAGATAGGTAGGTATCTTATTTCTTTAAATTTATGCAATTTGGGAAACATGAGAGATCGGCACACCTTATTTATTTATTTGGTTACAAGTAATAGAATATTTTATAAATTAGAAATAAGGTGATTTCATTCATGAATTATCTCCGTATTATCAAATAAATAAAATTCCACCTTTGCATTTGATCACGTACACAAATTACAAAGTTAGAAAAATGTTTATGGAATCAAAGGCGCCTATTATTATTATAATAATTATTACATTTTTTAATGCAATGGAACAAAAATGTGTTATTAGTATTATTAATATTAACGTCTGGAGTGGTCACTAACCAAACATAATCGCAATAGGATATTGTGTTACATTATATGAGTATACTCACAAATTCGGAATAACTGCTAATTCTAATGTAATGTCTGGCTAAGAAACACGTCACTCACAAACATAGGTACGTCGATCTGACAGTTTATAAACTTGTTTAATTATTTCCAGTTCTCAATTTTTTTGCGCATATTGATCATAGAATTATAGCCACAAAAATATGATATTTACTATGTGAAGATTTAAATTTAACGTATATTTTATCTCACCAAGAGGGAAACTATGTAAAATATATCTAAATGACACAATGCAATAGGATCCCGCTGAGAAATGGAATAGTATGATAACATACGGAACAGAAGAATATACAACCTTAGGACGGAAAAAACCGACCCCAACAGCCTTCAGCGAAGAAGAAGAAGATAATAATTGTCATACTTACTTACTTAGCTTACTTCCAATGGCCTAACAGCCCTTGTAGGACCTTTGCCTCCGAAACAATAGATCTCCAAGCCTTTCTATCCTGAGCAATGGACTGCCAGTCGTCTTTAGCATTGAGCTCCTCTAGATCTCGGTTGATGTTATCTAACAATCTTTGTCTTGGTCTGCCTAACGGTCTTCTGCCCTCGGGTATACCCTGCAGAATACCTTTAGTCGCCCTTTCTTCTCCGGATCTCACGACGTGGCCAATCCATACCAATCTTCGGGATCTGATCTCACTTGTGATGAAAGGTTGATTAGTTGTGGAGCGAATTTAATTGTCTTGCCAATATTTAATTTTATTTCTATGACTAGGTACTCGTGATTTGATTTGACCTATTTATAATTTGATGAAAGGTTTACGGGTTCAAGTCCCATCTAGGGCACTATCAAATAAGGTGAAGTTGTCTTTTATAAGCCTCATATGATTTAGGCTTTTGGATTCGAGTGTTAACTTTACAATGGTTAATAATAAAAGTAATATCGATAAAAAATACATTCATGAAAGTTTAAAATTTCTATATAATATATCGAAAGGATCCTCCACTCATCTGGATATCTCAGGAGTCAAAGACTCCTATTTATCCGCACTTGCAAAAAAAAAAACTGTCCAAACGAGCGAGCCACAGTGGCCTGAATTGAACTACTGTAAAACTTTCAATTTCTTCTTGAGGCAAAGAAACACCTCCCGTAAGGGACGATCCAACCAATTACGGTACAATATTGACTAAGCGTATTATAAATTATTTTGTGTTTACTGGTTTGGTTTAATTAATCAGGGATAAGATTATTCTCTTACTAACCACGGCTAATAAACTAGGACAAAATAATATTATGTGTCTTTTGTGAGTAGGTTGGTATATTTGTAACGATTCTCATTCAATTCATTAAACTATGATCAACATACTAAGTAGTTTATGAGGGGTAATAAAACAAAGAAAAAAACTAATAAAACGTGCCACCTAGGCGTGGGAGAAAATCAATAAAAATATTCCCGTCTTATTGATGAATGTATTATTATTGATCTTATATAAAAACTGATACTGATACAGTGCGCTAACGCACTCAGTAAATTATCTGTAGACTCAATCGAATACAGGAGAGATGAGAGTTCTGGCTGGATAACGTTTTATTGAGAATGTAAAATGAATTATTAATTCGAGTTAGTTGGAAGAAATCGCGTCTCTGCGATAAACTCGCCCTCTTTATCTTGATTTTATGAATGTATTTTATTTGAATGAATGTTTGTGTAAATTTACTTTCAATCAATGTACAGTAAAGAATATATAAATAAAAAATATTAGCCCTTAAGAAAATTTAACTCTCGCACAATATTCGCACAGTTTGTTTGTTTTGAAACTCAGTAAGCAATATGTTTATGTCGTGAAGGTAGAGAAATTAGCCAAGGGATGGAGTCTCTCGATTGAAAATCCAAAACTCCACCATCAGTGTACCGACTACCTTGTTAGGCGTCAATAACTATTTAGGGATACGATGAAAAAAAGTTTCACACCAATTTTGAATAATTTTACTATTGAGTATATTGTGGTTAGGTCGTACTTTTCAATATACTAGATATACCTACTAGATTTTTTTTTTTCAATTTTAATAATTTTACTCTTCTTCGTTAAGTGCCCTGTCGGGTCCCCCCAACGTTGGCGATCACCTCGGCGAACCTGACCCTGTCCTGCGCCGCTTGGAACAGCTCCTCAACATATCGGATGCCGGTCCACTCGTGGTATTTTCATAATTTTATTAAGAAACGAAGAAAACTCGACCCATCTGGTTTGGGGATGTGTTTTTAAATGCCACAAACGCTTCACGCTTTAAGTCGTTCGTGGATGTGTGGGTCTCAAGATGGGATCTGCTACGTCGGCCGGGTCCCCCGCCCATTGACGTGGTAGGAGCGGAGATGCCAACACTGGCATAGTGGTATTAGACTAGAGAGAGTTCAAATATTAATAAACTGTCA
Source organism: Athripsodes cinereus (assembly GCA_947579605.1). Lineage (NCBI taxonomy): Eukaryota > Metazoa > Arthropoda > Insecta > Trichoptera > Leptoceridae > Athripsodes > Athripsodes cinereus. The sequence continues at coordinate 16,687,866 of OX388310.1, forward strand.
CCTAAACGGAAAAATAGGACTCCTGAAATATCTGAGAAATAAAGATATTTCCACAACCTAAGAAACGAAGATTTTTCTGCTGTCGTTATCAAAGAGACGATGTATTGTGAATGTGGTATGTCCAGGATGTCAGAAAACTTGTGGATGAAAGATTTATATAAACATACTTATAGATATATAAATGTAGGTATCAGATACTTTGATATACAATATTGGTATGATATTATGCTCTACAGAAATAATTCTAATGATCGCAGTAATCTAATCGCCTCTAATCTAATCATAAAATTATTATAAGCATCGTTCTTTTATTGCGCCGATTCATATAACGAAAACGTACGCTTAAAGTACTTACATTTAGTATATTTTATAATTCATATAAAAGTTATATGAAGCTTTGAAACGCCAGACTATATTTTCGTGAGAATGATGTTAATTAGAATAACGACTACGTGGAGTACTTCCTCTAATATGAGGCATTACACCCATTCTGAAAAACTTTGAACATATCATTTACTAATGGCAGGTACGGGAAGGATGTGATTTAAGTTTAATACATACTAGAAAGTTTTCCTACTATGTACATAGGTATATTGTTTGTTATTTAGATAGTCGTTTTTCATCTTATATGTTGTTCTGTTTTAATTAAACCAACGACACCAATCTATTACATTGCAATGTTTGATGCAATTGTTAGGATTTTTTTTACAATTTACCTATAAACATTCTTTTTTGTCGATCTATACCTATAGGTACTCCCACGGTATTTCCAGATTTCTAAATTTTATTAATAACATTAAAAATATTACCTTTCATCGTACCTACTTGTAAAATAGGCAGAGAGGGTCGGAAACCAGAAGTTTAAATCTTGAATCTATATCACAATTATCAAAAGGCCACAAGAATTGTATATTTTGTAGTTATATTAAAGTATGCCTTCCATTTATATGCAATAAACTGCAATTACTTGTTTAGATTATTATAATTTGCTTTCATAACATAATAATAATAATAACAACGAATTAAACTCTTTGTGTAAAATTATCTTCAATCATATTGTAAAATAAAATTAATATAATATAACATCTCAGTTTATTAACACTCAATTGAAGAATTAGCCTAACAAAATGATATAAAATCGTGCGTTTTATTAATCGTCGTAAAGTATATTATTGTTATTATGTTTAAATATTAAATGTTCATTAAGAGTTTAAAACCACTATTATGATTGTGTAACCATATGTTAGTTTTGTGTGTTAAATTTACATATATAACTTCATGTAATGGTTAATTGTTAAAATTACATCGATAAACTAAACCATTATTACTTATTTGAAACAGTATTCTATTGTTTCAGAATATCTATTATTAGGTACTTATTTTTGAGAAAGTAATTTCCATTCGGGTAACCCAAAATTCATCACTTTTCCAAATGCGGTTAAAATTTTTTTACTTCTTTATAATAATATGATAATAATTAATATAGCACCGTACTGTGATAATATAACTTCAAGGGCGCTTTACAATATCTAGGATCAACATCCACGTCCATTTATAAAATTACATATATTAGTATATGTCTTCTTCCAGGACAGGTATTATGATAAGATATTTACAAGCAAACATTTAGTTATATTATACGAGCAACAAAATATACCTTTATAATAATTTATATAACAAAACAGAAAACAAAACACAATCGCTAATTAGCTGTTAACACGTCCCATACATTCAATGTTTGATAAAATCAGTGAATCCGAGGGAACTTCATTCAATAGCTATTGTAACATGAGACTTGTATGTTTCCTGTGGCTTAACATGACCCTTGACAGTCTTAACATAAATGTTTATACAAGGTTCAATTTAAATATGTAGGTACATGACTAATGTGTCATTATTATTTATTTATCTGCGCTTGTGTAAGTAATTATGATTCCTCCAGAAATATAAGCAATAGAAATCTGAGAGAAAATACATATATTATACATACCTACCTATGTTTAAGCTAAGGGGCAAAGCCAGGCGAAAATGCGCGGGGTGATATTGCAAAAAAAACATCGCAATTGCATGATGAATACTTACATATATAAATTTGAGGACACAAAAATGTATGCTATACCTACTTGATGTAAAATGTACTCTATACTATGCACCATCCTCACGCCATTGCCCTAGTGGGGTAGGCAGAAAGATCGGAACGTCATATGGATCAATCTTCACATATTATATACTTCTTTCGCTTCTTCTACATTTATACAATTTCTTATGCACGCACGTTGGTTCCTCTCACTCAACACACGGCAGTCCTCGAAAATTTGATCTACGTGATCAAGCCAAGTGGTTCTTGAACACCCGCTTTTACTCACACTCCTTCTTTCAGACGAGTATATTATCCTTTTTGACATTCCTTCGACCAACATGTCCAAACCACCGTAACCTATTTGTATACTCTATTTTTACTTTTGTGGTGATTACTTATTTTTTCCAACTCGATTTAGATACATTGTCAAAGGACGGATGGATAAAATTGTTAACCAACCAAATAATACCAGTAAACTTTTTACTGTTTGGAGAGTGAGAAAAAAAAATTGTTACTTATTAGATATATTAAGGTTATGAATTACTTATTGTTATAGTTTGTCTTATGTACTTAAATAAATAATAAAATAATAACCTTATTCTTGAGTAATGTACTCTCTTCTTCTTATTTGCGCCATTGAAGGCTCTTCCTAATAGAACAACACAGAAATGAGTGTTCTACATTTGAGATCGATTCTTAATCCAGTCACCTTTTTCCTGAGGCTCTGATGATATTTTTACAGGAAAAATTATGCGTCTGAATAATGAAATAAAATATTGATCACACAGGATTACTTGAAGATTATATATGACATAGGTATGTAACTACAAAATCGGTTACCAGAGATTATCATTACCAAGTAATTATATTTGATTAACTGACCAGTACTGAATGATAAATATTCTTCGTAAGTTATTTTGTCAACACATTTTATGTAATCCATTGGAAACGATTTATTAAGATATTAAACTCTTGTTAAAATAAAATCTCTCACACTTATAGCAGTATATATTATTGTGGTATTATAATAATCAAAATATTTTTACGATAATCCTCAGATAAATATTACCCAGTATTTGACTACATGACTCTTTTGATTAATTTCGAAGAAATTTAACCGCGATATATTTGTATAATATAAATTATTACAGATTTGTAGACAAATAAACAAGAAAACAAAATGTGATATGAGTTATTATAGGTAATAGAAGCAAAGTAGGTAAGAACACTGAAACTGAGAAAACGCCACATTTCTATTACTACTTAATGTGTTTTTGCTTATAAATTAGTTGTTTAGAATTGATTTATTTGATGATGACTACTAAACTAAACCATAATGGCATATCCCACAAGTGGGATATCCAGTGAACTAACTGATATGTGACGTTTTTCTGCGTAATACTAAATATTTTCGAATGTGAAAATAAGCATAGCTTTTAAAATTGATACACTTATACACTGATACACTTATAAAATTGTTATACTTCATAATTAAGAAGAAATTTTGAATAAAATATCTTGCGAACTTATGTATGAAAACGGTCATTTGCCTCATATTTATGACAATAATATGGATTTTCAATAGATGCGATGTATAAATCTCATAGATGCCTTAATTCTTTTTCATAAAAGGTTAAAATCTAGATGATATAAAATAGGCCTAAATTTAGAATTTTAATTAAAATCCAAATTGTAAACTATTTTGTCACCTGCAAACCATTTTAAATTAATTATTTCCTTAAATTGAAACAAATAATATACAAAATGGGTTAAATGAAAAAAAAACTTTATAAAAAAATGAAATTCTTGGAATTTGTTTCTCTAATGACCTTTAACACTTCTAGACCCAACACTAAATTATTACTACTAAACAATGAAGACATTATTTTATTTTTTGTGGATATATTGTGACTTGCTGTAACAATAAACTAACATAGATGAGCATGTCACCGCTGAATTATCTAACAAGGAATCTTAACTTCACAAAACAAATTGTTGTGAATAGGTAGTTGATCTTGATGGACGCTCATTTGTTATCCAGGGGTGGTTCAATATAAGACATTAATGATACTCAAAGATAAATTATGTGAAAAAACAGTATCATTTTCATTTATTTATTCATACCGTCAGTAGAATAATTCCATACGACAAACATGTAAATCGTCCTCTCTGAGCCAAAATACGTCAAGACATTCAAGATGGGTGTCATACCTCATTGCTGAACTGAATACCTATGGTAAATATCTTATCCGGGAGGTTTTGATTTACAAGAGAAAATTCAATTTTTATATTTCTCATAATTAATTCAATTCTGCTATTAGTGTTCATGACAGCAAGTACCTATACTTAAATGGATTAATGAAAATGTTTTTAGTGGGAGAAAAAAGGAAGGTTGCTTTGTCTTTGAGATGAAAGAATATATAAAGAAGTATCCTAGTATACAAATTTCTCGACGCAGAACCATCCACAAAAAAATGCAGCGCGCTTATAAATAACAAAAAAATAAGAAACAGAAAATTTGATTTATGCTAACTTTCGTTAACTATTATCATGTCTTTTACTTTTTACATATCTGTAATTATCCGAATTTGCACACATCACTTTCATTTCCTCAGGGGCGACCCGAAGAACAGATCAACATAAGTCGCCTCGTTGGAACAATAAACAAAAAGAAACAAAAATAGCCCATATTGGGAAAAATTAAAATAAAGTGATATCACACAATACATGTGTGACATAATTAACCATGATGTGTGCAAATTCGGATAATAGTCTAAATAATAGAGTCTCCGACTCCTGAGATATCCGAGTGTGTAGAGGTTCTTTCAATGTTTCTTTCAATCTCTGTAATTATGTGTGTGGTGGATCTTTCTTCAATCTCTGTAATTATGTACCTATTACATCCATTTGTTCTGACGACCATCCCACTTGTGAAAAATGCGACGATGGTGTTAATAAAAGCTACGTAGACTACTACATTTTCATTTTATAGAAATTGCTATTATATTTTTCTTTTGTAGTGGTCGATTGAACATCCCTTGAATCGTTCTAAACCAGCATCATAAAGTAGTGTATTGCAGTCACAGTATTGGGTGTCGATATGTGAACATGGTGACTTCTTCAGTGTGAATATATATGAGGATGTGAAACGGGCAGTCAAAGTGTATACCTAACTAGGTATTACCTTTAGATTTATTAATGTAGCTACAATGTGTACTTTTTGGTCACACATTATAATAATTGACTGAGAATTTATACTAAATTCCTAGCAGTTTTTTTAAAAGTAATGAATTTCATGTTATCACATGGAGTTCCTGATGGCACAGAATACGTTATTTTATGAGAATAGTAATGTAGTAGGTACTTACATTTTTAGAAAATGTCCATAAATCTACTACTACTACTACTACTACTACTATACCATCACGGCATATCCCACAAGTGGGGTAACCAGCAGACCAGCTGCATGTAAGAAACATGCAAGCTGTCCTCTTCGTGCCAGTATAAAATTAAGACATTCAGGATGGGTGACAAACCTCATCGCTGAATTTAAGATGTCCATAAATAGTTGGTCAAAATGCACTGCCATTCCATCTAAAAGATATTCGTCGGCTTGAATGACTCCTTTCCAGAATAAACCATTCCTGTAACAATAATAACAGAAGGACATCAAATAGAAATATGTGGAAAAAGATGAGTTAATAATTGCCAAAGAATGACTAGGTCTATATGAAGGGTGTTAATTTGTAAGTCTCTGTACTTATTTTCGAACACCAATTTCGAAATTTTATTATAAAAACACTTTTAAAACATTGGATGTTTTTAAGAGAAATAAATATTTGATGATTACGAAAAAAATATATTTTTATGACATAAAATAGAAGATATAAATGTATTTACTTCAGTTACACAGCACTCAAAGACATAAACTATTGTATCATATGGAGACATTACAATATAATGTATTTTTTAATGTTTAGAGGTCAACCTAATTATCTTCACATTTTGTTTTAAACACTTGATCAAAATATTATTATCATTAGTAATGTACCTGATTACTTGGGACATAAGTGTTGAAAATGGTTTCATTTAAAAGTCAGTCACATTTAACACAGCTTGTTTCAAATTATTTTAGTAATGTCATTATTGTACTTCATTAAAATAATTCCTACGTGTATACTTTTACCAGTTATAGGTTATTTCTACACCAAATAATCCCTTTCGTTTGAAGGTAAAGTTAATAGAAAAATATGATAGAATTTTTCATTCGCCTTTGAGTTTTGGTTTCTGAGTGTGCAGTTAAAATTAGCCTCTTCTGTATCCCAGTTATAACGATTTTATGTCAACTGAGTATCTACATATGTGATGGGAAGGGTGAATCATCCCGATCATTGGAAAGGTTGTGGATGATGCTAGAGCTATTGATAAATGCAACTGTACAATGCGCTGGTATCTAGGTACTGCAAATATCTATGTAAAATCACTAATATCAAAAAAGCGGTATTTATCCCGTGGAGTACCCGCAAAGAATTAATCTCCCACTCTTTTCTGTAAATTTTCGAGTATCCTGTAAAAAGGCAGGTGTTCGAAAAATAAAGACATTTTGCATCTTTAATTCAGCAGAGATTTGCCACCCACACTAAATTTATTATATTTATGTCGGCATCGAGATGATAGCTTGCATGTTTTACAATAAAAGTAATAATAACAAACTTTATCGTACAAAACATTTAGATAAAAATAATTAGATTACAACATGGTATATACAAATAATTTTGCACAATGAGCGATTTTATCGCAGAGACGCGATATCTTCCAAATGGGTTAAATGTTTATTACAGGCAGCCGGCGTGCTGACTACCACACATGTGGCTTTTTGCAGTGATGGTATATTCGGTATAGTATTTAAAATATAATATATTGATATAGTAGTTGTGACAAGATGTTTAAATTTAAATGTTGATTCATAAAAATCCTTTCGGTAAAATGTTATTAGGTATACCGTCAGTCAGACGACATCGCACGCATATTTGCGATAAAAGCAAATTACTCCAAGATAAAAACATTACCATCATCTTTATAATAAAATACTGGAACATCTTTATTTCAAACTACTCGGGATATTTTTAATAATCTTAGCAACTACCAACGATTAACATCAGTTTTGATCTTCCTTATTGCTTTAAAGATTTTTATATATTATTAGGTATATATTTTAGTATAAACGAGTTTCATAAAGACTGCACAAGATGATTCTCAATTAGATTACAACTTATTTACTTACTTATTATTTTTTTTAAATAGGATATTTTTATTTTGAAATAGATAAAGGTTTGTTGGAAGATAATGCAATACAGTGATAAACCCACCATCAATACTTTAAGTTTTTGCCGGTGACAGGGATGATAATAATGCTATGATTTTATCGTCTGCTCATTTTGATTTGGACCGTCCTATTCTTTAGTTTTTAATTGAAGAAATGTCAAACTAACTATTAACTTCAAAAATGCACGCAGTCGAAAAAGTTCACAGTATGCATTAAATTTAACCAAAAAGATTTTTCACATTGACATTAATACTTTCGTGCAACGTGCCATCGATTATGGATGGCACAGAGAGGATATTTTGAATTTTGTTTAAGACAATGAATTGATTCATTGGTAACATCACTTTCAAGCTATGGAAAATAACACAATCTGATGTAGGTAATATAAATAAAATAACTTCATTCAACAGGTATTCACCTATATTTTAATCATTATAACGTATACCTAATACGTAGGTACTATACTGCAATACTATAGACTATCACAACATCTCTCATGTACTAGATACATGTTTGAAATTAATTAATTCCTTGATCTGATTTTAATTTGATTAGAGCAAAAATAATATCAAATATTGATAATAAATTTTCTATAAATAAATCTTACAAAATTGCTTTTTACCAATTTATTGTAACCTATAACCTTGCTTTATAACATTTAAGTTACACGTATAATATTCATCATTGTTTTATTTTATATATTGTGTACCTAGATGTAAAAATCAAAGAGGCTCCGAAATCGATAATATTAACTATACCGATACTAACTTGAAAGCTATGATGGGTATTTAACTTTGCAAACACACAAAAGTGTTAGTCTATGGCTAATTAAAAATCCCAAAGAAGTTTCCATTCCTCTCGGATTAATATAGTTAATTATTTTTTAATTTACGATCTGCGTTACTTTTCGATTACAAAATTAATATGGGGCGTCTGCGAGCAATAACCTATTTTAAAATAGACCACCAAGAAATTGATATTACAGAGCTACAATCCAATATAACTGGTAATTATTTACGTGTATAAAGAAGCGTTACGTTATTAGTATAAGTTATTTAGGCTATTATTTATTCTCATCATTAAGAGCTTATTTCATTAATATTTATAAATACAGATAAATTTCAATTGCATTCGTATCTTTGTTTTACATTCTATGACCTGAAAGATTGAAAGAAAATGAAAAATTAATGAAATAAATCAAACCTTTGGATTGATTAATTAACTTTATTTGTCTACGACATGTCTCCAAAAAATCAATAAAACTGAAGTATTGTTTATTAAATTTTGTGTTACCTTTTAATTGGGCACAAACCCCTATAAATCTAAAAGTGTTCTAAATAGTTTCGCTTCATTCATGTCAATGTATTTCGCAAAGCGGCAAATAGATAGACAACAGACTCATTGTTCGCTAGTGTGGTCCAAGCTTTGAACCTAATACCCCACAGGTCGTTTCCGCGATAAAAAAAACTGCTAAAGACTGATAAAAACCTTTTAACGCCGTATAACACAAATGTTCTGTGGTTTGTAAATTAAGTTATATTATAATCTAAGGACATTTGTCCTAATCAAACTTTATTTTATTACCAAATTAAGATTAGAAGCGCCTAATCTTAATTGAAAAATGTAATTTTATTTTAAATTCGATAACGCAAAAGAGTTTCGATTAAAAATAATTGCCTATACACAAAATAATTATAATAAAAAAATATTAAGTAAATAAAAATTATATGACTTTTCGCAAGCTTGTACGTGATCATCTCATCAAGTCTGAGTGGCGTCTTAGAACGATCAAATCAATGTTCAAATTATGAATTACAAAGCATGCTACTTAGCGGTTTCTACATTACCATGTTACTTTCTATATAACCATGTTAAGAGAAAAATTAAGTATGCTTATCGATGTTATTTTTACAATTAACCATTGTGTGAGGTTATATATTATGTAAATTTACATAACAATACCTACACATGAATCTGTCGTGGGGTATATAAGAGAGAATATCGGAGCCTTCGGCATGTTACCAAGTAGCATTGGACAAAGGATAATATATAAAACGTATCACGGATGGGTTGCGGGTTCAAGTCCCGTCCGAATACTGCCGAAAAAGGTGACGTTGTCTTTTCTAAACCTTGTATAGTAGTTTCGTGTGTTAAATTTATAAAATAAAGTGTTCTTAATTTTATTAATACAAATAATGCAATTTTCAGAGAAATTTCACCAAAAAATCAATAATACATACCTCAGCCTTCTTCTTGTGTCCAGTATTGAACAAAGGCCTCCCTCTTGGACTTCCATAAATCTCTGTTGGACGCTACTCTCTTCCAGTGCAGGCCCGCCACTCTCTTAATATCGTCGGACCATCTTGTCTGAGGCCTGCCCACGCTTCTGCGTCCTGTTCTAGGCCTCCAATCTAGCACCTTCTTCGTCCATCTATTATCAGACATACGTGCCACATGACCTGCCCAGTTCCACTTTAGTACTGCAATTCTTTGAGCCACATCTGTCACCCTGGTCTTTTCCCGTATCCAAACATTTGTTTTTCGGTCCCTGAGTGAGATGTTTAACATCCTCCTCTCCATTGCTCTTTGTGTAACTTGAAGTTTATTGATAATATTCTTTTTGTCAGAGCAGATGTTTCGAACCCATAAGTGAGCACTGGAAGTATACATGCATCAAATGTTTTCGTTTTCAGGTGAATGGGAATGTTTGGGGATTTTAGGACATTTGAAAGCTTGCCAAATGCAGCCCATCCTAAAGCTCTTCGTCTTTCCAGTTCAGCTTCCATATTATCCCTACCCAGTTTGACAGTGTGACCCAAATAGACATACGATTCTACCCTTTCAATATTTTGACCATCGATTGTAATTGGTTGGATTAGGCCTGTGGTAGACATAATTTTTGTCTTACTCATATTCATTTTCAATCCTACCTTACCGCATTCATCTCTCAAGTCAGCTAACATTCGAGCAATCTCCATATCTGTGTTAGCAAAGAGCACTATGTCATCTGCAAATCTAAGATTTGTCAATCTTTCTCCGTCGATATTAATGCCACAATCGTCCCAGTCCAGCTTTCGGAAAACATCCTCCAGTGCCAATGTGAATAGCTTTGGAGAAATGGTATCTCCTTGTCTAATTCCCCTCATGATATTGATTTTGTTCGATGGTTCATGGAGTTGGATGGTAGAGGTAGCACTGCTGTAGATATTTTTAAGGAGATTCGTATATCTTTGATCAATCCTACAGTTTATTAGACCTCTCATAACCGCCCAAGTTTCAATGGAGTCGAAGGCCTTCTCAAAATCCACAAATGCGAGGCTCAGTGGTATGTTATACTCGCTATGTTTCTGGATTACGTTTTTTAGAGCCTGAAGGTGATCGCTGGTTCCGAATCCCTTGCGAAAGCCTGCCTGTTCCCTTGGTTGATACCCATCCAATTTCATAGTTAGTCTGTTATTAATGACACGTGTAAATAATTTATACAGGTGTGAGAGCAAACTGATAGGTCTATAGTTTTCTAGTTTTCTGTTATCTCCTTTCTTATGCAAGAGGATTATTGTAGCGTTATTCCATTCCATTGGGATTGTTTCACTGTCTAGGCATTTATTTAATATTTATTTAATAATACATACACCTGTATAATTAATTAATATGAATGTGTACATGTATTTTCTATTATTATGTTGTAATAATGTTTCCACTATATTCGTATTTTTGCCATATGAGTTCAGGAAGCAGAAGCAAATAATACGATTGAAGGGTTTGAAAAATCAGTCACGGAGTTCATATACGTGTGAAATTCACACTTTAAATATCATTATTGTTTGGTGACAACTATTTGAAACCACTCGAGCGGTACAACTTTGTTAAATTATGAGAATATGTAGAATTATAATTTGATGTAGGAAATAATATTATTATTTTCTATAACACAAAAGGTTTTAGGTATGTCATACTGTTATTTTGTAGATGGAGTATGATTACATTACCGCTTAAAGGGAAGTATGGTTAAATTAGTAGAAAAAATATGACGTATTTCATTGATGAATATGTATATTCAGTACACTGACTACCTCACTATTGAATGTTGCTGTGGCTTATGATGAGGATGGCTAATTATAAATACTCGTTGAAATATTTTATGGGATTGTTAGGTTAATGTGAATTCGACTTCGGTAAGTTCTAGTACAGTGTCAGGCTTCGAAATAATCAATTCGTGATTCAAATTCGTTAAGCCGCCTTATATTCAAAATATTATTGAGATATAGTGAAATATCAAAGTTAATAAAAATTGCACTATTCGAAAATTTACTGATTAAATTTGAATTAAAAAATATATGACATTTCAATCAGCATCGAATGATTGGTAAAGCTACTGCAAATAATATTCAAATTTAATTACAAGGATCATAAAATTATTTTTAATAAACAGGAATAATATAATACGCCTACGTTACTCCATTTACAGCCCAAAATATATCCGTAATGAAGATATAATGGAGATCGTATTGATATTTTGGAGTGGGATTTACGCTTTAACAACTAGCTGGGTAAGTGATATAAAGACATTGATTGGTTACGGTAAATACAATGATCATTGAGCTTTTATTAAACGAGATTCTAAGGTGTTTACATCTTTTGTAAGGTTACCGCCTAAGGTGTTAAATAATAAAATATTGATTCTAAACCTTTGGATTCGGAGCTGTACATAAAACTGGATATTGGTCAAAAAATCAACCCACTCCCAAAAAATGTATTATTTGTCACATGAATACGATTTTTTCATATCTGATTTTTTATGAAACTACTACACCATCACGGCTTATCTCACAAGTGGGATAGCCAGCAAACCAGCTGCATGTAATAAACATGGAAGCCGTCTTGCATTTTAACTTTTCTATAAAAAAATATTTTAGTTTACTATTTTTCAATTTTTAACAACAAATAGGTATTTCAAAATGTTTGTTCATACTTGTGTATCCCATATATTGTAATAATTATAATTTTTAGTTATAACTTTTGTTTATATGAGAAAACTATTATTTTCTTGAAACACACCTATCTGTAATAGACATATTGATATATCTACACTATTTAAATTATTATTCATTTAATTGAAAGCGGAATGCATTGCATAGACAAAGCTATTTATTAGATGCGTTTATAATCCCTATACCTAGTGATCTTTAGACAAATTCGTAATTTTGATAAAGAAAACATTATTTAATTCAAATATTGACGACACCTTACAAAAAATGCCGCCCTTTGCATATAAAAATGTTTATGTCACATTATTACAATGTATCAGTAGGCACTTGATAAAGGTGTCTTAGCTAATTGAGCGTGTAAAGTGTGGATGTAGGAGAGTATGTATAATGACCACCCTGGAAGATTCTGGACATCGTCAACTTCCATACATCATAATATATTTACATACCTACATACCATGTGCCATTCTCATTGCTAATCTATACTTATTACGTATTCCCCACCTGTGTGGCATTGTGCACTTCCGAAATGGTAATTTGTTACATATTATGGAACATGTTTTCAATACATTTGAATATTTTCATACAAGAAATTATTGGTTCAATATGTAATTATAAATGTGTGAGTAAATTGTTTACAATGCTGAGTGTAGATTTGTAATCATTTAGGTACATTTAAATTGTTTTCAAATACTAAATAAATATTTTGCAAACACACAGAAGTGTTGAAATTTAATGATTAAACTAAAATGTAATTCAATAACTACGGACAATTGATTTAGGATTATACATTTGTCATTAATGTAAAAATACTCACATGATTGTTCTTGGTGCTTATAAATAAAATAAAAATATAAAGAAATTGGTGATGATGCTCATGTTTATATCAATAGTTTCTTTACGGAGAAGATTTACACACAATTTATTATTTACTATATACGCGATTACTACAACATTATCAACAAAAAAATAATATTTATTTTTCTTTTTTATGTCTTTAGATAGGTACGTAAATAAATCTCCCATGTGGTAGGTAGTTCTTTTCGGCTTGATTCGATTCATTTTTATTACAAAATGCTATATTATTCGTTTATTCAAATGACAAGAAGCTGATATAAATGTTTTGTTAAACTTATGAATTATGTTGAAAAAGAAACCTTTAGTAATAATATTGTCTAATAGTAGTTCTGATAACCGGAGTTATACGTTATATTGATTTGTTTCGGTATCAAACTGTCTCCAGTGATCACTTCATTCAGCTATTATTTATTGGAAAAGAATTCTTGTGGGAACAACGATCAATTTTCTCCTGTCAACACTGAATTAATTTTCAATAGGCATATTTTATTCACTGGAATAACGTTATTCTCACACTTTTAAATAGATAATTGTTTGCTTATCTTAACATTGAAATCTTTTTTTTTAACTATATGCAATATTTTTAAAGATTTATTCAATAAATAAAAAAATACGCGTATGTATCTATATTAAAAATGTATGAATTAATTAAACACACTTGATAAATCAAATGTTTTTGTGTTAACACTTTGGAAATTCATTATAATTAAAATGATTTTAAAAACACTGTATAATTTCCAAATTAAATTTATTCACCTCAAACGTTTTCGCCAAGGCTTCTACTTGGCATCATCAGGAGGACTAATTAGTTAAAGTTCATATTTAGTGAGTATGTTTTCTATTACTAACTTATACTAAGGGTGGGGGGGAGTTTGAAGGTGGGGGAGAAAGGGCGGAGTTGAGGGTGTTTGATAAGAGGGAAGGAGATGGGTATATCAACAAAGGAGATGCATATGGTATTTGGATATTCACCAAATTGTTCTTGTTTTTATGGATTTCAAGAATCTCCAAGGCAAAAACAAGAACAATTTGGTGAATATCCAAATACCATATAATAAATAAATAAATACTTCTTTATTCAATCAATATCATACAAACGTTGAAACAATATATCACCAATTATCTTCAATTAAGTTGCAGCAGCCTCACTAGGTTGCCCTGTAGGTTCTCCTTTGTTGATATACCCATCTCCTTCCCTCTTATCAAACACCCTCAACCCCGCCCTTTCTCCCCCACCTTCAAACTCCCCCCCACCCTTAGTATAAGTTAGTAATAGAAAACATACTCACTAAATATGAACTTTAACTAATTAGTCCTCCTGATGATGCCAAGTAGAAGCCTTGGCGAAAACGTTTGAGGTGAATAAATTTAATTTGGAAATTATACAGTGTTTTTAAAATCATTTTAATTAAACACACTTGTTTAGCAAAAAAATATTAACTCTTTACCACAACATTTATTTGGTTATATGTGAAAGGCATTAGAATATAAAATTCTACATATTTTGATAACTTATTTATTTATTTTTCTAAAGCTATAATAAATACAAATCGGCATGACAGCCAGATAGCTTTTACACCCGAATAATGAGATAACCGTCAAATAAACAAATTTATACTATTTTGAAAGTACTTATCACATATATTTTACCAACTACCATATGTAAGTGTAAAAGTATTGAATTTCGAGTCCAAAAACAATCAACGCTATTTTTAAAATTCGAAAATAAATGAACCCATACCACAGCCTTTTTCAGTTCATCATTCATGACCCATGCAATATGGAATGTGGAATAATCTGACTTAGAATATTAGAAACTGTTAATGCTTTACAAATTAAAATGAATAACCGAAAATCCATAACATGATTGATTTATCCTAAGTAGCTCCTTCCTTTGTTCTAATCGTTCTTTTATAGCATTCATTAGAGGAAACATAATATGACACATCTAATGTTCCACTTGATTACTAAAACTGTAATTAGATTTCAGTATAATACTAACCATTAACATTTAATATTGATTGTACATATTAAATAGATACTCAATAACACACTTTACTTTATATTGGTTAGCTGGAAGAAGCTGCCTCCAATTGCTCGTATATTATTTTCTTCGATCAGTTAATTGTTTTTACTTAATATCATTATATTCCAACTGTATATTAGGTATATTCCAACTACACAAATTTTCAAGATATGGATTGACATTACTCCTGTTACATAGAAAATATAAATATTTTATGAACAAGAATGCTATGGAGCCTACAAATAGATTATTTGAATAAAAAAAAGTATAACCAATCAAAGGGGTGGAGTTTTTAAAATAAAATATTGGTCATTATGAAAGTAAAAAAAAAACTAATTTACAAATATATAGCCGGGAGCTAATTGCTTACAATAGATAACGGATTTGATCTACATATTCTATTCTTTAATTCCACACAAATTTTCAACATTCTCAGTTATCTTTATTGGAATAGTTTTGATAAATTTACATTACTACCTCCCATAAGTTACGTCTATGGTGGTCCAGAAAAATAAAACAATTCTGTATTTGTCATTGGGTGTGTTTTTATAATTTTCATTCAATTAAAAAAAAGTCTACATTAGGGTTTGTTGGAAGATAATAATAATAATAATAATAATCGGACTATTTATATGTGGCGCCGTTTAATGATTCGCAACCATCTCAAGGGCGCCGTGACTTCTCCCGAACATCAGCGTCTTCAACTTGGTTCTAAATGTGGTGGTAGACTGATTTTCTCTCAGATCAATGGGCAGTCTATTCCAGGCAGTTGGGCGGCGGCTCTAAAGCTCCTTTCTGCAAATTTGGAAGTGTTCGCCATATTGGATTTCATGAGTTTGTTGACAGAAGAAGATGCTGAGCGCAGTGGTCGTCTCGGTTTCGTCAACGGAACAGAGTTCGGTGAGACATGTGGATGCCGTGCAGCATAAGGCCTTGTGGACAGTGAGATACAATTTAAACTCCACTCTCTCTGGGACTCTCAGCCAGTGTAGATCTTTTAGTAGTGGAGTGATGTCGCAACGCTTGTTGTCTCTGTAAATAGTCCTGGCGCCAGCAGTAAAAGCCATCTGGAGGCGATTGAGAAGAGTCTGGGGCAGTCCTGTGTGTTACAGGAATCCAAACGAGAGATGACATAGGAGGCGATCAGACTTTTTACTGCATCTAGAGATAAATTTATGGATACGAGATGCAGTTGACGAATATAGAAAAAGGCTGTGCTTACCGTCCTGGATACTTGGGCCTCCATGGAGAGTGCTTCATCCAGCAAGACGCTGAGAACGGATATAGTGCGCGATGGTGTTTTGTTGGTGACAGCGACAGAGATTTGTTTGGTGTGTCTAGGAGATGTTGACGTCCTAGGGAGGCAACCCACATAAATTCTGTCTTGGCTGTAGGTATTCAGTTTTAGGCGTCTCTGTGAAATTATCTTCTCTGAGTTTCTTAATTGTGTGAAATTATTATAATTAAGTTTTCCTAAATACATCATAACATACCTAAATATATTTTTGTTAATAAATTAACTAATATGTATTCAAGTAGGTATAGTACCTACTTATACGTATAATGGACTAGGTAAATGACTAAAACAGCGATAAGTTATTACCCATAAACTCATTAAATCATCTAATTTCGGTATACCGAATGAAAATAAAAAGAATATTGTTTTAGGTTTAAACCTCAAAACTTCACATTATAATAATCAAAATTAATGACTTCTAAATAATTGAAAAATTGACGCTAATTGGAAAAGGTGTCAGAAACTTCATAATATTCATTTAAGATAATAATATGCTCACCATTGGTGCATATAAGATTCAAATAACTACATTTATATCCTACTTGGAAGCAATTTAGAAGGGAGAATATTATTGAAAAAATAACTATTTTACTCACAAAACTTGACACTTACTTAAAAAATTATAACATTTTTATTCAAAAACAACAATGGATTGGAGACGATACTTATTATATTATATTTCAGTACTTTCACATATTTGATGTTCGACTATGATTATGAAATTCTCTGATCACATTTTTTATGGACAAAATAGTTTTGTAACAACACAACACTCTAACGCTGTTTTGAAATGATTTTTCCCTTAGAATTTTTTTTTCCAAAATTTGGGATATAGATTGTCTAGAATAGTGTATGACACAAGTATTTTACTTCTGTAAATGACGAAAAGGTTTGTATATAACGGGTTATTGTTAATTAAAGTTATTGAAGAGTACCTACTCGCAATTGAATGTTAACAAATTGGTGTCCTTAGAGTTTTTACATACTCGAATAATCGGAGTAAAAATCTAGGTTTATCATAAATTTTAAAGTGTTTCTAAACATTTCTTTAGTAAAATGTTTAAGTTGTGACAAAATTAAGTCGGCAGCTGAATTCGAATCACAAAACATATATGTACTTTATGAAAAGATAAGGTTGTCTTTATTTGTTTCAACATTGTAACATATATTTTAATAGTGTAAAGCTATAGTATTTTATGAACTATAAGACAAATAATAAAGGTTTCGGTTGACGCTTTATGTTTTAGACTGTATAATGACAAAGTCGAAGTTGGTTAACATTACATACAGTTTTACAGCTTTGTGGTCTGAACTTTCATGCGATAGTGTGAACTTGTTTATTAGTTTTACCCATAAAATAAACCTCTCAATAATATTCTATATTTACATCTATTCGTGTGGTTTCATAAACTTAACATAATTACTGATCTAATACGTACCTACCTACATTTGTAGAGTAGGTACCTAGTAACTATTGACTTATCGTAATGAACCGACAATGCATATATACTTGAAATTTTCTTTTATCCAGATATTATAATAATAATAAAATTATTTTAATTTCACGTAAATCTGCAACAGTAATACAATGCAATAAATAATATTAAAATCAACATGTTATATTATTCTACCTCCCTAATAGAAATATCTCGTGTACAGGGAGAGATAGTACCTATATACTTATTCATGAAAGTAAGAATTCTCTTCTTCCTCGTGCATTCATCTTTATAAAATAGATCTAACATTTTTTGTAAATTTTCTAGTGACAAGTTAAGGGCAGATATTTGCAAAACGTCACTTATGAGATATTTTTCATATATTCAAGTCGCGCAGGACAGAGAAGCCTTCATCAGAGTGATTGCCAACGTCGGGGAAGAAGAAGAAGAAGAAGTCGGCGATGGGCATTGCCACTTATTCTGAATATCTTATTGCAATGTTTGTATTTATGGCACTAATAATAATATGACGAACTGTGTGTTTGTAATTTGTAAGGAGTTTAAAGGCTACCTCACTTATGAAAGATGCCGCGATGGTATAGGGAGAATTATATTCCGAAAATTATATGAAAAAACATTTTTTTTAACAAACTACCAAACAATAATGACAATATTATTGTAAAATGACTTGGTACACAAAATTGGTACACAATACTCCTTTTTACTAAAGCAGATATTGTAATTAGGGGATTCGATCCCGGGATCCCGAATCCCGGGATCCCGGGATCCCGGTCGTATTTTAGTCCCGAAATTTTCGGGATTAAATTTAAGAAATCCCGGGATTTTCGGGATTAATACAATTATACAATAAGTCAAATATTTGTTAATCAAGCACATCAATGAATCACTGACAGCCGAAGCTTGTGTTAGTATCTTAAAAGAGCGTTATTCTGAGTTCGATATCTCACTAGATAAGATATTGTGGCAATAGTTACTGATGGTCCAAATTACAGTTGGAGAACTTGTTAATGCAAAGCACCTAGTTTGTTTTGCACACGGTATTCACTTAGCCGTTTGTGATTTATTGTATAGAAAAATACCTGCAAATGAACCTATCAGTGATGATATTTTATTTATTTATTTATTTAATACATAAACGGCTATCGCCTTTTATTGATGATTTGGATGGTGATAATGAAGAACTGGACTCAGGATTAGTCATTAAAATCGGTAATGGTGAGTTTGACCAATGACTGGAATATTAATGAAGTCGTAAAGAAAGTTCGTAGTGGTTCTTATTTTTAAAACAGCATCTTTGAAGAATGATACTATGCTTCAAAACTTTATTGAAAAGGAACATGGAAGAGAGCTTAATTTATTGTTTAGCTGCAAATCGCGTTGGAATAGTCTTTTAACAATGCTTGAGTGATTTGATATTTTAAAAAATAGCATCAAAAAATCACTCATCGACCTAATTCGAATAAATAATTCATAAAGTCTCTGGTCAATTTGATTTAAAAATACGAGTTTAAACATTGATCCCTGTAGTATGTTTTTTTTTTGTTATGGGTTAAGCTAAATAAGTCTAAGTTGATTTTTTTTTTAAATATTCCAAAATAGTACATACAAACAAACATAAATAACAACATTATAGAATATATTGCCCCACTAAACTAAAACTGTTCTGGGTTAAAACCAGAGATGTGCAAAATACTTTCAAAAAAGTATTTAAATACAAAATACAAATACTTTTGAATTTTTGTATTTCAAATACAAAATACTTTTTCAAAATACTTATTTAGAATACCTTTTACAAATAGTCGAACAAGGTGTAAGACAGGGGTATTCAATATTTCCAGCACTCTTTAACTATTATATACAGCGAGCCATTGATGAATAGATAGAAGAAATGAATAACTGGACAAGAGTATAGATAAATGGAGAAAGGGTTGACATGATTCGATATAGCATTGCTTGCAGATAATGAAGATGAGTTGAATAAAGTCTTAGGAAGAACTATCAAAATACAACATAAAAAATAAATAAAGACAATACAAAATGTATGGTCATTCGAAGAGATGAGGCGACTGCGAAAATAGTCATAAATGGAGTGAGTATCAAGCAGGTTAGAGAATTCCTGAACTTGGGCTGCAGAATAAATCAGGATGGATACTCCGAATCTGAAATCGTACGGACTACTGTAACATCATATTATATACAGGACTGCTCCAGACCTTTCTCGATCGTTTTCAGATGGTTTTTAATGTTGCCTCCGATTCATTTACAGAGAGAATCAGAGCTGCCACATCACTTCACTACTAAGAAGTCTACGCTAGCTGAGAGTCTCAGAGAGAGTGGAGTTTAAACTGTGTCTCACTGTCCACAAGGTAGCACACCACCCACTGACCTATTCCGCTGACAAAAATTTGAGTCGAAGACTGTGCTCAGCTTCTAATGCCGTGAACAAACTCGTAGAGTTCAATATTGCAAATACCTCTAAATTTACAGAAAGGAGAACCAGAGTCTCAGCGTCAATTGCCTGGAACAGATTGCCTGCAGACAAAGTTGAAAACGCTGCAGTTCAGAAGAAATCACAGCGCCCTTGGAATGGTCATGGATCATTCAACGGCGTCATGTATAATTAGTTCAATCATCATTATTATGTGTGTATATCTCAAATATGGAGTACTCTAATGGAAACGTTGTATTCGTAATTTAACAAATTGACAAAAAAAGCTTGCATACGCGCATATCAATTAATGGCAGAATTTTGTTTCAAACAAATAAAAATGTATTTTGTAAAAGTATTTTGTGTAAAATACAAAATACTCAAAAAAAGTATTTCAAATAAAATACAAAATACTTTTTACGAAAACGTATTTGAAATACAAAATGAAAATAAGTACTTTGTATTTTGTACTTGTGTTTTAAGTACTTTAATTTCAAATACGTCACATCTCTGGTTAAAACTATGAAATAAATAAAAATACAAGAATTCAATTTAAGAATATAAAAAAGTTAATTGTTAATTTTATAAATCATAAACAGAAGTGCCTTGTTTGTTTATTTTAGAATAAGTTTGAAGTGTAATTTTGTTTAACCGACTTTTTACAGATTCAAAACTTAAATTCATTGCCAGATAAGTAAAAAAAAGTGATTTTGACATGGCCTACTGACTTTTTGTTACCACTTTACATTTCCAATACAATCCCGGGACTAGTCCCGGGATCCCGGGATCAATTATAGATAATCCCGAAATCCCGGGATTAGAAAAAAGGGTCGGGATCGAATCCCCTAATTGTAATACATAATTACTCGTACTAGTGGTGCCGTGTGAAATTATATACAGCTTTCTTATGTACGAGCATACAAAAAAATGATTTCTTATTTATACCAAAAAAAAGTATATGATTACTTTGTTGCAAGTTAAAAGTAAAAAATTGGTAATTAGATCCGAAACATACAAACTCCTAATTACATAAGTACCTACTTAACATGGATACTAATGTCATTACGCAAATGTACATAAGTTTTTCTTCTTAAGTCATTATTTTTTGGTAAATTATTATTGTAATATCCCACATCAGTTAGTTTAAATACCTGGGACCATCTATAATGCCAGGGGGTAATGTCCGATCGGAATTAGGTACCTACTAATCCTCATAGGAGCTGCCAGCGGGGCTTTCCATAACCTTTATAAAATTTGGAGAGCATCAGTACCTATCTGTACTATCCCAATCCTTCGACATGGCTGTGAGTCTTGGCCTCTAACCATGGATTAAAAGTAGAAGATTTTTAAGTTTCGAAAATAAGTGTATTAGATGAATTTTGGATTTTATGTGGTATGAGCATGTCACAAATAATACTGTACGCCAGCACACTCAGTAAAGATATGTAGTCTATGTTATGAGAGGAGAGATGATGATCCTGGTTGGGTCATGTTTTGGGAATGTACTGTGATAGTTGGCTAAAAAGTGTACTGTTCTTTCATCCACGAGGGTTTCGACGGCGTGAATGTCCTTTTTCACAAAATACGTTCCTATAACAACGATATCAGAACGCTGGGAATGTCATGCAAAGAGGTGACTCAATTGATGCTCCCGAATGGAGCATTGATGGGCGAGAAGATGATGAATTATTTTAATATAGGACAAAAACGTACATTTAAAATGGTTGATAAAGTTGAAAAGTTATGGTTGGTATACTAATGCCTGCGCCAAATTTACACTCCAATTAAGCGAGAACATTTCTGTAATAATATTGTATAACTGATATGTATATGACACTGTTTTATTTTGCAATATTGTACCAATGAACAGTGAAGAATAAAATAAATGAATAAATAATAGTACTAACTTACTTCCGATGACTGAACAATCTTTGTAAAGTCTTGGAAAGAATGGATTTCGAAATCATGGGCATAAGATTGCTATAATATCGTTAGCATACAACTCCTAGTGACCAAAAATAGCACAGTTGTATTTTCACCATCAACGTAACACCTACTAAATTAAATCAATCTCGCGTGGTTCATCTAATGGCATTTATTTCTGGTCTTTCGTCACCTTGTCAGCCAGCCATATACCTAGTAATTTTTTTGAAGAGAGCCACATATAAAGAATGAGTATGTATTAGTATTTATTAAAAATATAGTATGTTTAATATTCTCCCGCTGTCCATCTATTCATCGCATTGTTCATGATGAATGGAGTATGGGCCATCTTACATTATACTCGCTTCATTATATCATTCTCTCGTGAATGGAGTTGCCACTCTATTAAATTGTATTCAACTTGTCCCATGAATGATCGAGTACCGTGTTAAACAAAATGGATATAGGTAGTTTACAATGGTATATTTTGGTAATGCCCGAATCTTTAAACTTTAAAGACATGTTAAATTTTTCTCTTTGTAATTCTGCATACACTACCTAATGATTATTATATTATTGGTAGCAATGTATTATACTACGAGTATTTTATACGCCCACTACATTATGTTCATTATGTTTAACATTATGATTACCTTTCAATTCGTTTGAATGCTTTTGGAATATTTTTCATAAACTTAATAATGTAAAATGTTACCGATAGAAACACATAAAAGTTCTGTGCTTAAATTTTTATATTGTAATGTATTATTTAATGTATATCATGCCAGCTTTTCAGATTTTAGCCGAATGCTCCATAGTTCGATTTGTGTTGTGAGCATATTGGTTTCTGTTAGGTGCACATAGGTTTTAAAATAAACTTTGATTATTAACAATTTTGTTGATTAATAAACAAAAAGATACTCTATTTAAAAAACAGCAAATTTGAGTTGATATGGCATAGATGTAATAGCGAAGATGACGCTCTTGAAACTTCCTGAACCCATAGATTCTCCAATTTTTATATTTAAATTTGGGTTAGTTGGAATTGTGCCTTGGAATCGAATGTGAGATCGCGCATTCGCGATTAACTCGCCCTATATTGATTGTATCTAACTTGAATGTATAACTTTAATGTAATTGTTTGTAATCAATGCACAGTAAGAAATGAATAAATAAAAAATAATTATATTTAAATATCGATAAAGTTTTAATTATTATGTCCCGACTAAAATAAAGTGTATTTTATTTGTTGGTTTCGTTATTAGTGTTCGTTGTCTTTAAATTAAGTGATAAATTTTGATGAAAAAGAAATATAAAAATCTTAAAAAAATGTGACAATAAAAACTTTTTAAGTAATTAATTTGTTTTGTAAAAGTTATAACATTCAATATTACAGGCACAAATAATAGTATACATAAATGTGCTCTTGAGATGATTTAATTACAAAAATACCGCAATATATGTAAGTGATCCAATAATATTAATAATAGTTGGTATACAAGTAACGTGTTTTTATGTATGTGATAAATATTTTTAAAGGATGTTAAGTATGTATAATGTATATATGCTACTGTGAACTTGGTTATTATTATATAATCAAGCGCATCAATACGTAATCTTTACTACTGCTTAATCGAATCAAGAATGCTTTAAAACGATGATCGGTGTCCTTTACCATTTTTACTACGCCGACACGGATAAGTAGAATGAGAATAAATTTTACACCCGTCTGATCTCACGGGAAAAACAAAATTACATAGCTAATAAAAGCCTCATCAATGGACTCAGCTAGTACGAAAACCCTACACGTAATGAAATTTATTGTTTTTTTGCTAATTACTTTTGGATATTTGAAAATAATATATTCAACAGCATTTAACAAAAATAGTAGGTATTGATTTTTATTTCGCAAGAGTTTTGGCAGACTAACCGTCCTTATTTCACAATAGGTAGATCGTTGAGGATATCATGTAAAAAGACACGCATTTTTTTTCTGGAATTAGAGGCTTGTATCCACTCTGTAGGTAGGTACCTACTCAGTGAATACATAGAGAAACATATTATATATCATCTTTTTTAAATAATCCTTGGCCGAATAGATAGCCTAACACATAGATATGTTAGGTACATGCAGCTAGTCTGCTGGCTACCCTACTTGTGGGATATGCCGCGATGGTGTAGTAGTGTTAGTATTATATTTATCAGGTGATACGTTCTATATTTCTGCAATTCACTCAATTTGGGTGGAATGCCTAAATGATAATAAAACGTTGTATATAAAAAACAAATAATACCTTTCCTAATAAACCAATAAGGTTCACGGAGATCAAAATAATATTAAAAGTCCGCGCATCTACATATTTATAACGGGTATCATTTTAAGATAGCCGATGGTACAAAATATTCGCACGGGTTTATTAACATTCAGTGCCTACATAAAAGAATGGAGCCAAAGAAACCTGTCTCATAGTTCTTATCAAGTACATACTGTCTAGTCGCCGATAGTCTAATGTAGTTTCTATGTCCCACAGTCCTTCTGATATCATTCCCAGACACCCCGTTAACTACCAATGTATTATTATAGACTACGATATCGACGTCTATTTTATTTTCTTGATTAAGTTGTATCGATGATGGAGACCTCACAAATCTATTAATTTGATTCATTACTATTTTTAATGACGAATTTATCTGTTAGTTGTCCTTTTGGGTAAACTTGTTTAACAGTGTTGATGGAATTATATGAAAATGAAATATTTTAGACATTGAAGATAATGTAACAAAGAATTCAATTTTTAACGTGGCTTTAGAATCAGTGTCAACAATTTTCACCTTAATATGAATAGGTAAGTTTACACATTACCATTTAGAGTCATTTAGAAAACGTACAGCTTGCATGTTTTATATGCAGCTGGTCTGCTGGCTACCCCACTTGTGGGATATGCCGTGATGGTATAGTAGTAGTACCTAGTAGTATTGCTATTTTTTTTACATTTTACCGTGTATTATATAGATTACTACAGTTGTAAAAGTGAACAAGAATGAAATTGAACAAACAACGGTAGCTTGGGCACATGGAATGAATGATGAAGACAGAATGTCTAAGAAAATATATATGGCTGGGAGGAATGGTGCTTGGAGAAATGGCCGTACGAGAATGAAATGGCTACTAGTACTATTGTACCATTATTCCCTATTCCAGTATCTAAGTTGTGGTCGATTCTTTCTGCCCATTCTGAAATGGGAGCATGGTGATTGATGGTGGTGATAGTTTTGATGATGGTAGTGTATTATTACCTAAGATAGTCTTATAAAAATATTCCTTGAACCTCGCCACTGGTGAAAATATCGTCTACATTGTTTATGTGATAACACGTCTCTGTCCTCTTAATTAAAAGTCTTTTTCAAGCGAACATCGAAAGATAATACTTTTATTCGTACTATAAAATCGTCATAACATTCAGCAATGAAGATAATACACATTTTAAAATTATAAGGGCATGCCTAGCTCTTTTTTATCTGCAACACTCTTTTATCATTTTTTTTTAATAAATATTATTTTTTAAACAAAAGTTTCCAACTATTTTAAATAAAATAAAATTATACATAATATCTTCATTTTTTGAATCACCTTATCATATCAGTGAAAGTTTTAATATAGTGGGTAGGTATTAAGAAAACTAGAAAATAAACAGGTGATCGATTGAATTCATAGAATAACCAAATAGCATTAGGTGGAAAATTAGATTTCGAGAAGTCCAGAAGTAGAAAGGATTGTTATTTCCATAAGAAAGTATCCTGATATTGCTTGTTTGGTGACACATCAGCAATTCTAATGAAATGAAATGAATGATTTTATCATACATATAATATAATTGTAAAAACATATAAAAAAGAAAACATATAAACCAACAGAGGTTCACTGTTACACTTTTATTATTTTTCACATTATCCACGTGTTCGGTAAAATAGTTTTGTATAATCCACACCTTTAAATGTTTTGATCCTTTTTTGTATACTATCCGCTTTAGCAAAAAGGCGTAAAAATGCAGATAGGCATTTCTTATCAGTAGAGACATTTCCTTGTGTCCCATGCCA
Source organism: Athripsodes cinereus (assembly GCA_947579605.1). Lineage (NCBI taxonomy): Eukaryota > Metazoa > Arthropoda > Insecta > Trichoptera > Leptoceridae > Athripsodes > Athripsodes cinereus. Next base: position 16,714,347 of record OX388310.1, read on the forward strand.
AAGAGAATTTACACTAAGGCTACAGGTGCCTTAGATTAGATTGTACTATTTATCCAATGTTATTTTTGAACGTACTTTCGCGTTAATATCATTAAGTCATTTTTTTAGTTAAATATATGTACCTGTTCAAAAAAAAACAGCGTGTAGATGGAAAATCTCCTTGAAAATCATATATTTCCGTTAATTAAATATATAAATTCACTCAATAGCAGAAAACCGAAAACTAATAGCAGAAAAATTAAAGCTTTTCTATGAAATCGTAGATAATATGAAGCTAGTGATAGTTGGTAATAACTAGATACCTACATATCATACATATTATTTTATTTTGTCTCAAAATAAAAACTCTTATTATTTGTTGTATGTTGTTAATGTTTATAAAAAATCCAATTTTTTTACTAAAATAACCCAAGCTGATGATAATGACGTTCATCTTCTTAGAAGACAAGATTCAAATAATATAATGATACAGATTGAAATAATGAGGTATTTGTGGTGAAAAAATTGCAGTAACCCGTGCTGCTGTTGTTTAAAATTATGTTCCAAAATATTTTCAAATGAATTCTCGCGCGGGAAAAAATCAACATTCCATTAATCTGTTTTCAAAACTTGCGAAGATAATTTTGAGGAAAGTAATTTCTATGTAGGAAAAAGTGAAAAGGACTTTATTAATGAAAGTATGTTGTGTCCTCCTCTGCACTGCTGTGTACTGAATGTAATGCGATAATTAAGGCGTTCCATTTTTAAAATTTATTTATCATGTGTTGTGCGACATATTACGAAAGTAAAGAAAGAACACAGTAAGTAAGATTTTTTAAACAAAAAGTTGAACCTGGTTTGAAATATTAGGCCCAAATTCATGTTTATATTTCAAGTACTTTTGCAACTAACACGCTTGCTTAAAAGTTATATAAAAATATTTTAAGGCTTGTTTTTATCTGGATGTAATATTTCTACACATGTATCAAATTCACTAATAACACATTTATAGTGTGTTATGTCAAATAATTATTTAAAATAATGATATTTATTTATTTATTTATTCTTTTCGCACATCATCATTATATAACAGTGTAATCAAAACAATATAAAATTAAAAAAAACTAGGACGATGTGCAGTGGCGAGATTATTACTATAAAGTGATTTCTTCCATCTAACCACGACTCATTGAGATAAACCTAGTTAAGACAAATTTACTTACAAAACATATATACAAAACATCAATACACAACAAAAAAAAGAACAATATTTAAAATAATATTTGACACACACCCAACATGTGGTAGGGATTATGGATAAGAGGAGGGGGGGGGGCTAGGGAACGGATACTGAGTTAGAAGATAACATTTTTCCCTTTACAGAAGATTTAAAAACATTGAGCGATTGTGAAACTCTATGCAAAGAAGGAAGATTGTTCCAACAACGAGCACCATAAACTGAAATTGATATTCGTATTTTCGAGTGTAATACGTGGATGACTTATGTCTTCTCTCCTTCTTCAAAACGAAAATAAAATTATTTGTTTGTTTTCAACCTGTTTATGGAATTTTATGTTAAAGTTATAACATACAAAACATTTAGTTGGATATGATTAAAAATTTCTTACACACCTATTTGTTTTATAAAAATCGCAATTATACAATGAAGAAAGTAGTTAAAAATACCTTAATAAAGACTAATTTAATTATCACTCAAAGGTCTTAGAACGCTCATCATCAGCTTTTAAATCTAGTTTCCATGAAAAACTACTTAACAATTTTTGTTTGAATCCCAACATTTTGATCTCTTGCAACTTCCTTCCGTTCAAATCGGGATGCTTTTAGTTCAACCGGATAAGTATTTATATACGGACAAATATATAATATTTAAATACATATGTTTGTAAATTTATTATTATCGTTCACCTTTTCAATAAAAACACAAAAAATTTAAGATGAGGAGGTACACATATTATGTGTCTTCAGTGTTACATATATATTGCAAGGGTATCAAATATGCGAAAAATGTATCAAAATTAATTTTTATGCATTGCTTGTTTCCTGTGTACCGAAAAAGTTTAATTTATTAATACTTATTGCAGTACATGTGCAACGATTTGAATTTTATTAAAACTGTACGTAAACCTTCATGTTGTGTAGCAGTTTTTATTTGTCGATGACATAAATATTTTCTTTCTTTTTTTGCATCCATGATATTTTGTAGGTAGGTACAACTTGGAGAATTTTCGTTGGAAGAGCTGGAACATAGTATCTAAAAAATAAGAATTATTTCAAACTCGATATCCTGTCATTACAATAAAGATGCAACTAAATAATAAAATTATTTTATTGAAAACAATTGAGAAATATGATATTCTAACTTGATAAAATATTGATTCATAATTGATTTGATCGAATCGAATAAAATTATTGTTAGTAGATACTCGTATACCTAAGATATTTATGTTGAAATATGTATGAATGTTCAAAACTTCGTTAAAACTTTTGAATTTATTCCAATGAAAGTAATTCGTATTCTGATTTTGAACTTGAATCAAAATGACGAAAACGCTTTAAGCATAGAAGATCAACCATGAAGAGCCAACAATATGTACCTACTTGAATTATTTATAGAACTCATTTCTATGTATGTAACAACATAAGTTCATAAGTAGGTACTCGTACATCTCGATTTTCTGTTTTTATGTGTGCAAATAAAATAAATGCACCTACCCGACATAATGCATGTGAGAAAAAACTAATTAATACTTTACCTCAAAAATTCAGTGAACATTGACGGCCGATTTGACGCAGAGTTAACGCCCTTGCCTTTGAGTCACGAAGTCCCGGGTTTGATTCCTGTTCAGAGGAAAAATGAAGAATAACGTTTTCATATTGTCCTGGGTCTATGTGTTACATTATTATACGAGTTTAGTGCATTGTATATGCGTGTATAGTCACGTTAGTAATCATAATATAAGATTTATAAATTAGATTGGGACTGACACGATCCTTGTGAATTGTCTGTGCAAAAAAAAGGATAATTTATCAACCAACATATTAAAATTTTGTCTGATTGATAATAGCTTCTCTTACTATTCATAAGGAGTTCCGAAGTACGTTATCTTAACACAAGTACATATATGACATACTTGTTGCGATGGTAAGTAAATATTTTTTTATGTAAAATAATTGTATGGATATTTGTATATCTGTGAGTTGTAGGATAGTAATTAGTAGGTATATCAAATACTTTTTAAATGAACAAGTGTATGGACAAGTTGATTTATACTTGGGAGACAGGAATTATTATTGATCTGCCGACAATAGAGAGAAGAAGAATCTTTGTACTTTATTAAGTTCATTATCATTCAGAAGACGGTGCCATCAAACGACGAGATGTTCAGATCGGAAGTTGAACATATTATAATTAGATAAATAATTAATATACACGCGTAAAAACACTTGATAATAAGTATAAAATAAATACCTGACACTCTTTGTAGGTATATTCTACACCTATAGAATTGACATTTACGCCAAGAAATACCTTTTCATTTAACACCAATTAAAACTAACGGGTATACGTGAAATAACATTTTTTTTATTCTAATAACTCGGTATATTTCAGAGCTAAGTTTTCTAAATATACTTTTTATTTTACTTGATACCTATGATTGTATTGAATTTACTAACACAAAATAATTTTATATTTTAAAAATTATTGAATTCTTCGCTGCAAATTTTTTCTCTTAATCTTTAAAAAAAAGAGTTTAGATTAAGTGGTATAAAGCAGAAGTTTAGATTTCTCAATAAAAATCACATATTTCTTTAGAACCTCGTAAGATTAAAAAAAAACTGGTAAAAAAAACATCTTATAATGAATGTGTAAAGAAATATCAGTCTCCAGAAACAACCATTTTATTCAAATCAGTATTTAGTAAGGCTTTCAAAAATATCTCATAGGCTTTATTTAGCTATTAACAGAGTTTGCACTGTTCTAAATTTTTCACAGCTTCCGCGGTGTACCTAATTGTATTAACGACATACAATTACATCCGACTATGTAAAGAGCATTCCATTAATTGATTTTACTTGTTCACACTAATCACCGACACTAATCAAATGTTCATTAACGGTCCAGCAGCCTTGTCTGCGATCATTTAAATTACATAACACTCAAGCAGTGTAATAGATATGTCTGTGATATTAGGTACATAGGTATAACATTCTAACACAAATCGAATCTAACACTTTACAAAATTAGTACTTAATAACAGGTAACTACTTCATCTTTTAACTTTTCGGGAATAGTGTTTTTCTTATCATCATATAGTTAAATTTCATTATTTTGAAAGTTAGAGAACAGCTTCATTAGCAAAGAAAAAATAAGAAAATTTTTGATAGAAATTAACTATGTATCATTACTACAAATTAATTGTTGGGCAAACAAAACTTGAATAGAATAGCAACTAAAACGTTTACTTACCTATTTCTTTATCATCATTTTACTTCATTTGACTTAGACTGGTAGGTACATGTATATGATGTATACTAACCTTTTAATTTACCTTTCACCAAGTCCCTTTTACTAAACCAATCACATTGCGAAATTCGTAAAACAATAAAAAAAATGTGAATATTCTGAACTTTCTTTTTACTAGCTTAGATAATTTCAAATGTATCAAAGATGTCATCAGATGTTGGTAAATTCTTAGTAAAAATCATTTCTTAACAATTTTGCATATTTTTTCCTTCTTTTCTTGGCTAATCAATCAAATATTTTACTTATAACTATGTGGGTATATTAAAAACCATGTAAAATTTTATGGTTTTGTATGAAGACAAAAGTTAGCAAATATTTTAAAATACGAACATCTTTGAAGATATTAATTTTATAATAGGGATAAATCATTAAATACACAAAGCAATTTATGAAAATTCAGTCAACTTTAATTGTTTTGTCACGAGTATTGTTAAAAAAAACATTAAATATTATAATTACAAAATATAAAAACCTACAACTAATTTTCACTGGAAACGGTAAATAACTTAATATTACTGACTAGATAACATTTATATAAACTATTTTGTACATAATAATAATATGATAAAATTAAAGTAAGTCTTTTTTGATAGTAAGTACTTAGTAGTTATTTTAGTAAAAATATTGTCGCAATAATAATAATTTAGAAGGCACCACTGGATGTAAGGCACTGGTCTCAGAGTGGCCGAGTACTCGGAGGTTTTATTCTGAAACAACAAGAAGAAATAGGTATACATTAGTATGTTAATCCAATAATTGCATTTCAGATGAGCATTTTTGTATTGAACATTTATAAACACTAGTATCAATAATTACTATTTTTAGATTGAATATTTATTTACCTTTTATTGATTATTTTTGCTGCCACCAGGATATAACATCTAAGAGCTCTTCATCCATAGGGTTGAGGGTTTGATGTGTTTCATATTTCTCAATGGGGAAATATGTATTCATTGGATATCCTGTTGAAACATCAGAGCTGAATGATGGTGCTGGTGATGAAGAAGTCTCCGACGTTGGCGGTGTCTGGTCCAATAAATACCCATGATCCAGTCTTTGCGATGCATCCATCGGAATAGGAGTAGATGTATAATACATGTGATTTTCTTGGTTTTCACTTCTGTTGCATGACTCCATACTATCGTCGTTTTCTTCTAAAAGTTGTTGTAGATATCGAATGTATTCGACAACCATTCTCAGTGTATCAACTTTGCTTAACTTTTTGCTTGCACCTCTTCCTGCATTATTTGACAAGGCTGCTACAACTGCTGGTGGAAGATGTTTCCTCAAAGCCGCAAATCCATCATTGACTTGCTTCACTCTGTTTCTTTCTCTAGCATTTCTTCTAATTATAGAAGCTGACTGATGGACTGAATATGGTCCTTGCTTATAATTTGCCTTCTTCCGACATCTCATCAAATCGGTTGTAATATTCATTTGTTGATAGTTCGTCATCTTTGCTGGAGCTGGAGCAATTGGAATTGTCTTCTTATCCATAGTTTTCAATTGATTCAACTGCGGATAACCAGTTGAAACTATAACACAATTATTTTGTCCAGGTATAACTTGAATTTCGTTTAACATATCGATCACTTACACAAATTAAAGTCTTAAAAGTTTTACGAATAAATTATTTCACTTACGATGTAAACAAAACAAGTTTATTTCTTAAAAATGTCGACGCAACCTTCCCGTCTAATGTATCGCGTACAACTAAATATATGATGTGTTGGTTTGAATTCCCGGCTAGTGTATATTATAATAAGGCAGGTATTGTTATAAACAGGTAACAGGTAAAGAATAGGAGAGCGCGTAGTGCGTAGTGCGAACTAGTCCGTGGTTAAAACTCGTATGAGCCCTTTACAAAACCTCCCCTTATTTTTGTAGTTGGACTTTTCGGTTCAGAGGATCCGCACTAGTTTAATAACCAGGTAGACAAACGGCAGCTGGGCTATTTGAATTTTATTGTAACAGGTTTTATTAAATACTTATCAGTGTTCTATAAGAAATGAAAAAAATGAGTATCTTTATATTTAATACCTGTTTTAAGAACTTTTATATTTATTATAGATTGGTAGAAAATAACACTAATTTTCAAAAACGGAAAATCATTTCAGTAGAAGAAAGCCTTACCTACACATTCCTTTCCATTGATTTGATCTAAATTCATCGGAGGTTCTTTTACATTTTTGAAGCAAATATTTATGTTGCATCAGCATTTAAAATCATAAGGTATTTTTAACTTACCTAGCTCCTTCATGAATGAAATCAATTTTTAGGGTTGTTTGGCAGATATATCTATTAACATATAGGTACCTGCTTTCATTGGCTATTTTTTCACCATTATAAAATAATAAAATTCGTAAAACTAAAAAAGGATATTAATGCAAAATATAAATTAAGCCCTTGTTCCATTCACGTTCTACAGGTAGTCTCTTATTATCCCCACCCCAGGGCCGGCCGCTCGTGGCGGGCTCGCGACTGGCAGGTGTGGTAAAGGCCCGGTGCGCAAGGGAAAAATAGAGAGGGACAGAACAACATCACCACTGAACTCTTCATAACCATAATAACAATAATAATAATAATAATGAATGGTCACTACTACTGCTAGGTACTAAAGGTTTTTTATAATAAAATATGATATTTTATTAACATTATAGTAGATACACTTTATTATTATTTTTATTATTCGAACAACCCTAATATTATAATTCCATGTCCAGATACCTCACGTAGAAGAAATTGAACAATCACATATACGTAATTTAGGGTTAATAAATTATTATAATACCTACTCACTTTTATTCAAAGATGAATTATTATTATATTTAATTCTAGTTTGGCGTCTAGTGTGAACTTCAAACAAAAATACCATATTCCACAGTCTAATTTTTATAATAATGATCTTGTTGTTTTTTTAATGATAATGCGAGGTTTGATCAACTCAAGATCCAATTGTGATTCATATTGTACACAATATCCAAGTACCTATATGTGTCTTCATATGAAAATACAGATATACAGTTTTTACTTGTTCTTAAATTCCTATTTAAGAAATGGATACATTTCTAATCTAAGATAATTTTTACGACATTGGATTAAAAACGTTTTTTTTTTATTCCTTACCTACTGTACATTGATTACATTCAAATTAGATACCTACAATCAATATACAGAGAGCGAGTTTATCCCAAAGGCGCGATCTCTTCCAACTAACCCATTATCTATCTATCTATACCATCATAGTGTCTTCTGCTATGAAATAACAAGAGAAGAATATGCAAGTTATCTTCTATATGTCAATCGAAAAATAGATATTCAGAATGGGTGTCTCAGATGAATAGGTGATTAGAAAATGTTTAAATCTTATTCGCGATTAAAATATTGTTTGCATAAATTAATTTATAAAATATTATATTGCACTGCATACCTATACCTATCTATATATATAGGTAGATAATTTATATAATTTCATAATTTGTTAGTGTAGGTGGGTACTACTGACGCTTTTGTTGTAAGCTTGTTCGAGGTTTACTTTTTCTTTTGCCAGCTTGTTTGTGTTTAAAATAAATATTTCAATAATTGCACTAGTTGTGTTTTAACAACAACAAAAAAGTTGCTTGTTAAAACGTAACATCTACAGATAAAGTATTTAGAATAATAACTAATTCCAAGTTAAATCTCAATTTCATGCAATTAAACAGATTGAAATAAATTATAACATGTGGAGAATACTAAAACAAATATCTTCCAAAATCATAAACACGCGATGTGTTAAAAGTTTCTAAAAAATAATTTAACAAAAAATTAACTACTATAGGTAGATGTTGTTTTAATGTTTAACTTTTTTTGGATTTTACAAATATCCCTAAGCCTCAAAAAGGTTGAGATGCAAATATTTAACATAGCTACAAACCGCTATTTTGATCCATAATTATATGCATCTATTTTTTCTAATACATTATTAAATACCTACCCATTTCACGGTAGGTGCCCGAATTCAACAAATATGTATTTTTTGATAATAAAAAAACTATCCAATATAGCAGCCAGCCGATCAATAATCTACTACTGATGTTCTTGGTAAAATTTGTTTTTTTTTTTAATAATTAAGGTAGGCGAGAAGGATTATACCTTAGAGCCTGTATGTTATTAAGTTGAAGAATAAAAATCAAAATGTTACTATATGTACCTACTAAGATAGCTATGTAGCTTATACAAATATACGTTTTATTATTGATTTTATTTTGATAACATCGATGTCGTAGATAAATTATCGTTTCTCATAGCTTTTTTCTGCTGACAATCACACAATAGAAACAATTTTCTGGTTTGTAATGCAACTGTTAGTTTTATGCTTAACAATTATTACTTAAAAGCACTGAACCATAAAAATGCCATTAAAGAGAAATAATCAACAATATTACGATGATTAAAAATGTATAGGCACAAGAAAAAATAAGACTTTAAATAGATGAAATGTAACTAGATACTTATAAGAATCAAAAGTTCCCAAGTTTATTGTGATGTTGGTATTGAATATTTTTAAATTCACAAAGAGTTCCGCGCATCATTAATCATTCGGAACTGATGCTGTGATCTTCTTTGATGACTTTTCTGACAAATAATCTTGACTAATGCGGTCTTGGTCGAAGTTCAATTGGTTCAGGGTTCATGGATCGTCAGTCAAATGGTTCGATATTACCGAGCTCAGGATCAACCGCAGGCAGTTTCAAAAAATGTGAGAATGCCTGATATTAAGAAAAATAAATACAATTTACATATATTACTAATTCAGAGGGACATGAACTGTGGCTCATACGTAGAGCTGAAAAGACTGGCTGAGAATAGAGTCGAATGGAGATGAAAAACCAAACTCGTTGCAGACCAATCCAATGGATTGTAACTCATTATATATACTTATTCAGAGACATTCAACAAGCACAAAAATTTGTTCATACAACTTATTTTCAAATAATTTATGTAACCACCTTTGGGTTTTTTGAAGACGGTAGGTATTGAAAATATGTTTGATAATCTTATCTTCTAATTAGAAATTTCTTTGAAACAATATCAGAAAACTTATTAGTTGGTATCTGTTAGATATTATATTTTCCGATAATTATGTAAAATCAATTGATGGTAAGTAAGGTGAGTTTGTGAATAGCTCTTTTTATTTTTATCAAAATGTTCCTACTCGTAGTAAGTTTAGAACATTGTTAATTTATTATCACCTAAGACTAGCCCTGTAAATAAAGTAGCGTAACGAAGAAGCTCTGATTTTGTTTTCCTGTGTATGAAATTACTTTTATTCAGAGCATAATATCACAAAAGAAACTTGTTAGATTTATGTTTGTTGCCTATTAGATTCTATTTGGAAAACGTTACATAGTGGTATTCTAATTGATTAATAATATATATTAATAAATTCAAATTACGCCTGATGAAATCATTGAATAAAAAATATTCAATTGACATTCTCACATTAATTAGTAATATATATATATAGGTACCTACTTCGGTAACAGAATAAACTGCGACGGACACTCCTAATCTGAAATCGTAGGCAGGATAAACCAGACAAAAATTGCTTTTAACAAAATATCTAAAATGGAATCCCTAATATTGACTTAAATGTAAGGATGAAGCTTATTAACGTAATGAAAGGCATGTGATTTGAAAACTGGCAGAAGATAGGGAGTAGGTAATGAAGAAAAAAACTACGCTTGTATCAGACCAACTTAATGAATTGTAACCCACTACATATAGCTAGACTTGAAAAATCGTCCACAATAATCTATACCTACACTATCTTATACCCTCACGCCGTTTCCCAGGTGGGGTAGGCAGAGAGAACGGAGAGCCATACAGATCTATCCGTACACACTTCCTTCGCTTCCTCTACATTCATCCTGTTTCTCATACATGCATGCCTATTTCTCTTACTCAGTACGCATTCTTCCTTTAGAATTTGATTCACGTGCTCAAGACACGTAGTTCTTGGACGTCCGCGCTTCCTTACATCCCTTATTTCAGATAGTTACACCCTCTTCGTCACCCTTTCATCTCGCATTCGTGAATGTTATGCAGAGTATCTACAATTTTACATTACAATGTTACATACATACATCTTCTTCCCCTTGTCCTAGTTGGGTCGGGGGCCCATTGCGCCTAGGTACCTCCTCCAGAGATCCCTGTCCACCGCTGCTTCCAGGACCTCTGGCCACTCCAAACCAAGTCTTTCAACACACAAGTTTGACACCTGCCCTTGCCAGCTTCTTCTAGGGCGGCTTCTTCTAGGGACAATGTCAATTAATTAATTTATTTAATATTATAAGTAGGTACCTACACAAAATTTTACCGATAAATAGATTAACCAAATACCCAATGTAAACTATGAATGTTGCAGAAAAGCTTTAGGAAATTACATTAAATGAAACTATAATAATTCTTCATAATTCATTATTAACTTCTTCTTTGTTGTCGGTCCCTCAGTGCTGAGGATCGTGACCATAATTTGTATAGGTGTGCACAAAATGCTTCCAGCGATTTCGATCTTCCGCTCTTCGCAGCGCCTCATGCAAGGTCCCCCTCCCCGTTGCCCCCTTCTCATTGGTGCGCGCCCCCTAGCTCTATTGCCCTCCACACTTCCAGTCAAAACAAGTCTCTCCAGGTTGTCTGGTCCTCTCCGTGCGATGTGCCCAAAGTACTGCAGGACACGGCGCATGCATATGGTTGACAACCGTTCCTTTATATTCAGTTCTTCGAGAATGGACGAATTTGTTCTATGTGCTGTCCACGGTATGCGCAGCAGACGCCTCCAGCACCACATTTCGAAGGCATCTTAACTACGACATAAAAAACAATATAATATATATTTTTTTGTAAAAATAGTAATAGAATTAATTGAACATACCTATTAGGTACAAGCAAAAAAAAGTAATGTCAAATTTAGTGGATGGACTTAAGACCATCATTTATTTCAAATACACCTCAGATAAGTGTAGGTACTGACCTACCAATGTATTGAAGATAATGAGGCATATCAAATGAAATGTTTAAAAAAGGGTTAAAAATCTGTTCATTGTTCACACATATTGTATTGTTGTTGTGTATAATCACATTGTAAGAATGAAAATATCTTCAAAACAGCCAACTACACCGCTATGTTTCAACAAAGCCTCGAATCGAAGCCTTGTTCCGAATGCGCGCATATGAGAACACTGTGTCGATAGTTATAATGTTATGCCGCAATTTTAGCACAGTCATACTATTAGACATAGTAGGTATCTAGAATGTACTTTTTTAAAAGTATCTAGAAATAAATTTACTAAATGTATGTTTACGAGTAGGTACATAAAATTATTCATGCAAATAACAGTTATAGAAATGAAATAATTAAAGACATAAATATATTTACTTTAATAGGATTGCACTGAAAATACTCACGACTTTTTTAAACTAGAAACATTTTCTCTGGTTAAGTAGGTACCTACAAAGCACAAATCATTTTTACAGACTTTTTATTTGTAATGAACAAGGAAGACTTTTTGGCGCACTAATATTAGGTATATTGTCAGGTACGAACATTCGAATGAATCTATATTTTTTATATTCTATTGACACGAAGAACATGACTATCCTCCAGGTCACTCATAAATGAATACATAGATGCCCTATATAATGATAATAATAGAGAGAACGACGCGACGGATAAACGCGTATGTATAACGTGCGGGTAGTCTTTTGGCTAGATATCTTGATGCTATATGGACTTCTTACTGTAAAAAATAGGCATGTTTTATGTCAAATATCTACATTTAAAAAATATTTATCGACGCCGTAGTCGGCCTGTGTCAATAAAAAAGAATTATGAAATATAAATGATTGATCCCTCATTAGCGTTTTGATATAAAGGATCTAGGGATCTAGGCGATGTGATGTTTCTTTTTTACAAAGATCATTTCATTTTATACCGCGGCGCTCTTATTATTATTGTTCCCAATAATAAAGTGTATAATAATATGTATATTTTTATTATGTTAAATATTTCTTCTATCAGTTGTGGAATCCATCAAAGGCTATAGAGGAATGTCAATTGGTGGAATATTGGAGGAATTCCTGATTGGATATTTTTATATTAGGTATTTTCAATAATACACATATTTTATTATTATTATCATCATCGATGCTTGTGAGTTCTAACATTTCTTGCTTATTGTTTTATACACATGCTTTTATTGATATCAGGGCTGTTCATATCTACGCAGGGAATAATACAAAGTAGAAAACAATATTTGCAATCAAAATGATCTGGTATTATTTTTTAACAATATGGAAACTTGAGAAAATAATTGCATACATAAATAATACAGAATGATGTAAAAAGATTAAAATAGCAAAATTAGACAAATATTGACAGCTAAATAAATCAAAGCTATAATTATTGTATTCTATGCATTAAAAAAGACAAGAATTTTATTTTTAACAAACACAACATGTTTCTGCGGTATAATGCTTTCTAGAGGAAGAGAACACTTGCTGCGACTGTGAAGAGGTACCCACTGATCCAGACTGTCTGTGAGGATGATGACCGGTAGATGGCTAATGACAAGGCGATATACGTCGCTGCATACTGAAGTGGCATGAACCCGTCCAAGTCCGGACCCGTAAAGTAAGTAAGTGTTATTTCAAATCTGGACAAACATCTTTTTATGTAAACTACATTTACATGGTTTGTGCACCATTTTATCATCTTTCTACATATTTTTACTATATAAATTCAAACGAAGTCTGAAAAATAAACGAAAATTGACCCGAATAATATAATCCTACTTTCCCTTTGGAATTCCGCCCTGTGATTGTAGGACTTCGTGTATCTCCAAACTATTTCTATCAAAGTGTTATCACAAACACAGTCGGGTCCGACATCATGTTTTTATTTCATAAGTGTCACGTGATCTGAGAAATATTTCAGAGATCCATCAATAATTCATAACATAGCCAATTAGAATAGTTTCAATTTTAGATCTAAATATTTGTAAAATATTTTATATCAGATTAATGTTTGATTCGCAAAAATCTTTTAAATTTTAGAAATAGGTACATAACAAACTTATTATAAAAAAACGAAAATTTAACTCATGTCAAGAACTCATTATACATAAAATAAATAAATAAAAATAAAAATTATACTCGTGCATTAATAGTCATACCAGTTTTATAGTCAACTCAGTTTCCATTTATTCGCAAGTGGTCTCTAATTTATATTTAATCACTGACAAAACACACGAATCGTAAAGTATTCTCTTAAAATTTATGGAGACTTCTTAATTTTTATATAGGACAAATATCAAATACCTATAGATAATCCTATATTTCTCGATGTATTCAGTAAACGATTAATTCAAATCAAAGCAAATTAGGGGAGCCCCATCTGGTAACGGAACATTTTAAAATTAATTAGGTACATCTACCTAATATCCACATTTACAAGAAATCTAAAATCCATAAATCACAACGATCCAAAATTGAGAAAATATTATTAGTGTTCCCACAGAAAATAGCTCATTATTATATTTTTATTAAGTATAGTGCACAACGAGAACATCATTAATTAGACATGATTAATATTCGCCTTCAACGGAAGTTACATCGTGTATCAAACATTTAGTATGTAGTTCGTAAGAAAAGAATTGATAACAATATCATATTGTACTCAGTAGGTATCCATTGATATAATCTACCGTATAAGATTTGATATGCAAAGTCATTGTAAGATAATTAGTTATTCCACTGTATGGGAAGCTGGAAACCCTTTTCTGGTGTTCGTGGTAGTCAGCCTATGTAATATTTTATTTACCTACGTAACTAAGTATGTATTTATTGACTATATGATTTGTTTAAGAAAGCTGGTATTTTTGTGAATGAGTTGTTCGTTCCCATGAATAGTTGTATAATAATTTAAAGTTTATTTGCTACGATAATAAAACACATTAAGTCAGTTTTATAACGTAATGTAGGTACTAGGTTTGTGATTTAATTTCATCAATAGTTAGAATAATTTGAAAGTCCATGCGTTGATGTTTTTACGTACAACCTCAAAAACTTTATTTATCCATCACAAAAAAGTAGGAATTACTTACTACACCGTTGCGGCAGACCCGTAGCATGGAATAAACATCAAAGTTGTCCTCTCTCCGTATCAACAAAAAAGAAGGCATGCGGAATGGGTGGCATAATATTTTGTCGCTGAATTGAAGACCTCTCAATTTTTTTCGAACACCTGCCTTTTACGGAAATCCTTGAAAACTTATGGACCCATTCTTTGCCGAAAGCTCCACGGTATATAAAATGCATTTTGCTAAATAAATATTTTACTGCGAACACTAAATAAATCATCCGTAGATTAGATAGTATATAGGTTTAATAATAAAATAAAAGTATGGTATGTATCTCATGTGACAATGAGGTATCGGCATTTATAAATGCATTATTTGATATATTAAACCATCTTTATGTTTTCTGATCCAGGATCCTCACTCGATGCACAAGATTTTTTACAATTACAATGAACAATGACTGACATGTTTGTAAACACATAAAGCTCTTTGTGTACGTGCATTGATAGGTATTATTAGGAATCATAATATATGATAGTAATGATATTATATGTATATTTATAACCGTGATACCTATATCAAATATCATTATCACTCTATCATCATTTATTTATGGATTGTGGATCAATAATGTTATGTACGTTTGTTCACTCTGTAACATAAAGTAATACCTAGATATTATATACTTATTGTCAGCCTGGTCAAAATGATTTCATTGTAATGATTTGTTGAATCTCGGAATAAATATTAATATCTATTATAATTTATTTTATTTATTTATTTCTTTATTTATCTCTTGGTACAATTATAAATACAAACATATGTATACATTTCATTATTATACTTATCAAAATTAAATTACAAACAAATGTTACTATTACACAAAATATACAAACATACATACAATTATATCAGAAAATGAGATTACAACTTAATATTCTAATACATACATGTATACATACAATAGAACCATACATCATCTACCATGAGATCCCACCAGGCAGAGCCTGTATGTGGGAATACCTACTAATATCAAGTTTTATATTCCTACCTGTACGTAACTATAAACATGTATGTGTCCTTTAAAAGAATACATAAATAATTGCAGTGTACTGTGTATCTTGTAGTATACTCTACATATTATATACACACAGATAAACATGTACCTATACAATTATTTGTGTTATTTCTAATATTTTTATATTGAATATATTTATACGTAATGAGAGAGTTAGTTCATCACTTTCCACAATTCCACAACATCGTTATGACTGAAATCTCTCTCTATTTAAGAGAATCTCTCGGAATATTCAGAACCTAGTAAGAAAATTAAAGTAGTATTTATAAATGTTAATTATATAACTTGGACGTAGCTGAAGAATGATAAACGTGGAATAAATGTTGTGAAGATGCAATCGCTGAGAAGAATGGTTGGTAAAACGTTGCGTCTGAGGATTTTAAGAGAATGAGCGGATCGAGAAGAATATTGTAGATACAATGTGCGTAAATAAGCTGCGATATGTGAAGCGAATGGATGTCGAAGAGGACGCCTATTTAAACGAAGGGGTCTAAGAAAGTGTGGATGGTCGAGAGCTACGAGAATATATGAGAAAGTGAGAAAGAGGCGTGCGTACATATATGGGAAATTCTATAAATGTAGAGGAAGCAAAGTAACTATGTAGGGATAGACCAGTGTGACGTTCCATCCTCACTGCCTACCCCACTAAGGTATAGTTTAGCTTATTAATGCAATTATAAAGATATGTTGTCATAATTTCAATATTTACATACATTTATTCCAGACACATTCCCGTATACCCATGCATATCATAAATTCATTATAGAGAATAGATATCCTATATAATTTTACATTTATAGGATATACCTACTTTTATTTGCATTCACAACTAAAATTTCGATAACTCGATCACTTTAAATATAAACATTTTCTACATATGGATTAAAAACGCAATCGTCATTGTATTGACTGGTTTTGTGCACATCATTCCAAATATTGTTATGTGATATATTAAGCTTACCATGATCCGTCTAATGTAGACGAAGCCACGCGCCGAAAGCTCATGCGGGGTGGATGAATGCCATCAAATTGTGATGACTGTATTGAAAGAAATAATACATGATAATAAATACCTATCTAATTAGGTTTATAGTGTATTTAAGATTTAAATAATTTGACTACCCATATCATGATTAAGCATATTAGATTACAAAGGAACCCATTTGTTAATATTATTTATGAGTACTGTGAAAGACTTAATAAACTAAGTAGGTATTTGTTCGAATGCTGTTATGTAAGCATGTTTATCTATATAGATAAACACTCATCAAAGGATATTATTGTTCTCTTACAGGTTTCGTAAGAAAACAATAATATCGTTTATGTATTTCCATCGTAATTAACAATAATTATGGTCAATGTTGTGTCCATCCGTACTTTGACAGATGATTCTCCTACAGGGGTATTGTAACATGGACTTCAATCCTGTCTATCTTGCAAGAAGTGGCGTACTGATAATATTTATTTTTGACTTCCAAATCATTCATTAACACTTCCTTCTAAAACACAGGGACTAGGATCTATCATATGAAATATCTTTACGGCAATGGAGTTACTTCTTCCAATGACATTCCTAACGTTCTAACATCCTTGTATGGGTAAAAACGAAGGTATGTATTTTGAAATGGGGAAGTCCTAGTCATGAGAAATCTTATAGGTAAAAAAGGCATTATTGACAAACTATCATCGGATATACTCAGACACCACCAGGCTAGAGCCATCCATTGACTTGAACAGTACGAATTATGTTGATTTTTGTGAAACTTATGCAGTATAAAGTGTACTAGTCTTATAACCTTTTCTAAATTCTTTTCCCATGAGCCAATACGTAAGAGAACATTATTATACAGAATCATATTATTAAGTAATTTTATATATTGTTCAAACGTATTAAGGAGGTTGTATAAACGGCAACTAATTGCATTGTTAAATGAAATATCACTAACATAAAACAATTGAGGAATCTTTTAAAAAATTACAATTTCTTATTATTTTCTCACATTTACACGCCAAATGATCTTAATGAAGACAAAGATACATAAATTTCATGGAAAATAATTGAACGAATCAATATTTATTTTAAATTTTACTTTTTATGATTATATTTATATCACATATAAGGTAAGGAATCGATGAATGGGACTTAATATGATACACACACGTGTGTGTGTGTGTGTGTATGAAATCTAAGTGAACCAGGACAAGAAGGTATAAGTTGATTTGTCGTTTGCACTTTTAATATGATACACACACGTGTGTGTGTGTGTGTGTGTGTGTGTGTGTGTGTGTGTGTGTGTGTGTGTGTGTGTGTGTGTGTGTGTGTGTGTGTGTGTGTGTGTGTGTGTGTATGAAATCTCAGTGAACCAGGACAAGAAGGTATAAGTTAATTTGTCGTTTGCACTTTTGCAGATCTACAACATTCGGTATTCAAACCTAAATTTATTATTATTATTATTGGACAATATTATTAAAGTGTCGTTTACGTGCCAAAGCACCTCAAGGTGAAATATACACAAGTTTTCGAAATACATAACGATTATTAAAAAAAATCTACTCTCTCCCTCGCTAGGCTCAAATTTATGTGCAATTATACAAAAGTACACACATAATGTACTTTTATTTCCTTTTATACCTAAGTTCTAGTTGGAACGGGGAAAATAACATCCTCTTAATATCCTTATTCGTATCGTTATTTTTCTAGAAAGAAGTATGTAAGGTTGATATTTTCAACCGACGGTATTTGGTGGAAATTCATGTTGAATCAATTATAAATATAACACTTATTTATAGTATATCCACACTGACTTCTTTTTAGACGCGAGCCTGCTTTCAAGAGCTTCCGCTCTCATTATCAGGCTATACCTACTATAAATAAGTGTTTTATTTATAATTAAGTATGCAAGGTCTATATTGATCTTATCAATATAGAGTTCTATTCTCTAGACCTATCTCACCTGGGATATGGCGTGAGGGTATAGATAGATAGATATCCTTATCCATTACTGCTTCCAGGATCTCTACTCGCTCCAAAACAAGTCTTTCAACACATTTGTTTTGCACTAGACCGTTTCAGCTTTTTAAACTTATCAATCTCCTTAAACAACATATCAAATTTATTTCTCATGTTTTGTATTAAATCTTTCCAGATGTTTTGTGAAATTTGTTCAGTTTATTTCTTTCATTCCTGAGTTAAGAAAGTATGCAGAATCAGAAGAAAAAAGATATTTCAAATATCCATAAAACTATATTATCTTCAATTAAGTTTATTGTATAACACTGAACACTTATTCTGTTAAAATATAGCTTTATTCAATGTTTACCATAAAATGATCGTAATAATTTACTGAAACCAACGAAAAAATCCACGTTGATTATATTCACAGGTATTCTATCAATGTGGAAGTTGGACTGAATTATTTTCATTCAGTAACCAATTAGGCAAATTTTCACAACCAATAACGGCGGTATCGAGCTATTCGGAATTGTCATATTTTGTTGGAAGTGGAATAAGTACAAAAGTTATTTCCATTGAATTGAACATAATTATTCTGCGTAAATAAAAAACCTTTACAAAGTAGTCGTTTGCATCTAGGAGGGTCGTGAGAAAGTTGCGTAAAGATGTTATTATCTTCTTTGTATCTATCTAGCCTCTTCAAATTCTCAACTTTCGCTTAATTATTTATTTAATATATTTTAGGCCATTACTAGGTACTACTACGATTCTACCACGGCATATCCCTCAACTGGAGTTGCATTTTTACTGCAAGTAATAAACATGCAGATTGTCCTCTCCATGCTAATGAAAAATATGACATTCAAATGGATGGCATGCCTCATTGCTGAATCGTAGCCTTATACTTGAGGTTTTACGAAAACCTGCCTTTTACAAGATGTTCGAAAAATTACAAAAAAGTGTAAAGTAGCCATTCTTTATTTCGGGGACTCCACTCTATTTCAAATATTTCTATTTAATCACTTGAGCGTTGGGTGGTGTTTATCATATACAAGATTTAAAGCATATTCCTATAACAATGATTGGATTGTTCTGCAGAATAGCTGAGTTCTTCTTGAAAATTTAAATTCGAATTATTCGTTCCACGTTCGAGGACGACTTTAAATTAGACAATGTTCTCGGCGGGAAACCATCTGATTGGTTCAGTAATGACAGTTTCCGCGCGGTAAGGACATGTACTGAATCTATAATGGAGTATGACAGTACTGAGGTGATTTAAACAATATGCCTATAAACTTTTTGTTTTTTCAATGAGAATAATGATGAAGAGAATTGATTTGTAATTTTATTTTCCCGTTAAATCATTGTAACTTAATGAAAGCGTTATCATTATTGATCACCTATTTATTTCCAGAAGCACAAAGTCAATAAAATATGAACATTGCTAACTTAATTAAGCGGTATGCAGAAGTTACTTTTAAGACGCTGTTCACATGAAACACATACGTGCTTGAGAGTTTAAATTATCTTTTTTGAAAAGAGTTTAATCAAAAAGTTTTGATAAATGAATCGAATATCCGTCATTTGAAAACATTCTACGTATCATGTTATTTAAAAAGATTATTGAAAACATGATAAAAATTATGAAATATATCTACAGTTAATATAAATAATATAAAATATAAAAAAAAACACTGTTTTGTTGTACACCAAAGTATACTACAATTACGCCTAGCGCTTTCACCAATACCTTGACAGCATCAGGGCGGAGTATAAAGTTTATTCTCCGCCCTGATGATGCCAAGGTATTGGTGAAAGCGCTAGGCGTAATTGTAGTATACTTTGGTATACATTAATGTGAAACAATAAACAGTGTTTTTTTATATTTTATATTATTAAAATGTTGTTTCACAATGTCAACACTGAAACATTAAATTTAATATCTACAGTTATGTTCTCATGCAGTTTTTACACTTTTTAAATCATTTATTTCTATATTTGAATGCCTATATTATTTCTAAGATAAAATGTTTATATACCTACTTACAATTTATTTATCATTTTTTTTTACAATTTTCACTTTGGTTGTTATCGAAAAAAATCTGTTCATTAGATAAACGAATATACCTAAGCATTTGTCTGCAGTATAAAAATTATATTTATTATGGTTAATATTGTCTAATTACTAAATAAATTTATATTTAGTATAAACAAACTGATATCTGTAATGAAATGTATTGTGCGCATGTTATCGATAATATCAAATGCGTAAACACATACCTACCTACATGCGTAGATATCTGTCTCGTATAATTTATCAAGTATTTGTATGTGATTCGATAAAAAAACTTGTATGTAGATGTGGGAATAAAAATATTAAGTAGGCAACATTTTATTGTTGACAAAATACAAGTGAATTACTGACAAAACGGAAACGTCACGACCACGATGGTCGGACAATCGACGAACAGACGGGGTACGGTCCGAATCTTCGTCCGTCTGTCCACTACAAAAATCTGTCATTCGATTTGATTTGTCTACGGTGCATCACGTGGTGGTCGAATCTTTTCAAAATCTCTTGTCGATGGTCGATTGTCGGATGGACACCACAAAGGTAGATTTTGGATTTGTGACAAACTGTTGAACATATTGGTGGAGTTATCATTTGCATACCAACTGATGTTTCGATTGATCATTTGATCCAAATCTGTGGTGCGTTACAATGTTTCAAATAATCGCACGGAGAGCAACTAAGTAGGTACAACAACGAAATTATCCATGAAGTACCTACTCGGTTTCAATTTGAACTATTTTCTTTTCTCATAAATTTCTAGACAAATACAATTTATGCTAAAGTTATAGACATCCTTCTTCTAGAATCCATAAAAAAAGAAATATAAAAAAATACCCATAATAAGTAAATTTATCACATGAAACTACCATTATGCGACCTCATACAATGATTAATTGTAAAAATAACATCGATATAACATACCCATAATAAACAAGCCGATTCAGTGATCTCAATCCTGGAGTGAAAATAAATTATGTTAAATTAAACAATAAAATACTAATAAAAATATGAAAGTTATTGTAAC
Organism: Athripsodes cinereus; assembly: GCA_947579605.1. NCBI lineage: Eukaryota > Metazoa > Arthropoda > Insecta > Trichoptera > Leptoceridae > Athripsodes > Athripsodes cinereus. The sequence goes on from OX388310.1 coordinate 16,736,122, forward strand.
ATGAATTTTCAAATTCACGTATCTATACATATTATGTTTTAATAAGAGTAAATAAAGAGTTTTAAGTAAATTATTATAATAGTATAAAGGTTCAAATGCTGACTAGGAACAACATAATTGGCGAAATTTATAAAAAGAAGCTTTGAAAGACTCACTTTTTGTGGTAGCTTTGATGAAAGATTGAAAAGCATCGGATGTGTGTTTTTGTTATCATTTGTCACCTGTACAAGTTTACAAGTGTAAATGATGGTGTTGTTTATTTTGATTCTGTTGTTTGAATCGAAATCGTTCGCACTTTTGCGCGTTCTTGAATTTGAATTGTATAAAAACATGCAAATATCTTAGGTCACTTGTTTAGATAAATTTCTCTCATTGGGATATTCAGACACATGTATTCAAGAATTGAAAATCGAGTGTTCTTTATGTTATTTGTCTAAATTATACTCAATGGTTTTAAAAGAATGTTAATAAGCATTAATTAATTAAATATTAAGTTTGAAGTTTCAGATAAATATTAAAGCAGAACTGATATAAGATTTTTTTATCATACCATAACCGTTTGATTTTGTAAGCCGAATAGTGCAATTTGAATTATGGTTATCATTGTATAGGAATATAATAATTATCAGATGTCTATGAGGTTACTGGCTTCTATATTAATTCTGAATACCAATGCGGCGATTATTTTTTTTTAATATAGCATAATTTAATATACTTGTGACAGGAAGATGCCAGTCAAGCTCAAGGGCCTGGTATATAAAAGTATTCTTCATCCAGTTCTCGAATATGATTCATAGACCAGGAATACTTGCCTAAGACACACGCGTTCTATCCGAACTGATGAAATGAAGATGCTGAGATGGATGAGTGGTGTCGCAAAGCTATACAAGATCCGAAAGTCCTACATTTGCGGGAGTCTTGGCGTAGGTGATAGCGGAGAAGATACAGGAAAGCAGGTTGCGACAGCATGGGCATGTGTCCAGAAGACCAAAAGATTACATAAGCAGTATTAATGTCACCCAGCTTGACAAACTGGACAAAACCACATGGAAAAGATAAACGAAGAAAGCACACTCCACCATCATGAAGATCTAACAATTGCCAAAGGAAGAGAAGAAAATAATTGTATTTAGTATGTGTATCTAAAACTTATACATAATAATATACCACATATTGGATGCTTTGCCACTAAACGAAATAAGAAGAACTAAAACGAAAAGGCGAAACTTAAGACATATATCTGCGAATATAGAGATACCTACATGTTAAATATAGACAGGAATGTATGTAGGTATAATAATATTGCTTTTGCATATAATTTATGGATTCACACGATACTCAATATTTCATTATGTATATTAGAGCCAGACGTGCTATGCAAAATGTTTGATAGGGAACTGAAGCTAAGCCTGAAGTTTATTTGGAAAATATTTATAAACCTATGTACATTATTCAGAGTGCAATACTCATGCGTAAAAATGAAACAAGTTATAATTATCTCGTGTTCATAGAAAAAAAAAATACTATTAAGTCATATGCAAGCACACTTAGATACCAACTTTAGAAACTACAAAATATCTATGCCATTTCTTTTTCAATTCTGCACGTGTTCATCATATACATGGTGTGGATATTTTTTATAGGAAAATATGACTTTATATTAAGTAGTTCGTATTGAAAAGTATAAATGGATCACATTATTAAGGATGGACGCATATCGAGTAAGGGAAATCAGCATGTATGTATGAGAAATTGGATGAATGTAGAGGAAGCGAATGAAATATGTAAGGATAGATCTGTATGGCGTTCCGTTCTCTCTGCCTATCCCACCTGAGACACGGCGCGAGGGTTTAGATAGATGATCGAAAAGTAAAGTGTTAGATGGATTTATAAACTAATTATTCTGGTGTGCTGATAAACAGAGAAGTTGATTTTTGGGTTTGTTTATTTTTTTCTTATTTTGTACACTGAACCACACTTGTATTTGTTTCGTACATGAACACATTTTAAATAAATAAATATTAAATTTGAAACTCGTCGTCTGTTCAATGAATTGTAAAATATGTGTGTTTCGATTGTTATATTTAATGATATACCTTGTAACCAAGGCACAGTAAATTATAAATAAATTAGATAAACGCTAATTAATGGTGAACGCTCCACCGAAATCGCGGTAGCGAAAAAAGCTCATTTAATATAATAATTGATACATAGTGAATCTTAAATCATATCAATATGTCTAGAAATTGTTATATAGTTAATGCCGAAAATATAAACAAAGGAAATAAAATTCCATCACACACTTAAGACGTTTACATTTCAAAAATAAAATATTGTAAGATAATCTATCAATATACCAGAAGGGGATCTGATTGGAGGCTGATTTCTGCTTTGTGTCCAAGAGAAACATTAAAGGGTTATTATATTAGATTATCACAAAATATACTTTAATTCCGAATCAGTGAACGGTTGCTTTTAGAATCAGGTTCAATTTGTGGTTCATCGACTCCGTGTATATTTTTTATTCGTTGTTGGGATGAGTCTGGAAGGCTTCAATTTATTAGTCCATAAGTAGATAATTATTTACTTGCGGTGCAAACAATAATAACTTACATGGAAATGCGTCCGCTATGACGGTTTTATTATTTAATCTTATTATTGTTAGTAATAATATTAACGTACACCATACATACGTTTAATGTGCATAGGTATATTAAAAGGAATTGAGATATATACCTATTATATGTAAAAGAACACATAATATATTAATTTATTTATGTACCGCACTATAAAATTGAGATCACTTTCATGCTAGTTTATCTTTAAGATGTTGTCTTGTTTTTTTATGGAACGAAGAAGATGGCCTATATGTTCACTAAATGTAGTAGGTAAGTCCACCTACTTAGGTATATATCAAAATATTGAGAACATAAGTTAGACAATATTTTGATGTAATAGACCGAAGGTAGGTACTTATTGGACGTCTATTTCAAGGTGAATTGAAAAAAAACCACTATTTAGTTAACTTCCAATTGACTTTATCAATTACGCTTACCAGTATTATTAAGTCGAGAATCTCCGAATATTAGTAAGCTTAATCAATAAAGTCACTTGGAAGTTAACCAAATAGTGCTTTTTCTATTCACCTTTAAGCAATACGCCTATGTTATGAAATCAGAATATAACAGATTTTTCGATAAGCTATATTAGGTAGTAGGTATCTACATTGATTAAATACCGGATAAGTTTTACAAATTTTGAAACTTTTGTAAACCTTATTGATCTAAATGTAAGCATGTACGCACACTACCTAATTGTATTTGAATTTATAACAGAAATAAGAATGGCAATATGATGATATTATCCTTTGGATGAGGCGGCGGCGGTTCCTATGCCTTATGACGCCCTTGCCTTCTAGCTATCACGTCTCTAACGAAGTATGAAATAACTCGGACACCCTTGAAGATCACTATATTGGAAAGTGTAGGCACCTATACTATAAGATCTATTTATTTGGCTAAGCATCTATACATATATGTAGATGGTTGATTTGAATCTGTTAAAAAAATACCTTAATTGTTAAGGTACCTACAACTTATTAATCATTGATATAAATGCATATATCACTACTACTACTATACTACTATATACCATCACGGCATATCCCACAAGTGGGGTAGCCAGCAGATCAGCTGCATGTAAGAAACATGCAAACTATCCTCTTTGTGCCAATATAAAATCAAGACATTCAGGATGGGTGGCAAACCTCATCGCTGAATTTAAGATGTATAATGTCTTAATTTTTTCGAACACCTGCCTTTTACAGGACACTCGAAAACTTACGCAGAAGAGTGGGAGACCAATTCTTTACCGGGTGCTCCACGGGATATATCACTTTTCGTAAAAATACTTCACGTTTTTTATTTACGCGTTTTTTTTGGGATATTATTATATTATAACAAATCATGAATTCAGCAACAAGTGTCTTAATTTTTGTCGCACAGAGAGGACAGTTAGCCCATCGTCTGCTTCACTTGTGGAAAATGCTATCTCGATTATATAAATTAATAAATGGATATACAGTAGGTACAAGTCATTTTCATTTTTTTTTGTCCTCACCAAAGGAGTGAAGCAAGGCTGTGTCATGTCTCCATGGCTGTTCAACCTTTTTTTCGACTACTGTATGCGTCCTTTGAAAGAGATGGATGTTGGCATTGAACTGAATGGAAACCGTGTGAATGCGTTGATGTATGCAGATGATTTGGTATTAATGGCTGAGAGTGGAAGTGATTTACAAAAGATTGTGTCAGTTGTATATGAAAGTTGCAGTATGAATGGGATGAAAATGAATATGACAAAGACGAAAGTGCTGGTGTTTGAAAGAGAGATTGAAAGAACAATGTGTGAAATAAAGGTTGGAAATGAAAGTTTGGAGCAAGTGGACGAATATGTTTATTTAGGAAGTATGTTTGTAAGGGATGGTAGGTACGAAAGGGACATTGAAAAAAGAAAAGGGGCTGGTGCGAGAGTGAACGGTGCACTTCGATCTATTGTTAGCAATAGCAATGTCTCGAACATGGCTAAAATGCTGGTGCACAACGCCATCCTCGTACCGACACTGATGTATGCAAGCGAGACTTGGACATGGCTGAAGAAGGACGAGAGTGGAATAAATGCAGTGGAGACGCGATCACTGAGAAGAATGGTAGGTAAAACATTGCGTGATAGAGTAAGAAATGAGGATATTAGAAGAATGAGTGGATGCAAGAGGAGTGTTGTGGATAGAATGCGTGTAAATAAATTGAGATGGTTTGGTCATGTGGAGCGAATGGATGGTGTAAGATTGACGAAGAGGGTGTATTTATCTGAAAGAGAGGGTGTGAGGAAGCGCGGGCGTCCGAGAACCACGTGGCTTAACCACGTGGATCAAATTCTCAAGGACGGTCGCGTGTTAAGTAAGAGGAATCGGCGTGCATGTATGAGAAACTGGATGAATGTAGAGGAAGCGAAAGAAGTATGTAAGGATAGAGCGACATGGCGTTCCGTTCTCTCTGCCTACCCCACCTGGGATACGGCGTGAGGGTATAGTATAGTAGTATATTTTATTATGCGTTTTAATATCGCTACATATCGTTTTGTTGTTGTTCCCATTCCTTGTAAAACAAGTTTGTAGGGTATCAATTTCTTATATAGGTATTTGCTATGAATATTTTCATGTTTTAATATTCATAATCGAATCTATCAAAGATTTTCATATCGAAGATGGATTTGAAAGATACCTTCTGTAATTTGGCAGTGATAAATAATATTTGATCCCTTATCAAAGTATATTAAATCGTATTATTTTTATGCAGTATTGAAAACAATGGGTAATAAATTTTAAAGAAAACTGTATACTATTATTATTATTTGCATCCTGTGCAATATGGATAAAAAAAAAATAACAAAATCATATTGTACAGATGAGGACGGCAGAATATTACTTATAGTTTGTCTTGATAAGGTAGTATGATGTATGAATATTGTATTGTTTTCTTCATCATCTCGATTTAGGCTTTGCTGCCGAACGGATACTGTATCAGTAGCTATGTTTAATACGCCCCTGCCTTTAGGTTTACAGGTGCTTCCAGTTCAAATTCAGTAACCCAATAACTACTTTGCGTAACCTTTTTATCAGATGGCGGTCGCTTACACACTAAACCCAAAGCATCTGGAATATTTTTGATAGAACTCGAAATCTACTACTCTGTGAGCAAATTAGTTCCTTTATATTAACTGATTCACTTATAAGATAATATAATATATTAAATTTTATAATTAATATAGACATAATCTCAAAATGTGGGAAATGAAATTGTTTTTGGCTTGCTAATTCTTAACACTATTTATTCAAAATATCCAAGTTACATGTACCTGTACTAATGTACTTTACCATAGTAGGTATATTTTATTTCAAATAGAATAAACTGAAAATAGTTAAAGTACGTCATAAAAAAAACTGTAACATACAATTCTTTGATATTCAATCCTTACCGTTATTTCCATTCAATTATATAAAAAATTGCAACACTTAAAATAACATCCTATAAGGATGTAATATTTATTGATCCATACACATTTTTGTGGCATAAATGTACTGTGATTATTGCATAAAAAATGTTCAATATGAATAACAAAACTAGAGCATTTGACTAATACACACAATTACAAAGGCGCCTGAACAAATTAAATAACGGTTCACCCATGGAAAGAAAGGGGATATTGAATAATGCATTTCCTAGTATGAAAGATAATATAACTAATCAATAGAATAACAGTATTATAATATTATTCAAACCGTAATTTAATACAGAGATATCAAATTGAGGGTGTTTTTAAATTTGACCTTCGTTTTTTAATTTATTTTTTACCTGCTCTATTTAACTGTATTTTTATCAACTATATGTATGTTGTAAAGTTTTTTCAACTCAGGACCCATGCGAAGTTTTGGGTGTGTTATTTTTTTATATTGTATTGTATAATACGCATAAAAACGCATATAAGATCACATTTTTTTATAGATAGGTAGAATTCTAGAACTTATTTGATAAGAGAAAAAATAAAGGTACGGTCTATGTCATATTGGATATATTAAAAAAACGGGATATTTATTTATTTTTTCAATGCTTATAATATTGATAAAATATAAGCATTCATGATCAAACTGAAGGCAACATAGAGTTTCTCGCACCCTTGAGATGGATACTCCATTAAACGGCGCCGAAGAAATCATCCGTCATCATCATTACAAAGTATATAAAAATTATAAGCATTCAATTATTTTTTTTTCATGGAAAGAAAATCCAAACTCGTTGCATACCATTCTTTTTGTAACTCACTATGGTGATGCGGGTGCGTTGTTCAAAGGTGAAGATGAGAAGAAAAGCAATAATGTTCCACTTACCTTTTGGATGAGGATTCTGGAACCTGGAATCGCCTTGCCTCTCACACAAAAACACTTCTTTGAATATATAACTTAATAATAAACTTGATGTGCGGTTTGTATTTTTATATTTTAAAAAGCGGTGAAATTATATTGATGCGGTATAAGTTTTAAGCGATGCGATAGGTATGGATTCACAATGAATACTGGTGAGAAGGAAAGAATGATAGGAGCACAATATATTATGATTGCTGCAATGATGGGAAGAATTGTGACAATTTTTGATAAATGAAACATTTCACACAAACCCTCCCACCTCCACATAGGAACAACCCGAAATCAACCACAAATTAGAATTGGCCCAAACATTCTCCCCGCCTTGAAAGCTCGTAAAGCTTTCAAAACAGATTACAAATGCGTATGATTCAAATATTTATCAATAAACAAGTTACATAGAAAAGAAACTAATTGGCACGCGGAAAAACATTTAAAAAATTGCACCAAATATTTCTCTTTTAGGCGGTTATAAATTAAACAATAACTTAAAATTAAATTAACCTATAAGTAAACTAACTCAATACTAAATAAATGAGTTCATATTTATAGAAATAAGTTGTATTATTGAGTTGGTATTGGGCATAATTTGACGACTGGACGTTTAATTATTCCAGTTTTCGTTTTAACCAATGCAATACGGACCACACCATCAGGTCCAGGGTAAACCTCTTCTATCTTCCCTAAAGGCCAGCGCAACAGAGGCACGTCACCCTGATCCACTAAAACGATGGTACCAACCTTTACTGGATTAGTATCAGTAGCCCATTTCTGTCTGGCCTGCAAAGTATGCAAATATTCCAATCTCCATTTCTTCCAGTAAGACTGGACTAAGTTATCTAAAAGATGTTTACGTGATAATAAATCAACACGTTCAGACGATAAGTCTGGGGCTGGAAGATATTGAAGCGGCGTAGTCATCAAAAAATGTGCAGGTGTTAAAACCTCAATAGAAGGTTCCTCAGACATTAAGCACAGCGGTCTAGAATTTAATATCATTTCAATTTGTACAAGCACAGTTAAAAGTTCTTCGTATGTGAGTAATTGATTTCCAATCACTCTATACAAATGAGTTTTGAAACATTTTATTTGTGATTCCCAACAACCACCGAAGTGTGGTGCATGAGGCGGTATTAATTTCCAGACAATCTTTCGATTAAGCAATTCTTCTCGTAAAGTTTCTTGAAAATTAGATGAAGCGATAAGATTATATATTTCATTGAGTTGCGCTTTAGCGCCAATAAAATTAGTTCCATTGTCGGAATACAAATGAGAAACAGGTCCCCGTCGGGATAAGAAGCGTTTGAATGCGGCTAAAAATGTGTCTGAAGACAAATCAGAAGCTAGTTCAATGTGAACTGCTCTGGTAGTTAAACATGTAAAAAGACATAAATATGCCTTTTGGGACCTTTGGCCACGTCTTCGTGTTAACGTAATACTTATTGGACCTGCATAATCCACACCTGTGTGGACAAAGGCCTTCGAGGCTTCGCGTACTCTAAACGAAGGAAGGTCCGCCATTTTTGGATTTGGATTCTTCGGTTTTGTTCTAAAACAAGAGTTACACAATCTAACTCTCTTTCTAATGACATTTCTCGCAGAAATAATCCAATATCTCTGTTTTATTATCGAGTTCAATAAATTTGCACCAGTGTGACAGTTCATTTCATGATAATAATCTATCAACAAATCAACAATATAGTCTGACTTTGGCAAAAGTGCAGGATGTTTCGCCTCAAAAGATATATCTGCGTTAGACAATCTGCCACCAACTCGAATTATTCCAGCTGAATCCAAAAATAAATTAAGTTTTCTATATGGATTAGAGAGGACTTTTCCTTTCAAAAGATCGCAATATTCTTTTGAAAAGTGAGATAATTGTACAATGTGTATTATATATCTTTCGGCTAAATTCAAATGTTCGACCTCAACAAATTCTGATTTGGGTAATTTATGTATAAATCGTAATATATATACCAATATGTGAAGTAATTTTTTCCAAGAAGAAACTCGAAGGACCAGCGTTTCCAGAAATGAAGGTTCTTTTACAATGGCTGTAAAGGATTTCGAATTCATTTCAGGTATATCAGCAATTGTTGAAGGTACAAATGGCTTAATTGGCCAAAACTTTGGCTGGTTAACAAGCCATTCAGGACCATTCCACCAAAGTTTATGTTTTAATAATTGAGAAGGAGATAAGCCGCGCGATAAACAGTCACTAGGATTTTCAACTCCTGCAACATGATAAAAATATTTAGACTCAAGATTGTCTTGAATATTGGCCACTCTGTTTGCAACAAAAGTGGACCAGCGATGCGGTGACGAATAGATCCACGAAAGAGCTATAGTGGAATCCGAAAAAGCGTATATATTATTAATTGTGTAAAGCGGGTTGAAGGAATTATATACCGTTCGAATTAACTTTGCAAGTAATACTGCCGAACACAACTCTAAGCGAGCCAACGAAACAATCTTCATTGGAGCAACTTTAGATTTGGAGCATACTAAGTTAACTGATGTATTTCCTTGAGAATCAACAACGTGTAAATACACTGCACAGCCATATGCCTTTAAACTGGCATCACAAAAGCCGACTATAGTTACAGTGCATCCGTGTTTTACATTTAAATATCTAGGAATTTTTAAATTTGATAACAGAGGTAATTCATTTACAAGTTTTTGATAATCGTTTATTATTTGTTCGGGAGGCAATTCATCCCAGCCAATGTTAGCAATCCATAGTGATTTAATTAATAATTTGGTAGATAAAATTACTGGAGAGACTAACCCTAAAACATCAAAAAGCCTTGCTACGACAGAGAGGATAGTTCGTTTTGTGCATTGTTCACTACAAGGAGAAGTTTTAAAAGAAAAAACATCTGTTTCAGGAAACCATTCCAAACCCAATATTTTCAAGTTTGTATCGTCAGAAAGTGTTACCGAGGCACAATTGAGTGGTGGTAAATTAGAGAGAATTTCTTTTTTATTACATGAAAACTTCACCAAATCAAACCCTCCTGCCTTAAAAAATGATACCAATTCCTGGGCCAAATTTATAGCGTCTTGATTATTCGGACTTTCAGGGACCGACTTAACCAAATCATCCATATAAAAATTGGATGTGGCCACTTCAGCTGCTCTTGGGAAGGCTTGGCCTTCATCAGAAGCGAGTTCATGCAACGTGCGCATAGCCAAATATGGGCTTGACTTTAAGCCAAAGGGAACACATTTAAATGCGAATGTACGAATCTTTTCATCGGCATTAAATCTATATAATATCTTTAGATATTTCTGATGTTCATCAAACATTCCTATTCTCAAGTACATTTGCTTAATGTCGGCCGTTATTGCCACAGCAAACAAACGAAAATTAAGCAAAAGCAAAAACAAATCAGTTTGCAAATTAGGTCCCACGTGAAGAATATCATTGAGCGACACACCCGAATGAGTTTTCGAACTTGCGTCCAAAACAATTCTTACTTTCGAAGTTGTCTTATCTTGTCGAATGACAGCTTGATGCGGAATAAAATAACCTTCATCTGACTCATTCTGCATAGGGACTTCATACAAATAATCATTCTTTATATAATCATTTATAACATCATTATAGCTGTTACGAAGCGTCTCATTATTTTTGAATTTGCGTTCAAGAATTAATAATCTGCGTTGAGCGGTTGCGCGAGAATTTCCCAATTCAGACGGGTTCTTACAAAAAGGAAGCGAAACTACATATTGACCATTTACACTGCGAGAAACTGTAGAACGGTATATGTTTTCGCATGCGGTTTCTTCAGGACTGAAATATCTTTTATTTGGTATTTCTTCAAGTTCCCAAAACTTGTGTAGAGATTTTTCTAACTCATTGTTAGATAGCGTACAAAATGTTATTGAGTCAAAATTATTTTGATCAATTTTCGATATTGCGTTTAAACTAATGTTGTAATTCTTTGCGTTATGCGATGCGTTTTCGATGGGCACATTACCCATAATTATATATCCAAATGTGGTTTCAATTAATGGAGATAAATTTGGAACTTCAATTCGTCCACCCATTAAAATGTAGGGAAACAATTGAGCTCCCAGAACAACTTCTATTTCACCAGGCACATTCCAAGCGACGTCTGCTAACGAAATTGTTTCCAGACCTGGGAAAATTTCTGTGTTAATATATTGCACAGGCAGATCCTCTGTAATGCAATCTAATACTAAACATTGGATATTATATTTGTCTCCTGAAATGCGAGACTCAATCTTTAATGTCGTGTAACCATGCACGGGACGTGAACTTATTCCTACACCTCTTATGACAGAATTACTCAAAGGAGTTATCGTTAAATTTAACTTTTTACAACAATCAATATTAATTAAATTATTTTGCGAAGCGTTATCGATCAAACATCTAATTAATTTTTTATCAGTTCCATTACAATAAGCATAAATTTGTGCGGTTGATAAAATTATTTTTGAGTGAGATTTTTTATTGTTACGAGCACATAAAGACGTTGATTGTGTAGGTAAATTTGAAGTACTAGGTTTTGAATTACTTTCATCAGAAATAATGCAATTCGTAATAGAGTTATCCTTCTCAAAATGTAACAAAGAATGATGATGCTTTTGACATCGCTTACATGAATTTTTTGACTTACAAGCGTTACTTTTGTGCGTACTAATACTTAAGCAATTTATACAACCATTTGATGATTTTATCAAATTGAATTTTTCCCTGGGATTGAGTTCCATAAATTTACTACATTGATAATAATGCAAATGCGTTGCGTTACATAAATGACATTTTTCATTTGATGCGTTAATATTAGTCATAAATGACTTAGAAATATTTCGCGGTTTGTTCCTAAAATTGGGCAATTTATTGTTACTCTCCACACGCGATATAATTTTACTATCATTAAACGTTCGTTCTAGAATTTTTGCTTTTTCCCGCACAAATTCAATCAATTCCTTTAATGATGGAATATCTTTGCCTCTTACAGTCATTTCAAACTCATGAATAGTTTGCGCATCCAATTTTCTTGACATACAACAAAAAATTACAAAATCAAACAAATCGGGTATACTTAACTGTTTTAAAGCTGCAATAGAAGCAGATAATTTTTCGCTAAAATTATTTAAGCTGGATGCGGTATGAAGCGTAGGTTTGATATCAAAAATATTATTTATATAATGAGATCCTAAATTCCTTTTATCTTGATATCTGTTCACTAAACTGTTCCATATATCGGTGTAATTTTCACCAGTAGGTATTATTCCAGAAATTATATTTAAAGCGGAATGCGATAATTTACCTATCAAATATTGTATGCGTTGAGAATCGTTTAAATTTTCATTTAAATGAATATTGGTTTTAAAAGATTCGTAGAATACTGACCAATTTTCGTATTGGCCGTCAAATCGAGGTATTTCGATAGCGGGTAGTTTTATAGAATTTTTCGACTGATTAGGTATAGAAGAAGTTATATTAATATTATTTGCCATTAATTGCGATCTTTTATATTTAATATGCGAAATTAAATCTTCAAAAGTATTCAATATTTGAAAATCAGGTTCAAATTTTGGTTGCGTTTTAATATATAATGAGAATAATTCTTCAATCACACTTTCAAACTGTTGTCTTATATCATTTAACGATTCAGTTTGTCCTACAAAGTTTTCTTGAGAACGACTGTCTCTACTAAATTCTTTCTTAGATAACTCATATAAATTATTTATTCTAGCAAATATGGCATTTTTCTTTGCTTCTAAAAGAGTTATCCTACTTTCAGACATATTTAAATGAGTTCAATCAAACAGTAACAATATAATATAAATGAATAAGATATGTACCTATTTGTAATAAATTAGGTAAGCAATTTGAAGTTATTTAATATGTGAGTAGGTATTGACAAAAATTGCTTGTACGATATAAGTATCTACAGGTTAACAATACAATAAAAAAATATATCTTTTATTTTTCAAATACGTGACAAATCAAATATCCCTACAATTAAATATAAATATCTATTTGCAAATCTATCTATTATACTATTCAAATTAATTCAGATATATTATTTTAAAAATGAACCCACCCATTAGGTATCAATGATATTATCGCAATAATATTATTTTATATTGTTGTAATACAGTTGAATAAAAAACAATATATTATGTTTAAGAAACACAAATTAAACTATTAACTGCCTATTTTGCGAAGAAAGTAATTATATTATAATAATATGTACTTATAAAGAGAAATATTTGGTACGAAAAGTATTATTAAAAAATACTTACAGAGCATACAATATGCAACAATATTAGGTACTCGATATTTCAAATTAATCTTTTTTATTTTGAATTTTAAATTAAGTTTGAGCGAATTTTATGTTATTTAAACTGGTTCAATATCAGGCTCGAGTTAGGACCAAAATTATGGTGATGCGGGTGCGTTGTTCAAAGGTGAAGATGAGAAGAAAAGCAATAATGTTCCACTTACCTTTTGGATGAGGATTCTGGAACCTGGAATCGCCTTGCCTCTCACACAAAAACACTTCTTTGAATATATAACTTAATAATAAACTTGATGTGCGGTTTGTATTTTTATATTTTAAAAAGCGGTGAAATTATATTGATGCGGTATAAGTTTTAAGCGATGCGATAGGTATGGATTCACAATGAATACTGGTGAGAAGGAAAGAATGATAGGAGCACAATATATTATGATTGCTGCAATGATGGGAAGAATTGTGACAATTTTTGATAAATGAAACATTTCACACAAACCCTCCCACCTCCACATAGGAACAACCCGAAATCAACCACAAATTAGAATTGGCCCAAACACACTACATATGAACTATTCAACGTACAGAGGGCGAGTTTATACATAACTACTTCTAACTAACCCGGTTGCAATATATTTACTAAATATCCTCTTCGATATACCAATTATTTATAGGAATTCTTTCTCATGTCAACCATTTTTAAGTTATCTTTTACTATTGTCATTCCTTATGATTTTCCACTACATTCTGTCCTGAGCTTGCTACATTTATTTCCTTCCAGCGAGTTTTTTTTTACATTATCTTACCATCTAGCCTTTGATCGGGTCCAACACTTATGAGAATACTTTTAAATATTAGTAATAAAGTTAAATTCTCCCTATTCCATTGACCTTTGGTGAAATTGGGAAAGCTATAATTACTATAAACCTACTCTTCAAAATTCACACGCAATATAACGCAAAATTATTATTGGGTCGATATTCTAAACGAGACCTATATAATATACTCGTATATACGAACTTGTTTACTCTTTTCTCTGGAGAATATTAGAAGGTTTGAATACTTCTTTCCATGCACTTATATTCAAGGTAGGCATTTTATAGAAATGAGATAATCATATATGGAATTTATTATGTATTGTATTGAAATTCAAAGACGCTAAGTGGTAATAACGTATTATTTTATTTACGCAAAATTTCACGCCTCGTTTGCATAATGATATATTAATGGGTGTTTTGTTCACGACGTGAATTAATTTTTAAGTAAGTATACAAAAGTACTCATGTACCTACTCTATGAAACTTATGTACCTACTTACCTAAGTAGGTATATTGTTCGTATAGGAAAGTTTCCTGCGAATAGTAATGGAATCAAAGAAACTTTACTTACATATATTATGTGTAATTCCATTGGTCACCAGCGGAATTAATATTATTATATTTTGTTAGAAAACGTGAGATCAAGGTTACAGGCAGCAGAAATGCGGTTCCTCAGGGGAGTGGCTGGTGTGTCATTGAGAGACCGTATAAGGAATACGTATGTTCGTGAGGCTCTCAAGGTAGAACCAGTACTCCTGCATATAGAGAGGTCGCAGTTGCGATGGCTGAATCACGTTCTCCGCATGCCAGAAGACAGACTACCACTTAGATCTTTGGAGGCTGTGGGAGAGGGCAGAAGACCGGTAGGCCGTCCTAGAAGAAGCTGGCAATGGCAGGTGTCAAACTTGTGTGTTGAAAGGCTTGGTTTGGAGTGGCCAGAGGTCCTGGAAGCAGCAGTGGACAGGGATCTCTGGAGGAAGTACCTAGGCGCAATGGGCCCCCGACCCAACTAGGACAAGGGGAAGAAGATGTATGTATGTATCTATGTATATTTTGTTTCGTTTTAATTTCTTACAAAAATGTTCATCAAGAACTGTCGGTCGAGAAAATGGTAGTATCATGCATTTTTATACAGTTAGGTATACACAATATTACGTGAAACATTTCACACGGAATCTTATACATAAATAAAACATTTTGGAAATGATATTGAAGGGCAAATTTGCAAATATAGTTTCCAGATCCTTTACATCACCTATAAATTTACAAAAGACGGTATCAATAAAAAAAAATCCAAAATAAAACACTTTCCTTTTTTCTATCAATGTGAAGTATTTATATTTTGATAATCATTTAGGTATATTATATGTGTTAAAAGACTTGGTTCGAAATTTCCAGAGGTCCTGGAAGCAGCACTGAACAGAGATTTCTGGAAAATATATACGATGCATTTAGGGCCAGGGGAAGATGTTTATAAATAATAAATTATATTTATATATTCATAAAATGATGGTGTTGTTTGATTTCTTTGTTGCAGTTCAGGTGAAGAGATATAAGTGGCATCTTCGATGTTGTTGCACATTTATTTGTTTTCATATAACAACAACAACAATATCCAATATCGCACTTCTGCGAAGATTACTAGTATGAGCAAATATAATAATTTAAGATCGTCCATCAAGCACATACTAAAGGTGTCAGATTCCAGCTAAACACCATTCTGGCCTTACCGTAAGTCAGCGTTACTATGTAATTAAATTGTTTAAAAAAAGAGTTGAAAAAATATGAGTGTTGGGTACAATTGTTATTCAAGGCATATGTTTAGTTTTGAAATGGTATTAACAATGTAATAATTTACGTATGGTTTTTTTGAGACGAATATATAAAATATATCGGCAGCTAAATAATAATATACGGCACCAAAACAAAGTATTGAAAAAAATGAAATTACGGCAATTTTGACACCTTAGAGGTGCTAACGTGCCGCATACAAACCGGCAATTTAGTAATGATCTATCGATTGATCTTGTAATAATAAGTGGTACTGTGCGTATTCACTAAGGGCGCAACTTTTGCAAATTGAAAATTATAAAATTTATAATATAATTTTAATAGCTGAAAAATAACAATCATATTACATTTTACACTGCTCTGATTGCAGTAATGCTGAAGGTATTTAATTGAAAATAATTTTTACATCTGATATTAATGAAATTAACTTTTACAACTGATATCAGAATATTATAATGAGGACTATTTATGACAACCGTATCACAATTAATGTTGATTACTGACAGATATTATGGAGAATTTATTGTAGGTCAGTATTTATTTATGAGGAGTATTTATTTACTTATTCTATTTGCAAATTATCATTATTCAACAAAGGAGACAAGACAATAAAAAATATTAAGCAATAAAATAATACAGTGGTTTTATACAATTCATAATAATTCATGATATATTCTGATTGATTCGAAACTAATATTTTTTTCTTGGATTTTCATATGTTATTACTTAACTTATCAACTTCTAAAATCGTTTACTCCATTACGTTTGACTACCGTTAAGAATTTCATATATTTAGTAGGTACATATTTAGTGCGTCAAAATTATTTCTTTAAATACAGAGAAACAATTTAGTGATGAATAGGTGAGCAAATTAAAAATAGGGCACAGTTTAAATATAACCATCAACACCTTGTTAGTGGCTAGTTATACCGTAATTATTAAATAAATTTCTTTAATAAAATCACTCCTAATATAATATTATCGTAAATTGGATCCAGGATATCCTTATAATCCAGTAGGTGGAACGGAGTCTTTTTTTTATTTTACTAACTCCTAACCCTAAAGCACATATAATAACGATGATCAAAATTACCACACACACTAATTTTAAGAAAAATCTAACACCATGAACGTAGATACAATAGGCAGTATTCTAGAACAAAAAAATATCAAATATTAGTGGATTTAACAATATTTATTTATTTATTTCACAATCCACGGCGTGAGCCTTTTACATGTTCAAGAATAAATAATACACAAATCAAATATCTCATTCACAACACAGTTGGAAAACAAGAATTAACAAAACACAAAAGAGAATTATTTCATAACAATAATAATTTAAGTCAAATCATAAAATATTGGAGTGTCAGTACAGAATGTCAATGAAATGTTTAGTATTTAATATGTCAAGATTCAAAATTGCAATAATGTGGGAGATGTCATGTAGATAGAAGAAAAAAAATCTAATCTAATGGAAATAATACAAATAATTTAAATGTCATAAGAATTAATGTCATAAATAGTTAAAATGTCAAATTGTCTGTAATGATTTAAAATGTCAATAAATTAAACAGAAAATTTTTATGATATAGATAAAAGGTATTCACATTACAGACGGACAAAAGATAATTGAAATTATAACAAAGATACTGACAGAGACTGTAAGTTTTTAACGTTATCAATAGTTAATGAAATATATAATTAATTGTGTATTAAAATTATCAGACACCACTCTAGACTTTAATTTCCATACAAATGAACAAATCTAGACAAATAAACTCGTACTCAGCCACTGACCGATATCGTATAGACTAGAAATTCTTAGGAAAAATATTGTTAATGCGACGAAACACATTAGTGTTGCAAGATTCGATGAACATTGATTGTTTTTTTTTATTCTAGGTGTCTTTTTCTGACTTTTCTGGTATGAAAAAAAATATGAATAAGTAGGAAAGAGACCATAAACATCTGAACGTAATAGAGTGAAAGAGCATTATAATACTATCATCTGCTATTAATTTCGGAACATTTTGTTTGTTTTCTGACAAAATATGGACCGCATTACTATTCTATACTATAATGGGTTAATGTGCTCAGTTCACAAAAGCATCGAAAATGTTGTATTTATTGCTAAAAATATTGTTTAATTTCACTCCCTACGTACTCCAATCTCATTACCAATATCATTGTGCATAAAAAATTTCATAAGTTTTTTAGGAATTTAAATTAATTACAATATTGATCTCAATTCACTATCAGGTATCAGTAGATGTTAATCATTCTTCTTTATTCAGAGCGATTCTGTGACAACTGAGTCTGCTCGTATCATTTATTATGATGATGTAATAATTCAGAGATATGGAGATTTGTAAACGAGCCTTTACATCGAATTCAATATAAAATTATTAATTTTAAGAGTTGTTCTAAGGTAACGAACGTCGCAGTACTCCGTAGTTAACCTTTAATAATGATGTATGATAAATATTCATGAAACAAACGACGGTTTTATATCATAATTTGTGTCTTTATCTTATGGAATCTCAGTGAAATTGTTCCCTGCTTATTGTTAAGAACACACCGGCAAAAATAATGTTTAAAATATTTAAAATTTTATAAACAATTCACATTTTGATGGAAATCTTTTCTTCTTATTTTAAATCGTATTATTTGAAAATAATAAGAAAAACAAATGATTTTCAACTCGCGCACAACCAGATTATTAAATTTGTTAAAATAAAATTTATGAAATTCATGTATGCGTGTCTATCTTCGGATCGAACGAGCTATAGAGTTTTAAGTTGTCATAGACAAATTTAATATTTTATTTCAAATAGCTTAAATATTAATACATTACATTCAAAATACATTTCTCTTTGCGTACTTACCTACTAAAATTATTTGATTATTTGAAACATTATATTAGGTGTATATGCCACAACCATAGAATAAAATTTGAATATTTTAGATACCATGAAGTGTAATGACATCAGTACGATTTCAATATTGTGGTAGATGTAGGTCGTGAACGGGCTCAAACTCGGGATCTTTCGATTAAAAAACTGAGATTTTTTATGTCATCAGATTACTAATCTTCTAAAGTATATGGTTTGTACCCGCAGCAACATAATACTTGTATGTACTAAGCATGCAGAAGACAAATAATTATATTTTTGAATAACGTAACATACCGACAAAATCACTGCCAATTTTATTACTTGACATTATATTTATAATATATATTATACCAAGCTATTATCAGATTCCAACATAACCTAAAGTAGTTGTACGGAGTATGCTTAATGAGATGTCGAACGTTGTAGGAAGGTGATAATTTTATCCTGTAATAACATCATTATTAGCACCAATAAAATGTCCTGAATGAGTAATACCTAAGAAACATCCTCTATAATTCACACCTCATGAATAACTTCTAATGATTATCATACCTTGCTTCTGGACTTGATTGAAACATTATTCACCACATATTATGTAATAATTACATTATGAACGCGTTAAGTACCTGTTATGTACATCGTTCAACTCGAAAAACTTTTGATTTTCCCCGCGTGAAACCAATCAACACATTCGTGTAATGTGATTATTATAAATTTGAATTTCAAATAAGGTAGTAAAATAATGAATTTAAATGCGACACGATGTCTATTATTTCAGTACATCAAATTTGCAAGGAAAGTGTGATACAGTCAGTGGTACTGAAAAATATTTAACCATTTATACACGAAATTTTACGAGACGAAACTGTTTATCGTTTCAAAATAATACTTCTTCTTTATTGCTTTAACTCATATTACGAATGGATTGATCTTGAAAATATGTGTACTTAAAGAGGTAGAAATTCAGTATCGTATCTTAGAAAGATTTTATACTATGCAATATGTATTGGACACCTACCAATTGTTAAAGAGTGTTCTTATTAGAAAACTATTATTGAGTTTTATTTCTAAAACATGAAACAACTTGGTTTTATTTCTACCAAATCGCAGGCTTCACATAATATATAATTAAAATTATGATAAAAAATCTATTTATGTAGCTAGCAAGTACGTGTGTCACATAATTTATTTAACGAGAACATGAATATATTCCAAAACCTATTAGAGTTTTTTTTTTTTTCATTGGATGTCTAATATTATATATGTACAACATTTGTATGATAATCCATCTTTTCGCTTTTGTCAAACTTACTAGGTAGAGGTATTTTATTCCAACAAAGGTATTATATGTAAAAAAAAAAACCAGCTATATAGGTACCTATAGCTATTAGCTATTCATCGTATTATCAAAAAGACGTTAATTTTTTATCACTTTTGCTGTATTAATTAATAAAATATCTGAGAATATTTTCTATAGGTAATATTTCGAAGTAGTAGAAGACACGCCTTGTATTGTAGATAATTATCGCTAAACTGATTAATAATAAGTGTCATATAATATTTATATCTTGTCTCGTGTGTCAAAACGATCTCAAAAGGTTTTATAGATCTCGATCAATCGTTCACACACTCCGGTATACACGTATTAATAAGATTCGATATCAATCATTCGCTATATATCAATTTTAAATTTATGTGCTGTACATTTTAAATTAATATGTCCCAACCAGAGCAGTTCTCAGTTTACATAATTTATTTGTTACAGTTTAAGGTAAAAAATTATATCAAATCATGGTATTGAGGTTACTGGCAAGAGACCAAGAGGAAGGCCAAAGCGCAGATGGCGTGAAGTAGTGAGATAAGACATGCGGAACTGCGATCTTTGCCACGAGGATGCGCTCGACAGAACCAAGTGGCATAACCAAACAAGAAAGTCTGACCTCACCACCATGTGGGACTAATAATTGCCTTAGAAGAAGAAGAAGAAAAGGAAAAAATCCCTATTTCTCTTTTTTTATTTAAAACGTTTTGAAATAAATAAAAAATACTGAAGATAGGAATTTTGGAATTGTTAATAACTAATCTCTACAAAATAACCCTCGAAAACATTCTCTAATGACGAATGTTCCAAAAATTACTGAACTTCATGTGAAAACAATAATAAAAACCAAACTTTGTTATGAATCTTTAAAAATTAAGATTATGAAGAAAATCTTATAAGTTTTCTGAAATTTTAAATTAATGTACATTATTGAATGGTCAGATATTTTCACACCATCCGGTCCTGTAGGAGGTCTCTTTGCACATTTTCCCGCGGTACTCCCTCACTTGAATATTAACATTCGTATTATGAACCACTTCATACTCGATGTAGGTATATATATATATTTATATATACGTATAGAAGCTGTGCATAACTTCAGTATAGTGATTTTCCAATATTTATAATATGTCGATATCTATCTACACAATATGAATAAGTATAATATCTTCTTACTACTCTACATTAAATTATAAATGACATCTTGAATATATCACAAAACTGAACGGTTGATATTGATTATTTTGCCTAGTTCAAGGTGACTTATCTACCTTAAATTAGAACTATATATTTACACTTTTCATTAGTTTTCTACCCGACAAGTGAAGATTCATCAATAAAATTTCAATTTTTTTCTACGTAAAGAAGACTACAGTATTAGGCATTAAAAACGTACGTTCTTATTGCCTACAATACCTATATACAAGTTTAAAAAAATCACATAGATTAAAATATTGACTAGAAATTTTTCAGTAATGTAGTTTATTGAATACATCTTTTATAGAATTCCAGAAAAAAGTTTTGCTTTTTGAAGTTACACTCACTGAATATGATCCCTGACTAGGAATTGGGTTTGATTATTTGACTGTGTAAAGAATAATTTCAACAAAATTACTTATAAATAAAAAGGACCTATGACTTTGGTAGGTATATATTTAATTTATTATTTGACGGTAGAAATCAACCTGTCACTATAATTTGTAAAATCTTGCAGCGGTTTCAATCATCATGTTTCTATCTGTGGGTGTCTATATTCGAGCAGTCAATAATAAAAAGTCAATAATACCCATTAATCTAAATTATTTAGTAATTGGAGTATCAATGACTCTGTAATATGATAGTACATAGTTGGCGTGTGTGATATTTATTGATAACAGTATTAACAAGTCAAACATAATCACAAACAATTACATTGATAAGGGTTCAGATTCGCGTGAGTTTCGGAAACATGACCATATTGCATTCTCACGTATATAATATGTTAGTACTTATGAATAAAATCGGCTTACCACTTCTGGATAATAATATATGTAACATATTATATTTTCTTTCTTCCTAATAACCGGTCTCTGACGCGAGAATCTGTGATCGATGTTTAAAAACAATGCAAAAAAAAAACACGAAGAGCTTTGTATTAACTCCCGTTTTTTTATAATACATACCTACACAAGTTATTATTCTAACTTTGATTTGCCATTTCATTAATAGTTGATATAAACGTTATTAGTGCATCCAATCATTTGAAATTATAGGATATTTTATTAAATGCTTTCTTATTTATGTGATTTTAAAATAGATAGCTCGTTCTATAATTGGATTGGTTAGCAATGACATGTACATACACTTTAGGTAAAAAATTTCAATGCAAAATTAAATTGACTACATATTAGAAAGACAATATGTTTTCTCCTCTGTTGGATATGTTCCATGACAGAGACTCTTGATGATTTTATTATCATTGCTTTATAATATTATTCTTGATCTTTGATTATTCGCCATTTTTTTAACTTCTCTTTAATTTTCTCTTGCCATCTACCAAGGAACCCTGGATATGTACATATATATTAAAATATCCGTCTTTTAATCAAATTACTAATGTATTACCAAATTATTTTTATTAGTAAACAAAATAATTTTAATTTTCATACACCTATATTCATTTACATACATGGAAGAAATAATTTTAATGCGTTTTTTTATTTATATAACAGGAATACATCTTCGCAGTATTATTTTTACCATATGATATGGAAATCTACACGTAACTAAGGAAATCATACATGTAACTATAAAATGCTGGTTCTCTTGCATATCCTTAATAACATTATCTCAAAGACGGAACGAAGGACCGTTGTGATAATTAAATTTTAAGTATATTTTAATAATTCAACTTGGGTGGTCCCGGCCCATCTCTCATTATTACGACATTTACTTAATAAACCATGAATATGCATACAAGTGAATACATGGAAACGAAGAATCTGATAAATTATCATACTTATTAAAACAAATAATAAAAAAACCGCAATTTGTTTATTTACTAAAAAAAATACGTAACAAATAATGGGAATAACGGGATACCAAAAATCATCCCATCCTCAATCCATAGTTGAAGGTAATAAGTAAATAATTAGTTTCGTACTTTCAAAGCATCGAAATAAGAAGAAAAAACAGCGAAAGCCAATAAAAGTGACGTAAATATTTTATTCTTCTTATTAATTTTGTTTCTGTATACTGAATAAGGTCCTACATACACATTTTTTTTATAAAAGATATATTTGGGTTTTGTTTGTAAATACAACCTTATACACCTTTCACAGTAAGCTACTAAAAAACTAAAAAAATATTTGAGGTATTTATTTCTATGATTTTCAAATACCTATACCCATCTACTTTTCTTTTTACGCTCTTCCCGGAAATATTGAATAAAAACGGCCTCCTTCTCTTCAGAACGATTTTTGTCCATCAATTTAGTCACTTTTTACCACGACATTCCAATAAATTTAGTCAGATCTCATGTAAGGTAAACAGCAGAACGATCTTATTTTATTAATTAATGAATGTTCGTTATGTATGTATGTAGTACCTTCTATTTTAAACAAAATGTAGAAGTCAAATATACCTATTAACATTTATGATACCACCACAAGTGACTTAATGGGAAGATAGATACTGGTTGAAGGTGTAACGTACAATTAAAATCAGTTTAAGAAACAATTTTTAAGTATTTATTACTATAATTTATAATTATTATATTACTAATTATTTTTGAGATAATATTACCTTCCCTATACTTTCACAACTAATAATCATTCCTAACATTAATTTATATTTTTGTATCTGCCCCTTTTTATAAAGTACCTACCAATAAACATAATAGAAGTGATGGATGGGATCATGAAAAAGAAGATTTGAAACTATTTTTTATACATTCACTTATTATAACATAAATGTTTGTGAGGTAATATACGTAAATTAAACGTAAATTATTATAATATATAATTACATCATTCGAGAGGGCTCCTGTAGAAGAAGTGGCAAGAACAATGCCAAACATCTTATAATATATATCTCATAAAATGTATATTTTGGAGTGACCAGAAGTCTTAGAAGCAGCAAAAGATAAGGATCTCAGGAGAATAATCTAGGCACAATGAGCCCACTACCTTACAAAGACACGTGGAAGAAGATCTACATAACCAATATTATGTAGGATCACGTGTCAGTATTCCTTAGGCTGTCCGAGTTTTGTCTAGGATAATAAGTTAGGTAGGTACATAAAAAATATGACCATGAAAGTTTTTTTAGGAAAAAAAATACATTTGGACATTGTTTTCGTTCGTCAAAATGACAAACATCAAACCTCCATATAGTATAAGACTGATATGAAATTCATAATTAAAATACTAAGTTGAAAATATAAATCAAGTTATACTGAACAAAAATGTATTGACAAAATCTTTTGAAAACATCAATTTAATTTATTTTTTATATAAATAAATAGTTTAATTATTTTTAGAATAGACTTGGTTATCCTCTATTATTCCATCATCACGTGGTTAAAATAATTGTGCGGTTTTAAGAAAAGCACGCCATAAATAAAAAGGATTTTAAAATAAGGGCAAATAATAATAACAATAACAACAGTTTTTAAAGCTGAGCAATAAAATTATTATGGCGATTGAGGTTGTAAATAGTTTGAATCATAAAAATAGGGGATGATTGATGTTTTGATTTTTGCATCATAAAAACAGGACTCCTCTATGAAAATTCTATATGTCATGTGTTACCAAATAGATAAAATTAAAAGTAAGATAATATTTTAAACCTCAATTTTAATTTTGTATTTTCAATCTCATAATTTGCCTGTGACTAGTATTGAATTTTGGTATTTTACCCCCAAAAAGTGTGATTAAAAATTAAAGCAGCAGTAACGTAGATGGATTTGCAATTCATAAAGCGTTAAGCTCTCTCAATAACAGATTGGATATTTCACACTATGTTTTTGCCTATGAATATTTTATTTAAATTTTTATAGTTCAAAGTGTTTTACCTATAGTGAATATAAGAAATCTGTGTGATAACATACACTACCTACCTAAATGGTTGCTAATCAATTTCACTTTCTACTCGTTCTTGTAATTTAACCTCATTTCATAGATATAAGTAATGAATAAAGGCAATATTGTCAACCGATATTATATTGTAGTTCATGTAAAATAAACTAAGTCTTTAGTCTCGATGAAGCAAATATCTACTTATTACACAAAAGGGTTATATTTTTACAAGTAATGAAAGTATCGTATCAATTTTGCCACTACAATCATTTCTTAGACTCGGTCCATCCAGGTATTGATCAATATTTTCCTCATCAAACTTTGTCTTAGTCTTTATAATAATTTTCTAAATTATAAGTAGGTACATAATTGCCTGCATATAATAAGTATTATTCAACTGAACCTATTGTTTGACGCATTATTAGGTATCTTTTAGTTAGGTTTACAAAATTACTTAACTATTGTAAAAAATAAATACTACTCCCAAGTATTTGTGGTTGATCTAGTTTATCTCCATCAATTTTGTTGTATAGCAATATCTATTAAACGTTTACCGTATGTAAACAGATTAGAGATTTAGATCCCAACCATTGTATGTAGTAAAAATATATAAGAAGTTTTGATACATTCACATATTCATACATTGACAGAAGTTTTGATGAAAAAAATATATAAAATGTTTTAATTTATTGTTGAACTAGGTATTCTCTCACGCTGTATACTAACTAGAAGGCAGAGAAAACGGAACGCCAAATACTTCTTGCGCTTCCACATTCATAAATTTCTCATACACGCATGCAGATTTCTCTTACTCAACACACTGACAGTCAGGCAAGCGAGTTGACACTTCAGTTACATAAACATTTTACATGTTTATTACATGTCTCCTGGCCTTTCTATTTGTGCAATATGCTGTGATGGTACAAAGTACAGATGATGTACAAAATCATCTTAAAAATACACAAACACTACCTAATATTATCACATCACGGCATATCCCAAATGTATAGTAGCCAGCAGATCAGCCTAATGTAATAAACATACACGCTGTTCTCTTTGTGCCAATAAAAAAATTAAGGCATTCATTATGGGTGGCAAACCTCGTCGATGAATTTAGGATGTATTATTTCTTTATTTATTTCAAACACCAGCTTTTTACAGGACTCGAGTGAATAAAAATAAACAAATTAATAAAGTGATAGCTACATTTTAGACTTACATTAGTTTTGTTACGAAGGAATTTATATTTATTTCCTGGTACGCCTCTAGGTAAAGCGAGATATAATTAGTTAGGTAACAATTTCAGTGATGGAAACAACACGCCGAACACTTGATTGTTTTAAATCAGGATTTAAAGAGAGTTCATCCTTTAGGTACTGAGTGAAGATTTTTTACAATAGATAAAACAATAACCTACTGAAAATAAGATAAATCGTTCTTTTTGATGTGTTAACAAACACGCAACTAATCGAAATTATTGAATCCACAAACGTGTTTACAAAAAATATTGTTAATTTGATACCTGTAATAAAGTACTAAAGATAGATTTTCGTAGATTACCAGAATTTAATACCGCTTTCTGGTTCTTGAGCAACATGAAGAAAGACGCTAAACTTAATTATATCAAATATATTTTGTATATTTGGGAGGACACCAACTGCGACTGCGGGGAGGTGCAGAGTGATTCTCACTTATTGCAATGCGTGTATATATGAGAAATTGCATAAATGTAGAAGAACCGAAAGAAGTAAATGTAAAGATAAGCTAATATGACGTTCCGTTCTCTCTGCCTACTCTTCTTGGAATAGTACGTAAGGGTATACAAAGAACAAGTTGATAAGTCCGTTGGGATCCTTATGTTACATATCGATATTAATAGAAAGAGAAAAAAGAAATAATTTTATATACCTACCTACATTGAATTGAAATAATTATTGGGAATAAAAAATGTTCATCATGAAATCAAAACGATCAAGAATGATTTAATTAATTTTTCAGTAATCCAAAAATTTGATTATAGGATTCCCAAAATCAACAGAATACAGTATGCCTCAAAATTTGATATTACAAACTGTTAATATGATTAAGATAAGTATCAGTCGATGTTTTGAGTATTCAAAAAAACTGTGGCGCTTTTAATACCTACTTAAAATAATACAGACCCTAGAGCCATATATTATTTTAAAATATCATTCAGGTATGTTATGGCTATTTTATATGACACCAAATTACGGTCAACTTCATAACATGCACAGTTTAAAATCGTATTATATTCATACACATTTTTTATTGCATCGATACTATAAACAATTTTTCTAAGAAATAAATATAAAATATTGTGTAACAATCTTATTAGCTATTGTTGAAATATTGATTAAAAACTACCTAAGTAGATTAAAAGTAGCGATAGCTATAAATGTTATGTTTCTTTAATGAGTATTAAAGGAGTTGTTTTTAATTTTATGGTGCAGTTACTAAACCTAGTTTGTAATTTATAAAAAATCTATTGTGTGTCTTCTTTCCAAACGAGGACTCATAAAATTTAACAAGGTACAAAAGACATCCTAATGAGGGGGTCATCTATCAGCCTAGCTGGGAATACTTAAAATAAACATATTATTTAATACTCCGAGTATGAAGCGAAAATTTTAAATCCAAAATGATTGTAATTTTATTTGCCAATCAAATTTATCAATTTTAAATTCTTGAAGATTTCTCAGTTTATGGTGCTCGTTGTTGGAACAATCTTCCTTCTTCGCATAGAGTTTCACAATCGCTCAATGTTTTTAAATCTTGTGTTACGGAAAAATGCTATCTTCTAACTCAGTATCCGTTCCCTAGCCCCCCCCTCCCCTCCTCTAATCCATAATCCCAACCTCATGCTAGGTGTGTGTCAAATATTATTATAAATTTTCTTTTTTTTCTTTTGTTGTGTATTATTGTCTTGTATGTTAGTTTTTACTAGGTTTATGTCATTGTGTCGTGGTTAGATGGAAAAAATCACTTTATAGTGATAATCTCGCCACTGCACATCGTCCTAGTTTTTAAAAAAAATTATATTATTTTGTTAACACTGTAATGTAATGATGATGTGCAAGAAGAATAAATAAAAAATAAAATATAAATAAAATACAAAATATTTTTTTTATAACGATTTGCAAAAAGAAGACTTGAAATAATTTAAATTAATTTAATTGCCGATAAACTAAAGAGTTATTTTAAAATTGTCACGTTTTTAAAATATAATTTTACAGTTAGGTACCTACTTACTTTCAAGCGCATGCATATTTTATGTAATTTTCATACTGGCATAGTTACTGGCATACTGGCATAGCATGTGCCTTCCTTTATTGTTTCCGAATTATTTAATGAATTTTACAATTTTAATGAAGTATTTCGCATAATATTTTAAATAAGCATTCTGAATAAAAATAATAATAATTTTAGATATGAATTCTCGAACATATTACATATAGGTACCTATTGTATTATAATTATCATAGTATATTGTATTGAGGTATGTACATAGGTAGGTATACATAAATGTAGATGATTCGGTTCAGTCCCATGAAATACGCATAATCTCAATATAAATCAGATAAAATAAAACATATGTTACATCCAGACAATTACCAGTGTTTTTCTCTTCTGCAAATATCTGTTCACCACATTGATAACCTTTTGCCTTTTGAATTCTTTAGTTGTTTTCGATAAATAACATATTAATGTAGGCGCTATTATTTTCAGAGTCTTGAATTCTTCGCCTCTTATCGCGATTATCCGCGTCGCTTGTACCACGTGATTTAAGCTACTTACAAATTGAATTAATAAATGTTTGAATTAATACATACAAAAATATTTCATTCTTTTTACATTGTATAAAAGTAACTGAGAAGTGAATAGGTACATATTCTTTTTCTCTTATCACTAATGTGATATAGTTTTTACTTTATTACTCATGGATTGTATTAGAACATTTCGAATAATTAGAAAATTACACAACTACCTCACTTGTTGGATATACTTAGATGTTGTATATAATGATTTATATTGATAAATTTTGTGGCTCATACGTAGAGCTGAAAAGACTGGCTGAGAATAGGGAGGAATGGAGAAGAAAAACCAAACTCGTAGCAGACCAATCCAATGGATTGTAACTCATTATATACTAAACGATGTCACCCATATATTGATTGTTCAATTTCGTGAAGGGATATTTGTTCCATATCATTGAGTTAGGACAGTACGAGTATGTATGGTAATTTATTGGAACAAAAACTTGTACACTGTATATATTGATGCCAATAAAGTTTTATTTATTTATTTATGTAACTATACATGATTTAAAAGTAAAATATGTATCATCCAACACGTGTATCTGATGAAGAGTATTATACATAATAGGTATGTACTTAATAATGTGTTTCATACACAAATTTTGCAGTGGGTAATTATTTGGTGCCCCATACTACAGATATCAGAAAAGTGTAGGTAGGTACATAATAATTAGATATATAAATACATTTTATTCAATGTAAGTCGTTGGTTGGTAAGTATGTAAGTTGGCAGAGAGTTCTCGTTAAGGATTTGATGCATGCTTTATTGCTGACGGGGACGTCTGCACAATGGGAGGAGGAATGATATTTGGTACAATGGGCGGCACCACCACTCACACTAACCATACTGCACCTACTTGAAAAATATTCACAGTGTTAATAATACTTTTCTGTGTTGTTAAATAAAGTTTAATATATCGACCTAATATTAGGTACCATACATTGTAATATTCATACAAACCTACCTACCTACCTAACTACTTAATATGCCTATATATGTAATGTATGTATATTCATAATAAGGTTCCTATCTAGAATCACAGTAATTTGATCATAAGATGTGATGAGAAAATATTCATTGAATCGTTGTACCAAAATTTTTCATTGTTATTATCATATTGTGAAAAAAACTCCTAAGGAGTGGAACGACAATAATTTTGAAAGTTTTCTTAAGAAGCATCATGGTTTACATAATTACATTTTTTGGAATTAGTACTAAGATTTGACTTTTATCACTTATATAGTTGAAATTTAAATTTTACAAACACCCAATCAAAGTACAATAAAAATGTACCTGTCTGAGAATAATTATATGAAAGTAAAATATTAATTAATGATTTTTTAACTCTTCATTAGAAGAAAGTATAATAGGATAAAGGTACCTACTTATTCTAATTATGTAGGTAGGTACATATGTACATATATAATTATTAATTATAACTAGCTTCACGGTCAAACATTACAGGATATTCCGTATAGAGACAAGCTAGAGAATATTGCATTTTTGAGATTGGTAAGATTTACATATTATGTATGTCGACTATTTCTCATTCTTCGAGTGTTCGAGTGTGAAAAAAATTGAATTCACCTCGATACTGAAATATGAAAAATTCTACCGTGTATTATCGTATTATTTATTTAGGATGATACGATTAATTATTATTCACTAATAAAGTGCAGTAACTCTTAATGACACACATTAATTAATGTAACACGAGACGGAGAACAGTGGTCATTATAAATATTGCTACAATATCGATCTTGTTATTGTTTCCTTCTGTCAAACAGGCTTTAGGTACTGCATCGTCCATATCTCACATCCAATATGTGAACACCCCCAGAGAACGCCAGGATATCGTCATATTTTATATCGAAATAATCGATTATCACCGCGCAATCTCTCTCAGATACCACATACATAATGATATTTCATACTGCACGCATATAAGCTGATAATCTGATGTTTTGTTACCGAAGGGCTCGCTTTGTGGATTATGATAATACTTTAACTTTGTTTATAAATACCGTCATATTTAATATCATATATTAATCATTATCTGAACGCGATCTAATAGCGATATCTTATTATTTAAATAACTCCAACAAGTGTTTGGAATGTATTAAAGTCGGACATGCATTCATACTAAATTATTTACTTGTTCTATGTTTAGCTATACCATAAGTTAAACAAATTTATATATCAAATACTAAAATGCATACAAGAAGTGGATTTAGATATTATAAATTATTGTCTGAAAAAGGGATGAAAGCAAGAGCATCCGCAAAGCACGAAGCGTGATTAGGTGGATAAAATTGACGAAAACGTGTGTTATCGACGATCACGTATGATGAATTGTGTGCATATAAAAGAAGGAATGTATGATAGGATACTAAGATGCATACAAGAAGTGGAT
This sequence comes from Athripsodes cinereus, assembly GCA_947579605.1. Lineage (NCBI taxonomy): Eukaryota > Metazoa > Arthropoda > Insecta > Trichoptera > Leptoceridae > Athripsodes > Athripsodes cinereus. The sequence continues at coordinate 16,767,507 of OX388310.1, forward strand.
TTAGATATTCTAAATTATTGTCTGAAAAAGGGATGAAAGCAGGAGCATCCGCAAAGCATGAAGCATGATTACGTGGGTCAAATTGACGAAGACGTGTGTTATCGACGTTCACGTATGAAGAATGTGTATATAAGCATATAGAAGAAGGAATTGTACAAAGTAGGTTGATCCAGCTTCCTGTTTTTTCTGCCATTTAACAAGACTTATTCTCCTTTAAGGGATAAAAGATGGATTCCAAGATTCAACAAAATGTTTTATTTAGATACAATTAATCTGCATACAGTTCAACCAGTGTATATTGTATTTACATAAAAATTTCTCAGCTTTATTTACAATTATTGTAGTTAAACAAATAATTGTAGGTATATCAATATTTATAAATAAGATATTTTAATTAAAACCACATCGTTAAAACAGTATTGCTCATGGAGCAAAACACCATTATAAAATAATATGTAATGCAAACATAATACGATCACATAATTTAGATAATTGTAAAGAGAATTCTGCATAAGTAAATATTAATGTCAATTTTATTCGATTATTTTATACAACAAGAAATGTAGACAGTAGTAAACTGGCGAATAAGACTTGATCTAAAGAATCTGATATAGAATAAGATCGTTAATTATTATCAAAAGACACATCGAGAATATAATTAAAACAGGTGCATGTGAAGCAGTGAATGTAATGAATTCTCGACACATCGCGACGATTGTAACTAGAATTGAGTATTTTTAATAAATATCTAGACAAATAACCCGAAAAAAATATTGGAGACACACACATATTTCATCTAATTATTTATTATTTAATGAACATTAGTCATGTGCTGTATTATACATACATATAATAATATTTAATACAATCAGTATACAAAGGGCGAGTTTATCGCAGAGACGTTATTTCTTCGAACTTATCTGATAATATCAATAGATTTACATTTTCAAATAAGAATATTATATTACATTTTTAAACTGCAAACTCTTTTAATTAATATTACCATGTATGAAATCAGATATCACTAAACATTAATTTATGAAATTATTATATTGCATCAATTTGCCCACAAATTGTTATGAATTTTACAATTTGATTTAATTTTTAGTCAGTAAATTAGTCAGTTTTTTTTATTTCAGTCAAGCTTTGATATTAATAGAGTGATATCAATAAAGAGAAACATCGAATGAAGGTCGCGTTATACAAGGAATTTGTCAATAAAGTGATATCAACAATGAAAAATACTGATAAATACCGGCGTTATACAAGGATAAAATTAGTTGGTTGGTCCTATATGAAATGTGTATTCTGGCTTTGTACTTACCCATGACATGTGACAAAGACATCTGCAGATGGTTCTATTTATTGTCATATTATACTTTACCAATTGCTTCAGTAGGTAATGAAGATGATCAAAGATGAACTAAGTAGGTAATGTGGGTAAAATAGGATTAGTAAAAATCATCATCTGAAAGTTTGTACCTATCCAGTTCCTGTAAGATTTTTTTTTGTAATTAAATAGTTTTTCAGGTTTTCACGATCCTTATCATATTATTTAGTTATCAGAATAATAATAATAATAACATGTATAGACAATTCACACAGCTCGACCTAGTCCCAAACAAGGATATGAATCTGTATTATAGGTACTAACGCGACGATACACACACTATATACAATGCACTAAACACATATACATGTGTGTCGTAGCTGATTTTGGCTCGAGCTTTCGGCGAACGTGCTGTTATCTTCTTGGGGAGTTCCTAATTTAAGTATGCACCCAATTTAAAATCATAAAAAAGGTTTACTTCCTAGTTGATCAGCGTAATCAATAGCACCAAGTCAGTCTTCATGAAAAGTAAAAAATATGTTAATTCACGTAAAATATGTACTGGATAACATTAATGAATTGTAATATTTACAAAATACTGTCAAGGTATTTGAGCAAAGAGCAAATAATATGGTGGATATATTTTCGCTATTGTTTTATCGAGATGGGCTGAGGCAATTTTATTTAATAAAACTCATCTATAAAGAAAGCCACAATCTATCAAATGCAAATGTCAATATGACTGAATGTCAGCATACTTGTAGCTACATAACTTCATATCGGAACTTTTTATAACCTTGTTACGCTTTCATTATTTATATTAATCGTTAGTTTTTGGAGCATATTTAGGTTAATAATTAACATAGAGTATATTACACTTTTATACTTAAACCACCCCCTTATTTTTGGCAAAAGTACCTATTGTGATTTTACATTAATCACATAGTGCACGATTGGTAACATTTATAGTTCATCTTGTGTTGGTCACACTATACTTGAAAAATCTAGAATATGTGTTCTCGCACCTGTTACTATAATATTGTTCATATAGAGGCGCGTGCTGCGATAGTCAAGGACGTTATATTCATTTGTTCACTGATTAGTAATAGTACAGAGCGCCTCCTGTGCGTCAGACTCAAGGTGTCGGGACCAGATTCACTATCATTCAACATGCTACATATCAATTGCAATAATCCTATCTTTATCAATTATTTACTTGTTTTGTAACAGGAAAACTATGTGTTGATACATGGTGGTTGTTATGGAAAAAGTTATTAACTACATTGTTTCCGTAAAATGTCTTGTATAAAAAAAGAAAATATAATTCATTGTCCAGATAGACATTTTCCTTAACTGCGACGATACGTAACAGACTATTTTAAGATATCTAGATCCACATTTTAAAGTGGTGTATTGTCAAATTTATTATTATAAATAAATAAAATGATCGGCGAGCTGGACACTTGTTGATTGAAAATGAATTTGGGTTTTCAATAACCTCAAAAATACCGAGAATCGTCTCACTAATACCTACCTACCTTACTGAACTTCCACCAAGATCGGTCGGTCGATAAATTAAACTTAATTAATTATATAGGTATTTTCACAACCTTATATTGTGTACCTAAGGCCCAAAACAGAAAATATGAAGTGTAATGGAGGGGGGGGGGTTATATCAAAAAGTCTGCCGAAATGGTAGTTTCATATAGTAAATGACAAGTTTGTCTTTGATTAATAAAATATTAGGTAATAAAATTTTTTTTTTTTTTAAATATGACCAAAACAATTTACTGTGATAAACTAAATTAAATCTATATAAGTATTAGGTGATCAATACTTTTAAGAAGACAATATGATATTTTGCAGGTAATAATAATATATATCACGTACGTAATTTTTGACAGATGTCACTTGAAGATGCAAACATCTATGATATTTACATCTGATATTTAAAATTTATCTGAATATTGCTATTGTATTTTACATTTTTAGTTGATCTGTAATTATATAGTATAAGTGATTTTCAGTTTCAATGTGGTGTGAATTGAATTTTTTTTTTTGTGATTTTCAGATTCAATTTTATAAGATTACGCAGGAGAAATGTTGAAACATCTATAGATTACTGAATGGTGTAATAAAAATCGTAGAAAATAATAGATGTTCAATATTGAAAAAAGTGGAAATATCCAAATTGGGTGGAATATATCCAAAAACGAGTGCGAAGTGATTAAAGAACAATATAAAGATCCTGTGACTTGTAAAAATTAGATTATTATTAGATTGAAGACGTAAATATTTATTAATTTATTTGCTGTTGTAACAGATTATTCACGCAGCTTATAATGAACATACAAGCTATCCTCCCCATGTCATAAAAAATTAGACATATAAAAAGGGTGTCACACTTCATCACTGAAATTGGATTAGTTAGAAGTAATCGCGTATTTACGATAAATTCGCTCACTGTTTAGATTAAATATGTAAATAAATATAGGTGTCTTATTCTTTTATTTCACAATTCATACTTTTTATCTAATGTTTTCTTTTATATATTTTTTTTTAAGAAGGGTAAAGTATGTATTATTACTGTTTACTAGCAACGTGTTTGTCATACGCTTCGGTAATTTGCGGGACTTTGATTGGTTTGTTTGCTGGAGAAATAATTATGAATGTTAATATTTGTTAATTTGAACTGTTTGTATCTCTTAAGAATAAATAAAATAAAAATAATATATGATACTTATTGACTATATCAATTAATTAATTTGGATACACTTTTAAATTGGGCAATGCATGGTTTCTGGCGATATGATTATAATTGTTTGTATTTATATGTATGTGTTGTCTGAAGTACGTAGGTATGTAAATGGCTAGGAATAAAAAATATATAAAATAGAGTTTTATGTCTAAAATGAAGGCAATTAGTGAAAAGAGCTTTTTCTTCACTGTTAAATATTATTTCATGGTGGATATGTACAATCAATCAACCTAATCAACTTGTATGATATTAATTCGCAGTCAAGTCCTCCAACTTTCGTCTGACCTTCGATGTCACCTGCTGCTACCGCTACTATACTGTCAAGCGGTGCCTCTTTTTTGATAAAAATATCCAGTCAGTACTAACAACCACCATCACAATTATTATGTGTAGGTAATTTTAATTGAAGTAGCATGGTATTGAAAAACGAGTGATTACAATATGTATGATTATTAATATTATATTATGTGGAGGTAGTTATTCCGTCAATACATTGTTGTTGCAATTATTTTACATAATTAATGCCTTCAACGAAAGTAGTTATGTTCAATGAGTGATTTTCAATTGGTCCGAAATATAATCGAGTTCATATATCTGGTAGTGAAATATAAAAGTTTTTGATAGATATTCACCAACCGCATCTTCTGTGTGGTTGGTCCGATGCTGTGGATCAAAATTCCCTATGACTTGCAAACTCTGGAGAGTGTGAACGTATTTAAAGCAGAGTTAAAGATCCTACACTGAGAAAAATACTACCAAAATTTCACAACGAATAATTGGTCCGTAGTACGTACTATCAGATTAGGACCAGAGATAGTACAAACTATTCATTAGTACAAATCTATAATATTAACTTTTCGCAAACAAATTGTTGGTAAATTTACCAACGACTTGTTTGCGGTAGGTTAATATTATAGATTCGTACTAATGAATCGTTTGTACTATCTCTGGTCCTAATCTGATAGTACGTACCAATGATTCGTTGTGAGTATTTTTCTCAGTGTATTATTCAGGAGATGTTATGATTCTTGAATGAGCCCTTGCGCTGATTTTTTCCACAAAACGGCGCATCTTAAAAAAAATTGTCTAGTTATTATCATTATTATTAGATATAATTAAATATAAATATCTAAAAGAAAAAGAATACAATAAAAAAATCGTTTTTAATGCTTAAAAGTACAAAATGAGAATTCTAAGGCTGATGATAGAAAAGTGATACAAATTAATTTAAAATACACACAAAATTTTCACAATGGGAAAATTTACAATATTGAACATTGAATTCATTTCACCCAATAAATTCTTAATCAATCGACAAACGATACATTTTATAAACAATAATTCAACTATTATGTACTTTGGATAGCTAGTTCGAAATATTTTTTCTGTACCTACATGGATAAAAAATATGAAATCAAAATGAAGATCCTTACATATTCGATTGACTATATCATTAAATTTTAGGTTCGCGCATGAGACACATCATTTTATGTAAAATCCAAACGTTACTGTCAGATTTTTCAAAACGAACAATGCACGTCATCCACGTCATTTTTATCGATAAAATATTAGAAACTTTAAGTGAGAAAAAATAATTATGTAATATAAATGTATCTCAAATATTTCAACTTTTATCTAACACCAACAGAGGTGTCTGTCAATCTTAAACCATTCAAAATTCATTTTTCCCTCACGTTCATACAAAATCACGTACGAGACATGAATATTTTATACGTGAAATTTTAACAATTCTGAACCATCACACATTTTTATATCATCAAGTGAGGATATAAAAATATGCCGACACTGTTTTAAGGAGATTCAGAGCTGCTAATGTCCCTATTAAAATACAATAAAAATATCGCTATGGCAAATTTAGGAATTATTGTTGTTTTCTTATGAGACATATGTTCTATAGTGGCGCATACACACAGAGGAACACGTCTCCCAATATCGAATTACTTATTATAATATTATTATTGTTGAGATGAATTTTATATGACTTTTATTATTTTGAGGTTGTCAAATTAAACACAATATTGTGTCAGACGCAATCTTTATAGTCAGAGAAAGCACTAAAAGTTATAGATGTTTTATGAACTATAACAGCAAATTAAAAAGATATAGCTTCAGAGTATTCTTTTGTTTTTTTTTTATGTATTTACCCACAGCGTAAGCCCTTTATATTATGGACAATAAAACAAAAAATAAGCTAAGAAGCTGCTGTGCAAAATTTTTAAAGTGATTTTTCAGATGTACATTAAATATTTTTCAAGATAAATTAACTTCAAATTTTATACGATAAACATATGCATTCTGGTTTGTTCAGAAGATGATTTAGAGACTTTGGTTGACTCTAGGTGAAATGGTGACTGATAGCAATAGATTGTGTATTGTGCACATCCATGAAAATGTCTTCGAGACCTTTTGGAATCAGATTATTAATTGTACTGTGTATCTATATAATGTTATGTTGATAAATATATCTATCAAATATAGTTAAAAAGTTGTGTTATTGGATTATTTGCCTTCAGAAAACAATCACGTACATAATAATATGTGAACTGAATATCTTTGAAAATATCCTTATTTTACTTTTGAAACACACGCGATTTATTTGATATATAGGTATGTATTTATACCAGAAATCTGGAACCAAAAATGTTACTTTTATATAAAAATTATATTCTTTAAAAACCATTATCAATGGTACTGAGGTACAGGTACTGAGAAATGGTTATATTTTAAAATATCATTCCAACTTAAAAAAAAAATAATACGATTATTTCTCACGTGATTGTCATGGGTGCAATATCAAACATAAGATGCGACAGAACTGATTATGAGAACTGAATACAAATATGCGATCTCACAGGAGAGGAAAGTTTTTTATTGAATCATTTTAATTCTTATTATTATTAATATTATGTTTTAAAGAACTAGAAATTATTTATTATTTATTTATTTATTCAACTCAAACAATAGCAGATATCATATTAACAATAAAACGCTACCGTCTTTCGGAAAATATTAACTAGATTTTTATAAATTGTGCAGATAAAGTTGAACTACGTATTTTACTTACATATCGATAAAACTCCATATTTTTATATTATTATAACTTATAAATTATGTTTCATATACCTACATATAAAATTATGAAACAAGTATTATAGGCAATTAAGAATAAATATTTTTTTTATTATCAGAAAAAAAATAATCGCTAACAAATAAAATAAAACAAAAACGTACTTGGTACAGAACTGTTGAACCTAAATTTTCTATGTAAGACTCCAATTTTCACATCTACTCAATTTTCCGAACACAAAAGTATTTGTACACTAAAAAAGTTGAAAAAACCAGGATTCTTTTTTCAGTTTTTCATAGTAGGTATTTTCATGTTACACTATAAATATTTTACAGTGTTAAGTGTAACAATATCCCGTTGTTTATATAAAATAAATGCATTAATGATAATCGAATAGGTATGTTAATTAATCGAAATATTGACTTTTTCAATGATCTGTTTATCGATGTTATTATTACAATAAATCATTTTCTTCAGTCTTTCTTTCACTAAGCTCATAATATTGCATCTCCTGCGTCTTGAATACAAAATTCCCTATGTATGATACAGGATCATGAATGAATTATAAAATAATACATGATAATACAATGTACAGAATACCCATCAATGTAATATTTTAAATAAACAAACTATAAATAAAGACAACAGGTTTCGTGAAGGTTCAGTACAGATATTGTCACAAATTGAATATTTTATATATTAAAAAAAATATTTTTGTGAAACCAAATATGTAATTATTTCTGTCTGTTGTGTTTATTAAATGCGATTAAATCATATTTTTTTTTAAGTAAGTTTGTATGATGATTACTACGAAGGTAGGTATATAATTATGAGTCCAAGAATTGTGATTTGTAAAGTTCGATGTATTTTATAGTACATGTACCTACTTAAGAAGGCATATTGGTATTCAATTTTGTTATTATATCCAACTGCATGTAAGATTATATAAATTGATGACACAATTTTCGTTGTGATTAAAGTTGTGTGAGATTTAATATTACCACGAGACCGGCTTAATTTAACTAAAGCTTTACACAAACTACCGGTAGTGATTATACTGGCTGTTCATATTATGATTGAATTTTATTGCGTGCGGGTGCATTAACATAATTCTAACGAAGGATAAGACGCTCTGAAAATTATAATACAAGCGAACACATTTCTTATGATATTTTTCACTTTGAAACGTCGTCAACGTGCTAACTGGATAATCAACTTAAATTATACTTCTCATTTACCTTCTTATTAAGTACTTAATGAAATTATCTGTTCAATCTGAATTATCGAAAAATATTAATAGAAACGAATCTTGAAAAAATAATAGGTACCTACGTATTGATTGAGTCGACGTTGATTTTGTAAAACTCCATTATATTGATATAATGAAAACAAAATTGTTTTTAGGTTTTAATATGATTTCTTTGTTAAATAAGTTACCAGGATTCGACCTACGAGGTAATAGTCAAACTGTTTGACAATGACCTCGTAGGTCGAAACCTGGTAACTTATTTAACAAATAAATCATAGTAAAACCTAAAAACAATTTTGTTTTCATTGTATCAATAGGTACGTTTTACACGCGTTCGATTGGTTTAAAATACGTGACTAAAGAAGATTGAAATCAGATAAATTCAACATTTGACTCTAGGAATACTCTCGTTTTTAAAAAGGTTTTTAAAAGGCTAAATATTCATTCTATAAATTTTAATGTTACTCTTTAGCGTAGGCTCATTTTAATTTTTCTTTTGTAAATGTTGATTCATTATAATATAAAAATACATACCTATTACCTTTATTACTTGTAAATTATAAAGATGAAAAAGTTTGTTGGATTTCGATCATCAAGAAGACATATGGAAAAAATCATTGTGTTTTTTATAATTATGAAATATTTTGAATGATCGTAAAAAAAGTAATATGACCAATGCATTCAAAAATAATTGTTGGTATAATCAATATAATAATAGTGAAAACACAAAACTTTTACTTTGCACTGGTTTAAGCCGAGTCTATAATTATCATGATTCCCCATTGATTACCAAGCTAATGAATAAGTCACGATTGAACTTAATGAGAGAGATAATAATTAAAGCTTCCAATATTATCTGCAACGACTTCTGTAATTGGTTCATTAGTTTCAGTGGCATTTGAGGGTAAAGTGCAACAGATGATTGAGCGAAAAGGGGTTGGTCTTTAATCTAAGGTAATGTTCTTACTACAATATCTGATTTTCTCTTTCATCTGAAGTATTCATTTCACTCGATAAGATTTCGTGATAAAAAATACTATTTTAAAGATATTTAGGTCAACTTAAAATGACAGCGAAGTGGTCATGTAGGTAAACAAATATGCCCTGAATTCTAAAATGGAGACCAAAGGATAAGAGAAAAAGGAAAAAATCAGCCTCAGAAAATATGGGCTGATGATAGAAGGTAAGAAGTTAACAAGAGAGAAACAAGAAGAATATGCAAGAGACCTACATTCAGCAGTAGAGAGATGACTGAATTAGAAAAAAATAAATGAAGATACATACCTACTATCGTCGCTTCCTTCGCTGGTTAGACAAAAATAAATGAATCGCTCATTCCTCCTGACCTTGTCCACGCTTTTTGCTTCCAATGCATCCATTCCTCTTACATGTTCTCCTGTTTAATTTACTCAGCACGTGTTCGTCCGAGTACCCTTTATACGCTCAATCTCTTAGATTTATACACATCTATCTCAACGATCTTATTTCTACTGCATTCATACTGCTTTCATCATTCTTCAGCCATGCACAATGTTTCAATTAAAATGCAAGCAATTAAAATCTACAATTATTTATTGTAAAATATTCCCGTTTATCAAGGTACTATTTTAGTGACAATAATTATGAATAATAATCGTCTCGTATTATCGTTGTCCCTTTCAGTAACAATCAATGTCGTATTTAATGAAAGATGATTTGATTCTTGTCTGGAACTTGTCTCGTCGTTCGTATGGATCTTATTTTGGAAGCTGGTATTATTTTTAAACGTGTCAATTTGCATACTCATTATCGATATTATCATAATGTGACCACTACGTAGATTATTACGAGCATACATGCAAATCTACACAACAGTTAACTACAGATTACGAAACATTACTCCTTGTAAAATTGTACGTTATTTTATTTTATATTGTCATTGACATCTTCTAGACAGCGTAATATTTAAATAGCAGAAGGTAACGACTCTCAAGTTTCATAAACTAACAATTGGAAATTCTAATATTCCAAGTTATGACACGTTAATGTTATGAAACAATATAGCAGTAAACTGAAAACTCAAAACAAATATGTACTTCTAATAGAAATGATATAAATTTTAGAACTTTTGTTGGTGGAATTGAAAAATATCAATTTTTCGTGTAATAGGCCAAAAACCTAAACATACATATTTTGAAAATTTTCTTGTTGTAGAACTGGATAGTCAATAGAATAATATATTTTTACAAAAGAATACCGTGAATATTAGGTATCTATACTCAATTTATCAAACAAATTACCTACACATAGAGGAGAAGCTTTCTTATGTGTTTACTTATGTACTAATTAGGTACTATCAATTTGATTAATGAAACTTTGGATTAATAATATTATGTGTGAAAAAGATCTTGGTGTTTCATTATTCCATGTTTATGTTATGTAGATATCTAATAAGCCAATTTTAACTAACAAATTTACTATAAATTTAAGGCAAAAATTCTGTTCATTCAATCATTATTCATTGAACGTAATTCACCAAAGACAAGATTTATATCATGTTCCTCTCATACTAAGATCTTATTTGAAATCATGACCTTATCGTTTCGATTGAGTATCGATGAATTTGACAGTTATTGTTTCGCTAATTTGCTAAGTGTTAGATAAATCTAAAATCTTCACATAATTTGCATATCACATCAGATTACATATTATCAATTCGTATGCGGACGTCGTCTTTTAATAATAACGTTAGTCTAATGATAAGAATCTATCTATCTATTGTTGAGCGATGGTAATTGAGTTAAAATACATTTTTAAATAGAAAATACTTTAGTTTGAGATTTCTCAAAAAAGATAATGATATATTGAGTTGAATATTGATTTTTTATCTGTAATTTAGTTTGAAATAACGATATACCTATGCAATATACGATTGTAGGTGTGTACATTTTCTCTTAGTAAGAGTAATGGTCTGTAATCATATAAAGTTACACTTATTACCGTATACTTATTTTAATTATGAGGACAATAAAATCACTCTTCATGTACACAGCAAATAAAGATAAATTGTTCATGATTAATAATCATTTTATTATTTGTTCACGTGAGCAGTTATATGAAATACTTCGAAATTCAAGCATCTCGTTATAATTGAGCTGTTGGTATTAGTTAGGTATTCTAAATTTTTATTAACGTGAGAATTGATCTAAAATCATATTTGATTTAAAAACTGGCTTATTTCATAATCAACATATTTTATAATAAAATATTGAAATCTCAACCATCAAAGATATAGATTGAAAGATTATATGAAATGGCTACAAGACATATTACGGTATTTGTCATAAAAATGGGTTTATTCTACATGGAAGGTTAAAAATTGAAGGAACTTTTTGATGTATTATGATCCTCTTCTGCACCATGTCAGATCTTCCACTACGGAGGAGATCACTTGGGTGAATACTTCTCTGTTCTGCGAGGTTTAACAGCTCCTCAACTCCTCGTATACCCATCCAGTCGCGGATGTTTTGTGATCCATGGTGATCGCCTTCCGCTAACACCCTTCACTTTTAGATCTTTCTCTTCCGAATAAGTTACATGTGTGGTTTTTTATATACCTACTTTGTACCTATCTTATTCCATTCAATAATAATTACAGTAACTAATTGAACTAAAAATGAATGCAACTTTCAATTAAAAACTTTTATATTATTTTGGCAATCATTCAAATCGTAAAGTTGTCGCATTCATTGCGGCTTGTATATACATATATATTGCTATTACGGTGAATTATAGTATTATATTTATGTAAACATTTTATCATGACTTATTTTGTATTGCACATAATTGCATTTAATTTGCGGTGTCTAAATAACCTACACGTCAGTAACAAGTGCTCTTAACCCTTCATTTCATGGTGTAGCAGAAATGCTACAAACCTAAAAAACACATAAATAAACCACAGAAAAAGCGAAAGTCACCTTTTCATATTGTAAGATTACTGATACACACTCTATTCTGTACAAATGTTTCATTAGTCAACCGTTGAGGGCGGTACTAGTAGCAAAAATATAGCACTTAGTATCTGTCATTGGATATTGTAGTGTGGTACCTGTGAGGTCGTTTAATTTTGCCAGAATTTACACATTTTTAACGTTTTTTACTTCTAAAAAAAATATTTCTACATCTTATGGTAGGTATTTAACTGATATTTATAGTATTTTGAAATAATTTTGATATTTTATGCACAAAAACTAGATTTTTAGCATTGTAGCAGATTTGCTACATCATGCATTAGTAGTACCACATATTATGTCAAATATGGCAGTGTAGTGGATAATCTGATATTTCATATTACTTGATTTTTTTATAAGATGGAGAATTAAAAACTTCAGCCATTAACAGAGAAGGAGTTGATGGCATTTTTTGAAAGATTTGAGGATAGTGAAGATGATTTTGATGCGGATTCTGATGATGAATGTGTATTGAAAACTGATATCATTCCAGGAAAGGAAGAAATTTTTGTGACGGATAATTCTGTAGGGCAGGAATGGGATGAACAAACAATTAATGTTCAGTCTTCAACTTTAACGGTTCTAGGGAAAGTTACACTAAGAAATATTTTGTGAACAAAAAATTTTACAAATGGACCAAGATCGTTTGGCTATATACCGGCGTAGAAAATCATTTCAACAGACGACTGAATAATGAACCTGACATCGGAGCCAGTGGAAATGTCATCAGACTGCTCAGAGTTGTGGATAAGCATGTAAACTTTACAATATATTGTGATAATTATTAGGTATATGTCTCTACCACTTGTGGTATATATGGCTCAGCAAGGTATTTATATGTTGAGAACCGTTAGGAGAAACAGAATTCCTAATTGTAAATTGATGGAAGAGGCCAAATTTTAAAAACTGTCGAGGGGCACGTCAGAAGAATATGTTGCCAATATTGAAGGAGTAGATGTCTCTAATGTTTCTTGGTTAGACAACACACCGGTAACATTTCTGTCCACTTATACTGGAGAAACACCAAAAAGTGTTGTCCAGAGGTGTGACCGAAAGACAAAGCAGATGATTGAAATAGACTGTCCCAATATAATAAAGGAGTATAACGCCCATATGGACGGGGTGGACTTACTTGACAATCACATAGGACGATATTGTATTCCTTTACGGTCAAAAAAGTGGTATTTCAGAATTTTTTGCCACTCAATAGATGTAGCAACAATAAATGCTTGGTTGCTTTTTCGTAGAGCACAAAGTCAACTTGGAATTCCCATTTCCATGTCCTTGTGGGAGTTTCGAACAAAAGTGGCAAAATGTATATGTTTGATGGGATCTTTCCAGTCCAGGAAAAGAGGGAGACCCAGTGACATAGAAAATTTAATCGAAATAAAGCGACATAAGGAACCAGCAGCCAGTACACCACCAATGAACATCAGAGTCGATGAATTATCACATTGGCCAAGTCACGTAAATCCAAGGCAAACGTGCAAGTTGCCTGGATGCAAAGGATTTAGCTTCATAAAGTGTTCCAAGTGTGGAGTACATTTATGTCTAAATAAAGACAAAAATAGTTTCACCAAATTTCATACTAAATAGATTAGTTCAATTACTTCAGTACTACATGTCCATGTTGTAGCAGATTTGCTACACACCCCTTTTTTATAATAAAAATGGTAAATAACGAAAAAAAATTTTTTTTACTATTTTTCCCAGATTCTACTCAGTTACAGCATTCTTAAGGTATTTTTTAAAGACTCAAATAAAAAATCATGAAATGAAGGGTTAATGTAAGTTGTTGGACCAATTTTCGCGCATTTCATTATTTTAATAACCAAGATAACCTCATAAAAAACAATTGTTTTACTCGTTTATCAAAATTACGAACACAAAGGGATATTTGTTTACTTCGAAATGTTAAATTTACAATTTATTTACATTGACATTGTGATGAAGGTGTCTCATTTTGAATAACCTGTTTTAACGTTGTGTATTAAAACAAACGCAGTTAATTTTCTGTGCGGATTTTTAATATTAGTCAAAAAAATGTTTCGAATTAAGTGATTTTATATTACGTATTAAATTACTTTTCATTTAACTAGAGATAGTTCATTTCCACTGATGTTAATAAACTTTAATCGAAGATGATTAAATCAATATGGAAAAATATAGGCAAATGGACTACAGTAATATGGCGTACCTAGAAAGGGAATTTAAGATTCATATGTTTAAAAATAGTACTAAAGTAGGCTAAACTATTAAAATTAACGTGTAAAATAATAAATATGAAATAGGCAGTTGCTCCCTCCTCTTAGAGGGCAAACTCAATAAATATTATCTTTCTCACAAAAAAAATGGTTTATTCTACATAATACTCTCTTCTTTTGATTTAAAATTTAAACTTATTTTAGAATTGTGGACTTAAGTTGTTATTAAAAAACTTATTCCAGGAACAAATTACAAATATTGGATAATTTTAGAGTTAAATTTAAATTCGCAATATTCAGGCACGCGACTCTCTACATATAGGCACATATGTCTTTTCTTCTTTCCTTCGTCCTTTCTTTAATGCTGTTAAAACGTATGTGAGAGTAAGTAATATACGGACGTATTATACTAATATGAAAGTGATAATTACAGATTACATAACCAATACTTACATATTGTATATTGTCTCACCAAGGAAGCTGTAGGAAACTGGAGCGTGCGTAAAGAGAACCAGTAATTTTAATAAAATTTCTGTTTATTAATAAGTACCCAATATTTTAGGGAAATAATAAAAAAATTATAATAAATATACACCCATTATTCGCACAATTTAAATATTATGTGTAACTTTGTATGAATGTCCTGAGATTTTTAATTTTAATTTATTTTATTTTCAAACAAGTAAAATAAAAGAGTCTACGAAGCATTACCTATGTGTATAATAAATATTCGAAACCAGAAGAGTTCAAAAGTACCTATTGATTAATTTTAGTTTGACAATGACTTTGTAAGTCGAAACTAGGCTATTATTATTAATAAATACAGTAAAACTTAAAACTAAATAAGTTTATTTGTATTGAGTGTGCCACTTATTTAAAATTCTTTTAGCTCGTTCTATTTCGGAATTATTCATCTTATATACCTACCTCAGTATAATTTAAAATCTTATTCAAAATGAAAGGAATGACAAAATGGTCAAAGTTTCATGTACATTTACAGCTAAATATAAGTAGAATATTGATAAACAAAGTATTCAGCAACAGTATCTAATCAAAGAATATAAATAATCAAATAATTTGATCGCTTTTATTAATCTAAACTTGATTATGTTTGTTGTCACTCATCTGTCAATTTGTTCGGTTAATTAATTGTGAGCTTCAATTATTGGATACATTTTTTAGAAATATTATTCTGACGAATTTCTTACATATCTGTAATTAAATCATTGAAGATGAAAATTGAATGTCTTTGCAATTATATGTATTGGTATTTATCGGTTTTTATTATCAATAATATTTACTTATGTCTCAATTAACATTTGTTTATTTGATATAAATTATAAACGATAGAAACGAAACGTGCATATCAATTGCTTTAGACTGAAATTATCAATTTATCATATAAACAATTAGGTAAGTGAAAACGTAATTTTACTTCGAGGTAATTAATCTTGAAATGCGATTTCAAGTTAATAAAAATATCGTGGTTTAATATATGCATTAAGTTAATTTGTTTTTAACAAGGTACAGACAGAAAGATAACGAAAAATTGCATACCAACCTATTACATTCCATAGCAGCTTATTATTTTCATCTCCTCAGAAACTTTCCGTTCAATTGAGAATTACCATGATAGTCGAGTTCCTTATTCGGGTCGATAGCGATATTCCTTAAATTTCAATTATCAATTATTTTATATCTGCGTGTATCTATAAAATTAATCGATATCTGTGAAATATTCATAACCAATTGAATAATACATTTTACATTGATTAAATGTATAACTAGGTAAGAAATTGCAAGTTAAATACGCAAGGTCTTGAAATAAAATTGATAAAAGAAGAAAACTTTTAGGTATACCTGTATGCATCATTCTCGGAAAAGGTAGGTTGTATAATCTCCACCCCAAGGGTGACGATAGAAATATTTTATTTAACGTGCTTATTTATTTTTATTTTCTTTATTTGGCTTTTTAACAAGTTTAGCAAATACAAATTCAGTAAATATACAAATGAAATTCCCAATTATAGAAAAGCTTACACGTTTAAATAAACATATTTCTTACATTGCTATCATAATATTATATAAGTGAAAAAAAGTAATAGAAAATACGTACGGAAAAGAACGCTAGTGTGTCTGTCAGATATTCATATTTTGTTATTGATTTTCTGGGTATTTATTTTCGAAGGTTTGCAGGATTACGTTATGATTAACTCGTATTTAAATGAAGTAACCATTATGTAGCTACCACCACAATAATAACACAATTATTAATTAACAACCTCCATATTCTCTGTTGAGACCGAAGAGCAAAAAGTAGTGGACTTTTGGGAGGTGTGTTATCATTAATGTTATTTCATGGTAAAATCATAAATCACAAGATTGTAATACTTATGGATTAAAAGTTTGAAATATAGCATATAGAGCTTTTTCCATAGTAAATTGTCTTTGAGGGGTTCACATGCAAATGCATATCGACCCTAGAATATTGAAACATAGAAAACCGCACATTTCTTTTTCTGCTTGAGGTGTTTTTGAAACTAAATCAATTTTATTTTGATTTACTAGAAAATGTGGACGGATTTTCTGTATTCGTAGTCAAATATTTGTGATAAGTGGATCGATACTGAAGGTATCGTTCGGTGGAGCAGAAAGAGAATACGGTTCTGGAGGGAACATGTGGACCGCATGAGTAGCGAAAGATTAGCCCACGTCGCCGCGAACGAGACTCCACTGGGACGAAGATTGCCTGGAAGGCCACCTAAAAGATGGAAGGATAGTTGGTCTTCTGCGTCGCAAGAGGAAACGAATTCCGAGCAAACAGTTCAATGATCTACTACAAGTAGAAGAAGAAGAGGGCGAGTATATATTCCATGTAAAGCCTTCATTTATGGAACGAAGTGGTGAAGAAAAAATAGAAATACTCTCATAGAAATTACAAATATAAATATATAAAAATTAAAAAGTAGAAACGTAAATTAATGAACATCCCGGAGATTCAGATGTTAAGATGGATGGATGCCAATTTACCTATGAATTATATATGACCTCAATTTATAATAATAATAATAGGTACATTTTAATAAAACGACATGCATTCACGTTTGAGTGACTACCTGTACTACCTACTAGTAATGTCGTTACATGGAAGTAGGTATACGAGATCATAGCCATGCATTTAGGTGACATAAAAATTATTAATCTGATAAATGGTATGAGTAATGTACATGGTTCTTTAACTATTGTGCTGTGCTGATGACGAAGATAGGAGTGAAACCAAATAGATAAAGGAAATGTTATAGCCATCTGAAATACCTATTAATGCAATTAATAGGAAAACCAAAATTCTCTTTGTAAACTTTCATATCATTTACATAGTTTTCTGACATTTGCATACTCTTGCGATCTTCATTTTCTTTAAAATTATTTCACTTGTTATGATAACGATTACTTAGAATATTAAAATCCTTTCCCGGAGAATTTAATCCTATCGGATAACAATTCATTAAAATTGCTATTTAAAAATAATTGTATGAAGGATTTAATAGCACCCTTCATTTATTCCGAACCCTTTTCTTATAGGATGATTAAAGGCTCATTTCGGGGTAACGCAGTGTCATGTAATTGTTTCTTTTTCATCACAAAAACTAACATCCTTAACTCCTTCATTTTAATAATACCGACTCAACGCATTATTATTACACAATATTATAGGAAGATAACTTAAATATTATTAATTTATCTTGTTGGAATTTAAGACACTATGTCATTAATATTTTTTGTACAGTTCTTCGCTAACAAGCTCTCGTTATAAAAAATCTCGAGTTTTAGTAATCAATTTCGACTATAGGCATAATTCATTTAGTCGGTCAAAGTATAAACAACTGATAAAGATTTAAAACTGATTTATTGGTATAATTTTGTTCTCAGAATTTAGCATATTTGAATAATATCTCGCCTTGTATGCATTTAGTTCCACAATTATTGTTAGGGTAATTCGGTGGAATATGGGTAGTTGAATATGGGTAGGGAATATGGGCAGTTATAAGTATTTTCCTAAAACAACCTAGCGAAATAATTTCTAACCAATTGCAACAGTGTGTTGTCACTTGTCACCGCATGATACATTTCTTTAGCACGACCGATCAGTTTGGCAGCGTTGTTCTGTCGCGCAACACGTGTAGAGAGGATTACGCGGTTGCTTGTGATTTTATTCTGCGAATATTTTAGCTACTGTTAAAAACAAGGTACGTATTTTAACAATAAACTATTAGTTTTTTCTACAAATAATCAAATGTCAATATTAATTCATGGTTTTATAGTGTTTTACTCTTGTTTATATTACGTTCTCCATTTTTATTTGATATTTTAGGAAATTGTCGATATCGGGGTAATAAATAGGCATACGCATTCGGGGTAAAATGGGCACATCACTTATTTTATATTTTGCTTAAGAAATCCGTTATTTTTTTTAGATGCCAAGGACTTATATTCGTAAAACGGATAGACAATCTTGGAGTACAGAGCACCTTCAGCGTGCGATAACTGCAGTGAAAAATGGCGATTGCAGTGTTATGCAAGCAGCCAAAACATACGCAGTTCCAAGGGAAACTCTAAGAAGGTACCTGGCAAAAGGTGATATGGAACCAAAAAAAAAATGTTTAGGAAGACAGCCTGAGCTCGGAAATGAGCTGGAAACTATCATTGCCGAGCACTGCAAATATTTAGCGCACCATGGATTTGGTTTGACAAGGACTCAGGTACGACAATTAGCTTACAATTTCATGAAAAAGCTGAACATAAATGTAGATCGTTTTAACGAAGATAATGGAATGGCAGGATGGGATTGGCTGTGGGGTTTTCTAAAAAGAAACCCTTATCTCTCTGTTCGAAAGGAAGAAACGCTTTCGATTGGCAGAGCTTTGGGCATGCAAAAAAAATTTGTCGAACCATTTTTCAAATTACTAGATGAAAAAATATTGGAGCATGGTTTGAATAATAAACCTGATAGGATTTTTAACGCAGACGAGTCAGGCCTACAGATGAATACACGCTCCCAAAACGTACTGTGTGAAAGGGGCAGTAAAGTTGTCCATTCCATTGCCCCAAAGGAAAAAGGTGAAACAATTACTGTGCTTGCGTGTTTCAACGCTGCTGGAAATTTTTATCCACCTTCTCTTATTTTCAAAGGAAAACGGTTGAAGCCAGAGTTTTCTATGAACATTCCTCCAGGCAGTCAAGTATATATGTCATACAGTGGTTACATGAATGCTGAAATTTTTTTTAAATTCATTAAGTCTTTTATCCAATACTTTGGAGTAACAACCAGTTCTCGAGCAATATTAATAATTGACGGACACGATTCTCACTGTATCGATCCTAATATGCTTGAGTTTTCACGTGAAAATGGTCTATGTTTACTTTGTCTACCACCTCACACTACACATTATCTACAGCCCGCAGACCGGTCACTTTTTAAACCACTAAAAGATTATTTCTATAGAGCTGCATCCAGATTTACTCGGCAGCATGGCGGACGTGCTTTCTCAAAAATAGAATTCGGAGCTATATTCAATGAAGCATGGAGTGCATCAGCTACTGTTGGTGTGGCGGTGAATGGGTTTAGAGCTTCAGGATTATGGCCTGTTAATATAGATGCTATTCCAGAATATGCATTCTGTAATGAAAATGTGACTGAAGAAATGGCATCATCTCTTCCAGAAAGACACAACATGATATCTCCAAAACATTCCATAAGCCCTAATCTAATACCTTCCGCAAATAGTAATCCAATATCTTCCACAAGCCGTGATCCAATACTTTCCACAAACCGTGATCCAATACCTTCCACCAGCTGTAATATAAATATTGCTGTTGAGAATGATATGAATTCAAACAACAAAACCATAATTCATGTAATATCTCCACTTCCCAAATTAAAACGACTTGTAGCAACACGTGGCAGAAAAAGGGGCCAAGCTAGAGAACTAACATCAGGAGAAAACATCAAATTAACTAGAAATAAAGCAAATAACCGGGACAAGAAGAAATCGACTGCAAAGTCCAATAAAGCCATAAAACAAAAATTTAAAGATGCTAAGTGCCCTGTGTGTGAAAAACTTTTTAGTAGAGATTGTAATGGAGAGAAATGGGTTCGTTGTGAAGTGTGCTCTGTGTGGTATCATTCTAAATGCGTTATTGTATCATCCATCAAATTTATCTGTGTTAAATGTATTTCTCAATAATTCATTTGATTATATTTTTTAAGGATTTTTAGAAGACTTTATGCTGCCCATTTTCCCCATACAGTGAACCCATATTACCCCGATAGTCGGGGTAATATGGGTTTACCGTACATTTATGTTATTTTTCAATTTGTATGTATGTCATTATAATTTTGAATACATTTTTTATTCTTAACATTATAGGAAGGTATAGGTTGCTGTTTTATTTATACGAAATAAATTTTTGAATTTTATGTCATGACTTTTTTTCACATCAAACGTTAAGGTGCCCATATTCCCCCGAATTACATTGTTTTTAATACTATGTACCAAGTGATAGGTACCTACTGAGACCAATGTAGAATAGAGAATGAAATTTGCAAATTATTTCTCTGACTTAATTCAGAGAAATAATTTGCGAGGGTTTTTCTTGGGAGGGGGGATCAACTAACTTTCGTTTTAAAGACATAAAATAAGCAATTCTGCACCTGGTATTGTATCTCATAATCCAAGTACCTAGTTTTGATTTACCTAGAAAGATTTTCGTTCAGCAATATAGAGCGAGGATAGAACATGGATGCTGTAACAACTTGCTCTGAGGATGTGGAAATACCTCCGATTGTGAGTGTGCAGATGTGAAGACATTAAGATGCATAGTGCAGGACTACTATCTCAAAAAACTTAGCGGATATCTGCTGGACATCCATGAGGCAAGACCAGAGGGAGTGAACTGGCTGTCAGCGCTGGAGTTTAAACTGTAGAGGATACGATGCAGCCCACACGAATTATGATTTACCAAGCCACACGAAAAGTAAAGAAAGTAACTATTCTCATGGAGAATAATTATGCAGTTATTTTTTTCTTACATATTTTTACGATATTTTATATCCTTAATATGACAATTTTTGGAACTGTAAAAAACCTTTTAAGTATGAATAGTACCTACATTTTACTTAACATAATGATGTGTAGGTAAGTTTGAATAAATGAAACACCTAATATTTTTACCGAAATTTGTTTTTATTTTAATAATTCATCGTCAGCTGTTTTGACCGCCGTTATTACTATCTAGAGCTATTTCCTAGAAGTAGAATATTTTAATGGAGGAAATAACACTTAAAAATTCATTAAGTTCATTTACACAGCTAAGTGATCTAATTTATCACACATATTGAAAAAAATAACCCTTTTTTCAATTATCCTTATTATATGTCTGTATATAATCAAATAAGGTAAATAATTTATTTTTATAATTTTTATATGACATTTTTAATTTTTGCGATACATTCAATACAGTCGTGATTCTGTGCTTAAAAAATCATTTCCTGCCTCAAGTCAAACGAAGGTATTATTGCAAAAGTTAAATTTCAATCATGTAAACATACGAGTACAAAAAGGATAACATTTTATGTTGCGATATTTTTTAAATAATAGTATTATAAACTTGTTTTGCATATTTTTCTCTATAATGAACTAATAAAAATTAAGTGCTTAGGTTCTTGAGTTTATACAACATTAATTATTGTCTAAATATTCTAAAATAGGTAATCTAGTTCTCTGATTTTAATAAGACTTACATATATGTAAAATAAATTGTAACGTGTATAAGGAGGAACAAATATGATAGTTGAATTTTATATTGGTAGAATATGTAGTTAAGGTGTAGGTACGTAGATACCCGCCTCAATAAAACATAATCATATTTATTATCCTTTGGCGCCGCGTCTTAGATTATACGGTCTATTGATTTTTTTCATAGATAATTACACATCCTTCCACTTCTTCTATTAATATTATTAATTCACATTCTTATCCTTTCATTGTCTTTTTTCATTCTACATAATCTTAAGTCAACAATATGATGGCCAGAATTGGAAAATATTTAAATTACACACAAGGATTAATTTAAACGTTTCTATATCATTAAGCAAATGGATCATTGGATGAAAATATTGTATTAGTGTCCAGAATTTTTAGTTTTTAAACTCTAGGATGCAAATAAGTCTACTTCGCATTTATGGTACAATAAAATATTTTAAATACGTATGTAGGTACAATATTTACGAGATTTAGAAAATTGTAATAGAGTAGATAGAAAAGTTTATACTTATCACATTCAACCCTTTCCTGCCACCAAATATGTGATTTAATCAAATGCATCAAATTTATCATTTATTCCTGTACATTCGTTAATGGTTTTACTTGACTTACATACATAATATTGTATATCTTGTATAGTATTGTATTTTATATCTTCTCCCATACATATCTATTTTTGATTGTATTAATTATGAAAAATTCAACACACGTAACTACCATAAATAAGGTTTAGAAAAGACAATGTCACCTTATTTGGATGGAAATTAAACCCTTTCCGTGAGGTGTGCTTGATCAAATTAAACTACCGTACGAAATACCCAAAGCTCCGGTATTCTCTCTTATATCGATGAAATCATCAAATTTAATTATTATTTTGACGAATTCATATTGTTGGTCTCCCACTCTTTTGCGTAAGTATTCAAGTATACCATGAAAGTCAGGTGTTTTAAAATAAATACATTTTACATCTTAAATTAAGCTATGAAGTTTGACACCCATTCTGAATATCTTAGCTATTTATTGTCACGGAGAGTGCAACGATCATGTTTTTTCATGCAGCTGGTTTGCCAGTTACCCCACACGTGAGATTTGCTCGGGCAGTATAGTATACCTAGTATCTATTCTAATTATTCAATTTGCTTTTCAGATAATCGAATCATCGCCCCTATACACGAGATATCTCTAATAGGGAGGTAGAATATTATTATGATTGTTTTTTTTTTAATTGTTTATTGAAAATAATATTGTATTGTGTACTTTGGAAATAAATATAATATCGTATTTTAAATGTAATTGAATTAATTAAATTCTTAATAGTTCAGTTTCCTCTGTTAATTAAGGATAACTTCTAGTATCATACAGTTTACAATAATCTATTTCTTTATTAATTAAAGTAGTAGAATCACTGCTATAGAAATTAAATATTCCATCATAATATTCATATAATTATTAATCCTGTAGACTCAACATACCTAATATATTTTAATTTTTGAAATGTTTGCCTTGGTATTTCTAAAACTAAATTTGTAAGTATGAAAGGGCGTTACTTAGAGTATGATTGTATATTATATTTGACTTCCTGATATAATAATATATAATTTATATCATTTACATTAGGCAATGATTGACACTTTTGAAACCATTTGTACCTGCATATATTAGACTCTACTACTACTACTATTAAGAAACATGCAAACTGTCCTCTTTTATACTATTTTTATACTATATATTAGACTCAAAGTACGAAAAAATGAATACATAAAACCCTGTACAGAAAACTGATGGAATTGTTGATACTTTTAAGAAGCACCTTTTGTATTATGAAGAACTTATTTACTCTTAATTAATTTCATGTCTTTTTTTACATTTTGCTGTGTAGGTATACTGAGTATTAAACTCTCAAAGAAAAAAACATAAATCACTTTGAAAAATTATGTAAATTTGTCTCATAATCCTTGCACCTAGGACTTTAATGGAAAATTGAATATAAGTAAGGATGCCAAATATATTTTAGTACACCTATAACGAGAAAAAGAAGCATTTAAAAAAATCTTTATTTTCTAGTGAAACTTTGTGAAAATTCATTACTAATGACTCTTAATTAATATTTAAATACTTAGGTAATTCATATTATACCATCATGGTATATCCTACAAGTGAGATAGCCAGCAGATCAACTGCATATAGTAAACATACAAGTTGTCCTCTCCGTACCAACAAATAGTAATGACATTCAGTATGGGTGGCAAACCCATTACTTAATTAAAGATGAAAAATATATTTATTTTTCGAACGCCTGGCTTTTAAAGGGCACTCAAAAACATAGTAAAAAGAGTGGAAGACCAATACTTTGTCTAAGCTCCACGGAGCGTTCTTTATTTTAAGTAGGTGACATAGTATTTGTTTTTCAATTATGTTAATAATAATCTTTAGAAAAAAAAAATTGACTACAATTGTGTATCCATGACTTGTCTCTAGATAACACAACATGTGTTTCACTATTCCATGCTCTTGCTCAACCTTATCGCGAAGCTCTGACATAACACAAGTATGTAGATAATGAGATGAAAAATACTCAACATAATTATTACTTCAACCGCATTTTTAACCTCCAAAGCGCGAAAGTGAAAATGAACTTTACGTAAACGCATTTAGGACTAATTACATATTATCGATTGGTTGGTAGATTCATCTGAAGTATTATATTATGTACCTAAGTAAGTAAAAATATCACCTACCGGTTATACTTTATAATATCCTTGCCTAGTAGTAGCACTATCACTTCTGTATAGTAAGTACAAGCCAGAATTAAAATAATTATACATTATTGTTGTTGTACCTTACATGTTTTGATAATTTCGGTATTATTTTAAACCGTAGTTAAAAATGGAAAACTGGACAATACGGGTTGAGTTGGTTTCTTATGACGATTACTACTACTCATTATTAAATGTACCTATTATTATTATCATCGATAAATACCTTTTGACTTGTAGAAATCGAGAGTAAAAACTTGTCTACTGTACCCGGGAGCTTTTGAAAAGTGAATTATCAATTAAAAATTTCGACATAATTATGAAATATTGAAGTCATTTTACATACAAGTAGTATCGCAACTTTACTGTGTACAAGTATATAGACACTATTTGCTTGTAAACCCAACTGCGGCATTCGTTTCAATTAATATGCTGTGTTCTGCATGATTCAGTTTATTATTACTCAATGTGTAATAACTGATTCTTCGACATATTTTGTCACTGATAAAAAGTGTCATTTTGGTAGGTAACGTGCAAATGATTTTTCAAATGTTTGTTCGTGGTATTAATGTGGTAAAATATTAAATTTAAAACAAGACATCTCCACTTTATATACCGAATTACATACTGAGATTTCTCCTCTAGTAATATTCTAGAATCTAGATGATTTAATATTTTTTTAATAGCTTTTCGGCTTTTAGGTCTATATTTTTGAACCAGTCCCATGTGTAGAATGATTGTTTAGTCTAGAGATTCAAGTTTAAATAATTTATTCCGTGGAGCACCCGGCAAAAAAATCGTTTACCACCCTTTAATATAAGTTTCCGAGTTTCCTGTAAAAGGTAGACTTTTATAAAATAAAGAGATTTACATCAGCTTTTATTCCGCGATGATATTTTCCACCCACCCTAAATGTCTTAATTTTTTGTTGACATAGAGAGGCCAGCTCAGAATAAAATTTCAAAATTAAAAATGTGAATTAGTGAATAATATTTGTGACAATTAATAATACCTTCACTTGGAACTCGCATAAAATTCTCGCATTTTAGTTCAATTTGTGACAATCACAAGTGTTTTTAAAATTTTATTATAGTTAAATAAAAATAATAGGCGCCCTTGAGACTGTCTAGGGACTGTTAAACGGCGTCAAAATAAAATCATCCATAATCATCATCATCATCTAGCTCGCATGTTTGTTATATTCAACTGGTCTACTGGCTACCCCACTTGTGGGATATGCCGTGATGAGTTAGTTTATTTTTTTGTTTAATTAGAACATTCTTGCTTATTAATGTAATTAAAAAAGTAAAGTATTTTTGCTTCATGTAATGATAAATATTTCTAATTATGACATTTAAAAAAACTTTGACGGATTTGTCTCCGAATGCGATTAATTATTAGTGGCTGCTACTACATACTAAACGAGTGAGGAAGAAGTGGTCACAAAGACGATGTGTAATTATATTATGGTTAACATTGGGCTCATCGTCATAGGGGGCAGGTGTATAGAAAGACAGGTGATGGCACGCGACCCGTACCTCAAGACAACCAGTCAACTAGTATTACCTATAATACCTCACAATATACTCTTAATATTCGTGACATTTATATTTTAACACGAAATACCTTCACAGAAGTAGGGATGTAGATGTACCTATATAGAACTATTTTATCTACCAGTCCGTCGTTAATTTGCAACTTTTATGAAATTACTAATAAGTCTGGCAGCTTATTACTTACATACAGGAGGTCAATGACGGTATGCGAAATAGAGAAAAAGATATTCCTTTACCTTGAACATAACAAAGCAATTTCAATAATTCAATCAAATTTGGAAGTGACATTAACAAACTACATTATAAGAAGTAGTAAGGTAGGTAGGTAGGCACTTACTGTGTATATGTATAAAAGAATGTAAAAAAACATTGTTACTGCATCATACAGGAAAAAATCTAGACTATCATTTTTATTTTCTTCATATAAGATAGATCACATAATATAACAAATCATTCATAAACAACTCACACTGATCGAGCCAGTCCCAAACTAGACAAATCTTATGTATTATGGGTTCTAACAAGATGATACACGTAAGTATATACAATGCACTAAAACCACAAAAAGTCATTCTTCATTTTGTTCTGGCTGGGAATCGAACCCAAGACCTCGTGTCACAAAGACGAGAGCGTTACCTCCGCGTTACAACGTTCACCTTATATCGTCGTGTTGGAAAAAATATTATCATTCTATTATTGTTTGTAGGTACGTATGCAAAATATTTGTTGTAGGAAGGTACCTTCTCTTATGTTTTAGCTTCTATTTCTCACACTACGTTCTAAAAGTAGAGGGGGTTTTTTTTAGACGTGTGGTTTTCATGAAGAAAAAAAACGCATATAGTTTAATGTTATGAACAAGAATTTGGCTTTATTATACAGATAAGGGGTTTGCCATTATGTTATCAAAATGATTTAGGGCAAGTGGCCGCCGCGGCTGGCTTGAATGAATTCCAGCCAAGAGACCCAATTTTCGTCCACTTTTGCAGCAATTGGGGCCGTATGTCAGCAATAACGCGCCA
Source organism: Athripsodes cinereus (assembly GCA_947579605.1). Taxonomy (NCBI): domain Eukaryota; kingdom Metazoa; phylum Arthropoda; class Insecta; order Trichoptera; family Leptoceridae; genus Athripsodes; species Athripsodes cinereus. The sequence goes on from OX388310.1 coordinate 16,795,282, forward strand.
AATATTCTCTTCCAAAGTGTCAATCGTCTCGGGCTTATCTGCGTAGACAAGTAACTTCACATAACCCCACAAAAAATAGTCCAGCGGTGTTAAATCGCATGATCTTGGAGGCCACGCCACAGGCCTACGATGCGAAATAATGTGCTCACCAAAAGTTCCCTTCAATAAATTGATTGTTTCGTTAGCTGTGTGACATGTAGTCCCGTCTTGTTGGAACCAAAGGTCGTCCACATCAACACCCTCCAATTTAGGCACGAAAAATTCATTAATCATAGCTCTATAGCGTTCTCCATTGACTGTGACATTATGGCCGGCTTCATTTTTGAACAAATATGGACCAATGATTCCCTCTGCCCGTAGAGCACACCAAGCAATGACTTTTTGAGGATGTAACGGCGTGTCAACAATTGCTTGTGGATTATCAGCACTCCAAATGTGACAATTTTGTTTATTAACCCACCCATTCAACCAAAAGTGAGCTTCATCGCTGAACAAAATTTTCTTGTGAAAATTGGGATCGGTAGCCATCTCGTTTTGGGCCCATTCACCGAACGTGCAACGCGCTTGTTCAGGAGTAAGTCTATTCATTATGAAATGGCAAACCAAACTGAGCATAAATCAGGTGACAGCTGTCAAAAAGACCAACTCGAAAAATGTAATGCCAGATTGAAAATCACACGTCTAAAAAAACACCCTTTAGAACGTAGAACAATGATACCTACTCTACAACTTGTGATTATACATATATTTTTTTTATTTTCTTTTACCAATTTATTTTTTATTCTAAATTAAATTTTAATTATTAAGTGAGGGAACATAATACTTTTTATATTTATTTAAAGGAACTTACCTCAATTTAACTTTAATCCAATTTCAAAATTATCATATAAGGTAGGTACATCCTGTACCTAATTCAGACATGATTTTAGTTAATAGTATGACATTATGTTTATTGAATATTTACTTTAAAGTTCAAGATAATTTATATAATATTGGTTTTATAATTATAATTGTCATAAACGTTTGCCTCCTAATATTATTAAAGGTTTTATTAGGACCACCTAAATGGCTGTGGTCAATTTATTAAATGATTGTGGATATCCTATTACCTACTATGGCTAGTGACGATTCCAATGTTATCATCCTTTCTGTGAAAATGAGTGATAAGTGAACCATTTATCTATGAATTTAAATGAGAACATTAGGGATAATAGTTGAGCTTAGGAGATTTTTTAATGTCTACTATTATCTAAAAATTACGTTAAATCAAGGTTTAGATTTTTGTTAATAATTTGAAACCTTAATGAAACGAAAATATAATTTCTGCGTTTAAATTTGGATATAAAGAATGAAGAGACACTTCTAAACTATTTGGTCTTACATCGTTCATAGTATTTTTTGTATTTTTTTTTCAAATTAGGTACTATAAGTACACTTTGATAGACACAGATTCCCTCATTAAGATTCAACGAATCTTTGTCTAGGGCATGAGATTGCCCTTTAATTGTGTTTTCTTCATTATCGATTTATATAAAATTCTCCTACTAAAATATGAAATGTTCGTAAAAAAATTCTTTCGTGTAGCTTTCAAACTCACCTGACACCTTCATAAACTCACCTGACACCTTCATAAATTCCTCACATTAAATGGATGACCAGTGCCGTGAAAGAACATCTCGTGTATAGGAATCTACTAATAAATTAATTATCTTCTCAGTCTTCTTTACATTTGCTTTGAACAAGTAGTTAACATTCAAAACACTTAAAAACACGACAGAAACAGAATCTATTTATTGTAATTTATTTGTTTTATTGACGAATTTAATTAATTTCGTATTAATAAAAACAGAATAAATAGTTCATTACAAATGGCATTAAAATAGCGAGACGTAACTTGTGTACTAAATAAATCATTGTCTTGTCAGATAATCTATTTTAATCTGAGTTAATGATTTAATTATACAAAAAGAAGCACGAAACAAATGTCGTGAAGAATAAGTCGAAATAGATTAAGATTCTCTTGTACATTTAATTGCCTATATGTGTGTCACGCGTACATTTTGTTGGATGGAGTGTGACTTCATTTGCATAATGGTTATTCCGAAGAATTTTGTTTTGATTCGGGTACAAATTGACATCTTGCAAATGAAACACCTAGTTATATCACATACAATGGATACAAATGTAGGTACTTTTACGAGTAGATTACACAACACATTATTAGGTACCTACATTGATAAATTCCTAAACTGGTAGTTTGTACATACGTATACTTTAATCTTAATTGCTAGTAGAATGTGATTGAATCAATTTATTGAAGATGAAAAATCTTTCTTATCTCACATTAGGAGAGACAACTAATGATTAATAATAGTGGTACACAAGGTACACGCAATGTATTAAAATATAAATCATATTTTCTAAATTGCTTTGTTAATATTGAATTATGGGATAGAGACCAAGTGGGTATTATTCAATATTTTCTTTATGTATCCACTGCGAAGTCCCCGGTAAAGAAAGGGTCTCTCAAAATTTTCTGTTAGATTTTGAATGTCATGTAAAAGGTAAGTGTTCATAAAACATCACGTATAAGGCACTTGTGGGATATTCGTGAAGGATATAGTAATAGAGGATGTTAGATTAAAAAAAATGATTTTCACTGTTTGGCATAAAGATATCACTAAACCACTTCAATCAAAATCTATTAGTATAACGGGCATGCGAGAATACTTAATAATATCTCATGTATGAAATAATATTATAACTCGTATTATCAACACGTAATCACATTGGTTAGCCTATTATTTGCAGTGGCAATCTATATACTTAAGTTCTTGGAGGGTACGTGGTCTTCCAGGCAATTTTTGGTAAGAATATCTACAAAGCCAAGGTAGCGGGCGCGTGCAGAAAACTACGCATTTAATCATGTATAAAAATGGTTTGACAGGTTAATTTCAATAATAAATTATTATGGTTGATGCAAAAGTGGGTCGCACCAATTAAATTCAGATACTGAATTAATTATAATGTAATGATGTACAATGCCACCAATAACTTTTTGATTTAGGGTGACAATAAAAATCACAGTGTTGAGCTTTACGCTTTAACGTACTTTTAATAGTATATTTTCTCATGGATAAAAAGGATTATAAAATTATATAGCTGTGATTTATTTCTTTATGACTTAATTCCCTTTCATGCTTTATAAACTGTATTGTAATATATATGAGTATCTTCATCATTTAGTATGACTCAATTTTAATTTTAACTTTAATATTTCTGTTTTATTTTATCATTCATTTTTAAGGTTTTCGTTATATTTATTTAGATACTTCAAATGAGTGATTAAAAGATATGGGTATGCTTCAAGTTGAATTTGAAAAAAAAATCTTTTCGGGATTTAATTTAATTTAACTTAAATCAAATAAGTTGATAACTGGTCACCCCTGTAAATGGATCTCAAGGTATTTGGCCACGCGTGACATTCTGAAACTGGTTGTATGTAGATATTTCGTACAATGTGAAGAGTTCATACTTCAACTACTCAAATATTGATGAACATGTGTTTTGATGGATCAACTTTTCCACATAATATTTATTATAATTGGTCAATGAACATACAATATGGACTTTAAGTGGCTATAACAATGTAATTAAATGAATTGAACTATTTTGAACTTCACCGCAAGTGGATTTTATATGAGTGTGCAACAATGTAAAACTATAGAGAATAATTATATTGCTCTACTTGCTTATATAACATACCTTTCAATACAATAACAAACCAACGTAAAATGTTTTATTTTTATATAGTCAGCCTATCAAGAATATCACGACATTTCCATGAATCTGGTAGCTCTACAGTGAATAAAGTGTACTCAAAAATTAACATTACATATTGTTTGCATTGCAACTGTTACACTTTAAACACATGTACGCATTTCAAAGATGAGTGTGCCGGCAAAGTCACGACTGCAATCAATCATAAAAACGAGTAAACAACATTTCATAGTGCAATGCGCTACTGACGTGTGTAGTAACAACATGTATGGGTATTTTACTTGTACAACAATATGATATTACATGCAATATCTCATGTAGGATTTAAACACAACTTTTACCCAATTTATAACTCTCGGATATAATGTATAGACTGTTTGTGGATCAATTTCATTGTCTTAAAACCTTAAATTGCCGTTTTTTCATAGTAATTAAAACTGTTTTAATAATTATTATTGTATTACACATATTGTTATTAAGCGTGAGCATGGATGCGTTTCTCTTCGATGATTATTATTAAGAAATATTGTACGATTCGTAATACGAGACACAAGAAATTTATCAACTCTTTTGCGAATCTTCAACCTAAATTATGTTTCACTTAGTAGGGGAATACTTTTAATAAATGAATATAAGTTAAACATACAAAACCTTTGCATGGTTAAAGGAAAATATATATTGTGTTATCTACATAACTATTTTTCGGTAACGTAATTAACGCTCGGACTAACAGGACGGACGCTCCAAATCGGAAATTGTGAGCAGAATAAATCAGGCGAGAATTGCCTTTAACAAAAAATCTAAAATATAAGAATCTCCTAATATTGATTTAATCTCCTAATATAACCAGGGTAGGCGAAAAAAGGCAACTCCTTAAGAGAATCAGCCAACAACGAGCTAACTGGATTGGCCACAACATCAGGCACCCAGGACTACTCATAGCCATCGCGGAGGGTAAGACCGAGGGGACAAATGGCAGAGGCCGACCAAGAGACGCATATATGGACCAACTGAAGAGTGATATGAACTGTGGCTCATACGTAGAGCTGAAAAGACTGGCTGAGAATAGAGACGAATGGAGAAGAAAAACCAAACTCGTTGCAGACCAATCCAATGGATTGTAACTCATTATATATAATATTGATTTAAACATGAGGGAGAATCTCACTAAAGCCTTTGTATGGAGCATTTTGCTATATGATTGCGAGACGTGGACCATCAGCAAGAGTGAAACCGGACGGTTAGCGGCCTTTGAAATGTGGTGCTATAGACGCATGCTGAAGATTCATTGGTCGGAATACGTCGAAAACGAAGAAGTGTTAACCAGCTTTGGTGCATATTTATTCTTAATCTACTTCACCTTCCATGAACTTAAAAGTCATCCATCGTAATGTATTCACCTAATAATGATGTTGAGTTATTGGTAAAATTTTACACAAAATAAATAAATTTAAGATTTCTGAACAGAAAATAAATATAAAGTGTAGTTATTTGTTTTAATATTGATTTTTGCTATCGACAATTCACCTGAATAAAAAGTTGAATTACTAGAAATATCTTCAAGTTAAAATATAAAAATACATGTAGGTAAACAAGTAATGCCCTTGTACTTAAAATGATTTTGTTATTATAACAATTAGGTAGTTATAAAATTTAATCAAGCAAAAATCGGAATATTCTTAGGCATATTATTGTAATTGCGGCAGTCAAGCTTTTTTCCCGTGAAAGTTTCCAGCATGGTAATTTGGCGCACAGTTTTATGTTTAGCTTTATGGCGCACAGCTATATATGTTTCTTGTATGAAAATGATTATTCAACAGCATTCGATAAAATGAAATCGTTTAATTAAAAATAATTGTCATCATTGCCATTTTTGGCTTTCGATATAAGAAGTGAATAACAGTGACTTCATTTTTTAAGGGACTTTTGACGAGATTTCGAATTCATCATACACTATGCATAATTTTGCATACATTAAATGACTCATAGTATAAAATAAATCGAAGATGTCTGTGTCTTTAAAGCTTACGAGATACATTAACAATAGTAATAAAATGTTATAAACATAGCCTGCAAATATATATATTATATTATAAACGTTTGTATGTAAAATATGAAACAAGGTTCAATATATTACAAGGAAAACTCAAGGAGTTAATATAAAATTAATAACTCCCTAAAGAAGATGGAGTTTCGTTGCATACTTTAACAGAAAATGGGTATTTTAAGAAACAATTTTAACCATGAATGTGTATTGAATAGAAATGCGAATGCGAGTAAGAAAATGAGGGACGCTACCCTTTTCTTGTAATACCTTCTCAATGTTTGCTAGATTTCGTAGAAAATATAGAAAATTAATACAGTTTACCCACTTTCAAATATGTGAGTTAATACCTATTCCAGGTTTATTATTTTTAATTCCAGCACTAATTTCAATTGATGTGGGTGATAACACCAAATCCCATGCCGTTGTATTGTCTGAATATTTTTTGATCTTTATCTCATATTGTAATGAGAACCCTTAGAGCCTTAAAATCTTAATTACCATCCTGCTAATATTAACCATCGGCCAAGGGATCGCATCAACATAAGAACGATATCATCTACATTATTACACTATGCAAATTTGTTTTTAATAAGAACAATGAACATAATAAGACACAAAAATAATCAGATTTGTTCATTAAAAGAAATTCACAAGAGATTTCGAACAATATCTTTATAGATTGCAACTCTGCACCTATAAGTTGTCCTCTATCTGGTCGATCAAGTGTTGATTTATTTCTTTATTTACTCATTGAAGTTGAAAATGATCACAGATTACTATTTTATTTATCTGTATCTGCTTCAATAGAATTTACGAAAACTATTTACTTAATGTCGTTTCAATCCAGACGAGAATATAAAACATTCAGTCGTAAAATTAAATAAATAGGAAAAACATAAGATTTTGAACGAATCAATATAGGTACATAATTATTTTATTTAATACCTAACATTCAGGACAAATTGGGCTTAGATGTTCTCAATGAAATAATAAATGACATATCCCCCAAGTAGGGTAGCCAGCGAACTTACTAACAGCATGAAAAAGACATGCATTTTGTACTCTCCGTGCCAATAAATAAACATGATGATGGGTGACATGCCTCATTGCTGCATTGTAGATATTAATTGTCTTAGACACTGAGAAAAATACTCACAACGAATCATTGGTACGTACTATCAGATTAGGACCAGAGATCGTACAAAGGATTCATTGGTATTAATCTATAATATTAACTCTTCGCAAACAAATCATTGGTAAATTTACCAACAACTTGTTTGCGAAGAGTTAATATTATAGATTCGTACTAACGAATCGTTTGTACTATCTCTGGTCTTTATCTGATAGTACGTACCAATGATTCGTTGTGAAATTTCGTTAGTATTTTTCTCAGTGTACATGAGGTATTACGAATACCTGCCTCTTACACGATATCAAAAACTAACAGAAAAGTGTGGGAGACCTATTCTTCACAGTAGTAGGTACCTAATAGACGGTCCACATTATTAATATATTCATGTATTAATACATAAGCTTCAGAGATACATACCAGAACATTGTAATTTTCTTCATTTTTGTCCTTCATATCTGCATAGTTCAACACACTTCATAGTTGTCCTTAGTAAGTATACCTACGTGGCATTTTTCCATTCATTTCCGTATGAGCAATTATTTGGTATATTCATATTATTTGTTATTACGGTATTAATTAACGTAAAATCATGAATAATATGCTTGTAATTATTAAAATTATAACACTAACTTCATATCTGCATGTTACAGTATTCTTAGGTATATATTCAACATCTGTGCATTCAATTTAGTTGAGTAATTTGTCTACAAGATGTATGTTGTCACCACAAGAGTTGCAGATGATTGTTTGATACCAAAGTATGAACCTATATATAATATTAATCTTTAAATCTTATCTTCAGGTGAAGTTACATAAAAAATTACAAGGCGTGTGTGATGATTGAGAATACTGAATATTATAAACAATTTGAACACTGTAATATCTCTTCATTTTTCATGTTTCAGATTTGTTCCTAATGTTTTCCTTATGAATAATTATTGATAAACGATATTTCGACCAGTTATTTTAAATAATCACTTTAAATCTTATCTTCAAATATACAATCTCTAATGATACATGTTGAAAGATTTTTAAACGGCAATTAAAGTGATATTATCTTCGAGTTAAATAATTTTATCATTCACTGTACCACTAAGTGCCTACTGTAGCAATTTCACGAATCTGTTATTATATTATATTTGTATAATATATTAAAAGGTGTAATACAAACGGTGTTACGAAATGTTAATTGTCAAACCCAACAGCAATATTGACAAAATACACGCCAACACAGCTTTCAACATCCTTTATTTTAAATATTTATTACATTATTTAGTTCGTATTCAGATTAGTATAAGATGATTGCAATAATATACCGAATCTTTGCCACCACTAAAGTTTAAGAAAAAGGAAGATGAAAAATAATAAGTTTACCTTCCGGTACTGGTTTAAAATTTTATTAATACAAACGGTGTTACGAAATGTTAATTGTCAAACCCAACAGCAATATTGACAAAATACACGCCAACACAGCTTTCAACATCCTTTATTTTAAATATTTATTACATTATTTAGTTCGTATTCAGATTAGTATCTGAATATAAAATTGCGCAGATTTCAGTACATTAAACAGTGTACACGAGTACAAGCAGATATTTTTTTATAGCATAAGAGATCTATATACACTCGAGTATTATATAAATTTATTGATCAATCACTTTTTCGTTATATTTTCATGCTTGTGGATCGTAGTTTAGCACAATTTTCGCACCATCGAACGATTTTAAGGAATATTGACAATGTTCTTGTAATACAAAAGAGTCTTTCTAAATAAAAAAAACAATATTGTTTCAACATTTTTTATTTTATTTTAAGAGTACCTACCTACATAATAACTCTCCAAAAAATTTATTTTTTCGTCAAATTTCTGACTATATACCTACCTACGTACTTGTTGGTATATTGTTGAAAGACATTTAATAAAATACACAATACAACGAATATATAAAAAATAATACGATGCACATATAGTTGAGGCCATGAATAAAATCTTTAGGTATATTTTCTCACTGTTTCACTCGTATAAAATCTAATTAATATTTATTATACTTCTACTATTTGAATCCCCCTTCTTATCTTTAACAACAATAAACAAAGAAATATTTGAGTCCGTTCATATTACTTATGTATGTACTATATGTAGGTACCAGTATATTTGTATATTAGTTTTGGATATATTTATCACCTTCATGAAAGCTTCCATCCTTCAGAACTATTTCTCATGGATGGAAAAAATATAATTTAATTTTTCATTATTGTTCAAAAATATAAACATGTTTACGTAAATTTGAAAAGTAAATACAGATACAACAATGACAATATATGCACCTTATGTATGAATATCTTCAAAAACTTTACCTTATTTATAATGAAAGTTTAATGCTCATCATCACCATCAAGTCACTTCACTCGCGGGGTAGAAAACAAGGATCGTTTACTCCTATTCTTGTACAACCTTTTCGTTTTCGTCATTGTCTTACATGATCTTGGTATTTACATAATATATTGCTCAGGGTTTAAAGTTAGTGTACCTACGATATTATAAAGCAGGTAATGCACAGGCCATTTTAATACTTCAAACATTATTGTTATTACCATTATAAAGAGTGTTTATTTATTAAAGTTAATATTAAGTTTACTTCCGTCGTAGGTACGTATAATATTCTATTGACTGTTTCCACGGTACAGCGCTTATTGGCTTTTAACCCTATCCGTAGGTAGACTACAATATTATAACAACTTATTCAATGACAATAATCAAAGCACCTGTGGAGGTTCTCACAGTTGGTGCACTACCTTTATTATTATTAGATTCTAGTATTGTCATTACTTCCTGAATCTTTTCATAGCCGTGACTGACAAAGAGAAAAGTAAAAGATTCACATAGAGAGAGAATAAATATAATAATAGAAATGGTCAAAATTGACACATCATTTATACGTACCTGTGTGGGAAATTGTATGAATGATTATAAAATTGGTCTTCAAGAAATTTAGATAACATATTATTATATCAGCGTCTGTAAGATTTTGAATTTTTGACAACCCAAATATCTTCACAGAAAGAAATATTTTGATACATAGTTTTGATACTTTGATATATTTTAATTGACCCTAAAAATACTATTGAAATTATTATCGTCGGAAAATTAAATTCAATTTCTAATTATTGGGTCACGTATTTGTCAAAAAAAGTTTCATGCTTTGAGTTGGCATAACTTTTTGGTAAATGGCAAATAAAAATTGCCACAAGATAAAATGTACTGTTATTGAGGTTTAAGTATACAAAAGATTATGAGTAAGTAAGTATATTTGTAATTATTATGGTGACAATACCCGTGTTACACACGTTACGTCTATTGGTAAGATTCACATGAAAATAAATTACCCTTTAAATTGCAGACAAAAGATACTTCCTGTCATTAACCTAGTATTGGTCGAAGCACCCCAAACTCCTCACCCTATACTTTAGAGTAATTATTATTGAATATCATGTTGCTCATAAAAAATGAAAATCGTAAGTTAAAGTGCAAAAGTTACCACCACCATAATGATCAAACTTTTTTGTTTAAACATAATATAAAGATAACGATTTTATGAATTGAAATACAGGTGACAATTTTATTTTCGAAGCTCACACGGAAGTGTCATAATCAATTATAAAATTTCGCTATAATTACCCATTTGTGTGCAATATCCTTATTACATTAGTTTCGGACACATACAATACTAATTATTTATTGTTAATAATATTATCTATAAACATCAAAATATACCTGTAATCATATTTTCACATCGTGTCAAGTGGAACGACTGACAATATTTTATTGATTTTTTTTTGAATATGCGATATAAAATGCAATTTCATGAAACTTACCTTAATAGTAGGTTTCGTGTAGAGATTAAAAGGCGATTGGGTGGGTATTTGAAAATATTTCTAGGATACAGGATATTGGAAGTTCAAAAAAATCCTTCTAATATTACAACGCAGTAGAAAAAAATGTAAAATAAACAATAAAACATTTAAAAATATTTAAATTCATGGGGATTATTTTATTCTAAGAGTATCTTACAGTTTTTTCAATATTTTTTTATATGTTACTATGATAATAAAAATTTATCAAAATGAATCATATTTATGACATTTCACCTCCTAATATAAAGATTTTTGTAACAAAATTAACGGTTTTCTGGAGATGACTACAAGTAGTAGTATCTACTTCCTGAATGAGATAAGCTATGAGATTATCCTTATCGGTCAACGACCAATGTAAAATAGAAGTAGATAAATATTATAGTGTCAAGTATTGTATAGCGATGCTATCAGAATTAATAATATATAGCTACACAATAAATTTCTGTCTATTTGCACAACGCAACTATGATTTTGATTATATACAAATGAACTATTCATAAGATACTACTACTCACATACTATTCTAGAATCTAGATAAGATTCAATGTTCTGTACAGAATAATCTTTACATATAATCGGTACATAGGTATTTAATGTGTAGGCAGCATTATTTTTTTTGATTGAGAAAGGTTATGAATATAATGTATATACACTTATGAACAATGTGATCTTATATGAAAGTTGGCATATTATAAAACTTTACTTGTGGTCAAAGTTTAATTAATCAATGGATAATTGTCCGGTAAACAGTTAACGTTCACTGGTGTTTATTTTTTATATTGAATTTTATCATTACATTATTGACATAATTATGTATCATATAAATATGAAACTTTGTATAAGAAAAATGTGTAGGTACCAATTATTTTTTATCGAATTTTCCCGAATCAATATTAAATTATTTATTTAAATAATTAAATAATTATTTAAATAATTTCAATATTAAATTATTTTAACCACCACAGCCTTCTAATATGATCTTGTAATTTCTATGAACCTACGTTGTACTTTCATTGTATGAAAACAGCTGATATAATATTAAATCAAATGTTTTTGTGTTAACACTTTGGAAATTCATTATAATTAAAATGATTTTAAAAACACTGTATAATTTCCAAATTAAATTTATTCACCTCAAACGTTTTCGCCAAGGCTTCTACTTGGCATCATCAGGAGGACTAATTAGTTAAAGTTCATATTTAGTGAGTATGTTTTCTATTACTAACTTATACTAAGGGTGGGGGGGAGTTTGAAGGTGGGGGAGAAAGGGCGGAGTTGAGGGTGTTTGATAAGAGGGAAGGAGATGGGTATATCAACAAAGGAGATGCATATGGTATTTGGATATTTACCAAATTGTTCTTGTTTTTATGGATTTCAAGAATCTCCAAGGCATTTAATTTGCTAATCTTAGACTCGGAGTGCAAGACCTTAGTACCTTGCATGTCAATAGAATGATCATGTTGTATACAATGGTCTGCAATCTCCGAGTATCCGGATAACCCCCTGAATGCCCTGTTATGTTCCTGAATGCGAGTTTTAATTGCTCTACTTGTTTGGCCTATATACTTCATATTACAATCCTTACAACTAATACAATAAACCCCACTATTATCTATATTATCTACCCTATCCTTATGATTAAAAAGTAATCTACTTATGTTATTATTGGTATAATATGCACATTTAATATTTTTATTTACATGTTTATTTACTATATGCGAGATTTTACCTAAATATAAAACTTTTCTCCACGGTTTATTATTATTTTCCTTGCAATATGGAGCATAAATGTAATTTTTAAACATGATGTGTTTTTGTTTTTTACATAAAATTTTATCAATTATGTGAATATCGTATCCATTGTTCCGGGCAATACTTTTAATTACCCACCCTTAGTATAAGTTAGTAATAGAAAACATACTCACTAAATATGAACTTTAACTAATTAGTCCTCCTGATGATGCCAAGTAGAAGCCTTGGCGAAAACGTTTGAGGTGAATAAATTTAATTTGGAAATTATACAGTGTTTTTAAAATCATTTTAATGATATAATATTGTTGTATATTATACGTAATATCTTTCACTTATATTTCTGATTAATCATCACAACCAGGTGTTAACACATTCATTGCGAAGTATTTTAAAGAAATCTGGTGATATGCTGAAAATAATGCCTTGTTTATATCTAAAATAAAACGGAAAATAATGATTTTTTTCTCTAAAAAACTATTGGAAATTGTTGTCATAAGGTTTATCTGCCCGCGCGTATGTATAAAAATCACTCACAATGTTCCAGTATCTGTTGACCGCGAAATAAATAACATGTGTATTTTGTATGCGAGCCGTAGTAAAGGCGCCTTCGCACCACAAACTGCCGTAAAGGCACATTCACACCAATCATAATTTTGCTGATATAGAATATCCGCATCCGCACAACTTGAACTATCATATATTTATTTACTTATTTTTTACTTACATTGACGATAAATATCTCCCATTACACATAAATAAAAAAACATCAAATGGAATCAATTTATAGAGAGCGAGTTTATCGCAAAGGTTTATTTATTTTCCAATAAAAAAAATCAAACGTATTTTCGGAACAAATAAGGGTAAGGGGCCGTAGACAAACCGTACTTAGCAATCGACTACTGGTAAACTTTTCGAAAATCTATCTACATGTACCGTGAAATTATGCGCTATTGTTGCGCTTGCTGTCGAAAATTCTAGTCGGTCGCCAAGTGCGTGTTTGTCTAGGGGGTCAGGTGTTAGCAAGCCTCGCATATATCATAATTGAAATCTACAATTCAGCGATTAGGCATGCCGCCCGTCCTGAATGGCTTATTTTTACTGGCGTGGAGGGAACAATCTGCATGTTCATTACACGCAGTTAGTCCGCTGGCTACCCCATTAATATGCTGTGAAGGAACAGAATAGCAAAAATATAAAATCTTTTTCACATCTACTCGATATTTGTTGTTTTTTTTATATACATATGATGAAGAAATCTAAAAAAATGAAAAATTACATAATATACTGTGAAAGAGCCGCCAAATAAAAAAAGCTTATACTTCTTCCCGTAATCAGTAATCCTGTTGGTTATTATTTTACCTATATGGAACAATATACCTAAAAAGATTTTAAATTCTTCAATTGTCATGTCTCTCCATCGAGTAAGTAATTCGTATTTTTTCTCCCTCTGATACATACAACAGCGTAAGTATTTGTTTCTTTTACAAATAAGTCATAAAACTCCTCATTGGCAATAACATTGAAATAATCAATAGGTACTTTTGTTTCTATATTGATTTTATTACCTGGATTTCCTGTGAATGGTATAGTATTTGAAGATTTCGGAGAATCTGACCATTGTCTACATTCGCTACCTGCGATAGAGACAGATGCAGGAGACAATGACGGCGACGTTGTAGATATGTTATCCCTAAATGAAGATGGCATTTCATTCATTCATCGCCCTCAACGCTCCTCTCGGGAGCACATGGTAGAAACCAGCCTTCTCCATTCACAGCGTATCTGCGCTAATTGCGTCACCTCTTTCTACGATATTCCATGCGCTCTGATGTCATTGTCATAGGAATGGTGTATTGTGAAAGAGGAACGCCCGGGCCAACGGAACCCTTGCGGACGGACAAACAGTGCTATATTTGGCCAACTATCATTGGCCATTCTCAGAACATGTCCCAGCCAGGACCATCGTCTCCTATATCACGGATATTACAGATCTCTGCCGGATGCGCCGGCGCACAGCATCATTTGTGCCATATTCATACCATTTGACATCCAAAATCCTTCTATGACACTGAGAAGATGGCATAGTTATAGTATAATAACATTCATTTTATCATAACATTGGATTCGGATTCAGATTCCGTACATCTCATAGTCGCTGTTGTCACTCGTAAACTCATGTTTTCTATTCTGGCTCTTTTCGGACAAGGAGACCAAACCATTTTTTGGATAAAGTCACGAAAGTACAAAATTAAATTTATACATGGTATGGAATATGGATAAACAACCATTATATAAATAAGAGTTCTCAATTTTTTTTTTTATAAATTCACGGAAAAATCTAAAAAATATAATAAATAACGACGTAGAAAATTGAATTTGTGTGTGGTATGGATTAATGTGGTGTGGTTTGGTTTGCTTATGTAGAACGAATGGAAGAGGAAAGAATGACAAAGTAGATTATACTTATCTGAAAGGAGGGGTGTGAGGAAGCGCGGGCGTCCGAGAACCTAATGGCTTGATCATGTAGATAAATTTTCAAGGATGGCCGTGTTTTGAGTAAGAGAAACCGACGTGCGTGCATGAGAAATTGTATGACTGTAGAAGAATCGAAAGAAGTACATAAGGACAGATCTATATGGCGGTCCGTTCTCTCTGCCTACCCCATTTGGGATATGGCGTTAGGGAATAGATCGATATGGATGAACAACACTTCACTACATAAGAGTCAAATAAAAAATCGCACACTAAAATCAAAATAAAATAAATTTATATCGAAATAAATGTCACAAAAATTCACTTTCGTAAATTCACGGAAGTAAATACGGACGTGCAGCAAAAATTACTACCACTCTACGAGTACCGCCGTGTGTATGCACCTTTATATTATACGACCACGAACTATGACCTGTACTGCCCACACTCGATGGTTAGCAAAGGAATACTTGACACAGCCTATATGCTGAGGTAATTATTTTGTGCGTAGATATAAAGCTGACAATTTTTTTCATAATAAAATGCTCTTTTTTAATGTCCGCGCGAGGCGCGTACTCAGCACTTGGCGAGATTTCCTTGTACGCGCCTGGCGCGTTCTCAGCAATGAATGTGTTAAGAGGAGTTTGTTTGGGGCGATATTTGTAGCCCCACAGACCCATAGGTTGTACACAATATTATTGCCCTTTTAATTTTGGACATGTGTTTTTATATTTACGTGTTACTCAAGTATTTATGTACAATTATAATATTCATACATAGTCTGTATGTATGAATATTATATGTATGGTCTTCATACATGGTCCTTTTGAAACGTTTTCTACGTAAATTTACTAAACAAAATGCAAGGGACGAAATATTGTGATTTCAAATTAATTATAATAGATATAATACTCCATTCAGCGTATTTGTTGGTTTTACTACGCACAATATCTTCTTCTTCTTTAAGTGCCCTGTCGGGTCCCCCCAACGTTGGCGATCACCTCGGCGAACTTGTCCCTGTCCTGCGCAGCTCGGAACAGCTCCTCCACACTTCGGATGCCGGTCCACTCCCTTATATTTCGCAGCCAGGACATCTGTCTCCTACCGGGTCCTCGGCGTCCCTCAATTTTCCCCTTCAATATCAATTGGAGAAGGTGGTATTTCTCCCCACGCAGCACATGACCCAGATGTGAAACCTTCCGAACCTTGATAGTTGACAACATCACCCTGTCAGCTCTAGCTCGCCTCAGGACTTCGGTTCGGACTCAGGACGCACAATATGTTTCATTCTAAATGTTTTGTGAAAAACTTTGCAAATTCTTATTACTAGCCAATTTGTGTATTGTAGGTACATTGATTGATTCATTTATTAGAAAAAGATCCAGACATTTTGTGATTTCAGGAAAATTATTGACATCAATTGTATAGCTATAAATTTTATGTAAAAGTAT
This sequence comes from Athripsodes cinereus, assembly GCA_947579605.1. NCBI lineage: Eukaryota > Metazoa > Arthropoda > Insecta > Trichoptera > Leptoceridae > Athripsodes > Athripsodes cinereus. Next base: position 16,811,831 of record OX388310.1, read on the forward strand.
TAATAATATTGTGTGTACCTACTGCGGAAAAAACAAAAGGCAAATAAGGGTCAGAAATCACAAGACTGTCTGATTAGAAGTTTTAAGAATGTCATACAGATATCCAAAAGATCAGAAGTTTTAAGATGATTGCAATAATATACCGAATCTTTGCCACCACTAAAGTTTAAGAAAAAGGAAGATGAAAAATAATAAGTTTACCTTCCGGTACTGGTTTAAAATTTTATGTTACATGAATTATTCGTGTAGGTACCTACACATATACATAGTTTTAATATTTCCATACCTCGATATTCCAAATTATGTAACTCTGCATTTAAAAATAATAATATTGACAAGATTATTGCAGCTGATGTTAATGAGAATGATGTAAGTAAATTTCCTGCATATCACCAACCTTCCTACTATTGCTTGGTAACGCCCATGCAATGGATCAATGTAATATTAATATTATTGTTCTCACCATAACCTTCGCAATGATACAAATATTTAAATTCTCGTGTAGGAGTATCCTTGCTAATATTTCATAAATTAAATATTTATATTCATTTCTCGACTGAGTGAAATAGAGAAGGCAAATCTTAGTTCCTTTTCGACTTATGGCGCATACCTATCGTTTAGACTTATGCAAGAATGGCAAAGCTGAAGTGAAAAGGGGTGGGGCATATTGCTAAAATTATATAATTTAATGATCAAAGATGAACATAAGAGTAGTTGAGTGAAGATCTTGTGAAAATGGAAATAATAGAGTCAGATCATCTACACGACGGTCTGATGGTGAGTATTTGCAAAAAAATAATATTATCAATGAACAACGTTAAAGTGTCGTTTACATGCTAAAACATCTTGAGGACACTGCGAAATTCGTAAATTCACTTGCGTCATATATAACATAAAATATAAATAGATTAATTATTGAGAATCTTGGGAGCAAATGTATCAAAGTGAAGAGGGTAAAAACATATTATTATTATCAATGATATTTAGTGAAATAAAAGGTTTAAGGTCACTGGCAGCCTAATTAAGCTTCAGTGGCAAACAATTCCATAGTCTAGGTCATAGAAAAGAATCTATTCCCGTGAACTGTATTTTTTTTCATCTTCGGAGCTACCAACCCAATGGACACACTCTGACGCAGCCTCATTCTTAGACTTTTTAACTTACAAGTAATTATAAGTAGGTTCATTTAGTGCCTTTTAAACTAACATAAACACTTTGTACTGTACATTGGTCCTTATTGACAATAAATGATGCTCTCTTAAAAGTGGAATCATAAATGTTCACCTTTGTACTCCAAAAATAACACGTTTAGCTGAATTCAAAAAAGACTGCAGCCTATCGATCTGGCAACCAGGTAGTCCTACTAATATACTGTTAAAATAGTCTAATCAGGATATCACCAGAGCTCTGATTAGTGATATCTTAGCGTCTAATGTGAGACATCTTTTTATCATCTGGATCCACCGCAGCTGAAAGAATTAAGCACTGACAAGAGAACTAAAGTGCTCCTTAAGAATTAGTGAGCTGTATATTATGGTTCCCAGGAGTTTCACTGACATTATGTCTGGAGAAATATGAGGGTGGGCTTATGTTCTATAGAGGACAGGAGTAGCTGTATAAGTAAAATAAGATATAGTGCATAATAGTACAAAAAAATATCACAATGTTGCTATTTCAGAACTAGTACCACTCCTTCTATAGTTAATTATCATAAAGTAAGTAACTAGCTTGTTCACAGTTCTTATAAAATATTCTTGTAAATAAGTCATCATAAAATAATTACACTTTCGATTATCACGATTTCCGGTTTCTGGGGTTTCGGAATATCCTGAGAAACGATAATATAAAAAAAAACACATAAGCTAGTTTTTATAATCGTATTTCATAAGTTGCAAAATTCAATGATATGAAAGACGAATAGCAATCAAAAAGCTATCAATAAGGTTGCATTTCATTATCAATCGACCACACACTGATAAAATTTGCTCTGGTTTTAGGACACAAAAAATAAATATTCACAATTCATACTTCCTACGAAGGGTGATTTTAAAAACCCTTTCTATTGTTGTAAGATATCATGAAAATATACTATATTGTTATTTTCATTCTTATTATTCTTGATAACCTCAAGTAAACACTTTTATGTTACGATTGTATCTAAAGGCTATGTTTTGTATAAGGTATTGGTGCTTTCATATTGAGCGATGCACACTTTATCAAAACTTTTAATAAACATCTGCTCCTTTTTAAATCAAAATAACCCCTTGCTCTCACTTACGGTGACCATTAATTTTATAATATACTGCATTTTTACATATTCGTTCTACCCGTAAATTACAAATTGGTTTTTCTATGTAATTTTTTTTTTTAAATTTCATGACCCAGTTGGTAATTGAACACGCCACTCTCTGTATGCAACCTCAGAATTTGTTTATTGAACATACGTACGGGGTTAATATCATTAGTTTTGAAATTGTGCTGAAATGTTAATTATTACAAAATGTAAAATTAGACCTTATTTTTTCAATATTTTGCTATTTTCCTTTTCAATCGTTCAAAATAATTTTCATTTTTTGCATCTATATATGTAGGTACTATAGTCAAATTTCAATAACAATAAATAAATTTAATTTACCGTAACTAAAACTGCATCATGCATGTAAGAAGTTATTCAGGTATATTTCTCCATAATAGAATATATTTTTGGTCACCTTTCCGATGGCACAAGCCACAATCGATGAAGTGTAAGTTTCTCCCCATACCAACACACATTGTAAGCACACTATCTCTGTTTATTCTTCAAATACACCTTTCCATTGTCCGATATAGGGCTGCAAAGTACTCGACCGAATGTGTTAAACCATTCATATGTACCTAGATAGATACGTACATAAAAAAAATATCTTGTTATTTTTAAATAAATAGGTATTATTTTATTTCTAATAGCTACTGTGCTTTCACCTTTTTAGTATGTAAACACTTTTAACAACATATACATAGTTTCAACTATGGGAACGATTGCTACCTATTCAATATTTTATCTATTATAACTTTCAATAAATTATTTTGTAAATATTACTAAAGGATGTTTATTTTCTTGTTTAAATAATATATGAACCATGTTTATGCTTATTTAATTTTGTTCGTTATCCCATGAAAATATTTCAATAATAACCATTGATTAAAAGCAAATAGCTCTATATGAATCTGATAATAATTAAAAGTTGTACCTATAAAATTGATATTTTCAACCGAAGGTACTTGGTGGAAATTCATGTTGGATTAATTATAAATAAAACATTTATTTATAGTATATCCACAGTGACTTTTTATTAGACGCGAGCCTGCTTTCAAGAGCTTCCGCTCTCATCATCAGGCTAGCGAAAAGTAAAGAAATTACAAGTTGGTAGCGAATATAATGCTATTGGATAGCAAAACAAAAGTGGAGATTAAGATGGTGGTAACAAATAATTGAAATAGATTTGTGGCTTTCCCAACTAGCTAATCCTTTCTAAAAACTTGTGTACTGCCGTTTTTTTGTTCTTTTGTTTCAGTCATTACCTGCAACAGTGATAGCCGGCTCGCGTCTAATAAAAAGTCACTCTGGATATACTATAAATAAGTGTTTTATTTATAATTAATTCAGGCGTACCTATGATTTAATCACTTTAATGTGAAGGTATGTACAATTACCAATTAACATTATCATTTTTTAGTTTCCCAGATAAAATATTACTTAATATTAGAGGTGAGATTCTCTTATATCCACGCTGTTACATTATCTTAATTTAACGTCTTAATTAAGCACATAAAATTTAATTCAATGTTAATTCCCAACAATGACATTTTTTGGATAAAAACACGCACAAACAATTACGCATATTGTGACATATTATTATAATTCACTTTAAATACAGTTCATTATGTATTATCAAGTATTTAAACTGAACCTTGGAGACGAAGGATACATTCTACGAATAATTATTACATTAGCGACTCATAAATTTTCATCCTTTCTGTTACAATTTTATTACAAAATGCATACTGAATAACAATGTAAATTAATACGCAAATTTTAAGGATATAAAATGAAGGTAATATGTAGTTAAATTATTAAAAGCAATAAAAAAACTTCTTAGCATTCAAATGTTGGAACAAGTTTATTACGCGTTGAATGTACTTTCTGGTATAGGTACATGTTCTTGATGATTGTTGATGGACTATTAGAGAAAAATTCACGTGAGAATTCCCTTATCCAAAAACTAAAAAATGCAGGGTTATGTTATCATTTGAATTTTGAATAATATTACAAAGGATACAAAAAAAAAACACTGGTCAACTGTCAAAGAACATTTTGCAAATAAACAACAGAAAGAAGGGATTTACTACCCTGTCACTAAATCAACCAATATTTGAAGAAATTATATACACGTAAATACAATATTAAACATTTTCGGCATTTCTAATGAGAAATGTTTTGTTTTTTTGATAAATACTGTATTTGAGAGAGACGTATTCCGTCAACTAGTTAGATAAACTCACAAAATGTACCTACTAACCGTAATTAGGTACCTACGTGCTGTTGTTTTCTTATGATGAATAACTTTATATCAATTGAAAGAAGCTTATTAACACTTTCATCTTCGATTTAAATATAATAAATACTTGATATTGTTGTCTTTTTTCTGCGTGCAGTTTTCATGATCTCTGGTAGTGACTATCTGTTATGAAGAACTTGTTGCGTTCAGCACAAGCCTCTATCATTAATACATTTTATTAAATATTTACACCTTGCGTCTTACATTATTATGATTCTTAATAATATTACCTACTACTACAACTACCACTACTATATTACTTATTACATATGAGTATTCATGGCGGTAAATACATCTGTCCTTTTTTATTATTATTGTTACAACACATATGTAACTATGTACTGACTATAATATAAGTAAGTAGGCACAACGTATTTACACAACAAAATATTATTGTTCTTACCTATCTATCTTTTTACAAATTTTCAAGTATAAACTCATGACATCATCATCACCATCGTCCTCAATACTCCTCTTGGGAGCACAGGGCAGAAACCAGCCTCCTCCATTTAGAGCATCTCAGTGCCAATCGCGTCACCTCCTCCCACAACATTCCCTGCGCTCTGATGTCATCGTTGTCATATGAACGATGTATTGTGAAAGAGGGACGCCCAATGGAACCTTTGTGGATGGAAGAACCAGTGCTCTTTATGGGCAACTATCATTGGGCATTCTCAGAACATGACCCAGCCAGGACCATCGTCTCTCCTGTATCACGGATATTACCTACAGATCTCTGCTGGTTGCGTCGGCGCACAGCATTATTTAAGCACAGCTCATAGTCAGAGTAAACTGAAGATTGAATACATTAAATTGAAGATCCTTAAATACAAAGAATACGATATTTCTTTTACAAATATAATAATAAAATATGGATTTATTAAATATATCCATGAATGCAAAAAAAAATATGTCTGCTTCAAAAGGATGAACCGATGGCAACTTGACACAGGGTGAGCCAGAGTGGTCTAAGGAAGAAGCGAATGAAAACATGGAATAAATTTAATTCCAGCAGTAGAACAAAAAAATGAAGTTATTTTTTTGGTACCTAATATATTATACAAAACGTATTATAAAAATACATATATTACATTTTAATACAAGTTACGATTTGTTCTAATAAATACCTACATAAGTTTAACGTTTTTCATAATTTGATGTTATCAAACTAACATCATTAAATTCTATCTGCAATTTTAAATTGGCTGACATGAGAGTAAAATGACGTTAAGAATTAAAAGAGTTAACCGGAAGCAGGTGACAGAAATGTACTGTGTGCGTAAGTTTGGATTAATAATAAGAATTATAATAATAGTTAATATTTATTCAGTACATCATAATATAATATTATAGAATTAAAGAAACTCCCATGGAGTTCCGGGTACGGAATAAGTCTGTCACTCTTTGATGAAGTTATGGAGTCTCCTGTTAAAAGCCGGTGTCTGAATAATTCATTGGTGAGGCAGGAGAGGACAATCTGTATTTTTTATTAATTGGAGTTAGTCTCCTTGTGAGATATGCCATGATGGTATTTTGTGCAGTTATCATTACAAACAAAATAATCGTAACACTTTTGATGTTGTATTTAAAACATCACTTTTTTTAATTAATTAATTTATTTATTTATTTATAATAACATATACGGCACAAGGCCATTAAACATATACAAAAAAAATTACAAATAGTTCGATGCAATAGACCATTAAAGGTCACGTGGTCTTGTCTATGGATTTGCTTTTGCTTGGAGGGCAAACAATCAGATTGCGCAAATTATCCTTGTAGGATGTTATGCCATAAGAGAATAGAAAAGAAAGTCAGACGATAAAATAATAACAAGAACGACACTGACAGTTTTTTTGATTATTAGGTATTCTTTAGGCGTTCCACCCAATATTGAGTGATTTTGCAATACTGACAGTTGGAATGATGATACCTACATGAAACAGTGATATGTTGTACCTAGATTTGCAATATGAATCTCAAACATGTACCATCGATAAAATCTCTGTGCGGTCCTTGGTGCCGCAATTTTTAGTTTGAAAAAAAGTGACACACATATAAATTGTTTGTAGATAACAAGAGATAGACAATATGAGAATGGGGATTATTACAGACGACAAAAACCGGTAGATAGAGATGAATATATACATAAGAAAAGAGATGAATATAAATTACTCAGGTATTGTACCTCGACGGGTGGGTACACATTTTTAGAGAATATTTGTATGACATTGCGAATCTAGTTGTAACATATCACTGACATGAAAACGCTCTTCTTTGAAATAATTTACTATCTGAGATAGCATGTGTTATGGTACTTTATCTCTTTTTAACGCATTAATTTCAATAAACTCAATTAATATTCGTTCAACAATGATTATAATACTAACAATTTTCTCACAAAATGCATTGGAGTCATGTAGATATCCTACAAGACAGTACCTATTTTATACAGATTTTCTTTAAGACTTAAATGCATGCTTCCATAATGATAATGTAAGATTTAAAACGAACATAATACTAGAAAATATGACAAGCTTAATAATACTCTTATTCTGTTGAATAAATAATTCATAACTTTATGTGTGAACTAATTATGTATGAAAAAAAAAGAATTTTTCGCAATAGTTTGAAAATTTCAAAAGACGTTCACTTAACTACCTGTAAGATATTTGTTTATATCTACGTAGACACCAAAACAGTTACTGCAGAACTGCATCCAAAAGAATATTTGAATCAGTATACCCTCTTATTCAGAAATATATTCTTCAAGTATTAAATAAGATAAAAATACTGCAACAAACATATGCAATAAACAGCGGTACATACAAGAATCATTAAATCCAAACTCATTTATTTCGCCTTAAATCCGACAGAGTCCAATAGCTATAGGCGATACATCCTTCGACTTTTTCGCCGCCTTTCTTTGATCAAAAATACTCTACAGCAATTCGCATGATTGTAAAAAAGGTGGCGTATTGTATAAAGGACTTAAATAAAAGTTTGATTTGCATAGAAATGAATATTATTATTTGTACGGTGCCTTTAAACTATACGGTGAGATTTGATACTGAATGCAGTATCTTGAAGAATTAAATCAGAAAAACAAACATTGCCTGAAGTGTCCGTAATCGGATAAAGCATATTTATCATAAAGAGAGAATCTGATGGAGTCAAAATTTTTCAAATAAATTAATAATTTTATGTTAGGAAATGATCTGGATTCTTCGCTGTTAAAATATTATAAATTAGAGTATTTATAGTCTCTTTTCTATAAAGTAATTTTACTAAATAGGTAGCTTGGTACATAATTATAAATAGTAGGTAGGTATTATTGTACATATTATTTAAATTACTTTTTGTTTACTGAAATAGTAATTTGTAAAAAATTATCAATACAAGTAGATTTAAGATAATGAAACTTTATTTTTTTATGTTATACCTTCTCGTATAGGTACACTGTGAATGTAAGAATGTTTGATGAAGATATTTATTTAAGTCATGTAATAAATAATCGTAAGACGAAATTAATTATTTGTAATAAAGATAATTTTGTGAAATGTTTCTCAAACAGTTGTTATTTATTCTTGATGATGAGTTTTAAATTCAAAATTCATAAGAGCAACTTAGTACACATTCTTAAATACCTACCTCTTTTGATTTTGTAACATTACACATTACATGCTAGGTGACTTTTTCTTATTAAATACATCTGTATCCATCTCAAGGAAAATTATCATTTCATGGGCATTTTAAAGACTTTCCCATATTTTTATACATATTTAACTTGTTGTGGGTAATTTTCTAAAAAGTGAAATGAATTTTTCATCAAAACATGTGCAACTGTCTCAGCACTTGAGATTATGTCTAGTTCCGGAACGAGTAAATTAATAAGTGGGATTAGAGTTTCATGCATTTCGCAGATATACCTACATACGTTATTTGGTTATAAGTTTCACAATTGAAATAACATGATTTTATAACATGTTTTTTATACTTGTGTTATTGTGTTATTTTCTTCTAAATTTTTCCTTTTTGTAATTCAAAATTATCTCACTTATGTTTGAAGAGCACAAGTAAGTAGAAAATGATGGTCACGAAGTGATGATATCGCCTCGAGGTAAATCTGTTAATTGTTTGCTCAGTGCTCTCTTAATGCGTTTGCTCATTTGAATATTATTTTTTATTTATCAGCTATCGACTCGCCCTTAGCCAAGTGATACATTTAATCCAGTACTGCACCATATTGTGAAATATGATTTAATTCAAATACAAATTATTCTCAACAAATTCCAGAACCGAAATATAATTTTAATAATTATAATTTTAGTTCAATATTCGTCATAATTGGATTACAAAAAGCCTATACGAAGGTTTAAATATAATGTACGTTGTTTTTTCTTTAAAGGTGAATAAATTCTTTGAATGTGAATAAGTTTCTGTTCATTAATTATGTAATTTATTTAATCACAATCTTTATGGATAACACAGTTGTAAAAAGAAATATAGGACAGTGAGGAAACCAGCATGAGCAGCAACAGCAGTGGTTACTGACAAATAATTGATTAAATTTATTTAATAGAAAACATGCATTATGTACCTACCGAGTAAAAACGAGTGTAAAATATGATGCTGATATGTGTGATAAAAATATAATTTTTTCGAGAAAATAATAATATTGCTGAATTAATTAATTCTGAACATTACGATTCTGTTATTTTTTTTAATATTACAGTGTTGAGTTATTTAACCAGTACTTGGTTATCATCACGAATCTCATTCCAATACCTACAGAATACGATGCTTTGTATAGTGTGAACTGTGAATATATTGTAAGAGAATGTTTACAATCTATAAAACTAGTGAACATAATATGCAACACAATGAAGCTTATACTATATTACAGAGTAACTTTATCACCAGAGTGCGTTGGTGGAATGACTTGGTAAATTTATGAAATGAGAATAATAAAATTATGTTAAGTTTGTCAATGTTAGAATTGATTTTATTTTTATTTTACAAAAAAATTCACTGCATAAGTCTATTACATGATAAAATACATTATACATAACATTAAAGAGTATAACAGTGACAATTTAAACAAAATAATATCATTAAATTTGAGAAAATCAAATGACCAAACAGCAAACAGAGAACCAAGATTTAAACATATAGTCATTCAAAAAACATATAGTGATATGAATATAGAAGATATCAGAATAGTATATGCAGCTCAGTTCTGTTCTAAAAAGACATTTTTTATTAAGATATATCTGGGTTTTGTTATAAACCCAAATACAACTTTATACACCATCCAAAGTAAGCTAAAAGCTTGTGTCGTGAAAGGGGAATTTGCCGGCACCTGGGATCGAACCGCGGACCCTTTTGAAAATACTTCATTGAATACGCAGATACCTTAACTTAGGTTGCAGGTTTCATGTCAAAAATATCATCATTCTCATCCCATCACTCCGCTTTCCTTTTAGGGTAGTTAGAAATTATCGTGTTCCATTTATTCTTGTCCTTCCACACGCGTTTTGCTTCTTAGATAAATTAAACGAAAATGAGCAAAAAAAATATTGTTATTAAGGAAAATGTTCCTATCTATTATTATGTACAGACTCTATAACCTCATTTACGATGTTACGAATTGAAATTATACGACCAGTATTGATCTTATAAAGTGTAAGTATATGAGACCCAACACCGATAAATTTAACAGGATATATTAATTAAACAAAGGTACTGCAGGACAATTAATAACATTATTATTATTGCAAGTAAACAAAAGATTTTGCCGATACGACCATTGCGCTTTTAATATTATTATAGTAATGAATGACCTGCCTTGACCATGCCCTTAGTGTGTCGGTGCTACGTAAGTCAAATGTCAGGAAAGGGGATATAATAGTACATAAATGAAGATAATATACAGTACAAAACATTGTGCTAGTATTTGATGAAATACCTATGAATAATTTTTGCTTGTAATATTTTTGATATCATAGAATTATTTATAATGAATTATATAATCAAATAATTATATTAATTATTTATTTTACAGTCTTGGGAAACATGAACAGAATTAATATTAAAATGTTAACTTCAATCGATGAATAAAACAATTAATGTTCCATGAATGACCAGAGTGCATATCATTATCAACTACTATCAAATGCCGTCTACTCATAGCGTCATCAAGAGCATCGCATTGTTTGTCTATCGTGCGAAACTCCCAGCAAAAGGTGCGTCCAGGCAATAAGCTCGCCAATTGTTCATGATTTTTTTTTATGAATTAAGTGTTATATTATATTATAATACTCGTTAGTAAAAAATCAATGGCATGGTATGCACAAGTTTGCTTATCTCTAAATTTGATTGAAATAAATGGCGATGTAAATTTTAGTCACTTTGCTCTCAAAGGAAACATAGTATGTTCATAAACACATACACATAGGGTAATTTCATTCATATTTATGTTCCTTACCTAATTTTCTAAACTATTTAGTAGGAAATATCCAATTACGATACATTACCTACATCATTGATCTTAAAACACGTATGTTTTTATTGTAGATACCTACTCGCGGTGAGATCTGTGATACGAGTGAGTTGATATTATTCCAAATCAATTACAGTTAAGTGCTTTAATCTGCGTTTATCCGTTTACAATTTGTGAATAAAATAAAAACACTTCACCCTAGAGAAGTATACAGTGTGAAATCATTTTAACAAATAACACGCTTTTTTCGTATTGCAAAAACTATCACAGAAATAGTGCCGACAAACGTTTGCCGCTGTGTGGGGGCCATTGTTTGCGGTTAATCATTTAGCTAATTCTCACACCCTTTTTTGAAAATAGTTTCCTGAATAGAATAAGTTCCTTAGTTTAAAAATAACTATCTCTGATATATTACAGGAATTAACAACTATTTTTTAATTATTTTCTATTATTTTTTATCAATTACCTAACTTAAGATTTCAGAACCACGCAATTGACTTTAAATCTTATAAAATCATAATTAGGATTGCCTTCTTAAATCAAATTATTTTTATATATTATTAAGATAGATCTTTGAAATCTGTTAACAAAAACGCAAATAATTATTATGGTTGCAGGTACGCACTTAACCTCATATTTATGATTCACAAAGTTTATAATTTGTTTAAATAAATTGCTTTGCTATTATAACAAACGTAATATAAGATATATCTAAACATAGGTATTAGTAAATAATAAGAAATACCTAATTTTAGAAAACCCTTATGTAGACACATTTGCGTACAATATTTGCTCAGGATTAATTCGCTTATCCATATTATTACTACTACTAAATCATGATATGACTGTCTGCTACTATTGGCGTGGGTGGATGTTTACCAAGATATCAGTGATTTTCAACATTCAAAAATTGTGTAATAAAAATATTAATCTAGACATTCATTAACAAGATAAGTCTGAAAATATGCCAAAAAAATCTATACAAAATGCTGTGATACTAATGATAATTTCCCTTTTCTTACATATATATTCTTCTCCTTTTTTACCTCCTCTTTCCTTTCTTTAAGATTTTCTATATGTGAAAGTTGCATGAAATTGGGTTAGTTGGAAGAAATCGCGCCTCTGCGATACATTCGCCCTCTGTATATTGATTGTATGATTGTTTTTGTTTTAAATGTATTTTTGTGTGAATTTGCTTGTAATCAATGTACAGTAAAGAATAAATAAATAAATAATTAAATGTTGATGAATATTTTTGTTTTAAACATAATTTACTCTTCAACGCAGATAATCTTTTATTAAAAGTACATTTCGGTTAAATTTTATCACAAATTTATTTTCGGGACATAATGTTCTCTTGGACAAATAGAAGGTAAACATTTAAAACATGATCCTATCAATTTTATTGCCAAATATCTACGCGTCATCGAAAAAATATACCTATACTTATATCCTACCGCTCTTGTTCGGTGGTTTTGAAAAATCGAACCTTCTTGTCACACGGAAGGATTAAAATAATAAAAATTCATAATTACTCCTACGATCTAAGCTTTTTGAAATTCCGTGTAAATTCTACAAATTCTTTTTATTTTCAAACAATTCACACCAAATTAATTTAAAATCAATCAAGAGCTATTAAATGTCAACATAACTTAAAGATGAATCTTATCAATGAGACCGCCTATGAACTTTCGATGACTACGTCCAAATAGTAGTTGTGCGTATCGAAAAATGCTTTTTCAAAAGAAGTACTTATAAAGTAAAGTTTTCTGAGCAATTAGATAATAAAGATTATAAGGTATATTTCGTCATTTTTTAATATAAGCTTCGTTATCTTCTTGAAATTTTCTTTATTTATGGATAATAATTAAAATTAATTAAGGTGAATAAGTAGTGTGTGTAAACAATTCATATTACTTTTGTCTACGAGTAATGTGGCTACTTATTATAAATGTTGGATCTACTCATGAAAGTTACGTGAGTTGCAAATATTCAAGATATCTTCTTCATCTGTTCTTTTAGAGCATTCAACAGAAATTATTTAACATTAGTTAGGTATAGCATACTACACTTTATCCTACATAGCGTTGTATCCTGCTGCAGAACATTTTTAATACTAAGATTTCCAAGGCATTTTCGTAGGATATTTTTTTAAGTACCGACTACTTTAAAATGTTGTGATACATATTTCCTGATTAGACAGATTGTTATGTTCTTAAGGATAAATGCGGCAATATTTAAACAAACACAATAAACAAGTTAGGTACATAGTTTCAATATAGAAACCACACACGTGAGACTTCATGGTACCTTTGGGTAATAACATTAGGAACTAATGAGCCATATTATTACATTCTAACAACATCTCAGGTTGACTGGAAGACAGACCTATAGGACTAAGGGATAGGTAGGTAAAAGTACTACAGTCTCAAGGGTGGCGGTCAATGACAGACGTAGTGGCGGTCCCTTTACGATATTTATTTAAGGGATGATATCTCGGAATATTAACACAGTACAGGGTTGGTAAATTCTAGATGGTTTTTAACGATTTGAGTTTCATATATTTATTTTATTTATTTATATTAACTTTTAAAGATACTAAACTCTCCTTGATGATGAAACTCTACAATTAATTTATTTTAATTCACATAACAAAAAATACTTCTAAAAACCGATCATCAAATAACATTTGAAAAGAAAACATTTCGTCACTGAATATTTATTAAAAACCATGTAATTTGCATTTTTTTGCGGGCTGATAGTTAATTAATTGATTAATTAATAGATATAACTATCGATTAACATCCTTGGGACATTGGATATTAGCTGTGTGTTTAGCTGTGCTTTTGCATCGCATTGCTTGCATTGCTTGAAGCATCTAATTGGTAGAGCTGTACCCCAAAAGCTGAATACATTGATATCCTTATGGGCGAAAATATACCTAATTTTTAGCAATGTAATAAATTCAAATATTAATACCGAAAATTTAAAGAAATATAAAGTACCTAATTTAACCTATAAAAAAAGAGTGGGAGATTTAATAAGTCTCCCACTCTTTTCTGTTGGTTTTCGAATGTCCTGTAAGAGGTGGGTATTCGTAAAATATCACAAATAAAATATTTAATATCTTCACCTCAGCGATGAGGAATACTACCAATTCTGAATGTCTTGACTTGTATTGCCACGGAGAGGACAGTTTGCATGTTTATAATGTGCAGTTGGGCCGCTGGTTATCCCACTTGTGGGTAATGTGGTGTTGGTATATTCGTATGTAGATATGTGTATTTAAACTTTTGGTAACCCTATTGAATACTTATAAGAGAATCATCTGAAAAAATCAAAGGACTAATAATATTCGATTCCGTTAGACAACAACCTTATATTTATACGATTTGGGGTTGTGAATTTTATTTCAATAATGAGGCGACTTATTTTATTACTCGGAGGCCTGTTTTTTATATGACCCAGAGGCTAAAGCTCACAAATTTTATGACCATAACAATATTTTATGTGTATTATAAAACCGTAAGCTTTAAATTAGCTAGAGAAGGATTTATTTTTAATTATTGCTATGTAAAGTTCTGAACTTAATTATTTATCCATTTTAGAAGTGAACTTACAACATTATCTCTTTTTTGTAAATTAATTAAAGTTAAAATAACTATTCTTTACCTATTCTTAAGAGTAAATCAAATAAGGACTTACCTAAGCTAATAATTCAGTTACAATTTATAGTTATGTAGGTATACAAAATATTGCATTTTGATTAAGTATGAAAGGACTGTCTAACGTTAGTTGGAAGACATCACATTTTAGCGATAAACTCGCCCTCTGTATACATTAAATTGTATAATTGATATTTATATGACACTGTTTTATTTTGTAATATTGTAACCAATGTACAGTGAAGAATAAAATAAATAAATAAAAAATCATCAAAATGAATAATAATATTTTGAAAATGGAGAATAATTGGGACAGGATTGAATTTGATATACTTATGTAATTACTAACAAATATGATAAGTTGAGGTGGTTAGTACCGTCTCAAAATTTATATTAGATTCTAATCTCGTAACGTTTTCTTTCTCCATAATTTGTTATCATGTTCGTTTCACCAGTGTAGTGAGGGGATAACAATTTTATTTATGTATAATATATTTTTGTCTTTCTCGATGTAAGATTCCTACGTAATACGTATGCGTATACAATGCTTTAAGCCCCATGGCCACTATTATCTCACACACTCCGTATTCACTTGAAAATCGTTACATATTATAAATAATTGGTTGATTAGTATTTTAATCAGCATCTTCACAAAGCTACCGATGACAACTGAACTAATGGTGGCATTTATCATCATTCAATGTATTTAGCACGTATTAAAAGAGCGATTAATAAACACACCTACTAAAATATTATTTTAGCCTTTTGTTTAATATGATAAATGAAATAAAGAGAACAAGTTTTTTACTTGCATGAACCACCTACATATTTTTCATGATATATTAATATTATTGGTTTATTCCTTACTAAAAGAACCTAGGTACCTACTAAGTCTCAAAGAGTTTCCAGTATTTTTGAAGTCGTTTTATAAACTTTTCACCGAGCTACAAAAAAAATAATTAGAGGTGTTTTCTATATAGTAAGTATTTTGAAAGATGTACCTAAATAACTATGTATTTTATGATGACTTTATAAACATCATTATTTTATGAGTTCCTCTATTTATGACTGATGAACCCTGTATGTGAAGAAGTTCAATTACAACTTCTTCAATTATTTTTAAAGGTTTTTATTTATTTATTATTAAATTATTTTAAATAAAGTGCTTTTAACTATAAAGTATTTTTATTAAAACTTGCATAGGTGCGATTTTTTCCAACTAACTCAAATTTTTTACCACAAATACATCTGTATTTCGTTTTATATTGTCTGTGAATCAATTTCATTCGATTAATAAGTTTCTACAAGTATTTTATCCAATTTAAACAGGATGGCATCTTCGAGAGATACATTTTTACAAAAAAATCCACATCAAGGTACCTACTGGAAATCGATTATTATTGATATGATTTTCTCGAGCGTATCTCGTAACTACATTGTAAGAAACCTGTCCATTTGATAATATCATTAATGATGTCGTACACATATCATTTCGTATAAAAATAATCACTTCTACCATATTTTGAAATTACCTAATTAGGTAATGTTTATATCCCATAGTTTTATTTTATCAGCATATTCAATTGTTATACCCGATTCTCAAAATTATATATCTAAAACATTGCTCCGGGTTCGTCACATAGTTGAACAGTTATATTTATTCTTATAATTATTGGAACACGCGAAGATTTAAAACTTCTGATTATTTATTGTGTCATAAAATACCGTTATTTATATATTGTCAAAAATATTAATATAACATTTAATGCAAACAAAATACATAGTATAGACCTTAGAAAGGATGAGCAGATGAGTATATTTTATCCAATCACCAAATACGCGGTAGAATCAATGGATTGCGTGGGTGGTGACATGAAGGAATCCCCTTCAGAACATTATATCAATAATTTCATTGTAATCGAACCAATATACCGTTTGTTAGTTAAATAGAAAACTAACGGTAATCGAGGAAGTGAGTTAGATCCAGTACAGTACTGTAGTATTAATATAAAAACATCATAATATATCGCATACAAAATACTTTGGAATCAGACAACAACACAAATTAATATTTGACAGTATGTATAGGTAAAGAGTGTTGTTGAATATGAAATAGTCTACACAACATTTATAAAATACTTAGAGCCTTTGGCTAAGCTCATTTATTTCAATAAATTCTATAAATGAACACTAAATATCTCTCATTTCCTGTTACGTACGTTTAAATAAATTCATTAAATTAATAGATACAAGCCTGATAATGTGTATTTTTAGAAGCGACGTAATATCGACACATTATTGGTTTTGATTTCAAAATAAATGGGAACTAATAAAATTCTCGCATTATTTAAGTACATATGTATTTCTCATAAATCAATGAATTACAGATATATTAGTCTAAGCGCGGAAGCGTTGTAAATCAAGTGGGTTGGTAAGCATAATATTTTTATGTGATTATTGATTACATCTTCAACTATACTGTAAATGTGAACAACTAAACATAAAACGTAAATAAATCTAGTGTTTCAAAAATATAAATTAATGAAATCCAACAAGACTTATCATTTTATAAATTTTTTATATAAATTATCCTACCACAACTTTTTCAATTTTCCAGTTTATGTTTAAAACTTATTGTATCAGAGAACAGTTGACAATATCAATAGTCTTAATAACTTTTTCAATAAGAAGACATTATTTATATGCACAAAAAATATGAAACTTGAGCATACCTAATATTATTTTCATCACTAATTTAAATCGTTTGTCAATAATGTGTACTTATTTACATATTTGTTTATGTATAGGTGTTTATGATGATGTCTGCTTTTTTTGCTTAATATCATTATTTTTGTAATGAAGGTGTTTTACGTCTTAATGTTGTCGTGATGGGATAGTTGTAGTAGTAATAGTAGATTAAAAAAATTACTATAATCTTGAAATATTTCTATGTTAATATTTTAGACACCCGTTAAAATGAACGACTTTTTTTATGTAGGTATCGTCATGTGAAACATATGTAGGTATTAAGACCAAAAATTATTTCTATTTGGTCTCTGTTGTACTATTTACATTTTTCCACGAACAAACAATTTACTCAGTTATAAAATAAAATTATAATGTTTGCTATTTACTTCAAAAAAACTTAGGTATATGTAAATGACATTGAAAATCTAGATACACACTCCCTATAAAGAAATGTTGTTTTTCTTCCCCTCTCGCTACTGAGGTTTGTAATTCTCGTGAATGGTATGTAAATGTTAAGCTCTTCTTCTATGCCTTAGTCTGTCTATGTTTTCTAGATATTTTTCTAACCTAATATCTAAAAATACTGAGTAACATTTTTTTTTACTTTGTAAACTTTATTATACACATCACTTATTCGCATTTTAGATATGAATGGATACATATAATGTAACAATAATAATAATAATAACTAGACAACTTATTTATGATGCGCCGTTTTGTGGAAAAACCACCGCAAGGGCCCATTCAAGAATCTTAACACCTCCTGAACAATAGGGTTTTTAACCTCATCTTGAACACCTCCACACTCTCCAGAGTTCATAGAATAAATAGTCGAATGTTTTCTCTGCACTACAATCCGCTGAAATACTTCATCGGTATTTTGATGAGGTGATTGAATTGAGACAGGATAGAAAGTAATAATTATACGAGTAATTAAAACATTTTTATTTTGTATGATTATTCTTATTACATTTTTTTATATATCACACAACTCTTTGGCTCTACGTAACGGGGACGAACGGAGGTCTTATTCTAAAAAACATCTGCCTTGTATTACACCTGCTTGTGCCGTTTGCTTTTCTATATTATGAACCAGTACGTTCAACAAGAATTAAGTAGTAGTACCTACTTTAATATAATGATTCTATACGAATCTCTCTTATACAAAAAAATAAAAATATTCGCGTTAAAAGAATGTGATCCAGTAATGAAATATGTAGTGTCCACCTCCCGGTTTACCTCTTTAGACAGCAGCTGTGATAGGCGATTGGAAGGCTAATGATAAAAATCATCTGTGTACCATTAATCAGGTGTTTTCTACATGCAAAAACATTATCAACTATATGTAAACAAGTATCATTTCTCTACATTTATTCTCGAGAAATTAAAGTTTGTAGAATATGACAAAACTCCCATACAATCAATTTCAAAGCATAGATACTCAGCAACATCCAAATTATCAACATTCATTACTTATATTCTTTGAGCCACATCTGTCACCCTGGTCTTTTCCCGTATCCAAACATTTGTTTTTCGGTCCCTGAGTGAGATGTTTAACATCCTCCTCTCCATTGCTCTTTGTGTAACTTGAAGTTTATTGATAATTCTTTTTGTCAGAGCAGATGTTTCGAACCCATAAGTGAGCACTGGAAGTATACATGCATCAAATGTTTTCGTTTTCAGGTGAATGGGAATGTTTGGGGATTTTAGGACATTTGAAAGCTTGCCAAATGCAGCCCATCCTAAAGCTCTTCGTCTTTCCAGTTCAGCTTCCATATTATCCCTACCCAGTTTGACAGTGTGACCCAAATAGACATACGATTCTACTCTTTTAATATTTTGACCATCGATTGTAATTGGTTGGGTTAGGCCTGTGGTAGACATAATTTTTGTCTTACTCATATTCATTTTCAATCCTACCTTACCGCATTCATCTCTCAAGTCAGCTAACATTCGAGCAATCTCCATATCTGTGTTAGCAAAGAGCACTATGTCATCTGCAAATCTAAGGTTTGTCAATCTTTCTCCGTCGATATTAATGCCACAATCGTCCCAGTCCAGCTTTCGGAAAACATCCTCCAGTGCCAATGTGAATAGCTTTGGAGAAATGGTATCTCCTTGTCTAATTCCCCTCATGATATTGATTTTGTTCGATGGTTCATGGAGTTGGATGGTAGAGGTAGCACTGCTGTAGATATTTTTAAGGAGATTCGTATATCTTTGATCAATCCTACAGTTTTTTAGACCGATGTGGCTCAAAGAATTGCAGAACTAAAGTGGAACTGGGCAGGTCATGTGGCACGTATGTCTGATAATAGATGGACGAAGAAGGTGCTAGATTGGAGGCCTAGAACAGGACGCAGAAGCGTGGGCAGGCCTCAGACAAGATGGTCCGACGATATTAAGAGAGTGGCGGGCCTGCACTGGAAGAGAGTAGCGTCCAACAGAGATTTATGGAAGTCCAAGAGGGAGGCCTTTGTTCAATACTGGACACAAGAAGAAGGCTGAGGTAAGGTAAGGTAAGGTATTTCTTATATCTTCTATATTATGTTAAAAGGGCATGGCTGTATACGATTTATTTATTCGGAAAAATAATCCAAATTTACTAATGTGCAAAGAGAGACAGGAAAACCCCAAAAGAGTCGAATAGGTGTGCGATATGAAGAAGCTCGCACTTATGTTAAATTATTTTTTCATGAAAAGGGTGATGGACCTATTGTTTTTTTTTTTAAATTAAGGATTTTTAGTGCCAACCTAACATATAAAGGCCAGTGGGCCGTTGATGTATTATTAAATAAATAAATTTAAAAAAATATTTCATATTGATTCAAATACAACTACTGATATTATTCCATCACGGCATATCTCACAAGTGGGGTAGCCGGCAGACTAACCGCATGCAATGAGCATGCAAGCTATCCTCTGCGTGCTAAAGAAATATGACTTTCAGGATAGGTAAATAAAGACGTAAAATGTCTTTATTTTTTCGAACAACTACCTTATACAGGACACTTGAAAATTTACGGAAAAGATTGAGAGACCAATTCTTCGCCGGGTACTTCACAGAATACCTTCTTTTGAAAAATATCTTAACTTAATTAATTTCAAAGATTTACAACCTCCAATGTATAAATTAGTAGGTACCTACATTTCATATTAGAACGGAATAGAAATTTTACTGTAGAAAACCGAAAAGTGTATTAAATGAAAACAAAATATTTAATATAACAAACATGTTCAGTATATTTATAATCCGTCGGATGAATAATAAATAAAAAACAATAAATACACAACAAGCCTAAAAAGAAGAATATAATTTAAAATCATGTTCTCGTTTAGATTTTAATTGCTAAATTTATGTTTACAAATTGGCCAGAAATTGATTTGTGTTTTTAAACATGTTTTCAGATAATAAACAACCTATTGATAATAACTATTTCCTGAATTCAATTATAAACAATATTGCTAAAAGAAGTTTTAACTGATTTTAAGATTAGTTTTAGCTTTAGTCATGAATAATGATTCTAACTAAAAAGTTGTTTCCTCCAAATTTTACACGAAATGTTTTATGAGAATATTATTTTATTATTGCGGTATGTTCCACAAGTAGAGTACTGTGTAATAATCCTCTCCGTGTCATCAAAAAATAAAACATCAAGATAAATAGCACACAACATCGCTGGATTCAAGTTAAATATTTAAGTGTGTGTTACATAAATTCAGTCTAAAAATATTTAATACGTATTTAACGTGTAGGTTTTATAAAGCCTTCGTCTATAGTTTAAGTGCAAATATATTCGTTGTTATTGCAACTATTTAAAATATATTCTTAGTCATTGCATGATAAAAGTTTTTACCCATGCCAATCGTAATTCAATGACACGTAGTTAAAAGTTATGAATATTAAATTATGATACATCTAGCGTAGGTATTCTCAATGAAAACTTTAAATGTTTATAAAGTGCGTTCAGCGTAGGACGTCATATTTCTAAAATGTGGGCGTACGGTTGTGTATTTAATAATTGTATTTTAATCGCTATGCACATAATTGGCAAACAATATGCTCCTAATGCATGAAACACAAATGATTGATAATGGTGCCCTTTCCATATAAGCAGTAGGTATTGCACAGCACACCTGTAAAAGAAAATCGCAGTGTTACACAAAATCGATATGACGGGTGTTTACGAGTACTAAAAAAATGTACCTAACTTTTTGTTATAAACCCAAATACAACTTTAAACACCTTTCACAGAAAGCTAAAAGCATGTGTCGTGAAAGCATACCTCTTGTGCATTAAGCCGAGACTCGAAAACTAACTTAGGTACTTAATTCTTCTTCTTTCTGTGCCATGTCAGGGTCCCTCGACGTTGGCGATCACTCCGGCGAAAACCTTCCTGTCCTGTGCTGCTCTGAACAGGTCATCCACTGTCCGGATTCCGGTCCACTCCCTAATGTTGCGCAGCCAGGACATCTGCTTTCTGCCAACTCCCCGTCTTCCCTCTATCTTGCCCTCCAATATAAGGCGGAGGAGACCATACTTCTCCCCACGCAGCACGTGGCCCAAATATGAGACCTTCCTCACTTTGACAATCGACAACAGCTCTCTCCTGGCTCCGGCTCTCCTAAGTACTTCGATGTTACTGACCTTTTCGGTCCAAGGTATACGAAGCATTCTTTGGTACTTACTCGACTTAAATACCTATACAAAAATAGTATAGGTATTTAAGTAGCAAAAATGGTATAGGTATAGGTATTCAAAGGTATCATCGGATAATATCCCACAAATGGGGTAGCCAGCGGACTAAATGCATGTATATAATAAACTTTTAGATTTTCTTCTTCTCCGTGTTGATAAAAAGAAAACTTTCAGGATGGGGGCATACTTCATCGCTAGATTTGTCAATTGTCTTAGACGTGATGTTTAACGAACACGTGCCTTTTACAGGTCACTCAGAAACTTTTTAAAAAGAGTTGGAGATTTATTCTCTACAGGGACTTCACTTGATAAATGCAAAAATCATTCCAAAAGCATGCCCAACATATTAAATCTTGTCCCATCATTTATAATAAATAATAATAATACTGACTCGAATTTGATTGATATTTCATATTGCCTAAGTATTGTTTTCCATTTTTATCTTATAGTATTGTTTTCCAGTTTTAATTAAAATGATTTCACTTTATAATAATTAATAACATTCAAACTAAATCTGCATCCAATATCGTGATAACATTTAAAATTAAACAATTCAACTTTCTATAAAACTCATATAAAATTGGTTTCTTAACACGTTTCTCGCGATAAACAATGTCGCCTTTGATAAAAAAGATTCGTTGAAGAATTTTATTTTTTACAGTTGTAATTTTCCATTTAGTTTGCGTATTATCACGTGTGATGGAGAAGTGTAAAAAATATGCGATATCGTTACGGTAACAACGATGAAAAATGTTGCCAGATTGAAGAAATACTTCAAAGTATGTAGTACCTACATTGAAAAAGCGAAATAATATTATTATTTATTGTCATTGTTCTTGATCGGTTTTGCGGTTTCTTTGTATCCATTGAGATATTTTTTACACGTTATGTGATTACTTTGTCACTTTTTTATTGGTCCTTTTTTGCCATTATTATATTTGATAAAAATAAACAAAAACAAAATATATGTAAGGTGTAACATTGAAATTCATTTTTTTTTACTGTAACATTTTAATCATTATGTTGTGTCTATTGGTGCAAATAAATAAATGTACATAATTGTATAAACAATAAGTCGGTACCATAAATATATTTAACAGCTATGAGTTTCTAATAAAAGGAGTAATTCTTCTTTAATAACGTTAGGTGTGCTATTTTTTTGCATCATATTATATTATAAGATTAATTATTTATTTAATACATTAAACGGCGTTTAAGCCTTTTTACATTGTATTACAAAGTATACTTGAACATATTACATTACAATTATTCACTCAAGGTACATATAGACTACAAAAGATAAAAACAAATTTCATTATAAAAACATTAAGACATTAGCATTGTACTGCAATTCATTCACAATCATTACAATCTGCATAACCTTGATATGCATTACTAATTAATTATGACGGAAAACATTATGATGAATATAATATTGTTTTGTTGATACGGGAATATTTATTTCAAATAATAGAGTTCGCAAGAAAGTCTAGAAAAATCCAAATATTGATGCATCTATTTTTATGTACCTATATATCTACCTGCACTTAGATACTATTGTATGTATTAGTGAAAGTTAAATAAACAATGGCAGGATTATAACTATCCCATATAACAATGAGAGTTCTGGTGACTACTCACTTAGCCGCTGGGTAATTTTATTTTGTTGTAACTTTTTCTACAAAAATCTTAATGGCTTTATGATATTCCCTTTTGTTTAACAAAGTGTTTTGTTTTTACACCTGTTTAATAATAATGACTAATGTCCGCGCTAGGTATAGTAATATTTTAATTCTAATTTATTTTGTATGATTTTTGATATGATGTACATGTGATAATACATTATGAGAGATCCTAAAATATACCTAACCTGTGTAAATATTGCATATAGTAAATAATTGAGTAAAAGAAATGTTTAAATATGTAAAAATGTAAATAATTTAGTAGGTAGTTAATATTTACTAGTACGGAAAGAATTAATTTTATTATAATTATATAGATGTGTCCATCCAATGATTAATTGTATCACTGATTCATTGTATCTAATAAATATCTATCAAGTCACACAACTTATGGGATATTGTCACTATATTGGAAAATATAATTTGGACTTAATATCTGGCATTGAGATAGGTATAAAGAAAGTTTTGCATATTTAACAACAATTGTAATTATAAATTTGATTAAGGACATATGTAAATAATTGGATATTATAAGAAAAAATAATGTTTGATATGTAAATAATTGCTTGTTGATAGACAGAGGTGTACACTAATAATATTTAATGATTTCAATAATATATTATGACGATATGTTACAATTGAGATTTGTTTTATATTTAAAGTAGATCGAGTATGTAAATTATAAATTGATGTTGCTAAGTTAATTGTATCGGCAGGTATAGGATCAAACTTTATGATAATCTTAGAGTATTAACGATTGTTTTAAAATCCTACGATACCTATGTATATCAAAAGAACATGAAAATGTATTTAATTAAATAAATTGTTGTTTAGAGATGAAGATATCTAGGTGAAAATTGATTGTAAATAATTTTGCATATGTTAAGATAAGTTATGTATTCGTTCCATAATTCAAATGTATGTAAATAATCTTGTTTGATAATTATCTTCCGAAAAACGGCTGTAACTTCAAGAAAAAAAAACATCGCATTTGAATCATTTTAATATTCTTCATATTATGATAAAGCAATCAAATTTAAAATACATACTATTTTATACTGCCATTGAAGAAAAGTACAAGGACATAGAAGGAGACAGAACAATTTTATTTCTGTCTCTGTCTGCCGCCCCGGAGAACTATATAAGCCAGCGCAGTTCAAGGACGCGAGTTGAGAAGTTTTTCAACATCCGTGCGCGTAACACCGATATAGTACTCGCCTTGTCTGCTAGGTATTTACGATATACAAATACCTAAGTGAGAAGTGATTCATCGAAAGTGAGAAATAAATTGAAAAGTGAATTTCATTATTATCATCTGAGACTATTTTTTTAATTTGATTGCAATATCATATATTCGACGAGTGATTAATAGACTATTGATAAAATATTCCATTGCGAAGTTGTTCATCGGGAACTATTATTTGTGCACTGCAACTGGACTCTTCGTGACACATATATAGACTTTGTGTTAATTGTACTACAATCGCTGAGGGTCGCGCCCTCGCGTTTAGCCAGCGCAACGAAGAAGTAATTGTTTTTTATTTATAATTTTTGTACATTACTTATATTCTATTACTATATGATAATAGTACTTACATGTGTTTTTTTTTACTGTGTGAACACGTCAGTGTTATTGTTTGTGTTTATTTTGCATTGGTCCATGCATATAAATTATTCCCTTGAATAAATCGTATTTATAATTATAATTATTATTTTTTTTTATTTTGTATATTAGTACCCACCTACTTAAGAGGAACTTTTCTTGTAACGTGGCCCCCAAGCTAGCCGTGGCAAGGTACTACCACGGGAGCTCACGTTATATTGGCGGTCCCAACGTGGTGGATTTAGCGAAAAAAATACCTATTATCGGTATAATCGCTAAAACGAACCTGATTATTTGTGTTGTTGTTTTATATAATTAATCGTTCAAAATGTTTCCTCTTATTGTGGGTGGTGCAACTATAGGCATCGGTGGATTTTTATTATTGTTTAAATATGTATTTATGTCTGTTGTATCTCGTGAGGACTTAAGGAGTTCGGGAAGAACTACCACAGAGTCCGGGGAAAATACAAATACGTCTAGAAGTCAACATGAAGAGGAGAGTCAAACGATACAGCGAGAGGTCATATATGTAATGAATGAAAGGAGGGACGGCGTTCCGATGAACTTCGAGGGGAGGCCTGAAGAATCCCCGGAAAAATTCATTAGGTATTGTGAGACCTATTTCAATAAAGTAGATGTACATGAAGATGACCGTGTTGCAGAAGTAGCTAAAAAGCTCAAGGGATCGGCTCGGTTTTGGTGGCAGAGAACAGGAAGTAACCATTTTAGGTGGCACGTATTTAAAAGTCTCTTTTTAGCAAGATACACCGGTGAGGAATACAGGACGGCCCTTAAATCACATATCTTGACAAATGAACAAGGCATTCGTGAGTCAGGAATCGCATTTCTCGATAGAAAAGCACGGGTATATTCCAACGTGTATGGGGATAAACCTTGGAAACACGCATTACTTCTTCGTACTGTCGGACTTATGACTTTGAAATATCGTGAAAGGATCGGAAGGAACGTCGGGAGTAGTTTTGATGAATTATGGACAAAGGTGAATGACATTGACTCGCCAATCGAAGCTCTTTATCAAGAAACAACACACAGGGAGGAGAGAGAAGATGAACCGATGGAAAGAGGCGATAACAATGTGCAACACAATACGAGACGGAACGGACAATACCCACGGTACAACGGAAATAACTCTCGCAATAACGGACGCAATTATCGTAACTATCGAAATAACGGACGCAATCATAACTCCTGGAACAACGAACAAAACTCGCAAAGCTTTCAGTATAACGGACAAAACACTCAGCATAACGGACAAGCTTCTCAATCTAATAATCGGCCTTTAAACGGACAACGCCCGGGTCAAGGACAGTTCGGACCTCGTCCAACCCAAGGGCACCGCGACTAAGAGATACGGCCACCATCGAAGAATCCCACCCAGACGAAGAGCCAGCAGTACAGACAGTTATTGTCGAAGCGGTGATACACTCGGATGGTGAAGGAAGAGGAAATGGGAGTCTCCAGAGTGAACAAAGCGTGGATAACACATCCCACGGACATATCCAAGTGGAGGATATGCATGTTCCAAGGAGGCTGCCTGTAGAAGACTTCGATGCCATTGAAGTTGAAGTAACTCCTGAGTGTAATATCATCACCAACCCTGGGCGTGTCGTTCTTCCTAAGATAAGAATAGAAATAAGCGGCAAGGAGCGAATTGCATTGGTGGATTCAGCGTCATCCCACAACCTTATCAAGTTATCCCTGGTAGAGGGAAATGTACAAAATACATCCATAAAAAAATTGCAGTTGGCAAATTTCGGTACGCGTATGGATGTACATGGAACGATTTCATTGAGGATGCAGGTACAGGAGGCAATAATGGAGGAGGAGTTTTTGGTATCAGAAGATCTCCGGGAAGACATAATTCTTGGCATAGAATGGTTGGCTAAACATCAGGCAGTTTTGGACCTGTATCGAGGATGTTTACATTTTGGAAGAGAGGAACGGATGACAACGCACCTTTTGCCAGTAAGAAGAGCTGGTATCGATTCAAGAAAAGTAGAGTTTCCAGAACTACCAGCCACATTGTCCAGGACTGAACATGAGGAGCTGAACGAGATTCTGGATGAATTTAAGGATATCTTCTTGCCATATGCTGGTCCTGCGCCGTTACAACCTCACACCATCACACTGCGGGATAATGCACCTATTAGACTTCCACCTTATAAGCTGTCAGATGCTAAGAAACGTAACTTATACTCCCAACTTGAAGGAATGCTAGCGGATGGAGTAATTGAAGCAAGCAGATCTCCGTACAGCTTTCCAATCGTTATGGTTCCCAAGAAAGGCAAAGACGAGTATAGATTTTGTGTAGATTACCGAAAACTGAATGACGTCACCGAAGATGCAGCTTCTCCCTTACCTATCATTCATGAGACACTTAAAGACTTGGGCAACGCAAAGTTATTCTCAACAATAGATTTACAGAAGGGATATTGGCAGGTGCCAATGGATGAGGATTCCAAGATTTATACTGCGTTCACCACGCCTGATGGCGCATCTTATCAATTTAAAGTTATGCCTTTTGGTTTGAAGGGTTCTCCTCGAACTTTCCAGAAAATTATGTCACAGGAAGTGCTTGCAGGTTACTTACGAGAATTTGTACTTGTTTACTTAGACGATCTGATAATATATTCACCAAATTGGGAGTCACATAAACGTCATCTACGGTTGGTTATGGAAAGATTACAACAGTATAGTCTTCGATGTGCGGCCGATAAATGTAAACTTGTCACCAAGGAAATAGACTACCTGGGCCATGTTGTAACAGCTTCCGGAAACCAGGCACAAAAGGTACACGAGATTAGCGTAATGGACACTCCTGTCCCAACAACCAGAAAACAATTACGCGCTTTTCTAGGTTTATGCAACTGGCTGCGGGAGTATATACCTCGTTTTTCTGAATTAGCAGCACCACTTACAGATTTGTTAAGTGTAAAAAGACCATTTAAATGGAATACACGTGCTAACCAAGCAATGGAGCGTATCAAGGTTGAGATGACTAAGCCAAAGACCCTATGCAGACCTGATTTTACCCGAAAGTTTATATTACAAACGGACGCTAGCATGCTGGGTGTTGCAGCAGTATTATTTCATGAACGTTCAGATGGTGGTAGAGATGTTATCTCTTATGCAAGTGCTCGTTTTACTGACGCTGAGCGAAAATGGCACTCCAATGAGCAAGAAGCATGGGCCGCAGTGTGGGCCATCAAAAGATACCGTGCCTTCTTAGAAGGTAGACATTTTATCTTGAGGACCGACAACAGAGCCTTAACATGGTTGGACAGCGCCAAGGATGAACGAGCCAAGTTTACAAGGTGGGCATTGCTTCTTCAAGAATATAATTTCACCATTGAACATTGTCCCGGCGAGAAGAATCAACTTCCGGATTATCTTTCTCGTAGCCCCGAGCAAGTTCTTACTTTTCCAGATACGGAAATAAGTAGAGCCATGTATCCAGCAGTACACCAGGAAGGCTGGAAGACAGGATCCAATGTTCCACAAGTGATGCATATTGAAGATGAATTAGGATCGTCACGTCAACATCAAGCTTCCAGTGACGAAGATATTACCATAGGATTAGCAGATAAAGTGCGTATGGCTCAGAGATCTGATGTTAGGATTATGAGGCTCATCAGTAGCTTAGAGCATCAAGTTTCGGCGGACAATTCCAATCCCAATACAGAAAATCAATTTTATCGATTACGTGACGGTTGCCTTTATCGTGCTATGGAAGATGGTGAGACAGAGAAAATGATCGTACCTAAATTTATGATCTCGAAAGTGATCAAAAGTTATCATAATGGGTGTCGAGCAGGACATCCTGGAGAGAAAGAAACGATCAGAGCTGTCCGACAATACTATTTATGGTCCGGAATGAACAGTGATATACGGCGATACGTAAAAAGATGCATGGTGTGCGCAAAAGCAAGAGCTTTGCCCGACCGTCCACATGCTCCCTTAGGAGCATACCAAGCACAGCATGCTTTTGAAATTGTAGCAGTAGATTTAATGGGGCCTTATCCACGATCATTGAAAGGAAACAAGTGCCTACTGGTAGTCACCGATATGTTTTCCAAGTGGGTGGAAGCATTTCCAATAAAGACTGGACAAGCATCTCAAATCGTAAGGATCCTGGAAACGGAAGTATTCTCACGATATGGTTATCCAAGGGCCATACTCTCAGATAATGGACGACAATTTATACATAGATCATGGAAGTTGGCCATCGAGCGTTGGCAATGCCAACATTGGACCACTGCAGTTTACCATGCCAGAGCGAACATAACGGAGAGAAGAAACCAGGAAATCAAGAAGGGATTAAGGATTCATCTTCTGAATAGGGAACATCGTCATTGGGATGAGTGTTTACCTCGAATAATTGGAGCGCTTCGAGGTCGACGTAACGACGCTACAGGAGTAACCCCATCACAGGCCTTATTAGGATATGAACGGAAGCAGCCAGGAGAATGGGCACATATACCTGCATCGGATAACGATCAAGTGGAACAAGCACGTGACCGCACAGACGAGGATAACTTAATACGTCAAAATCAAGCACGTTATTGTGAAAAATATGCGTCTGCGACGACCACCATACCTAAATTTACCACCGGTCAAGAAGTCATGATGAAAGAACATCCTATTTCAAATCACTTAGCTGGGTTTCATGGAGGTTTTGCGCCAAAATGGTCAGGGCCTTACTCTGTTTTGATGTCGGTTGGCCGAGGAAACGTATATTGGATTGACAGACGTGGGAAGCCTATCAAGGTTCACGTAGATAACCTTCGATCAGCCCCAAACACTACGGAAGACATCGAGTCTGTACAAGAGGAAGTTGGCGGAGAGCTATTAGAAGAAACGGCTGAGTAAATATATTATACGTGTCTCTTAAAAAAAATCATAAGCGTTGTAAATTGTAATTGTAAATACCTAGTATCCTTAAATCATCGCGTGTAAATATGAGTGCAATATAAATAATTCTTTCATAATTAATCAATTGTAAAAATATAAATAGTTAGGTAGGTGCGTGTATGTAGAAAGGTAGTTAGTGTTAATATTAGTTAAACTGCGCAGTTTAAGTAGAGTTTAGGTAAGCTTAGGATAACATGTAGGTAAGATTAGTGTTAAGTTGTAAATAATTGTATATAATAGATAGGTAGGACTGACGTGTTCACACAACATTAGTTAAGATGATCTGTATATAGGCTATAAGTTGGCAATAATTATGTTTTTTATTTTTTGCCTAATATGTGGTGTGCAGATGGGATAATACAGGTGTGTTGCCGATAATATTATCATTGAGCATGACGGTCTTACTCATTCTCCGTCGAACATCTAAATAAGAAGAATGAGTTGGCGCCTATCGGGTTTAGAGTAAATTTTTAAATATATCGGTACATACCTTGGTTGTCTAGTTTGCACACATTATTGATTGTATATGTAATAATTTAAGAATGATGTAATTTTTTCGGGACTTGTAATTGGTTAAGAATAATTAAGTATCATTGAACATAATTTTTCCGTCAAGAAGGGGGTGTCGAATTTGATATGCATTACTAATTAATTATGACGGAAAACATTATGATGAATATAATATTGTTTTGTTGATACGGGAATATTTATTTCAAATAATAGAGTTCGCAAGAAAGTCTAGAAAAATCCAAATATTGATGCATCTATTTTTATGTACCTATATATCTACCTGCACTTAGATACTATTGTATGTATTAGTGAAAGTTAAATAAACAATGGCAGGATTATAACTATCCCATATAACAATGAGAGTTCTGGTGACTACTCACTTAGCCGCTGGGTAATTTTATTTTGTTGTAACTTTTTCTACAAAAATCTTAATGGCTTTATGATATTCCCTTTTGTTTAACAAAGTGTTTTGTTTTTACACCTGTTTAATAATAATGACTAATGTCCGCGCTAGGTATAGTAATATTTTAATTCTAATTTATTTTGTATGATTTTTGATATGATGTACATGTGATAATACATTATGAGAGATCCTAAAATATACCTAACCTGTGTAAATATTGCATATAGTAAATAATTGAGTAAAAGAAATGTTTAAATATGTAAAAATGTAAATAATTTAGTAGGTAGTTAATATTTACTAGTACGGAAAGAATTAATTTTATTATAATTATATAGATGTGTCCATCCAATGATTAATTGTATCACTGATTCATTGTATCTAATAAATATCTATCAAGTCACACAACTTATGGGATATTGTCACTATATTGGAAAATATAATTTGGACTTAATATCTGGCATTGAGATAGGTATAAAGAAAGTTTTGCATATTTAACAACAATTGTAATTATAAATTTGATTAAGGACATATGTAAATAATTGGATATTATAAGAAAAAATAATGTTTGATATGTAAATAATTGCTTGTTGATAGACAGAGGTGTACACTAATAATATTTAATGATTTCAATAATATATTATGACGATATGTTACAATTGAGATTTGTTTTATATTTAAAGTAGATCGAGTATGTAAATTATAAATTGATGTTGCTAAGTTAATTGTATCGGCAGGTATAGGATCAAACTTTATGATAATCTTAGAGTATTAACGATTGTTTTAAAATCCTACGATACCTATGTATATCAAAAGAACATGAAAATGTATTTAATTAAATAAATTGTTGTTTAGAGATGAAGATATCTAGGTGAAAATTGATTGTAAATAATTTTGCATATGTTAAGATAAGTTATGTATTCGTTCCATAATTCAAATGTATGTAAATAATCTTGTTTGATAATTATCTTCCGAAAAACGGCTGTAACTTCAAGAAAAAAAAACATCGCATTTGAATCATTTTAATATTCTTCATATTATGATAAAGCAATCAAATTTAAAATACATACTATTTTATACTGCCATTGAAGAAAAGTACAAGGACATAGAAGGAGACAGAACAATTTTATTTCTGTCTCTGTCTGCCGCCCCGGAGAACTATATAAGCCAGCGCAGTTCAAGGACGCGAGTTGAGAAGTTTTTCAACATCCGTGCGCGTAACACCGATATAGTACTCGCCTTGTCTGCTAGGTATTTACGATATACAAATACCTAAGTGAGAAGTGATTCATCGAAAGTGAGAAA
Organism: Athripsodes cinereus; assembly: GCA_947579605.1. Classification (NCBI taxonomy): domain Eukaryota; kingdom Metazoa; phylum Arthropoda; class Insecta; order Trichoptera; family Leptoceridae; genus Athripsodes; species Athripsodes cinereus. The sequence continues at coordinate 16,844,475 of OX388310.1, forward strand.
TAAATTGAAAAGTGAATTTCATTATTATCATCTGAGACTATTTTTTTAATTTGATTGCAATATCATATATTCGACGAGTGATTAATAGACTATTGATAAAATATTCCATTGCGAAGTTGTTCATCGGGAACTATTATTTGTGCACTGCAACTGGACTCTTCGTGACACATATATAGACTTTGTGTTAATTGTACTACAATCGCTGAGGGTCGCGCCCTCGCGTTTAGCCAGCGCAACGAAGAAGTAATTGTTTTTTATTTATAATTTTTGTACATTACTTATATTCTATTACTATATGATAATAGTACTTACATGTGTTTTTTTTTACTGTGTGAACACGTCAGTGTTATTGTTTGTGTTTATTTTGCATTGGTCCATGCATATAAATTATTCCCTTGAATAAATCGTATTTATAATTATAATTATTATTTTTTTTTATTTTGTATATTAGTACCCACCTACTTAAGAGGAACTTTTCTTGTAACGTGGCCCCCAAGCTAGCCGTGGCAAGGTACTACCACGGGAGCTCACGTTAACCTTATAACAATAAAAATATAATTACATATATCAATCATTGATATACAATAGGTACTATGCGCACACGCAAGTAGCTTCTTACAAACAAGTGGAAATATTTATAACAAAAATATATATTACCAAAAGGTAAGAATAAATAAAAATCTGTAAAGGGTACATAAAACAAATATAAATATAGCAAATTATATAAATATTATATTATATAAACATATTTACAAAACAATTTAGTCGAATTTAAATTTGAAATGTAATTCAAATACCTAGATTTGAAGTAAAAATATAGCTACAAAACACAATATTTTTAATTCTTAATGAAACCTTTATCTCTTTTTTTCTATGGTGGTCATCGGTCTGTGACAGACGTGGATTTTCGCCGTACCAGATAAGCCCATCTAATTTAATAACTTCGTTGTTTATTACCCTTTTTTTTCATATAGTTTCCTTTTTTACATTATCCTTATTATTATTTAATGCCTAAAGGCGGCCAGCACTGCGTAGAAGGCCATTAATCTGTTTTGCCAGTAGTATTAAATATTGACACCACACATGTGACAACACTAGTTAAGGTGTGATCACACGGCGGAAGTTAGGGTGCAACCACACGGTTTGATTTGTTTTGTTGGTTTTTTTCGTAAAGGTTATTGAAACCAATTTTTTTTTTCTTTTCTTTTTTCCCTTTTTATTTAACACTTATATTCTACTCAGTTTACAATGGAGACGGACGACCCACCTGACAGGGGGCCAGACTTAGAGTCCAAACGCCGCAAAAACGAGTCGAATGAACATATTAGTCAAAGTAAAGAAAATACACCAGAGATAGACTACACTTATCCACTATTAAGTCCAGGACCATATACTGTAATAGTTCAAAGTGAAAAACGCCTTCACCCGATTACATTTGGAGGACTTCTGTCGAGGTCGGATATTGGCGGAATTATCGCTGACGGTGTAAAAGCCGAAGGCGGAGGTAAAGTTCTAGTAACATTCTCAACGCCAACGTTCGCTAATAAGTTCTTAAAGTCTGACTTCCTGAAAACAAACCTATTCAGTGCATATATTCCCAAACATAAGATTTTAAAATTTGGTTTGGTTCGAGGAGTGTCGACGGACATAAGCTTAGAAGAACTTTTGAAAAATATAGTGGTGCCACCGCAAAGTGGTAAAGTACTCAAAGCAAGAAGGCTCAACAGAAAAGACCATTCCTCAAACCCTCCAACCTGGACACCATCACAGACGGTCGTGCTAACCTTTGAGGGTCAATCCTTACCAAAACACGTATATCTGTACTACAACGCCCTTCGAGTTGAACTATACACCTTCCCCACTGTCATGTGCTACAACTGTTGTAGATTTGGCCATACCCGTCAAAAATGCCGTTCTAAAACACGATGTTTTAAATGTAGCCTAGACCACCTCGGAGATGAGTGCTCTACACTACTACTGAAATGCATTAATTGCACAGGCCCTCACTCAGCAAATGACTTCTGTTGCCCTGAACTAGCGAGACAAAAGAAAATTAAGAAAACCATGTCCCAAGAAAATATTTCATACTACCAAGCAAACAAAATATGTGCACCTAATACTACTTCATACAGCGAAATAACAAAAACAACGACACCCAAACCCCAATCTATTTCACAAAGACAAACTGTGTATATACATAAGACTCCGAGAACAAAAGTATACGAGAACACGTTTGATAAAAAAGGGCATGAAGCATTGCTGTCCTACAGCAATGGTCAACCCTCTATGGCAACAGACGGTTGCTTAATAAACCAATTAACCAAATCCAATTCAGATCCCCAACCACTTTCAAATAATAAGATAGATAGAGAAACCACCATTCAATTACTTTCCAAAGTCTTGATGTCTATCTTATCATCACCAGAAGAACTACCGTCCAACGTTGCCTCTGTCGTTCCCTTACTAAATCTCATTATTAATAATGGCCTATCTACAGACAAATAACGATTCCAATCAACTTCCAAAAAACCCCTCTTCAAATTGTAATATCGAAAATAAGACTACTAGTATCTCAATTCTTCAATGGAACTGCAGAAGTGCTGTTCCCAGTAAATCAGACATAATCTTTTTACTAAACAGATACAATATAAAAATAGCAGCATTATCTGAAACCTGGCTTCATACAAATACCCATTTCAAAATTCCTGGATTTCATTGCCTTAGAAGTGACCGTTTTGAAGGAAAAGGAGGTGGAGTGGCCCTTCTTATCCATGCATCACTTTCATTCCAATTAATCACCTTACCATACAACCCTTTTTTAGAGGTAATTGCGCTCTGCATTAATGGCGTCGGATATGTTTCGACATACATTCCCCCAAACTCTGGATTCGATTCAAACTACTGGAACTCTATTACTGTCTTACTTCCGTCTTCATTCTTCCTTTTGGGCGATTTTAACGCCCACTCCCTAGTATGGGGTAGCCACTTAACAGACCGGGCAGGCAACTGCTTGTTGTCTTTCGTGGACTCAAATAACTTATGTATCTTGAACGATGGATCTCCAACTAGAATGTCCACTCCAAACCAACACTCCAGTGCCGTTGATATAACCATTTGTTCCAATGACTTGGCCTCTTTATGCAACTGGTCCATATTGGATGATCCGATGTCCAGTGATCATTACCCCATCGTCATAAACTTAATCAAATCAACCCCTACTCTTCCAAATAACAAGAAGAACCGTTACAATTTTTCTAAAGCTGATTGGGCCCTTTTTTCTGAAATTATCGAACACGAGATGCTCTGTGCAAATACGGCGCAGTCCCAAAGTAATTCCATACAAGAGACTTATACTGCCTTAACCCAAATACTATATAAAGCTGCTGATAGCAGTATTCCAAGAAGACAAAGCGTTACCTTTAAAACAGTAAAAAATGTTCCTTGGTGGGACCCAGAGTGTTCCAAATTAATTGAAGAGAGAAGGGAAATTATGCACAAATATAGGAAAAACATGAGTATGGAAAACTTTTACCAAGCCAAAGCCATTCAGGCCAAAGTAAAGAAAAAACTAAGAAGCAAAAAACGCGAAGGATGGAAAAAGTTTTGCGAATCCCTATCTCCCGACTCTAAGCCATCTTATGTCTGGAGTAAGCTTAGACGATACAGAGGTTCATTATGTAATCTAAGTGTAAAACAACCCCCATCACTTTGGATAAATGATTTTATCGATAAAATTGCCCCGAATTATGTACCCCATATTTCGGAGCTGGAAACTAAATCCATAGAATCCGCTTCTTCCAATTCTCAGATTGAATGCCCTTTTACTCTAGACGAACTAAAAAATTGTTTACATAAGTCTAGAAATTCTGCTCCAGGAGTCGATGAAATACCATACCTATTACTCAAAAAGAGCCCTATAACTCTCCTCTCTAAATTCCTTAATCTTTTTAATGAAATACTCAATACTGGCATTGTTCCAACAGAGTGGAAGCAATATCTTATCATCCCAATTTTAAAGAAAGGTAAGGACCCAGCTCTGGGTTCTTCCTATCGTCCCATAGCCCTATCGTCATGTATAGGCAAAATATTAGAACGATTAATTAAAAATAGACTGGAATGGTATGTGGAGCGAATTGGCATCTTGCCTTCCTCCCAATTTGGATTTAGAAGGGGTCTGTGTTGCGTCGACAGTTTAAGTACTCTTATCACTGATATTCAAATAGCGATGACTCATAAGCAGACAACGGTGGCTCTATTCCTCGACATTAACTCAGCATACGATAATGTTTGTCTCCATAAGCTGTACCAAAAACTCACTAAATTCTCGGTTTCCCCTTTGATTTCCAGACTTATTTTTAATCTACTTTCTGAAAGATCAATTATAGTTTCGAATGAACCAGACGCCATCAAGAGAAACATATGGAAGGGATTACCTCAGGGCTCGGTCCTAAGTCCCCTTCTTTTTAATATTTACTGTGCAGACCTTGAGGCACGTCTCTCAGGACAATGTAAATTTCTGCAATACGCTGATGACATTGTTCTGTACACTTCACATAAGAATATAGATGCCGCCATTAAAACCATGAACTTAGCCATCAAAAGACTAAATGAATGGCTCTGTAACAACTCTTTGGAACTATCACCCTCAAAATCAAAAGTTTTAGCATTTTCCAGAAAACACCGGGACCCAACAATAAAAATTGACGTAGACAGTATCACAATCCCACAGGTAACAGAGATAAAATTTTTAGGGGTAATTCTTGACAGAAAACTATCGTGGAATCACCATATCAATTACATTACGACGAAATGCGAAAAAAACATTAACATTCTAAGAGCCGTATCAGGAATCTCATGGGGATCACACCCTTCCACTATGAAAAACATATATCACGCTCTAATTCGAAGTCATTTGGACTACGCAAGCTTTATATTTGACCCTCTCCCAAATCAATTGGAAAATAAGCTGGAAATGATCCAATCAAAAAGTCTTAGACTCATAACGGGTGCATTTCATTCTACACCGATCAATGCGTTACAAATCGAATGTGGCGAAATGCCACTAACACTAAGGAGACAGTATTTGGCGGAAAGGTTCCTCATAAAAAGAGTGACGTACATAGACCACCCCCTTCTTAAAAGTATTAGCAACTTGAAACACTTATGCCTATCAAGTCAATATTGGTTCAATAAAGACTTACCAAACCTATGCGCCGGCTTACCGGTTATTCTAGCATTATATAGAGGGCCACGATTCCCTTATCCCAGTCCGATATATGAATTACCATTTATGGCTTTGCAAATGTCATATAATATTGTGGAGAATGTGGGTGTAGATAGGGCAAAAAGACTCCCGGCTAAACAGGTTAATCAGAATTTCATTAACAATGTGCAAGAGAAATGGCCAACCCATATCAAAATATATACTGATGGTTCAAAATCTAAGGGGAAGTGTGGATCTGCCATATTTGTCCCCTCGCTAGGTAAAAGACTCGCATATATACTCCCACAAGAAACTTCAGTATTTACAACGGAATGCATTGCAATGCAAGAAGCCCTTTCTTGGTGCAAATCATACGCACTGAACTGTCTCGACAATCCATTTAACAAATTTGCTATATTCTCAGATTCCCTGTCACTAATCAAATGCCTTTCCGCCCCTTTCACAGGGGATTATAGCAGCCAACTAATTTTAAAAATTAAGAAACTTCTATTTGAACTTAAAAATTTAAATACGGACGTTGTTATTGTATGGATTCCGGCCCATTGTGGAATTTCAGGGAATGAGGAAGTAGACCGAATGGCAAAAGAAGCTGCAATAAGTGGTACTGTCCTTGTAAATTTTCAATCTCCAGTGAAAGATCTTCTCCAAATCATTTCCACACACAAAACACTTAAATGGACTTCACTTTGGAGATTAAACTCAAAAACCAAAGGTGCATGGTACAGTAGTATACAGAGTTCTTTCCCACCAAATCCTTGGTACCATGGCAGACGTCTGCCAAGACCACTGATCACAGCCATTTGCAGAATGCGGTTTGGTCACTGCAGACTCCAGAGTCATCTGTTTAGAATAAATATGGCCTCTTCACCATTGTGCGAGTGCGGACTAGACGACGAGACAATGGATCATGTATTTTTCGGCTGCCCAATCATGGATGCCTATGATCTCTATCTTGACCTACACACTTTACAAGACATCTCATATCCACTTAGTATACCACACCTTCTATCCTTAGGACGTGTAGAGATATATAGAAGATTGTTTGAGTTTGTTCGAAGAAATTGTATTGTATTATAGATCTCCAAAATCAAAGTCTCCACAATTTTAAACAGTTAGATATTGTCAGGAATTAGTCCAGTGGCACAAATCAGCCCATGTAGGTTGAGTTGCCTTATATAATTTAAAAAAAAAAAAAAAAAAAAAAAAAAAAAAAAAAAAAAAAAAAGAAACCTTTATCTATTTGTAAGTATTTGACATACCTTTAAGTGCTATGAAAAAGTCAACATAATACTCGTAGTGTAGTGGTTGGTACACTTTGTTGTTTTCAACAAATTAGTAAAAGTTTGATGTTGGTTCATTACTCGCATTATTTTTTTTTCAATTAGCTCTCCTTCATCACGATCTTCAAAGAATCGTGTCAATATGTTGTCTTACATGAAGAGAAATGTGTCTTCAATTAAAATAAGGAAACGGACAAAATATACACACCCTGTCAATTACAAAATAATTCAATGTCCAGGGAGTTCATGGGACAGTTTCCTTTTAGGGGTTGTTGTCCAAGAATGTTCACTTGAGATGGACGAAGCCTTCACACTCATTGTTCATATAGTACGTGCTTTCAATTAGACTTTGTTAACACTACACATGTGAAGGTGATTTGGTGTTGTCGTTCACAGTGCTGATCTCTGAAGACACATAAACTAGGTAGCAATAATCATTTATAAAATAAATAATTGAACACCCACAAATCGTGATTGGTACGCACACGGATAATGTAATACGTTGATTAGCTCGTTCCTTCATTCGAGATGATGTCAATTAATGAAGTTTACAAATAATTTAAAACATAGCTACACTAAAAAGTAAACAAACTACTTTTACACAATTGTTGCTTTATTTTAATAGTTTACTCAAAATACTAAATGAAGCGGATAACGTGTTTTTTTTTAAACGTTACTTATATCTATAATATTTGTTCATATTTTTTAGATAATGGTACCTATATGAGTACCTACCTACTTAATTACAACAAATCATAATAATATTAATGATTACCTACTATTACTATAAAACTATAGGTTATTATTATAAAACAATAATAACAGATAGACAAATACATCATAATAGACCCGATTTAGTATTACATGATAAACGTAATAAAATAACGTACCTAATAGACATCGCTGTCCCAAATACACATAATATACAAACAGCCGTCGTAGAAAAAATACGTAAATATACAGAACTAGCAGGAGAAATAAAAAATATTTGGCATTCTAGGTCCGTTTATATAATACCTTTAGTCATGTCAGCTACAGGGGTAACTCCGAAATCTTTAATAAATAATTTACAAAAATTAGATTTACCGGTTAATTTGTACATTAAAATTCAAAAATCTATTATTATGAACACTTGTAATATTGTAAAAAAGTTTTTGAACAAAGATATTTCAGGCACAATGCTGGTATTTTGAACCCGCGTTCTGAGCCTAATCCTTTGATATCCTGAATATCTGGATAGGTGAATTTTCCCGGCATTAGACTGTTAAGTTTTTGTGTGACCATGACTGATCATATAGAGACTTATCTGGTTGTATAATGCTGAGAGGTGTGGATGGCAATTCTGCCGCCGCGTAAAAAAACTTTTCAAACCATTTATGCATATTTTCACATACACGAGTATACGCGTCTAATTTTTTTTCTTATTATTTATGATATGTGATGTATCTAAAAAGTTACGATCATGCCCTTTCCAGCTAACCCATTTCATTTTTAGCTAGTTACGGGTCGAAACAAATCAGACATAATACCTACACAACAAACGGTGCTATTTTACAATAGTGTTTTGATTAAATCAAAAAGGTGTTAAATTTTCGCTTTTGTATTTCAAATTATCAGATAATACAGGGATCCAGTCAATACGATGACTATACTAAATTAAAATAAAATTCCAAATTGTTAACATCAAAATGCATTTTATTTTTGATTTTGCACATTCATACTCATATTTTTTTATAATAGTTTTTTTACTAAGCCCTAAAAACAATGACTGATGGATAATATAGGTATATCCCGTTTCAAATAACGTCGCTACAAAAGAACCGTTTGAATTATTTTGTTATGGAATAATACAGAAATGTTTACGGCAATTTTGATGTTTGTTTTATTGATGGAATTATTCGTTTCGCTGATTTTTTTATGATAAACTGTGATAATACCTATACATGATTTATCTCAAATGGTTCTGGAACATTACAAAAAAAATGCTGATTACCTTTAAAAAAAGTATATTGATGAAAAAAAAACATTGTACCTACTCTGAGAGTAGAATTCAATTGAATCCATTCATTTCATTATTGTATCTCCAAAAAGTATGGTATATAAAACATTAAGTTTTAAGATATTTAATATCTTAAAACTTGATGTTTTACGAATACCTGAGTTTTACAGGGCACTTTCAAACATACAAAAAATAGTGGGAGGCTTTCCTGAGCATATTTCATGTTTGAGCTCAAATAAGAAATGTTGAAAGGGGAATATATTTAGATAGTAAATTATTTGAATTTTGTATTATATAACCTTCATTTTTGATTATGATAGCTTGGTTGTTTTTATAAAGGCATATACATTTCTGATAAATTTAGGTTTTCTGCTGGTTTATATAATAATTTGAATGTATATTTTATTAACATATTCTGTTATTGTCTGTTTGATGCTGTAAATACTATAGAAAAATTCTATGTAGGCTCATATTGAAAAAACTGTACAAAAAAAAACATATCACATATTTCACCATACAATAAAAAAATACGCAGGTAAACTTAGTGACAAAGAAACAAAACCTCAAAAAGATAACCCTTTATATTATGGATTAATAAGGATATCACTGCCAGTAGGTAGTAGTAGGTAGACATATAATTTAATATGGGAGAAGGTTTAAGCTAATTAGTACCTACTTAGTACTTACATGTAGTGATATCATTCCTTGTTTTATAAGGAGACCACCCTGTCTGTAAGATATAGTAGTAGGTAATAATACTAATATTATCATCAATATGTGGAACGTTTCCTCAAACTAACAATCATTTATCGATTTCATTTCGAATCAACAATCCAATATTACATTTCAAATCATTTTTTCGTGTTTACCATGTCAAATTTTATTTGGAACATTAAAGTCGATATTATTTTATTGCCATGGATTTCTTCGCATAGAATAATATTCTCTTAGTCTTTTCCGTTAGTTTTCAAGTATCATGTAAAAGGCGGGTAGGTATTCGTAAACACACCGCATTAGATATTAGAAAAAAAAAATATGTATTTATTTATGTTATTACATAACAATCAATACAGATATAACAATACATCGACTATTTGATAAAAACTTAAATCTAAACATCCTCCTTATAAATACAAGTCTAGTGTAAAGGAGGGTGATAAGCGATAAGGTATGGCACCCATTCTAAGAACGACCCACATATTTATCACATGCAGTTAGTCTACTGACTACCACACTTGTGGAAATGCCGTAGAATATAGTTATTATTTTTGTAGATTACCGAAAATATTGATTACTTTAGTAATTCTAATGTTTGTACATTCACAGAGTGAAAATTCATGATTACAAATATCAATATTAATAAACACATTTAATTTTTCACTAATTTTTTTAATAAAACTCGAGCGCTCTCGTCAAAAGCTCAGTTTGATATTATCCTCTTGAGTCCTCTTGATAATATCAAACTGAGCTTTTAACGAAAGCGCTCGAGTTTTATTAAAAAAAATTAGCGAAAAATTAACGGTGTTTATTAATATTGATATTTGATTATTTTAGATTCTGCTGATGCTCAAATAGAATTTATTTTGGGTCATCAAAATAAATAAGTAAAAATACCTTATCAAAAAATTAATTCAGAGTCCATCTGGAATAACGCCTTTAACACAAATGAAAAACTAGTAAATAGACTTTATATTCTATGGATAATTTAAATTTCACGAATCAACCTAATATAAATAATTGGTAAAACGTATTTAACAGTTGTAAAAAAAATGATGTCAAAATTATAATATGTTGTACTTTTTTTTGCATTCTAGAAAAAATAGAGGGAACTATTGTTTTAATATCTAACATACGAAATAACTTAAAATAATAATCAACCAATTCTACAATTGCTTATTTCAGAAATAAAACGAAATAATTGATACCTTGTTACTGATGCCCCATTAAAAAGTAAGTATTAGGTGTTCCTGTATATTTTTTTATTTCCATAAAAGGGTTTAGGTTAAGTATGATGAAATGCCAACAGAAGAGGGTTCTGTTCCATTTCTTCATCGTTCTCAACCATAACTAGAATTACCTTAATATGCTTCTTATTGTGATAATATTGGTTCATTAATAATTACTATTTTACTTCACTTCAAAATTATATAATAGGTCCATCATTGTTATAACAGTATTTTGATTTATATTATTATCTCACTGTTATTTGTACCTTTAGTGTCATAAAACATGTTTTACTACAAAATTAGTAGTAGGTAAAAGCTAAAAATGAAAAAAAAAACTACTACTACTACTACTACTATACCATCACGGCATATCCCACAAGTGGGGTAGCCAGCAGATCAGCTGCATGTAAGAAACATGCAAACTGTCCTCTTCGTGCCAATATAAAATCAAGACATTCAGGATGGGTGGCAAACCTCATCGCTGAATTTAAGATGTAAAATGTCTTAATTTTTTCGAACACCTGCCTTTTACAGGACACTCGAAAACTTACGCAGAAGAGTGGGAGACCAATTCTTTACCGGGTGCTCCACGGGATAGAATAAACCAGGCAAGAATTGCCTTTAACAAAAAATCTAAAATATTGGAATCACCAAATATTGATTTAAGTGTTAGGAAGAACCTTACTAAAGCCTTTGTAGGGAGGATTCTGCTATATGGTTGCGAGACGTGGACCATCAGCAAGAGTGAAAGCGGACGGCTGGCGGCCTTTGAAATGTGGTGCTACAGACGCATGCTGAAGATTCATTGGTCGGAACACGTCGAAAACGTAGAAGTGCTAACCAGGGTAGGCGAAAAAAGGCAACTCCTTAAGAGAATCAGCCAACAACGAGCTAACTGGATTGGCCACAACATCAGGCACCCAGGACTGCTCATCGCTATCGCTGAAGGTAGGTCCGAAGGCACAAATGGCAAAGGCCGACCAAGAGACGTGTATATGGACCAGCTGAAGAAGGACATGAACTGTGGCTCATACGTAGAGCTAAAGGGACTGGCTGAGAATAGGGAGGAATGGAGAAGAAAATCCAAACTCGTTGCAGACCAATCCAATGGATTGTAACTCATTATATAGATAAGGTTTTTGGTACCATTTTTTTTAATATCTCGACCAGTGACTAAAATTTGTATAGATTGTATATCTTTTTGTATTATTATATTTTATATTATATTTTTATGTATGTATTTTTTGTGGATTTGTTTTTGAATCAGTATATTATTGTATTTGTATTTTCAATTTTAAGCTGAAGCTAAGGTTCAATAAATTTGCAAGACCAGGTGGCCCGTTCCACCATTATACTTTTCAACTCTGCATTTTGCACTTTGCAATTTATCGGCTTGTTTCCGTTCCACCATTACATTTTTTCGCAAAGAAGAAGTTGCAAAGCGCAAAGTGAAAAGAAGACGCCATTTGCAAAGTAAATAGGCAGTTCTGTTCCACCATTACTACTTTTCATAAAAAACTTTGCCAACATTGCGAACGAATTGAAAAGAATATTTTGACATTTCAAATTTGCGATTCGTTGTGTTGTGAAAGTAGACGGTTGTATATTATAGGTGTTTTAAGTAAATTTGTTATACAATGTGGCGAAAAATATTATTAGAAAGGGATGTGGAAGACGGAGTTGTGAGAAATTATAAAAAAAGATAAATTTCCAAGATATTTGGCACACGCAGTTCCTGGAATATTTTGAATTGGTGATGATGTTACTAAAAGACCCAAAGAGAACATCTTTTTTCTACTTCACAACTTCTAATACGGCAAATTTTTTTCTTAATAGTTTCCTTTCGGCTCATTTTTTCAAAAATTTACTCAAAAAACACGATCTAAAACACAAACAACCGCAACGAAATGTCAAAATTGTCATATGATTGCTTACGCGCGAAACGTAGTACCACTTAGTTACTACTAGGTGTCGCTAATATCAATTGCAAAGACCTCGCAACTGGCGGCGACGCCGCAAAGTGGTCATTTTTTTTCGTGGAACGCGATCGCTTTGCACTTCGCAGAATTCTCGTATTGCAAAGTGCAAAATGCAGAGTTGAAAAGTATGATGGTGGAACGGGCCACAGCTGCACCGCGAGTGTTTGACGTCTGTGGGTTAGGGAATATTCGGTCTCGCATGAAGTATGAGACTAAGCTGCACCAAGGATTTGAACTCTCTCGGTATCTTTCCGATACTGACTCAGTAGAGTCGGCCTGGGAGGAGTTCCAGAGAGTAGTGAAGGCTGCAGCGGTTGCGTCCATTGGGTTCAAAGAGAGGAACAAACCACCATGAATGTCTATGGAGTCCTGGGGATATATTCAAGATCGCCAAAAAGTCAAGATACTCAGAGATGCTGAAAAGTCCCCTACGAAACTGGAGGCCCTAAGAAATTCGTACAGAGAGCTAGACCGCCTGGTAAAGACAGACGACGTGATGTCGAAGCCAAAATAAACATAACAAAAAGGAAAAGACTTCATTTTATTTATTAATAACAGTTTCACGATTTTTATCTTTATATAGAGATAGACAACATATTTATTTAGGTACGATTAATAAGCGAATAAGGTTCGAGTGTCAATCGAGAATAGGCGGGAGAGTAGTCGGAGAGTCCCAGGCTAAAATAATGCTGAGATGATGTGATAGATCGCTAGAAAGAATTAAATGCAGCAAACCTAGGATTGAAGGGAATAGAAAATGATAGGAGAAGTCTGACCCAAGATGGAGATTTTATGTTTATAACGGAATTTGAAGTTGAAACAATTTTTTTCTCAGGAATATCAATCGTGAATTTGTTGAATAAAAGATGGCATTTGCAAATGTATTTTATTATAACTTTCCTCGCACTATCTACTACTTCGTAATCTATGATCAATATACTACATAAATACTCACTATAGAGATGACACGGTAAATGTTATCATGTTATTGTAAATTTTTAGTAAAAGCTAACTGTCAGTCTTGTAGAAATATAGTTGATGGTTATTGCAGAATATTGTAGGTGTTCAACATACAAGACACAAACAGTTCAATAAATTTCATATTAATGGTTAAAATAAGACAATTACAATAAATAATATCAAATGCGGGCAGTGATAGAAAGATGCTGATAAAAAACCATTTCTCGATGTTATACTTAATTTTTTATTTGTTTCTATGTTTTTTTATTATCTTATTGTAGATGGTGTTTGATAAACACCCGCACGGTACAAATATTATGAAATAATGATATTGTTTTTATCGATCTTTATTGAATATGTTTTCATGTCACTATTTTGATATTATTCTAATACGTTGCCAGTGTCGAAATGGAAAAATAATTTTGTATTCTAAAAGTTTGTTATTTTACCTAATATAATATTGTTATAATATTATAAAATAAATACAATATCTTGGAATATAATCACCATTGGCGCTCTTCCGTTCATACAATTTTTAAAACGATCTAGTGATCTATCTACAACATTTTTATTTTATTTATTTTATTCCAATTTACGGCGTCAGAGACACAAAAAAGCACATTAAAGCAAATTCAGCAAGATTTTTAATATTACATATAATTTTCAATTGCTTTGTTTTGATAGAAAATGCACATTTTAGAATAGGATCTTCAAAACTCTGGAATAATATCTACGGTTTTTTTATTTTATTTAGTAAACAATTATTGAAATTACTTATTCTAATATGTGTACCTAGTACCTATCGATTAACATTATTATGCTTATTAGATTTTGGGCTTACATTACACAAAAATTTAACTGTAATTTATTATGAAAGCAATGGAGTCAGTGTTTACATAACTGTGCATGTAGACATTACACTTATTGAATTTTACATATTCATGTCGACATTTATGTTTTTACATGAAAATTTTTTTACGCAACCAAGTAATTTGTAATAGCATTCAAATTATCAATCACATTATACATTAAAAGAGAAATAAATTATAATTTTACAATCCTCATGTCGGCCCATCTCAGTTGTGCGGGTAAATATAGCACCGCGGGCGGTTCTGGAAGCTTCCGAATGACAGAATGATGAAACGATGCCCTCAACATAAGTGACATGCGAAAATCTGAATGTAAAATCCTATTATGGTGGTCCAGGGGGAACCCGTATAAAAAATATTTTATATTAATACAAATGTTTGCTATTCCAAAAACCATCTGTTTTTATAGAAATTCGATTAAGTTTGTACCTTTGAGATATTCAAAATTTAAAACTCCGAAGGGAATCAATACTATTCTGTACCTATTAACTAATGATTTTGTCTACCAACTGTTCGATGATCATATAATTTGAATATTTTGTTTTGATCTTTTTGTTTCAAATTTATCTTACATTTTATTTTACCGCAATCAAGCACACATTTTTTTATAAATTGGGTTTCTATACGCGATTCTATTAATAGATATTCTTAAATTCCAAATGCATTGATTTATGCTGGTATTCGTTTTGTGGCACGAAGATGACAAAATGCATGTTTATTACATGCAATTGGTCTACTGGGTACCTCAGTTGGGATATTCAGTAATGGTATAGAAAGAAATAAAATTTAACAAAAACCCAACACAGTTAGGCTCAAATATCCGTGCATTTCTTAACCATTAAAAATAGTCATGATTTGTGTTAAATCTTACATAATTTGTAAACATGTGTACTACTACTACTATACCATCACGGCATATCCCACAAGTGGGGTAGCCAGCAGATCAGCTGCATATAAGAAACATGCAAACTGTACTCTTCGTGCCAATATAAAATCAAGACATTCAGGATGGGTGGCAAACCTCACCGCTGAATTTAAGATGTAAAATGTCTTATTTTTTTCGAACACCTGCCTTTTACAGGGCACTCGAAAACTTACGCAGAAGAGTGGGAGACCAATTCTTTACCGGTTGCTCCACGGGGGAAAACATCATACTAACAAAAAGCTAGGTATAGCTAATCTGCAGGGCTACTCTTGACACAATCTAAATACGATCTTTATCTAGTCTTGATCTTGATCATACGACGCACGAAGTGACTATTGGCCAAAAATACACGCATACCGATCGCGCGGTAGCGGTAGCGCGGTGTTTTTGACCATAGTCCCTTCGTGCATCGTATGATCAAAATCAAGACTAGATTAAGATCGTGTTTAGATTTTGTCAAGAGTAACCCTGCTGTATGATACTAATTTGGTGTAAATAAATTTCATTATGAAATGTATCAGCTTTATCTTCCGAAAAACATAAAACTGTATTTTGTACTTGTAAATATTTAGGTATAATAATATGTAAAGATTACAGTTAGTCTCGTTATTTGGTATGAGAAAAAGTTCTTTGTTCCACGGTTACTTATCAGATTTAGTTTACGTCCAAATCGATTTGTCGAATGCGTCCTGTTTTTTAAACAATAGATACAAGTTTGGCAATGATAGAATATCAATAAAAATATTTAGGAAATTGGAATGTGAAATTTCAAAATTGAACATTAATCACTATATAGTGATAATCTCGCCACTGCACATCATCACATTTTTTCTTGTGTATATTGCTTTATTTTATTTGTTATATGAATGATGATGTGCAAGAAGAATAAAATAAATAAATAAATAAAACATGTATTTGCATACCTACTGAAATCTTGAAAACCTTATTATTTTCATCCAAAACAATGTTCAAATTATAATATAAAACAATAAAATTGTCAGCTCGGATTTGACCAGTTTCAATGTTATCAATAACATACTACTATACTACTATACTATACTATACCATCACGGCATATCCCACAAGTGGGGTAGCCAGCAGATCAGCTGCATGTAAGAAACATGCAAACTGTCCTCTTCGTGCCAATATAAAATCAAGACATTCAGGATGGGTGGCAAACCTCATCGCTGAATTTAAGATGTAAAATCAATAACATACATTTAGACAATTTACACAGATCGAGCTAGTCCCAAATCCAAAGTCATGAGTCTTGTATTAAAAAACTGCAATTTGCATTTGAATAATTATTCAGTCTGTTATTTTATAGTATTATTTATGTGACAAATAAAAGTACCCGTCTTGAAGCAATATTATTTAATAAACCTACGTTTACTTATTATACATACATTAAGTATAAGATAAATGAAGAGGAAGACATAAAATGAAGAACGGATGTAGTAAAATTTAGACAAAACTCACTCATAGGGCCTCTGTACTATCATCTCTTTATATCTCTTCGTAAGCAAAGCGCACAGATTTTCTATTTGAGTTATCATTTAAATTGTATTAAACATTATAAAAACTTCAAACACAAACTTTATAAGCTATGTTAATTTTTCAAAAACATTGTATTTTTTACCAAATATAACTACTTTTACAAATATTTTCAGACATGCACATATTTCAGAGATGCATTTAATATTGCAGTGCTAAATCTTTAAGAATGCAAAATAATCTACAAAACTAGCAAAAAATAAATTACTTTAATTAGTTTGGTTTAATCTTTATAGAAAATCTGTACACCGAGATGAACATGAAGATGCGGTCAATATGCAGATTGTAGTGAAAATAAACGTGTAAAACATTTTAATGTACGAGTATAAAACAAGGAGACTGAATCATAAATAATATTTATTTGTATGTCTTCACCAATTGGTAGTTATATTGGGATTCAATTCATTTTAATAATGCAGGAAAATATATTTGATAATGTAAAATGATTTCCTATGGCGCAAATGGGACAAGTGGACAACCCATGCCTGTCTATAAATAGGTACTACAAGTAATGTATCCACTGACTACCTTGTTTTTTGGAGATGCCGTGATGGAATAGATTATTACATTGAATTATTACGCCCTGTGTACTTTGAATTGTTTAACTGATATTTTTATGATACTTTCCATTGATTTGAAATATTGTAACCAATGTACAGTGAGGAATAAAATATATAAATAAATCGAGTTCGTCGGTAGCCTGGAGGTAGAGTCTCGGCCTCGTGCACATGAGGTCCGTGGTTCGATCCCAGGTGCCGGCAATCTCCTCTTTCACGACACAAGCTTTAAGCTTACTGTGAAAGTTGTATAAGGTTGTATTTGGGTTTATAACAAAAACCCAGATATATCTTTATTAAAAAAAAATACATTCCTATAGGTAGGTATACTTTTTAATTCGATATATACCTAATTCTCACGACTATTTTATGCGAAACCGATAGATAAAACCTCCAATTTAATATCAATATTTGAAATGCGTGTACGTAAAATATCTTTATGAATAATGTTATAAAAAATATGTTAGTAGTTACATTGCTATAGAAAAATTGACAAGTTGTGCGTTTGCAATATCGTACATAGAGTGATTTTGTACATTTTAAAAACAATATTTCAGTCCAACACTTTTATGAACGTACACTGTGTCTGCGACTGACCATCGTATAACAAGTACTCGGTTACATACATTTTGTACTCTGCTTACGTTTTGTTCGTACATCAAGATTAATATCTTTAACAGATTTATTAGTACAATAGCTTCTCTCGTATGCAAAATCAAAATCCAATCCACTTCAATATCTTCCATTAACAGACGTAATAAGTCAATCGAATTTCAAAAAAGCGTTCTGCTCCATTTTTAAATCGATGAATTTGCTTGTGTTTGACGACAATAATACGTCATTGAATGACACAATGATATCTATGGTTCGAATCGTTTTCCATATATCATCCTATGGAGACATATTAACGTAAGAATTAAGTTTATACGAGTACATCAAGTTTATTTGTACACCTTTTTTTGTACATTTTATTAATAATGTAATATATAATTTATCGACACATAATAAAAATAATCTTTACTTTCAGCAAAAAACTATTTATTTAAATCTCTGTATTTAAATACTTGGGCAGCTGGCTAAACGATGAGTGGATCCCAGGCTGAAAAAAAAACCAGAATAGAGATGGCGAGATCAACCATCTACCAAATGCAAAAACTCTTGTGTAACCATGATCTGAAGGTGAGCACGAGATGGAGAGCTGTAAAAGCATATGTACTACCCGTACTGCTGTATGGAGTGAAAGGGTGGACTCTCAAAATCTCCATGATGAATAATTTCGACGCATTTGAAATATGTTTGTGCAGAAGAATGCTGCGTATCTCATGAACTGCTCGAGTGTCCAACGAAAGAGTGCTAAATATAATAAAAAAAGAAAGAGAACTGCTAACCACTGTCAAAAGACGAAAAGCCGCATACTTTGGTCACATATTCTGTGGAGGAAAATATGCCCGTATACAGTTTATAGTAGAGGGCAGACGGGGTTTGGGGCGTAAAAAAGCATCATGGCTCAAGAATCTGTGGCAGTGGTTTGGAATACCGGATGCAGCGATCCTCATCAGACTTGCCAAGGATCGTGAGGAGTTTCAAGAGATGGTCGATAACCTCAGTTAGGAGCGGCACGAGAAGAAAAAGAAGTATTTAATTTATTTATTTTTTTGGCTATCCACCCGTTATCGAGTGACTTGAGCCCTATTTAATTTTTACTGTGATTTCAAATTTAACATAAAAGATGGAATCGTAGGCGTAAAAGTTTTATTTTGTCCATAAAAAATAAATAAATTTCACATGTTGCTAAATGTTGCTAAATTTTCATCAAATAATTTCTAACAAAATACCTGCCTGCTTATACTATAATATTCTGTTCATGAGCAGCCTTTACTATACGTATGTGTAAGTTTATGTATGGCAATACACGTCTACATGTTGTCGTGATATCCTTTTCTCCTACTCCACTTTTCTGGGTGTCAATTGACGATGGATCTTTCCGATCCATTCATTTCCCAACTCTCCTTTTCCACTATGTATTAATATTATTACTGTAATATTATTCTTTTTACCCAGGAATCATCGCCAATTCACTGATGCATTGTTCGGCAAGCATTTGGTATGCAAATTCACGAGTGGTGCGTATGCAAATAATTCAAGAATTTCGTTTTGTTGTGATACTTTTACCAAAGCAACCTTCTCGTCTCGACTCATCACAGAGGTAGTACGTCTTCAAGAAATATTGTAATATATTACTTTGTGTTTTTGGTGGTCCATCTCATTCTTTATGTTGACGAACGAGATATTATTTTATTTGCTTTATAATAATTTGTGAATGGAATCTCAGAGTTGGTACATAATATATTGCTAGTTAAAACCAACAATACCTATACACGAAATAAATTATAAAATTGATAAAAATGTTTGTAAATATGTTTTGGTACCAGAATGGCATTGTACACCAGCCTATTTTCCATGTTTAACAAATTGTCACTGCTGACAATGAGCCGAAGTGCACCGTCCACTCTAGGCTTGATCACGTGAACAAATATCAAGGACTGCCGCATGTTGAATGAGAGAAATCTACGCAATATATGAGTAATTGTATGGGTGTAAACACTGTGGAGGAAACAAAAGAAGTATGCAGTACCTAGAGCTATGTGGCATTCCGTCCTCTCTTCCTAACCTACTTAGGATATAGCGAGAGGGTATAGTAGTAAAAATAAACCATTTCACAGCCTTGGAGCAACACTTGCTTAAAATAGATATAAAATATTTTATAATATGTTTAAATAAATATATATTATTATGCGTTCGATTTCAGGGTTTCAAACGTTTAAGAGTACGAATTTTGTTTTTCTTATTGAAATCATTTATGAATGTAATGATAGTTAAATACTTTATATTATGTGAAACGAAGGATAAAAAAACTTTGAATAATTCTGAAAACGCACAAACATAGAACTAATAAAGTAGATATTTAGTTATGTGACTCATACCCACAAGTCGATTTATTCGTAGGATTTTTGTATTTATTTTGTAAGTTAATAGATACCTACAATAATACCCACATATCTATTATCTTTCTGTCTCAATTACTGATGTCTTTCAAAGAAGTAAATTTACATTTGTGGGATAGAGAAATATTTCCATATTTTAGTCGTACGTTTGACTATGCAGGTAGTGAGTGCCTTTTTTATATTAAAATTTGAATAAGACATTATTCACTATAAAAAATTTGAAAGATGGATGGCTTCATTACGAATTCTTGTGTTTCTTTGAAATAAAGAATAATTCGATATCAGAAATAAGATGTTTATAAAGGTCCTTAACGAGAAAGAAATGTTTTTTGTTATTATAAATTGCCTTTTATATTGTATATTCAACGATATCTCATGGGTATAATTTTACGTTTTTGTGAAATTTTTGCAATATCAATATAGCAATTACTCACAATCTCGCGATTTTTTCTCAAAAATTCAAATATTTTGTGATATTTGTCATTTTTTTATGAAATTCCCTTCGAATAAAATATGCCTGCATAATATATTTGTAGCACATGCTACGTTTATTTTGGTAATATTTTCTATTATACCCGACATACAGATACCTACGTTAATCGTAAGATTATCGTTAAACGTAAGATAATTTTAACGTTTTTGATGAAAACTTATGTCTATAACAAAATTTAACATTCTGTAAGTATTGTGCTTTACATTGGATTAATTGGCTAATTTAATACGTAAAATATTTAAATGAAAGTGAACACTGCACTAGCGCTTTTGAACGTGAATATTTAATGATAAACCAAAAATATATAAATTTATGAGATGATTTTGTGATAGGTATTAATTTCAATGAACAAATAATTTGATAATTGTTTAATGAACTTCACATTAGGTAAAAAGACCTACTACCTACAGAGTGAATGATACCTATTTAAATTTAAATACTGGTAGTTAGTACCTCCCTTTTTGTATTTTAACTTGTAAAGCTTTTGTTAAATGAATTTTATAAATATTTACAATGAATTTATTAATTACTAAATATTACAATGAATATCATAGTTGCGTAAATTTGTATGTTATTTATTGGATAAACCAAATTCTCCATGTTATGTATAGGTACGTAATCCAGTGGAACAATAAGAAGAACAAAAACAATAAGTAAATATAATTCAATTAAAACATGAATGAATGAAGTTCAAGTAAGTAACGATTTCCTCCATGGTGGGTCTCTTATACACTGATGGGAAGTATTGACATTACATATGTTTTGTCAATTGAACTCGACAACATGGAAGCGGTAAATCTGTTATTGCCAATGTGAAAGATTTACGAATAAAATCACATCGATTCTCGGCAACAAAATAAACACATTCGTAGAAAGGATCAAAAGAAGTATGAAAAATAATGTTATATTTCAGTATGAATTTTTGAACTTTGTTACTACTCAGCATTGATTATCGGGTCTTTTAAGAGATATTCTTATTTTGTTCTTAATTAAATTGTTTAAAAAGTCGTTCGTCAAATCCAGGATTTGGACACCGAGAACGGATTGAAAAAAAGTTTATGTATCCTTACAAACAATATAGAAAGATTTCATTTTCCAGACTTGTTTTTATTTTATTGTTTTAAAACATGTTTATAGATTTGCTTACCTCAGGTATTTGTTTTTTTTAAACATCTTCTCTCAATATTCTTTATATGATTTAATTTCCAATTGTGTCAAGTACTAAATTTTTGCGTGAATGAGTAAATTATTAACCTAATTATAAGATGAAATCTGTGCTTAATATTATGCCAAATCATTCCACGTACTTATTTCAATTATTAAATATTTAATAATGAAACAAAGTTCTAAGTAATTTGCTCTTTTTTCAACACAATTTGATTATATTGTTGGCTAATATACGTTCATAATTATGTATCCTAAATATTTGTTACACAAATTCTGCAAATAATAAAAAATAAAATTAATCATTAGTTGCCGAAACATTAGCTGGTAAAAATAGATATAAAAAATCTGACACAAAAATTAGAAAGAAAATAAAACTAAACAATCAAGCTAAACAGACTTTAAATTAATTACTACTACTACTATACCATCACGGCATATCCCACAAGTGGGGTAGCCAGCCGACCAGCTGCATGTAAGAAACATGCAAGCTGTCCTCTTCGTGCCAATATAAAATCAAGACATTCAGGATGGGTGGCAAACCTCATCGCTGAATTTAAGATGTACAATGTCTTAATTTTTTCGAACACCTGCCTTTTACAGGACACTCGAAAACTTACAGAGAAGAGTGGGAGACCAATTCTTTACCGGGTGCTCCACGGGAAATTAATTAGAAAGAAAATAAAACTAAACAATCAAGCTAAACAGACTTTAAATTAATTAGAAAGAAAATAAAACTAAACAATCAAGCTAAACAGACTTTAAATTAATTAGAAAGAAAATAAAACTAAACAATCAAGCTAAACAGACTTTAAATTAATTAGAAAGAAAATAAAACTAAACAATCAAGCTAAACAGACTTTAAATTAATTTGCGCGAAAAGGATAGGTTGCGGAGTCATAGGGCATTATATCTAATACGATGACATTTTCTTTACTAAGCCTTGTATGATTAACAAGACCTAAGGTTTCATTATTTTAAAAACTTACACCCACTCAGATTAAATTTTATGGATTACTTTATTAATTGGTTTTTAAGTAAATTAAACATTGTCATTGGGTAATTTAAACAAGGTTTTGTGTGACACGATAATCTCGTAAATCTGGAACGTTGTAATATTTATTTATAGCAACAAATTAACTAGGTAGGTAAATATAAATGTTGATGCAATAGAAGGTTTTCTTTTTATATCTTTTTAAAAAGGATTTCGGATTATTATAATATTTATAGTTTATGCAGGAGGTAATAAATTCACCGCTGTATTGGTTTATTGTGTGGGTATTAAAATATTTTGCTCTGTAGGTGTTCTCCATACATCATTCTATGACAATATTATGTATTTTTATTTCACACCTTTATTGGTTTAGTACAATGTTTATCGTTGCATTTACATAACTTAATTATGAAAACAAATATTTATACATGCATTTAATATTTATTACTTATCTTGTGTTGATAATTTGATAATTTTATTCATTACTCGAAAACCCTTTATTCCGAAAAATGCAATAATTTACCAATATTTTGGATCGGTTAAAAAAATATTCAGTGTTGATTTTATTGTATTTTTACAAATTTTTAATTTATTACATTTTACTGAATGTAAAATAAATATTCAAAATATTTTATTAGAACACAAAAACAAAAATAGGTTTGTTTTATTATTAAAATAGATATATTTCTAAAATGTATTGGATTTTATCCCAGTAGTGATAAAACTTCATATAATTTAAATATTATATTATTTATTTAGCAGTGACGTAGGAAAATGTTATTCAATGAATCTGTGTACTAAAGAAAATTGATAGAAGATAAGAACAAGATACAGGAAATTATAAATTAGTATATCACATCTAATGAAATTAATACTGTTACATTTAATTTAGGTATCGGACGGTTGGCGGCCTTTGAGATGTGGTGCTACAGACGCTTGCTGAAGATCCATTGGTCGGAACACGTCGAAAACGAAGAAGTATTAACCAGGGTAGGCGAAAAAAGGCAACTTCTTAAGAGAATCAGCCAACAACGAGCTAACTGGATTGGCCACAACATCAGGCACCCAGGATTACTCATCGCCATTGCGGAGGGTAAGACCGATGAGACAAAAGGCAGAGGCCGACCGAGAGACGCCTATATGGACCAACTGAAGAGGGACATGAGCTGTGGCTCATACATGGAGTTGAAGAGACTGGCTGAGAATAGTAAGGAGTGGAGAAGAAAGTCCAAACTCGTTGCAGACCAATCCAATGGATTGTAACTCATTATATTATATATCTAATGAAATTAATACTGTTGCATTTAATATCCCGTGGAGCACCCGGTAAAATCCCGTGGAGCACCCGGTAAAGAATTGGTCTCCCACTCTTCTCCTTAAGTTTTCGAGTGTCCTGTAAAAGGCAGGTGTTCGAAAAAATTAAGACATTGTACATCTTAAATTCAGCGATGAAGTTTGCCACTCATCCTGAATGTCTTGATTTTATATTGGCACGAAGAGGACAGCTTGCATGTTTCTTACATGCAGCTGGTCTGCTGGCTACCCCACTTGTGGGATATGCCATGATGGTATAGTATTTAATATAGATATATTATGGAAAAAAAAAAAGCTCTGTATGCGACGGAAACACCATAATTTATAAATAAAATGTAGGTTTTTTAAATAATTGCAGAGTATTTTAAAATACTATAACTTACTAGGTATAATATGGTACCCACCCAGTTATCGGAAATACAGATTTCACATAAAATTGAACAACACTAGAGTGTCTTTCTTTTGTATAATAATTCAATAGAATAGAACTACAATAATTATTATAAAGGGTTGCCATTTATACACGTGTTCAAGGAGCTTACTTCCGTAACGTATTCGCAAATTATTTTCATATATGGCAACAACACCACCTGTATTCTTATTATATTTTATAGTTTTTCAAGGAGCAAAAGATCATCTATGGATTTTGCGATGCGTGAAATTGTCATTTTATAATTTTGAATACGAAACTCTTGACGTTTATTGTATTTGATTGTCTGTTTTTGATATTATTTCCATATCGATATAAAACTTATATCTATATTTTTTTGACATGATATATGTATTGAATATTTATATTCTTAAATTTTCTATGAAGTTTGCCGCTTATTGTGATCTACATGTATCATTTTAAGTAAGCAATAATTTATATTGATAATTAATTATGCCAAAAATTAATACAATAATACCTATTTATAACAATAAATATAATATAGGCGCTAAATAACGTGCGTACTTTACGTTCTACAATATCCTGGTACATAAACAGACAATTTCAAATAATTGTTTGAATTTTAGTTTAACTTTAAATCCTAATGGCGATTTTAATGGTGAACGCTTTTATAATAACACCACAGACCCGAAAACAAATGTGGAAAAAATATTAATTAAATATACCTGTAGTTTTATACTAACTTTTATTACACGATGATACATAATTGTAAAATAATTGGTTAAACTTAATTATTTTATTTCTAATACTATTACCCATCTATGAATCAACTCTATTTAACAGAGAATATAAATTAGTAGGTAGTCGATATGTCTTCAATGATTCGGGGTACACTGCAATAAAATGTGCTGTGAGAAGAACTGATCGAAAATATATACCTTTGACTGACGATCCTCTGTTACATTTATTTTCATATCATTGTTGTTTGATAGCTTAATAAGCTAAACAAAAACACATATCATAACGATAATGTCATTGATAAAAAAAAAATCTTGATTATAATTACTCTGGAAGGATAAAACTATAACTATTATAATAGAAAATAGTTTTTTATAAAAATGATTGAGCAGATTGAACGTCAGCAATAAAAAATATAGTCAAGTAAATAATATTGTTATCCCATAATTTACGAGTTCCCTGTTGATGTTATATGTACCTGTATTAAAATAATATAAAGGAACTTGCATAATAATATAAAGTACTTTTCAAATGATGAAGGTAGGCCATTCTGCATCTCAGTGGTTCTAAAATATAGTCTTGCGAAGATGTTTCTTGGATTCAAAGTGATATAAGAAGTCAATAATTTCACTGTGATAATGATAATTATAACTAGGTACAGAGGACAATCCATCCAGATATTTATGATTTTTACCAGTATCTTTGAGATGGTTGAATGATAAGCCAACAGCTCTTATCAACACCACCATATTTTTTATATTATGTGAGATTTTTTTATCTTTTTTTATTTTTCGTATTAAACTGGTAACTTTGCACATACGTTAGTGTATTATATTATGTGATAAGTACCATGATAGGTACGATTTACCCTGAATTTATGCATCACTAACAGCACAGAGAGAGAGAGAGTATTGGGAATATATTGGATGTCTTATTTATGGTTGGCACAAAGATGTCAATTTGCACATTTATATACATACGGCTAATCAGCTGGCTACCCCACTTGTGGGATATGTCGTGATGATATTGTATAGTATAAAAGTGTAGCTCAATTATTACATCAGAGTAATCAGACAGAGATGATTAATTCGTAGGTGTTCATTTCAATACAATTAAAATACTTATAATAGAAATAAAAACTCCCTGATGATATGTAGGTGTCTTCCCGACAGGCCTCTGAACTCAAATTTGTTACATAGTGAGAGTGAGAATAGCACAGTATCTTTATTTTCATTGTATTTTTAATTTATTATACAGTATTGTGTCTGTTAGAGCAATTCTTACAGCTTGAAGCTGCTTTATTGATAGTTTTATAATTTATCAATCTTTAAAAAGTGATCCAACCGCAAAGTTCTTTCATTAAAAAAAGTCTAGTACAGATAAATTGTTTTACAGCAGTGAATAAAAGTAGATACATAATTAACGAGAAAACCAATAGTTGAGTATCGCAAAGAATACACGATAAGGAAGTTAAACTAAGCAACATGAAGGCAATAGTAAATATATATTTGCTCGAAATAAAACTTTACTCTTTACTATCCGTCTTCTAACCACCATTACTCTGTATATTAAAGTGTAAGCTACATAGAGTAATAAAATCGATATGATGTGCCATTTCTATTGCGAACCACACAGCATTGAGTTTTAATAACATGTATAATGTGTGCTTATTACAATGGTTTATTTACAAACACATCCTAGTATAAGAATGGGGTTTTATTTGCGGAATATGCGTAAATGTAACATATTTTATTATATGTGGTTCCTTATTTGGTCTTTGAACTTATTACACCTACTTATCTTAGAAGAGAAAAAGACTAGAGCTAGTATATAGTTAGCAGTTAAACAAAGTCACCAACTCTGAGTAATAAACGTAATAATGACTACTTTGTATTTCATTTTAGACATCTTTAGACTGCGAAGATATATATCTCTATGATTTCCCATTCCTAGGTCAAAGTAATAGATATATTCTCTCACTGGCCTTTGACTATTAAAGATATCAAATATTCATTGTTTTGTTTATCAGTATGACCGTATTAATTAAAGCTACCTGTAATGGAAAAGTTCTGATAACTTCAAATATATCTATTAAATTTAATGTTTCAGTGTTGACATTGTGAAACAACATTTTAATAATGTAAAATATAAAAAACACTGTTTTATGTTTCACATTTATGTATACCAAAGTATACTACAATTACACCTAGCGCTTTCACCAATATATTGGCATCATCAGGGCGGAGTATATTGGCAGACCATTGCTTTCAGAATGACCATTCTTTTAATATTGAAAATGTAATGGTCTTACATTCTGAGAGTAAGGGACGTAAACTGAACGTTCTGGAATCATTGGAGATTAATAAATGTCTATCCAACAAAGTGGACATTATTAATGTCCAAACTCCTTTGACCTCGCCATTGCTTTGTTCAAAAACACCCCCACCTAACATCCCTTAATATCTTATGTATATAAAGACGTTGTTTTCTCTTGTAAATTTAGTTTATACTCCGCCCTGATGATGCCAATATATTGGTGAAAGCGCTAGGCGTAATTGTAGTATACTTTAGTATACATAAATGTGAAACATAAAACAGTGTTTTTTATATTTTATATTATCAAATATATCTACTACTTTTGAATTTTTATAAACTAATTTATATTGATACACAATAAGATTTAAAAAAACGCAATTATAGAGTAGGTACGTATTACGTGTATTGTTGTAATATGAAGATCATCCTAGTGTTCAGTTCCTTCCTTTTTTAAGAA
Source organism: Athripsodes cinereus (assembly GCA_947579605.1). NCBI lineage: Eukaryota > Metazoa > Arthropoda > Insecta > Trichoptera > Leptoceridae > Athripsodes > Athripsodes cinereus. Next base: position 16,872,640 of record OX388310.1, read on the forward strand.
TTTTGCACGTGTGATTTCCTTTTTATAAGGTTTATTTTGTCCTTTATCGTGGGAATCGCTAAAACTGTTCATAAAACAGGTAGGTACATTATGGGACCCTTATTGTCAAAAATAAATTCCATATACTATTATTGTGTACAATCCTTTACTCAAAGGTTTTTAAATAGTTCTAAAAAGTGAAGATACGTTAAAAAAAAAAACATAATAAAACATTAGATAAACGTGGAGATCATATTACAAACTTTTGAAAAAGTGTTAGATGTCCTGGAATTTGTACCTTTAAAAATAATACTTTTGGGTTAGTTGGAAGAGTTCGCGCCTTTGCGATAAACTCGCCCTCTGTATATTGATTGTATTTAATTTGAATGTATACCTTTTATGTAGTTGTTTTTAATCAATGTACAGTAAAGAATAAAAAAAAATGTAAGTGCCGACAATATTATCTGTATTCAATATTACATTCAGAAGATTAAAAAGTATTTTAGTTTTATTTACCGTACTATTTACGCAGCCATATATTTTCTTATACGCTCGTATGATAAAGAGTAGAAAATAAAATCATTTATGTAGATATCTTCGTATAATTCTTGTTTTTCGATTTCATCATTCCAAGTTCCACGCTTTCTTAATTTCTATAATGAAATTAATAAGATCAGAATAGTTCTATAAAAAATAAAAAAGGCATCAACATTAATTGTCTATACCTATCGAAAAAATGTAATGGACAATCCTTTTTATTGATTCAATATTCACTTTGTTTTTACAATATCTCTCTCTCCTCTAATAGCTACGTAATTATATGGTACTTAGATACTCTCCAATCTACCCCTGCGTAATTTCATCATCAACTTCCATGATAATAGCCATGAAATTCCCATACATCACCCTTCTGTGATCAACGCAGCACATCACAACAAATCATCTGTGATGACGCTATCCTAACTGTCATCCCATTACTGGACAATCACACGCATCGTGACATAGTTATTATAATAGACACCTGATATTAATATTGTACATAAGTAGGTACCAACAGCAAAAAAATAACAATCACTGCTATTTTAAATATCACTTTAAAAGCGTTTTACATTTATACTTATGTAATTCAAATGTAACATATTTTGTTACCAAATCTTTTATTTCTAATTTTGCAAACTCACGCGTTTAGCTTAATAGCAATGGAAGAAGTATTGAGAGCAATAGCCATTTTTAGTGAGAAATAATAAATGTACCCATTTTAAATAATAAATTATTAAGACGATATATGGAAACAATAGTCGTTAGCCTGGAGGTAGAGTCTCGGCCTCGTGAAAATGGGGTCCGTGGTTCGATACCAGGTGCCGACAAACTCCCCTTTCACGACACAAGCTTTTAGTAGCTTACTTTGGAAGGTGTATGAGGTTGTATTTGGGTTTATAACAAAATACAGATATATCTTTAGAAAAAAAATGTTTCTTGTTCTCATTATGGACCGCTAAATAAAAGAAACGGTTAATTAATCAATTTTTTCTTTTCCTACTTATCAGCAAAGTAAATAAATAATACAAGATTGTGATTTAAAATATTACGATTGTGATGTGATGTAAAAAACGGTTTCGGTGATTTTCGCTTCGATCTCTTCTTTACATGGTTGGTACAAAATAAATTGAATATTAGTGCATGAAATAGAGCATTGACAATGAAAGTATATCGAGGGTAGTCAGACGATAACTGAATGAGTAGGTAGGTACTATACTGTGTGATAAATAATTTCCCATCATTACCGAGACATCCATCTGTCCACCAGAAATATAAACAATTTGTCAAATAATTTATTGATTGAGAATATCGAGGCAGCTGCATAGCAATTTCATTAAAAAGTACAACGATCGAAAATAATATAATCATAATTTATACGTAATTGCTTCAATGTTGTAAAGGCTTCAAATGACAATTAAGTTTATTTATTAAACAAAAACTTTTTACTTTATGTAGGCTTAGGTATACTGAATGTTGAGACTGCGTGGGAAATTAAACGAAGACAAAAGTTTTATTTTGAATTGTTTAACTAGACAAATCCATCTATAATAAGATATCAGTAGAGCTCGTGAACGAATGATGTTGATTTCCATACTAATATTTATTATCTTCGCTATTTTTCATATAAATTTCATAGGATTTGTCTATTTTAGAAAAAGTAGTTTAAAAGAAGTTAGTACAAAGATTATTTTTGCGTGTTTGGTTTTAAATATATCATTTTAGAATTTGCCCCAAACTTTGATCTCAATTCATTCGCAAACTACTCTTATCATAATCTTGATAATTTTATGAAAAACAATTTTATAGAATTCTTCTTCTTCTTCTTATGGCCTTAAACCCGTACTTCCAGCTCACTCAACCATCGTACGGCTGCCTCCGAGGCGTCATGTATTTCTCTCAGTCCCCCGTCAAAGGAATATAGGGGGCACTGCTCCACGATGTGGTCCATGCTCTGGGTTTCCCCGCATGGGCAGGTGGGTGAATCAGATGAATAAAGATGATTTTATTAAAAGTATAATATTTGATAAAAAAAAAAACTAGTGAGTGCAATGTTTAAATTTAAAAAATAAATTCAGTTAAGTATTAAGTAGGTATACATATCGTGTTTTATTTATACCGTATGTAGAAGATAACCTGTGTATCTATTTTGTGTAGTAAACTCAATTACCCATATTGACAAATTCTTAAAACTCATCTAAGATTATTTATTTATCTAGATTCATCCAAATAAATAAAATCATTGTCATTGTAATGTTTTGATTTTAATTTGTTACATATTTTAATGTGTACCCATGAATGTCTCAATACTAACTAAATATGAATATTTTCTTTTCACGTCTGAAAAAAAAAACATTTATCATTACGGTAATTTGTCACAATATAATAAAAGATAATAATAAAATGTCACAATATAATAAAGGATAGTTCTGAAAATATTGTGTCATATTGTATACATTTCGTCCCTTCAAAGAATCATTATCAACCCTCTCATTAAGAGATCTATCGTTATTTTCCATCAAACATTATAGCATACCACCCCTTTCAATAATAATAAAACAATTCAACTCCCTACAATAACTATAACATACTAATGATAGGTTTATGAGAATTTGTTTATATTGTGTATTGTCACCCTCAATTTTTGTTTGTTTTTTACTGTTCATCTGCCAACAAATAATTACTCTCACGCTATTAAACATTTAGAATTAAATAAAGTATGAAAGTTTTAGAATTATATTTCATAATTATTATTTTAAAATTAATTAGATTTGTCTGCACAAAAATATTCCCAGAGGCTACATTCTGACGGTTGCTTAGAATCTACGCCTGAAGTAAAAGGACACATAGGTGACACAGACCTTGATAGAAATCGAAGAGAAATACTTGTAAAATCATTGATCGTACCTACATATGTATAATATTATTATATAAGGTAGGTATATGTGATATTCCCAATCAATAAATTTTTAATATGATTTCGTGGAGCACTCGAGAATGAATTGGTCTCCTACTATTTTCCGTGCGTTTTCAGTGTCCTGTAAAAGAAACATCTTCAAAAAATTACGACATTGTACATCTTAAATTAAGCTGTGAGGTTCGACATACCTTCCTGGATGTATTTTTTCTTGGCATGAAGAAGACGGCTTGCATGTACATAACATGCAGCAACCCAGTGCTGGTTACTCCACTTATGGGATATGTCGTGATGTTGTAGTCGTAGATCAGTAAATAAATTTGACAAATCGTTACTTCTGGTAGACAGTTGTATGCAGGTATGTCTCGGTAATGATAAAAATTATATATAACAGGCATCTACGCATTATTTTATAGAAGACATCGCGCCTCAGTAAAGAATTAATGATAAATATGGTAAGAGGATCGTAGTAACTGTGTTGTTCAATTTTTTTAACAATCATTATATAAAAAAATGATAAAATATTATACGAGTATTATTAAAATCCCTTCATTTGAAAAACCGTTATGGTTTGTTTTGAGTTTCCACTCCATAGACACCATACCTGACAGCAATAGCAGGTTGATCTTCACGCATGACCCGTTTCATTGTGTAATTGTTTCATCATCAAGCTCCACACCTCAATAATAATAAAACAATACTTAATGTGAACAGGAGGTGCACTAGAGGGGTATTGCGAACCTTTCGTGTTGTTTTTATCACTGCGCCCCAAACAACAGATATATTGTACGTAGGTCCAATTCAATGATTGTAAACTAATTACTTCACCAACATATCACGCGATGTGTGTGAAGCGATCAGAAGACTGGCTAAACTGTAACATGGAACTGAATTTTAAATTATCAAATCTATTCTTTTATCATCATGTAATCTTGACACAGTATTTTTTTAAAAGATATACCTATCTGGGTTTTTGTTATTAACCCAAATACAATTTTATACGCCTTTCACAGTAAGCTAAAAGCTTGTGTCGTGAAAGGGGAATTTGCCGGCACCTGGTAACGAACCGCAGACCCACTGTTCATGAGTTCCAACACTCTATCTCCAGGCTACCGACGAACTATTATACAAGCTATTTATTAAAAAGGTATATGTACAAATTCAAGATATAAAGTATCTTTTCAAAATAGGCATACCAACATTTATAGATGCCAAAAATGAGAATGAAGCTCAATATAGATACATATTTATCTATTTATTTACACACCTACCTTTATCTTAGGATTTCTAACAAATGGGGTAACCGTCAGACTAATAAGATATGATATAAAATACAATCCACGCTTCCATACCAATAAAAATTAAACATCAGAATTGGTGGCATACTTCATTATGAATATGCAATAGAAAAAAGATTTAGAAAGGTGAGTTATAAGTAGTTTTAAAAACCCATTATAATAAAATAAAAAAAAAAGCATTTATCTTGCGATGCGTTAAAGAGTAAGAAATGAGGATATTAAGAGAATGAGCGATTGAGAGAAGAGTGTGAAGGTTAGAATAAGTGTAAATAAGTTGCGATGGTTTGGACATGTGGAGCGAATGGTTGAAGAAAGGTTGACGAAAAGAGTATAATTATAGGTCTAAAAGAGGGAGTGTGAAAAAACACGAACGTCCAACTTTAGGTGACTGGAATACGCGGATCTAATTTTTAAAAAATGGACGAGTGTTGAGTAAGAGTAATAGGCGTGCATGGATGAAAAATCGCATAAATGTGGAAGAATGGAAAGAAGTATGTAAAGATAGTCTAATATGTCGTTCCCTTCTCTCTACTTGGGATACTGTATAAGGGTAGAGTACCTATAACAATTATTTTCACTACCCCAGTATCATAGTAAGAGTTACGTACAGTGTTATATCTTTCAAAAGCTCATAAGAATCTCTCATCGCGATTATACGATCTAACATATTTATTCGGTAATACTTGTTTAAATATGCAGCTCTGGGGGTTACAATGTGCAATATGAAATCATTAAATGACAGCCCAGGGAAAAATGTGAAATAAAATATTAGGTACCTATCTTCACTTCTTTGTTTGATATCATTAAACTATACTGAATTTTAATTTGTTATTTTATTATATCGACGGTTAAAAATCGTTGTTACGGTAAATTTGAGAAGCTTTTTCCAGCATATTTTATTCATTGATGAGTGTAAAAAAAACACGATTACAATTTTATATAGTTTGTAATATGTGCCAAAAGACTGTATGTTTTCTCGGTTAATAGATATCGAAAATGTAGTTAATTAACCATCTTTATGCACCAACCACGAAAAATCATACAAAACTATCTATTACAGTATCCCTCACACGCGGTGTAACGAGTGGACCAGTAGGGGAGAGTCCCTATGAAACGGACGTCCCATGAAGCGGACAGAAGCTGGTATTCGTCTCCTGTTGGAACTACCATGAGGTTGTAAGATGTTTATTGAAGACACTTACTAACACATTATACCACGGAAGTGTGACAGTTTTGCTCCTGCATTTGACCTTGATACACAAGTTTGATTTTTTCATATGATAAAAGTAAATTTTTATCACACACTTCCAAGTTCATTAAATTTTAATATTTTTATTTATTCAATTTTTGTTTTAAAATTCAGATAACTCATTATCTTAAGTAAATAAAAAAAATTAAATAGTTTTTATAGTATGTGGGTTTATAAAATTTCACGTCTTTTTATAAAATTTCATAGAGTACCATGAAGCGGACACAAAAAGCACAATGAAACGGACGTTCAATTCATATTAAAAAAAAATATTAAAGAAAAGAAAAACGAATTTTCAATATCCAAAGCATCGGAAGGAAGCAGCACATGTCTGGTAGTCGTAAATCATATGTGGCCAGTGAAAAACATTGGTTGAAGTGCAAGGTATTCCAGATATGGACACACGAAACATGTGATGTAAAAACAACACTGAACATGTTGTAAAAAAATATTTTATTCACGTCATAACATTTTATTTAAATTTCTGCTGTCTTCTGCACCAGAAACGGGAATAATAAAATAATAATATAATGTCAATAAAATCGTAAATAGTCATTTCATTACTATGTCCGCTCCATGAGACCCCATGTCCGTTTCATGGTAATCGTTCCATGAAACGGACATTTTTTTTAATTTTAGAATTTTGCATGTAAAAGTATCTAAAAGATTTTTTAATATTTTTTTTTTAGTTCATAACAGAGGTGCAAACTTCGTAGTTTGTGGGTATATGATTATCTTTCGTGAGCAATCAAATGCAACCGAGATATAAGACTTTCCTCAAAAATGTCCGTTTCATAGGGACTCTCCCCTACTTAATAACCACACATATATTATTATCTCCGTACTACAAAATTGTAAGACATTTAGAATGGATAGTAAATCTCATCTCTTCTAAGTGTTATTACTTGTTTTATTCGTGATATTTTTTATACACTCGCAAACTGACAGGGGAAAAAATGGGAGACCTGTTCCGTTCCGAGGAATCAATCATGACAATATTCTTATATATTTTTGTGTTCAATGTATTCGTGTAAGTATGTATATTACCAACAATCACCCTTATTTAATTAATTGTCTTGTAAGATGTCTGGATAATTATTATAATATGATAAAGATGTCTCCTTCCTTGTATAAATGCTGTTGTGACATAGACCTCCCCACCGTTCATAATTTTATTAACTCGCTGCATCAATCATACGCCAACCAAGTCGCATTACATGTTCAGCACACAGTGTCACATAATTCAAAAATGCCTATCTCGATTATAATAAATAAGAATTTATTTTAATATTTTATGTAGGATAATAAGAATCAGAGAAGAACAAATATTTTTAATATATTAATGTAACCTTAGAGATCGAAGTATCTAATGTCCCATACCAAATCATCAACATATTTTCTCCTACGTTCAAATTTCTTTAAATAAATGTTTGAAAAATATTAGATATTATGAGAAAACTGTTCAAATTATGAACCCTTCTAAACGTCTTTGCTGTGTGCGAAAAATATTAAAAAAGGCACATTATGAATTTTTATAAAATTTTGTTATGATGTAAAGGATGGAGATATCTATATTTTTCTCAATATTCCTGACTGCAGTCGCACCTACAGTTTAGTTCGAATTTAATAGCCGAAGCATAAAATTAATTGGTTTCAATTAAGTATGCTGTGATCCTTAAGATATTCCATTGATTGGTAAGTTATCGTAGATCAGTGATCAGGAATCACATCGAATCTTACGAGTGGTCCTCATGCATGATAAACTCCGTCACCATGAACTAAAATGTATTATGAAATGTTACAATTTAAATTACCTGTAGGTATATGCATGGCTCATTATATTTTTTTGTGATTTGTTTCCGTTTTTTTCTTGTTTTTGCTTCACCAAATTCTACATTTAGCTTTATATTTTTTGTTCGTAAAATAAAAAGATATTCACATGGTTGATAATATCAATTTATTGATTTAGAAGTCTCTGGCAAAAATTATATATATCTCTCTCATTTCTGTCTTCAAATGTAATAGGAAGTTATTTGTAAACCATCAAAATAAAACAGTTAAGATCTTCGATTCAGCGATTAGTTATGCACCCATTCTGAATGTTATTTTTTTTTTTGGTGAAACGGAAAGGTTACCTACATATTTATTACACGCAGTTGATCTACTATATGGTATATGCCATAGATAGTTGGTACCTATACAATATATTCACACCTTCAAATGTAAACTTCTGGTTATTAATTTAACCAACGTTGTTTTTTATCGTCTACTTATAATACTCGTTGTTATCAAAAATATTGTTTACTAAGATGCCTAGGTACCTCCTTCCTAAATTGAACTAAGCCTAAAATGCCCCATAATCGATACATCTATAGTGGGTACATACATACTTAATAGCCTGCACCCTATGCTATCAAAAGATGAAGCGTTATCTATCAAAATAATATTATTTACAGTCAAAGTTCGGTTATCACAATATCAAGTGACGGTTGAGAAATCGATTCTTTAAAATTTCGAGTTATCTTGATTTCAATAACTGGTGAATGTCTATAGAAATTTGAAAAATTTATTTTACAGCTATAGGTATTTCTGTGCAGAATTGTGATTGTGGCATTCATTCATTCGTTCTTTAAAACCATCACGATATTTCCCACAAGAGGGGTAGCCAGCAAACTAACTGTTTGTAATAAACATGCAAGTCGTTCTCACGGTGCCAATAAAAAATAAATCATTCGACATGAAGGACACATCACTAAACTAAAGATGTCTTAAACGTGAAGTTTACGAATACTTTTACAAAATATTTTAAAAAAACTAACAATAAAGAGTGGGAAACATATTCCTTGCCAGAACCCTCACAAAAGGATTGTTAATTGTTGTTTCACTAAACTTATTTAAACTAACATTTAAATCTTAGTCCCCACCCAGACAGCCACTGCACCATTTCTGGAATCGAATTATGATTTCGAATTATGAACAGTCTCCTAAATTATATTGGGTGAGCATGGCTATACGTGACGACACATGAATATTGTACTTATTGATAAGACGAGCCAATAATTTGAGCTACCGATACTGTAGTTATTCTGGAAGATCATCTTAACCCAAAACTTCGAGATTATTTTTTTGCGTTATCAAGCTTATATATGTATATCAAGAGTCAAAAAACCACTCAGAACTATCGAAATTTTCAGTGATCGAACTTCATATGATCCCAGGTTTATTGTGGTATCAAATACAACAAACAACGGACGTACAGAATTACATAGTAATGATGATCTTAGCCGGGTGGCAAGAGGACTTTGAACTTATTCCAGCAAACAGTTTAATATATTATGTATTAGTATGTATTTACCTACCCCCATAATAACCGATACAGTACATACTACATACCAATGGTTTATGTACTATTAACAATATTTTTATTATTGTTACAGGAACATCTGTCTTGTACAGCTACAAAATTGTATTAGTGGTAACACCTGAATGATTTTAGAAGATGTATATAAAACTAATCGTACTTATTCAATACACAGTTTACTTTGCTTTAGTACATCGACTGTTTTACTGCAGAATTCAATAGAATGTCTATTTTTTTACATTATGAGTTCATTAACTCATTTTTATTAAAATATTTAATTTTAAATAGGTACCTATGTAATAAAATTTCAATTTTAAAGGTCGTTTTGAAATTATCAAAATTTGTGCGAAAAACAAATACAATTATGCAATGATGATGTTAATATTTTACTAATTGTGAACATTGTATGTGGAAAAGTGAATAAGTATAATTCTAACTATTAATTGTGTCGGTGCACACGTAGTAGAATTCCATAATTATGTAATTGAAACAAGTGTCTCTTTCTACAATCAATAATCTATAGAAGATAGAAACACTTGTTTCAATTACATAATTATAATTCAAACCCCTAAACACAATGTAAAAAATGTAAAAATAAAGTTTGGTATTACTATTGAGCTGGTAGGTATTACTATTTGGTATAATTAAATTATTGGGCTGATTTCAAACGAATGAAAGTGCCATATCTTAGCAAGAATGCGGATATTTTTTTCTCGTTATGTTTTCTCTTTACATAACAACCTTATTAATCATATTGTTACCCCAAATTTTGACAATGTTGCTGGGCAATTTTTGAATCTGGAAAGCGTTTGGTATTTATATGAACTTATTGTGATACGATAAGTGATAAAATTTTCTCCAAACTTGTCACATTCGCACCGATGCATGAATAAACTGAACAAACATGAGCAACATTCACAATTATTGCTTATCAATTATGACGATCGAAAATCTTGTTTCCTCTATTGTAAGCTTTATAAGATGATAATAATTCTCTTCAATCATTCATATGAGATGAATAATTACCATACATGGATATTTTCGTGTTTTTATTTTGGAATTCATAAAGCTTGAAAAGTGAAATTGTTGGCATATTTGTACGAGATAATTGAAAAATTAAAATGAACCAAGAATTATTCCAATTATATTTTGTTTTACAGCAGTGAATGAAACATTCTTCTGAAACAATCTATACATATGAAATATATAGACGCAGTTAAGCGGTTTCTTTCAATTTAATATAATTATGTATATCGTATCCTTAGTGACCTGTAGTTTTCCTGATACAGGTATGGTCCTGTCTGGCTTGAAATTTGTAGCATGTTCAATATTAGACAAAAAGTTATATTTCCTCATATTCAATTGAGATAATTCCTTAAGTATTTGTATGTACACAACAATAATAATGTAGTTGTAAAAGGTAACTAAAGTACAACACAAAATATCTGTGCATCGTAAGGTTATTATTCTCTCTTTCTCTGAGAGGAAATTCTAGGCCGAAACAAGAATAAGTTTAGAAAAATATTCCCTTATGAAACAACCCAGTTTGAAATATTACGAGACATACCTACTCCAATCAGATAATCATTACATTACGATCGTGTCCTTCCATAGTGTCACTTAACAGGTGATTTTCATGGACAAACAAACAGTGCACAACATCATAAGTATCTTGATATGATTAATGCATAATAATATTTTATTATCTTATGTCCATATTGCAACCAAACATGGATTACATCATATACTAGAAACTCAAATTTACAATTGGTACTGGGTCCAACCAAATCTTGGGTCCAAAATATTTTCATATAAGTGGTCCAAAATTGTGAAATATTCTATTGTTATGAATAGGAGTTTAATTCACAATGCTCAGTAATTCTAATGTTTGTACATTCACAGAGTGAAAATTCATGATTACAAATATCAATATTAATAAACACAGTTAATTTTTCACTATTTTTTTTAATAAAACTCGAGTTTTAATTTAAAAAAAAATAATGAAAAATTAGCTGTGTTTATTAATAGGTATTGATATTTGTCACAATACTTGCTATAAATAGGAGCGTAACGGCAAAGCTTTTTACTGTTTTAATGACATGGAGTGAACAGAATTTCCAAACTTAATATCAACCCAATAGAAATTATGTCTACTGTGTTAATATTAATTTTGGTACCTACCTCTTTTATGAGAAAAAAAAAAAAATTAACTGGTACAGGGAGGTTTATCTGCATATTTTACTACACGCAGTTAATTTTCTGGTCACCCTACTAATGGGATATGCCGTGAGGATGATTGTTCTAAGATAATTAGTACCTAGTTCTCTTCTAGGATATGTGTAGGTATATGTCAGTGATTGCAACCTGAATTGTAATATTATTATACTTCTTTAGAGTAGACTGCACAAGTATTTTTATTCGTAATAATTTTATTATCAGATGCTCGGTACCCCGTACTGGTACTGTCTCGTGTATTTTCTATGACGGTACGAATTAAACATACTAGACTTGTTTCATCGAAAGTTCCATATTTCTTTAACAATGCGTGATATTTTTATGTAGCTATACGTACTTCTCTGCTTTTGTCTCACAATGAATTTTAAGTAGGTATATTATTTCGATGAATTTTGACGTGTTTTAAAATAGGTTTTGTGGAATTGTAGCAAGTGAACTTATCCTTATAAATTGATTCACTGTGTCAATGTTTAGGTGGTATAATTCCATAATAAATTGCATTCAAAGCTGATAAATAATTAATTATCGAGAATGAAAATATTCCCACATATACCCAAAAAACAAAACTATTTCTATATTTTCTAGTGTAACTTTGTGGAAATGTATTATTAAAGATTATTAATAAAACAGTGTTTTAATTTTATTAATAATAATTTTTAATACAATTTCTTTCGTTCTTTATACAAATTGATTTAAAAATTAAGGATTCTGTATAGAGCATACCTACTGTCGATAAATAGTTGCCTAAATATACACTAAATCAATACGTATAAATTTATCATATTGCCACACCAATGGTAAACATAAATACCATTCTGTAAAGACTTCTTATTGATTCTGGGTAGACTTGTACGTATGGTTTTGTACTATTTGATTGTTTTGTTGAATAAATTTGTATCGTGATAAGTTCATAAGTATTTCATATAAAACTTGAACAACTTACCAATCGCATATAATGGAAGTCAGCTGATTTATTTTTTCTACTGCAGAGCTGTCGAGGAAAAAATTAAAATACAGTACGAACATGTCAGTCGTGGAATAAATAATAAAATGACTGCGCTTCGTTCTTTAGTTTATGTAAAAAAATACTGGTCATATCGTAGACAACCGAAACTATCTTTATAATACATTTCTTCATCCTGAAGAGTTTATTATACACTGTCTTCATTCCATCACATACAATCTGGTTGTGGATCCACTGACCAACTACTTATTATATTTATATAATTATACTAGGTAGGTATATACCTTCTTCACCCATATCGCACGTATGAATGAGATTAATAACAAGACACATTCATTCATAAATAATAAATATATTGAAATAATACGATGGTTTATATTTCTACCACGTTCATATCTTGTAGTAGCGGAATGCTACCACAATATTTACAAGGAAAACAACAATAAGAAAAAACAATGCGCTAGAGCCTAGACTAGACAACCCTATTAATATTATTGTGAATGTTCAGCATCTTATAATATTAAATCTTATGATTATTTCAACACTTTTATAACATTACCAACCTCTACATAATATCGTCTTTCACTACATCATTTTTAGAGTTGACAAAGAAAACTGAATTTCTGATCGGTAAAGTAGTTGTAGATAATTTTCATAATTATTATCAGATCAAAGAGTTTCCTTTAAGTTTTACGTATTCATTTCGTCAGCCTTCATTTGATTAAATTACTACTACTAGGTATCACGGCTTATCCTGCAAGTAGGGTAGCCACTAGACTAGCTGCATATAATAAACAGGCAGAATGTCCTCTCCGTGCTAATAAAAAAAATATGTTCCAACATTTCTTAAAACATGTGATCTATTTCTCTTTTAACGTTTTCGAGCTTGATTTATCACGCAGCAATGAAGCGAATTATGGTTTATTCCAAATAACTTTAATTTATATATAAATATAATTCCAAATTACTTTAAACACACTCGCAAACGACTAAATGGCGTAAAAAAATAAAATTGAATTGCATTCCAATTCAGGTATCTGTCATATATATCTTCGACAATATTTTTTATAGGTGGGTGATTTTTCTTAGGACGTAAGATTTTTAAATAAAATAAATAAAAAATAAAATAATCTTTATTGTGGACTAAACAAAATAGCACAAATGGCGGGTTTATTGCCTTTAGGCAATTTCTACCAACCAACCAAATGTGAGAGAGATACAAGACATAATTAAAATTGATGTACAAAGCCAAGTACACAAAAAAAAGACATAATAAAAAACAAATAAAACAATATAAATATATCAAACACAAACACATTTTTCTATAAATTATTATGTAAAAATTAACATCCACGTCTGACGAGATAATGAATTGATTCCAGACTAACATACAGCCTGTCCATATTGATGAATAATGGTGTGGATCATAATAATTACTCTCAATGAATCTTTTCTGAGAAGGCAGAGAGTTAACTGAATAGTTGGTAGGATTCCATCATACATTGTAATACAGAATATGAACATTTGTATGTAACAAATAATATAACATCTCGTGCCGTATAAGGAATGATATTAGTATATAATATGTTACAATAAAGTATTGAAGTGATGTATGGAATATTGAGAAGGTTTCGAAAATGCTTCAAGTAATATCATGTTTAACTCCTAATTATGATATTTAAATAATTCACATGAATATGGGAGTTTGCTGCTGGCTTTCATCACTTATCCAATTTACGAGTGACATTAACATTAACGACATCATGTGATGTTATTAATAGATCTGAATTAAGAATTGTTTTCAGTATTTCTTTAGTTTGAGTAATCAAGTGCAATTTTATAAAATGAGGGTAAAAAAGAGTGACAATATTAATAAGACATTCTTCAGGATGAATAATCATAACGTCAAATGGTTCAAAATCAAATTAATGGCATCAGTGTTCATTTTCGAGCTCTGTATTTTAGATGAAACAATGGGAAGGAAAAAAGTACTCAGACCCGCTAACACAGCTGGCTGTTGTCAATAGACTTGTGATTCCGCTAGAGGTGCTTTTGCTGACTATGTTGACCGTGTTATGATTTCGTGAGGTGATGTGATTCTTAAGCGAGCCCTTGTGGAGGTTTTTACACAAAACGGCACATTTTTAAAACAAAAGTCTAGGTTGTTATTATTATTATTACATTAAAATAGTTGAATTAGTACACCTAACATAGATTCATCTTGATAAATTAACCTATTTAAAAATAATAAAACAAGTTTGATAAGAACTGCATCACAATGTTGAAATATTCAAGTTGATGTTCTAATTTTTTGACAATACAAATGAATTCAAACAATGAAACGTATATTTTTGCGCATGATACAAGATAAAAATTGAAAGACAATACAAATCCAAATCACAAACAATGGGTTTGACTAACTGTTTGTAGTATGGGAATAAAAACGAATGAACGTAAAACATCTCAGTGATTTTAATCGATCGGTTTGATCAAGTTAGTTGTAGTTAACTACCATTCTATTACATCGTTTTTATTTTTAAATGGATATTTTCTAAAATTCCCAACGCATGTTAACAAGATATTTCTTACTTTGCGTTTTAACTGTAAAACAGTTTCATTTCTTATAGAGTAAAGGTTCATCGTGTTGACAAATATATTTACAAATATGGGCATGAGATTGAAAATAAGGAAGAACGTGGTAACTTTATGAAAAAATAACATTGCCATCACAATGTCAGTACTGACATCATTCCTTTTTTCTGCTTCTGCAATAACAAGTGATAGATATTAATAAAACACTGTCGGCAATACATTTTTAAGAGTTAAATTGGGTTTGAAATACCCCCAAATACACTTCCATAGTAACAGTAAACAATATGCTTATGTTTGAATTTAGAATAAATCGGCATCGGGTAGAGTTGAACTTTAGTAGAGTTTAGGCTACCGAGCAACTTAATATTTGAAATAATATCACTGAATTTAAAGTACTTTTTTTTTCATAAATATTTTCATCACTTCGTAATGTTATGTATGAAGTAGATAAATTTTGTGAATATAGTAAATATATTGATTATAAAAAAGTTTTTATAAAATCTATACAAATAAAGCAAACGAACCATTCAACTGATCAAAACTTAGATGATTTTAAAGTTTATCACAGCTAATGATAACAAAACCGTAGTTATAATACCATCACTCAATGCCAATATTGCCGATACATATCGATTACAAACATTTTTACACGTCAGACGGATGGTGTAATTAAATGTTACGAGAAAAATCTTATACAATAATAATTATAAAACTCATCAGAGCTTAGGAATAGGATATTTCAATATCGACCAGAAGTTGTAGGCTAAAATAATAGTCGCAGTTAAATTCAATTAATTTTATGTCGAGGTTTTAAGTTGGTAGCCTGATAGTAGTATCAGATTTTCAATTGATTAATTTCGGATTTCAATACAATTTTTTTTTTATTTTATTTTAGCCACTAGACAATCCTCATGATGATATTTTCTCGGTGTTTATTTTGTAATGTCCCATATCTATAAATAACCAAAATACGCTATTGAGTGTTGCTAACACTTTATTACAGTGACTCGGGTTTTGACATTCGATGTCTGTCCATATAAACTTATTCAATTGTTCGAGAGTTTGTGTATTCACCTAGTAAAAAAACACATTGAGAGAATTAATATTTAAACACAACACTGTTTATTTTTCACAAAAACTTTACATAAAGTCGGTTACTTTCGTCAAGACTGCTTGACATTATTACCAAGAGAACTTGATCTAAACTAAATTAACTTTAGTTTGAGAAAGACATTAAATTTCAAAACCTAGGTCACTTAAGTAAAGTATTATTAAAACTCGAAGGAGTATTTGTGTGTAAAGCCGTATTTTTAGTGATAAAAATCTCATGATATTTCTTTTTATTTTTTATACAAAGATATCAGTATTGCTGACGGATTTCTCACTATTGTTATTTATTTCAGACAACCGGTGGGGTCGTAAATCTGCTAAAATATTTCATCACCAAACCTTTGGTGAGAAAATATATGTTCAAAACTTCGCGACCCAGCAGGGACCTTGATGCTGCTTTTCTAGGCATATTTTAATATCAATAATTTCGATCTCATGAATACTAGCCAGGTATTAAAATTATTCCCAAATTAAAATTCCCAAATATCTCAGGTTAGTAAATTCAGGTACCTGGGAGCAACCATAACGCCAGAGGGTGATCTCCGGTCGGAATTACCAATCATGAACAAAGTTTGGAAGGCGTCTGGACTCAGCATCAGGACAAAATGTCGCTTGTTCAATGCGTGCATCATCCCAATCCTTCTATATGGCTGCGAGTCTTGGCACTTAACCAAGGCTCAAGAGCGGAAGATACTAAGCTTTGAAAACAAGTGTCTTAGAAGGATTTTGGATGTCAGATGGTATGAACATGTTACAAATGATGCTGTGCGCCGGCGCACCCAGCAGAGACCTGTAATCTCCGTAATACAAGAGAGACGATGGTCCTGGCTGGGACATGTTTTGAGAATGCCCAATGATAGTTGGCCAAAAAGAGCACTGTTCTTCCGTTCGCAGGGGTTCCGTAGGCCCGGGCGTCCCTCTTTCACAATACACCGTTCCTATGACAACGATATCAGAGCGCAAGGAATGTCGTGGGAAGAGGTGACGCAATTGGCACAGAGACGCTCTGAATGGAGGAGGCAGGTTTCTGCCCTGTGCTCCCGAGAGGAGCGTTGAGGGCGATGATGATGATTAAAATTATAATCAAACTTCAAAAGTCTATTCTGAAAAAATAACTTAATCCAAATTTGTATTTTTATTTAAAAATCTGCTTCTTGTACACAATGTTAGATGAGAGATAAAATTTTCTGTCACTGTTCTTTTTCTCACCTCTAGATTTATCTCCATAACTTGTCCTATGGTAAGTTTGTGTACATTGGGTAGTTATAGAACTACTTTATGTAAGAATTGTTATTAATAATAAAGAACCACGCAGATTGAATATAAATGTTAGATTGATTAGGTAATAAATATCAATAAGAGTGATTGCTAACTATTATAGATTATTACATACTCCAGTAGTTGTTATTACTAATTTATATTGCATATCAAATTTAAATGCCAACGTTATCATTACTTTATGATTTTAATAAATATTATTATTAAAATTAATTTGTTTATTAGCATTCTTCGAATCCGTGATGCGTGGAAAAAAAACTTATACCTACATGCAACTTTTAAGATGAATAATAGCAAAAAATTACGATTATCGTAATTAGAGCATGAAATTAATTGAAAATTGAATCTAGAAATTTGTGCTTGGCTACCTAAACTATGAAAAGAATGCAATATACCTATACATACATATAATATTATTATATTACATATGTTTTGATTTGGTGTTCTATATTCTTGGTAGCATCCAAGTACTTATCATAGCGATGCTACGATTTTGATACTTTTAGTTAAATTATGAAAGCCAGAATATAAATAATAAAATGTAGCTATACTATGACATTAATTAGTGGTTGGTTGGCAGAAATTGCCCACGGCAATAAACCCGCCATTCTATATTCTTGGTAGCATCCAAGTACTTATCATAGCGATGCTACGATTTTGATACTTTTAGTTAAATTATGAAAGCCAGAATATAAATAATAAAATGTAGCTATACTATGACATTAATTAGTGGTTGGTTGGCAGAAATTGCCCACGGCAATAAACCCGCCATTTGAAATAATTTTTTTTCAATAAAGTTTTTATTTATTTATTTATTTATTTATTTATTAATAGTGTAATGAAGTAATTATATATTTCGAATGAATAGGCAGTTCAAATATTGATCATGAAAACAGGAAGTCAAACCTTTGAAAAACCTGCGTGACACCCTATAAATATTTATTTAAGTATCTAGCTGAAGGAATATTTATCGTTTTGTGTAAAATTTTATGTCATCTAATAAAAATAAATTTGATTTTTATGTCTTAATTTCTATGTCTAAATTCAACCTAAAATCAAATTATCGCGTAATTATTTTTCGGCTACTGGTTGAATCTAAAAGGCAACAAAACTAATTTAATTAGTTGGAATTAGTCCTAGCCACGGGATAAATAAAGTTGTCATCTCCATATAAAATATTCCACAGGAGTAGATAACAATTTCATTGATTCTTTTTATTACGCTTGCTTACATAATTATTTACCTACTGCCTATTGATAGCTTCGAGAAATAATTTTTGGGTGATATTTTAATATGAAATGTGTAGGTATAAATATCTGAAAAAAAAACTCAAAAGACCGCATTTTTAAGACTCAATGTTGCTGATTGTTGAAAATATAGTGGTGAAATATTGTTTATGTTCATTCTGGAGCCATTTCCGTCCTCTCATGCAAAATAAATATACCTCCTCCATCCCACATTGTCTAATTTTTTGCTGCCTGAGTCAAATTTACTGATCCTGATTATATTTACTTCTGTTAATAATTCTATAAGGAGATTCATTTGGTATAAAATTGCTCAGAATAAAAGAGATTTCTTTATCCTTACATCCCTAAAAGGAATGCTAAAAGGTAAATGAGCAAGTAATAAAAGGTTCACTTGTTCATCGATGAATACAAAAATGTTGACCATTACCTCTGAAAGACAATAAACTGCTTCGACGTACCTACAATCGGAACGAATATGTCGGTTTTGTATATAAGCAAGTAGGTATATGGCCCTGAATTTTTTTATCTAATAAAACTTGTATGTATATTACATACTAGTCCAATGATATCAAATATTAGATCAACAGGGGGTCCATTTGTAATATTAAAACAACCACAATAAAAATTAAAATGACACGATTAGAGACCAGGTACACATAACAATGTTATTAATAAAAATCACATGACGAGTTTTTTTATGTTGGCGGATCTTTGATTGATTCTTGAGTTAGATTGGAGTATTATTTACGAGCACGCCGTACAATACTAGTTAACTCTATGTATCAAAAGTTAAAGCATCTTGAACTTCTTATTTTTTTGTCAGCACGAAGAGGACAATCTAAATATTTCTTACATACAATTAGTCCGCTTGCTACCTTGAGATATTATGCTCCTTGTGGTGTATCTCATGAAGGTGTAGTAGTAGAAGTAAACTATTTTAACGAAATATGCACATGAAAATAAATAAAAGAAGATCTTAATAAGTATTAAATGTCTTCTTGGCGTATGGAGTACTCAGCGTTTATCGAAATACCTGTATAAATCAATTGACACCGAATTATTAATTTATAATTATTTCTTTCAGTATTAAGCTTTCTTAGGTCGGTATTTATGAATACTTTTTTTTCCATTTTTGTACGTAAGTATAAGTATATTTTATGATTTTTTATATCAGACATGACATGATTGTATTTCTTGTAGGTAATAAAACAAGAACACAGTTAAGTATTTTATTTATACCTATTATATAACTATTCTTCTTTGTCGGTTATTTACTCAACCATGTTCTAATATTGTATGAACTAATAATGACAGGTTGTATTTGACGTGTTTTGGACAACAAACGATTACCTACGAGAAAAAAAGCTCGAAAAAAGATATTTTTAAATAAAGTGAATCGACAACACGACAATATGTCAAAATCATTTAGAATCATATGCTATGAGTAACTTGTGAATGAACTTTTGAAAGTTTTCATTCAAGTAATTTGTTTGATAAAATTAATATTAAGAATTACAAAACTCGTTTAAGATTGGATACGTCAAAATAGCGTTTAAAAACTTATCAGTCATTTAGTACTTACCTATGTGTATTCTATTTTGGATTGTAGTGAATAAACCATTTCCATATTCCATTCTGCATACGCAAAAGATAGTTAAAGTATTAAACTTCAAACGAGAAAAGCATTTGGGGATCTCAAAAGTTGTGTGGAGATGAGATTAACCAACTTGTTGAAAGAGAGTAGTATTATGAGACAGAAAACCGAAAAACTGGAAAAATTTAGAAGAAACTTACATCCAGCAGCAGATTCATGTTAAACGATGAGAAGGTTTCATTACTATCTATTTTATTTAAGTATAAGGCTTTTCAAGAAGTCTACACAATTTATTATAGAAGAGCTCAGTTATTTTTATCCATGAACAAAAAAAATGCTGCTTCCAAGAGATATCAACAAAATTATCAAAAGCCTAAACGCACCCAGCATATCCTCCAGCACGTAGTGTCTGTCAAGCGTTGTCACATGCCCATTACCATATTTAGCTGATGGATAAAAAGATGGAAAGAGTTAAAAACAGTTTCGTATCTTGTATCATTGGATTCTGTCGAACATTCCACACATTCTGGTGACAACGATACGACCAGAAGACGTCCAATTAATTGCCATCATTATAATTATTATTATTAATTCATTGTTGACGGCAACAGCTCTAAAATATTAATGAAGATAATTACGAAAGGATCAATGAATCAGTACCTACATATCTACTATTATAAAAAGGCTCAGCATCACCGCCCATTCAAGAAGAACATAATGCACTAGCAAGCAATATTACAAATTTAATGTTACCACACGGTGATGATAATGGAATAAATTGAATAAAATGATTTAGCTATTATTATAAAGCTATTTTTTGTAATAATTTGCCATATAAATGAATAACGTATACCTACTGTGAAATATAGGCATGGTTCACTCGAAGTCGGGTGTTTTGTCATAAAGCAAAGGAAAGAAAGGACTTAGATATTTTGTTTAAATGTGTGTTAACTCTCGTACGGGTGTACCCGATCACCCTTAGGTTGCATTTAATTTTAATAAAATAGGTAATTTAAAACCATTTATGATCGTGAGAACTTCCAATCGGAATATTTTCTTGCTGAGATCGCCTTAGCAAAAAGTTATTATGGTCTCAAAGTAGGGTATAATTTTTAAAATATAGTAAAAATTATAATAATTTTATTTCATTACACTACTGATATTTTAGCAACTCAAAGTGATGCATGTTAGTTTAATATTTTGCTTTATTGTTTGTTATTCTAATTTTTTGTTAAAAAAATATAGCGACTAGTAAAAATACGTGTAAGTGTATAAATAGTATAAATAGTATAAATAAGGTAATGCATTACTTATATTTTATGTTTTGTATGTATGTTGTTTCTATTTAAATGTATTATCTGAAGTCTATCACTGTGTTATGATTCACAAATAAATAAATTAGCATTCGAATCCATCTTCGCAACTAAATCGTATTGCTTATGGTAGTGACTTTTATTTAATTAGTTAGGTATACCTTTAGTTAATTCAAATCTGCGTTACCCTCATAAACAAAAATAAGATAAATTTCAATTAAAATAAATTATAATTTTTTTTTTTATTGAAATAAAAAAAAATGTTTCTTTAAATTCATGTTCCAAAAAGGAGATGAAAAACATTACTTAACAAATTGATATCAAATAAAATGGCAGTCTAGGTAGCCTCGACTTGGTAAAGAGATCCAAAGAAACATCACGTTGTACATAATACCGAGTGCTCTGAGGAATATCAATGAGGGATCAGTGAGAGGTTCTTTGAAACGGTTCTGTATTAGTATGGATGCCCATTGTTCCCCAATGTGCCATCCGACAAAATTACCCAACCTTGAGACCGATTCATACGTGATGATTGAGAACATATTCCTGCAATAACAACATTGTTCACAATTTAATTTGATATTTCAATCACGAAAATTAACCCACACGAGTAATATTATTAGAAGTTTGTTATTTCTTGTGATTTCGTAGAAAGATTTATGGATAGACAAAATTGAAACAATACCTAGGTACTAAATTGTTGCCACAAATATTGCTTTCAAGGCAATAAATTATTATTTAATTGAAATTTTTATTTTGTTATTGAATATAAATTAATTTAATGTGTTTATCCACTTTAGTTTTGAAAATCAGAATGCTAAATTAAAAAAAATAGCCCATTTAAAATTTTAAGTCGAATGAACTTTTACTATACTATACTATACTATACCATCACGGCATATCCCACAAGTGGGGTAGCCAGCAGATCAGCTGCATGTAAGAAACGTGCAAACTTTCCTCTTCGTGCCAATATAAAATCAAGACATTCAGGATGGGTGGCAAACCTCATCGCTTTTAAATTATATTTATTTGATTTATTGGACATGGCATGGCATGGACCCACAAGCTTAATACTGTTAACCGCTTGGAGACGTTTGAAATGTGGATCCACCGAAGAATGTTCAGAATATCTTGGACTGACATGACAAGTAACGTTGAAGTATTACGTAGATCAAATGCTCATAGAGCTCCGTAAAACTTCATATTTTGGTCACATAATGAGAGGAGAAAAATATGCCTTCCTAAAACTGGTCATAGAAGGGAAGATTGAGTGCCGTAGAGGGGTTGGAAGAAGGCGGCTTTCCTGGCTCCAGAACATTTAGGAGTGGACCGGGATGAGAGGTGTGGAGGAGCTGTTTTGCGTTTTATTCCACATCAACTAAAAGTGTTCCCAGTAACATTTTTCTTATAATCGGTTCATACATACAAAAAGATGAGTATGGAAAAGGCTACCTGTACGTCTTTCAGTCCATAAGTTAGTCATAGAGATGCAGAAATTTGTTCCACACCTTATGAAATTTATAGTACGTGAATACAAGTCTTTAGAAATGGTCAAACCAAAAAAGGCAATTAAAGTGACAATAGAAAACTAATCGAACATAAATTAAAACACCAATTATAAGAACGTGTCAAAATGTTATTGCTGTTTATGCCGCCGAACAATTAGCCAAATAATTAAATTGGTCCTTTTTACAAACAAGATTTGCATAATAATTAACTTTTATTAATCAAATACAAACATTTGAATGACAAATGCACATCCTGTAATTATTAAAAAAGGTAATTTTTCTTATGGACTTTTTATATCTTACATTCATACATTAATTTCTAGTAGGTACCTAACTAATATAAGATAAATATACCGATGGTACGTAAAAAGTGAATACCTGTGTCTCGTACAGTATTAACTACAGGTAAAGCATCGAGGTGAGGTGATTAGTAATTTTCTTTTACCGTGGTTACTTCTTGATAAATTATAAGATAAATAATAATGTATTGGAATTAAAAAGAAAATAAATAAAAACTTGCGATGTGTTCCTACTGCCTATAAATTATCTTAATTTAAAACGAATGAAGTAATATTTGTTCAGAACTTCTTAAGTAATTGAGATATTGCGGCGTTTTAAAGTCCGGATCCCTTAATCTATAATTCATCGTAAAGAAAGTAATTAAGAATAATCTCTAATCTTAATTAAACACTTCATAATATTACATTATATAGCCATTATAATAATGTGTTGCACAAGTCATTAAGTTCAGACACCTTCGAGACACTTTCAGTACCGCGTTCTTATTCGGCTCTCCTTTCTTATCTACATACATGGAGCGCAAGTTTTCAATTTAGTTCTAAAAAATATTTATTACTAAGTTTTTCACATCATGAGTGCTTTATATTCTTTCATTATTAGCGTGAAATACCACACTGATAATATTCATCTTGAGGTATTTAAAACTATTTAAATATTTCATATAGATCTTTTTTATAAAGACTGGCAGGAGGAAGGAATGGAGAAGAAAAACCAAGTTTGTGCAGGTAAATCCCATGGACTGTAACTCACTACATATTTACATTTTAAACAAAAATTATGAACAAAAAACTGACAAATAAATCAAAAAATATTTCAATTATGAATAATATTTCCAGTTTGAATGGTTCTTGAATTAATGTAATGAAGACGTGCGAAACGAAAGGTTGGTTATATATGTTTGGAGCAAGTCAGCGAGTGTGTATGTTTGGGAAGTTTGTTTGCAAGGGATGGGGGCGATGGGCGATAGGGGCATTGAAAAAATGAACGGTTTAGTAATGACAATGTGTCGAACACGGTAAAAATGCTGGTGCTCAATACTATTCTGATACCATTACTTACGTATGCAAGCAAAACATGGACGTGGTTGAAGAAGGTGACGAAAGTGGAATAAATGCAGTAGATATGTGAAATTGTATGAATGTAGAAGCAGCGATAGGTGTAAGTATGTAAGGATAGATCTATATGGAATTCCGGTCTCCCTACCTTGCCCACTTGGAATATGGCATGAGAGTATAGTTAAATAAAAAATATGTACGAATATTTTACAATTTGTTTGCTTTTTATTGATCTGAGGAAACTTAACGACCCACTTAAGTCTCCGAATTAATTAGAGCTTTTTTTATTAACAAGTGTGATTACAATTATGCAGTTTACATTGTATTAAACTTGAAATATAATAAAATAAAACCACCCAAAACTATTATTCACACTTCTTCTTACCTACATATTATTCTACAAAAAAAATTCATCCACAATGTGTATGAACATTTAATCGATGTTTCTTTTTTCTCTTTTATTTAACAGTTATTTTTTCAAAACGTTTAAAATTGCGACACAAAATAATAAACAAACATATATTTATATAAGTTTATAAGGTATGCGAATGAAAGATATTTCAAATTTTCTATTTGAATCGAATGTATTGATCCACTATCCTACTATCTTTACTGTCGGATCTTCTACAAAACTCTGCAAAGATAACTTATCTATAAAACTACTCGTTCTACATTACATACGGCCTTATTATATTATTATTTACATGTAGTTTTAAGATCGAAAACTTAATCACATAAAATTTCATACAATTTATTTATCTCACTCTTATCTTGTTTTCGATCTAAGAATGTAGTGTTGTTTGGTATCCAAGTGCCTACCACGTATTTCATAAGTGGTAGAATACGCTTTCTGGCGGGTGTCACCACGTTTAATAACGAGAAATTCTTGCAATACTTCACGTATTAGTATTTACATCTACCTACCGTATTTCGTTATGTACAAATTAATCCAATTTATTATTTAATTTTACTGGAAAGTTACCGTATTCACAATCATAGTAGGTATCACATTGAATTCCAAATTTAAATATGCATAATTAATTACGTTTTTACAAAGACGTTGGAGATCCGTTTGAAAATCCATTCATGAGAGAGACTTTTTTCACCCTATTTTCGATCACTGACTAGATACTTCAATTCTGTTTTAAAAAGTAATCTTAATATCCTTTTTTATACAATATTTCATTCAAAACCTTTCATTTTTCTTTTTTTTAGGTCGTCTTACTTTAACGTTTTTTTTCGTGATAATATTTGGGTTAGTTGGGAAACATCACGACTTTGTGATAAACTCGCCTTCTGTTTATTCGTTGTATGCATGTATCATGTGAACGCATTATTTCATAAAATTATTCGTACAGTAGGTAAGTGTACACTAAAAAATGTAGAAATAAAACATGAAAAAACTTACAATTTTTATTAAGTCTAACAAACATCTCTGTGGGCCTAGTCAAAACGTTTTCGTTCAAACGCGGACGACGTTGCGAGAACGCGTCAATTTAAGCTACGCTACGCGTGAATTTAAGCTACGCGAGCTAAAATACACAAGTAGCTCTGAAAACTGACGCGTTCTCGCAACCTCGTCTTGTTTGAACGAAAACGAAACGAAAACGTAACGCTTAAATGCGTTTTGACTAGGCCTACAGTAGTTTCCATCGAAGAACATAAAAAGGCAGATAAACCAATGATTGAAAATAAGTTACTATTGTAAATACTCGTAATAATATGCATACAATTAGTATATTATTGTTTGACAATGAAAATTAGAGCATAAACATTAAAAGAGTTCACATGAGAATAACGCATAAAACCGACAGAGATCAAACAAGGAGTACCAGCATTGTTATTCACCGACTGTCACACAGATTGATATATGGTGGGGAGCTTTTGTGAAGAGAAACAATTTGCATGTCGTTAATGCGTAACATTCAGCTTTAAATCAAAAGGAAACTATCTGATCTTGATCAGAAACTGACTAATGATAAAATTTTCAATATTTTTAGAATTCGATAAACAAAAGTAACAATATTGAAATTATATTCTAATCCATCTACCATACTAAGTCATTTTTGTAACAGGGATTATATTCGGAAAGGCGGTGGAAACATTTTTCATTTTCATAGAATAAAAACATCCCTTTCTTATATTTCATAATGCTCAAAATAGATTTAAAAAATCAATATAAAATAAATTTAGAATGGATGAAAATTGCTGTTTATATGACATTATCTTGTTATATTAAATACTAGAGTGAGTTAAATAGGTAAAAAAATAAAGTCGAAAATATATGAAGTGAGTATTAGTTACATTACAGTTGTACAGTTTTGTTTGTACACAGTTTGCCAGATACGAGTATTATTTGTAAAACGACATTGCAACTTTTCATTGCGAGACAGATATCTTATTTTGAACTAAGTTTTAATTGATTCTTCAGTTTGTCATTATTATTTTAGTAAGCAAGTACAATAACAATAATAATGGTATATAATAATATAAATATTTATAGCGACTTACAATCAAAGGCACCACTGATTGATTTATCCTGCCTCTTTATGTCTCTACTATCTTTATGCCTTCATTAGCAGCGCAGTATACCTATACACTCTATATAGGTATATAATGTATATAGTTACAACAAATTCAGATTTAATATAATAAGAGAGCATATATATGCAGGTATACTCAAACATAAAATATTTTATAATTTCGGTTTTCAATTTCTAGGAAGAATACAGAAATCAAACATCAAATTTCAATGTGAAGGCTTCTCACCACTTTCCCTTTGTATTTCGGGAGTTGAGCTCCTATGTAATCCAGACTCAATGCAATATTGTTCTTAAAGTAGGCTCCCGTCGACAAAATTCTACCGAAAATCACAAAAATTTAATGTCTCTTGGAGGAGATTTTCATAAAAAGTTACTACTTACCACTAGGTTTTCCGCACATTAAATTTATGTTAGTTTTTGAAAATCATATAAATAGCAGGTACATATTGTGCACAAGATATTTAACATAACACCTATCCTGATATTTTTACTGATACGGTGAAGACGACTAGCGTGTTCATTAGATGCGATTATATTTATAGTTTACTGGACGCCGTGATGGTATAGATAGATAGTTATCTCGGTAATTTTCCGTTATCTTTCATACTTTTAAATTACAGACACTTCAGTACTTGTTTTATTTGTTACAATGTAGACATCTGATAACTCAACAGGCTGGTAATAATAATGAAGGCTTTCTTAATTAGTCAAGATAATAATACTTACTTACTTTGAAATTACTTGGAAGGACGATTGTACATTTAAATAATTATATTACTATAAAATTATAGGTATTAAACAATACTTGGGTGTAAGAGTACAAACTTTTGTGCAAAATTAATAACGCGAAACTCTCTATATCCTAATTACGTTGTGAATTTTGAATATCTTTCTCCAATTTTCTTTATTTCTAATGTCAATCACCGGACAATGACCTATCGTACAGTATTCACAAAGTGGATACATTATATAAATATTCTGTCAAATATATCACACATTGATTACATATATTGATACCACTTTGTTTATTGACTTGTATTAAACAAGAACACATTACTTTAATAGTATTGACCACATAACTAGTAGGAGAGATTATGTCGGCATTATTGACTTAATTAATAATTATGTATAGCGTCACTTCAACAAACTATCAAAATAAAATCAGGTTTCGATCGCGTTAAGACTAATTTGTTTATTCTATGAGAATTCATCACTAGAAGAAGATTATAATCTTAAGAGGACCATTAGCAAACTTGTGGAGAAATATCAATAATGAATGTTTAGGATTCTTCGCAACGTTTTATACTATGATCAAAACGAGATCAAAATGATATCGCATTAATTTGGATTAAAATGCAGAAACTTATATATATACCTACCTGTATACCTATTTGCTATATCATACTAGATTTGTGATACTATATCTTTACCTTGCGAAAAAGCTAATATTTAGTACCTATCTAACTGTATACCTACTGGCATTTTGGTTATTTCATTCATAAATAAAGCCATGCCACTGAGATGTGTATATCGAATTCGTCTCCCGTAAACAACGTAAAAAGTAGACTTTTTCCTTTGAGACAGTGTTTTTCTGCTGATTATGAGTACTAAAAAATAATTCTGCCTATGTTATTGGTATTTGATTTTTGAATTACGATAAAAGTTAATATCGACCTCTCGAAAGTTAAGACTAGTCTATTAACATGGACATAAAAGTAAATTTTATATGATGTGTTAAATTAGCAATGGTTAATAATTTTAGAAAAAGAATTCGTCAAAAGGGTATCAAAAAATTGTATCTTATAATAATTTATACTAAAACACTGGCAAAGTTTAAGTTTTTGTTCTTTGTTATTTTTTCTATTGCTCATCATTTCTTAAACATAATAGCAGATGATAGTAATATAATTCAAATTAAATTATTGCAATCATTTACATTGACGGTTACTGAATCAAATAACAATCTATACAGCGCATGTGTCAATATTATAATTGATATAATATTATTTATTAAGACAACAACGTTTAGATTAATGTTACAAATTATATAGTGTAGCGAATGGTTATTATTTTCAACTTGTCAAACCTGCTTTTGTACAGCTCTATTTTACAGATTATTTATTTAAGACAGCTAACAAAAATTTACACTACAACATTATCTAAAATCATTTGCATAACACTATCTCGTACTTAAGATGGAATCAGCTATGTGACTCACACAAATATTTTTGATAGTAAAATCAATCAATATCGTGTTATTTGTTTTGACAATAACGAATGTTTTGTATCTTAATCGTAATACAACGTCAATAATACTTCTGAATTTATGAACTAAGTAGGTATGGTATAAAATATTTAATATTATTTGTATCGTATCTAATACCCTTATACTTACTTTTAGAAATGAATAGAAAAAAATTAAAATTATTTTTATTTACGTGGATAAAATTCTCAAGGACAACGCATGTTGTGTGAGAGAAAACGGCGTACGTGTATGAGAAATTGTATGAATGTGGAGGAAGCGAAAGAATTATGTAGGGAAAGATGTGGGTGCATACATGGTGTTCCATATCCTCTGTCTACCACACACGGAATGCGGCGAGAGAGTATATAAATATATATTACTAGCTGGCCCGGCGAACTTCGTACCGCCTAAGAATCAATGAACGATTTCATACATACATCTTCTTCCCCTTGTCCTAGTTCGGTCGGGGACCCATTGCCCCTAAGTATCTCCTCCAGAGATAACTGTCCACCGCTGCTTCCAGGACCTCTGGCCACTCCAAACGTAGCCTTTCAACACATGTTCGACACCTGCCCTATCTTCTGCCCTCTCCCACTGACTTTATGAATGATTAATATTATTAATCTCTTTACAAACTCCCGTAATTGGATCTATCGATACAAAAATATTAGTCGAATAATTCGGTTGTTACATGGCAATAGGTTGTATCTCGCATTTTTTGCGTTTTCAAGTTTGTTCCATAAAATGCTCAAAATAGTGTAATATTTGATGTGGCAAAAGGATATGTCTCTTTATAGTCAGAATAAAGAGAGAAAAGACGTCACTTATTGACATGTAGAAAGATTGTTTTCTTCAACATGGCAAAAAAACTCAAATATTTTTAAACTGCAAGAAATTATTTAGTGAATGTTACATACATCTTGTAGAAGAAATTATTAAGAGAATGTTACATCTATCTTGTAGGAATAATAATTACCTTCATTTTGATATATAATGCTCGAAATTTGGCTGAAATATCTGTTTTGCAAACTTTGTTTTTGCTCTCCTGTAAAATTATGTTTTAGTGAGATACAACCTATTGCCATGTAACTACCGAATTATAGTAAACA
Source organism: Athripsodes cinereus (assembly GCA_947579605.1). Taxonomy (NCBI): domain Eukaryota; kingdom Metazoa; phylum Arthropoda; class Insecta; order Trichoptera; family Leptoceridae; genus Athripsodes; species Athripsodes cinereus. The sequence goes on from OX388310.1 coordinate 16,903,074, forward strand.
AATATTAGTACACATTTCGTTCATATTAGTTATAGTAATTTGGTTCTTAATATAGCAGAACCTACGGATTATTTTAGCACAATGCAACAGGCGACGTGGGGGCGCTAATAGCGTATGGACTCTCCATATTGTTTTTATTTTTGAAATTAAAAATGTATGGCGTAAATAATTTTCTTCATATTGTTTCTTCCCGTGAATTTGTAAGATGTTTTAATAGCCTATAGTTTAATCCGGGCGGAGAAGAATCCAACAAATCAGAGATCATTCAAATCGGTACAGCCATTCTTGAGTTATAAGTGTTGTAACACACACGTCTTCCTTTTATATATTAGATATTGTTATTCTGATTGACGCATTAATATAGAAACAAAATTGATCCAAAGAGGCAAACACGAAGATGTATACAACAAGAACCGTATGAAGATAAAAAATTGTTATTAAATAAAAATAATAAAACTTCGCTAGAAACGAATATTTAATAAACAGTTTAATCACATCTGTAATAGTCACCATTTCTACTGCAGGAATCATCAAATTCAAATATTATAGAGAACCCAGAAAGTAAAAAAATAATTATTTCTTAAAAGTCCATTTCATAAGACTTATGTAGCTTAAACGGTGTAAAAAATGCATTTGAATGATGATGAACAAACTTACAACTGTGAAAATTTTCGCGGCTTGATTAATTAATTTGAAAGGAGCGGCCACAGACCCAGTTCAGGACCCCCGAGGTGACCAGAGCTGCTGCAATAACAAGTGATAGCGGAAGTGGCTCCAGCAGTGGATAATAACAATATACATAATATTACTTATACCTTACAACAATTCGTTCACTATAAGGCACACACAGAGGCGACACAGCACTTGTAACAAATATATTTCAATAATTACTACTCATTCTTCAAAGACCCATTATCTCTGTGATATAAGAGAATCGATAGTCCAAACTGGATCATGCTTTTGAGAACATTTGATGAAAGGTGACTAAAAAATAACACTATTTTTGCCCAGGAGGCTTTCGACTGATCAGACGATTGTTTGTTATAATACTATACTTATACTTTTCCATCACAGCATATTTCACAAGTGGGGTAGCAGCAGACCAGCTGCACGTAATGCAAACTATCCTCTCTGTGCCAAGAAAACGTTAAGACATCCAGGATAGATGACAAACCTTGTCGTTGAATTCCTGATATAAAATGTCTTTTTCGATCACACGCCATTAACAAGACATTCAAAAACGGAAAAGAGTCGGTGACTTATTTTTTGTCTGGTGTTTCACGACTTTTTCTAATAAAACATTATATCATTCAATCTATTGTTCCTATTCATTTTTTCAAGATCAACGATGAATGACGAAAAAAATAGATGAATTAGAAATCATGAAAGTGCGCAGTCTCTAATATATTTCAATAATATTCCATAACTCATATTCATATGCTGAATATTAGGTTCTATTCGTGTGTAGACTTTTTCGAGCTTTGAACATCGTTAAACTTTAAAATTGTGAGATTATTGAAACGGTCCTGTTCATTGATCTCGACTGTACCGTGAGAACATCTCGCAACAGGTAATTCTATATACACAGAAACCTACCCACTCCTACTGCCCATAAACCATCCAAAGATAATAATATAATATCTACCTATATATTATAATATGTAATACATATTATTATTATTTATTATTACACTATACCTCTGTCTCTTATAGTATTCTACGGACACGGATTTAATGTAGGTTTATGAATATTGCGTGATATATACCTACCTACATTTCCGCGGAGACCCCGGTAAAGATAAAATCTTTCTAGTTTTCTGTAAGTTTTGAGTGTGTTGTAAGAACCTCACATATAGATGATTGACATTTACAATTCAGCGATGGGGTGTGCGATCTATCTTGAATACTAGTTTATAATGTTTTTTTTCCACGAAGAGGACAATATCCATGTGCATTGTGTGCAGTTCGTCCATTGGTTACCATATCAGAGACTTTCAGTGGGTTGTACCACGGCGAATGAAATGAGATGCATAATAATTATGTCTCAAGAATCGTTTTGTAGTTCGTTGGTTACTCCGCAAATGAGAGATGACGTGATGGTATAGATAGGAGATAGATTTTCATTATTATTATTATTATATATTTTTATTGAACAATTTGGGACATACCTACCGTCTACCGTGATGGTATAATGATAATACTACTATTATACGCTACTATTAGCTTTAAATATACCTACCTACCTACCATGCAAATTGTAATTTTGTCCGAAAGGTGCTTTTTCTAGATATTCAAAAAGAGTTAGGTACTTAGATTTGTGGGTATATTCCTACCTACGTTCTTTGACTTGTTTGCTCTTATACTATTATCGTTCATTATAGGGTTGAGGAAAATACATACAAAAAATATTATGCAAAACGCAATATGAGAAAACTATAGATAAATATCTCAAAAAAATATCTAATAAAATATAGGAAAATGAAGTTTATTATCACATAAAATAATTACTTAGCTAACACTCATCTCTCCACTGCTTGTAAGAAAAATATTTTTTTGGGTTTCGAGCAACGAATCCACCTCTTTGCGAAAGGCAGATTATCCTCAAACATTATGTACAATATATTTTACATCTTCGATTCAATTATAAGGGATAGCATCCGTCGTAGAGAACGGCAGGTATATTCATTGCATCTAGTGAATCCATTAGTTACTCCACTGTGAGAATTGTTGTAATGCGTTTTGGAAACAAATAGTTCAATTAAGAACGTTAATTATTAATTTAGTTATTCTTCACTGAACCTGAGAACAATTACTGAAAAGATAATTAATATGAGTAACTTTGACGTTTCTACACTAAACTTCTTGGAACAAATGATACGAAGATTCCTAAATCTCTGCCAAATTTCGGCTGTTAGACAACGATTGTGTTTGAGTTTTATAATTTATGATTACGTTACCAGTTTTATAGTATTAGATGTCCTCCTTAGAAAAAAGTTTAAAGAAAAGAAAGATACGAAGAGGGACATGAAACGGATGCAATGCTGTAAGATAAATATTACGAGTATAACAGGCACGCTCACTCTGTTAATGTATTATTTATTTTTTTCAATTTCTTTTATAATGTTGTAATATACTCATTTATATTTATTTATGTCATTCTTTACTATATTCTGACAGTAATTATAAAATGTAAACGCAAACTTAATGAGAAGTACATAGTTAAATGTTTATTATTTTAAATTATTGTGGTAGGTATATAGAAGAATTTTATTTACTTATTCTACTTGTATTTTTAAATCAGATTCTCAGTGTCCTAACAAGTCGAAAGACGTCTCTCCCGTAAATAAATCGAATCGTAGAATAACGCATTTGTTTTATTTATTTCGCTATTTTTATTATACGTTCGAACTTAGTGCCTTGGTAATAACTTAATGAGAAGTAAAAGTTTGCGTACAGATCCCCATGATACATTAAAATATCAGCTAATAAAACAATTACCAGTATAATTATGATACGAATCCACACATAAATATTTGAGTCGGTTCGTATGTGCGTATGTCCTTTATGGACTCTGAAATAAGGAAAGACAGAAGTAAAATAATACACTCTATACGAGGTCTCATCTCCTGGGCACGTTCAAGGCTAAAAACATTTAAAATATCTTATGTATTGATAAAGAAATTATAATAATAAAATTTGTATGGAAAAATCTATGAAAGTTTTTGTAAGTAGCAATATTCATGGTCGAACATTTTTCAGTGTACTGAATTAATTTCACAATGGATGTGATGCGAAATACATCAGTACTGAAACTAAACATTTGGGGATTATTTTGGTTATAAATTGTTGTGTTTGATTATGATAAAAACTCCTGAATTATGCAAGTTAAAATTGCATATTTTTGACATCTTGGGCTAATTTCATAATGGCCGACATGAATGACATAGAATCCAATACATTAATATTTTGGTTGGTACATCAGTTCATTAGTTTGTTTGTTTTTTGACTTTTATGTCCTCTGTACGATATGTATCATCCAGTAGGCGAGCTGAAAACATTTAATATGTATACTTTTATAAAGATTTAATTTATAAATGATGATGTATCAACGATCTTTTGTCGATGTTTGGTAAACTTGAAAATCACTAAAAATCTCATATATCTACGACCATGCTATTAATATGTGTTCTTATTTTATTGTTGATATTCAGTTTCTTTTTATTTCAAAATATGGTTACCAATAATATCAAAAACACAGAACTAATTCAATGATGCTTCAATGTTCTTTTGTCAAAGTAAGGTAAACATCAAAATAAAATAAAAAAACTCATATCTACAACAATACTATTTATATGTGTTCTTATTTTATTGAAGGATATTCTGAGTTTCTTTTAATTTCTAAATAAAGTTATCTGTTATAACAATCACAGAAAAGGGTGTGAGATGCATCATTCTTAATTATCTCATAATATAATGTCATCATATAATATAACTATACCAAGCCATAGATAACATTTCTAAAACTTGCATTTAACATAATGGTAGTTAGGCACTTTTGTAAAGGATATCATTTCAATATTATGCTTGCATCAATCTGTTTCATTAGAAGTATTTCATTTATTCAAAACATGCATCTAAAAACATAAGATTTTCAAAATTTAGATATTAAGATACTGTCTATTGATAAAGATAATTGCTAGAATTGCATACCAACTTTATAATTCTGTTTTATGACTCACTCTGAAAAGAAATTTGTGGCTCTAAAGCATTATTTGCGTTACATCTATTTTTTAGGAATATAATTACATTTCAAATAAAGAATAATGTCCGCGATTTGTACTTTCGTATAGTAAAATTATTATTGTATGGTTTGCAGTAATTTTAAATTTCATGAAAGTATTCTAAATTCAAAATAATTATAGAATTTCTAACACTAAACGTAAACAATTCAAAACTGACAAAAGTGTCAAAATCAGGGTTGCCAGATTGTGTGACCAAAATTACCTGCATTTTGCCAAGAAAATACCGCACAATGGGACCTTACACATGGGAAAAATATAATTTTTACTCCAACATGATTATTATTAGATCACTTATATTGCGCTGTTTTTGTAATGAAATCACCTCAAGAGCGCATTTACAATATTATTTGTCACTTTAATTTATTTTTATTACTCTTAAAATACAAATCATGTAAACTATTTTTATTGTCACAAATTTTAGGTATTAGATTTAATTTTATTAAAATTTATCACTTAATTTTAAGAAACAAACACAAAAAACAAAACTATCAAATAAAAAAAACACTTTATTTTGGTCGGAAAATAAAAATAAATAAAAACTTAATCGATAAACTATTATATTTGATTAAAAAATTGGAGAAGTTATGGGTTCAGTCAGCTACAAGAGCGCCATCTACCCAAAAATGATATAAATCATACTGTTCACAATTCTGTTTCATATTTCAATTTCTACCCCCCCCCATCGCTAAATTTTCGAAATAGTATAGGAATAAATATCGTCAGTTTTCTAAAGGGTCGTTCACATTTGTTCACTTTCAGTGATCACTCCGGATGAACCTCCAAGATAAAAAGGTGTGAACGGGCGTTTCATCAATAATGATCACTAGCGATGACGGATGAAAGCGATAACAGCCCGTCATAATTTCGATGAAAGGACCTTTCACTGAAACGACCATAAACAAATTTTATCTTATTTTTTGTTTTATTCTCTATGAATTTGTATAGAATGTCAGAATCATATACAAAATTATTATGCAGTCGAGAACTATATTGATTTGTTTTAAGGGCTTTTTTTCATTTTTTTATTTATTTAATTATATTTTTGTACGAAAATATGTCAAAATACAACATGACTGAGAGTGTTGACATGGCAGTGAGAGAATAGGATGAACAAATAGACCATTAAAGGATGACGTCACAGAAAAATCCGTGAGGGGCATCAGGCATCCCAACACAACACATTCACAGTGTTTACGGTGTAATATTAGGTGGGACGCCTAAAGAATAGATACCTAATAATCAAAAAAAACTGTCAGTGTCGATTTTGTTATAATTTTGTTGTCTGACTTTCTTTTTTTTCTCTTATGGCATAACATCCTACAAGTATGATTTGCGCAATTTGATTGTTTGCCCCCCACGCAAAAGCAAATCCATAGACAAGACCACGTGACCTTTAATGGTCTATGTGAACAGACGTGTTCACTTTCGATGAACAGGTTTGACCCTGACACTCTGAATGATCATCCAGTGTGAAGCAATGTGAATGCTACTTTAGAATAATTATTTTCTCACCATTCCCTTTTTCACAATGCAACAGGTATTATTGTACCGATTATAAAACACAAATTAGTTACACTGGCAACACTGTCCGATCTGTCAATTGTATGGCGTTTGGCGATCCGGTAAATTTTGTGACTTTGTTTTGATTTTAAAAGACTTTAAAAATATAAAACTGAATAAAACAATACGTAGTGTATCTAAAAAAAATGTTTTCAAGAAATATTCCCAGTGTTAAGCGGAGTTTGAAGCTCAAAAACTACGCTGGTACATTAACAATGTTTTCCAAAAAACATTGATTTGACTGGTAAGCACTGTCTTAATATTTTAAATTGTATTTTTTTTATGTTTGACGACTCTTAATTGTATTTCTATTACAAGATTACTATTCAATTCTGTGCCTTCTTAAAATATATTTAATGTAATGAATTTATTTAAAAAGGCAAATTATTTTACCGAATATTAGAATAAGCTAAATAAAAAGCTGAAGTGAATGTCTCAGATGCTTAATAATAATGCATCATTAAATGATTGTGTATGAAATGTCTCGATGACTCACTTATATGACAATCCCGTGTTTCTAGGAAGTTAAATTACTGTATTGCTGATGAATTTCAATGTTCTTTTCTTTCAGGATTATCTGTGAGTTCTATAAGAAGAATTATAAAAGAAAACATAGGGAAGGCCGTCCAGGATGATTTTGATATCTACTCCATTCGCCAAAAAGTGCATTTGTATTACACTTCTTCTTCTTCTTCATGTGTCTTGCCGGGTCCCCCCGACGTTGACGACCATTTGAGAGAAAGCTTCCCTGTCCTGGGCGGCGCGAAACAGCTCCTCCACGGTTCTGACACCGGTACACTGTCGAATTTTACACTACATATTTCTTATATTTATTTTACTGTTTTTATTAAATAGTTTTATATTATAATTACGAGTCTGTTTTATTTTCCCTTTAATGTAAAATATTACAGTTAACAGCATATTTTCATGGATGTGTAATTGTGAGGATATCCTTAGTTAGATGATGTCTATCATTATGCAGCCATTTAACCAGTATATGCTTCTGAAGGTGAAAATGCTAAGTATTTATTAAATGATTTTATCATGTAAAAGAAGTCCAAAGTCATGGTCTTTGAAAGAGGAAGTGAGAGAACAGTATGACAGGTAATGATTGACAACGAAGTGTTAGAGCAAGTTGACGAATGTGTGTACTTGGATAGTTTGTTCACGAGAGATGGGAAGTGTGAAAGCGATTGAAAGGAGAAAAGTTGCTGGCAATAAGGTAAATGGTGCAATCCGACCAATAATTGCAAATAGGAACATATCTACCACAGCTAAATGGTTAGTGCACTCTGCTATCTTAGTGCCAACACTCATGTATGCAAGTGAGACGTGGACATGTTTAGAGAAGGATGAAAGTGGTAGAAATGAGATCGTTGAGAAGGATGTGTGGTAAAGGTCTGAGAGATTGTGTGTGTAACAGTTATTTACGAAAGGAATGTGGAATGAAAGTTGGTGTGGTTACAGGGATGAATATAAATATGTTACAATGGTTTGGGCATGTGGAAAGAATGAATGAGGACAAAATGACAAAGAAGATATATTTGGCTGAGAGGAATGGTGCTCGGAGACGTGGACGTCCGAGGTTCAAAAGCAAGATCATTTAAATCAAATCCTACAGGGCGGTCACGTGTTGAGCACATTGAACAGGAGAGCATGCATGAGGAATTGTATGACAGTGACGGAAGCGAAAGATGTATGCAAGGATAGAAGGAAAAAGCGCTCAATCCTTTTTGCCTACCTCGCGAGGGAAGTGGCGTGATGGTATATATGTATGTATGTAAAAAGTCCATTTACTTGGAGAGGTTCTAGCTTATTATTATTAGCTATAGGATTTTTTTTTGTCTGGAACTAAAAGAGTGAATAATAAAAAGAGTCAGCAACTAAATGTATGCACGGAAAGAGACTGATAGAAAGAGTGAGAATTGAAAGTGATGAATGTAATGTGAAAGTAGGTTCTCTTACAAGGTTTCGTTTTTACACAATCAATGTTTGAATAGGGCTACAATGTGAAAGATAACAGCGCCCTCGATTATTTGTCAACTATTTTTTGACAAACTGTATGTATTGTATATATGATTTTGGCACGCATAGAGCTGATTATTATTATGACATGTACTTTTTTTGCTGCTAAATAGATTTTAAGTTCAGTTTTTCAATAAGATTGTGTAGTTTTAACTCACATATTTGGATGAATATCTGTTTTTAAACCCGAGCGTTGCCGGGTTATAAAAGCTAGTTGATAATAAAATCGAAGCATTACATATCGGCAACGTATGCAAATTCAACCCAATGTAAGTTTGTGAATAATATTAATTTCTCACCAATTGCATTTCTATTAATTTTAATACTTAAGTGTATAAAACAGGTAAAATGTATTTATAATTATCCAAGGTATTTTTTTGATAAAAATGTAATGATTTTAGTTTTATATTACTAAATTTCTAAATAACTATAAATACTATCATGGCTTATCCCACAAGTAGGATAAGCCATGAGGATAAGGCAAGCAAACCAACCACATGTTATAAACAAGCAAGCTGTCCTCTCTGCGACAATAATGAAATATGACAGAGTGGTACCCATCGCTGAATGTAGAAAAAAACGTATTTTTTCTGACAACTTTTTGTAAAAAAATGTTTATGTTAACTTTTTGTTATATCTAACGGTTTTCAGTGATAAAACTTTATAGCCAGTTATCAACTCACCCTGCAATACTGCTCTCGGGAGCACGGGGAAGAAACTAGCCGCCTCCATTCAGAATTCATCCAGGTCCATTTTTTTCCACGACATTTCTAGCGCTTTGCTGTCATTGTTATAAGAACGATGTATTGTGAAAAAAAGTCGTCCGAATCACTAAAGCCCTTATGAACTGTGCCACTTTCTTTCAAACATTACTGGACATTCGCATTTGGCTCCTCTTGTTGAAAATTTAATTTTTTCGTGAATTTAAAGAAATTAACTTTTCCACAACGATCCAGAATTATTTAACTGGACTTTACGATGTTCATAAAATTTAACTCTTTGTGAAAATCGATCAGAAAATATGAATTTCAAATTACCACAGACAGCGGGTTTAGTATTGGGTAAGATATTAATGCGATGTCATTACTGGCCATAATAGTGAATCAAAACCCTTGTACACCAGCGCCGCTTTCATGGCAATAAGACTACTCTTCGGTAAACAATCAGTCGGCATCGTAAATACCTACAACACATCTCGGCACTAAAGAGATACCTTAACAAGAAATCGTTTAAAACAGGAGCATTATTTTTTATTTATTCATCGTGCTGCGCGGAGTTATGATGGACATAATATAATCAATATTTGAAATTTGCTGTTAAAATACTCCCATCAATATTTTTGTTATGGACATTTTTACGACGAACCCAAAAAAATATTGATCGTTTAATAATGAGATTTGCTGTTAACCTGTCTCTCATTCGATGAAAATCAAATAATATCAATATACACGTTACAGGTATTAACATAATAATTATCATATCATCACGACATTCCCCGCAAGTGGATTAACTTTACGTTATAAATTACGAGTTCGTCGGTAGCCTAGAGGTAGAGTCTCGGCCTTGTGAACAAGGGGTCCGGGGTTCGATCCCAGGTGCCGGCAAACTCCCCTTTCACGACACAAGCTTTTAGCTTACTGTGAAAGGTGTATAAGGTTGTATTTGGGTTTATAACATAAACCCAGATATATCTATAAAAAAAAAAGAGACCAATTTAATATCTCAAAAATATATTAAAAATTACTGAATTACTGAAAAAATTATTAAGATACTGTTCACAGTATCTTTTCTGTTCACAATATTCTGTTCACAGTATTCGACGACCGGTGTGGCACGGAGGCTATATGCACTTGCCTTTGAATCACGAGGTCCCGGGTTCGATTCCCGGCCAGGGCAAAATGAAGAATGACCTTTTTCAAACTGTCCTGGGTCTGGGTGTTATATGTGTTCAGTACATTGTATATATGTATATCGTCGTGTTAGTACCTATAATACAAGATTCATATCTTAGTTTGGGTCTAGCTCGGTCTGTGTGAATTGTCTTTACATGTTATGTTAAAAAAATAAAGGATTAGTAGAAATATAAAAGTAATAGTTAATGCTGGTTAGCTTGCCTCATAGTTGATTTGAAGACAACAAATACCTTATGGCCTACATATCTATTACAGAACACTCATAAACTTTCAGAGATTGGGAAACCTATTTCTTGCCAGGGATTTCACGGATTAAAGCACATAGGTATAACTTAAGAATTTATTTTAGAATAAATTAACCAAAATCTGAGATTGAAACAGAGTTGCGGCACAATATCTCTCTATTTGTCAGAAACACTTGGAATAACATATAAACCATTAAAATAAAATTGCATTTCTTTTCATTAGGTAGCTATGTATGTTCCTCTTGCGAGATTGAAAATAAATCTTTTTTCTTTAATTTTTTTTGTGCGTATTGGGTGATCATAGCCATTTGTCACAAGAATATTGAAATAATACAATAAGGAAAATCTTCCCAGAGATAAAATTTTAATATTTCTTCAAATTAGAATTCAACCACTCCAACCAACACTGAGTGAGGTTACTGTTTATACAGGTATTTTTGAAGAATTTAGGTACTCCAGTACTGGGTATTTTCTGAAATTGTTATTTTAAAACTATGATGGGTATCATTAAATATCTGCAATTCTTATCCCGAATTTAAAATTTGGCGACTGGAGGGTAGAAATTTGATAAATCGTGATTTTTCTTAAACTGTTGTACCAAATTGTAGAATAATGAAAATTTTCCAATCGAAATCTTGAACAATATAAAAAAATCTAGTCCCGCAATTGCTTCTCAGTACAATTTGATGATAAAAAACGTCAACGTTTGAAACGCGAAACCTCTAAGCATTAATTAAAAAAATATGAATGTCCGTAAATTCTATACTCGAAATCAAGTCTAACTTACTATATTATGATATTATTATAAGTATGGAAACAGTGAAGACTAATTATTTTTTTTCTGTAGAAAGGAAAATGTAACCGAAGAAGTCTTCAATATAATTTGACTTAAATTATTATTGTTATGAAATAATTCTCTTTTGTGTTTTGTTAATTCTTGTTTTCCAACTGTGTTTATTTATTTATTTATTTATTCATTCACCAATGACACACTTCAGATAATACATGTAAGTTGAAACAATATACAAGAGACAAAATAATATAAACAATGTATTACCCTATTTAAAAGTGCGTACAATTTTCACTAATCACAATATTTTAAGCCCATAAGGTTGTCATCTATAATAAAATTTAATTTAATTTATAAAATAAGAATAAAACAGTAGTAATACAATAAACAACACTAAAAAATTAATAGTCATTACAAATCCACAATTAAAATTGAACAATTAAAAAAAAACTGAAAAACTATTCAATTAAAGAACAAATCAATAAAAAACCATTAAAAATTTAAAAAAAATTTAAAAAGTAAAAAGATTAAAAATTCAAAAGTAAAAAAACTAAAAAAATCCTTACACTAACAACCCTGACAAACAGCAAGAGAATGGAAAGGGGAAAATCATTGGGATAAGTGGAACACCATCAAATAAGTAGGCAGTCAATTATATACTGTTCAAAATCTGCAAAACAGATATTTTAAAGCCACGAGGATTGCTCGCAAACATGTCGACGTTGTGAATGAGATATTTGATTTGTGTATTATTTATTCTTGAACATGTAAAAGGCTCACGCCGTGGATTGTGAAATAAATAAATAAATAAATAAATAATCAGAGTGCTGTGTTATCTTGTTATCTCGTAGCTGGGTTATGGTTGATAATCAGTTTGTAGCAATGAAGATGAAGGCTACAATGAAAGATTCAACTTGTTACTCGTATTTTAATTAACTGATTTTTACCGGTCGTTTTTCAAATAAAGTCATCTTTGTTCCCTCACACGCTGTCAAACAGGATGTAACTCGATATGGAATCAGGATGAAAACTTAATATTATTGTGAACGCACGAAGGATAATTAAATTTTGAGTATTGCAGAATACGTACCTACCCTAATTATGTAAGCCTTAAGTACACGGATAAGACAAATAAGATAATCTTATTAAAATAATAACCGAGTAGGATAAGACTTTATTCAATGACGTACCATATATTAAAAGATGCGCAGGAAATAAATCATATAATACACGCCTATGTAGATACATACCTACCTTCATATTTTCACATTTAATCATTATCAATCTCTTTAAACTAACTTTGCATATCACTACAGCTTTCGGCCAATACGACGTTCAAAGAAACACAATATATTATTATTATTATTATTATTATTAGGTATATAGGAGAATGTAGGAATGCTTGAAAAGTGTTGTGCATGGAATAAGTTTAAATAAATTTGGATAGTTTGGATATGTAGAGCAAATGGATGACGAGGAGAGTTGATATTTCTGAAAGAGGGGATGTGAGAAAACGCGGACGTCCAAAAATTACGTAGCTTGATCATGTGGATCAAATTTTCCAAATTCGAGGTGCAAGAGTGATAAATTGTTTTATAGTACGAGAACTATGTAATAAATTATTAAATCATAAGAGCTTTTCGCATCCACAAGATTTAAATAATCGCTCGTTAAAGGTGGAATCCACCGAAACCGCGGTAACGAAAAGCTAATATAAAGATTTACTCTAAAACAATTCAATATGTGTAGTCACTCTAAAACAATTCAATATGTGTATATTTTCTGCCATTTGAAATACGTTTTGACATATAGTTATACGTAAGTTTTTATTGTTTTATAATTAAGAAAATTGCATTTATTTTTTTGGCACTTTCTTATATCCAGTATTGGGCAAAAAGGTTTTCAGTTTGAAATGCCGCGATTGCCGTCCTTCTTGAATAGCAACACGCTATCTTGTTGATGTCGTTGGCCAATATTCTATAGAACATGCCTATGCTTCCGCGTCTTCTTTTTGATCCCCAGTCCAAGACGATCTTTGTCCACCGAATATCTTTCGTATTCAATGATTTGTCTTACGATCTCTTGGGAAATCTTTAATTTTTTTCATAACTGCTACATGCCTTCACACTATTTCTTGGATTTCCGCTTCACATAGACAAGAACGAAGATTTGAATAAGTAGTTATGCCTATAAGCTTATAGGTTTATCTCTCCAAGAAGTAGATAGGTAGGTACTATCTGGATTTAATTTCAAACTACTGTAACTACCGTCACGACCTTTCACCTAACGTGTAGTATATAAGAGCAATTTTAATAACTCGCGTTGTATTGCCATCGATTTTACATTTCAAAAAAGAAGTGTTGCCAACTTCTTAATTAACTCACGCTATCGACGCCGTAACAACATTATAATAATTTATGAATACTTTCGTGTAAATGGTAATACCAGTAATGCACACAAATCGAATGAAGATATTAAATTGTATACAATATTTACTTATATTAAATTCAATCCAGTTCATTCAAAACTTTAAGTATCTTACGTTGCTATTTGAAAATTTTAGCTTGATCTTGATTCTGATTTTATTTTGTTTCTTTCTTTTTTCCTCGCATACATGTGAATTTATTAAGTAAGTAGTGAGCCCGTTAGGGTGAACACTTTTGTGACGGATTATAGGTATTGATATGTACATATTAGTAACAAATAAAAATATGATTTAAAGTTTTACTAGTTACTTTACCTAGGAAGTAATCAGTAAAACTAAGTCATATTTTTTATACGTTATTAATAGATATGGAGTAAATAAAATACTCTACATCGATATGTATTAGGTACCATTCTTTGCTTCAAATTTAAAGCTGTTGCAGCTTTTACAGTCAAAGAAATATAACAATGGATAAATTAATAGTATAATTGATGAGTCCATACACAATGGCACATGCCTAGGATATCAATTCTTCAGAAATATTTTCACTAGCTACACTATCATGTATTTGGAATGAAATTAATTAAGCCGCGGACGTCCGTGAAGTGCGTATCTTGACCACGTGGATTAAATTTTATTTATTTATTTATTATATTTATTTATTCTTTTTGCACATCATCATTACATAACAGTGTTAACAAAATAATATAAAATTTTAGAAACTAGGACGATGTGCAGTGGCGAGATTATCACTATAAAGTGATTTCTTCCATCTAACCACGAATTTTCAAAAATGAGCGCGTGTGAAGTGAAATAAATCAGCGTGCAGGTAAATGAGAAATGGATAAGAGTGTAGGACGTGACTAAAAAAATATTTATTAAATACTATAAGAATAGATCAATACGGCGTTCTGTTCTCTTCGTCAACCCTACCTGGGACAGGGTGTGAGCGTATAGTATAGTACCTAATGTAATTAGTCAATATACCTTTAGTTTCTTTACTCCGATAAATAGGTATACATTTTTGTTTTGGTTTCTTTTAATGCGTACCATAGCATGTTTTCGATTGAGCTATATAAGGTGGCTGTTTAAAAAAATGAAGATATTTTAGGTCTTAAATTCAGCGACAAGTTTTGCTACCCATCCAGAATGTCTTATTTTTTTCTTGGCACGGAGAGCACACCTTGCACGTTTATTATATGCAGCTGATATATTGGCTACTCCACTTGTTTTCGTGATGGTATTGTAGTAGTAATAGTAATTATTCGAATCTTTTTTATTTTATTTGTTTTTTTTTTCATTCTTCTTGCACATCATCATTCACATAACAAAATCAATAAATCAGTTTACATAAGAAAAAATCTGATGATATGCAGTGGCGAAATTATCACTATACAGTGATTTCTTCCGTCTAACCGCACGATATATATTTATATACTTAAACCTTTGGATAGTTTGAGAATTTCATTCGGTTCTTACTATAGTATGTTTACCACGCCTAAATTTATTTACATTTTAATTACTGTTTATATAAAGTAAGCAAATCATTATCGGCATATCGAAATGTTAATAACACTCATTACAGTGTTAATACAGGTACTGAATATCCAATTGGTACATTGTGGGTAATTACTAATTTTGTTCCCATGAGGAAACATCATCAGGAAAGGAGAAAATGTAGATTTTATTTGTATTAAATGGAGTATCATTAAAATAGTATTGCAAACTTATTTAATGAATGTAACTTTATGCGAATATGAAAAATGTTACCATATGACATAAAACATTGTACATGAGTTTGTACTTTAGAAGTAGGTATTTATTTAGTTTGTACATAAGAATTCAATCAATAATTTATGCTTTTAATTAATTATTTTTTTCATCCTTTTGTAATTTTCTCATGCTCTTCTCCTATTTTAACGAAAAATAAAATAAAAAGATACCTGTATAAGTGTATACCATCTTTATAAGCCTTCTTTATGTCTATATGAGCTTACTGCGTTCATTTCTTTCCAGCAATCTTAATAATAATACCTAATAGTAATAATACAAACAAACTTTATTCAGATGAAAACAAAAAAATTACGTTCCAATCAAATTTTATTTTTTAGTTCTCCAGACAGCACTTGCTGGTATGAGAAGAAATCAACTTAAGTTTTTTATTCTAGTAACTATTGGACACCAATTTATAGACACAGACTACACAAAATAAAAAAAAATCTAATTATCTACCACTGCACGCTTATCCAGGATTTTTTTTTTCATTTTTTGAATATTTTTTTCACGTGGGTGCTTTCTTGTAATATTATAGAGGCAGAACATTGAATTCCGATGCTGCAGTGTACTCTATCTGTTTGAGAATCATTAACTTAGATAACATAACATAACATACATAGACATTTCACACAGATCGAGCTAGTCCCAAACTAAGATGAATCTTGTATTATGGGTACTAACGCGACGATACACACATATACAATAATATAGTTTCTTTACGTAGTTTGATAATAAATTCTTGTGTAGGTATTTCTTTGTTGAAGTCTTCTTTACATCATCCGATCATATAGCCCAAGTCTTCCAATAGTGCCTGTTTTCGGTTGCCAATAATTCATTTATCCACGTTGAATTAGAAAACCTAGTGACATGTCCCACATTTCTATAATTACAAAACATTAAAGAACTCAAATTCATTTGGTGCTTCTAATTTCGTTTTCCTGACGAATTACCTGCAGGGTTGGCTGCTCCGATTCTCCACACTGAACTACACATGATCTACATATGGATAAGTCTCGTAGTCACAGAGACGAAAATCATATCTCTTGTGTACAGTTTTAAATGCAATGCTTTCCATATTGACATTCAAATATCGAGCTCAAAGTTGTTTTAGTATCGCACAATATCACCAACTACTGTATAGAAACGAGGTCGTATTATTTTGATTTATTTATAATGTCATAATTCATGATAAGATTTTCTGTTCATACTAAAGTTTTGTTAATCTGCTGCAAAAACGTAGTCATGTCGATCTTATCAAATTGATAAATATGAAATTTATCTATAAATCTCTCAATTAATATATTATAATCATGAGTGTTCATGTAGGTTAGGGTGTCCCTTATTTTTCAAAGTTTTAATTTTACAACGCATAGGCTCTTATTTTGTTCATTTGGTCCTAAAACACTCAAAAACCAATTTTTATCTTATTCGGAACAGTGCAACCCGTGCCGACTTGCACGGAAACATCTTCATACAAGTTACTTCTCAGGGGCGGTGAATACCCACTGTTATTGTCACTCAGTCTCGGTTTTTCTGGTAATTATCGCGATTTTTTTTATATTTCAAAGATGTCAGTAGAACTAAGAAGCAATATAAAAAGTATTTTCTTGGTTGATGAAGTAAATCAATAGATGACAGGTGCAAAATAACCGTCCAATCGTCAAGTTCTCACAGTTCTGTCATTCGACATACGCGGTATTAAGTTGAATGTTAGTGAAAGCAAAAATCTAGTCATTCACGTATGCATTACATTCTGGCAAAAGGCTACAATACCTAATAGAGCTGTTAATAATCGTGTTAAGAGGCCAGGGGATTTTTATTAGGTCTGGAAAGAGTTGCCAAAAAATAGCAAGAAGATTCAGGATTTTCATCGGCACCGTGAGGAGAATTTTTAATGAATTGTATCATTTATGCGATATTGTATTCGCCGATGCTCTCAAAAGACTAAAAATCAAAAAAGATAATAAATTATTGTAAAGGCAAAGAGAATTAAGACGTACAGGATGCTTAGCGGGTGTTGACAAAAAAAAATTGCTGAAATTGAAAAAAAGCAAGGCTGAAAAAACTAGCAGAAGAGAAAAAGAGATTAAAGCGTATGGTTTCAGAGAGCCTGTTGGCACCTGCTGCTTTACACAGCTTTGATACGTCTGAGAGAGCCTCTGGTATCCACATAATTTAAAAATCAGACCTACTGGCGCAATGCATTAGGCACGATGGATGACAAGAGCTATTTACTCTTCAAAAATATGTTTATTGCAGTCTCAGTTTAAAATGGGCGCTAAGGACAAAGAAACTTTACTAGATGTTTGTTTGTTTATTGTCGTAGTTCATGTAAAGTCCTTGCTTGAATGCTGTTTGGTGTTGAAAGCGCCGAATCAAGACTTGGGTTTTTTAAAAACATTAAGTGGTAACGAAAGAATTGACAAGCTGATTTACAAAGAGACTTAAAATAAATTCAGTCAACATTTTGTGATATTTGTCAAAAGAAATAACCGTCCTTTTAATTTTTATGATAAAATGAGCAAACCAAAGGGACCACTGTAGAAAATTTACAAAAAAAGAAAACTTTAGTGATTTCGGTAAGAGATATGAACAATCGAAGGAACAAATGTCTGGCTCTCTATATGTTAGGTAGTAGTGCTCAATTTATTTAATATGTTTTACCATGTTCTTTTAATGTATTCTACAAGTAGCCTTAATGTGTTTATAGGAAAAATTTTGAGTTATTTTGTATCCGTCAAGAGCAATGATTTATTTTGACAGCAATTTCCTTCAAGAAGGTGTATCTTCGTATAAAGAAATCGTGGCATTTGTGGGAGCTTAAAAAAAGATATCAAGCTAAAAAGCAGTAAATGACGCAGCTGAAAGAGCTGCTAAACTTATCCAAGGCTTTCATGGTTTGATAACCGCAGACGAAGAATAGAATCAGTTCTTATGACGTTGTGTGCATGAACATAGAAAAATTTACCTAGACTGTAAAAAAGAGATTTTTTAGAGGATATATCCAAATTAATTGTTGGTAATTTCGTAACTTTTTTTGATAATTATAAGAAAAACTCCATATAAATTTGTGTTTTCATCAATATTTAGCTAACATAGTGGTATTAAGTGAGGATCTACAGCTAAATTTATAAGACGCTTTAAGCAGCTTTTTTCTAAAACTTTGAAGCTCTGTCGGCACGGGTTCCAATCAACGTAGAAAGCTTAAATTCTGTATTTGGGTAAGTAGTAAGCTAATAAACATAATTAGAGGGTATGCGTTTCAATAACTGAAAAAAAAAATTTTTTGGCCAAATAAGGGACACCCTAATGTAGGTATAACCACCGGCGTTATTATACTCGCTTTATAGCAGACTTATAGTCATTTTACTCGGACAACATCGTCTTTTAATAATTAATTATCGATGATGTATTGCCTCATACCAACAGAATACTTATATTGATATGTTTAAGTTTATACTTCTAAATAAGTTTCTGCGATAAACAATATTTTACAAAAGTCATTCGAAGTATAGTTGAAACTAAAACAAGTAAACATTACACATTCTCCTTGTAATTGAACTAAAATTTAATCAATATTTTAAGGGAACTGTTTTGAAAAGTCATAATAAGAAGCTTCTTCGATAACGCAATATCATTTTGAAACAAAAGGTTTTTTTGTAAGGCAAAGAAAAAAATGTTCTAATTCGATAAGAAAATGGAGAAAAAATACCCACTAGTATTTTTAGAAAGATACCCACTAGTATTTTTAGAAAAATTTCCCACTAGTATTAAGTTGTTGTGCAATAGTTATCGCAGTCAACTTGAATCATCGAAATCCTGGATTCGATTCCCGGTTGGGTCACCGAGTTTCATTGGCAATATTCGCATCAAGGCTTTGGAGAAGCACTTTCTCAGCAAGAGTAAAACGTCCGTAAGAAAATACATAAGCAATAAGTCCGGCAGCTATGTATACTAATATCTTTGTATAGAAAAAATGTCATCGTTGAAAAAATGTTAAGAAAAGAAAATACTTTCTTTTGTGGCAAACAATAACATCTTACTTGCTTGCAAACAAGCAATGTATCACATACTTTACTTTATTAACTTACCTACTGTAAATGTTTTTTAGGTAGGTAGCTTGAATTGTACCTATTTATATATTTATTATCACCACACGATTGAGAAGTCGTATTTTTTTGCAAAAAAGTTGTTTCCCATCATCAATCTTCGTTGATTTTGTAAGAAGACAAAAGTAAAGTTTTTACTCAATATCGAGTAAAACTGGAAACTTGTTGCCATCAATAATGAGTAAATCAGGTGATAGATATTCCATCAGAGAATTTCAAGTGTCAGTCGAAGAAGTTAACGATATTTTGTCAACTTGAGGAAATTATTCTGATAATACTTAATGACTGACATTCGATTTTAATAGGGATCTTAATTTTATTACAAATGTAATACCTATACTTTTTCTCATAAATCTGCTTTCTAGAATACAACTTACATTTGATTTTACTTCAATAGTTGTACACAAAACTGAATACGTAAACATAGTGCTTCATATGACTTAGCATAAATTTTTTTATTTATTTTTGGTAAAGATGTTGCATTTTTTTCATGTTTTTCTCGGCAGCACATAGTAGAATGGAGTGTTTTTATCAACAACAAATTTTCACTGATTACGTTACCTGACCAAAAAAATTCCTAATACTCTGTGGCATTTGTCAGTAATTGTCATAGGAAAGGTGTATTGAAAGGAAGATAATCCAGGAGTGCCAATATTTTCCCGCTGTTAACCAAATATCCATTACTTATAGTCTAGGAATGTCATCAATCCGATGTTGTCTCCCACTCCAAGAATATAATGTAGTTCTGCTGTTAATAATAAAACCAATGTCACGCTGTGAGGTCATGCTGATAAACAAAATTAAACCTAAGTGTAAAGTGTATCGGCTACCTAAAGTAAGTAGTAATGATTCTAGTAATATCTCTCCTCAACCTCTGTGAAGAAGCTTGGGAAAAAATATTTTTCTATATAATGAGTACAGACAGTCCAATGATAAAAATGCTTACACGAAATAATAATGCGTTCTCAACGGGAGGCAATTAATTAAAATGTTTCTGATTTATTAAAAATATTAATATGTTGTAATTCTTTCAAGACTATACCTGATTGTATTTAAATTGCTACGTATTATTATTTCTCTTTTTCATTAGTGTTACAATAATTTCTTTGATTACTATTCATTGGTCTACAACAAAAGTGGAACTAGAAGTTGTTGGAAATAAAACATAATTTAGTGGAGGGAATAAATCTCGACTTATGATCAGCCTTTAAAGACTCATAGATTTTTCTTTGAATATTCTGAGAATATTTAATTAAATGTGAACCTATCTCTATTAATAAATAGAATTGAAAGGATGAAAATAATCTCACTGCTTGTTAAACAAACTATGAATGTGAGAAAAAATAATCAAATTTAATAAAAAAATATTCGAATCCAATTTTGTTAGTAAAGTATGACAAATAACTGAAATATAATTTGAAATTATATTATATTAAATATTAAATAAATAATAATTTGAAACTGATAAAAATAATTAGTAAACATTATATTATGTTTTGTATATTATTTAATATTATGTAGTAAAATATCAGTAGGTAGGTATTAATCACAAGGTATAATAAACCTGTCCAATATGTAAATTTAGTAAAATAGAGATGTCATAACTCTAGGTAGGTAGGTACCATACCAGAAAAAAGAACAACATCATCCATTGATATTCAAAACATTTGTGTGTAGTAATATTTTACGTTGATCTTACACCACATACGGGCACCGGCATTATCTGTTTAATCCTTCTTCGTATAAAAGAATAATTAAGACAAAATAATATTCAGTTAAAAATTCGGTATCTGCCTAACAAAATTTGTTTAACCATTTAATGGTCTATTCCAGTCCAATTAGAATGTAATAAATTGGTACAACCGTTATGCCATTTATTTTCCTATTGGATTCGAGTACGATCATCTAGTATGTTTCTTCATTTAAAAAAATTAATAATATTTTTTCTTGTAAACTAATGTGAAGTAATTATTATCTTTATCTAGCTACCTTTAAGCAAAAAATAACAAAAATAAATAATAACCAATTCAAGTAGGTACTTAAATCATAGCCAATATTTTGTGAATCACTAAAAATAAAATTAACTACTCAGTCTAGATTCTAACTACAATCTAGCTCGATCTTTCTAATTTCGTTCACAGAGGTATTGTTTTGTAATAATAATAAGTACATTATTTCTTAGCATTATACTTATTTTTTAACGGTTTGTGTAATAAAAAAATCTTCCCAAATTAACAATCTTTAAAATCACTGCAGATTGGTTTTAATATTCGTAGGTAATTACTATTGTATCACCGATGAATCACGTAGGTACTTAGGTACAATTTACAAATCGTAAGGTGTTATTGGATACACATTATTTTATTATTTTCATTTCGAATTGAAATGATTAATAAATTCAATAAGTAGCGAAGGGAACTATTCATTAACATCCTCTAAAACCTGTTTTATAATTATTTAACTTAAAACTTGTGTATGTAATTAATTGAACATGAATTTTTTTGGTGATAACTTGGTAGATGTTATTATTACTCACAACCAATAAGCATCTAACACATACTTTGTTGTCAGAACAACTACTATTTTCTATTATAAACTATTACATAGATTTATTTGGTATCGGCTTCGATTCTATGAAATAGTTATTAATTAGGAAGATATTAGTCATTGGATTTTAATCCCGCGATATTTATGGGATAATTAATTTAATTTAATTCACTGAATAAAATTTTCGCACAGAAATTAATGTAACAAATTAATTATGCAAAATTATTTAGACTAGATTTTATTCTAGCTGAGCGGTGAATTTATCGAGATTAAACATACCTATCTTTGTTGTTGAAACATAACTAGGATTTTATCTTTGGTAATCTATACTCACGTAAGAGAATCTCACTTCCTGTTACATAAGTACATTTTATAATAGATTTTAGTTCTTGCAAATGCTTTTATTTGATATATCTCTAGCAAAAGAATAGGCCTTCCACTTACATCTCGGTAAGTTTTCAAATTTCCTGTAAAAGGTGGGTTTTCGTAAAAATCACAAATAATCAATAAATTTAACATTTTTAATTCAGTTATGAGGTACCTATGCCATTCATCCTGAAAGTCTTATATTTTTATGGTATGACGAGAACAACTTGTGTATTCATTTCGTATGATCGATTCGCCAATGGGGAACACGCATGTGTGAGGAATATGAATAAATGTTATCAATTCATATTAATAAATATACGCTGATCACGAATATCCTAATAAGAAACGATAAAATAAAACTTTTCATTCATTATTTTCGTTTTAAAATTCCATATTTTCTGTTATTGAATTACCTAGTCCGGTGTGACGTCGCTAGGCGCTATTTTGTATTGCCACACATTTCACTCTTAGTACCTACTGTTTGTAGCGCCTGATATTGTCAAACACTGCTCCGCCACGAGTGAACCTTTTTGCGGCGAAGTGCGAAAATTGCTTTTTTAAATGGTGATAAAAACCTTAAAAATGCACATTTTTCTAATTAATCTGTACTATTTTGTGGGTTGAAATTTTTTTTTGTGAAAGTTCCCCATTGACTTGTAAGAGTTATCGTGATGATATAATAATTATTAGTAACTATATGTTGTGTTGTTTGTGTTTGCAGCTTTATTTGACTATTTTTATTCACTGTGTCGGTGTTTAGGTAGTACAACTCCATAGCGAAATAAATAAAGCAAATGTTTTATTCTACTATTTGTTTTATTTATTTGACTATTTTTAAATTTCCCCTAAATATTCAGTAATCTTGATTGATAATGACCTGATAAGTCAAAAGACGTCTCTCTCGGAAACAATAATCTATAGTAGAAAGAAACACTTGTTTCAATTACGTAATTCATACAATTTCTTATACACGCACGTTGATTTCCATAACTAAACACACGCTCGTCCTTGAGAATTTGATCCCGTGATCAAGCCACGTAGTTCTCCGCACACTCCTTCTATCAGACAAGTATATCCTCTTTGTCATTCCTCACTCTATGTCGCAACGTTTTACCAACCATTATTTGCAGCGATCACACAGTAGGTACATAATTATGCGTTGATAAATATTACATATCTATGTATAATACGATATTTTATATAATTAGCGCCACATCTCCTTTTTTTCGCGATATAATATACCTCCTTAAATTAAAATATTGCTAAAGGGTTAGAATAATATGCCACACCTGGTAATCACTCATAAACTAAACTAATCAAGACGAAGGAGTGAATAATCAACTTAATGAAATAGAAACACCCAAATCAAATTAGCAGATTATTATTCATTTCAAATATTCACCTAATATGTTCTTGATGTGTGAAAATTTGGAAACTTGATGTACCTATTTTATTTTATTTCAAAACAATTTTATACTTACTTGATAAGTGTATGGTAATTTACTTTACCTATTTATAAAGGACGCTTATAATTTATAGTTTAGTTTTGAGCTAAGAGAAAATACCTAAATACAATTTCATTGATTTTATCGACAACAGCTTTGAAACACTTTCATTTAAATTATATTATAAAATTAATAATATTTATTATTGTTTTAGTGAAGTTATTTAGTTTTACCATCGCACGACTGGTTTCGCGGTTTTCGAGTTCGCATCATCAGGTAGGTATACTTGTTATAGTCAACAGTAACACTAAACAAAAATAAATTTTACTATTCTTTTATGTAATAACCAGAACACACATTGTGTCATATTAATTATTAATTCACTTGCTAATGTAATTGATAAAAATGTTGAACATAAGATACAAAATTCACGTATCTACTAAGGTTAGGTTAGTATTAATACTGATCTGAAATATTGTTAAGCTAAACAGATGAAATGAAAAAACTTGTAAGTTTACATTTTCTATCTGATGAGAATTTGACAGAATGCTATAAATTAAAATTGACCTTAGTTCAAATACTCCAAACTTCACACGCGTTCTTTATATTTTCATCCACCGTAACACGCAATTCTAATGTTTCTAATAATTAGTAATCCAGTTTTGACACTAGACATAGTTTATAGTCCAACCTTTTGATTTTATATACCGTACCAATTAAATGTTGGTAATCCTTTTCAATTATTTGTTCAATCACGCCCACTATAAATAAAATCTATTGCCCTGAAGATATTTGGGAGCCGCATTTTGAAACAATTATCTAAAATGAATTTTTGAAGTTGATATTTATTTTATTCTTGTGCAAATTTTGATTCGGTAAATTTTGAATACAAACAGGTATATTTTTTTATTCATACTTCTATATCTATTTTATTGAAAACGTATTGGTTTCCAACAGGAGAACAAGATTATAAATTGAATGTTATTCGAATACTGTAGTATGCATCTATTTTCTTATTAGAATATTCGTAATAGGTATGTTACAATCTATTTTACCTAATTGAAAGTAAGATGATGTCTTATAAATCTCTGCCTTTTACAACAAAAATTGCTGCTGTACCTTTGGTGGATCTCGGCTTCCCACAAAATTTATTCACCTCACTCTTTTTTCAGATCACAACCGTTGCTGTATGCTCTGCTGTAACCTCGTCCATCTACCGCAGCTTCGTCTTTCCTATTTGCCTTTGATCTGCCTTTTACAGAATATTTTTAATAGTAAAATTGTATTCCCATAATATATTATGATTCCGAAGAGGCAGTTCCTATATGCAATAACCCTACTATATAATAAATAGGTACATTATAAGATCAATGAGTATTATGTTATCGTTTATATCGTACCTAAATGATGAATAATAATAGTAGAGGTTGCTACTTGTAAATAATAATATTATATCTGTATACGCCGGAGCGAAACTACAATATCTCAATGGACACCATTTTCCAGTGTTGTTTTACTTTAACAAAAATTTGACATATTTTTTTATTTATGGATATTTCAAAATATAACTCATTCTCAATACAGATGAATATTTCATTTAAATATAACAAGGACTATAATACTATATTTATATTATATGTCACTTTGGCCGAAATTCGACATGGTGTAGTTTCGCTCCCACGTAGGTACATTATGTAGGTATATAGGTAGGTATTGAATAAAAACTCCAACATAGACTTAGTGGCCATTCGAAGGCCTGTCGATGCCAATACATAACACAAATAGCACCACCATCGTGAAATGAAGCGTCGCTTGCTTCATGCCGTAAGTAACCTCAGGCGGTGATGCGAAGGCTAATTTATACCAATAAAAGCCTGTCAATCATGAGAGGAAATGATCCCAGTAAAAGCATTACTCAATCTATACTTATTTTTGTGTGGGTGTTTGTTTCAAGAGTCATAATATTTATTTATTTGTGACTAGTTGTAGGTAGGTATGTATATTATAAATATGAAAATTTTGCTTTCCATTTATGTCTTGATAAGAATAACACATTTTTGCAGTGAAATTGTAAATGAGACAACAATTATTAAAACGCGTATAATGTCTATTATTATTGCACATAGTGCGGTTGTAAGAATTCTCCACCAGAGATAGCACCCGAGTTGTTTTCGGGTGTCAACATCACTCTTAGCTAATTGGTATCATGTTCAATTCAGTGAAGAGGTATACTAGAATGCATTCTAAATGTCTTATTTTTATGACGCATTATGCATCTTCTCTTTAGTTATTTACATACACAGAATCCACCACAGGCTAACCCATCTGTGGGAGTCACCGTGATAGAATAAATTAATACTACAATTTTAAATTTATATTTCAAATAAGATAATCGAATATGGGTCATCGAATTATGAAGAGAAAAAATACCAATTAAAATAGTTAGCTGAATCAAAACTTAAACCTCACCCAGGTCATCAGTGACACCCTTAGATATAATTATGTACCTTTCGCTACCCCTATTTATAAGGGTACCTACGTTTATAAATTTTATATAAAAGATTTTTCTGGCACCCTAAATACGAAACAGGTATTCGTTATAAAAATATATTACAATATGTATATGTATTGGTAGGTATATAACTAACGCTGTATAGTTTTATACCTAGCCACGTACAATAAAAATATTTTTTTAGGTAGGCACCTAAATTACACCGGCAAATCTCAGCATAACACGCGTATAGTGCATTTGATAGTAGGAGAGTTTTACTTGAGGCATTGTTCTGTATAATTTCATATTATGATTTTTTTTCGTTTATAATTGAAATACCCGCCACATTTTTTACTAACCTAATATTGATGAACAAACAGCCCTAGTTTGATTAGCCTCCAAAACAATATCTCTCTTAGCCTATTTTGAGCAATGAATTCCCAGTCGTCTTTAGCATTTAACTACTCTAGATCTCGGTTGATGTTATCCAATAAATTCGGGTCTGACGATGTGGTCAACCCGTGCCATCAAAACCCATCTTTTGGAATCTGATATCACTTTTAAATGAAAAGTTAGTTTGTTATGGAGCCAATCTATTCATTACTTTCAAGTCTCCAAGTTCCTTTTGCAATATCCGATCGTAGACCTTATATTACAGAAGTTCATAGACAGGTGAACAATGCAAGTTTTTTCAATTGCAAGAAAGACTATTGTTTTCAATCACATTGTCGTAGAAAATAAATCTTTAAAATTTATCGAATTTTTGATAATGAAGTTCATCCCACAAGTGGGGTAGCCAGCAGATCGGCTGCATGTGACAAACATGCAAGCTGTCTGCTCCGTAAAACAAAGAATTGAGCCATTCAAGATGGGTGGCAAACCTCATCGCTGAATTTAAGATGTAAGGTGTCTTTATTTCTTCGAATACCTGCCTTTTACAAAACACTCAGAAACTTACGGAAAAGAGTGGAAGACCAATTCTTTGCCGGGTATCATACAGGTCAAATAACATGTTACTTAGAAACGAACTATACAAGACTTGCAGCATGAATGGAATCACTTCACGTGCCTGTGTGTGTGTATGTGAGTGTATGTATATTATAAAAAATGAGCAGATGTGAATTCAGGTTTTATCACTAAATTGGTAATTTATATTTTTTAAGTAATTTTTCTTACGTAGGTATTTGCACGCTATTAATTAAAGAATTATTATTATTTTAAATATACCTACTCGTATGTAGGTACATATTATTGTATACCGGAAAAATATATTCCTGATTTTTTTTTTAAAGAAAACATTTCATTGATGTTATCCATTCATCATCATCATCATCGCCCTCAACGCTCCTCTCGGGAGCACAGGGCAGAAACCAGCCTCCTCCATTCAGAGCGTCTCTGTGCCAATTGCGTCACCTCTTCCCACGACATTCCTTGCGCTCTGATATCGTTGTCATAGGAACGGTGTATTGTGAAAGAGGGACGCCCGGGCCGACGGAACCCCTGCGGACGGAAAAACAGTGCTCTTTTTGGCCAACTATCATTGGGCATTCTCAAAACATGTCCCAGCCAGGACCATCGTCTCTCTTGTATTACGAAGATTACAGGTCTCTGCTGGGTGCGCCGGCGCACAGCATCATTTGTAACATGTTCATACCATCTGACATCCAAAATCCTTCTAAGACACTTGTTTTCAAAGCTTAGTATCTTCCGCTCTTGAGCCTTGGTTAAGTGCCAAGACTCG
The DNA here is from genome assembly GCA_947579605.1 of Athripsodes cinereus. NCBI lineage: Eukaryota > Metazoa > Arthropoda > Insecta > Trichoptera > Leptoceridae > Athripsodes > Athripsodes cinereus. The sequence goes on from OX388310.1 coordinate 16,931,312, forward strand.
CAGCCATATAGAAGGATTGGGATGATGCACGCATTGAACAAGCGACATTTTGTCCTGATGCTGAGTCCAGACGCCTTCCAAACTTTGTTCATGTTGTTGAAAGCCCCGCTAGCTGCTCCTATGCGGATTGGTAATTCCGACCGGAGATCACCCTCTGGCGTTATGGTTGCTCCCAGGTACCTGAATTTACTAACCTGAGATATTTGGGAATTGCCAACCATTAGTGGGGTGTGAGTACTCGTGCATGTACTATTACATATGTACTCCGTTTTACCAGCGTTGATACGAAGGCCAAGGCGCAAGGAATTTTCATAAAGAGCATTAGCGTTGCACTGTAATCCGTCCACAGATGTATCAAAAAGGGCTAGATCATCCGCATATTCAAGATCGTGCAGCACTCCCACAGACGTCTCACTGTTTTCACGCTGTGATAAAGGCACACCGCCAGGGCCCAGAATAGATTTTCTGAGCAGGTAGTCCATAATTATGGCAAAGATAAAAGGTGCCAATATACAGCCCTGCCGGACTCCAGTGGTGATCCTGAAGGTGTCAGTTGGACCACTTGATGTTCTGACAGAACATTCAGAGTCCATATGCAGGGCTTTGATCATGGTTACCACCTTGGGCGGGATGCCATACGCGGCCAGTATTTTCCATATGGTTGGTCTGTGGGGGCTGTCAAAAGCTTTTTCGTAGTCAATGAAGCAACATGCAAGCGGTGAGTTGAACTCTTGCGACTGTTGGAGTACACATCTGGCACAAAAAATTGCGTCCGAACAGGACTTGCCAGGTACAAACCCGCATTGTTGCTTTCTCAGAGGTGCCAGCACTGGTTTTTGAATGCGACTCAATATGATTTGTGAGAGAACTTTACCGGGCACACTAAGTAGTGTGATGCCACGGTAATTTCCGCATTCCAGTGGGTTTCCCTTCTTGAAAAGTGTCACGATGGATCCATTTCTCCAATCTTTCGGGCAGAGCTCCTCATTCCACACCTTGTTAAAGAGATGGTACAGTGGGTGGATAAGCGCATTCATGCCATACTTAAGGAGCTCTGCGTGGATTCCATCTTCACCTGGGGCCTTGTTGTTTTTTAGCCTTTTTACAGCTGCCTCAATCTCCTCATGTGTTGGGGGGGTTTCGGCTATCCCAGATACCTGTGGGATATCTAGGTCGCTATCCTCATTGCCAACATCAAAAGGTGAGGAGGGGTCCGGTCGGTTTAGAATGAACTCAAAGTGTTCTCTCCATCTTCCTCTTACTAAGTCAGGGGCAGAGATCAGGTTTCCACTGCTATCATTAATTGAGTCAGCAGTCTTATTCTGACCTCTTCCTCCCAACATGCGGGTAATTTCAAAGAGAGTCTTCGAGTCATTCCTGGCCGCGGCAGTTTGTGCAAGCTGTATTTTGGCTTCGACATCACGTCGTCTGTCTTTGCGCACAGAGTGCTTTACCAGGCGGTCTAGCTCTCTGTACGAATTTCTTAGGGCCTCCAGTTTCGTAGGGGACTTTTCAGCATCTCTGAGTATCTTGACTTTTTGGCGATCTTGAATATATCCCCAGGACTCCATAGACATCCATGGTGGTTTGTTCCTCTCTTTGAACCCAATGGACGCAACCGCTGCAGCCTTCACTACTCTCCGGAACTCCTCCCAGGCCGACTCTACTGAGTCAGTATCGGAAAGATACCGAGAGAGTTCAAATCCTTGGTGCAGCTCAGCCTCATACTTCATGCGAGACCGAATATTCCCCAACCCACAGACGTCAAACACTCGCGGTGCAGCTGGTCTTGCAAATTTATTGAACCTTAGCTTCATGGCTCCGACAAGGAGCTCATGATCCGTTTTCAGGTCCGCTCCACGAAATGTCCTGACATCCTGTAGATCAGAGCGGTCTCGGGCCTTAACCAAAAGATGGTCAATTTGGTTTCTGGTACGTCCATCAGGTGAGGTCCACGTGTATTTGTGGATATCCTTGTGAGGAAACAGTGTTCCTCCAATAAGGAGTCCTTGGAGTGTTGCGTATTCTATAAGACGGGAGCCGTTGTCATTTAGCACCCCCATGCCATGCCCCCCCATTACGCCAGGACCGTTTAGTGGGTCGTTGCCTACTTTGGCATTGAAATCGCCCATCACAACGATCCTATGCCTTTTAGGAGTTTTGGGTGTGACGGCTGCACTGTCCTTGACCGTCCCCTCCGCATCCTCTGTGGGGGCATAACACAAAAGTACCGTCAACGGGTCACCCGTTGCCCTAAACGAGGCGCGTAGTAGCCTGTCGGAGATGGGTTCCCAATCAAGAAGCGAGCCGGCGGCCCGTTTGCTCATTAGCAAGGCGACACCATGCTTGTGTTTTGTCTTGTGGCCAGAGTGAATCATGGAATAGTTCCCCGCCTCACTCCTACCACAATCCAAAAGACGTGCCTCAGACACACCTAGCAGGTCTAACCCATAGTCACTCGCTATCTTGGCGGCAACCAACTCCTTGTCATGCCTCAGCGTCCTCGCATTGTATGTTCCGATTTTCAATTTCCTTATTCGGTCCAAGTTCTTATGGTCAGGGGGGCTACATGTAAATGGACCCCTCCCCTGTAGAGGTCCAAGTGTCCGAGGCTTTATCCTGTTTCTGTTTGCAGTCCATTACTGTACTAGAATTAATATTATTATGGTTTTTACAAAAGTATGGATGCCGTTGGATTTAAAACAATATCTTATTATTTATATAAACAGGGACAACATTTATTCATTAATACTTTGATTATGTACATACAAACAATTTTTCAAAGAAATATAATATTATAGGGAAACGTGACGTACCACGATTGGGTTACCGTCAGAATATTGTTGTTGCGGAACATTTTTTTTTTATGCGAATTTCTCTAAAATTAGAATTCAGATATGATATGTATCACAATAAGTGTGATTCAATTTCATACACTGCTTGTAAGATTGAAAGGGAGTATTAAGTGTTCCGACTCTTATGAATCGCCATAGGCTAGAATAAGCGCTTTATACCATGGCAACCAACTCCGCCTATTTCCCTATTAATACTCTGAATCATACCTATCGTGGAATACAGCACATGTAAACACTCACGGAGGTTTGTAAAATCTAGAAGTGCTAAAACTATGTTAATAGCGTAATAAATGATTTCATTAAAAAATGTACAAAGGGTCCATGAACGGATATTAAGTGACATATTTCTCGTTGAAATAATGAGAGAATATTAAATCTTACTATATAAAACCAAAACCGAGCGATTTTGCGCTCTGTTTTACTTTTCATATAAATTGACTATGAAATCAATGTGTATTCTTGTTCCTGGTAGTGTTGTGGAAAATCAATAAAATAAAAATATTAATGAATTTGTGAACATGAAATATTCGAGGCAAGTCCGCTAATGCTAAATTCCTGCCCCCTACCCTGCGTGGTTTAACACACTCATAAATGAATATTGTACGTATATATGTACCTATTATAATATAAGCTCCCTAGAATCTACACATGCATTTTTCCACCTTGAGTAGTACGCACAAATGTCACTAACACAACCACTTTACCACTATCACACACGGTGCACACATGCAAGATATTCTGTATTCACACACGTGTGTCTGCAACCAGACAACAAATACACGTGCGGCACACGCGCCTACTTTGAAGGATGTTCCACAGACGGCGCTAGTGGTTACTGAAATTTAAAAGCTCTTATTCTTTAAACGAACATTACGATAAAATATAAATTATACACCTCCTTATATCTAAAAATACTGTGTAAATATTCATGAGTTTATTTAAGAATCATTGCTGATTGCTTCTATTTTTTTATTTCATCTATTGCACAAGATTATCCATTCTGTCTGAAACTCTGCAAGAGCTGTTGGGCTATTTGTAAGCAACTTTATGTAAGCAAGTGTGAATAAGCAAGGATGTAGGTATATAAGTATATAAAATAAATCATCGTTCATCTTGCTTTCACTCCAGTCATCGGGTGTAATATTTTGTTATATCAACTGTATACTTTGAATTCATTCTTAGAAATAAGCCTCTTCATAGTATTTTCACAAAATTCTAATCTTGATCAAACTGTATCCACTAATTTTTCACGTTTTACATTGTTACATATAATTTACTTAAGTAGGTAGGTAGGTATATCAATGAAAATCTATATTATATGTATATCATTGTAGTCAATTTGTAGTCATTAAGTTTTCATTGTTTTGTATCTTGTAAAATTGTCCACTTGTAATATTTTTTTGTGATCAAAGGCAATAATGCCGTAAACAAATAAATAAATAAATAAAATAAATAAATAAATATGATTATTTAATCCATCCAATGGACAAACACGTACGAGCTTGTGGACATCAACCAATTTTTTGATCGATATCTTATATAACAAATAAGTACCCACCTATGAAAAACGTGTAGGTACCTATATTATAAAATAGTACGAGTTGTTTGAAAATATTAGTGTTCAAAAACAATAATAAGGTGCCTCCATAATGTTTTATACCGCATATATAGTAAATACAATATTTTCAAAATAAATGATTTACTTATAGGAACCTACCTACTAAAATATTTACTTCATAATTTTCCATCATTAAACGAATTAAAGAATATAAAATTGGCGCCATCAAACTCGATCAAACTAATAAAAAAAATTAAATGAACTACTGCCCTGCTTAAAATTTCAGAAGATATAAGGTTCGCTATGGAAGGGAGGAAACTTACTTTGCTGACGTTGCTAGATTTTAGTAACGCTTTTAACTGTGTTGATTATGATCTTCTTTTGGCTCGATTGGAGTCTCTCAATATTAAAGGAAGTGCCTTGGAATGGTTAAACTCATACCTCAGAGGTAGAAGGCAGAGAGTGTGTTTATCAACTCAAACCTCCAACTGGACTGATTTGCGTGCAGGTGTACCGCAGGGCGGAATTCTTTCTCCTTTGCTTTTCTCAGTCTTCATTAATACTATCACTCACCAGCTTTGTGGATCCTACCATCTTTACGCAGATGATCTCCAACTCTATATTCATTTTGATCTTGATAACATTGTTTCTTCTTTTCAAATCATGAACCAAAACCTCCAATATATTAGTTCGTGGTGTAGGGAGCATGGACTACTTGTTAATCCTTCAAAGTCCCAAGCAATCATTATAGGTAGTTCCAGGCTTTTGACGTCTCTCAATCTCGCCCCTTTGCCATCTTTGATCTTAAACGATTCCATTATTCCCTTCGCTGATACAGTCAAAAATTTAGGTATATACTTTGATAACGGGTTGTCCTGGTGGAGGCAGATTAATGAAGTCAGTAAAAGGGTATTTGCTTCTTTATATTCGCTTAAAAGACTTCAAAACTTTCTTCCTATTGACACAAAAAAACTTCTCGTTCAATCCTTAATTCATCCTTTATTTGACTATGCAGATGTATGCTACTTAGATCTCTCAGTTGAGGCGCTGAATAAGCTGGAACGTCTTCAGAATTCATGTATTCGGTATATCTTTGGTCTAAAAAAGCGTGATCACATTTCTGAATTCCGGCAGCGCCTTGGCTGGAAGACAATAGCCCAGCGTAGAGATGTTCATATTCTCTCTCTTCTTTTTAAAATTCTCTTCGATCCAGTCGCACCCTCTTATCTAAAGGAAAGATTTGTCTTCTTACAATCACACGGTTTGTCACTTCGTTCAGCTACAAATAATCTTCTATCCATCCCACCTCATCATTCTAGTTTTTATACGGATTCATTTACTGTTCATGGTGCGAGGCTTTGGAACAGACTCCCACATAAGGTTCGTACTTCTTCAACATTATATTCATTTCGTAAACAAATTAATTGTCTCTAGTCTTCATACACATTTTTCGATTTCATTTTTTTTACTTTTTTAAACTTTCGCGTAATAATTACGCCGAGCAGATCCTCTCCTTTTCCCCTTTCCCTTTCCCTTCCTACTCTTGTTGTATGTGTGCTTTTTATATTTTATCTTGTTTTTATTATATATTTCATTTGTAGTTTTTATTTTAGCATCTTGTTTTTATATACTTTTATCTATGTTTTTTCTATTGTTTTATTTTTTTTTTTTTTATTTTTTTTTATTTTTTCGGGTTGGCTGGAAGAAATCGCATATGCGATAAGCCCGCCTTTTGGTAGTCTATTGGAACAAAAACATGTACACATTATAAATATTGATGCCAATAAAGCTTTATTTATTTATTTATTTATTATTTAAATGAACGCTTAGTTTACAATTTAATTATAAATGATGACAAATCTGCACTGACGTTGCGTGCATAATAATGCGAATTGAAACTACTAAAATGATTGCCCGCACAGCATAATTTTAATATAATAATACCTGTAATCTGTTGGTAACATGACTTATAAATAATATATTATACATAGTGTGAGTAAATAGTACTGCAAGCAATCCAATCCAATTGTCCTCAGACTCCTATATCAGTCATCCAGCTGAACTTAGAATAATTACAAGTTACTACCCCCCACCTTCATTACTATATTATTATGATGTGCAACAAGTAGAGAACACTGTATATCCTAAAGGATTCGGGAACATAATATTATTATGAAGGATCAGGCGTCGGGGGTTGTGAGCCTGAGCCGGTGATAGTGGTGGTGCGAGGGGAACACGGCACGTCCGCGGCACGCGCTCTTAGTACTTAGCACTAGCTACACACCAAACATCATCCACTACCGTAGTAGCGCCCGAGTTATACGCACGCGTCAGAGAAAAGCTCAGCTGCTCTTGTAAAAAAGCTCTAATACTACGCTAATTCAAAAGCTCACAACATTTGTTTATGTTTAAAACTTTTGTGATTTCTTAGACTGTGTTTAATTAGACTTTAATATTTATCAAGTGATAATTTAATTGTGATTTTAAACAGACTTTTTAAATATCGAAAATGCCAATGGCAGCGGTTCAAACTATTCAACATTTGACATTGGGTCAAGGAAAATTATCTGGAAGCCTGCATGTTGTACAGACACCATCCCTTATGAGAAGAATAGCACCTGCACCTGACAGAGCCTCGGTTCTCGTTTCCCCCCAAGAAACCATAAGATGTAAAAAGAAAATAAATTTCAACCACCTGCCATACACCGGCACAGGACCTCAACCTGCTTCTGTGGCAAGAAGAAACGCTAGGGAAAGGAACAGAGTTAAGCAAGTGAATAATGGATTCGCCACCTTGAGACAACATATTCCCTCTACAGTTGCTGCAGCTATTATTGGGGGTGGAAGAGGAGCATCAAAAAAACTTAGCAAAGTCGATACATTACGCCTAGCTGTTGAATATATTAGAAGCCTTCAACAATTACTAGATGATCATGATTTAGAAACAGGATCAACGACAGCAAGTTCGGAGGTTCATGGTTATGAAAATAGATCTTATTACGCCGGTAGTCCTGATTCTTCACACCATTCTCAAATGCCTCATGGAGTTCTCATCAACAATACACCTCCTTGTTCAGAGGCTTCAGTTTCTCCGACACCTTCTTTCACCTCCGAAACATCCACCCCTGTCCATTCGAGCTATGGACAAACGATAGTATATCAAGCAGAGGCATACGAGAATTATGAACCTATGAGTCCAGAAGATGAAGAATTATTAGACGTAATATCTTGGTGGCAACAACAATGAAATAAAAGGTAAGAAGATATTTTCATTTCTTTATCACTAACGTATTTTTATTTGATACCTTGATCATGATGTTTACCTCTGCTGTAGATTATTACAATTTAATTTTGTAATGTCATAATATTATTAGTTCGTAACATATTTTATAATGTACCAACAAACTGATGTGTGCACGTGTATTTATCGTGTGTCATATTTGCATTTTCCTACGATAAGGTGTAATAATATCAGGTAATTCTCAAAAATGGTTTATTTAACTCGACATTTCCTCCTTTGCTATCAGCTCTGTCTGTATAAACTACCGTCATATTATCATCAGCCAAGTGTTCCTTAGGAGAACAATCAATTACCTGTGTTCAGCATTTACATACTCACTTATCATATCACTTCCTTATCAGAATGAAGTGGAATTACAACATCCGAAATTCATTCATGATAAAAATAATATTTTAAAAAAAAACCTACCGATCTTATTAGTAACGCAGGTTTATTTTAATCGATGTATTCTATTTAATACCTACCAATCTTTAAAATAAAAATACCTTAAAATGCTCAAATTAGATTTGAACAAAATGATTTAGCATTATTCCAAAATGTTTTTAATAATGGTGTCTCAAAAATATGCAAAAATAAGAATTTATAAATTATGTGACAAGTTTGTATAGGGCGAAAAATACATTATCCGAAAAAAAATGCATTGTTATAGGTATTTTTTTTATCAAACTTGGTATATTTTCAACGCTTTATAAAATATCACTAAGAATATGAAAAGACTTGCATCTTTGTATGAATTGAATCAAAAGAGCCCTGCGGTTGAATACAATGGAGTAAAATATCATACATAAAGCTAGACATTCTGTCTGTGTCTAAATTTGATAGATGATGTTTGTTTACTTTTAAGATATTTCTTCTTTATAATTAATAGATTTAGCAAATTCTAATCATTAAATTTAATGATCTTACATTATCTTACTAACCCTATCCCTACAGGGTGTAAATTAATTTCTGTGTGGAAGAATTAAAAAAAAAAATGATCATTTATCACTTTTTAACTTGAAGTGCGTACCTACTTTTCTGCCAAAAACCTCATATATGAACTCAGTTACATTTTTTTATTCATGCATATTCGATTACACCATTTTTTCTTTATAAACTGAAACCTAACAAATGTTGAACTTTTTTGCTAAGCAGTCTTCTTTACAAGATGTGCTCATATTAACACACAATGTCATTTGATTTTTATGTGGCTTATTTTAAAATTTATAATAAAAAAAGAGTAGGTGGGTGTCGCAGATTTAAAAAATCTTTATAAATTCTACCATCTCAGGTAGATAAATTTACAATTAAAAAAGCTCTTCTCAAGTGAAATAGTTTGAATGAATAGAATCAATCTCCTCGGGATATTTAGTTTGCTCTACTTAAAGTGAATACAGTACCTTGTCCTATCTCAACAACAAACTTGAACTTGTAGGGAGCATTTAGATACCTTGGGGAATGTATTGTTCTGTGAATACGCCGTGTAAAGAAACACGAACATGGGTAGCATCTACCATACATAAACAAACACTAGTAAAATAAATACTGTAGTATATCTATGTAGTATATCTTACATTCCACGGAGCGTTTACTTAGGGAGTAATCAAAATTTATCACTTATCCAGTAATTTGTAATTTGCACATATTATCACAATACATTTTGTTATTAACTACACTAGGGAGTATTAAGCAATACAGATTTTTCACGGTCAATGGATGTTGAATGGTTTTAGGGCAAAATTATGATTATGTTGGTATTAGGTATTTAAAATGTTTTTATTTTCAATTATATTTTATTAATTTAATACCTACATGGAAGTTGTGCATGAAATATATTATTATATAAACTGGTTGAGGTGTTTATTTTAAACAAATCTGTCGCTTAATAAAATTCTTCTAATCTAATTTGAATAATCTGATCGTTTTGGCATATATTATGATCGTCCCATAATAACATACTTGTACAACTTCATCTAGAGTGTTGTATGAAGAGTAGAATTATAAAGAATTATCATATTATGAATTTGTATCACATCATATATTACCTATGTATTATGCTCCTTTGTATTTTTATCGTGCTATAGACTCCATATACAAACAGTGTATTGGTCCCATAATGATAAAGCTGGTTTTCATAAGAACAAAGTCATAATATTATTATTCAATGGTTCAAAAACACGAATCAAGATTTGGTTCCATGACCGATGTAGTAACGTAATATAATAATATCAATAAGATATTTGTTTCCCGTGAATAAAATCTTATACCTACCTACCTAATTTCATAATAATAGTAGGTTCTCCCGCATCTAATATATTCGGAGATAAAATGAATAGTCTTAGGGAATAAATGAATACCTACCTACATATATGAAATATAAAATTAGACTATATCACGATATCAGATTCTATTATAAGTTTCACGGTGATTAATTTATCATGCGTTGAACAAATTATAAGAAATAACTACTTATAAGTTTCACAGTGGTTGTTGCTAAAAATTGAGTTTGCACAGCGACGAGTCTTAATTTTTGTAGGCACAAAGAGGACAGCTTGCAGGTTTATTACATGCATCTGGTCTTCTGGCTACCTCATTTGAGGATTTGGCTAGATGGTATAGTAGTATTAGCTATTTAACAATAAATAAACTAATGAGCTGATTTTATTTTGTCCACAGATTGCATCCAGATTATTGGTCAGTACTGACGTCTCTCGATAAGGGATACTAAAATAATAAACAAAGACTTCAACTCAAGACGTAATTAAATTATTATAAAGTTGAAGAAAAAAGTCATGGAGTAGAAGGACATGGGAACAAATGTTACGCGGTCGCGCAACAGTAGCGCTGTGACGCCATCAATCAAACCACTATGCCGACCAATGGGAGCCTTCTAGATCATCAATCACACTGACATCTCACGGTGGATCTTGGAAATATTGTATTTATCATAATAATAATATTATTACCAACTACTACATACATATCTACCATCGGATAAAAGTAATTTCCTCGATTTAAAAGAAGAATAATTTATTAAGAAAATTTAATTTGATATTTTTGTGTACTGTGATTTATATGAAAAACCATGTGCCTTAAATTGCCTTTGATATATTAATTCATTATGTAGCTCTTGTAAGTTTGCCTTTGAAATTAGAATTGATAAAGTATTGCATTGAAGCATTTTGTACTTATTGCAAATTACTATTTCACTGTTCCTGTTACTTATTATTCTTGTTATTCACATTACTTCATTATTTTGAACCCGTTTTATTTGAGAGACGTTATTAATGTTATGTTTTCTAGTCAAAAATACCAGTTATTGTAAATATTATGTTATAAGTATCTAGATAAAAGAATATGTATTATTTAAGTATAAAATTTGTAAATATAAATTAAGTATGATTAATCTAACGAATGATTGCAATGATCGTCCGAAAGACAATAATAAAACACAATGCTGCTTATTTTTTAGACTTTTAAATAATATTTTAATATACTTTTAGAGACTGCAACGCATTTATATTGAATTATCCATTTTATAGGAATCTTGGAATAGATTCTAGTTCCAATTATTTAATTTATGATAGAAACCAACAGTACTATAAATTATTTGCTTACTAATACATACATTGCCTAATTAAAATCGTGCCTTAACAATTTTTACTACTTAGAAGTACAATGCCACAATGGTGTTTGAAATCATTCTACAATACAACTATATTTTACCAAATCAAAATTACGTCATAAGTAATCGAACATCAACATATGTTTATAAATTGGAATCAAGTGTTGATAAAGTTTTGAATCACCATTTATAAATATGAAATATCGTTTTACCAATATGATTAGATTTATTTTATTGTAATGTACTACGTACTGAAAAATTTCCTATTAGATTTTAACATTTTGTATGATTGATAATAAATACTGTGTCTTAACAATTTATTGTATAGTTTTATATATGAAATGATTCCTTTGATAATTTGTACGATGAAAATGTTCTTAGTTTTATAAGACAATGACAATAATATTGAAAAGATATTATAAAATATGTTTCAAAATCTGCCTCTTTCATTCTTCAACTCCTTATTAACTTAGTTATTTTTTTCTTCACTAATAAGCAAGTAGTTTATAATTGGACTTTGAAAATAAAATCCAACTTGTAAAAAAGTAAAACTACCTATTCTAACATTAGTCCAGAAGCGCTTGATAGAAAAAAATGTGTATTCTGACAGAACGCATTAAATTTTAACAATGGACTTGGATTTACAAAAAGAAGTCGAAAATCTCAAAGAACAGAAAATTACTCACTGAGGACTTCAAATTTTTAATGTACACGATTATGTAATTTCAATTGTTGTAGATTAGTATATTTACAAATATGCCCTGATCCATGTCATGCCTATTGAGAAAAATATTCATAAACATTGAGTTACATGTTAATTATAATCATAGAATACACATATTGTAAGTAAACGTGTAAAAAGCGTAAATATATTCATATTGCTTAGTATAACTTACAATGGTTTGATGACGACTATGTACGCTGCAAAATTCTATTGACAAATTAATATATTCGAAGGACTTAGTAGGTATGCAAACATTCACAAAAAATGTGAAGAAATAATATGATTCGCGATATTATTGTATATTATGAACTAATACATATGTAAATGTAAATAAAAAATTAAATCGTGTTTATTCAGGATCATGAACACTATCCGGTTTGAAAGTATTTCTAAAAAACTGGGTCTTCCAAAGTTTTAAATATTTCATATTTTTTTTGGAAGTACTTTTGACATCACTTGATTATGAACGGATAAAAATGTACTTATTACATAAGTACTTATAATATTAGTCATTCTGTCCTCATTCATTCTTTCCACGTGCCCAAACCATCTTAACTTATTTACATTCATCCTTGTTATTACACCAACTTTCATTCCACATTCCTTTCGTATATCACTGTTACGCACACGATCTCTCAGACTTTTAAAGTCAGAATGACTAAGAAGATATATTTGGCTGAGAGGAATGGTGTTCGGAGACGTGGACGGCCTAGGATTAAATGGCAAGATCATTTAAATCAAATCCTACAGGACGGTCACGTGTTGAGCACATTGAACAGGAGAGCATGCATGAGGAATTGTATGACAGTGACGGAAGCGAAAGATGTATGCAAGGATAGAAGGAAGTGGCGCTCGATCCTTTCTGTCTACCCCGCGAGGGAAGCGGCGTGATGGTATGTATGTATAATATTATTAATTATCATTAGTTGGATGAGCAGTGTATGCATTGTTTTAGTTTACCTGCATTCTACACAGCAGTGAAAATACTGCAACACATGAAATTGCTGGCTAATACACCTGTAGGATAATAATTATGTCATAATGGTATAGGTACAATATAACTATAAATCTTTATCCATTTTGATGATGAGTACGGATGGTTTTGGTTTTCGTGCCGTTCGACAGTTCTCAGACCGTCGGCAAACTGAGCAATCTTCAAATTGCTTCTGAAGATGATAACAGAGTGATTTCCCTCAGTGGAGCTTGTAGATAGCATTAAAATTCATCTCGAAGAAATTAAGCTTACCGGCTATAATAGTTATGTTATGTTATATCTATTAAATAATACGTAGGTACATATTGTAATTTGGGTAAAAAATAATAATTTTATAATATGATTATTTTTAAACGCTTTTATTTAAAAAAAGTAGGCATATTTATTAATACCAATGTTTGAAATACACTGACTGATTTTCCAATTTACGTGTGGATTAAAGTCTATTTCTAGATTTTCTAGTTCTATGATATCTTCTAGCACCTCTAGCTGTATGCAAATATACCCTTACTTCCGGAGTTACTTGTACTTCTATTATGATCAAAGATGAAGCAATTTGCCAAATAAAACAGGAATGAACAATTATATTACTTACAGACATTATTTTTGCATAAAACAAGCTTTGATTGTTGAGAATACAATGATACCATAGGGGTGTGTTTGGACGTGTGTGTCACTTTAGCGAGATTCAATTTCATTCCACCCCTAGAAAATTTCATCTTACAGTCCGTCTGTGATTATCAACTTGTCAATTAATTACATACATTTTTCTCAATCTATATCAACAGTTGTTTACTAGTAAATATTGCAAATATTTAAATCATTCGTTTTCAATAGGTAGCCATAATAATTGATATTGAATAATAATAATAATAATAATAAAAAACTTTATTGCACAAAAAATCAACATATGAAAATATTCAATTTAACTACACAAATAAATTTTGTGCAATAGGCGAGTTTATCGCAGAAGTACGATATCTTCCAACTAACCCATTGGTAAATGGTTTAAAAAATATAAATATAAGTATTTATTTTTATATACATCAAAATAGATCGAAATACGTAAAAATCAGTAATCCCAATAAAACGGTGTATGTAAAAAAATTAGGAAATGTAAGATAGATAAAAATAAGAGTTACTAACTTTATTGAAGACTAAAAATATTTTTGATAATCAGATACAACTTTAATAGAACATTGGTTTTGATAGAATAAAATTATACTTTCGAATAAGAGAGTTACCTACCTAATAAATTTGTTGATTGTTTGACGATGAACGACGTGGTGAAGAATCTGTACTAAAATTGCTAAAACGGGAACTAAGTGTTTACTGTAATACTTCATAGGTAGCATAGTGGGCAGGGCGTGGCTGCATGCAAATTTGAATAACTATAATAAAATTAATAAAATCCTCCGACTAAAGAAATTGATATAAATACGATATGATACAACTAAAATGTGGCATTGTAAATTATTGTACTCGCAGCTTCGAAGCTGAAGAAAAGTTAGCCAAAAACTTACAATCAGGTTTATTAATCACCATCACCATGCTTCGCTATAGTATCTAAATATTTATCTATACCATCAAGACAAATCCCAGAAGAAGACTGATTTCATGTAACAGATACAAATTCTGTACTTGCCAATTAAAAAAGTAAGTTATTCAGGATAACTTTCTTCTTAAATGTGCGTAATGTTTTATGAAAATCTACCTTTCACGAGACACTCGAAAACTTCGGGAGACTATTTATTTGCTAGAGGCTCTACGTCCATGGTAAACTAAGTTTTTATATGATTTACAAATTGCCGAACGAAAATTGAAATTGAACTTTTAATATCTAATAAAAAAGAAAAGTGTTAGTGTAACTTTTGCTATAGGTATATCGTCAAACAATACATACCTATTCGTGCCACTTTTTATAAAAAAAAATTAACTTTAGTAGTTTTAATTAATATGTGAGTTTGATTTAAAAATAGTCGCACATTTAATTTGTGAATCAGATTTAAAAAATGTAATCAGATGAAAATCAGATTGTACCTACATATTATATTATTTGATCATACACCCATAGTGTCGCATAGCAATTTTTACGAAATTTGCAAAATAACATAGGAGTATCGCTAAATTACTATCTTATTTGTATCAAAATTAGATTGGGTTTCTATGAATTTTTTAAAACTAAATTTCATTCAATATTATAAAATGTGTACAAAAAAAACAATATAAAACATTTATAGGGTAATCGGAGATGTGGCCTGCCGAGTATTAAATGGCTAGATCGTGTAGATCAGATCTTAATAGACGGACACGTGTTGAGTACAATGAACAGGAGAGAATGTATATAATAATATGTGATAAAAGCAAAAAGCGTGTGCAAGGACAGGAGGAAGTAGTACTCGATTCTTTCTGCCTATCCCGCGAGGGAGCGGCATGATAGTATGTATGTACATATGTTTGTTATAAATGTAAGTAGGTAGCACGCGAGTGGTAATTTAAAAAATGAGATTACCGGAAGTTGAGAACACCTGCAATCTGAATGTATGGCAATGTGTACAAAGAAATTCATTTATTTAAGGAACGGGGTTATGAACAGGATTTCGTAAAAATCTAAAGGTGCAATATGCAGGAGGTTGCAATCAGCGGCGGCACCTCCTTAGGAATGTTGATGGTGCGCATTCTCTTCATAAATTTAATAAACATCGATATCATTATTATGTTAACCCAGAATACAATGCTTCGAAAGTATGTACCTACACCTACTATCTATTTTCACATAATATTAAATTTATTGTTTTTTTTTTGTTTTATTACGGTGTTACATTACCAGTCACCTTTTTCCTATGTAGCATAACTCTATATTATATGGTATTTATGTTAGTGGCACATATTGGGATATAAAATATTATTATCCTTATGAAATATTATCATCTTTTCATGAATGAAAATCAACGAAGTATTTTTCTTTTTGTTCATATTTTATTTGAGCTCTACCTTCCCCCCAAAGCGTCGATCCACCAACCGCCTTTTGTTGCAATGAATCTGTTGCGTTACATTTCAAAATACAATATAATTATAATCAAAATTATCTGCACATGGTCTTATGTAATTAATTCACTAGCATTTCGTAATATAAATAGGTGGTTGTTATTAATAATTAATAGTCTACATTTAATTTAACTTTTCATTTATATGTACGTGGAATTTTATCTCCGTAGAGCCCTCAGCATCCACTTTTTAACTTAATTTATATATTACAAAACAAAACCGTTGCATTTTTACTCTTGTATTTTGGTTTCTCTTTGTTTCGTTGGGACCTCAGCAAACAATAGGTATTTTCTGTAAGTTATCAAGAGTCGTGCAAAAATAGGTGTTTGGTAAAACACCACAAATAAGACATTCTAAATTGACCCGGCATATCAACGATTCTGAGTACATTTTTTAACTGGCGTAGAGAGGATTATTTGTGTATTAATTATTCTACTGGCAATCTCGCTTGTATAACCGAACAAATTGCAATAATTCATTAATTGTATCGGCATTAACTTTGTAACACTTCATTTTAAATTATCAAATAAAATAAAATAAATATTTATTTTATTTGATAATTTAAATTGCACTAATATGATCATTGTAGTGTCATACTATCATCAAGAACATGCTCGATATTTCAGATTAACAAATCATAAATTTATCTCTAATCTATTCATAGCAACTGGTTCAACTATTCTGAATGATTAAAATATAAATGTACCTACCTTTCATATCAAATATTTAATATAGCTACCAACAATGTATGAATTATTGTACTTTGTTTGCATGGTAGTATACAGCGCCTTGTTAACAGTTTTTACCTATAGATGTCACTGTGCATTAATCGGATTCCTTACAACATCATATAGGAAAGAACGTTTCTATTGAAAGCTGTTTCAATGGAATATATCTAATATTATATAATATGATTATATTCTACCTGTATGATTTATGTATCGACTACTATTATCAATGTGGACTTCGCTACATGAAATGTCCGACGTAGTATTACTTATGAAAATATAATTGAACCTTTAAAGTTAACTATGTTCCAAGTGTAATTTTAAATTATCACGCAGAATCTATACTGACGATTCTTAATTAACTTGTTTTAAGTAATGATTTAACTCTTAGTAGATTCTATCAAATCGCATGCAGGGTTATAAAAAGAGTGCAAAATGTGTATAATTATGGTGATGATAATTGCGAATGACTTTGTTTTAGCGCCATTCAACAGTCATTAGACCGTCTAATGCAGTGTTTCCCAACCTTCTTCATGCCATGCCTCACCGTAGTCTTTTCAAAAGTCATATGCCCCGCTGGCCTTTTTTTTAATTAAATAGTTGGTAAATTTTCAATAATATGTGGAAGCGCGGTGCCCCACCTCAGAGGCGTGATGCCCCACCGACCCACCTTGGGAAACACTGGTCTAGTGGGTGCTGGTAGATAGTAAAGTCTTTAGTTTGCTTCTAAAGTTCATGACAATTTGCTGTAGGTATATGTGCTAACTAAAGTAAAAATCCTACATTTCATTAAAAAAATGCTATTTTACTAAATCTCATTACATACGGTAATTAATGGCAACTGCTGTAAGTTCGTTAAGTACCCACCTACTTAGAATAAGAGCTAATAATAAAAAATGTCACTCGTGTCTTCATAATTAGCGGAGCAGAAAAGATATATTTTGTATAATATCTATACATTGCATTTATTCAGATCAGCTGAAAAACAACAAGGTGTCGTCAAATCTAATACGAATTTATGGTATAAAAATTATCGTTAAGGTACAAGGAAACTGACAATTCAATCATGAAAATTGTATACATAGGCATTATGATGATAGCAAAGGTAATAGTAATGTCCATCGCAAGTTATTATGTTTGTCCATCGATGGATGTAATTTCATATCAACTCCCTCTATTGTATGATACACGGGATCTCATATCCCGTCCAGTTCAGTCCAATATTATAATGTTGTAATAAATAGATGGAAGCGTTTCTATCATAGCAGAGCAGAGCAGAGCAGGATAATTGTTCTTTGTGACGGTCTCTTTTATTACGTATCATACATAATATCAATATGTGACAGGGTCAGTTTGCCGACGTTCAATAAAACGACAGAAGCAAACTAGAATATATAAAAAATAATTTATAACTGCTTGTAAAATATAAACATTTATTCATTCCACCTTTATCTGTTGCATTCTGATCGATTTTTAAAGGTGACAATGTTTTAATCCAACCAAAACCTATATTCAAATTAAATAAATATTAAATAGTATACGTACACCGTTTATACCTATCTCTACAAATATTAATTATTGTTAGTTATTGTTCTCGTCTACTAAATAAAAAATTTGTATTTTTGATGTCATATTAAAAAGCACTGAATTTTTTTTTCTAAAAGTATCTACAAAAATAGATATTAATATCATGATAAGCAGTATGAAATTGATGAACTAAAGAAAAATAGCGATTTCAAAAATTATGCATAAAAAAATGTTTGCCGAAAACATTACATATATTATCTACTATATGTACTATGTCAAGATTTTCATATTTTTGAGAAATCGTTTATAGTTGCCGTCGAAAAAGTTCGTAAGTATTTGCATATACCTTAAAACATTGTTTTAGTAAATAAATGCAGAAAAAACATAAATTCAACTCTGCGTCTATAAGAAATCGTATAAAAAATATGATCGAACTTGGAGGGAGGTAAACTTGGACTTCGTAGTATTGTACAATATAAAATAATAGACAACCTGCGCCTAGACACGAGACCTGGGAGTAGCCAACTATAATACTGTATTCATAATAGGTACGAAATAATAATAATATTGTACAATCTATTGAATGCAACAACAACAAAAGAAGAAGAAAAGAAAAACGGGTCATAAATTTCATAATAAAAATATTAGATCTGTTCACCGTGAATTTTAGTGAAAACTTTTTTTAAATCGAACAATAATACATAAGTCTAAT
The DNA here is from genome assembly GCA_947579605.1 of Athripsodes cinereus. Classification (NCBI taxonomy): domain Eukaryota; kingdom Metazoa; phylum Arthropoda; class Insecta; order Trichoptera; family Leptoceridae; genus Athripsodes; species Athripsodes cinereus. The sequence continues at coordinate 16,950,363 of OX388310.1, forward strand.
CGATTATCCATCAATAGTTCTTTTTATCAATCTTTATAATACATAATAATAATGAAATATAGCTAATGTATGTAACATTTTGACACTTTTGGTTTTCTGACATCTAAGATCCCTTTGTCACACATCAGATAATGTCCGATGGAATGATCTTTAAGAAATTTAATGTTGAAGAGATATTATATGCAGCAATTATTTCGTTAAAAGGAATGTATAAGATTGTAATCAATTTAGATTTTATGTCATTTTAGTTAGCGTTCAATGAAAATGTATGCGAGTATTTATTTAGCGAATTGTTGATGCATTCAGAGCGCACTACAAATTTAATTTTACTGCACAAAATCAACTTTGAGAAATAGGTAAAAATATCTAAAATATGTATTGGTAAAATCTTTGAAATAACGTAAAAATTGCATCATGCAGAAACACCTAATTAATGCAAGGTAGTCGATAACTGTACAAAAACTAATTTATTTAGCTGTTGTTAATGTTTACAATAAATTTCAACTCAGGTAACGAAAAATATCATCAAACTACAGATAAACAAAAATATTGTATGTATATCTACTAGATTAGGTAAGTACGTACATATAATTGAATTTGCCCTATTTTTTAATATCATTTCTATATGAATTACATCGGTGTGGTTTAAGCCGTTTAAGCATGCAGTTAAGTTTAAAAAGCCCAGCATTCGTACCGTATCATGATTTTTAAGAGGTTTTATTATCTTGTATTCTCAAATAATTAATAGTAATCAATCATTATGTTTGATTCGAAATTTTCTGATTATATCACGTCGATATAAGTTAAATACTGTTTGTCAACTTCAATGAACACGAGTATTTTTATTCTATCTAGCAGTAGCGTTTCAAAAATTTTCAAGTCTTGAAATATTCAAAATTTCATATGATGTTAAAAAACAATACCTAATATATAGCTAATATTACGAAAACCTAATTCTGATGAATGACAGCGTATTAGTAAGATGATAAACAAAACGGAAATTAAGCACATGTAAACCCCGTTTGCATTTTTAAATACATCGATCCTTATTACGTAAACTTTTATCATCTTTTTATTGTTCTTAAGCTTAAAATCTCAGATATAGCCCGGCTTTTGGGCTTGTATGGATGACACACCACTGCTATCTAGGTACTACTACCACTGCTACTACTTTTATCTACAAACTGATTTATTAGATTCTCTTCACACTGGTGCTTTCTTTAATATACAATAGTTATTTATCAAAGTATAAAGTAAAATAATAGAATTATATTTAAATGTTTACTTATGAATACAGATTTATCAATTATTTCAAATGAGAAATAAGTAAGCAATAGATTTTATAGATCCTTTATATCCTGTGTCCTTAATGAAGAAGTTGAAAAAAGAAAGAAAAAACGTTGCTTGACATATTTCTTCTTCTTTTTCTTCTCCAAAATTTATTTAAATGTTTATAACAAAACTTCTTACATTAACATATTATTGAATTATGGATTATCAAAGAACATGCGACCTCCCAAGAAAGGAGATAATTAGAAAAAAATATTATTGCTACTACTTCCGTGGGACTCTATTCGACAAATAAATTCTTCATACTATTACCACTGACCACTGAGTATTAGATTAGTTAGATATAGATAGGTATCTGTAGAAATACTTCTGTATCAAGTAAGTTACAATCAAGCAATAGATAGATAGACATGTGGGTATCTTTCTAATAATGATATGAACAACAAGAAAACTATATGGGTAATCGGTGGCGGCTTCTTGTATGGAATAAAAAATAATAAAAACGTGATGCCCTCATACGTAATTTCCAATTCGGTAATACTAATAGCTTGTAGCAGCTACCTATGGTAGTGGTATTCCACTCAACTATCAAAATTGTGTTCAATGAATCGGTGAAGATAATGTTGTATATGATACACATACATAAATGAACTTCCTTTAGGAGTACATGACACAGAGTTTCGACGCTCAAGACGCAAGGCTTAGTTAAGAGTACTCTTTAAATTAAACCGAGGTAACATTCCCAATTCCCAAGTAAATTCACATATGAATGTGTATTATATGCAACAAACCTACCTAGTTAATACCTACCTATTCAAATAGGTTGTCTATCGATGAGTGTGATCATTTGGAATGATTAATCTAGAGTGGTTCAAAATATGATCAACATCTACACTTCTAGTAAGTAAAATCCAGTTCCCGACATCCAATTGTGTCGAAATATTCATAACATAATCTTTGCTTAATTTTGTTTAGAATAGTTAGCTTTGAGTTTATAGAAAATAGGCCACAACTGAAATATCTCATAAAGTTGTGGGAGTCTTCTTGCTGATGTGTATCATCAGAACCCCAATTGGACGCCCCAGAATTAGCTATTGAGAACAGAGCCGAACATGCACACGCACACTGCACAGTAAAAGACAGTGAACAAAGTTTCTGAAAACAGCAAAGAAAAAAGATTCTCGAACAGTGCCCAGACGCAATGGGTCACTAACCAACCCAACTAGTACAAGTGGAAAGGGATGTATTCACCAACTTTAATTCAAGAAATAATTATATTGTTCTTCATCACTCCATAAAACGTATTGTATGAAATTTACGGAAGCATAGATAATACATTTTGTTGGTTCCATGAGAGATTCCAGATAATTATATCAATATGAAATGTACGTAGTACAATCCCGTATTCCCGAAGTACATTATCTACCTATGTTAGGTGCCTACTCATAATATAGAAACCTGATCAAACTGTGATAATATAATATGAGTTATGAGCACTGGCTTGTCAAATTCACTTTTAATCAAAATATAGAATATGTATTTATAAAGAATTTGACCAATGTAAACAAAATATTATTCGAGCTATGATTTCGAAAATTGTGCATAAGTTGGCATATATGTATGTTACGTTAAAATCAAAGTAACTTGTACTTATAACGCATAACTGGATTTGTCAAATATAAAATAAGTAGGTAATATGTTACTTCTTATAATATATGATATAAATATTTCAATCAATCCTTTCGTTATGGAAGATAAGAACCCGGGATCTCGATGTTGGAAGTCCAAGACTCCTACTAACCACCTGATTTAGTTTGTATTAAAATTGACTTGAAGTGCAAAGACTTGTGAATTACTGTCGAGTTATGAGATTCTACATTCTTGTGAGAGATTCTTGTGGTGCTACAGACGCATGCTGAAGATTCATTGGTCGGAACACTTCAAAAACGTAGAAGTGCTAACCAGGGTAGGCGGAAAAAGGCAATTCCTTAAGAGAATCAGCCAACAACGAGCTAACTGGATTGGTCACAACATCAGGCACCCAGGACTGCTCATCGCTATCGCGGAAGGTAGGTCAGAAGGCACAAATGGCAGAAGCCGACCAGGAGACGTGTATATGGACCAGCTGAAGAGGGACATGAACTGTGGCTCATACGTAGAGCTGAAGAGACTGGCTGAGAATAGGGAGTAATGGAGAAGAAAATCCAAACTCATTGCAGACCAATCCAATGGATTGTAACTCATTATATATATGAGATTCTCAAAGAAGTTCCCAAGATTTTGTCAGACTCTTAGGCGGCAGCATTGTAACAAAAAAGCACTTCAAAATTCATTGTTCCTATTGTAAAGTTTATGGTAAAATTATTTGGACCATGAATAATCAGATAATTCATTTTGTTTTCATTTTTATCAAAGACGTATGTAATTTGCAAAGATCATATTTTAAGATGACAATTCTATTGTGTTTTCAATAAAATATATTTTTTATTATTACTACTCAAATTCTTTATATTTCTTCACATATTATTTTTTCTATCGCATTCTAGCATTGCGGTTTTTATATTATTTTTCCTGTTCGTGAGTGAAATGTAGCCTTAAAAACGGTACAGCTTTTTTTCTATAACTTGTCGGCATTATTGAGTTCTATAGTAAGGACAAAAGACTTTGTCCGATGGGTAATTTAAGATGGAATGCTACCTGAAGATGGTATTTCTTTCTTAACTGCGTTGTCTCCCATAGATATCTATAATCATATGAAAGTTAATAATCACTTGTATAAAGGTTATCATCATTTTTTACGCATTGCAAGTAATAAGTAGAATATAACATTAAACATATTTCGTATTAAAATACCGCATCATATATCTAATGTAAGCTCAATATGTCGACCAACAGTTTTTGATGGAAGTTCATTATATTAATATTTTATTGTCATTTAGTGTCTTGCTCCATTGTAATTTACAATTAAATTACCAATTAATTTATCAAATTCTAATCAATATTTTTAATTACCAATAACGTACGATGTAAAAATGGTCATGCCTCCTTTATTCCTAACTTAAAGGTTTTTTTTGAAAGTTAATGAAATTGGGTTAGTTGGAAAAAATTGCGCCTCCGCGATAGACTCGCCCCCTGTATATTGATTATATTTAATTTAGATGCACTACAACTACTACTATAACATCACTGCATATCCCAAAACTAGGGTAACCTGCAGACCAATTGTACCTATGTATAAACATGCATGCTCTCCTCTTCGTGCCAACAAAAAATAAGAAAATTTAGGTATTAACAATACAAAATATGTATATAGTTATTCCTCTGTTGACTTTAAAAAATTTGTAAGCCGGCTTTCAAGAGCTTCTGCTCTCATCGTCAGGCAAAAGTAAAGTTTAATTCGCTAAACTGTTTTTACTATGCACCAAAAAGAAATCATTATGTTCCATTGCATAATTGTTAGAATATTATATTGATTCGTTTGATGTTTCTCTTTACCCAATGCTATATTTTGAAAAACTGAGGATTTAAATTGTATGTATTAAAGCCCATGATTATACCTACATATATTCAGTAATGTAATTAACCTATATTAATTTACCCAGTAATCATGTATAACTAAGAAATAGAAGGAAACATTGATAAAGCTTTAATTCCGATGACTCTATCTGTAATGTTATAAAAAAGAAGATAATTAGTATATCATACCTATTTGGGTATCTAGTAGATATTAGTTTAATCCCATAATATTTTTGTAGTATCGCGTGAGTTAATACTAACCACAAACCTTAATTTTTTATATTGTTAACAAATTTATACATAGGTGTTACTTACTGCTTTGTCGCAAGTGCCGGAGGCATTTCCTGTTGAAATAGGTGTTATTAAAATAAATTGTTTATTGAAAAAAATAGTTTAAAACGTGACAAAAAACAATCGATTCACACTTCACTGCTTTGGCGCCTCACGTTGATATAATTTTCATATCAATGTTACTCACAAAATTGTAATAGTTATTAAGATTCTCTTTTCAAGATTAGAACTTGCGTCCATGAGGAAATATTTTACAATTATTATTATCATCATCTTGCCCTTAAATGCTCTTCTCAGGAGCACAGGGCAGAAATAAGCCCCCTCTATTCAGAGCGTCTTTATACCAATTGAGTCACCTCGCATCCATTGATAATCTGATGTCCTGGTCATAGAAACGGTATACTGTGAAAAAGGGACGCATGGGCCGCCAAAACCCTTGTAATATACTCCGAAGAAGAACTGGCATCAGCTATTATAATTATTTAAGTCACCAGTGGAATTACTGTATAATATAATAAATACTGTATAATAAAATGAAACTAAATATTATTTTAATTTCTTATTATAATTGCCCAGCTATCCACTAACTGGCAATTGTCATATTTTACGCAGTAGAAAATTAAAGCATTTCAGTAATTATTGATTTTTTAACGTATCTCAATGTATGTATTAGTACGAGTATCTTTAGGTGCTTAAACTTCAAAGGAAATAAACAAAATAACATATTAATATAACATTGCAAAAACTAATAAAGTTGAATTACAAGCTAAAGTGACTCATTAAATAACGTTAGTTACCATCAGTTATGTGTAAAAATTGCCATGAAATTATCACCTTATTTCTTTCATATAAATTAATTAAATCCACATCAAGAGGTACAAAATATTCTAAGGAGCAAAAAATAATTCAAAGAATTTGATAACGATGCAAGAATAACGTGTTTATAATATCTACTCGTATTTGTAGTATGACTTCGCAATGGTTTATTTTGATCCAAAATACAAAGAATACGATGCTTTTTTATCATTCATATAGGTAAAGCATCAAGATCTTTCGTTAAAGGTATATTTTGTATGTATTGCGAGATCAGGAGATGTGGGTATAACGAAAAATGTTTAAGAAGTAAGAAAAGTTATAGGTATATTAATTATACTATAAGAAGTCATCAAAAATGTTCACAAAATAATGGAATTGAAGTATTTATTTTATTTATTTGGTGATAGAATTCTCCGGTTGATTTAAGTTATTACTCTTCACATATTCAAAATACCTATTAAATAGATAAATTGACAGTCTTTCTATCAATCGTAAGATTCATGAATATTTTTCAAGAATTTTATTATTGTGTCATATCCATTTTTGAAAATATAAATACAAATCCTTCCTGTGCGGAATGATATACTTAAAGTGCATGTAAGTGAATACATTAAAATCAAATAAAACATACTTCTTATATAGTGTAATCAATTGTTTATCGAGAGTTCTAAAGCTAATTATAAATTGAGGTACGATTCGACACTTAACGCATTTTAATATAAAGATAGGCGTGAAATGCTACCGTCCAAAAATAATTTAGTCTAGACTTTCAAACTCATTAGTTACTAGGTGGTCTATGTTCTATGATGAAGAGACGACCTCCTACTAAATTACTCCTATCATTATTGTATAACCCTTTGATTCAGGTAAATAGAAGATAGGTAGTTGTAATGATAAAAATACTGATTGAAACCATTCTACGGAGGGTAGCATTACTAATGTAAATATCTCATTATCAACCCTTTGTTCTTATGAAACTATGATTAGCATATACTGTGTCTAATACAACATTATTATATGTATTATGTATTTCATTAAATTTAAAGTAGAATCCGGCATTTATGAAATTTCGACCACTACAAAATATCTTCTATTTATTAAGGATGCTTACCATATTATTATTTTCATCATTAATATTGACATTATGTTTTTTGATAAATACTACAATTTTTGTGTTAATAGCCAAAAAAGGTAAAATTATATAGATGAATATTCTACAAAAATATTAACTTAAAGATTTTTTTTATAAATGACACGTAGGTATTTAATAACAGCTATATTTCGGAAAATAACAAATTTTATCGTCAAATAATTCAAAGTACGAAAAGTAAAAAGATCTATGTACTTAAATGTTAGTGGTGCTATTTATTTTTCATTATTTCCTGATTCTATTTTCAGCTGCCTTTGCTTACCATTTCTTGAACTTTTGAGTAAACATTTTTTTGCGTAACGCCAAAATTTATTATTTCGTATGTTTACATTAAAATATGCGTTCAATTTGTTAATAAACATGAAGTATTGCATATTGGTTACCTTGAGCCTTGGTTAAGCGCAGTTAAATGTTTCAATACAACAAGTACAGGTAATTTTAAATATTTTTATCCTGCAGGATTACTCTACGCATTTGGGTCAAGGCGAAACTTAAACAAGCACGTTCTTAACATAAAAATAATATTCGTAACTTGACGTTAAAATCCGAATCCAGACACTGGTTTTCCAAAACTTCTTTATGTAAAATTATTATATTTTAATTATTAATCTCTTGGTTTACAATAATAATAGAAATGACAAAAAATACTCCCATAACAATAATTATAAAAAAAAAATAGAATATAATATCTACTTAGGTATATTTATTTATTTATTTTATTCTTTACTGTACATTGGTTACAAGATTTCAAATCAATGCAAAAATCATAAAAATATCAGTTATACAAATCAATGTACCAAATGCGAGTTTATCGCTAAAATGCGATGTCTTCTAACAAATACGGATTTTAAAGTTATAGATTTAAAAATTATAGGTTTATATAATATAAATATAATATAACACAAGAAGATATGTACATACATATTATACACATATATGTATTATTAAACACAAGCCAATTCTAGCTAATTAAGTAAGAAGAAGAAAAACTATAGTTCTATGTCAATAACTATGGTTGTCTCCCATTAAAAATAACAATTTTACTGTCAACTATACTATACTATAATATCCTCACGCCATGTCCCAAGTAATGGGGTGTTCACATTTGGCGAATATCGCCAGGCGAATTTCAAAATATATCGCCAGGCGAAAAAACAAAATTCGCCGGACATCCATTGATCGTCACACCTGTTCACACAGTCCACCGATATAGAAACGATCTGTCAGTTGCGCTTTGGTTTTGACACTGTTTTCAATATGGCGGACGTCGAGATGGAGATCGCGAAGTGTTTATTTTTAGTCGAAAATGCTATAGTGGAGGTTATAAGGCGCCTTTTAATTAAGGAAACAAACGCCACAAACCAACAACAAAGATAACAGCTGTCACGAAGCGGGAAACATTATAAAATTTATAGGTTATAAAGTTTTTACCATAGATACGAACACCGCGCACATCTGCGCATGCGCAAATCGTTCAATCGGCCGAAAAAGTTGGAAGGTGTTCAACTCGAGAAGATATCGTTTCTACTGTTTATTTATCGTTTCAGACTAGCTGTCATTTTGTTCACACGGTTCAAATGGCTGGCGATATTTTGGTGCCCTGGCGATATTCGCCAAAGTGAGAACACCACATAAGGTAGGCAGAACGAACGAAACAACATATCGATGTATCCTTAATACTACTGTCGCTTCCTCCACATTTATCCAGTTTCTCATACGTTCAATGCAATTTCTTTTACTTAACACCCGATCGTCCTTGATAATTTAACGTGGTCAAGTCAATTAGTTCTTAGACGTCCACGTTTTCTCACATCCCCTTTCTCAGGTACACCCTCTTCGTGATCCGTTCATCGTTCACACTCTTCTCCTTTCGTATCGCCTCCTTCCAAAAATAAATCAAGTTTCTTTTGCACACAAGTCTTATTTTTCAGGCATCTTTATCTTCTAGCACTTTTTCTTCATTTCCACTACCAACTGGGCACAATACGTTAGGTAACAACATAATTAGAAAAGAAGATAAAAGACTTTGAGTCTTGCACATGGGAGCAAGAGAGAATGGTAAGGAAACCTTAAAAAAATGGTATAATAATATAAATTAATGTATTACGTTCATAATATAATAAAGGTCATTGATGAATATACAAAATTGTAAATAAATATTATTTTACCTGTTGCTTAAGTTTAAGATACACATAAGACTTTACTATACTTATATAATAAATCTGTACTGTAGTAATTTATGAAAGTTCCTATTTTGGTTACTGTACAAATATTATTACGTCTGTGCAATGTGTACATAAAATAGTTGGGAGTATTTGACCACGCTTCATGTCAGGTCGTATTATTGTACATAATAAAAAATACGAGCCTTTATTGTAATCATATGTCAAGTTGTATAAGCAATGAGCATGAATATTTTTATTGCTGTGCATTGATTACTTCAACGTAATATTTATTTCTAAGTATGAAATACTGGTCTCGGTGCCATACACAAAAAGTTTGTGTTTTTTAACAGATCTGATTCACTTCATCATGTGTTTTAGTCGAAAGATTATTTATAAGAACCTAGAGTGCCAAAACTAATAGTTAATATAGGATATCGAATGTAGGACATTAAATGGACCTGGGATATTATAAAGTGAAGACCAATGGCAAAATAAAAAAAAAAAAACAAAAACCAACATAAATAAAGATGAAAAGGTTTGTTAAGTAGTAATCGTACAAATGAAAAAGTTTACCAGTGACTCGTTGTATGTTGGAAAGAAGGAGAGAACAAATAAAACAAAAATATCTTTTTACTTTGTACATAAGTTAAGATAGAAAATATTTAAAATGTGTAGGTACCTATAATAGAAAGAAGTGTAAATATCCTCAATATATTATATCGAAACTGCAAGTCACGGCTCTTTCCAATTGGAAAAAATCTCAAGGATCACTGCTTATTACTGCTTGTAAGATGATCCTGGTTTTTAGTATTTTAGTTCCGGTCACGTAAAGTCCAGTTTTTACGCTATAAAGGATAATAAAATACAGATCTAGGTACTAAGTTTTTGTTAAAAAAATTAACCTTGAAGTTACTTAGAGTAATTTATATCAGCTGCAAAAACAATGAGTTCTAAAATTAAATATTTAAATTATATATCTACTAAATGATTAGGATCCGATTTACTGTTAAATGGAAGCCTTTCAAAAAGTAAATGTTTTCGTCTCACAAACTCACCTCTTTTAAATTGCTGCAATCTCAAGAACATTGCGATTGTTTTTGTTATATTTTTTCTAATTCTTTTAATCGTGTATTCTATTAAATTGATGAATAAATTATCTTTTTCCACTAAGTTTTTCTTTTACGAAAAATCGTGACATTATAATATACCTAATATGAATAAACAATTAAACTGACCAATACATTGAAATCCATACTCTATAGACAGGTATACTCGTACTTTACTCCCTATACTTTTTCATGAATTGCGCCTTCTATTCAAAGTTTGAATAACCAAAAAGCTATTTTTATTAATTCAGTAAATAACAAGTTATTAAAAAAATAATGTCGCTTTATATCAGCGGGATTTCTTCCTAACAAGTTAAAAATATCACTACACTATATAATGTACAAACTCACTGATGATCGGAAGGATCAACTCGATAACATGTTATGTTATGTTGATGATCAGGCTTATGTTAGCTTGATGGGCATACGGTACTACATAGACATTCCCACGACTATACGTGGGATTTTCTACATTATTATTTTATATCAATGATTCATCCTCATTTGGTGATCAAGATAAGCTTATTTACTTATCGTATTATCAGTTGGAATCAGACGTAAGTACCTACTATAGGAAAAACTTACACCTTCAGATATTCTCCGTATAACTAGAATCAAATACAATACACATGTTACTGTGTTATGATATAGAATTCCCAGTGAGCAAAACATTTAGGTACAGTATTAATAAAGAGGCAGAGAAAAAAATACCTTCACCTACATAAAATTTAACACATGCTATAATTTTATTGACCTGTAACCTACATCAACATTTTTATGGTAAATAGTATGTAATATACTTAAAATGTAGGAAAATATTGTAAAAATAGTGGAATAATATTTTTTATTCTCGTTTGTTTGTATACTTTGTAAAATAGCCTAAGTAGTAAGTTAACAACCCCTTGGTAATCTTCCAAGTAGATTCGGTAATAAAATTACATAATACCTTAATTATATTGTAAAATTATCCAATAATTTATACAAACCAATTGTACAATTAACTGTTAACTAATATGTATAGGTACGCGGCTTATTTGACTCACCATAAAGCGGTAAGATTATCTACTTTGATTTGAGTTTGTGTTGCCGTATGAGTGTTGAGTATACTAATATTTGTACTAATTTGTATTTTGAGAACATTCTGTGGTTTTTCAACGAATTTCGTTCGATGCTATGTATATTAAATAATATTGTAAAAATTATGCATTGACCGACGTACACACCCACTTACACATTTTCAGCATTCAGTATTGCCAAATATTTCAGTAGTAAGAAGAACTAAACCAACTTCATTGATCTTCTCCATTCAATGTGTTTTTGAGTTTCAACTAGCAAAAAATGTTTCTTTATTCTATAGATCTCGGTCTAAAATATATTCTTTATAATAGCTACTTCCACCTATAAGACTAACCAACATTTATAATAATAAAAGTTACTACCTAATCAATGTAGTTTGATGGCGTTAATTTAATTTGTAAGAATATTGTAATACTGAGTATTTTCTTGAAGTGAGTATCTCCTCCAAGGGGCATTAAGGATTTTGCAATTTTGGGGAAGAATTTCTGAATTCCGGCAGCGCCTTGGCTGGAAGACAATAGCCCAGCGTAGACATGTTCATTTATACTCTCTCTTCTTTACAGTGGCGTAGCTAGGGGGGGGCAGGGGGGGACATATGTCCCCGGGCGCCGCTTTAGGGGGCGCCAAAATGAGTATTAACACTATTTTTTTTAATTTCATTTTAATGTCAACAAATGTATTCCAAATACGTTTGCCAGATTGAATTTTGGAGCTTCACAAATATCTTCATTACAAACCAGTTGGCGAACACGATTTTAGCGCCCCCATTGAGCACTAAGGGGCGCCATTCTACTCATAAACCAAATGACACATCTACAATACAGGATTGCTGAAGGCGTTTTTTTTTAACAAAGATCAGTTTGGGTTCAAATATTATTCTTCATAACTGAAAGTGGCATCTGGTTTTATCAAATTATACAGGTTGGATAATTTCGAGTCGAATATAATTATGTAGGTGAGTGCAAAGAAAATAGTATAATACTTCACATTAGTTGAAAAGAGATAAATTTGTCATTAGATAGAAATGTAGCAAGTAAGTTGTTATTTTAAATAATATTTTAAATCTAGCAAATTTTTCGGTAATTATATTTTATTTTACTTGCAAGAAAAAACAACATTGGAAATTTTTTCATTACTCATCACATCATCACTGTTTTTGGTTTATCAAGTAAAAATTGTTAATTTTTTTTTTAACAACTTTCGCATACATTTCTGAAAAAGTTTTTACTCAACAATGCTTAACATTTCATTTAACCCCTAAAAAGACTATGTCCATTCCAGTGTTTTATAAGTATATTTTATTTTTTTTATAAAATTTCAACTATACGCGGCGGCAGAATTGCCATCCACACTTCTCAGCATTATACAACCAGATAAGTCTCCATATGATCAGTCATGATTATAAAAAAACTTAACAGTCTAATGCCGGAAAAAAATCACTTATCCAGATATACAGGATATCAAAGGATTAGGCTCAAAACATGGGCTCAAAATTCCAGCATTGTGCCTGAAATATGTGTTCAAAAATTTTCTTACAATATTACAAGTATTTATTTTAATAGATTTTTGAATTTTAATATATCAATTTACCGGTGAATCTAATTTTTGCAAATTATTTATCAAAGATTTCGGAGCTACCCCTGTAGCTGACAAAACTAATGGTATTATGTAAACGGACCTACATAGAATGCCATTTTTTTTTATTTCTCCTGCTAGTTTTGTATTTTTTCTGCGGCAGTTGTTTGAATATTATGCTTATTTGGTACAGCGATGTCTATTAGATACGTAATTTTAATTTGTTTATCATGTAATTCTAAATCGGGTCTATTATGATGTATTTGTCTATCTTTTATTTTTGTTTTATCATAATAGATCCTATAATTTTGATTTTCTAAAACCGGTTCCGGGTTGTATTTATAGTATGGTATTATATTTCGCGAGTTTATTAAATTATGTTTAATTCCTAAATTATGATGTATTATTTTTCGACATGATTATGTATTTTAGTATATTCAGTTTGAGCGAGAGTAGAACAACCCGAAACTATATGTTGTATCGTTTCCGATTTGGCCAAACATTTTCTACATGAATCGTTAGTTGTATTTTGATTTTTTATAATGTAATTTTGGTATTTTTTTTTTGTATTTATTACTTGTTCTTGAACAGCCAGTATAAAACCCTCGGTTTTCCCATACACTTCCCCAAAGGTAAACCATCTGTTTGACGCATATTTGTCACTTGTTTGTTATGAATCTTCAATTTTTTTAAATATTAATGTCCATGTTAGAGTTGATTGTTATAATTATTATTGAAATTAGTTATATGTGTATGTTGTATTGATTTGAGATCTATCATGTAAAAGGTTTTTGCCGTTTATTGTTTTAATAAAAAAAAAACATGAGATTGGTTGAGATCATTGAGGTGTCTGGCATGAAGTTCTTTCCTACTTTAAGATTCTAACAAAATATTTTAATAGTTTATTCGCGTGCCTACTGTTTCGACATATAAATTTAATGATGTATGATTTTTGTCGGTCTGTATAATAATTTTATGTAAAATAAAATTATTTTGTTTATTTTTGAAAAATGTTTTAAGAGATTCAATTTGATCATTATGTAAAGAGGAGATGTTAACAATTCCTCTTCCTCCTATACTTCTAGGCAGAGTCAACCTTTTTTCCGCAGAATTTGGATGGTGATATCTTTTTTTTGTTAATTTTGTTCTTATTAATCTTTCAAATTTATTTAAACCGGTTTTTGACCATTTTATAATGCCAAATGAGTATGTTGATAACGGAATAGCCTACGCGTTTATTGCTTTTTCTATGTTTTTGGCTGATAGATCGCTTTTACCTAAATATTTTATTCTCGTATCTATCTTTAAAATCATTTGGTGTTCAAAAAAAGGCAGGTGTGTGAATTTTGGAGAATTATGGTGTATTTTGAGGCAAAATATTTTTTATTGTTCATTTTTACAATAAGGATATGGTAATGTGTAAAAAGAATATACTGAAAAGACTAGTTTTTAAAAGGAACAAATATAACATAGGAAAATTGATGATTTTCAATTTTAAATAGAGTTGTTCACTTATTAGTTGCTAGTTTTTGTAATCCGGTATCGCTCGGGTTGAAATAAACAGATAACCAACAAATACATGAGTTTATTGAAAAAAAAGTAAACATTTACGTAAATAATAGTAGTAAAAACCTCTTCCCAATGAAAAAACTTGAAGTTTGACACCACACATGCCCATTTAAAAAAAATGGTAGGTACTAGAGGGAAATTTTTCTGGGATTATTTTCGTTTCCGAGAAACGGGAAATTTAAAGATAAATTTCCCGGGATTCCCGGGAAATTCATTATTATATATATTTATATTCAATTTTCAACAAATTTGGTAGAAAAACTCTCAAAACTTGTTGACCTTTTGCAAACATTTTGATTTGATTAAAAAAATCAAATTTTTGTTACCAATATAAGTTATTTGCTTAAAAAAAAACGAAATAGCCGACTGACGAGATTTATTTAGGAACTCTTTGTTATATCAAAATTCAAATTGTTTACAAAATATATATATATATATATATATATATATATACTTTTAATTTTTATTCATCCTATCAACCAAATAAATATTATGGATTTTGGCAAAGCTTTTTTAATAAACAAAAATCGAGTTCATTTGGTGATTTTTGACTTCAAAAAATGAGAAATTTTATCAAAAAAATGATTTTTTAAATCGGTTAATATCCATAAATAAAACAAAAATTGACAGTTTGCTACACTAATATTTTTTAAAAACTATCTAACTTTTGGAAATATTAAAAAAAAAAACATGAAAAATCGTAGGATTCTTGTACATTGTCGGCCAAAAAGAATTATGCTTTTTTCAAACGAATACATTGAAGCTATATAATTAAGTTTTTTTTAAAGTAAAACACTAATATTGGTAAAAAAATATTGTTTTCATATTTTATCACATCAAAATGTTCGTCAGATTCAACAAATTTATTACGACTATTACAGTTAACTAAACAAAGATTTCGGTATCGATATGGCGATCTGCATGAGTAATAATTTGTGTTTTTTTCCCGGGAAATGATTAATTTTTTTCCCGGGAAATGGGAAATAAAATTAGAGGGTTTTCCCGGGAATTCCCGGGAATAACCCTCTAGTAGGTACCTTCATGGAAAAAGTATTAAAAACCTCTGATTTGGGCCCAAATCAGCCCGATGAAGTTTTAGACCGATCAGGTTTTCAGGTATTGGGCGAAAGGTTATAATATTTTTGTGAAAATTATGGAGAGAAATTTCTCTTCTTTCAGAGGAGAAATTTCTCGTTCTCGAGAAATTTCTTTTGAGAATTTTCTCTACTCACATCACTTTAAGTCTGTATTTTATTTCATTAAAATACCAGATTGATGCTTCGAAAATGAACCATATAAATCGTAAAATTTCAAAATTTTCTTGACGGCTCCGAGAAGGGGCGCCGACTTTGTGCCATGTCCCCGGGCGCAGATGACCCTAGCTACGCCACTGCTTCTTTACAAAATTCTCTTCGATCCAGTCGCACCCTCTTATCTAAAGGAAAGATTTGTCTTCTTACAATCACACGGTTTATCACTTCGTTCAGCTACAAATAATTTTCTACCCATCCCACCTCATCATTCTAGTTTTTATACGGATTCATATACTGTTCATGGTGCGAGGCTTTGGAACAGACTCCCACA
Organism: Athripsodes cinereus; assembly: GCA_947579605.1. Classification (NCBI taxonomy): domain Eukaryota; kingdom Metazoa; phylum Arthropoda; class Insecta; order Trichoptera; family Leptoceridae; genus Athripsodes; species Athripsodes cinereus. Next base: position 16,966,502 of record OX388310.1, read on the forward strand.
TAAGGTTCGTACTTCTTCAACATTATATTCATTTCGTAAACAAATAAACTGTCTCTATTCTTCATACACATTTTTCGATTTCTTTTTTACTTTTTTACAGTTTCGCGTAATAATTACGCCGAGCAGATCCTCTCCTTTTCCTCTTTTCCCTTTCCCTTCCTATTCTTGTTGTATGTGTGCTTTTTATAATTTATTTTATTTATATTATATATTGCATTTGTAGTTTATTTAGAATCTTGTTTGGGGTTTGTTTTTATATACTTTTATCTATATGTAATTTCTATTATTTTATTTTTTATTTACTTATTTTTTTTTATTTTTTCGGGTTGGCTGGAAGAAAACGCATATGCGATAAGCCCGCCTTTGGTAATTTCTTGGAACAAAAACTTGTACACTGTATATATTGATGCCAATAAAGTTTTATTTATTTATTAAGATTTTTTCAGGAGGAGTCCTTCTGGCAAACCCTGAGCCTTCACTAGGAAAAAAAACTGTTTCGTTGCATCTGGATGATATAGGAGTAGGTACTCTTGTAATATCCAGTGAAAATCGGTGGGAAAACCCCATAGTTGGAAAAAAATCGTTTTTACACAAAAAACATACTTTTTCTTTACCATTTTATGGGATATGTATAAACTACATATAATACAATTATCTCTATTATTTATAACTTCTTGTATCGATGAAGTTGTTAATGTGCTACATCGTAAAGTTATAGGTAAACATCCAAAGGACTACCGTAAATTTTATGTGGTTTAAAGTATTCAACAAATAGTATCAACAATAGAATATTTGTGGTTGAATCGAGAAATCACAATTTATCTAATACTCATAGGAATAATTTGAGGATCAATAGGGTGGTCTATGGAGGAAAGAATATATTTTTACGACCAAAACGTATCTTACGAAAAATGAAGGATGTATAATAAGATACATAATTAATAGAATTAAAGAATTTAGCAAACATTTTATACTTCAAAAATCCAAAATTTTAATCTTCTGAATAAAAGAGCATGAGCGATAAAATTCTATATAAATATGAACAATTATATCAATTAATGCAATAAAACAAAGTTATTTTGTATCCGATCCTCATTTCCCTTCCCCTAAAGCAGTTGAAAAAATAGCAGGTTTTTCAATTTTTAGTAGTTCATTTCATAGGAAACTGCAAAAATTGAGTTTTATTGTTAATAGATTTTTACGTATATTATTTTTTCTCCAAAAAGAAAATAAACTAGGTACTTAACATGTGAAAAATTAATTATAACTATTTCTAATACAATACCATCACAGCTCATCCAATATGTGAGGTATTCGGCAGACTAGCCGCATGTAATAATCAAACAAGCTGCCTTCTACATGCCATCAAAAAACTAAGACATTCAGGCTGGGTGGCAAACATAAATAAAAACCTCATAAAACTATTTCTATCAAATATTATTGTCTGACTGTCTTCTTTTAATATCTATATCTCATCCAATTCTATTAAAGTACGAGATGTATTGGTATAATCAATATTGAAAAACGCGATTCAAATATTTTATTTCAATTCCAATATTTACTTGATCGATATAATGGTCATTGATATCAACCGCAAAAAGTGATACTAATTTATTTGTAATGCTTATTGACCAACACATTACAAGAAATCATTTTACACCTTCTAAGAGGTAGATGTACATCATTGGAGTAGTATTCATATAAACTAAATATAAGTAGTAAAAGAATGATTCACAATTATATGAACAAATTACCAATGTTCAATACTTTTAAATAATAAGATATATTTGCCTTTCAAAAAGTTCCACGTAGGTATTTCAATATGATTTTTCTTCCTCATCAGGCATATGATTCAACTAGTGTCATTATTACCTAGTGTTTATCCCGCACTGGGACAACCATTCCATACTTTTTACATGAATTTAACACGTATTATCCACTTTTTTAGATTCTTATATAATATTTTGTAAGATATATATTATTTTTCCCAGCCTGCTGCCTTTGAATACATCTACCACAGTCAAAATTGAAAGGTAAGAATATATTACACTCTTGAATCATTGCTGAGTATGACATCCGAATCAATCCATTTGCCCCTTCTCAAATCAATGAAGGCCAATTTCATTATTCTGTGATAACTATCTTCTCGACTATTTAACTATATTTGGAGACTGTTTTTGGCACAAGTCATCCTTATAGGATGCTATGCCATAAATGAAGAAAAAAAATATATTATACTCAATCGACAATGACCACACAGCCTGAAAATTTTCAATAGTACCTACATGATATTTTTCTTATTTCATTTTACGGCAATGCACCCGCAATCGAGTAAATTATGAAACCTACATGATATTTATTGTACCGCAATGCGTTTTGCTTACAAATAAACAGCTTGATAACTCATTTAAACTATATATATATTATATATTATAATCTTAAGGTATTTTCATAATAGCACTCATTCAAAATTCATACAAAATTTAACGTTTCAATCTGTCTTTGTAACTGTATAAAGATACAAATTATCGTTTTGTCGATATGTGTTTATTGAGGTACCTACCCACTATAAGTACGATGAGCCATAAACCACAAAACCAGTAGGAAAATCAAAGTTAATGGGCCCGACAAAGAGAAGAATTATATTATAAAACAAGAAGCATCTCTTTACTCTAGTAGTGTAACAACTGGAAATATAATACAATGCAGGTGTTGTAAGGTTAAGCTATTACAAAGGAACCGAATGACCTAACTAACCAATAACTTTATGGTTTTTATCGGTGAATTTTGCTTTGTCTCGATACAATAAGAAAACATCATCCAATTTAACACGTACTGGTTAACTACTATTCATTGCTTCTTTCACGGAGGTTTGTATCAGGAATAGTAACACAATAATTGTTATTGGTTCAAAGCGATACATAGACCACACAAATATTTGATTTTGTTAAGCTACTACCTATTTGAATTGTTACTAATTAGGTATAAAAAATGTTACGTAAATAAAAAGGGTTTACAAATTGCTACTCGTAAGAATAATTTTAAAGAATATATTAAATATTGTTGGTTAACAATCTATTCCCTAAAATTCATTATAATTGGATATGTCTAGTGGGGTAAGTAGATAGAAGGGAATTTCAAAAGAATATATTTTTATGTCTCTTTTGCATTCTTCTCACTAAGATCGTCGAAATTCTTTCCCCCATCGCAAATTTCCGCCCTCCTTTGATAAAATTTCAACGCTTTTCAGCTTTTTAAATACGTATCTTCTTCTTCTCTACATGTCTTGTCGGGTCCGCCCGACGTTGACGACCACCTGAGAGAAATCCTTCCTGTTCCGGACAGCACGAAACAGCTCCTCCACACATCTAACCCCGGTCCACTCCTGAATGTTCTGGAGCCAGGAAAGCAGCTAAATGCAGCTAATCTGCTGGCTACCCCACAGTTTAATGGAGGATTTTGTCGGGGGGAGCCCTTAAGGCTTATCCTGAGCCCTCCCTTTGAATTTTTCTTTTGTATCGTTGAGTCTGGATGATATAGGAGCTCAGCTCTCAAAACATCCAGGGGAAAGTGGTGGGAAAACCCTTAATGGCTATCCCACTTGTAGGATTTGTCGTAATTTTAAAACATACATACATATCTACCAGATAATTGTCATATTTTCTATAATTGAAGTATTTTTTTTTTGATAAACAGCTAAAAACATGTAGGTATTCAAAATAAACTGTTTCCCTCTATCAAAATGCTATATTTCTAGTTTTTTTTTATTAAAGACAATTTTCGAAATTCGCTATTTCTAAGTAATTCATTAATTTACTTATAAAGCAATGTCTAAATCATTTTGAATTAACATTATATTAAATGAAATAAATACACATAGCTCTACCTATGTAGGTATTTAACAAATAAGTATGTACGGTGCACATTTTTTTTCTGTCTCATGATCAAGCATCGACTAACACGCTCAATTAGTATAATGACTTAGATAAGAATATAAGATTGCTACTAGACAAATTAATTATGTTGACCGGATGTTGGAAAAGTTTAATAAAAATAATTCACGCGGTATTATTTAAAGAATCTTATATAGAATTCACTAACGGATATAGCTGATCATGAACAGATACGTATTTATTTTGATGCATTATGTTTATGTATAACTACAATGTTAAAAGTTTGGCTACATAAAATGTATAGCATCAGAATCAATAAAAATAGGTTCAATATATTATCAATACATAATGTAACAGGTACTTTTGCAATATTATATTTGAGAAACTGACAAGGTGAATCTCAATACATTCATTCAGCTACTATTTTTTTTCTTCAACGATATTATTATAAAGACATGTATATATCTAAATACCTGCGTTTGTTTTATTTTCAAAACTTTCTTGATTAATAATCTCGACCACTGTACAACTGGTATGCGGCGTTATTTTTTGATAGTCTTAGTAAGTTTTGTGATTTGATCAATGCCCCTAGATAACTCTATATTAATACATCTGTACGGCAGGAGATAAATTATACATATCAAAGATACAGAAGATATCCTAAGAGATGTTTTGTTTATATGTCAACCGAATCAGTCATATTAAAATAATATTATCACAAGTCATCGTGTATTGATTATATTAATGGTCTCATGGATGATGCCTTGAAAAAAAACGTGAGAAGACGTCATCGGTCTGAAGAACCAGTCTAGGTACATATTGTACCTACTCATGTTATTCAATATTATCATATAAAAATCATTTTAAATTCAGGTACATCATTGTACCTATTATTATTTGAAGGTAGGTACATCATTGGTTCGTTTCTTCATACGGGTATTCATATTTGAGATACCATTTTCAGCTACTAGTTATTGTAATCAAATAAAGTTTCACACCTGAAAATATGTCAGTAGAATATATTTTTAAATTGTCAACACACTTTTATTTTAATTTAGATAGGAACTTAGGTCATATACCTCTAAATATTTCCCTTGGTATAAAAAAGTTCATAATTATATTGTAAATTATTCACATAATTCGAAATTTGTATAATTATGTGATTATTTTTTAAAGTAAAGAGAAATTGATTTCTCATTCGAGTATTCGAGTAGAGATAATACATACTATTATGTAGGAAGAATACAAAACTGTACAATATTATTACCTGTAAACAGTAAAATTCATAATTACTAACTGAAAGTTCTACCTAGTAAGTAGTAGGTACATAATAAATACCAATATTTAAAAAACAAAACTTTTTCTCCGTACATGACGAGATGATTGAATATTACCGGTTTTCATCACGCGTTGAATACTATACATATTTAATCTCATCATCACGAAATGTAAGAAATTGAAAGTGAATTGAAGATTGCAGTAGTGGTCAGGTTTCGTTCTTGACCTACAGTTGACCTCATCGTTTAACCTCATACAAAATACTATACTTACACTGAATTCAAAGCTCCTGAATGTAAAGCTCGTTGGAAGGTGTAATTTAAACATCAAGTATATACAGTATTATCCTATCGTTACTAATGAAGACGTGAGTTTATAAAGCTTTTCAAATTAATATCGCATTAAAGAAAATAATACTTGTGGGAATGTATGTGCAATAATAAAAACAAGTAACAGCGTTTAAATTGAGCAGGTATGATTTATATGCAGAATATAAATATCTTTTTACTTTGTATAATGTGTAATTACTTTGAAAACTGATAAAAACATATTTATCTCCTCTGATGTTGTCTGTATCTATTTATTTATATCAAATTCAAGAAACTTTTGTAAATAATATTGTTGCACCTCGTGTAACGGAGGAGTCTATTATGAGATCATTTCATCTCCATTTCCAATGTTTTCAATTAAAAATAATTCTATGCTAAATTAACTCCAGAAAACCACTCTATCTACCTTATATAGCAATAGCCATAAAGCAATAGTATTTGAATGGAAAATAAAATATTAAGTAAGGACTCAACAACGTGAACTACATAAACTGTATGCAAATAATATCAAATCTCTCTATTTATAAGATGATAAATGCAAGCTAATAGAAAATGTTGTCAAAACATTGACATCGTTATCTTGCTCGATTTATGTTTGATTATTTTTTTAATATATGTACTTATAAATATGTACTTATTTAGGTATGTTGATATTAATTATCTTAAAGTTTATGAACTAAATAGCTTCTTATGTTCTGTCCATCATATCCATTTAAAAGACTGAGTGAAGCTTTAGCACCTATTGAACGGTTTTCAATAAGCAATACAGAAGCACCGAGCGTGATATTGAATTTCCATCACGATTTGCAAATCATGACTCGCTATAAAATTTGCGGCATTCGCAAAGATTCACAAACTGTAAAAAGGATCTAATTTTTGCTTCTGAATTTCATAATACCACTTTTCATTTAGCTTAAATTGTTCCTATCCCTGATGTCTTATTTTTTATTTGACAGGACAACTTGGATGTTCATACGTGTAGTTGGTTTGTTGGCTACCCCACATGTGAGCAAAGTCGTGAAGTTATGAATGGACGAATAAATTGTTCCTTGGATTACTTCGTGATTGCCTTATTAACGGTATGTACAATTATTGTACATATGTTTTTAAAAAGACGTTTCACATGACTTAAGAATTTCCGATGTCAGAATGGATAGAGATGACAAGGTAGATATTCGCTAAGGACAGACGCAATTCATGACACATTATTATCAACGGTGGGAGGAACTGACAAGACACGTAAAGAAGATGTTAATATTTTGATTCACTGTCCTAGGACCAAACAAATAACGCTTCATTCTCTTTTATTAAGTTGGTTTTTATTCAATTATTTACTTTAAGCTTCCAGCTTTTATAATTACTTTGTAACGAAACAATATAACGAAAATGCATGATAGCAAGTATGAAAAAAACAGTTCTATTTATTTTATAGATTAGAAAATGTATGACAGTTATAGTTTAAAATAGTTATCTCTATATTTATTTAATGTTGCTTTTTTCTCGGATTTGTTTTATGGAGCGCCCGAAAAATAATTGGTCTCCCACTGTATTTCGTAAGTTTTCGAGTGTCATTTAATAGCCTATAAAATAATAAAAACGTCTTAAATTCAACGATGATGTTTGCCACCCATCCTGAATATTTTATTTTTTGTTGGTACGAAGAGGACGACTTGCATGCTATATCATATGGCTGTTTTACTGGCTACCCCACTTATTGGATATGCCATGGTGGTGTAATTGTAGTTTTTTGCACGCAACCATCTAATAGGTAGGTACGTATATACAAAATAAACATGTTTATTAAAAAGTTGAATATTCACTGGGTAGGCTGTGTAGTGCATGACTTGATATAAACTTGCATGGAAGTGTGATAAGTATGAAGTTGACTATTATATCTTAACACTTTCAGTGATTTATTGAAATATTATATCAGCTAAAGTGTTAAATGTGAGTATTTAATGATTGTGTAACTTTATAGGTATGTGAGTACGTAAATTGTATTTCAAATAACTACTGGGTATGCAATATATACATACACATATATTATGAAAAAAGCAATTTTCAATTACGATTGAGGTTCTATTCCATTCTGTTTTCCTTTAATAGGCTATCCACTAATTCGTGAGCGATTAAAGTTGATTTGAAGTGCATATTTTATTTAACCTTAAAATGCATTGTTACAAATGGTCCATCATGTAATTGCAATCCCGACTATCCCAACTGATACAAAGGATAGTTAACAGAAGTGATTGTTAGACTTTTACACAGAATTGAATCATTGATTAGCTGCTCTTTTATCACGGAGCTAAGAAAATAGATAAAAAATACTTGGCAGCTTAAATAATAATAAAAACAACAATAATTTTCAGAACATATTTTTGGATTGTCTTGTCGACATTTTATTTTTATGGCAAAAAATTTTCATAACTACATAACTGAAGAGGATAACATACTAAGTATTTATCTATCTATTTATATCCTCACGCCGTGTCCCAAGGGGAGAAGGCTAAAAGACCTACATAGGTACTTTTTTCGCTTCCTCTACATTCACACAATTTCTCATACCCGCACTGATATTTCTCCACTCAACACACGAAATCGATCCATGTGATCAAGCCACGTTGTTCTCAGATGTCCTCTCTTCTTCATAACCGCTCTTTAAGACAGATATTTATCCGATATAAAAAAACAATCATTGACAATTCCCTTAAAAAACGAAAGACGTCTCTCTCAATAATGAACATATACTGTTGCAGAAGAAAACATTTGTTTTGTAATTTCGTTATGGAATTCTATACTACCTAAGCACCAATATTTATCCTCGTCGTCATCCTGTTAAATAAAATAGTAAAAAAATCCCGGGTTACAAATAACTTTATTGTTTAATAAGCACTAGGAATCATAATACTTGCAATATCATTTGAAATAAATAACTCAAAGTAGAAACAAATTTAATTCAATAAGCAAAACTCGTAATGGGCATTCATCCTTTATCTCAAACCATTTATAAAATCGATTTTTTGGCTAATGGTTTCCAAATCCTTTCCGTTAGACCAATTTTTTACATAGTACATAAATTACAAAAACGTTTTATGGTTGATTAGAAAATAAGGTACCGGTCGTAAGGTCCTATAATAAAGTTAATAAGATTATAATAATCACAAAATAATACTAGTCATTCATATAAACGGAGAAGCAGCTTCTAAACAGTGTAGTGTACCTACTCTGTAAGGGAGACGGGGTGTTTAATTATAATCTAGAATTATAGAAAAACGGTTATTGGAACGCGCCACTTATATCATATTATTTAACTCTTAATCGGTAGGGTGTTTATAAAATACAATTTGTATAATGCTACATATAAAGCCTAATAAGATCATCTATGATCTTTGAGCTTTCCTATAATTAGGATTTTCATATTTTATGTATGTGTAACTTATGTATATTTACAAAAAACCTGTTGTCCATAATCATAATCCATAACATATCCCACTAGTGGAGTAGCTAGCAGATCAGCCGCATGTAATAAACATTCAAGTTGGCCACTCTGTGCCAGCGAAAAGTTAAAAAATCCAGGATTGGTGGCAAACCTCATCGCTGAATGCAAGATGCCAAGTACCTTTTTCGATCACCCACCTTTTATACAATGCTCAAAAACTTACGAAAAAGAGTGGAGACCTATTCTTTGCTGGTTGCTTTTAATGGAATGTGCGAAAAACGAAAAAAAAAAACAGAAAAAAATTATATACCTAAAGATTAATAACTAAAGTAACGAAGGATTAGTTATTTTTTATGTAATGTCTAAAACATTTGTAGGATTTAGGTAAACCTACCATAGAATTATTTAAATTGGTGAACTCGGAGTTAAAAATAAATTGAAAAATTTGTACGAATAAGAATTTTATAACCACCCTATCAATCGATATTATATAATTTGGTTCGATGGCTAATCAAAATGATTCAGGTATAGTTTTATACATATTATTCAGTAGGTTCATAGTTTTACGTAGGTACCTACTCATAGATCAAAGAGGCCGATTAACTGATAGTGGGTACATAGAGTCACAATCACATGTAGGTATCATATACCTACTCGTAGTAATGGGAGCATTAGGTGAGTGTGTGTTGTTACTATTATTAGTAGATAGGTAGTGTAGAGAGAGATGGGTGGTACCTCGGACCAATAGTAATACGTATTATTAGAGAACAATTATATTGACTACTGACACCTTGTACGTTGTTATCGACTTAGATACACTTCTTCCAAATCGTAATGGTTACCTATAATAATCTTGTTGAGAAAAAATTAAACAAAGTATTTTGATTTGAAGGAATTATAATCATATATTTAAATAGTATCTATCTAGCATAAGGTAGGTACGTAAAAACAATTGTAATGTCAAATTGGTGAATTTTTATACAAAGCGATTACAAGTCGTATAAATAAATAAGTAGTATAAAATAAGAAAATCGATGAGTGTGGTTTGGTTTAGTTGGAAAAATCGTACCTTTATGATAAATTCGCCCTCTACACATAATATAATTATCGATGTATGTAAAAATTTAATTAATAAATAGCAGATACGAACGTCGATGTTTCTAATAATTCTAAGATTGTATTTTTGTTTCATGCTTTTACAAGTAGATGACATAATTTTTTATTTTATTTTTCACTGTACATTGGTTATATTATTTCAAATCAATACAAAGTATCATAAAAATATCAGTTATTCAATATACAGAGGGCGAGTTTAATTTACTAATGTCAAGTCACTTTTTCAACGATAGATTTTATATATACAACAATAACTCCGTTAAAAAGTATAAAAGCATTTAGAATTTCAGTTAAATGTTTATGCACAATGCCTGACCATGTGCACTGGTCAAGAGAAATATTTAAAGAAAAGAGATTTTGAAAAATCAGAGCACCCACAACAGCCTATTATTTTATCCTTCCTTCCGTGTGAAATACAGACATCAAACCCCCATTGTGATCAAAACTGTCCATTATTCTACTAACAATCTCAGTATATTTATAGAATATAAAATTTCATACGATTTATATAACACACTTCACAGTCATCATTCTTCCCGACTACCCGTCGATAATAAACCGATGTACGCCTTCCAACAATAAAAATTACAATTGAACTATAAACCAAATTACTTAAGACCACATAGCAAGATCACGCGACCACTATGAAACATTTTGAATTGAAACGTCAAAAGATTCTTTCAAACATTGTCATATGTTTGCAAACAGAGTGTCAATAAACATAATAGAGATGTATTCATAATACTCACTCATTGTACATTACAGTTGTCTGCAAATATATTATTATTACTATTATTGTAATAAACCAAAATATTTATTATTCAATGCTTGTGTTATAAATAGACCACCCGACATGACAATTCTATTAGTGTCCCTCTAAAGTATTCAAATTGTTGTATATAATAATTTTAAGCATCAATGATCAGCATCATTCGGATATCCTGGAGATTTCACATAAAGAAATATTTGGACAACAATGATAATGATTATTGAATTTGAAATTGATAGCCTACCTAGTAATCAAATATAACTAACTGGTAGGTCTGTACAAGAATATATTATGCCAATTTATTACTAAAATTGATACAAGTACTTCTGAGAAATTGAGTGAAGAATCACATTCTTAGATAATTGAAACAATTAGGTACCTATCTGCTTAGACATTATGAAGTACAGTCATCGTACAAAACAAGTTTGCAAAATTATTTAGGGATTCAATCAATGATAATTTATACGAAATTATAAGTATGCTCTTATAGGTCATGTTTTCTAATATAAATACTTGTTACATATTTATTGTACATATCTATTTTATTATAGTTCTATACTGTCTACTACTTTTACTATAGAGAGACGATGGTCCTGGCTGGGACATGTTTTGGGAATGCCCAATGATAGTTGGCCAAAAAGAGCACTGTTCTTCCGTCCGCAGGGGTTCCGTAGGCCCGGGTGTCCCTCTTTCACAATACACCGTTCCTATGACAACGATATCAGAGCGCAAGGAATGTCGTGGGAAGAGGTGACGCAATTGGCACAGAGACGCTCTGAATGGAGGAGTCTGGTTTCTGCCCTGTGCTCCCGAGAGGAGCGTTGAGGGCGATGATGATGATGATGATTCTGTCATGGCGGTGAAAGGGGGGAAACTAGTAGATTTGCTGGGTTTTTGGGTTTCTTTTGCCAGCTACCCAATATTATAACCTCATTCATGCTCAAAATAGATACGTAGAAAATTTCTTCATTTTAAACAGCATATAAACATTGATACAAGAAATCATACCTACATGTGTTTAACCTATCCGGATTATTTCGCCTTTGTTAAAATGATTTACATTTCCAATACAATTCTATATAAAACGAAAATATAGATTCAAAGTCAATATTTTCTGAACAAGATAACGTTCAAATGAGATACATTCATCGTGATGGTTCTAAAGGAAGGTCGCTGATATGGGTCTAGTACTTTACGTTTTAAAGTTCGTAGAGAAACTCCCATAGTATATGGGAATATACAAGATTCCTTTTAAATAAATTTCCTTAAAAAGGTCCAGTCTATCAGTTAGTGACTAGGACAGCAACTGCTGACAATTAATAACACATAGGTAATGGTTGTGTTTGAGAAACTGTATGAATGTGGAGGAAGCGAAGAAAGTATATGTAAAGATAGTATAGAGGGTATAGTATAGTCGTACCTATAGTATAGTTTACAAAGAAAGCATACATATATTTTTTTTTTATTTATAAGTTTTAAATGAAAAAACTCACCGAATTGTAAGCGTTTTCCACACGAGAACAAGAGTTGGCATCATCTGTTTGTTCGAAAGTTGCTACCTCTTGTGATGCTGAAGACCAGCTGTCTTTCCAATATTTAGATGTTCAGATGATTCTTCAATTGTCTTTCCATCTCTTTGGTGGTCTTGCTCAGGGCCATTACATGACATGCATAGACAATTCACACAGATCGAGCTAGTCCCAAATTAAGATATGAATCTTGTATTATGGATACTAACGCGACGATACCCACATATACTAAACACATATACATGTAACACCCAGACCCAGGACAATTTGAAAAAGTTCATTCTGAAGAATGAAGTGAACTTTGCCCCAACCGGGAATCGAACCCGGGACCTTCTCACTCAAAGGCAAGAGCTTTACCCCCGCCCCACACCTGTCGTCTAGAATTCACTGATGTCTACTTTGCAGTTATATGCACGTCTATGTTTTTCGTTGCTTTTCTCAATGTACAAAATATCTTTACGATGGACTCTTACACTAATACTTGAAATGGGTAAGTTTTTATATTAACAACACCGAATCCTGGTTTTCTTTCACGCGCGTGACCATTTGCGTTCTTATTTTCTTACCGCTTGACATCTGACAATAATTTCACAAAAAAAACTTTTGTTTCCGCCTCTCACAGTGTTACCAACTTGTCGATGTTGCCGTCTTGAAAAAAATATCAATATATCTATCTCGTCGATAATTAATATTAAGTTACAGCATCATACCAAAGTCTACTACACTTTGTGAATGGTATCGATATCGATTGTCTTTTCTTCGCTAGTTGATGCGATCAATGAACATACAGGTTGACGAATACTATTTTAAAAGAGGCCAAATTGCAATAATTATAAACGAATCACCAACAAATAATCAAATATTTCAAACATAAAATCATGCATATGATTGTATGTATGAAATATACTAAGGTACCTAAGTATATTGTAAATACGAAAAAGATATATGAAATGATATGAAGATAAACAACATTAATGTGAAGTTTACATGTAAATCAATCATTACACACAATGCGACAATATCAAGTCTAAGAAGTGACAAAAGTAATGTTGCTAAGAATAAAATAGGTAGGTAGGTAGTTATGTACGTGTTATGTGGAGTAAGAATGTATTATGTTTTATTACTGAATTGTTCAGTCATCTTATCTCATCACTAACACTAAATCCCACCTGATTACCATATATTGTGATATAAAATATCGCCTCTCATAACAACGCAATACTGTATCAGCTTTATCTTCGTGGGATGCAAAATAGGGATGGCAATACTAATATTGTATCTAATAAACGTTATATGCCGTGAATTAAGTAATGAGTTGTTATGAAAACAATATTACCAATATTACCTACCTATATGTAGCCTCCCAGTTAAAGGGTTAGTTACTATAAAAATAATTATTGGATTAGGAAAGCAGAACATTTGATTACTGACAATTGTTACTAATATTCCAAAAATATAACATCTTCTTCTTCTTCTCCTCTGACAACCGGTGTGGCGCGGAGGCTAACACACTTGCCTTTGAGTTACGAGGTCCCGGGTTTGATTCCCTGCCAGGGCAAAACGAAGAATGAGCTTTTTCAGATTGTCCTGGGTCTGGGTGTTACATGTATGTATGTGTTTAGTGCATTGTATATGTGTGTCGTCGTATTAGTACCCATAATACAAGATTCATATCTTAGTGTGGGACTAGCTCGGTCTGTGTGAATTGTCTATACATGTTATGTTATGTTATGTTCTCAAAATTTATTTATTTATTTAGCATTACACAAAGCTTGTATTTTTTAAAAGTTTACATTCATATGTAGGCATATATTTGTAGTTTAAAGAAAATCGATGTTCACTTACATGCCATATAAAAACAGATATTGAAACAAATTCCTGCACATTCTTATGGGAAAATACAATCTTCAACAAACGCGTGAAACATTTTACTGTCTACCGTTTAAAATTTAACTCCTTTTGTCCAGGTCGAGTCTTTGTACTTCAATCATGCAAAGTGTTGTTTTCCTTTGGTAATACACAATAACACATTATTATAACATTATCAATATTCAATATTCCTATACAGCCTTTTAACAACTAACAACCCTTTGTAGCCTGTTTATCGCACGTATTGTGTTAAATGACAACTCTATTTGCATGAAATGCATGTTGTAGGTACCTACACGATTATTTATTTATTATTATTGTTGTCCATACACCATTGAGACTTTGCCGCCACACAGCACAAGATGTAAATTGTAAATTTATTTATATTTAAACTGTTTTATACATTCAATCCCTTTCATATTTTTTTATATAGTACACAAATATGTATGGTAATACTACCTAAGTACATACTTTCCCATTTTTCTATTCGACCAATAAAAGTTTAAGTGTCTAGAATATTATCATGCATAAAAAATATACTCCAACAAAAAACATTATGTTTATATTGTGAAAATGATTCTGATTTATAAATTAATCTAGCTTAATATAAATATTGTAAATTTATATAAATTTAGAATTATGTCATCATGGGTATTTGTAGAAATAAGTAGGTATCTATTTTTGTTTGGTTATATATATTATGCAACCTTATGTTTCTAAAGTAAAAGAGAAAATAGCTGTTTATTGAAATAAATAAATGAATTTCTAAAAACGGAAGGCTTTCCTTGGAAGTAAGTACCTACCTCTGCTAAAATGTGCATAAGGCATCGTGACAGTTTTGATATAATACTCTTATACCACGTGCCCCATATAAATATGTCAATCGATTTATTACACATAATCACTGTAATGTCTAGACTAACAGATTATCTCTAAAATATTATAAAATTAAATATCAAAATTACAAATTGTTTTTCTAACGACACGTGTCAAATTTAGCGCCTTTTCCAAGAAATTCAAATTAAATCTGACTGTATGATCTTGTTACCAGAAAAATATTGTTTTTATTATAAAAATAGCGTAGTGTAAACAATAGAGGTTTTGACATTTTGTTGTGGTTTTTATGTCATTTTAAACGGCTCCATTAAGTGGCCCACATTACTTACCTGGACAAGCTAGAAACAATATATCAAGAATGTGGCAAAACAAAACCTATCTACAAACAAATCTCGGAGACCGATTCACAAACACAATCCAGTGACGTAGTTTCAAAATGTTTCTTAAGTTAGTGTGCATTTGCAGAAAAATTGTTATTGAATTTTATTTTAATTGTTATCTAATTTTTGTTACCTTCTTTTACTCTTCTGATTCTCTTGGCAACACGGAAATGTATTTATATGTGGTTACATTTAGAATACAAAATGTTCCATATTTTTCATGTCCACCAATTTCTTGTTAAAAAAATCTAAGTTGATTTGAAACGCTTTTAATTTTTGTAGGCGTATAATGACTGCAGATGGAAAGAAATAACTAATTATTTTAGTTTGAGTAGGTAGGTACTTATTTGCTAAAAAAATCAACTTTTCAATGGCTTATAAAAAAATATATCTAAACTAGAGCAAATAATAATAATAATAACGGAGAGTATTTATAGCGCCATCTTCGTGCCATAGCACCTCGAGGACGCTGTACATGATAATGTTCTATCTTCAACAATGTTGTCTGTGTCAAGAGTTCAAATTTAAATACAAAAACCTTATAACACATAACCTCAGATACATAATAATATGTATCCGCGTCAGAAATAAAAATAAAATAATGCAATATACACAACAGTCACAGTTCATAAAAAAGTTTGAAAAAGTAGGTCTTGAGGTCCCTCTTAAAAGCCTGGAAGTCGGCAGCACACCTGAGCCCCAGAGGCAGTCTGTTCCACAGATTAGGGGCAGAAACAGAAAAAGCGCGGTCACCAATCAATCCAACGCCGTTTGCTGTGTAATAAAAACACCTGCTTGCAATGTTTTTTTTTTCATCTTAGAGATGCACATTATAAAATTCAAATAATATGCTGCAAAAACGTCCGTAATCGGATGAATTGTGATACGCTCATTTTATGATACTTGTACTACATTGAAAGTTCTGTGTTGAATAATATAGTCGACTGTATTATGGAGTGTACGCCACTGCTACAGGTATTTGATTTCTATTTACAAGTCTAATGTAGTTTGTTTTTGCTAATATTTGCATTGTCTATTTCATGTTTGGTCACTCATTGACCACACGTCATGCTTTAGTTTGCAGCCTTATCTCAAAATGAATATCGGAAAAAAAATATGTCGTTTCGTATGCGGGACACTAAAAATCTAAGTGTTCTATGATTATGATCAGATTGAAATATAGAACATTTTATAATATTAATAGTCTGTTTGGGTGGCAAAGCAATCAACTTCTTGACAAACATTTTTACTCAATTTCATCTAATTGAATTGTGACATTATTATCCAGATCGTGCGATAATAGGGCAATTTAAAACATTAGAAATTCTCAGAATATAAAAATGATATTTTTATCAACAGTTCATACTCATTTATGATTTAAAATCAGTCTCAATAGCAAAATTTCTCTGAAAATTAATTCGGTAATAAATGAAAAAAATCGTGACCGTAAATATTGAAGATGACCTCTGGTCTTGGCCTCAAATTTTTAAGATGGGAGATTCGGGCTCGGAATGCTGCTTTTAAAAACTTTTACTATTGCTTTAAAGCTATGTGGAAGCTTATAATTTTTATTTTATTTCCATATAATATTGAATACACTTGAGTTATTAAAAATATAAAATTTTATATCTTGGGTTTTATTATTTTTTAGACTATCTTTCACAATACATCGCTTATAAGATTGTGATATAGATCTATAACACTGTATAACGTCTTACTATTTTTAAATTTTGTATTGACTTGTTAACACTGTTATGATGATGTGCAAAAAGAATGAAATAATACTATATTAAGCGTTAGTATTTTTTTTTCGGAGGAGGTGGCGCAATGAGCGCAGAATTGCTCTAATTAAAGGTGATTCTTTCCGTCCTATGGATAAATCAAATGCATTTACAAGTTTAAACGGCAAATAGAAATAAGAGCGAATGATTATGATGATTACCATATCAATGTACAGAAAATACTTAATTATACTATCATACATGCGTATTATAAATATATACAATATTTTCACAATCCAAAAATGAGGACTCAATTTTAAAATTCCGCGAGTCGAATAAAAAAATTACCAATTGAATGTTTCTAATCAAAAGATTCCCTGTGGAGGTGCAAGCCGCGATATAAATACTCCAACAAGTTGGTTTTAAAATTTTATTTATTTACGTTTATTGTGCGATTTTTTTTTATAAAACTGAGTTTTTTGCGTCGTTTATACTTAGAATAAACCGCAAAACATGTTGCATAGTAATAATAATAAATAATTCCACATGCAATAAGGAAGAATGTTACAATAGGAATAACAAACATACAAAAGAAGATGATACAGAAATACAATTATATAATGGGGGAATCAAAAATCTTACATATCATTTTCTATGTGAAGCTTAGTGATTAAACAGACAATTTTTTTGACAATGTACATATTTTATTTATGAGCCCTTGCGTAAAATATGTATATACAATAATTTACTTTTATTTCATTGTTTTTTATTGCGCATTTAGAAACAATATGATACACCTTGTGATAGCTAAAAAATCAAAAGTACTAAATTTCGGAACGGACTCGTTGGTTAACGATTTTCGATTTTCATAATTTGTATTACGAGTTCAACTGTTTGGAGTGAATACATATTTTTCTAGGTTCGTTAGTAAAGTATACAAAAGTCAAGTAGGTACCTAATAAAAACCAAAAATTTAACTTATTACACTGAGGAGTATATTTTAATAAAAAAATTTAGGTAGGTACTAATTTTCTACTAAAAAAAATCGCTTTGAAAAAGAGATCTCAAATAATAAATCGTAGCGCAATTAAATAATTGCTAAAAATCTCTGTTTTAATTCACTCAACTGTAAAATGGATATTTGTTTAATGGGTTATTTAATTCGTAAGTAGGTAAGTTATTATTTAGACCAATATTATAGGTTAAGTATATTAAATAAAAAAAAGCTGTAAAAAATGTATTTGACATTATTACGCCAATACTTGAACCATAATAGTAAACATAGAAAAAATCGCATTGGATTCTTATTCACGTGCAACATCATAAAGCACGGGTCACTACGTCTGATATAGATTGTCCGGTGGTTCGATTCCCGATCATATTATTACAACAACAAAAAAATAGAATGTGAGACCACAGGTAGTCGCGTCACTCCTCAATAAACCATTGTCCCGCCTTCCATTTAGTCCGAATCTAAAGCCATCCTTTCAAAAAATTCGCATCACTAAGAGTATGTTCGGTGGTTCGGTACAAATACATTAAAATCATATTCCTTGTTGATATGACATCAAATGCAATGAAAATATTTGCATATTAAAGTACTTATTATATCTTCAACTCCGTTTATGAATAGAAGGGTTATTTCAAGTTACCGTTAACCAAAAACAATTTAATTTGCATTTGAAGTTTCAAATAATCTCTTTTGTTTCATTAATAAAATATGAAATCCGATTTATTTTTTTAGAAGATGAGAACTTGGATGTGTACACACCATACTACGGGCTATTATTCTATTATCAAGAGAGTTCAATTGAACATTATTTTTTTTTAATTCAATAACACCATTATTTTATATTTTATTTATTTATTTATTCTTTACTGTACATTGATTACAAGCAAATTCACACACATTATATTTTAGGCCCTTGATTATATAAAGTTTAATTTACTACCATACCATCACGGTATATTTCACAAGTAGGATAACCAGCAGTGCAGCAGTAGCTACATATAAAAAATATACAAGCTGTACTCTCCATGCCAACAAAAAATAAGATATTCAGGATGGGTGGCAAACTTCGTCGGTGAATATAAGATGTAAATTTTCTTTATTTTTTCCAAAACCTGTCTCTTACAGGGCACTCTAAAACTTACGGAAAAAAGGGCGAGACCAACTTTTTATAAAATTTATACCAATTAGTATATTTCTCATAGAAATTAATTTCCTTATGAAGTTTCCTTAAAAAAAAAAGACATACTTACCTACGTTTGTTTTCCAGTTAAAATAATATGATGTTCCCATCCAAACAGATTATTTTCTTTTGCACAAAATATTTTTATACGATAGTATCATGATTTATATAGTTCTAGTAATTTTGCAATAGGTTCGATTTATATTTATTCAATAATGATGAATAGTATACACAATAGGTGCACAATGTTCAGTAGGCAAAGAAAATAAAAGAATCCTATGGATGTAACATATTCAATTCTCATTTTATTGTATTCACCTATCTATTAGAAATATATAGGTATACATCTAAGTACATAATATATGTATATATAAACTAAATTAATAGTTTACTATTGCGATTTAAATGGCAGAAAACCAGTAGAAGAATACCTAAAAGATACATATGCAGTGCATTGAAATTATTGTCATGATGGTACAATATTAATGTAGGTATTATATTTTTTTTACTTATATTATTATTATTTATTATTATTATCAAAACTACAATGATGACCACTGGGCTCCATTTTGTGGTAGGCTCGAGCATTGTCACAAATCTAAGATTAAATTTATATACAATATCTTTTCTTGAAGAAATATCACCCCCGTTGCTTGGCATGATAAAAAATATATTACGAGTATGTACCTATTATCAAAGTACCTAGGTCAAGAGATTGCATAATCAAATTTTATTTAAATTCTGATTTCAATGGCGTTCTACTTACAGAAAATAAAAAAATGTGATTTGTCTCAAACTGCAATATGATACTGCACTATGAAAGACAAAATATTATTATGCTTTAATGCTAGCCTTTATGTCTTCACTGATGGATACAAGCCTCTTCAAAAAATTTTCCTTCTTTTCACTTATTTCCCGTCACTTTGATAATGTCAGCACATTTCGTTTGAGTTTTCATGGTGTCCACTCTAGTAATGTCATAAAATAACAATATAAACACGGTTATGTTTGAGATTTAATTTTTCCTATTATGTACTTCTTCTTCTTTACTTATCTTGTCGGGTCCCCCCAATGTTGATGATCACCTGGAAGAAATTTTGTCTGTTCTGGACAGCACGAAACAGCTCCATCACACCTCTCATCCCCGCAAATAAATAGTACTTAATTTCCTTCACACTTTCATATTAATAAATACAAAGTAGACTACCATACCTATACTCAAGAATTTTTCCATCATACTATTCATAAGGCGGCGTTATGACAGGAATACAATTGTGGCATCTAACAATAAAATAATAAAAAATAGCAAATAATAACACAAATTCAGTTGATGACCCATGAAAAATAAAAGATGTATACTGCAAACTTATACGATGGACAGAATTATTCTAAAAATACATTAAAACGTCATTTTGTACGTTCAAACGAAGGTTCACTATTCATAGTACATTGCCGTTCTTTGTTACAATCAGCTGTTGACTAGCGTCACAAATTTTCATCAATATATAATATGAAACTAATGATATTGCAAATACCAATACTTACCTTAGGTACTATTCTTTCTAATCGACACCGTATCAATCCCGCCCATTAAATAATTCAAACAGAAAATATATAAATAGTCAAACAGCTAGATTTATCACGGGCAATAATTTTATTGAAATAATAAAGGAATATAAAAGTGCCATTTAATAATACTAGGCGCGGTAATGCTTTATGAAACCTCCATTATTGAATAATATTTCAATAGTTTTTTTTTTTAAATGGATCATTTTTAATTTATATTTTCTAGTAACTTGATTGATAATACAAATTATGATGATGTATCTTTCACCTATGATAATACAAATTATGATGATGTACCTTTCACCTATGATAATACAAATTATGATGATGTATCTTTCACCTAAGATAATACAAATTATGATGATGTGTCTACCACCTAAGATAATACAAATTATGATGATGTATCTACCACCTAAGATAATACAAATTATGATGATGTATCTACCACCTAAGATAATACAAATTATGATGATGTAGGTACAAACCAATGTTTTACATTTTTTAATGAGTATTGAAAAATCAAAAATAGTGCAAATACCTACCAACTTCATTATCAGCTATAATCCATTTTATCAGCAGTGGGCCAAGTTAGATAATTTTATGCTTCTGTCTCAGATATTAAAAAATAGGAGTCAGAATATATGGATCTTAAAAACCACACTTTTGTCTCTTTATATGCATGGCAAAAGTACATTTTTTTCTATTCCTTGTGGAATAAACTTACCTCTCATATATTATGTAATTTACACTCTTTATATAAAGTACAGACTTATTTATGTATAGTTTCTAAAATGTCAAGTTTTTCATCGTAAATAGAATAAAACCTACGATAGAATAAAAGGAAACCCAAAATTATTTCAGAACAGGTACCTACGAATATTATTGTTTTTTGATATCTGTAAATAAATAAATACGTACGTTCAAAATTTACTGTATAAGTGTAACACCAACGTAGATTTACAAATAAATAGCAACAATTTATACTTAGGTAATATTATTATTAATAGGTATCATTGTTAAAGGTCTAGGTATATTGTCCATATAATATATGAATAGTTACTCAAACCAAAATATAAGATTATTACAAAAAACGTATTTTTATTTCACAACACTATGAGTTTACTTTAGCGCCACCTTCCATTGTGTTTGATAATATGAATTTAACAGACTCTGTAACAATGACACTAAAGTCAATAATGCACTCCCATTGCTCGATACTTGAGAAGCAATTGCAATTTTATTATTTTGGTCAGAATGAATAGACTGTGTTCTATTATGTACCAATTTTTGGTCATTGAGACCATGGTCAAACGTGACTTTAACAAGAGAAGAATTATTCCATTGATCTTCTAAGAAAATAATGAGTTGTTTGAAGTGATCAATTGTTCACGCTGTTTTTTTATTCCACACCATCATAAATGCATCCTTTCTTGAAGCTCTTGTGTAAATATCAGCACGCGACAGGGTATCGCTTTCCTACCATAGATGTTTCTATAGACATAGCTCCAATTTTCTTATTCTTAGAACTTCAAAGAACCATGATCCACTTATATTAAAACAAACTGTACTGGAATTCATTTATGGTTTACCTCATTGATCTGAAATAAAAATTTAAACAATAAAAAAATTATATTTGAATTTACATAATTAAAAAAATTACTTATATATATGTTGTATAATGTGTTCCTATTGAACTGCAGTCTATAAAAATTACAGTATAAGTTGAAATTTGTGAAAATTAATTAAAATGTTTGGCAATATATTCTAAATTTCTTAGAATCTTTTATAATTCTTTGTGTTAGCAGATAATGATTGATAATATTCAAAGAAAATTAAACGCGAGAGATATGATATTGCAAAGGACAGATATAGTAGGTGCCTAATCAAAATATTTTTAGTTGTTATATAATTTATAACTTTTCTAAGAATAAGTATAAAGAAGCAATCATAATATTTGTATTAATATTTTGTACCTACGCTTTGACATTTCCTCGTGTGGTGACAGCTCAAACAAAAGTTACTCATATTGTTTTTCATATCGCAAAATCTTTTATTTTCCAAGATCTGTCACGGGAATAATACCACACGTTTTATTGATAAATGAAAGATTATTTTTTGGTTGGCTGGATCATTGGTCAAGCAGAATCCTATCAAGAGATCAGTATTGTGCAATGAATACCTCAAATTTCACACCTCGTGGTTTCATATCAATACACTTTAATAACCATTGTCCGATCAAACAATAAAATAGCATTTATAGGGATGTGCGGTTACAAAGTGGACATTAATCTCTTTAAAAAATCTCTATTTTTCCAATGTCATTTTTTCATTGGTATCGTGTTTTATTCAGAAATAACAAACCATACGACTACAATGCTCAAGTATCAACATTCAAAAAATTGTTGAAATATGTACCAAAAAATGAAGATATGTAGACATTAAGTAATAATTAATACTAAGTTATATCAAAAAAATTATCAGTTTTTTAGAATATTTTGTGATTTTATATTCATTTTTAGACTGATATATCATGAGATTAACGTACTTGAATGAAATTATATATTATGCAGATATGCCTGACTAAAATTTAGCAAAATCAATTGGGTTGCTCATTTTCTTGCCATCGATATTGTAATAAAAATAATACAGAATCACAAGTCGGCAGTTTACAATCCAGTAGACGATAATTTAAATAAGCATAAGAACATATAAAGCGAAACAATATTTATTTACACAATGAACGCATCGTTGATACTACTAAGAATAAGCGCCTTCTGATATCACTTGTTTGATCTAAAGTAGTACCTATAAAGCCTTATCGAGAAAATATCGGCTGCTTTGTTGCGTAGGCATATAATATTATATATGTGTAGGTATGGGTTCCCTTATCTTACTAAATATATTACGAATAATCTTTAGGTATTATGTATTACTATTTGCGCACCTCCTATACAACTAATAACTGCATATGTAATATCAGATAAATTTTATCTTTTACTTTTGATTATTCGATCAGGCCAGTCTTCTTTCCATTATTTCTATTATCTATTGAATAATAATACATATGTACCTACATTATCAACTAGCTATCGATATCATACATAATGCTTTGAATGCATAATTTTCGAATGCATCTTCAAGACAATGTGTACCTATAGCTATCTCTGTAATGTATACCATTACTATGTAGTATAATAAATTGTAATATTATGCAGGTACTATTTTTGAATTAACATTACATAGGTACATATAATATCATTGCATTATGCCTACCTAATAAAAAATATACAATCTATTTTCACTAAAGCAACAAACAATCAAACCTATATATCATGTAAAAGGTCAATAATAGTTCCATCTACATAATATACCTATCTACAAAATTAAATAAAAAAAAATCTTCCACTAAAAATTAACAAAATGTGTAAATCATTATTTTGATTGACGGAAATTTTATTCATTATATTTTATACTATTTTTTTATTAAATATTTTAATTTCTTAGAACATCATTCGCCTGTTACAATTTATAAAAGCAAATATAGTGATTTTTTATATTCGTAATAGCGGTTCTTTTGAACAGGTGTATTTGATCAAACACTTAAGCTTTTTATTTGTTTTATATTGCTTTAAAAAACAAATATTAAAAATTAATAACATAGTAAAGCCAACCTTTAGAAATCAATTTGTTAGACGAACCCAAAATCGCAATAAAAGAAAATTATTTTAGCACCCTTGATTGATTACAACCATTTTGTTATAATTTGAAAACCGCCCTTTTGTGGCGCTTCATATTATATAAGAAAAATGATTTTTTGATGTAAATGATATTAGGCGTTCAAAATAATATATTGTTTATAAAACAGACCTCACTAAGAACCATCCACATGAAATGTATATTTTTTTAATTATTCATGTACCTACCTACTTTTAGTGATTCTACGATATTAAATGTCTACGTTTGAATATTATTATTATACATATTATACATAATAACAGTAGGTATATACAAAAAAACTGCAATAATTTCTTGTGGGTAATAATTACACTACTTGTCCCATAGCTCACTGAAAATAATTTTGAATTTAAAAAACTGTCGAATGTAGGTACCTACTATAATCATACACAATATGAATGCCACCGTGCAAGTGCAAGTGGACATTAGAAGAATGAGCGGATGCAAAAAGAGTGTTGTGGACAGAATGTGCGTAAATGAACTACGGTGGTTTGGACATGTTGAACGAATGAACGAGGTAAGAATGACAGAGGATAAACTTGTCTGAAAAAAAGGGTGTGAGGAAACGCGGGCGTCCGAGAACCACGTGACTTGATCACGTGGTTCAAATTCTCTAGGACGGCCGCGTGTTGAGTAAGAGGAACCGACGTGCGTGCATGAGAAACTATGAATGTGTAAATATTGATCTGTTTGGCGTTCCGTTCTCTCTGCCTGCCCCACTTGGGACACGGCGTGAGGATAAAGTATAGATAAGTGTACGTTAAACGATTTCGAATTAATTAGTAGTCGTAAACACGAGATGATTTTGTAAAATACAATACCTCACCATACTATAAAGTGATGCATATACAACATTTAGTATATACATATTTATTTTTATATTTAACTGTCTAGTTATTAATATTATTATAATATTTATTATCATCAAGCGAGGGTTGTTTGTTTTGTTGATTTCACAAACACTTTTGCAAATTCATCCCGCCCCAATTAACGGGTATTGGTCGAGTTTTATCAATAAACATGTCAGATAAAGAACAAATAATAAACGTCTAGGTTTTAATATTATTAATAGAGCTGTTATAAAAAACTTACAAGTCTTGATTAAACAGAATGCCGAAACGTTTTAATTTTTTTGATTAAGTGCTTGTATTTCGATTAATATTTTTAGTTTGTCATTTACATTTTTATTTCGGTCAAGAGAAGGAGGAATGTTTGGTTTAGGTAGTATCTAATTCGCTTATCCAACAAGAAATGAGACCGAAGGAGATATAAATATATATCAATGAATTGATGAATAAAACATAATATCTTATACCTAATCAAAAATTATGTACAATGGCTCAAAACTACAGCCTGCTATTTGAATTCATATGAGCGTGAAGGTAAAATTTTGCAAGAGGCATTTATATGGAAGATATACAAATTATTTCGAAATAATCGTAATTAACACCATTTTGAAGATTTTTAAGAAAGTCATGTATTTAATTTTTTTTGTATTATAACCACACTTTTTATTGAAACCTCTTTAAATCTATCATTGTGAACCCAATTTTAATTTAAATAGGTATTTTTTATATTTTTTTTCAAATAGTTTGATAAAAGTTAAAGTTCTTACACCATCCAAGAATGTTAGGTCATCCAATTATAAAAATAATCAAGATATTGTAAATTATTACCAATAATACAAAATGTAGGTAATTATCCACGTGAAAAAAAAACTTTTCCGCCAAAGACAATAATGAATTCATAACACAAATAAAGATGTGTTGTGAGTTGTGAGGCATATAAAAAGGAATATATATCTGTAATTTTGAGAATCAGAAATCAGAATTGGTCTTAATAGGGTCGGTTCCGATGTAATTTATGTGACCTGTTTATTAAATACCCTTAAGTGGCCGATTGAGAAAGTGCTACAACACCATAAATACAACCGTTCACAATGTAATCGGTTCAGTAAGATAAGTTGGTTCAGATTTTTACAAATCCTTTTTAACAATTGAATAAACTCTGAGGAAGACTTCGGTGAAGATACTGGTACAAATACATTTAAAGTTGATGCTGAATTTAGATTTATTATAAATATTTATTCGTTAATCAAAATTTCTATGTTTTTATGCAATACTTGCATCGACTATTTTTCATACTAAGCCCTTCATGTGATGTATAAAGGAGATTTTTTTTAATACTCAGAATACATAAACTATCGATTTTGACGCATAGCCCAGCTATAAACCAATAAATTTGTGTACCTACCTACCTATTTTTTTGCCATACCATCACATCCCATAAGGGGGAAGCCAGTAAACCAACTAAATCTGATAAACATGCAAGCTGTCATCTTCACGCCAACAAAAAAATAAGTCACTTGTCTTTTACAGGATACTCGAAAACTTACGGAAGAAGGTGGAAGACCTATTCTTTGACGGATACTCTACGGAATTTTTTTTTTTGAAACATAACATATTGAATTTATCTCGATTCATTCGATTATGTTGTCAATCCGTTTCTTGTATCAAATTTATATAATTTAACGGTATGACTTCAAAACACGTGAACCCACACAATAATATAAATGTAAAAATGTATATTTTATTTCCTATTGTTCCGACGCCTTGTAAATCTATCTAGTATTTTTCTCAGTGATTCTATTTTTGTCAGAATACCTCAATTAAAATGTCAACTTACAATGAGAATAGAGTGCCACTAACGACACGTTCCCAAACACCTCAACTCATTACGGTACCTCATAAAAGAATAAAGGTTCATATAAATAATATGTGGCCATTACCATAGCCCTTATTTATCGTGGATCAAGTTATATCACTGATAAAGCATTAATCTGAAGATCTTGTTTGAATTTATATTGTTTTTATTATATAAGAATGTGAGATTACCTAATTGTCACTTCTTAATTAATTGGCAACATATAAATTCCGCTTTCATGTAATGGATTACACTCGTAGTAGCTGTTTCATTCACATTTAAAACTCAAAAAAATTATAAATTATATGAATATGTAATACGAGTACTGTATGAAACTATTTATTTAATCTTTACACTTAGTGCTGTTTTTTTTTATTTCTAGGAGTGAATTTAAGGAAAATGTGTAAGAACTGGAAAAACCACAAAATTTATAAGTAGCTTATTAAAAATGAAACGATCTGAGAATATTCACCCGTATATAAGTTAATTCCATACCATGACGGCTTCTCCTACAGTCAGTAGGTAAACTGTGTGTAATAGACATACTAATTATCCTCTCCATACTAATAAAAATAAGATATTTAGGATAGGTGACATACCTCATTTACTGAATTGTGACTTATGATACATTGTACTCTTAAAATTAAATTTTCTTGTTGAACGCTTTATGTTTTTACCCATAGAAATATAATAATTATTGTGTATATACCTACCTATATGCAACGTATCAACTTTTATATGATTTACGAATACGTAACCAGAAGTTTACTTTAGGTAAAGCTTTAAAAAAAACTTTGATATATGGCGGCATTCTTCCTCGGGTCAATTAAGTCTTCAGTAATATATTCCTGCAGTGGGTTTATTCTGTATGGCACCAATAAATTAAACCTTAATAGACGATGTTATAAATAACCCTATAAATGGTAACACAAGTGTAGTAATCATCTATTTTATTCTGATTTTAAACTGCTCTAAATAGCCATTGAGAGTAACACAACATAATCGTATAGCAGCCTAAATTAAAATGTTAAATTTATTAAATGAACATCACACGTAACAAATACCTTCATCTAGTATTCAAAAGTGTTGAAATGAACAAATGTAATCAAGCAGCAAAATTATCAGTACATATAAAAAGTTCGTTAGGTGCCGGCAAACTCCCCTTTCACGACACAAGCTTTTAGTAGCTTAAAAGTATATAAGGCTGTATAAGGGTTTATCACAAAAACCTAGATATAGCTTTTACAAAAAAAAAACAAAATTTTGAATTCAACTTATCGCATGTATCCAAACCAAAATATTAATAATTGGAACAAAATTGTCGGCCTACTATATTTATAAAAATATATGGTTAATTTTCGTATATATAATTCAATTTACCTAGTTGATTTTTTTTCATTTCATATAAAAAAGGTACACTGAAAAATACCTATATATAGAGAAAATATTCAGAATAAAACATTTATCCTCTTTTTAAGATTAATATAATAACATATTAGAAAAAATAATAACAATCTATATTCGAAAGTAATTTAGGTACACTTCTGAAAACTCCCTTTTTCCAGGCTGTAAATCCGAATCGTTCTCTATGCTGTCATGCTTCCAGTCACCTATGAAGCCATTAACATCAATTCTAAATAGACTAGTTGTTCTACGATTTTATCTAAACTATTTATGTACAAAATTTATTTTATGTTAAAATCAGAATGAATTGACTGAAGCATCACAATCACAAATGTTTTGCACAAATGCTTTTAGAAGATAATGATTTTTTCAAAGAAATAACATGTAATATTCGTATTAATTGCCGCCTTGAATATATAAACACCGTAACAGCAAGAACGTAAAATTGACTTAATTTAATTGCTTATCTAATTAAAAAATATTTTATAGATGATATAGGTACAAGTTGTAAGATAGGTAGATGATAATATATTAGTTTCCAATTCCACCCAGTTTGCCGTAGTATAATAACACTCCTATAACCAAACACTCATAAATTATCTAAGGACTGCGAACTCGTCACACACGTCGCAATCCATTTTTTATTAATTACATTTAACAAACAACACTACATTACACATACGAATATATATATAACAGACTATACATACCATATAATTGTGTGGAGCTTTAATTAAAATTTACAATTAAAATCGAATCTATTGTACATCAACAAAAAATAGAGCCACACACATACACACATACGTGTCTTATTTACATACGTGTGAGAGAAGATAAAAAAAGATATTTTAATATTGATAAGAAAATTTAATTTAATTAGGTTTTTATTAAGATTAATTAAGTTTTCACTCTACATAATATTACAGGTACATAGATTCTACAGAAAGTTGATCATATTATTTTTATTACTGTGTTTTAGATTAAGCAATCAATCTAAATTAGATCTTCTTATCTCTAATTACATTTTTAGTATGTGCTTTGCAAAATGGGCAGTACCAAAAACCAGTACTTTGGAGTCAAACCTTCTGCACGATATAACTTAATTATTTTTCTATCGGTCAACTCTCATGACTTACTCGTATTCTAATAAGTAGACGTTAATGAAAACCACACACTAAGTCATCTTATTAAATAGATTGGTATACAGTCTCAAACCACTAATACCTACGTTAAAATTTACAAACTCTATTCTCGTATCAGTTATGTTTTAAGATTTACTGAAAACATAAGAAAACAAACAAATGAGTTCAAATATGTACCTTCCTATAATTTTTGAAAAAATCTTCTACTACTGTATCATTTATAATATCAAATCGCTAACTTCTGATTTACCTACGTATGACCTATTATATATTTAGAGTTAGAGCACTCAGTAAGAATTTTTTTCTTCTACTATTACTACTACTAATCTCACTAATGCCTTTGTGTGGAGCATTTTGCTATATGGGTGCGAGACGTGGACCATCAGCAAGAGTGAAAGCGGACGGTTAGCGGCATTTGAAATGTGGTGCTATATAGACGCATGCTGAAGATTCATTGGTCGGAACACGTCGAAAACGAAGAAGTGTTAACCAGGGTTGGCGAAAAAAGGCAACTCCTCAAAAGAATCTGCCAACAATGAGCTAACTGGATTGGCCACAACATCAGGCACCCAGGACTGCTCATCGCAATCGCAGAGGGCAGGACCGAAGGCACAAATGGCAGAGGCCGACCGAGAGACGCCTATATGGACCAACTGAAGAGGGACTTGAGCTGTGGCTCATACATGGAGTTGAAGAGACTGGCTGAGAATAGGGAGGAGTGGAGAAGAAAGTCCAAACTCGTTACAGACCAATCCAATGGATTGTAACTCATTATATATATATATATATATATATATATATATATATATATATATATATATATATATACTACTACTACTACAGTAGGTACACCATCACGACATTAACAACAAGTGAGAAGATCAGCGGACTAATTGCAAATTACAAGTATGTATATTGTCCTTTTCATGTCAATAAAATATAAGACATTCAGGATGGGTGGCATTTTGAAAAAATATTTGAGATGTAGTAGGTAGATTGTGCTAAAAAATATTTATACATTTTTTTCCATGAGTATCAGAAACCAATAAATAATTAATAGAATAATAATATATTTATGTACTTATTTTGGTGAATAATAAAACCATATTAAAATGCAAATATGAAATAAATATTTTCAATCGAGACTCGCCCACAATAATAAATAGTACACAGCGCGCGGCGTCTTTACATTTGTTCACTTAACAAGTCTTTATTAAATTTATATTTATACAACTAAATGTACCTACCTACTGAAATATATTACTTTGACCAAACACCTTTAAAAAGAGTTTATAACGGTATGACTCCAAATCAGACTATTTTCTCTTATCGCAGGTAGGTATAATGTATTTGTATAAATTATTAATCAAAGCGGAATAATAAGTGTGTTATTTTTTAAATATCATAAATTATTCTTCACATTCATAATTTTGATTAATATCTACTATTTGAACAGTTCAAACATTTATGTACCCTCACTATGAATGGCAGTAGCGATGAAATTCGTCCAAATTTTAAGCCACACGTACCTATGGTATACTATGAATACCCATGATGAATTGTTTTCAAAAATGCTTTTACTTTTTTTTATATTTTATATTTCATTAGCTTACTAACAAATCAACATTATAGAACACAAAAGACATTATAATGGTTCTAATTCAGAAATGTATATAGATATAGGTTTGGAAGATAAGTTATTTACTGTATTCCGTTATTTAGGACTGGCTAAAGCATCCATTTTATTAGATCTGTTTTTACTACGTATGTACATAATATTCGGAATCACATGTCTACATTACCCACATATGTACATTGATACATAAACGACATGGGCGTAGATTTGCATGACCAATACTCATAACTTTAGTAACGATTTGATGTCTTTATTTTCTGTGAAACTTACAGAGGAGGAGTGAGATTTTTTGAGCCCACACGATTCTTAATTTGTCATCGTATATTTCATTTATCAATTCAAAAACAATAATGTGCCAGTTAACATAAGAGAGATAAAAATTCAAAGGTCGCTTTCCCACATAATGTTTAGTGAACACAGTTGAAATTGTTATTATGAGGCAGCAAAATATAAATGTAACAATAACAAATGTTTTAAGGCCTACTGAATCATGTGAACTTAACAACAATTTCAATTTAAATATTTATCACTTACATTTTGTGATTGTTTACGTAGGAAGTTAATAATATTGACAACGTTTTATTGGAACCATTCAAATACTTTAGTGATATAACAAATTATAAAACCTAAATATATTGCTGTTATTCCCACAATACAACTAGGCATTTATTTTTCATATTCTCCGTCCAATGCATAATAAATATTACACAGGTGTTGGAAGTATGAACAAGAATAAAAATTATAAGTAACATTTTTTCACACTAACCATAAATTTATTATTTTATTAACATTGTTACAATTGTATAACATCATGTAGATATGTCAAATCCATATATTTTATAAGCCTTATATGCAGCCGAGAAAATCATTATTCAATTTGCGCTTATAACGTTCAAATCATCTCAAAACTTTTAAATTTTGGTCGTTAGTGAACGATATATGAGTAGATTTTATAGTTCCTACTGCAATGTTTTTTTCTATAGAATTAATTTTTTCTAATTATTTGTAGATATATCTAAAAATTAAACTTTTTAACTTCTTAAATACGATACAAATTAAATGACATCAACGGATCCATACCTGTCCTGGGTGTGAATTGTTCTCATTGATCAGTCTCACTGTCTCCCCAATGTGATAAAGACATGATTGGTACACTCGTATCTTTCACAGTCGATATGCAATCAGGAGTAGGTATACAATAACATGGATATCTGCAATCAGAACACACGGTCGCCACAACGCATCAAGAAAACTACTCACTGATTAATAATCTCGTTAATCAATCTCTCGTAATATAACCTCAATGCAAAGAAGTTGACCAGTTGTTTTTATTATTCTTATTACTATCAAAGGGAATGAATTTTCAACTTCTTTATTTTAATTATTACTGTTGATGGGATTCCAATGAAGATGATATTATTTTTATTACTTGTTAAATTATTCCATTATTTATATTGAAAATTATTTTGTATTGCATCAATATGCATTTGAAATCGATTAAATACTCGTTGATGTCATCAAAATGAGATATGGGTCACATTTTTCATCGTTTAATCAATTTAATCGCAGCATTAATTCAACACAATCGTAATATTAAAAAAAATAAGAACAGTTACATTAAATAATATTAAATTATTTGTATAATATATTATGCCTAATACCTACTTATTTTCCAAAAAGAGCTTTTTTAATGAAAGATAAATACTACGGTTTGACTGAAAAAAATTATTCATAATGTGGAAGGCTCGTTTCCTTATTATGTTCCGAGAAGAAAAGTGAACGGCGAATGATGATGATGCTGAAAATTATTATTTTGATAATTTATAAGCCTATCTTGATTAGATGTACTATTTTCAAAAGAAGACATGTGTAAAGAAAGCATAAAATAAATCTTCTCGTAAATACTTAATTTGATTATTTATCTAGATTGTACAAGTAGGTTTTATTCATGTAGGTATGTCTAAAATATTTTTACTTGCTAGTGAAACATTAAGATGTCCATTTATTACAACGGATACTGATTACTTTTATATACTTACCTTTCATATGTAATCGTATGTATATTTATTTATTGATATAATAATGATTGCCCTAGTAAATTAAACAGAGAAAAGATATTATGACATTACATTATTGCAAGGTGTAGTCAACTTATTACTGATAAACAAGTGCATCTGCCAAAGCGTATTACTTTTATTACATTTAACTCTATTATTTAGTTAAAAACAATATTATTTATTTATTCATAATTTACGACAATGAGACTAACAGTGATATAATAAATTGTATGGGAACTTACAAATCGACCTACACACCAATAAAGTAATCTAAACTATTTCAATACCTGATAATTTTATGATCATGCGAATAGTTACTTATCTTAACATATTATTATTGTCATTTCTCTGCACGCATTGGGCTTACATAGTCTTTTAAAAATTTAGAAACAAAAATGAGCTAATTCACTTTCCACTTTGCACACAAGATATTCTCATTTTCGTATATATTATAATAAAGTTAATTATTTTATAGATACAATATCTATTAATAAATATCTATTGTAGATAAAATGTCGTTTCTAGTTAATAAAAGTCTAAATCTCCTAACCAAAATTCTCAATAAGTTATTTTATTATATCTGTATTGATTGACTAATCAATATGCATTGAAAATTACCGTCTATCTTGTACTATATTAAGAATTCCAAAAGAACTGAGAAATTTTTTAACGTTATATTGTAAATGTTGCTGTCAATATTTTTGAAATTCTTTCATATAAACGATTAATTTCCTCACGTATTATTATCATCTATTATACAAATATAGTTTCACCTTGTAGGAGGGTGTTGCTCGGGTGCAAGTAATATTTTATGATTCGGCACTATTCAGGGATGACATTCCTTTCAGAAACGCAATAAATAACTGACACCGTCACAATTTTTTTATAAATATCTTCTTCTATAATATATCTATGAGTACATACTTACGTATAACCTGAGCTCTAAGGGTAGTTATTGAATTCTACAGGTCTGCTTTCAAATTATAGTAACTTTTTAATTTTATTTGAATTTAAACTAATCCTTATGATTTTTTTCTCGAATAAGAGTAACAAAACTGTAATATGAAAATGACATTATGAGTATTATCTGGTTTAAAAATAAAACATCTAACTATGTACCTAAGATTTTTTTGGTTACTGACCATTCTGAAATAAAATTTTGAAACATGCAATAAATATTTAGCAAAAAATATTCGTTTTTCTACCCTGTTATAAAGTAAGTTATATTAACAAGACCGCAAAATAAAAATGAACCAACAACAGGATTACAACTTGATATCTACTATATGAAACTTTCTTTCCAAAAAATTACTATTTATGTAGAAAAACTAGGTAGGTACTCAAAGAAATTCAATTTAAATAGATCGTAATATTATGATCCAGGTGTAGGAAACTACTTTATATATAGGTACTTCACGTAAGCACGGATGAATGGAAATAAGATCTCATTCGCATTAATTACCTATTTCACAAATTTCGTAATTGAAGAAGTGACTAGAAGAAAGAAAATTATACCCAATAAAACTTTTACTCACTACTCGAATTGTGTAAAACATCTTGAAAACGTATTTTTAATTTTTTTGTGCATCTATTCCTGTCCACTGCTGAACATAAGTCCCCCTTTTATGTCTCCAGGCATCTCTGTCCTGAGCGTTTTTTAAAAATAAAATATCCTATCTCAAATTTGAGCATTTCTAATATTTGGTCTCAGACTGGGCCTGATCGTTTTCATATACCTGTGTGTAATGTGTATGTTACGTCATATATAACAAAACATCGTGGAATAATACATAAGCCCTATTTATGGATTTTACCTAAATTCTGTTTGCATTGTTCCTTTTGAATTCACTATTTTATATGCCTATATTTTTATTCCTGGATTCATTCAAAACTGCATCTTAAAGCTCGGAGTAGTCAAATAAAATAATATCGTCTATGTACAATTCATTTTATATGCCTTTTGTCCTTATTGAAATAATAAGAAATATCTAAATTTTGTAATTTTTGTTTAATATAGTGTACCTAATATATATTTTTTAAGTATTATTTACTCCTACACCATTATTGAAAACGGCATTAAGTATTATTGCTCCATTTTTTTGTTAATATCTGAACGCGAGATTTACCGTTTGCTTTTAAAAAAATGATACTACATATTTTTGTACTGTAATCTAAAGTTTTATAGTATCTTCTGGGTGACACAAATTTGAAAGCTTATAATTTTTATTTGGATTTAAAAAGAAAACCCAGACACATTTAAAAAAACTAGCCTAAGTTACAAGAATGTTAGGTGTATTTTGATTTGTATTATTGATTTTTTTTAATAAATCACAGATTGATTTATTTATTTATTTACATAAATTCACGGCGTTAGCCTTTGACATGTTAACAATCAAATTAATATAGAGAACAACAACATAAAAAAATGTGTCGAATTAAAAATAGTCATACAGGGAAAATATGTCAAACTTAAATATTCAAACAAGTCATTTTAAAAAGAGGATTCATAAATATATAGTCATACAGGTAAAAACATAATACACAAGACGTGTATTTACTCGCATATGAGATTTTCTTGAAGTGTAGGTACGTAATAATTCATAACAGTAATAATTGCGAAAACTTTATCATCAGCTGCTTTTGAATATTGTATAAATGATAAAATAAAAAAATAAATTGACGAATTTTGTTGCCTAATGCACTTACAGCGATATTGTTAGTCCAGGTATAGAGTAAATCGTAATATTACTCGTAATACTCAGACAGAAATATTACATATCAGTTGTAACAAAAAGCATTAGGAATATATATCTCGTCCCACACGTGAGTGTGATTTAAAAATCACGCCTCGAAGAAAATCAATGCGATAATCAATCCATTCATCTCTTTTATACATTTATGAATTAGTGACAATACAACCAATGTTGTCAACCACTCCAAAACTTCACGAAGCACTATCAGGAATCGTCACACATATTGTCACAATAGGCAGAGACTTGTGTGCGCTTCGCCACCTTCAAGCAATTCTTCACACCTTACAAAATATTATAACATTCAGCAACTAAGCAAAAACCCACAATATTTTTTATTTAAGAACTTTGGTAGATTTTTCTTATATATTTGGATAGCTAACAGATTTTAGACGTTGACAATAATGTATCTAATCTACGTCTTCACCGCGATTGTTTTCATCCATTTTTATTCAAAGAGATAAGATCAAAGTAATCTGCGAAGCATAAATTGCTCTATATCTAATGTTATTTTTTACAAATGTTTCGTACTACATATGTATGTTCTTTCAAAGCCATCGTGCTCAAATTAATGTTCTTATTCTTTATATAAAACCTAAATAATATACCTACCAATATCAAGGATTTGTATATACCTATAACGGCTTGAGATTTTTTAGATATTGCGAACACAGGTACTGTTACACTTATTTCTTAGAAAATTGCTCAATATTATTAAACCGAATAATAAGCTCATATTAAATCGTAAATTTATGTAATCATAATAAAACTTTTATGGATTTAGGTAGGTACATACATACAAAATATATTACATTCGCATGAATGTCCTTATTAATTTTTTTGTACTTCCAATTACTGTATGCAAGCAATCTCTGTACATAGAGTTATTTAAGAGCTATAGCACTATGTCTAAGTAATAAATATGCCCAATTACATTTAGTGTCACTTGATGGATATTCTCTATATATTTGACAAATTTACTTAGGGAGCTGTCCCCCAACATGGCGTAAAATAGTACGAAAAATATTGAGTAGGTACGTAATTTTTGACATAAATAATTTATTCTGAGTTGGATTAAGTAATAATATGTAATAATAATAAAGTAAGATAAAATATTTTACGCGTCCACGTAATAAAATAATAAAAACTTTGTCAATAAATAGCATTGATATAATCAGTTTTACATGGTTAAACCAATACTTATGTTGAATATTTCATTTATCTCGCATATAAAAAACATTTCATAAGCATTTTTATCATTAAGTAAATCTCAACACAGTTATAACAAATTTTCCTAGAATGTTTGTACTTTCTCTCATCACAGATGAAATGAGTTTTTGAGATAAAAATGTAACTAAATGTGTGAAAATTATCCTTTTTATCCAACATTCATTTCCGCATAATATCTACTTATTAGATTATAACCAAAATAGTTTCACATGGATGACCATTTCATGTATATAAAGAAGCACGCCGCAAGATTAATATAAATGAAACACTTTCATAAAGGGTACTTCCACGGTGACTGTATTGACCTTGAATCACTTTATAGCCCGATGATGAGAGCAAAATCTCCTCAAAGCCGGCTCGCGGTTAATAGTCATCTTGGAAGTACTAAATATAAAAGTATTTTATTTATAACAATTTGACATGAACTTCCATCAAGTACCGTCAGTTAACAACACGATATAAGAGACGTTAGAAAAAAATTGTCTTTTCAAAATATTACCAGATAGATAAACAGAATACTGAAATTAACAAAGTAGGTATCCACCTAAAGGCTTTTGCAAGAAAAATTACGATTGCATGTATGTGGCCTTTTTAATAGTACTTCTACTTAAGCCACGTGGGCCACCTCTTTCCCATTACTTTCAGTAAATCATACTTACCTATTAAGATTAAGTGAACGTATGAACTTGGGTAATACTACTTTTAAGCACATTTTGTAATTTTGAAGTTTAATTATTTTTCCGGTCATAAAAGCCTTACCTTCTTCTTATTTTCGTGTTGGTCAGCAAACGATAAAAAACATTAAAATCTATATTCCCATTCTCTCCCAGAGAACCAGGACCACGAAAGCCACGAGGTCGTGGCTTAGGTCGTTAGGAGGTGCTCAGCCTCATCAACAAGTAACATTGTTGTAATATGATGATAATTATCAAATAAGATATAACATATATAACTATTGTTGCCATCGAATACGTATTAACTAATTGTATTAATTTGTAGCTTAAGCAATTTGTGAACCGGCATTTGCTTTGGTTGTTCAATACCAACATTACTTTATTCAAACAATAGCACCTCTCAAGTAGTGATAAATAGTTTATAGACGTAGTTATACATAACACGTTGCAAATTAAACACCTTTGCAATCGACAGTTGCTGTAGCTGCACATTTAAAATCATTTTGCTATTCAAACAGATGAAAAAATAATATATCCCGTGGAGTTTCAACAATATTAACACCTCTGTACTACAAATGGACTACTATCATTTTATTTGTTTCGGATATTTGTACCTATAAAGTACAAATGTATTCCAACTATCATGAATGTAATGCAAGCCCTTATTCAGTATTCGGTGTACATTCACGCCTCCATCATTATAGGACACAAGGATGAATAAAAGTTCTTGGACAATATAGGAATTGTCTCATCACAGCAAGACACTTGATTTTGACCAAATGTGGGTGTTGTGTTTGATCTAGGAGATCGTTGTGGTATATGAATAGGTAAACTGGACGGGCGCATGGCAATGACAAGTAGATATCTATTGAAGAGCTTGTATGAATATGTACATTGAAAAATCTGGTCAATTTGAAATACAGAAGTTCCCTTAGAATATTTATATTAATTTAGAATACGTAGACACTCGTATTGTAATATCGAATAATTTTTACCTATGTTATATTTTAAAGTTATTTATTAAAGTATGTGACATAATCATTTATATCTTATCTTCTTCTTCTTCATGTGTCTTTCCGGGTCGACGTTAACGACCATTTGAGAGAAAGCTTCCCTGTCCTGGGCGGCGCGAAACAGTTCATCCACGGTTCTGACACCGGTCCACTGTCGAATGTTTCGAAGCCAGGAGAGCTGTCTTCTGCCAACCCCTCTGCGGCCCTCGATCTTCCCCTTCATCACGAGCTGGAGTATAGTGTACTTGTTACCTCTCATTACATGGCCAAAATATGATACTTATATTCCTACTTAAAATTATAAATCTTCAATACATCCAGTTTGATAAGCCCGATTAATGAAATTTATTTAGAATATTATTATAACCAACTCTCATGCACATATTTTTAATAAAACAGATTTTTTTCGACCGGCAGAAAGTTTAAAATAATGAATGTGATAATTTTTAGCTCTTGTGCAAATACGTATTTTATATTGTGAATATTATATTTATTGGGTTAGAACTGCAACTTCTACTACTTTTATCCAAGTATGCCTATCTTTATCTTCGTTCTTTTCATTTTAGAAAACTTTAACATTATGTAATTTCCATTATATTTATGATTTTCTAATTCTAACTTAACTAAATCTATATATCTATCTATCTATACCATCACGGCATATCCCACAAGTGGGGTAGCCAGCAGACCAGCTGCATATGATAAACATGCATGCTGTCCTCTTCGTGCCAACATACAATCAAGACATTCAGGATGGGTGGCAAACCTCAACGCTGAATTTAAGATGTAAAATGTCTTAATTTTTTCGAACACCTGCCTTTTACAGGACACTCGAAAACTTACGAGAAAGAGTGGGAGACCAATTCTTTACCAGGTTCTAATTAATTCTAATTAATTTAATTCTAAATCCTTTACAATGCATATTCCATAAGCTACAGAAAATAATTAACTTAAATGTTAATTAGAGTAAAATTGAAGTTCCTCGTTCATGTACTTTTCATGCCAAATGATATTATGAATATTTGACACTCGCTGTGTCATTGTCGATGTCCAGGAATACGGGCACACTTCTATTGCTACTTGAGTCAAGGTATTGTCTATGGGCAGTGTACTATTTAGATATGTAGCATATTATTGTATAACACTGATGATAATAATACGACTCCCTTCAGAAGAATAGTGGTAATTATATAGCAATATAAGAACGTTACGCCTGTTATTGTGTGTGTACACAAGCTTCACAGCGTGTAATGACATCGCATTGTTATTCAGCGGTAATGTTTGTATAACAAAAAGGAAATTATTGTTCAGGTGAATCTTCTACAGGTCCGATATGGTTACCGATATCTTTGCTATTGCCAACCTCAATATTTTAATAGATTCTCAGTCTGTTTGACTTTCTTTTCTTTTCTAAGACTTTTCAAGTAACTACATGTGATCTATCATGAGAATTATCGTAGAAGATTTTCATAAATTATTGAATATTATCTAAGTGGTTATAAATTATAATTTCGCATTTCAAGACGAAACTTAAATACTTGCAAACGCTAGATAAATACGTTAAATTAATTATTAGATAATTCTGTATATATTTGCGAAATATTAACTATTAAAATAAATCAGTTTTCTTTTCAATCCTTTATTCTTTGTCTCTATCCTCTGGCAATTTTCGCTCATATGTTTTTTCTTTTACAGCTTTCCTATCGGATTAGAATTAAAAAATGTTACTTTAAATGGAAGTTACTTGTTTTGTGCGTTTTCATATAAAATTAAGCATGATAGTTTACCCAGATTTATTAATAGTTAGCTGTCTTTACTGCACCCTTAAATCACTTCTGTACGAGAATATTGCATCAATAAGGAATAAGAGCTGTGAATAAAAGTGTTTTCTTCTGGTATTTCTCTCATGAATGTTACATAATGAAGAATGAATAGCTTTGAAAAAACTTTAAAACGACCGCATAAATATTCCATTTTTCTTTTAAAATGACGTAAGGACATTACGCAAAGAAGAAACAATAAGCTATTATACATTTTTGATAGAATTCCAATGTTATTCTTCAAATAATATCTACATAAAAGCAGCAACCTATTTATTTCTTATGCAAGAATAATTCTTAAACATTGCTTTTGATTTCAAGTGCCCGCATGAATATGTGCAATTCTTTTCATCGATATTTTCAAAATATTTTCATAGATAATTGTTAATAACATTGTAATAATTCAACATTGTCTCCAAAATCCGGAAGGAACCTCTATACCTACTGTAAACTTGTTAAAATTTATTCACTGTGTCGGTGTTTAGGTAGTAGAATTCCATATCGAAATAAATAAAACAAGCGTTTTATTTATTTGTTAAAATTTAATGTCTTAAAACTTGACCGATGTACATATTATGTTAGTAAACAAATGAAATAGGTATTAATAAATAACTAGGAATACAATGTCAAGCTTTTTTTATGTCGATAAAAGTTTCACTCCCCCTCAAAGAATAGTTATCTCATTCTTATCTACTTATAATTTTTCGAGTGTATTCCTATATATCATCGTATAAAGACATAAATACAACACCTTCAATTTAGCCATGAGATGTGCCACCCATCTTGAATGTCTTATGTGGTATGTGGATCTATATCATGTTTACATGCAGTTAGTCTTCTGGCTACCCCACTTTCTGGATATGTCGTGATGTTATTATGTGCCTATATCGTTCATAATTTGATAGTGTCAATCTTATTTACTCAGTTTCTGCAATAACTTTTACTTTACGGATTGTAATTATTAATATAATTATGGTGAAATATGTTTAACTGGATTTTTCCTATCTTCATGAACTGAAAATTATCCAGCCAAAGTTCTACATGTAAAACTTGGGTTAGTTGGAAGATATTGCTTCTGCGATAAACTCGCCCATTGCGCAATATAATTTATTATTATCACATTATTTTACTAATTTGTAATTATGTATGCTCCTTATCATGCAATAAAATTTATAATTATTATTAATAGATAAAAAAGCATAAATGGGACTTGTTGACCAGCGAAAATATATTCAATGTAAAGAATATTAACTTTTAAATTGATATTCTCATGGATCATCGTAATATTCAATTAGACCTTCATTTGTAAGGAGAAATCAGCAGACAAAATCTTTAATGGGTTCAATGTTTCTTAGAAACACGTACGTACATTGCAATAATGAATCGAGACGTTAACATTTATAACAATAATTAATCACTTTGAGAACGTTTAATATTCTTTATCTCATCACCTGATGATTGAAGTGTTTAATCCATTAAATAACTCTACTTAAAACATACATTGTATCTGGCGATAGTAATGATGTGTGTAGTAAAATATTGTTTTATTTCTTTAGATTAAGCTTCATGTTGAATGTTATTTGCCTAGGCGCCATGGAACAACAGGGTCTGTGATTAGCCCAGCCCAGGGCGCATCTAGTTTAGTACCTACCTTCCTACTTACTCAAGTTCATCAACTTTATTATATAACCGATTATATTCTAATTACGAAACTATTTATTTTCAATTAAGATGCTTACGGAGAGTGATGGTAAATTATTATGATGGACCGAGAGGCTTGTATTCAAATTGTGATACTTCTTCAATATCAAACTTTGTGTTAAGAAGTAATTATGCATAGTAAAAACAACTTGTTCACTATTTCCTTATTAACTTTTATTTGAACCCATCTTTTCTACGCAATAAAACCGATTGAATTCCAGTTATGGTTTATTTATGTATATATAAATACTTTATTCAATCAATAAATAACAACATACAGTTAATGTTGAGACAATTTATCACCAATATGGCTACAATTAAGTTGCAGCAGCCTCACTAGGTTGCCCTGTATCGAGCCGTGCTGCGTATAAAAAAACAACATACAATTAACAAGGA
The DNA here is from genome assembly GCA_947579605.1 of Athripsodes cinereus. Lineage (NCBI taxonomy): Eukaryota > Metazoa > Arthropoda > Insecta > Trichoptera > Leptoceridae > Athripsodes > Athripsodes cinereus. Next base: position 17,009,681 of record OX388310.1, read on the forward strand.
TTAATACATCTTACCAAAAAAAAAACACAATTAATAAATCAACCAATTAATTAAAAATGAAAATATGTCAATAAAACAAACAATTTAACGCATGCATAATAAATATGAACAAATGAATAAATGGATGAATAAATTGATGAATAGATGAATAAAAGAACAAATGTGTATACCTACGAATAAATGACCAGATGAATAAACGATTAAATTAATAAATGAACAATTGAACAAATAAATGACTAAATATATAAACAAGATTAGATAATGAACTAAAATAATTCAATAATATATAAAAACATAACAATAAGACAAAATAAAATAAAAAAAATGTAATGAAACAAAAATCATAAAATAAATATAAATATTATTCTCGTTCTCCGCATGCCAGAAGACAGACTACCACTTAGATCTTTGGAAGCTGTGGGAGAGGGCAGAAGACCGGTGGGCCGCCTTAGAAGAAGCTGGCAGGGCAGGTGTCAAATTTGTGTGTTGAAAGGCTTGGTTTGGAGTGGCCAGAGGTCCTGGAAGCAGCGGTGGACAGGCATCTCTGGAGGAGGTACCTAGGCGCAATGGGCCCCCGACCCAACTAGGACAAGGGGAAGAAGATGTATGTATGTATATTATTAAATGTCTCTTGTATTTTTATCTATATCGTCACACTTCCTTCACGTTCTTACTAGTAAATATTTTTCATACATTAAAAACATACAAATTGTACACAATTTTTTTACGTATTGTTGAGTTACTTGTGCACCACAAAACATTAATACCTAAATAAATTCGACCAGAATAGATTTTAATAGGTGCTTACAACTTAGCTTGAAAAACCTTCAAACCTCAAAAGGAAGTGAATGCTTTAGGTTTAGAACAAGAGTTTAAGTGGAGCATAAGAAAAAAAATATAATAGGAGAGTGGAGAGAAACTAAAGAAATCGTCGTGCATGTATGAGAAACTGTATGAATGTGGAGTAACCAAAAGAAGTTTCTAAGGATAGATCTATATGGCGTTCCATTCTCTCTGCCCGGAATGAGGGTATAGATAGATAGATGTTTTAAATATGCAACGCGGATTATTTACTTACATAATTATTACCTATAATGTTGTACAAGTGCAAAGAACACTGGCGCGTGTCAAACATTTGCTATGTCTGGAAGAACGAATTTGGTATAAGTATATTATTATGATTTAGTAAAGTACACAATACATATTGGTATCATATTATCTAAATCATAAGTGCTGTCGTGTGTCACACAATATTGACGACACTTATCAGTAGACACACAATTTGTATTGAACTATGCTTTACTTTTAATAAAACACTCGGCGAAGATATCTGGAAGAGTAAACACAATTGTGTATTGTAAACATATGTGCTACATTCAGTATATTATAAAGTACGAGTTTGTACAATATATTCTTGTGTATTATAATGATGAATTTCAAACTCTTGTAAAGTGTAAGTGTATTTTATTTAGATAAGGCTATGTACACAGTTGAACCATCAAATTTTATAACTGTTATAAATATAATAGATATATTATACTTAAGAAATTAATATTTTTACTCTTTTATTCGACCACGCTAGTTATAATTATATTAAAACCAATTTCTCATGACAGTCTCGACAGTAATTACATACCTACATCATGCTTTAGTAACTAGTGTAAGAAAACAGCCAAACAACACTTTTTATTTACCTGCATGGTGTATAATTCATGTTTATTGTATAAAAAATTGTTCGTTACACTCAAATATAATTTCAAAGAAATAGTTTTGCCTATCGTAACGTTTCTTGTAAGACCACAGGGAAATAACAAACGTTTCCCATTTTACTCACACATACAACTTTTAGCTAGGTATATTATTATTGCCCGGATATTATCACAGGATCGATGTATGTATACAGATATCGCAAAAATTACAACTATTAATCCGAAAGGAGATTAGCAATATCCATAAGAGACGTCTCACTCAATAAAATGAATATAGAAGAAAAAACATTTGTTTTAAATTTCACAATAAAAGAAGTTTTCCAGGCTATTTTCTTTTTAAACCAATAACGCAAATAATACTTTTATGATAAACATTAAAAGAAATTATAGGTTTGCTTTATAAATTAGTGTAGGTAACAAGTAAATACAAATTTCAATCGTGTTTATCATGTTTAACCGATAGGTATTTAAATTAATCGTTGAAATAACCCACCGGATATGTCATTCCTGATACTGTATCACTATAATCCTTGATTCCTTCCACCCACAACTTACAACCACTTGTATGTGTTTGTAGGATAAGTGATAAATAATCAATAAAAATCTACATAACTACACAGTAAATATATAAATGAAACTTACCATAGCACGAACCAATTGATTTCTTTTGTATCATCATATTGATAATTTTATCAATATTTCTAAAAAGAAACCGTTGACGGTACACATCTACAAACACACAATAATTTCGTAATATGTTAATATTTATTTGATTACTATTTGGAATTGTCTTAGATCTTGCTTTTTTACTCATCCTTCATCGTATTCATGGTGAAAAGATATATCATATATAAAAATATGAGATAGTGATTATTTAGAAATATGTGAATACGAGAACATGCATTAAGAACTGCATGACTGTTGTAGACGCAAAAAGGGTATGCAAATATTCCACGAGGGAACTAGCATTATGGGATTATGGTGATATTAATTAATCAATAATAATTAAAAGTTTGTAATAATCAAACTTCCACAGAGTAATCAGTAAGCTTTTGCCGCCAAATCCCAGGTCTCGCAATTAAAAATCTGAGACTCCACTACATATAAGGCTATTGATGTCGACTACCTCACATTACAACCACTTTATTAATTTGATAATTTTAGAACTCGTAGACAAAGAAAACACGTTTTGTAAACGTTTTATAGGTAAGTATTATAAACAAAAAAATATTAACTATCTTGTTTGATTATCGTTATAGTTTAATATCAATTAAAATAAAAAAATCAAATCAGTAAGCCACCAACCAAGTGTTATTTCTTATGGAAAACTACTTACCGACATAGTACAATGTTAATATCCTAAAATAGACACGTATCATATCCACCTGCACTATATCACAATAATATGAATACAAATATTATGATTAAAAATTATATATTATGGTATGTAAAATAAAGACATTATAAGCGAATGAAGATCATAATTATGTTAAATATATGATTTACAAAATGCTGAAACATTGTATTTAATATCATTATTATTTACGTAATGAATGGACTCGGTGTTAGCAACATTTGAATATTTCAACCATTACACTTTTGTGAATAAAATATACTACAAACAGTTTCGAAGTCAACGGATAATGTAATTAGTAGTGAAAATTTTGAAGATACATACTAAAGAAATCATTATTTTGCAATTATTTATTGATATACATTCAAAAGTACCAAGTATGGATTCTGAATATAAAACAAAATTTAATAATGTTTTTACGTTTGAAATATATGGAATTTCGTGTATAAAATATTTTATTTTTGAAGTAAATCCGTGCTTCAAATATTTTTGTTTTATTAATGTATGATATCACGTGTATATTTTTAACATATAGGTACTTATTTATTTAAATTTCTAGCTTTTACAAAATAAATATTACAAAATAAAATTAATAATATATATTTCGCATCTAATTAAAGTAAGTACTTACATAGGTACTATATAAAAAATTATTTTATATATACCTATATACCTAAAGTACCTACCTATATAAGTTATTGTTTATATAATCTATAGTATATAATATACCCATAGTTTTTGCAAATTGTAGGTACCTAATTATAGACAGTAGTTTGAAAAATATGCATAGTGCACGAAAATAAACCGAAGCAAAGTTTCCATTATATGCATTTAGTTTTATTTTATTTTGCATAATAGTGACATTTTGTGCATTTTTAGGTTAAAAAATTATATGTCCACAAGTAATAATTTAACATTTCTGTTTTTCTGTTTTTGTCAACATACGAAATTATAGCATTTATGCACTTTGGTAAAATTACAAACCTTCACCGTTCATTAAATAATTATTGTCCTTAATTTTTTGTCAACCTTTTACAATCAACACAGCAACGAATTTTCTTGATGTATTGTGTTTTATGCTTCTATTCAAAAAATATTTTTTCTCAATATTTTGATTCTTTTTCATAAAAATATGAACTGAGAGATGTATTCCAAATTTTTGTAAAATAAGACACATTTTTGAAGTTAGTCAAACCTTCAGTAAAAATGAGAATCTGATTTAGTTTCCTAATAACGGTGTCTTGTATTACCAAATGAAAATTTAAAAAAATTCCTACAGGACGAATCCGGAGCATGTGACTGTGGTGCAGCACAGACTATGCCACACTTGTTGGAGTGTCCATTGTGCCCTGTCACTTGCACTATGGAGGATATTTTTGACGCATCTCCACCTGCTGTGCGTTTTGCGCAGTACTGGAGATCAGTTTGATGGGTTTTTTCTCTGGGTTTCGACACGATAAATAATAATAATAAATAAATGAAAATTTAGTAGGTAATTATATTTTCCATTTCTTTTTGTAGACCTAATTTAGGAATAATAAAACATAAAATAAATACTGTTTATCGCATATGCACGATCTCTGAAAATTTATTCACCAATTTATCTGCAGAGACGCACCTGAGGCATCTACCTATGATCCATATAATGTTCAGTAGTAACTCCTGGTCACAAAATACTACCAAGTGGCCTAATGTTTTTTATACGTATGTCCAGATATTTTTTTGAACATTGTCATATAATATGATGCGGTTTCAATATACTCGTAAGTCTAAATACACAGCCGGCGGTATGTGAAATTAATGGACGGTAATAATACGTCTGAGATAAATTTAAGGAAATTATTTATGAATATTATTTATAAATGTACAATGATAGGCTTCTAGGCCGACTCCCCGATGTATTCTCTGGATGTCTTCATATCTGGTAGGGTAACTTGATATGTAAATTAGTATTAGAATCATTTGCAATATTTAAAACCACTAAATATAGTTGGTGACTATTATTGTTTATTTACTTAACATCAATTGAATATGCAAATTGAACTTTTTTTGTATACCTACTTAATGTTATAATCAAGATCCACCTATTATATAAATATTTTATGTATTATAAGAATTTTGAATAAACAATAGTTAGATTATTTGTCCAAGTAAATATATATTGAAAACAATTTAGAATCTAACTTAGCCATGTAAAAATAGCGAAGATTTGTTTTTTTATTTCTAAACTATACTGGAAAAAAATACTTATCTATAGATAGTAGCTTATGTACATCAAAGAGATGCGAATTCGTCCGTATTTTAAAGTTATAGGTATGTTGCAATATTGTATATTATGTAGTTAATAAGTCATCAAATGAGCATGACATGTAGTATAATATGTATATCCAACATTTTAGGTGTATATATTTATTTGCTGGGCTGAAACCTGCAGTTATTAACGAAGGATTATTGGTGCACAGTGCACATTATCCTAGTGTAACATGGTGAGATTGCGTGATAAAGATATATTCCCATATTAATGCTTGTTCCCTAATTGACGCTACTGAAGCTTAATGTAGCAATAATTAGTCTGTTGTGATTTATTGCAAGTAAAATTTACATGCAAGTTAAGCGCTCTGTCTGAGATAAGTAATAATTATTCCTTGTTTTATTATTTTATTGAGAAATATTTATAATGAATAATAAAAATATACCTATGCCTACAACATTTGGTACATAGGTAGCTAAATGTCTAATTTCTGTAAATTTCATATAATTCAAAGTGTAGTCAGAAGTTTCCGTATCAAAGTGTTTCCATTATTCATGGTGCATTTTGATCAAGTTTGTTTGCATAAATAAGTGTTAAACTACTCGTTGGTTGCAGTCCTTAACCAACATAAACATCGGTATTAGGTAATCGGTGTGAAATTGATGATTTTTATTTGAAGACTATTAATGGTTTTCATTTACATTCGGCAGGCAATTTACCATCACACATTTACATCAAATAACCAAAGATTTGACAAAGTGTTATTAATTACGTAATGTAGCTAAAGGCTGCCATCACGAGACCAAACGCAAGGCGGCAATTTTGATGCCTTAGGACATTTTTTTGCGACCAAGTCTTGGTTTTATGATATTCATCTCACACCGGTTACACAAATATTTTACGTGGCGTTGTAATTTAAAAATATTAGTACCTGCTCTCCTTCATAATTCCAAACACAGACTATTATTAAAATCATACCTCGAAATCATGCGAAAAAGTTATAATTTTTGATTTCATGTCTGATATTTTGTCTTCGATGTCAAACGATAAAGCTCATGTAATTATCTGGAAACCGAAAGATATACCTATTTACTATTTTATTATCATCATCATCATCGCCCTCAACGCTCCTCTCGGGAGCACAGGGCAGAAACCAGCCTCCTCCATTCAGAGCGTCTCTGCGCCAATTGCGTCACCTCTTTCCACGACATTCCCTGCGCTCTGATATCGTTGTCATAGGAACGGTGTATTGTGAAAGAGGGCTATCTTATACATTGTGTGATCTTCATTTTTAGAATAAAATAATATATGACAATTTATTTATCCAACAATACCATCACTGTATCTTTCACATAATATGATAACTAAGAATGTATGATATATCTAATAGGTATAAAGATGGTTGACTATAAAATGATAAAATAATATTAATGCGCCTTTAAGTCTACGAAGTATGAATGAAGCGAGGAAATTCATCCATTATGGATTTATTATTATTTAATACTACAACAAACTCGAGTGGTGTTCTTTTCTTTGATGTAATGAATTCTGGATCATGTACTTAGGATGTGAACGTACCTACTTGAAACAAGCAGGTTATTCTCACAAGCAAAAAGTGTCCTCAGACGTACATTGGTACTTGTTACTGAATTAATCAAACTCTCCACATTCAATCTGTTGTAGAAATCGAAACTCGATTGCTGCATTGTATTTAAAATATTTGATTTATTGTTTATATGACGACTTGTCAATAAATATGTACTATTGTAAAGCGAAAATTATCGAATATTTTTATAAGTTATGTCATAACATATGCAAACAAAAATTATGCTTTTATAAAGTTTGTTTTCTCAAAAAGTATTGTAAAACTTCACATTTCACACATTCAACTATTCTGAACGATTTAATTTTTATAGCTATGGGTAGATACGATTTGCGTGCTATTTTTTTATTATTAATTTGTTATGAATCTATCAGCCAAGTTATGGGTGAGGTTACTATGGTAACACGGGTCTCCCAATTGAAAGTCCAAAATTCTATCATCAGCTTACCGACCAACTCTAAACAGTAACATATAATTATAATAATCTTGCAGAGATTTTGCTTCGCGATTAAAGGATTCGATCCCGGCCCTTTTTTCTAATCCCGGGATTTCGGGATTATCTACAGTTGATACCGGGGTCCTGAGATTGTACTAATAATGGAAAGTGGAAAAAAGTCAGTACACTACGTGAAAATTAGTTTTTTATTAATCTTTGGAAATACATTTAGGTTTTAAATTATTGTTCTTTTATTTTTCTATCAATAAATCAAAACAAACTTGGTGCTCTGCATTAACAAGTTTTCCAACCTTCAGCATAGGTAACATTTTGAAAATCAGTGACTATTTTTACAATATCGGTATCTAGCGAGATATCAAACTCAGAAAGGAGCTCTTTTAAGAGACGAACACAAGTTCGGTTGTCAGTGATTCATTAATGCGAATTAGTACCAAATCACTGACTTATAAAAAATTGTATTAATCTCGAAAATCACGAGATTTGTTAAAATTGATCCCGAGAATTTCGAAACTAAAATACTACCGGGATTCGCGGCCGACCGACCTCTATTCGCGATCTAGTTCATGTTTTTTTTAAGATATCTATCCAAGTTACAACAAGGAGCAGCTTACCTACATACATCCAAATTAAAATATCGATATGTAGGAATTTATGTTGTTATTGTCTCCAAATAGGTTCCATTTCGCAACATACTCAGTTGCTTCAATAATATCATACCTACATATTACATTTATATTGAGTGCATTTGATTCACATGAATGAGATTGTTTCGAGTTCGACTTATCGCACTGTTTTTATGTATGCAGTTATTATTATTTGGGAAATAATAACATAACAAGCAATTTATGTTACTGCATTATTATCTATATTATACCAATCCTAAGTGTTTTTATTTGCATAATGTAAGTAGGTAGGTATACAATAAGTACAGTATGACGCGCCTTGAAAATATTTCATTTTATACATCGTTACAATGTAATGAAATAGGAATAATGCCACTTTTTTCGTGTGTTTCAATTGCCCTGTAAAATAAGCATCAATGAATAGAAAATAAAATAAAAATGCCAAACTATATTCATAAAGTACCAAATATAAGGCATTATAGAGATCTTCATTAATGAGATGAGAAGAACCACCCATCTTAAATGTCTTATTTCTAATGGCACATTGAGAATGATCTTTTTGTTTATAACACGCATCTAGATCATCGGCTCCCCCTCCCTTCTGCATGATAGGAAAGAGATACCTAGTTATTATAATTTATTCCGTCCATACTGAGCTATCCATAGGTAATATCATGATAATTTCCACAAATCAGAACACCACCAGATACTGCAGATATCACTATCTATCTATCTAGTAGGCAAAGAAGAAGGAATGCAATATTTCTCTATCCTTACATAACCACATCTTTTGTTTCCTGCAAATTCACATAAGTTTTCAAATATGCATGTCCTATCATCCTTGAGAGTTTAATCCACTCGCCAGATTTACCTAGATAATTTGTTTTTTGAACATATATGTAATGTATTATAATAGAATATTCTTATAAATATCAAGCACGGATTTGTAAGTAAATGAAATTTCTTCTTCCTATTGTTCATAATACGGTATTGAAATTTTGTGTATCATAAACAAAAGTATTCTTATAAAAAAAAAATTAAAAAGCAAGTCATAATGCATGTATTTATAAAAATGCATATCGTAACGACATTTTATCAAAGAATAATAACTTAACAAGTAAAACCTGCATTATCATAATATTTGATTCATAATATTTGCATATAAATATCAAGCAGAATATAATATAACACAGAAAAGGGTTATACATAATATAAATTGAATTTCATTCTTTCATTCATTACGGATTTGGTTACGTGGCAAATATTTTATTTGTTGTGACTTTAGATAAATACCTATTGATGAAAGGTTTAATCCTCAAGTTTGTTGTGACAAAGATAAAAAGAACAATGATGATGCACAATTCATTCATTATTAGAGATTTTATACACAGATGATTTAACACGAAAGTATTTTTATTCTCTTTTTATGTAGGTACTAAATTATTTAAAAGCTTTCTGTGGCAGTTATTCCAACTTTTACAAATGCTAATAAGGTTGGTCATAAAATATCTTCTCTTCCATTTAGAATAATATTAAAGACTCATCGTGTCGATCCTTCAGAAAATTTTATCCATTGTATTTTCCTATTAATGTAATACATTATTATTCTCTCCTAACTGAATAAGTATTAAGATGTTGCAATTTTTTTATTTCACATTACCAATAGATAATAACTGGTATGCCAAATCGTATCTAGAATTTTCCCACCTATTATTATAAGTAAAATACATTATTACATTTTCATTCAGTTACCTAACTACCTACTTCTTTTCCAAATCGGTGCCTAACTTCGTTACTGAAATATTGATATAACGTAGTTGCGTTAGGTCCCATCACTGTACTCCATTCTTTAACTATGCCTCCTTCAGCACCTACTCCTTCACATCATCAGAACGTCCGGTTTGCATACATCCTTTCTCTCTTTATTATTCGTCTTTGCCAGGCAATGTTATTCTTTCAATATTTCAAAATTTAATTTCCTTGACTAAGCTGGGTAAAAAACGTTTAATATTAAAGGAGTTTGGGTTCGTCGGTAGCCTGGAGTTAGAGTCTCGGCCTCGTGAACAAGGGGTCCGTGGTTCGATCCCAGGTGCCGGCAAACACCCCTTTCACAACACAAGCTTTTAGCTTACTGTGAAAGGTGCATAAGGTTGTATTTGGGTTTATAACAAAACCCAGATATATCTCTTAAAAAAAAATGCCCTACCAGTTGGCTGTGCAGATGACTTATCAGTTGAGTACCTATTTTTAATTTAATATTTTATTTTGGGCACATAGCAATAGTTAAACATGATAAACACTTACATATGTGCATTGCTATTTTTTTTAACTTAAGTGGTCATGGTTTTAAAAACTATTTAGCCAGCTCTATCATACACATTTTTTCATTTTAATTATTTTTTCTTCATGTTATTTATTTTTTATTTCTTTGAGATATTAAAGTATGTAGAAGTTATTTCAACGATAGCAATAAATAAACTGGTATTATGTACTATATTCGAAAACGAAAACGTTATAGATCATTATTGGTTCTAAACAGTTGAATCACGTTTGATAAACGTACTTGTACAGGATAATTAAGGATATTGATTGAATTCGAGTAATTCTTTTTGTGTATTTGTGGGCATTTAAGCAGAATACACAACAAATAATTAAAACAGCTTCTTTATTGGTCGGGTGCGCACATGTCAATCAATTTAATAAAAATGAGTACCAATAATTGATATAATGGATCGAAAGTTCAATAATAAAGTGATATAATGACATATGCAACGTGTCTTAAGTTACTTATTGCAAGGTAATAATAGGAAACGTCAATAATTTCAATCACCATAATTAAAGTGAAAAGGAAAGAAGTGTCAGGTAAATTTTACAGGTAAATCTCATTGGACACTTTTTACTTGAACATAGTTCATGTATGTATTTCAATCAAAAAAGTAGAAAAATACTAAATTGTGAAAAATAATATGTCATCTTATAAACATTATACAAATGTCTCTACGTTTCGCAAATACAAAACTTCATTGTTCGAACCTAATTTGGGAACTAGCAATCATAAAATTTACGCACTTACGGATAACCTAAAAAATATTAAATCGAATCAAGAAATCAATCCACCATAAACTCATAATGTGAATTACTTCTTTTAATTAAATGAAACAAAATCAGGTGAGTGTAAGTTAGGTGGGTAGGTACATACGGTTGTACATTAAATTTATTGCAAATGCTTCATTATCGTCCAGAACATCTTTTTTTATAATGCAGGACTTCATATCCATCGATTTGATAATAAACAACCGCATTCTCTTTGTTCATCTTCCTGGATGGATACATCCGGTGCTGCGGCGCATGCGACCTTGCGGAGCTTATAAATTTCGTCTCTAATTAATTAAGTGAGACTTTTGTTAAGGCAGAATAGTACAGCAGCCTACTAGCATAAATCGTTGTATATCTTGACAAAATGTGTATAATAATAAATTAAGACTTACATAGGTATCTATTCTGAAAAAACTCATTTTTACTCTACGAATGATATAAAAATTGTCCAACCACCATTTTTTCTATTACTTATCCTCATTCGTTAGATGTGAATAAATGTGCCAAATATTTTAAGCTTCTCTCCTTCTTAACCATATTCTGCTTTATATAAGTTGTCGTAGTTAAAAATAACAATAGATAATTATTAGAGTATTCCATATTAAAATTTACTTAGTTACCATTTGACTTTTTTTTTGAAGGAAAGAATCCCGCAAATATTAAATAAAACTCTATTTTGACTTCCGTTAAATTTCTCTATGTTGAACATCCTGTAACTAACTTCACTTGTCCCCTGCCCCTGGCCTCGGTAGCACCCGTCTGACGCTTTTGCGTTGGGCGGTGGCTGAACCGAAAAGTAATAACTTGTGTTAAAAGTGCTAAACAATAATTGAAACCTGTATCAAAATAAACTGTACATAGTGATAAGTGACTTGATTAATTTTAACTTAGAATTTGTTGTATAATATTAAGTGCTTGTGTAAAATGTAACTGTGTGTCTGTTTGTGTTGAACCGGACAGTAATAATTTGAACCATGAATAAATGTTTTGTTATTTAACTTAACTTCTGTTTTCTTTTGATCTATGAAACCAAACTAAGAACTCTACAATTATCCCTGAACTGAGACTCAAGTTCTTCGACTGAATTAGCTGGACAATGTATAAAAAGGTGGACTGGAGTCAGAGAAAGTTTTGGAGGGAAGTATAATGGAAAGTAGTTGTGAATAATTTGAGAACTAGTAAATAAAAGTGGAATAATGCGTCTACATAAATGACGCCTGCAACGTGTGGCCAGATTTGGTTTCATAGTGATAAATTCAGTGTAAAAATAGATACAATTAGTTTTAATATGTGATAACCTAATTAAAATTTCGACGCATTAGAACATTCAAGATGGCCAACGCAATTGCGTTTTGCAACGTAATTTTCTCGAGCCACGCCCGAAGACACGGCTCAATTCTAAAACGACTCAACTCACACGGTCAACACAGAACACGCAACGTCATGTTTCGTCTCTCCAACAAAAGTTTAAAAATAACAACGGTTACGAAGAATAAGTGAAAGATAAATATCAATTCTAGTTTTAAACGTTTTATAATAATAATAAAATAATTAAATACAGTTTTTTGCAAATAAATAAGTACAATTGTACGTTTGGTACTCAAGTAAAACAATATTAAACAGTGCTAGATGATTTCAAGTTCCTTCGAACAATGACTTCAATGTCTGAATGAAACATAATTCAGACCAAATGTCCAAGAAGCGTTTCTCCAGTTGTTCTGCCTGTGAGGATACCCTGATACAGAGCCAAGCGGTGGATATTTTCAAGAGATGAATGAATGATGAGGCCATGTTCCAGCGTTTTTGATGACCGTAGAGCAGTTCCACTACAGATGTGAATACAACAAATTAATATTCCGATAATTGTTCAACGTTCTTTTTGGTTACGTCATTGAAGGCTAGGTACCAAGGAAGGAAACATCTATTGCGCCTGGAGAATTGTAATGTATTGTTATAGTTCTTTTTCTTTTCTCATCAAGATCCAGTGTGCAATTGGCAGTATTGCAAAGCAGTAATTGATTGTTGAAATGTCTCAAAATTGTACCAATGTTGTTGTGCCTACCTAGCTATACATAATAATAAGTTTGTATGTGTGGTAGCTTCTGATGGGGAATTTCATTTTGATGATAAATTTTTGTTTTGATTTTATCTTAAAGGTAGATTTGTGTCCTTGGTTGTGAATATTAAATTCGTTAAAAGAATTTTGAAACAATTAGAGTTGTAATGTTGATTCTATAGAGAACTTTTGAATGCAATATCATCTATGGTTTAATGCATAGTGAACTAGTGCTGGGATAAAATTATTAATACTTATATAGTGCTGGGACAAAGAGTTAAATTAATAATTAATTTTTTTTTGTGGAAATAATTTTTTGAACTAAGTTGAAATAAAATAATGTTAACCTTTCACAACCTTTAACGAATTTGAAAATGTAAGTACACTTAACCCTTTGTGGACGTTAAGTAACAATTGAAAATAAATGTAAATTTTTGTTTTGTAGCAATTGAATTTTGAACTTGTTGGTTTAACTCTTAGTGAACACGATTGAAATTGTTAACCCTCTGCGAACCGCAGTTGAATTTTTTGAAGTCAAGTAATTGAAATACAACTGATTTTTTTTAATTTCAAATTGTCTGGAGAAGATCTTTTGTACAAAGTAATGCTGGAAAGTATTTTTCAAAGAAATTAGCCCCTCGTTTTATAAAATCTCAGGTTACCCGAATCATATCCCCTTCTGTTTACGAGCTTCAAGATATAAATGATAAAGGTATAGGAAATTACCATGTTAAAGACATTATTAAAGTATAGCTTCAAATTTTTCTCTACATTGCACTTGACTATGCAACAAGTTCGAAAGAGTTGTTTTTTTTTTAATTTACAATTGATGTATTAGGTTAAGAAGTTTTAAATCACACTGACCCTGCTTGAGCTGTATGTACTGTAATGACGTCACTGTCAAATGACGTATTGAAATTTCATTGTTTGTGTTGATTAAAAACTTAGAAAATTTGAAAACTTGTAATAATATATAACTTGTCTTGTCGCCATGCCATGAAAATGTATGTACTGTAATGACGTCACTGTCAAATGACGTATTGAAATTTCATTGTTTGTGTTGATTAAAAACTTAGAAAATTTGAAAACTTGTAATAATATATAACTTGTCTTGTCGCCATGCCATGAAAATGTATGTACTGTAATGACGTCACTGTCAAAGGACGTATTGAAATTCCATTGTTTTGATAAATAGAAAAAGTAAAATAACTTAGAAATTGGAAAACCTGTAATAGTATATAATGAATCTTGTTACCATATCAGAATAATGTATGTAATCACTACAGCTCAAGTACGTGTAAACTTGTTAATTTTAAGTATGCCTCAGAGGATCTTCGCAATTCAGACTCTGAAGGAATTTTGTAAAAAAAAAAAATTTAAAATATGAATTTCGTGGCGCTCAACCTTTTGTATTGTGAATTTCTCTCTTGTTTGTGCCTTTGGGTGAATGAGGTTGCCTTTCCATCTCTTAAGCTAGCCATTTCAACATGCAACTTATTCATTAAGATCTGAACTCCCCCACTGGCTCAGGCAAGGGACAATACTTGTTTAATTTTAAGTTAGGATGTTAAGAAAAACCGGATGCAATTTCGACCCTTCCTTATACGAAAGTATAATATTTAGTCGTTTTCTTTTGTAATTGGTCTCTTACCAATCTCCTACTTATGTGGTAACTGTTGTACGTCTTATGATAGATGAAGGATGGAAGGTATAAAAGTATGAAGTATGTCAGATTGAGCCATAAATGTTGAAGTATAAAAGTGTGTGAAAGGTTGTCACTAATTGGGATAGTAGATAATAATTGTAACAATTGTATTAAAGGGTCAAGGTTGCATCGGTAAAAGGAAAATTTTGTAATGTTTAGATTGTTTCAAATTGTCTGGTTCACCAAAATTTTAATGACAAGGTTCTCACTTGGTATGTGAACCTGTTGGTCATTTCGACATTATTACTGTATAGGCATGCGTACCCTATCAGTAATGTTCAAATGTCAAGAATGAATGTTACGGAGTCAGTTGGATGATTCGCACTCTTCCCTGTTCATCTCCGGAGTTATGCTGATTTAGAGGTGTGACTAATCGTCTCACCCTATAGAAAGTCAAGCATAACTCGAATTTAGTTAAGTTTTTTTTTTAAATTTGTATTTGCTCGTCTGGAACCTCCTGTGGTCGCCAGTCGAAGCTAGCCCGACAAGCCATTGTCATTGTAAGAGATTGAGGACGCTCAAATGTTACGTACAGGTTCGCTTGGAAAAGCTCCGCGCGAAAGGTTGGACACCTGATATATGTCGTCAAGCCTGTGCAAGATGGGTCGAACACCCCATGGAAATAACATGTTTAATTCGATAGGGTATAGATTGCCGCCCTTAGAATAGAGGTAGATCAGGTATAACGGTAATGAGATTGGTAATTCAGGTATAATTGTTGCATAATTGAAGGTCGGATTGACTACCCCCCTTTATTTTATTGTCAAACTATGTATTCTGAAATTACTTGGGTGTTGGGTTGTTGTTTGAGGGTTATATTGTTGAAATTGTGAAAATAATGTGTAATATTGTAATTGTTGTCTTGAGTTCGTAATGGTGTGCTTGGAGGAATGTCGAGGGTATTGTCTACGATTTCCGTATCTGCGACCTGCCCTGTCGGTACATCTTCTTGGTCCCATTATTGGCTCATGACGTGTACATTCCTGATGAGGATTGTGATAGAAGGTGAAATTAAGTACAAAAACTTTGTAAAAAAAAAAAGTATTGATATATGTAACTCATGATTGATCATCATTAATTCCTGTAATGTCACTGTGCAACTGTAATTTTCCATTGATGTGTTGATAGTCTCTGTAACTGTAATTTCCACTTTGTAACGTAACAATGAGACTTTTCTTTTTTTTTAATTTTTTTTTCTTTGTGAAATGACTTGAGATGGAATGTCGTAGTTAAAAATAACAATAGATAATTATTAGAGTATTCCATATTAAAATTTACTTAGTTACCATTTGACTTTTTTTTTGAAGGAAAGAATCCCGCAAATATTAAATAAAACTCTATTTTGACTTCCGTTAAATTTCTCTATGTTGAACATCCTGTAACTAACTTCACTTGTCCCCTGCCCCTGGCCTCGGTAGCACCCGTCTGACGCTTTTGCGTTGGGCGGTGGCTGAACCGAAAAGTAATAACTTGTGTTAAAAGTGCTAAACAATAATTGAAACCTGTATCAAAATAAACTGTACATAGTGATAAGTGACTTGATTAATTTTAACTTAGAATTTGTTGTATAATATTAAGTGCTTGTGTAAAATGTAACTGTGTGTCTGTTTGTGTTGAACCGGACAGTAATAATTTGAACCATGAATAAATGTTTTGTTATTTAACTTAACTTCTGTTTTCTTTTGATCTATGAAACCAAACTAAGAACTCTACAATTATCCCTGAACTGAGACTCAAGTTCTTCGACTGAATTAGCTGGACAATGTATAAAAAGGTGGACTGGAGTCAGAGAAAGTTTTGGAGGGAAGTATAATGGAAAGTAGTTGTGAATAATTTGAGAACTAGTAAATAAAAGTGGAATAATGCGTCTACAAAGTCATAATTTATTTTGGCTATCTTACTAATGCTTTTGAACTCTGTGTATGTATATTGGAGCATTTATGGTATCGTATACGAAATATATTGATGTTGTACCTACTTATTTGGATATATTAGTTTTTCGTAAATGGATGCTAGGGAATGTGAAAAAAATATCCATTAGATTCAAGATCACAACTTACACTGGTAAAATATGAGAATTTGGAATGTTATGTAATTATACCTATATACATTCCTACATCCAAATTAAATCTTAATTTTTCCCGCCCCTATACAGAATTAGATATTTGTAACATCGATAATAGTGGATTAATATTATTTTATGGTCGCAAAAGAATGCCTGTATTAAATATATTCACTCTATAATAATTACATACAATTATGACCAAATATTGTATCATTCTTCAGTTACCCTACATACGTCGATATTCTGAAGCCTTATGCAATTTATAATAATCAATGGGTGTATTATTAAATTCACATAATAAATTATACATACCTTTATTATTGCAGTAAGTACCTACCTATATAGGTTATTCATATTATCAATATTATTATGTGGCGGTTCGATGACAAAACCTTCGTATTGTAACCACATGTTAAGGCCTGTATTGGTACCTAGCTATGATTGTAAGGATATACATACATTATTATATTATATGTAGGTATAAGAATAATTTAATATTGCGATCACGAAAACTCATATCAATTAAAAATCATACAACATTTTCTTGATCTCGTTACATTATAAGCGGATCTTTAATTCAGGGTGATCAACAGTGAACAACTTATTCTTAATAGAATTATTCCTAAACTTGAATTAGAAAATGTGTTTCGTATTAGGTTACTTAAAAAATATATACTGTTTTGTAAGCATTAAAGAAGTTATTTCTGTGCTCTCTGATTATATTGAAATGACTTCTTGTCCAATAAATAACTTTCTGGAAATATAAACACATTTCAAAAATACGTAGAAAAATTATTTGGAAAATAGCTGATGGACAGGAGTATTTTTGAGTTTTCATGTTGTACTATAAAAAGCAAGTGATCTAACTCTATTACTCCATGATATAGTACAGAAGGTATCTATAATAAACACAAACATGATTTAAGTTATTATGAATTTGGTACAGAAGTACAGTACAATAGTACAGAAGGTATCTACAATAAACACAAACATGACTTAAGTTATTATGAATTTGGATGAAATGTTACTGAAAATTATTAAAGTCTTTTAGTTTGAAGAATACAGTTCCATCAATTTTATATTCCATATTTATAACAAATCTTCTCGTTTGAATGGCATGTTAGGTTTCTCCCAACGCAGCGTCGGCCAACTGACTCTGGCTTAAACCACCGTGCTCTGTACTAATTTCAACAGTTCTTCCGCTCTTTGCATCTATTTTTAATTTTCTACAGCATGGACTCCGACATGAATCTAGTTTGCAAATACCTATATGAATCTAGTTTGCAAATTCGGCTTAGTATTCCATCGCAGTAATTAGTTGAAGCATCCTTGTGAAATAATTGCACCTATAATGACGTTCCCTTCTATGTAGGTACATATTGTACTTGCTACCAATGTTTGTATGTATTAATATTTGTATGAAATATTTTTGAGGCACGCGCATCATATTATTATTATTATGACGACCACTGTATGGACCAACGGAAGACGTGTATTTTTTTATCATATTGTTATTACATTTATATATCAGCATAATGCAATCCTTCTTATTGTTACTTAATAAAATCATACTATTTCGTATATTGATATAAATATTATAAATAATGATCAAGTCCTTGTTAAAATATCTTAACATTATATGATATATGATATAATGATATAAGAACATTTTTTTATACAACTCGGTATGTTTCTCACATAATTAAATTCACGTTATAATTGCCTCACTTTCGTCGTAGACTCATTCATTCATTCATTCTTCTTATTGTTGCTCACAACTTCAAATTTCTCAGCCTTTGGATCGCGTCGTCCATAAGAGCGTAGACTTACGAAACTGGTAAGCCAGAAAATTTTGTTTTAAAATTATGTTACATAATTAATAATAGGTAATTATGCTATTTCATTCTATAACATTAAGATGGTAATGATCTCTTTCCTACTAATGCTGAAATATAGAACATATTTTATACCTAAACCTATAAAAACCTTAACACACTTTTACAATTAAAAAAACAACGAAAGTCATTCAAGTTTCAAACACAAAAGTATTATGTAACCATACATATTATGTGCATAACAATATGAACATAATAATATAAACAAACTGTAGTATAAAGTTGCATTTCTGGTATATGGTCCATCAATATATTCTGAATCAAAAGAACGTACCTTTTAGAACATATGCTCATTTAAGACTAATTGATTTGCTATTAAATTGGTCGCAGAATATAATCGGTCGCAATACCAAATTTTACATTAATATTCTAGTATATATATATGGATTTATTGTAACACGTTTTTAATTATTTCTTAAAATGGAAGGTATCAGTGAACAAATAAATAAGTGTAGTAAAAATAAACCTAATAGTTACACTCAGGTACATTTCACATGTTCACGCAATATAGATATGAAATTGGTTCGATGAAGTTCTTTATGAATAGCAAAAGACCGCATAATAAGATTTATAGATCAGATACGATTCTACTTAGAATAAAATTAATACTTTGTTTTCATACGTGCTACCCAGCAATGGTTTCATCATGAGCTTTCATTCTCAGTACTTTGCCGATTACAACTACATATGTTGGTAATTGTATGTTCGCAACTTGGACTTATTATAATTCCAGATCGTCTCAAGATACACCCTTAATAGGTAAAACTGGCCATTGATCATTCTTTGCCTCCATTGAAACACACATTCTTAGTATGTAATCAGTTATTAAATATAAAAATATTACTTTAAAATGGATAGATTTTCTCAGCGATAAGCCCATTTTGTAGTCTACAACTTGTCAAACTTATTATTAATTTTGTGTGTACTTATTAAATGTTAATATCACTTTTCTTTTCAGTATATTTTATGTATCTATGTAAAAGCAGTGATCGTCTTATCTCAGGATTATTAACAGGTGCTCATAAATAAAAAGAGATGAATATCTGCTGCAAATACGGATTAAAATCTTCTTGAAAATGTAGGTGGTTATAAAATTATGTTATACCAACATACTTTTTTTTGGTAAGTGAGGTTTCATCATATTTCTTCGATCGAAAGAAAAAAAATTGAATAAGTATATATATATATATATATAATGAGTTACAATCCATTGGATTGGTCTGCAACGAGTTTGGTTTTTCTTCTTCTTCTGAATAAGTATTCGAACAACTTGGTTTTTCTTCTTGGTTTTTCTTTACTATTTTACTTAACTATTTGGTTTTTCTTCTTCTTCTGAATAAGTATTAATTGAATAAGTATTCGAGCTATTCTCCGTCATTGCGACTTACGTATGAAGCTCCTTCACAGAAAGTCATCTATATAGATATGAATGACTGAATGATATAATTTCATATTTTACGCAGGAGATTAATATGAGGTGAAGGTTTTACTCCATTTCACTGGATACAGTTGCACTGAGAAAAATACTCAAAACGAATCATTGGTACAGTACTATCAGATTAGGACCAGAGATCGTACAAACGATTCATTGGTATAAATCTATAATATTAACTCTTCGCAAACAAATCATTGGTAAATTTACCAACAATTTGTTTGCGAAGAGTTAATATTATAGATTCGTACCAATGAATCGTTTGTACAATCTCTGGTCCTAATCTGATAGTACGTACCAATGATTCGTTGTGAAATTTCGTTAGTATTTTTCTCAGTGTGGGCAGAGACTTGGCTTTTGCCTTCGCATATGGAACGAGACTCGGTCCGTCACCAGAATTATGCAGTTTAGATTTGTCGAAACTGTACCAATGTCGAAACAGAACTCATATATATGTATACAACGAGTCTGAAACAAAGATTGATACTTTATGCTTTGTGAAAAATTATACAATTTACGAATGCTTGTATTTTTTTCTTCAAGCAGAGGACAGTGCTTTATTAAACATATTACCAGCAACGAAGAAATCTTTGATTATAGGTATAATACTTTGTTCATCTATGAAGTGCGTAATAAGTGTGTGTATATTGTGCGATTATAAGAGCGCCTACCATTCAATATTAAATGCATATACTTACACAGATATGCCTCTGATCCTGTTATAGGTGCTTGATGATATGTGATATGAAATAGAATGTTTTATAATAATATTATTACGTTGAGCTGCCTCTCTATCACATATAATTATGTTGAGATTACATCAAAGACTTCTACAGAAGCAAGATACTGCGATGCAACTGTAGTGCAACCAATGGCATCAACAAGGTAGATCAGATATTATAATACATAGGTACGTATTATTAATAATAATAAAAATATCATAGTCAAGGCTTTTCAAAGTATATATTATTTTTTTATCGTGGCGGCAGAATTGCCATCCATACTTCTAAGTATTCTACAAACAGATATGTTTCCATACGATCAGTCATGATCACTCAAAAACTTAACATCAAATGCCGAAAAAAATTCCCTATCCAGACATACAGGATAAAATGATTAAGCTCAAAATGCGGGTTCGAAATACCATTACTGTGCCTAAAATATCTGTGTTCAAATTTTTTTAACACTGTTATAAGTAGGTATTCTTTATAATGAATTTTGATGTATAAATTAACCGATAAATCTAATTTTGTAAATTACTTATTGAAGATTTAGGTGTTACCCTTGTAGCTGACATGACTAAAGGTATTATATTTTTTATTATTATTATTTATATTATTATATATAAAGGTATTTTGGGTTAGTTGGAAGAGATCGCGCCTTTGCGATAAACTCGCCCTCTGTATATTGATTGTATTTAATTTGAATGTATACCTTTTATGTAATTGTTTTTAATCAATGTACAGTAAAGAATGAATAAATAAAAATAAAAAATATTATATGAACGAACCTTGAAAGCCAAATATTTTTGATTTCTCCTACTAGTTCTGTATATTTGAGCATTCATTCTGCGACAGTTGTTTGTACATATATACATACATACATACCATCACGCCGCTTCCCTCGCGGGGTAGGCAGAAAGGATCGAGCGCCACTTCCTTCTATCCTTGCATACATCTTTCGCTTCCGTCACTGTCATACAATTCCTCATGCATGCTCTCCTGTTCAACGTGCTCAACACGTGACCGTCCTGTAGGATTTGATTTAAATGATCTTGCCATTTAATCCTCGGACGTCCACGTCTCTGAGCACCATTCCTCTCAGCCAAATATATCTTCTTAGTCATTCTGTCCTCATTCATTCTTTCCACGTGCCCAAAAAATCTTAACTTATTTACATTCATCCTTGTTATTACACCAACTTTCATTCCACATATATTAAGCTGCAATTATTTTGAATATTTTTTGATTCTGTTCATCAGTCGTTTGAAATATGTATGTAATTACCTGAGTACCAGCAGTTTTAATATTTTCTTCTTGTCATAATATTGAGCCTAGATTGAGCTTATTGAGTTCTAATGTTCTCGTGTTCGTTGTTGCTTCCAAGACCCCCGGTTACACTCAACTAAAAATGCTTAAATAAAAATCGATATAAAGATAGCAACCGTAAACGCGTACTAAATAATTTTCTGTGGGATTATCAGTTGCATATATCCCTATTAACACATTTTAAATTAAAAAAATCTCGTGGCAGGTCAAGAAAATACCTATAGCATGTGTTTTTAAATAGTCCATTATGCCTACTAGCATTATTAGATATATACTACCTAAGTTGCTTCACTTGTAAAGTTTTTAGATTTTTTTATAAATATTTATTGTATTGTTACATATTTTCATGTGCAGATTTCACATAGCTTCATTAGGTTAATTATTTTTATTGCTGGGCGTGTGAATGTTGTAATTGTTGCCCTAGAGCGAGCATTTGTTTTTGTAAGACAGTTTTCTTCGTCGGCATTCGAGTGTTCTTCAAAGGAATGTTTCTGATGAAAAATGTGTTAGTTACTAGTTAATTTGTGTATTTTGAACTTACTAATGTACACAAAATATTGAAAGGAGTACCTCAAGCGTGCATGTTTATTTCTATATACCTACCTAATTGTTATTAGGTAGGTACTTATTTGTAAATTTCATTTCGCATGAAACTTAAAATTTTACAATGTATACAAGTATACAAAGAATCAATTTTCATTCTCGTAGGTACTTTTTAGTTAAGATATTGTATTTGATATGAAACGAAAAAAAATCCTACGTTGAGTGAATTAATATTAAAACATTGTATGATCAATGATGTTTTTACAACTCCACAAAGCATTTATCTTATTATTGCAAGTTAATGTGTAATACGATGGTATGAATTCCACATTGATAATAACGGAAGCATTACAGCAGAATCAGTAATGCCTGGAGAGGGTGAATCTGTTTGAAGAAATTCATTTGTACCTATACATAATTTTATAGCACACAAATATTATACAACGCGTGTTCAGTAGGCTCGCTCGTGGCTGTCGGTGGTAGCCCTTAGTTTTGATTGTCGGCAATCCTGGATAATTTTAAGGACCAGGACCATAATCAAAAATCGATTTGTGAATTTCGCAACTTATTCCATATTCCAGAGCTGCCTCGCTGAATTAAGACGTTTTGTTTGATTTCCTCGATGCACGTGAAATGGATAATTTCTTGCAATTAGACATATGTAATGTTAATTTGAGTTGATATTAATCATAACTTCACGTTACTTGAAATTTTATGCAAGAGTCTGGTTTGGTCACTTTATCCCATCTTCCGCAATGGAATGAGATATCCCTTGTATGAAACACATTAAACATGTGAGAGCATTAATTATGTCATTATTAAGTTATAATTCACACACACACATACTCCACAAGTCCTTTACGTCTTTATAAGATCGAGGTGATTTGAGATTGATACCTACCTACGGCTTAAAATAATTAAAGGCTTTGCATTTGTTGACTCATAGTAGTAATTTTGAATTTTACAAGTTAAAAGAAATGTTTTTTTTTTGAAAATATAATCACAATATTAATAGGTTTACAAAGAAAGTAGATACCTACGTACTGATAAAACTCTCTAATTGCAGTATTTTTGACACGGTCTCAAAAAACCTTATTGAAAGTTCAGGAATCAAAGAATAATCATCAAAAGCATTATTTTGAATGAGTTAAATTTAAAAAAATATTGCTGGAAATGTGATATCAGTATATTTGCACCATATTAATTCTGATATATTTTTAAATTTTATGCGGTGTAAACTAACTTCCGAAAACATTCTCAAAATATTTTTGATGTTTCCAAAGATTTTAACACAATGATGATAATACTTAATATTATATCAACATTTAACGTTCATTTAGAGCAGAGGTTCCCAAACATTTTTTCCTCATGGACCACTTTCAAAAATTTGCTGGTTCCGGTGGATCCCCTGTTTTTCTACCCCCCCCCCCGTCGCTAAATTTTCGAAATGGTATAGGAATTTGAAATGTTTCAAAAACTCCTCGGTTTTCTTACAGAATATTTTCTCACAGTACCTTTTTCTACAATGTAACGCGTATTTGTACAGACTATTGTTTATGTCAATATCTGGTGCTTTTACCGAATATCCGATACTTTAACTATGGATTTGTGGACCCTCATTTACAACTCGTGGACACCCATTTTTTAGTCGCGCCATCGTGGACCCCTTGGGGTCCACCTGGACCACTTTGGGAATCAC
The DNA here is from genome assembly GCA_947579605.1 of Athripsodes cinereus. Lineage (NCBI taxonomy): Eukaryota > Metazoa > Arthropoda > Insecta > Trichoptera > Leptoceridae > Athripsodes > Athripsodes cinereus. The sequence continues at coordinate 17,034,217 of OX388310.1, forward strand.
TGATTTAGAGCAACAATTAGAGAGTCATCATTTACGACCATTACTAAGCCATTTCATGCAATTATTTCCTAAGTAACACTTATTTTCCTCAAAATAATACGAATTACAATCGAACCCTAAGGGACATTGCAAATATTTCTTCCAACAAGAAATGAAATTCATAAAATGATTCAAATTAACACGCAATGAAAATAGGGAGACATTATAATACTTATCCACCTATCTACAAGACTTTTGGTGGGTGGCTGATCAAATTCATTTGTGTAAATACTTACCAACGCATTGACTTCATTGTAATCGAAGTCCTATAGATTAAGTTTTCTTCAGAGATAGCTTTAGTAATATGCAAGTATTTATAATGGGTGGCATACCTTATCATTGAATTGAGGATGCCAAAACGTCTTAGTAATTTTACAAATATTTGAAGAGTTTGCCGAGAATTTCTAAGAAGAAAATAAATACCTAAAAATTAAAAATAATACACGTACGGTTTGAAGTCCGTTCCTAACTTAATGCCTGGTTACATAAAAATTAAATATCGCTTTAAATTTTCCTGGAAAAAGTAGCTCACAATATTATCAACTAATAGAATTCCAACATTTCCGATAAAAAGGACTCAATCTTTATGCTCACACGTTATTACGTTAACCTACTGAAATGTAAAAAATAATGAATTTTTTATTATAAACCCATGATAGACTTTTATTTCTACTTTAATCCACATACAGATAACAATATCTATGGTCATATGATAAAATAAACATAATTTCTTTGATATTGGTCATTTTATTATACCTCTTGGTAGGTAGCAGGGATGTTGCGGATGTCGATTTTTACACATCCGCGGATGTGAATGCGGATGCGGATTTTTGAAGGATCACATCCGCGGATGCGGATGCGGGTGTTTAAGATGTTATAGAAAAAAAGTAGGAACTATCTTAGTTGGTAGGCCCCACTGTCAAATATGTGACGTAATTGTTGCTACAATAATATTATGGATTTTTCGGCGAAATATTTTCCTTATTTTTTGTTACTTATTTGCAAAAATAAAATAAAACCGGCAAAAATAAAAACGCGTCGGATTATGTCACCAATTTTTTCGTTCCCATTGGTTAATGTCAAGTGCGAACGGCACGCGCCATTCGCCGGCCCCGCCCCATTTCTTTCTTGTCGCAAATTGTCTTACATCCGCATCCGCATGAACATCCGCATCGATTATTGCGGATGCGGATGCGGATGCAGATGTCCAAATACATGCGGAAGCTCCGCATTTGCGGATGCGGATGCGGATATTCGCAACATCCCTGGTAGGTAGGTAGGCTATCCCGAGATCTACAGTCCTATAATAATTACATACCCCATTAAAACTCGAGCAAATCTCCGTCCATTCATATTGCTGCAGTAAGTTTTCAGTAGGTAGAGTGCATATTAATTATTGTTGCAGCATGATATTAATCAAACTATATTATACTAAAGATACTAACTACAATATTAACTACATACAATAACGCTGAGATAATCTCGTTTTAATTTTAAGTTAATACCTTAACCATTGAACAAATTACTCGCGATAACATTGATGCCTAGCGTGTTCAAACCTCATTACAGTCATCTTATAGTATGCAGTTTAGATGCTTTCGTTAGAATATGGCTCAAGACATGAAAATAACAGCCCATATTTTTCTCTCGTCACACATAACTGTGCCAAATTGATTTTTCACACCCGAAAATCATGCACTTGAATAAAAATACGAAGGTTTCACATGTACCTAACAAAAATGTTAATAAAATCTTAAGACTAAAGCTGTAAGCTGATTTTGGAAATCGCGTCACTTCTTATAATAAATAATTTGAGTAGGTACCTACTAGATAATTCAATAATCTTAATATAAAAAAAATACAAATAGGTTCGTACCTAATTTCAAAAATTTAATATCTACTTATAATGCATGTAAATGAATTTTATATTTTGGATTGAAATTTTTTTACATGCAAGTTGTCACAAATAATAGCACATTTACGCTGGGTATCATATCTCATAACTCAATTGAAGGTGTCATTCTTACATACTACTTGATGTTTTGCAAAAACTTTTGTCTTAGGTTGTTATAAATAGTAAAATACCTACCTACTCTCTTCCCAAAAATCTGTGGTTTTAGTTATCAAAATATTTTGAGCTCATGGAACTCCTCCTTTTCAAGTAATAATTTCAAATAATATCCCAAATAATTGCTATTGTAACAATACCGATTAACGATACTTAAGTAGGCAGGCTCTTTTTATAATTATGTTGAGTGATCAATAAAACAAGAATAATATAATCTTATCTTTATTATAAATACTTACAAATCTTTAAGTAATCGGTTATACCTATTTTGCTAATCTTGAGCCGTATCAATCTTAATAATATGTATAATTATTTACTTTTAAGGATGCTTATACATACTTAAAGTTTTGTTTTTTCAATAATGTTAATTCTACGGTTTTAGGATTGTTTCCTCAATAAAATTACTAATTTCAGGGCGTTAAGATTAAAGCATTTTGTATTTAATTTAATGCTCATTATAATGAGAGTGTGCCGCTGATACTATCCCGCTGAATAGATTATAAATTTAAATATATTCTTACTACTATGCAAACTTTTATTATTTTAATCATTCCAAAGACCCTTATATCTATTCATACAATTACATTCAAAGATTCAACTGTCCTTCCAATGTTTTGAGATCATTCATAGAAAAGCAATGAGTTCATGTGGCTTTAAGGAGTTGAATATCTAGGAGTGAAGAATTGAATTAAGTCTAATAATACCTACCAATGTTTAATAAATATTATTTATTTCAAAAGATAGACTCGGTGCACTGTGGCTTTTAATTAAATAGTTTGACTTAATGTTCTCCAGCAAATGGTGATTAGAAACGTGCCTTGGAACACATAGACATTACAGTCTAATTTTAATACTGAAATGTTAAAACAGAATATCTATACATACTACAATTTTTTAATAATAATTCATATAATTAATGTAATTATTTTTGAGAACGTAAAATTTAAAACAACATTTAATGTGTAGCAGCAATATTGTAGAAGATATTATAGGCAAGTCCAAATATCTTGTCTGTGACGGAGACAAGATACGGAGCTATTATATTAGTGTAATATTGGATCACCGGGTTTGAATTTTGTATTCTCCCGAGATATAATTATACCTATCCACTTATCTAATCTAATATTAAGTAAACACAATAATGACTTTAATCTATGGACTACTAAATAATAGGTATTATACTGAGTAATAATTCTTTATATTACATATGTAATGAAGGTGGTGGATCTATCATGTTTTATGTCCGTAAAGACGAGGACTCGTGTTAAAAAAGTGTATGTATAATTATGCCTATTCTATAATATCAGACGTTTTAAATCAGAGTGTATAATAATTATAATTCATAAAAATCATTGTAATACCTACACAATCCAAAAGTGTAAAATGCATACTTATTTTTTTTATTTTAGCCTCTTTGAGTTCGTTTTTTTACATTGAGATGAAGATATCTCAACAATAATAGGATTGATTTATAAATAACTTTTCAATTATTTAATTATAATGGTTTGTTGTGTAGGTATTGTAGATTTGTGATGAATGTACTTTTTTTTTAACATGGGTTTTGTTAAAAATCCAAATACAACCTTATACACCTCTCACAGTAAGCTAATAGCTTGTGTCGTGAAAGGGGAGTTTGCCTGCACCTGGGATCGACCCGCGGGCCACTTGTTCACGAGGCCGAGACTCTACAACCAGGCTACCGACGAACTCAATATGTTATTAATATATTTTTATATTCTACAAAAAGCAATTAGCTGTAAAATGTTGGAATAATTACCGTAAAATCACACAATAAATGAAATGTTTTCAATAAGAACTATCGCGATATTTATAAATAGTCACGAGGCCTATCTTTAAACATTTGCAAGCCTCTGTAATACTCTCATTATTTTCTTATACATTATTATTTTATGGGCCCCAATCAAAATATTTTGTACGTACAAAAATTATCATAGTACATAAAACATTATTTACTTTTCATATAAATGTTGATATTATTATTTATAACCCCAAGTTTAATCAATAGGCACAATCATCGATCTTGTTTTGAGCTTCCGCTGATTTATTATCCATTTGCTAGCATTCATCTAATCACAAATAGTTCACATTGATTAAGTTCTTAACCTCGTCAACCAATAACAGCTTTACAGGCGTTTGTTTTACCGATCTAATGACTACAAGTCATAGAAGCTATGCAATTTATTATAGATCACGAGTTTTACTTTTATTGTGCATAATAACATAATATTAACACATGATATACCGACATACGTAACGAGTGCATATTAACTAAACAAGCAAAAAACCCTCACGAACATAAAATTTACTTATAATGTTACTAACGATATAAAGTTGAGTTCGTCGGTAGTCTGGAGGTAGAGTCTCGGCCTTGTGAACAAGGGGTCCGTGGTTCGATCCCAGGTGCCGGCAAACTCCACTTTCACGACACAAGTTTTAAGCTTACTGTTTGTATTTGGGTTTATAAAAAAACCCAGATATATCTTATATAAAAAAAGTATAAACTAGTTTGATGTTGTATTAAAAGTATAAACTACTTTGATATTTTACGAGGCAAGCTTTCAACTAGATAACATTCATGACCAAGCTTCCGACTGCCTAAAGCTTTTGTAATAAAGCACTCTAGAATATCTTTTGTAATGCAAGAAAACTATGTCCTTATTAGAATACATCTACCAAAAATAATAACATATCGTTACAATATTTTATACAATAACGATTACATAAATCAAAACAGTCGATCATAAATGACTATACGTAATGATTTATATCGATCGTTGATCATCTTGCCGAATGTGTTGGACGTGCTACCGAAGACTTCCGAACGGTATGTAATACACAAATAATTATTATTTATCGAGAATGATCGAGGTTGAAAGGGATCCACGCGAAATGGACAACAATATCCTACAATACGTTTGTTTGCTTTGTGTCTTAATTGAATTGCATTGATGGAAAGACCACCCCGAGGTATGGTACAATACATCTGATCCAACATCAATACAAAGTACACGTAATAGTTCATTTGATATGCGCAAGCACCTACACGGTGAATCGAATTGAATAGCAAAGACACTCAATATGAGTGAAATTTTCCTAATGAAAATAAATACATGAAGGCACGATTATTTTTCAATCGAACATTTCCAAAATAAAAATTCTTAATAAACCTACTTATGTACCTATTTTCTTGTTCAATTAGTGCCGTATCAGGTCCCCCCGACGTTGGCAATCATTCTGGAGAATGATTCTCTGTCTCGTGCTGCGCGGACCAGTTCTCCCGTCTTTGTTATTCCGGTCCAATGCCTATACGGCAAGATGTGGTTGCGTAATATACGCTTGCTCACTCCACGACGTCCCTCAATCTTGCCCTCTATTATCAACTGCAGAAGCTGATATTTATCGCCTCGCAGAATGTGCCCCAAATATGAGACTTTACGAACCTTAATATTCGTCAGGAGCTCTCTATTCGTACCTATATAATATATCTCTATAATTATTTAATTATAAATCTGTGCTTATTATTCCGTTTTTGAGCCCAGACCCAGCATTTATTTATGTACCTGATCAAAAAACACATTTTTGGGTATTTGATTAGCGAACTCATCTCGGACGTATGTATATGACATTTGAATATCCAACGACGATATACATATATATAATTTATACAATAGATTTATATCGATACTAATGGATAGATAGAGTATTGAAACTGGCCATATTACCTTTACCTACGTGTCCCCAATACTCATACTGCGGGTTGCAAGCACTTAGCTTAGGGTCGATTTTAATGATTTTATGGCTACGAGGCTTTGAGATACGAATATGACGGGTGTAACCCATAAGCAGAAGAAAGAAAGTGATGTATTTGTACTTTTTCTAAACTAATTTAATTAACTATAGTAAGTATTATTTATTTATTTATTTATATTTTTCAATCAATATACGGCATTTGCCTTTTACAATACATAATATATAATAAACATAAAACATTTTGCAATCCTCAATACAAAATAAGAAATAATAATACAATAAAATCTTAAATAATCAAAAACAAAACATGTGTCTAATATTATAAAAAATATCTATTTCATTCTTAGTTTGTTTATACTTTATTTCTTACGGATACTTTATGATCCCCTTATGAATGTAAATAATTCCATTTTCAAACTAACAACTGTATTATTCTTATTTAAATTTCTCAATCAAACTACAGTGAGTACTCGACCAATAAATATCTATGTACCTACCTTTATTACAATACATATAGCTCCATCATCAATCCATTAGCATCCCTATCACACAGGTATTGGTTTATTCGATCAATTTAATCATTAGGAACCAATATTGACTTTGTTAGTCTTCTCTTTTCTAATCTTGAATAACATTATTAATTAAATAAGTGGTTTTTAATGAAATTCAATTACAAAATTTATTAGAAATCATGTATTCTTGTTAGAAAGCATGTATGATATCATGTATTATTTTTTCTAGAGAAAATCTTAGGTACTATTTTCTTACTTCATCATTTTCACATTATATAACAAATAAAGGCATATATAAAAAAATACATAAACCAGAATGAAATTGATTGATTCAAAATTTATCCAATTATTGGTTCAATTTTATCAATTATGGAACTCAACACAACAACTTGCACACCAATAGGTACGATAAATAAACTTGATTTAGATACTATTTTACAACACATTAGATATTTCTTGTATTAGAGTAGGTCGGTACAAGAGTGCGCACTTAAGACGTTAATTGATTTTTTACAGATAATTTAAAAAAAAATTACTAACTTAATAATCTATTTCAGTAGTTTGGTATATTGTCTCTTAGATGTTTATAGAAGAATATCCGAAGAAAGTATGTACTAAATCCAAAAAATAATAAAAACAAAAACACCCTCAAATGCGCACTCTTACACTACAGGTGTGTGCAAGAGTGCGCACAACTGTGTATAAGAGTGCGCATGTGTTATCAGTTCAATGTGATGTTATTTATGACTATATATAATGAGTTACAATCCATTGGATTGGTCTGCAACGAGTTTGGACTTTCTTCTCCACTCCTCCCTATTCTCAGCCAGTCTCTTCAACTCCATGTATGAGCCACAGCTCATGTCCCTCTTCAGTTGGTCCATATAGGCGTCTCTCGGTCGGCCTCTGCCATTTGTGCCTTCGGTCTTGCCCTCTGCGATTGCGATGAGCAGTCCTGGGTGCCTGATGTTGTGGCCAATCCAATTAGCTCGTTGTTGGCAGATTCTTTTGAGGAGTTGCCATTTTTTCGCCAACCCTGGTTAACACTTCTTCGTTTTCGACGTGTTCCGACCAATGAATCTTCAGCATGCGTCTATAGCACCACATTTCAAATGCCGCTAACCGTCCGCTTTCACTCTTGCTGATGGTCCACGTCTCGCACCCATATAGCGAAATGCTCCACACAAAGGCTTTAGTGAGATTCTTCCTCACGCTTAAATCAATATTAGGGGATTCTAATATTTTGGATTTTTTGTTAAAGGCAATTCGTGCCTGGTTTATTCTGCTCACAATTTCTGATTTGGAGCGTCCGTCCTGGTTTATTCTGCTGCCCAAGTACACGAATTCTCTTACTTGTTTGATGCTCACTCCATTTATGGCAATGTTCGCAGTCGCTTCCTCCCTTCCAACGACCATACATTTTGTTTTGTCTTTATTTATTTTCATGTTGTACTTTGACAACAGTATACTTTCCATTTTTCCTAAGGCTTCGTTCAGCTCCATCTCGGAGTCTGCGAGCAGTGCTATGTCGTCAGTCGTCAGCATATCTAATCATGTCGACCTTTTTCCCATTTATTTTTACTCCTGTCCAATTCTTCATTTCTTCTCTGAGTTCATCTATAGCTCGCTGTATATAGCAGTTAAAGAGTGCTGGCGACATTGAGCATCCCTGTCTTACACCTTGTTCTACCCTCGCTTCTGTGCAGCTCTCTCCGCTTTTAATTACAGCCATTTCATTCTTGTATAGGCTCTAGATTGCTCTTCTGTCCTTATGACTAAAATAAAATAAATAAAGAATCTGTATTATTATTAAAACAAACTTTATTTAAATATTTTTTTTTTTCATGTCAAAACATGTTAATTTATTTCAAATAAAAAAATACATGAATAACATACAGTTAACAAGTTTAGTGTATAAAGAATACAATGATTAAATAAGATAAATATATTTAAAACAGAATACACAATGTAATGATAACTTGTGTAAACAGAATGGCCATAACGTGAAGTTGAAATATTTCAGAAAGATTTTTTATTTATTTATTTTTTATATGTATATTATAGGACAGCAATTCAATTATTAAACACAAAAATGAAAATATACAAAAACAACAAAATCTGGCCCCAGGCAGCACCATAGAGCTGGTATTAGGGCTAGAAGATCTTCAAATGAATTTGTCTTCTATAAAGCACATAATTTACCTCTTGTTTTAACACAAAATATTAAAATCAGAAAAAAAAAACAAAAATCCGGCAATCAAAATCTAATATCTCTTCTTTCTAA